>OW964834.1:20910671-23310671 GCA_943142095.1 Ophonus ardosiacus | reverse complement strand
AGAGGAAAACCATGCAGACAGCTTTGCTATTAAATTCGACAAATTATTTGAATGCTGATTGGTATTAGAAAGGGGTACTAAAATAGATATGTCGTCAGCATATGCAACAAAGTTATGTGCCTTGAGCAGATTTTTTATATTATTTAAATATATAATAAATAATATTGGTCCTAAAATACTGCCCTGTGGAACACCACAGGTAACAATTTTCACATCCGATTTGCAGTTATTGAAATATACCGATTGCTTTCTATCACAAAGATAAGATTTCAGCCAATTTTCGAAAACTCCACGAAAACCGTAATTACACATTATTTCAATTAACTTCGCATGATGAACGCAGTCGAATGCTTTAGATAAATCTATAAAAATACCTGTTATGTCCATACCAGCATCAATATGATTGTAGATCTTGTCAATTAGGTTAAATAAAGCTGTTATTGTGTTGTGGTTTTTGCGAAAACCGAACTGTTCGGGTATTAATGTATTCTGCATCTTCAGGAAAGATAAAATTCTATTTAGGAGAACTTTTTCATATATCTTATGAAAAGTAGATACCAAACTAATAGGTCTGTAGTTAGATACAGATTCTGTGTTGCTCTTTTTGTGTAACGCGATTACCTTAATATGTTTTAATGTCTCCGGGAAAACTCCTTCTGACATCGAGCAATTTATGCAATGCGTTAATGGTGTAACAAACGATTCTTAACATTGTTTCAAAAGTTTTCCGGGAACTTCATCCATTCCTGGCGAAGACGAGCTATTGAAGGACATTATAACCGTGACTATTTCGGTTTCGGTTGCAGGATCTAAAAAAATTGTATTATGAGTGAAAATAGTGTTGTCAGGATTGTTGTAAATATCCCCGTCACGAGTGACATCAGGCAAGGTATCAGAGATGTTCACAAAATATTCATTAAATAAGTTTGAAATATCTTTTGAAGTACTAGCAACCTTATCCCCATTAGTTATTTGCTGCACATTTTTTGTGTTGACTTTTGTTGCACAAAGATTATTATTTATTATATTCCATATTTTTTTAGAATTGTTTATATTTTCGCTAATTTGAGAAACATTATATTGTTTTTTTGTTTCTAAAATAAATTTTTTATATCGTCTTTTACAATTATTATAATATTCTTTTGTAATAAAACCAGAACGAAGCAAGTGAAACATATCTTTAAGATTATTAGAATATTGTTCTATACTTTCTGTAATCCAGCTATTTTTCCGACGTTTTACGTTTCTTTTTGGAAAAGATAAGTCAAAATAATATAGAAAAGTATTAAAAAACTCGTCGAATTTTTTATTTGCACTATCGGTCTTATATACTTCTTCCCAACGTTCTTTAGTTAAATAGATACGAAACATGTTTACATTATTATTGCTAAAATAGCGAGAACTGTAAATTACATTTGAATTATTAGTACATGTTTCCCCGTTAAATTTAATATTTATATACTGTGCAGAATGATCTGATATTTTGTTATGAATTACCCCGGATGTATAATTGTTACAGTTTACATTGGTAAAAATGTTGTCTACGCAAGTTTGACTAGTGTTACTTACCCTTGTTGGTTCATTGATAATATTATATAGATTATATGAATTCATGACATCGATTAATAATTTTTTATGTGTATTTTCAGATAAAAGGTCTATGTTGAAATCACCTAGAATAAACATATTCATAGTATTGTGAGAATTATAAAATTTGGACAAGCATGCATTTAATTGTCTTATAAAATCAATAACATTGGATTTTGGAGTTCTATATACGACTAATACATAATTAAGAACATTATTATGTTTGAATTTTATGGCACAACATTCAAAGACTAATTCAATGTTAAAATTGTTAATAAAGTCAACCTTTTCAAAATTAATAGAGTCTCTACAAAATATAGTCACTCCTCCACGGGTGTATGACTGTCTATAAAAACCATTTGCCAATTTATAATCATTTAAAGTATAGACTAATTTTTCATTATCACTCAGCCAATGTTCGGAAAAACATACAATGTCACAGACACGTGAATTTAAAAATATTTCAAGCTCTTCGATTTTATTGCGAATACACTGTATATTCTGGTGCATAATCCCAATAGTGGATGTGGACTGTTGGATGACGGACGAATGAGCTAGATTGTTATCCATTGTCAGCGGAGGTTTTGGATTTGAGAAAAAATTTAAACCTTCGTATAATTATTCCTTTCGGCCAAAATGAGTCTTTGTTAAGATGTTCGAGTAAATCGAAATCAGCTCTAACTCGAAATGAATTATTTGTAGACGAATAACTGGATATTTTCTTGACGTCAAACTCTCTGTTAGGGCATTTATTTATTAAGAAATTTTTAATATTTTCCTCAGTAATGTCGGAGTGTACTTTTCCTACATATAACCAAGCGAATTTATTAGCGCTGCATATTATAAGATTGCTAGTATCACTACCTATTATCGTAGGTGATTTATTTTTACTTTTAAGGTTACCATGTGTTTGTTTACTATCAAGTTTATTATTCTTATTATCATCGTATTTTTTTTGACTACTGCTGGATAAAAATGTTCCTTCTGTTACCGGCGTTGTCGGGCACTGAGTTGTTTTTGCTATATTGTTTATTTGAGATTCATCGTTAGATGTCATCATCTGTTTTACATTTTGTGTTTTTGGTGATTTATGGTTATTTTTATTAAAATCACGGTTATTTGATGCTTTATTATTTAAGTTTATTATAAGTTCTAGATCACTTACTCTTCGTTCTAAGTGATAATTTAGTCTTTCGAGCACAATACACTTGTCTTTAATTAAACTTAGTTCTTTGTCTTTTACTGCAGACGTAAGTTCCTCGTTACTGTCAAAATATTTTTCACTAATTGTTGCACTACCACTATCTTTAAAATATGATTTAAAATAGCTTACAAGTACATCACTATTACTGTACTGAGAAGGTAGTTCTCTAGAAATTATTAAGTCTATTAAATCGCCTTTTTTAAACTTATTAAGTTCACATTTGCTGTTGCTGCGGCCGCCATCATAGATTGTCAAAAAAAAAGGAAGCAAGCAAAACAAAAAGAACAAAAACTCCACCTTGGGAACACAGGCTGCAGGCCGCTATTGCAAATTAAAGAAAAGCCATAGGTAGAGTTACAGAAATGCAACGACCAAACCCAAGCAGAAAAGTTCAAAGAGCTACAGAACAGATTATAATGAAGTACAAATCTGAAGAAAACCCCACAATAGTCGAGGTATTAGATTTGCTAAAGCAAAAGTTAGCAGCGAAGGCAAAAATGCTTAAAAAATATATTGCAAGCAACAAACGTAGAACGGAAAATACAAAATTTATTACCAACCAACGTGGCTTTTATAAAGATCTGGAAAAAGAAAATACATTTACTAATAACACACCTCTACCAATTAATGACGAAACTAAAACATTCTGGGAAAATATTTGGAGTAGTCACATAGAACTGGCACTTGGATAAGAGAGGGAAAAGCCAGAACGAATTATAAGAACAATGCTTGCATGGGAAATTACTACAGAAAAAGTGCAATATGCAATAAAGAAAACCCTAAACTGGAAAGCACCGGGACTAGATAAGATACAAAATTTCTGGTATAAAAAATTTACACATATACTTGCACAACTTGCTAGACAAGAAGATACTGTATAACCCGGAAATAATGCCAACATTTATATGCACAGGAGTAACCTACCTTTTACCAAAATCTGCAGTAGCCACGAATGATCCATCTAAGTTTCGGTCAATTTCATGCTTACCGACCATCTATAAAATACTCACTTCAATAATAACGGATAAAGTATATAAATACATGGAAACAAATAAGTTATTACCAGAAGAACAGAAAGGTTGCCGTAAATGATCCAAAGGATGAAAAGAGCAATAGGTAATGGACTTAGTCATCACTGCCCACGTCAAAAAAATGAAGGCTTCATTGCATGTGGCTTATATTGACTACCAAAAGGCGTTTGATAGCGTACCACACAGCTGGTTAAAAGAAGTACTCGACCTACACAGAATAGAAGAGCATATTACTAATTTCCTAAGCCATGCTATGACCGAATGGTAAACTACTCTTATACTTAACGGCGCAGCCAAGAAGAACATTGGCACAATCAATACAAAGAGAGGTATATTCCAGGGGGATGCTGTCAGTCCATTATGGTTTTACTTAGCACTACAGCCGCTGACAACCTCCCTGAATAAACTAGACAAAGGATTTGATCTCCATGATACTAATCTAACTCACTTGTGGTACATGGATGACCTTAAACTATTCGCCAACTCAAATAAGAACTTATATAAACCATAGATGCAAAATTAATAGTATGGAAAAATGAAAGTGGATGGAGCAAACAGGATATGTAGCGAATGAATATCAAGGCGAAATAACAGGTATGGAGGAAGAAGAAAAATATAAATATTTAGGCTATGAACAATTCCTGGGTATTGTTGAGAAAAGAGTCAAAGAAGACCTAATTAATACTTACCATCAACGTGTAGAAACCATCCTGAAAACAGAATTACCCGCGATTAATACCAGCAGGGCTATAAATACTTACGCAACATTGGTCCTTACCTATAGTTTTGGCGTTATCCATTGGACGAATACAAATTTGGATAACCTAGATTGTCAAACAAGACAGGCATTTAAAAAGCATCGAGGACATCATCCACAAAGAGCAGTAAGTAAGTGTCACTTACCCCATCGACAAGGTGGAAGAGGCATACCAAGCATATGTGAAAGACATTATAGTCAAGTTAAAAATATGCGAGATTATTTCCATGAGAAGGCCGCCACCTGCAATATACAAAAAAAATATATTTAAAACGGACATAAACTTAACTCCGGTGAACTTAGCAGATGAAGCTTATAACCCGCTCGCGAAATTAAAAACAATTAAAGAATTAAAAGATCAATGAAAAAAAAATCCTACATGGTAGATATCCAGCTCTGATGGAAGATATATTGATGCGCAACTTTCACAGATGTGGCTTCATAAAGGTAATATTTTCCGAGAAACTGAAGGTTTCATCCAGCTATACAGGATCAAGTTATTGCAACACGGCTGCATATAGGTAATATTCTTCAACAAGACATAGAAAGTGTAAAATGTCGTATGTATAATGAAAGTGATGAACACATAGATCACATCATTTCGGAGTGCTCAATATTAGCATCAGAACAGTATCTACAGCGGCATAACCAAATAGCAAAAATTATACATCAGGAAGTACGTATCAAGCATTTAGAACTCAAGGTTGCACAACCATATTATAATTATTTACAGTGTTATACTATTCATTTACTTTATGTAAATATAATTTAAAATAGCATATATTTCAAGAAAATTTAGGTCCATGATGAAAACAGTTTGATATAAAAACACATATGCGTGACGACGTCACGTCAATCTTTTCAAAATTCGGGAGACCATAACTCGCTTATTAGTAGGAATTTTTTCACCGGATTTTCATCAATAGTCTTAGATTTCCTAATATTTTCAGATAAAATTATAAAAAAAAATGGTGGAATCCCCCATTACTGAACCTGCATGCAATTCAAATATGTTAAGTGTATATAAATCTCGTACACAATCTCATTCATCGAATTCAAAACCTTGGTTTACAAAAGAGTATGTTTTTCTCAAAAAACAATGTAAATGCAATTTAAGAGCATATCACAAGACTTATTCAGAAGATTTGCTCAGAGAATACCTCATACATAAAAAAACATATCTTAAGCAGGTAGAACTAAATAAACAAATTTATAATAAAAATATTCAAAACTCACTTTCGAATATATCTAACAATGTCGCATTTTGGAAAACTATAAAAACACTAAGCACAAAAAATAAAATAATTAATGAAATCCCTATTTCAGAGTCGCAAATTTTCTACAAAAAGCAATATACTTCAATTCCTGTTTCAAATTCATTAAAGAATTTGACTATCGAATGCTCAAATCCATTTCTGGATAAAAATATTACACATGATGAACTCATAAAAAGTATTGCACAAATTAAAAATAATAAAGCACCAAGAATTATGGCGAATTACCGAACGAGTTTTTTAAAAATTTGCCCGCGAACTGGATGTGTTATATGCTTAATTTATATAATACAATCTTAAATACGGAACAAATTCCTCTAGAAGGGTCAAAGGTTACAGTATTTCAAATATATAAAAAAGATAACAGGGTCGACCTTCTAAACTACAGGGGAATAGCTTTAATAAACTGCATTTGCAATTTTTTTAAACAAATAATGTACTTTAGGCTACAAGAACGGCATGAAAATAACAACATATTATCAGAATTCAAATCCGATTTTCGACGAAACAGAGGAACTAGAGACAACATATTCTCGCTTATGTCTATTTCCATCTCTGCCTACGCTTAAAAAGAAACTCCGCTTTTTCCATTTTTGTTGATTTTCGACAGGCATTTGACACTATCAATCATGTTTTACTTTGGGAGAAATTATCCAAATCAGGGGTATCATCTAAATTCATTAATATAATAAAAGCTTTATATGATAATACCACATTAAGGAGTAGTATAAAAATTACTTAATAGAGACTGTGAGTACTTTTACATCTTGGAGTTACTTTTTCATCATCCGGCAAATTTGGACATGCAGCAATTAATAATTATAACAAAGGTGTTATTGCAATTATTAAAACTTTGTCCGTATTAAGCAAGGGAATATCTCAAATCTGGAATGAGAAACAGAAATTACGGAAGGCAGTAATAAATGCAACTATGTTATATAATGCTGAAATATGGGCATATAATAACATTAATTTACCAGAAAAAGGTCAAATCCGATTTTTAAAATTAATTTTGAAATGTCCCCGAACTATCCCAAACTGTATGGTGAGAATGGAGATTGGAGAGATCAGCATCCAATACGACGTCTGGAAAAGAATAGTGCGTATAGAAGACAACCGTTTACCAAAAATTCTATATAACAGGCTTTTAGAACTAACAAATAATCCAAGCAATAAAACTGACTTTAACTGGTGCAGTCATATAAAAATGTTTTTAACCGAATTAGGATTCAGTAACATTTGGGAAAGCCAGCAATTATCTAAAACGGCTCTAAATGAGAAAATGAAAAAATTTAAAACTAAACTAATACAGAAAGATATAAGCAAATATCAATGCTCTAGTTACAAATCACTGAAACAAGAGTTCAGTATTTCAAATTATTTAACTTTTAATTTTGCAATAAATAAAATTCGAATAATATCACAAATAAGACTGGCTAATACTAAATTTACATTTTTTTTATTTTAATAACATTAAATATCAAATAGATAACTCAGTTATTTGCACAATTTATAACTTAAAAAAGAACGAAGACCTATATCATTTTTTTATTATTTGTCCCCTGTATTCTTCTGTTAAAAAAAACATTATCTTCAGAACTATAAGTAATTTGAACGAATCAAATTATTTCCAATTATTTAATAACTTATCAAAGGAAAAAGATAATAATATTTATTATTATGTCATAGAAGCACTTAAAATTAGAAGCTTTTGCCAGAACGAATAATTATTCTTCTAAATTTCAGGACAACATTTTGTCATTAATGTTAAATTTATTCAGCAATTTATATTGCTAAATGGTTTACTATTTCAATATTTTTTTTTTAATTTAGACTTTCATTTGTGAACATAATCAGGTTTATGTTTCTTATTTTTTTCGCCCTTAATAACAGAATAATTGTATTAACATAAATATAAATAAAAAATAAATAAATATATCATCACGGAATATTACCCATTTCTGAGTGTGCCACAATCTGCTTTATCGCAGAAATCTGTAATGATGATGACATATTTGTACCGTGGGGGCGCTTACCAGGCGTCACCTCGCGAGCACTAATTGCTGGCGTGAAGAGTGCACCACAGGGATCACTTTTGTGCCATTTAAAATTCGAAATATTTGGCGTCGGTCGGGATAAGTAAAGTATTTCTTACTATTATTTTATTTTGTTATAGAAACGTTGAAAATTAGAAGTTCTTGACACAATAAATGATTCTTTTCATTTTGAGCTCTACAGTTTGTTATTTATTTTGTAACAAGGTTAAATAGTTAAATATTTATTATTTTTCAATTTACAAATAATTGTATTTGAGATAGTGTTGTCTCTGTTATTCTTTTAAGCTATAAATGAAATTTATAAATAAAATTACTACGTTTATTTTTGATACTCTTTGCACTGTTTTTATTATATTTCTCCTTTCAATTTATAAACAATTTCTTTTGAGAATAATAAAATTACGGTAATCTCTGTTCATTCAATTTATAAATTTCATTTAGGAATGTAATTATTATGATAAATTTCGATACTCTCTTCACTGTTTTTATTATATGTTGCCAATCATCTTTGTATAACATTTGTAAAAATCTAAAGACAAACTTATTATTATTATTATTATTAAAAAATAGGGATTATGCCGCAAAAACACTGAAAATAAGTATACATATTTAAAATTTCATGAATTATACGATATTTGCAATTTAAATTTCTCTCAAATATCTGAAGCATTTTCTAAATAGTACAAACCGAGTATTATGCACAAAGGTTCAATCTACACATGAGTAAGGTTTGCCTCTGACAAGGCCTTTGATCTATGTACCGTCTTCATTTGAATCGGATATGGTAGTGTCGAAGGAAATTTCCACGCCTCGGCTTAACGTACACAGTTGAACATTCGTCCGTCCCCAGTCTCCATGGTATATCATTTTTTATTCATATTCTATGATCTGGATAAGGTAGAAGTAGGAATGTGACATCAAAAAAGAATCGTATAAGAAATTTGAATCAAACCAAACTTGTGCTTAAAAATCTCATTAGGACACTATTCATCGTTGTAAAAAAAGTAAAAATATTAGTATTTATTTAGAAATAGCATAGAATTTCGTAAATAGAATTCAGAAACTTGTTAGATTATCCTTATCATTATCATCAACAATAATAGCGTCGTTGGCATTATCTCTTTCACTGTTGGATGTAGATAATCAGTTTCCTGCGTTCCAGGTCAAGGCCTCAAGAACAGTAGACCGGCTCGTGCGGCCGATTTATCCTTGCAAATTCCCAATTCAAGGCTCATCAAGTACAATAGCTTGTTTTAAACAATGCGGAAGCAAAACAGAACTTCTACAGCTAATATAAAAATTCAAGTTATCTCAATAAGACGAAATCTTACATTACATATCCTAAAATTTATTTTTATAAACATATTTCATGATGTCATAGTTATCATAACATTGCTAATATTATAAAATTTTGATTTAATTGTTACTGTACTGTTTTCAGTCAGAATATTCAAGGGGTATTTAATGAATAAGCACGTGTTGGGTCCCTAGATTCTGACTTTACTAGTTTTACGATTATGGCTGTTTGTGTATCTATGTGACAAAAATTTCTCCGATGATAACTGCGTTACTACAATTCTAAAAATTATAATTCTTTCGTATTCCTGTTCTTTACATCCATATGAAGAGCTGATTAGATTTTGGTTATAATTGGTCATTAGGAAATTCACTTATTTAAAGTTCTTAATAGTTTTTCTTAAAAGAAACGCAGTTAAATATCAATTTTTGACATTTTACGTAATTATCAATATGAAAGAATATCTTATTGTTTGATTATACATTTTCCTTCATATTGATTAATGTCTAGGCGCGAATATACGTGTTTTTCAAAGTTTTCAATTTTGATAAAATTAATTATAATCTATTCTATATACCTGCTCTTCTGGTACATAATTTTCATCATGACGAAATATGGTCTCCCAAGTCCAAGAAGCCGTGAACAGTATCCTCAGTGATGATACATTTCTCAACAAACTTGTTGACTTAGTTTTTCAACGTGTTGATCAGGGACTTGAGGAGCAAAAATCGCATTATGAAGAAATAATCAAAGATCTACCTGGTGAAAATGAAGATCTTCATCAAAAAATTGACCAGCTCGAGCAATACTCCCGGCGTACCAGTATTCGAATCTTTGGTGTTCCAGAACAGCCGATGGAAAAAGTCGAAAAGAAGGTGTGTGTTATATTTAATTCAACATTAAAATTAAATATATTACCTGAAGCCATAGATCGACGTCACCGAGTCGATAAATTCCCCAAAACAGATGTAGTGCCAAATAGTGATCCACTAAATCTTCCCCCGTCAATTAATCCGCGTCCAATCATTGTCAAATTTACAAGATATAAAGCCTGTGATTTAGTTCTTAAGTCTAGAAATAAATTAGAAGGATGTAAAATCAGTATCAAGGAGGACTTAACTAAAAAGCGCCATGCCTTTGTTAAATCATTATCCAGTAAATTTGGCTTCAGAAATGTTTGGACAATTGATGGAACTATCTATTATAAAAGTGAAGGTATAACTAAAAAATATAATTTATCTACTGTTGATTCACTATAGTAAAGTAATAACTGACATACTGTTTTTGTGTAAATAATTCTGTAAACTTTATTTTATTTGTCAAATGGAGCAGCTCAAACATATGTTTATATTCTGCAAACCTTGCACCTTCTACAAATACAACCTTGTTTTGTTTAACTTTAATTTCGTATACTAACTTGCAGTTATTGGCATATTTTTGTGCGTTTACATTTGATTTATACAGTATTTCAATTTTGTACGTTTATATTGGATTCAGATATGAATATTTACTACCAAAATTCTCGAGGATTGAATACCAAGTTGGATGATATTTATCAGCATTCTCTCTTAAGTACCCTTGATGTTATTGCTTTAAGTGAAACATGGCTAAAAGACTCAGTATATAACAATGAAATTTTTGACCCATCTAAATATGTTGTGTACAGAAAAGATCGTGATATCTCTAAATCTGATAAAATTACTGGCAGTGGAGTACTGTGTGCTGTTAGTTCTAGATTTAATTCTTCTGTTATTGAACTGAATTAAAATCCGTATTCTCTTGTAGATTTAATTTGTATCCGTATAAGTTTGAGTGCTAAAATTAACCTGATTGTTGCTATTATTTACTTACCACCTCCTATTTCTTTTGAACAACTTGAAATGATTTGTGAGTGTTTTGAGGATAATCAATTTTTAATGCAGTCTAACTTTGTCCTAGTAGGTGACATTAATATTAGTAAGCTAGTTGATCATTACTCACACGACTTTAATGGCACGTGCATCACTAGATTTGTAAATTTCTGTAGTTTTCTTAATGTTAAACAATTAAATAATATCCTGAACTATAACTCTCGTCTTCTTGATGTAGTTTTGTGTAATTTTAATTGTACTGTCTCGCGAAGTGATGATGTGTTATCGCATGAAGATCCTCTTCATCCCTCTTTATGTATCCATGCTACTATCGTCCCTGCTCCCTCCAACACAACTATTAAAGATATTCCATCATTCAACTTTCGACATGCTAATTTCGATCTTAGCCGTTTGCACAATATTGATTGGGATATTTTAATTGATGTGAACGAAGCTTTTGCAAAATTCTATAGCTTATTAGATGATGTTTTCAAGCAATGTGTGCCGTTAAGACGTAGAAAACCTCCCAAGTATCCTCCTTGGTTCACTAGACAAATTATTTCAGATTTGAAACTAAAAGCTAAATATTACAAATTATACAAAAATACTAATGATATAAATCATTATAATAAATTCAAATGTCTACGAACAAATATTAAAGCTGATATTAAGTGTGCTTATAAAAACTACGTACAAGATACTGAAGCCTTATTGGCCAGTGAGCCTAAGATATTTTGGTCATTTTTAAATAATAAGAGAAAAACTACACGAATTCCTGGTAATATGTCTTATAAAGACAATAATGATAATGGCAGGCATGGATATATTAACAACACCGGAGGAAGTTAAGGAAGCCATTACACAGGCAGCAATGGCAAACCAAGAAGAAATAGAGGTGCAGCCACTAAGGGAGGCATATGCTGGAACTAAAAAAGCTACGATAAAGGTACCAGATAGTATCGCCAAGACACTACTTGAGAAAGAGAAGTTAAAGTTATCGTATAGTACCTGCACAATAAGAGAGAGAATAGCTATCCCTCAATGCCGAAAATGCCTAAAAATGGGACGCAAAGAGCAAGGGTGCACTGGAGAAGATAGGAGGAACCAGTGCAAAAATTGCGGAAGCGTTGAACATAAACAACTCCAATGTAACAAAAATCCACAATGTTTCGACTGTGAGGCTACAGCAAACAGTCATAAAACAGGCACAATGCAATGTCCAAAATTTAAAAAACTTACAATTCGAGATACGGCTAAGAAATCTAGAAGGGTATCCATAGCTACAGTTGACAAAAGTCCTGAAACCACGTCAAATGAAGATACTACAAGCAAATCTAAACAAAAGTAGAAATGCACATAATGCGGTAGAGTGGATCTGCACTAGCAATAATATAGACATCATCATTGGCTCTGAGTTAAACAAAAATGCAACCCAGGGAAACCACCATTGGGTAGGGTACAATAAAGAGCTTAACACGGGCATTATGATACGGGACAAAGCAATGCGCATTAGTGAACATGGGCATAACACAAACATATCATGGGCCAAAATAAACGGTATTACATTCCTAGCATGCTACATGAGCCCAAACTGTACATTAGAGGAATATGGAGGATTCCTAAATGACCTAGAACGGATAATAAGGAATAATACAGATCCAAAAATAATAGCAGGTGACTTCAATGCCAAACATGTGGCTTGGGGATCGCCGAGGAATGACAGCAAGGGGGAGTTACTATTAGAACTGCTACATAGCCACAGTTTAAATATGTGCAATACAGGGGATACACCGACCTTCCAAAATGCAAATTGATCTTCATATATAGATATTACGTGCTGCTCTGCCAACCTTACAAATAGCATTCACAATTGGATAGTAAGTGTGGAGGAAGAAACTTTCAGTCCACACAGGCCCATTATATTTGAGGTATTAGAACAGACAGCAGAACACACGTACATAAAGTCTTATCCAAAATGGAATGTAAAAACCTTTGACAAAGACAGATGTAAAGAACGGCTGGACAAGCTAGTACCAACAGAGAGCACAAAGGAGATACATAATCAGCTCCAAACGCTGTGTCATACCTGCATGAAGAAGCTAAAACTAGATCCACGCAAGAAGCCCGTGTACTGGTGGAACCCTACCGTTGCAGAAAAACGGAGGAAATGCCTGCATGCTAGGAGACTATACCAGAGAGCCATGGCAAGGAGTATAGACGCAGCACACATAGCAGAGCTGAAAGCCTCATACAAAATAATGAAAAACGATCTAAGTAAGGAAATACTGGATAGCAAAAGAAGAAAGTGGGATGAGCTAATAGAAGAGGTAGAAGAAGACCCTTGGGGAAAACCGTACAAAATAATTGCAAAAAAGGTCAAAATACCAAAGATAGAGTTAGATGAACAGACGGCTAAAACTGTAATTAGTACTCTCTTCCCCAAAAAAGAGACGAGGCAGGCTGGACTGCCAATTGGAGAACACGCCCCAGAAATCACTGAGGATGAGATTAGACAGGTAGGACTGAGACGCAAGGCCAAAAAAGCGGGAGGCCCTGATGGAGTACCACCTGAGGTTCTCAAAGAAATTTGCAGCCATAAACCGGAATTGCTACAAAAATTATTTAACAGACTAACAACAGCGGGGGAATTCCCCGATACATGGAAGAAGGCGAAACTCATCCTAATACCGAAACCGGGGAAAACTGATCTGAAGAACCCTGGGGCTCACAGACCACTCTGCCTGCTAAACACCATCGCAAAAGTGTTTGAGACAATACAGACATCAGTATATATATAAAGCGGATTGCAATACAAGAGAGAAACAAAAAGAAAAATAGAGGCTACTGTGCATTAGTCACAATAGATATTAAAAACGCCTTTAATACAGCGCCATGGGATCGCATAATAGCTGCTCTACGGGAAAAACAGGTACCTGAATACCTTATAGCCATCGTTGGCAACTATCTACACAACAGATGGATAGAGCATGAAGGGAATGAGTATGAAATGACCTGTGGAGTTCCCCAAGGATCAGTCCTCGGACCAACACTCTGGAACGTGTTTTACGACAACTTGATTAGACAACGAACAACAAGAGCGACACACAAAATAGCCTTCGCAGATGATCTCGCGATCATTGCCACGGATAAAACCGAGGAAGGGCTGATGTTCAAAATTAATAGTACGCTACACGATATTGAAAATTGGACGCAGTGTAATGGCATGCAAATAGTCCCGGAAAAAACGGAGGCAGTACTGCTTATTGGTAGGAAAAAACATAGCCCTATACACTTTAAAATAATGGGGCGGGAAATAACACCAAAAATAAGCATTAAATATTTAGGAGTCTATTTCGACAAAGCAATAACGTTTACACGGCACGTGAGAGAAACAACAAATAAAGCTGACAAAACAGTAGTAGCACTACTGAAAATGTTCCCAAGACTAAAGGGTCCAAGTGACAAAAACGAAGATTGTTAGCAACGACAGCGCAGAGTATTATCCTATACGCTGCGCCAATATGGAGAGACGCACTTAAATTCGAATACTGCACAAATCTCCTCCACAAGATAAATAGGAGGATTGCAATTGGAATCAGCCAGTGCTTCCGAACAGTAGCAACGGAAGTGGCTGAAATTCTGGCGACGCTTGCTCCTCTCTCTATACGAGCAAAAGAAATGTGCACAGGGAAGCAGGAAAGAAAAAAAAAGAAAGGGAAGAAATTAGAATTGCGCAGTGGCAACAAGCGTGGGAAAGTACTACGAAGGGTAGATGGCTTAAAAAGATAATGCCAGACATCACAGCGTGGGTTCAAAGGAAACACGGAAAGATGAGTTTCCATGTAGCGCAAGCCCTGAGCAACCATAAATGCTTCAGGGAATATCTATGGCGCATTAAAAAGATAAATAATCCAAACTGTGTCTTCTGCGGGGAGACAGACAATGCGGAACACACACTGTTCCACTGTCCGCAAGTAAGCGACACAAGGGAACAAATAAATAGGGAACTACAGGAGACAATAGGGGTAGAAAACCTGATCCCACTCATGCTGGAGAGTGAAGAAAACTGGAAAATAATAATGACAGGTATAACAGACATAATGAAATACAAGGAAGAAGATGAGAGAAAGAAAATAGAAGAAGCTGAATAAGCAGCGGACATTGACAGGGTGGAGAAGTATGCGTAAGCGGGTCCACACTCTGACAGGCAGACAGGGACGGGAGAGTCTAATGGGTGCAAGTCCCATACTACCCTTTACCCTTCGGGGAGCATCCTATACCTTCGGGCAAGATGCGGGGTGTGCATGAAGCATTCTCTCCAAACAAAAAAAAAAGGTGACATTAATATTAGTAAGCTAGTTGATCATTACTCACACGACTTTAATGGCACGTGCATCACTAGATTTGTAAATTTCTGTAGTTTTCTTAATGTTAAACAATTAAATAATATCCT
This sequence comes from Ophonus ardosiacus, assembly GCA_943142095.1. Taxonomy (NCBI): domain Eukaryota; kingdom Metazoa; phylum Arthropoda; class Insecta; order Coleoptera; family Carabidae; genus Ophonus; species Ophonus ardosiacus. The sequence continues at coordinate 23,295,161 of OW964834.1, read as the reverse complement.
GAACTATAACTCTCGTCTTCTTGATGTAGTTTTGTGTAATTTTAATTGTACTGTCTCGCGAAGTGATGATGTGTTATCGCGTGAAGATCCTCTTCATCCCTCTTTATGTATCCATGCTACTATCGTCCATGCTCCCTCCAACACAACTATTAAAGATATTCCATCATTCAACTTTCGACATGCTAATTTCGATCTTAGCCGTTTGCACAATATTGATTGGGATATTTTAAGTGAATATAGTGATGTGAACGAAGCTTTTGCAAAATTCTATAGCTTATTAGATGATGTTTTCAAGCAATGTGTGCCGTTAAGACGTAGAAAACCTCCCAAGTATCCTTCTTGGTTCACTAGACAAATTATTTCAGATTTGAAACTAAAAGCTAAATATTACAAATTATACAAAAATACTAATGATATAAATCATTATAATAAATTCAAATGTCTACGAACAAATATTAAAGCTGATATAAAGTGTGCTTATAAAAACTACGTACAAGATACTGAAGCCTTATTGGCCAGCGAGCCTAAGATATTTTGGTCATTTTTAAATAATAAGAGAAAAACTACACGAATTCCTGGTAATATGTCTTATAAAGACAATAAATATAATAGCACTCAACTTATTGTACAAGGCTTTGCTGATTATTTTGCTAGTGTTCATTGTCACGAAAAAGTTACCGATTTCACAAACATATTCCAGTTTGATTGTGTGAATGATTGTCTGACTATAAATAATATTTCTGAGAAAGATGTTTTAGACTCTATCAAATCCCTTAAAGTTTCGACTTCACCTAGTCCTGATAATCTCCTTTCCTATATACTTAAGGGGTGCTGTGATCTTTTTGTGAAACTACTACATATTTTGTTTAACTTGATTCTATTCCTTGATCTCCTTAAAATATCTTCAATTACCCCTATTTTCAAATCTGGTGATGCAAGTGATATTACGAATTACAGACCAATATCTATTATTTCTAACATCTCTAAATGTTTTGAAAAAAAAATGTGTATAAACAGATATATCACTTTGTTTCTGATAAATTTATACCCGAGCAACATGGCTTCATAAAACGTAAATCAACTGTTACTAATCTAACTAAGTTTACTTCATTTATCGCTGAACAGTTTTCTAATAACTCACAGGTTGGCGTGATTTACACTGATTTTGCAAAAGCGTTCGACTCTGTCAATCATGATGTCTTATTATTCAAATTGCAGCATCAGTTTAGTTTCTCTACTGATCTACTCTGCTTGATACGATCTTACATTTCACATCGCAAACTATTTGTACATTATAATAACTTCAAATCTGACTTTTTCACCCCTTGTTCAGGTGTTCCGCAAGGATCAAATTTAGGACCGCTTTTATTTAATCTATTTATCAATGATATTACACGTAGCGTACAGTACTCCAACTCTGTTATATGCTCACGATTTAAAGTTATTTAAAACTATTAATTCATACGCAGATCACTGTCTTCTTCAGTCTGATCTTGATAAACTATTGACTTGGTCTTCTTCCTCTCACCTCCATTTTAATATTACTAAATGTAAAATCATGTCATTTACCATGTCTTAAACGTGTTGAATTACAAAAAGATCTAGGAGTTTTGTTTGACCCTAAATTACAGTTTGGTCCTCATTATAATTACATAATTAATAGTGCATATAGAAATTTAGGATTCGTGATTAGAAATTCACTTTGTTTCATTAATCCAAATACTCTTATTTCTTTGTATAATTGTTTTGTAAGGTCTAGGCTTGAATATTGTCACATTGTTTGGAACCCAATTTATGATATATATTGTAATCGAATTGGATGGGTACAGCGGAAGTTTGTCAGATATTGCTCACGTCAAATTTCATCTTCATTCAATTCTTCATCACATAGTTACTCCGCTGCTTTATCCACTTTCGGTATGTATACACTTGTGGACAGACGTGTGATATATTCATGTTTATATCTTTTTAAACTAATAATAATATATAATAATAATAATAAATTTATTTGTTATAAACATACAGTTTTTACAAATGAGATTGGTTAATAACAATAATATGCTAATAGAAAATAACAAATAAAAAACAATAAGTAGAACCTTTTTAATGTATTTATAGAAGACACTTATTTTATAACAAATTTAATAAATTTACCCCTTGACATAATAATATTTAACTTTAATTTATTTTTTTTTTATTTTTATTTTAACACAAGTGTAATTTAATATAAATAATAATAATATAATAATTTTAATAAAATCGTCAACTCATGCCCCGTTGCACCAGCAAGGCTTAAATCGAAATTTTGACAGCAATATATTATAATTCATTTGACATCTCATTTCGATGCAATATTGTCAATTTAAATCATTTTTAATATTTAATATCCGTTGGTGCAATCGGTCGTAAGTATTAAACAGAATTAATTTTTGCTATTCATTTATACAAAAGCTACGTAACATAATAGCGTTGATTGTGTACAGAAATATATCGTTAATTTTACTTATTGATAAATTTGTGAATAAATGAAATACTTCCATTTCTGATGAGGTATTACATATATTATATTTAGACAGATATGATATTCTTAAGGCTAGAAAGATAGGGCATTCCGCGTAGAAGTGAAACAAATTTTCAGGCTTTAGTTGGTTACAAATTGAACACAGTTCATCTTCGTTTAATTGGTATATAATATTTTTATATAAGATTTTGAGACCTTTACCACTGCTTAGTCTAATTTGAGATACTATTCTGGTTTTAACAATTGTCATTTTAAATTTAAGATGTTCCTCTGTTTCAAAATTAGTTTTTAAGTATTTATAGTGTAAGTTAAATTTAGATAAACGTAAACGTTCGAAATCGTTTTGTTTTAATTTTTCTTCATAAACTGAAATAATATTTACAATGTCATTTACGGTAATTGACTGGCTTTGCCAAAGATGAGTGTAATTTATATCGGTTAAAAATATCCGTATTTTTGAGCACCAGTTAAACTGAATTCTATTATATTGGTATGAATCCAAAGTCTTTAATCTATTGTAAAGAATTTTAGGCAACGAACTATACCTGTTTCCAGCCGAACATAATGGTGGGGGGTATTTTTTGGAAGTAGTAAAATTTTCTTGAGAAAAAACATTTGACCTTTTTCCATTTGATCAATATGGTTAAGACCAAAAATTTCAGAGGCATACAATGACGTATTTACGACAGATTTCAATAATTTTATTTTTTCGTCCCACCCCTCTGATTGAGCTTTACAAAGAATAAGTTTTACTTTTTCCGACGCGACGGCGGATTTTTTTATATTTTCTTTAACAGCTAGCTTAAATTTTCCTGACGAAGAAAATGTAATACCTAGGTACGTGAATTTATTAATTACTTCGATAGGAGAGTTATTATAAATAAATGGTTTATGCAGTTTTTTTGGCCTGCCTTTGTGAAAGTTCAAAATTTTTGATTTAGTGGTATTCAATTCCAAAAGATTTTTAGAGCAATATTAATGTAGGACTTTTAGTTTTTTATTGACATCGATCGGCGAATCACACAAAATGACTAGGTCATCCGCGTAAGCCATTAATAACAATTCATTTTCCCCATCGATGTTTAAACCCTTCAACCCGGAATTTTTAAAATAGTCTCAAATATTATTAATAAATAACGTAAAGAGAAGAGGACTAAGGATTTCTCCTTGGAGAACTCCCTGTGATATTTGGATAGGCCTAGATACTTTATTATCAATTTTTAGTTGCAAAGTTGCGTTACCGTATAAATTCATAAGAATTCTTATAATTTTTGACGATAATCCATATTTATGTAACTTTTGCCAAAGATTGTTGTGGTCCACCGCGTCAAATGCTCGGCGGATATCTACGTGTGTGCCCCTATTTTGTCGAAACCCCGCTTGATTCTCGTGTAATATTTTGTTCTCTTCACACCAGAATTGGACTCGAGAGTATATTATATGTGTAAATAGTTTGGCGATAGAATTGACTAGGTCTATACCTCTGTAATTAAGTGGATTTGCTTTGTTACCTTTCTTGTGTATAAGGGTAATAAGAATTTGGGACCAGGATTGTGGAATATTTTCAGTATTCATTATTGTATTGAATATATGAAGTATATAGTAAGTCCAATTTGAGGTGATATTTTTAAAAATTCATTTGTGATTTGGTCATTCCCTGGTGCCTTATTTAATTTGGTATTGGCAATACTATTTTGTAATTCTAAAAGTGTTATATTCGCATCAAAAAGTGGATGTCTACAGTCATAAAAATGATTGCGGATTGTAGAATTGTTGGAAATAAATATGGATTCATAAAATATTTCCCAATCAGACATGCTGATTTCGTTTTTAGAATTTTTTTCTTTTGTGACATTTGTTTTATTATTTTCTAGAATTCAGATGAATTTTTATATTAGATAGTGTATTTTTAATATTATCGGAATAAGCTTTTTTACATTGTTTCAATAAATATTTATATTCTTTTTTGAGGATTAGATAATTGTGCATATTTTCATTGGAATTATTTTTTTGGTATACTTTAATACTGTGTCTACATTTGGCTTTTAAATTTTGACATTCACGAGTAAACCACGGTTTGTGTGGTAGTTCACGATGGGGATGTGTATTTTTAATGTGGGCCATATTCGTTTGACAAGCAGTCTCTTTAATTGTTTTAATAAGGCTGTCCTATAAGTCATCAACTTTATTGGAACTAAAATAAATATTATCTGAATTTTTCATTAATGTCTCATAGTGATTAGATTCTAAATAATTAAATTTAAAGTTTAATTTATATTTTCCGACTTGTTTATCGGGATCTATACTCGGGGTAGGTTCTAGGCATTTTGGTGTTGGGTGGAATTTTACTGAACAGATAGAATGCCCTGAGTTAGCCAGTGTTGGTGTTAAAGAGAAGTTAGACATTTGGGCTAATATATGAAAACTTACCAGGGATGTCTCCAGTTACTCTACCATTTAATACAAAAAAGCTTAGTAATTCCATATGGTCAACCAGCTTCCTCCCCCTCGAGTTAATTGATTTATGAGATGAAATTCTAAATTCATGTACATTTGGCGAAGGAAATATGTCTTCAGGCGCCTGGTTCAGGTTTCCAATATGGGCGTTGAAGTCTCCGACTACAATAATAGGTTGCGAATCACAGGATTCAGATATATTGGCTAAGGTTTCGCTGAACATATCAGTACAGATATTATTAGCCGACGGACTAAAGTAAACTAGGGCAATTATAAACTTAGTGTTTTCAGATAACCAGAGGAGTTCAATAATGATCCAGAGGTTGCAGCTTTCCATTAATTTTGCTTCAAATTTCTGGTTATTTTTTACTATTATAACCAAGCCGCCACTAGACCTGCCTCTATCTTTCTGCCTCGTTGCTTCACTGCAAAACACAAAATTATGATTACTTAAAATTTTCGGTACATTAACAATTTTAGTATTTTGCCACGTTTCTACGAAACACAACCCATCAGAATTCATTAACCTGTACTCTAGTTCACTATCTAGATTGAATATGTTGCTAAAACCATTTATGTTCCAGAATAATAAATGCAAATGTGTTGTATTTGTTGACACAATGTTATGACTGAACTTATTATTCGGAGCTATGTTGTGGGGGGTTGAGAAGGCAGGAGGAATAAAAAAGAATCGAGTGTTGGTTGGCTCCTAGTGTTCATGCTCTTCTCTTCCGCCGACTGGAACTGCTTCGAAACCTTTTGTCTTTGGATGAGTTTGTCTGGAGTACTATTGTCTGATATCGCTCTGTCCCTCTTGTCGTTGATGATAGTGATGCCGTTACTAGAGACTTTTACTTTTTTCCCTTCATCTCTTAGTAATTTCGCTTGACTTAATAGTTTATTGTGTTGCAGTCTATCTTCTGTATCAAGATCTTCGTTTATAAAAATTCTGGAACCTTTAAACGTGAATCTGCTGGAAAAAATTGCGTCTCTTATTTTAATAGAAGAGAAGGTAACTAAAACTGGACGTATTTTATCAGATTTGCGACCAAGACGAAATGCTTCATCTATGTCTGTCATAGAATAACTTGTGTTAGAGTGTTTGTTTATTAAGTCAATCAGATTGCTCTGTAACTCAGTTTTATTATTTTCGACCTCTAGGAGGCCACTGAATATTAGATTTTTCCTTTTCAGTCGTTTTTCTAAAAGATTAATAGTGTAGTTTTGTGTTTTTATTTGTTTTTCCATCACTGATATTCTGCTGTCGTTTGCACTTATTTTCATCGAAAAGTCCTTCACATTGTTTTTAATACTCTCTAATTCCGTTTTTATATTTTCAATATGCATAGTTCTTTGTAATAATAGATCGATTTTTTGATCTAAACTTAATGCAATGTCATGTTTTATTTTGAGGTTAAGTTTCACTTTTAACTATTATTTGGGATTTAGGCCCTGTAAATTCAGGAGTTTTTTTTACTACAGTGGTTTAATATTGTATTTGTAGTTTATTTATAACTTTCACTTTGTTTTACTATTTGATATATATCACTTTTAACAAAATTTCGATGAGCACATGTGAAAAGTAAACTTCATGGTTCCGTTCATACAACCAATCTCCAAACTAATACATAATATGGTCGATGATAATTCAGCCTTTAATCAAATTGGTTTTGTCGTACCTCGATTGCATTCCCGTTCTTTTAAAACTTTTCACATCCCCGTGTTACGAAATAATTATGAACTTAAAGATCCAATTAGAAGACTATGTTTCATTTACAATGATATGGAAAACAAATGTTTAAATGAACTTGTTATTTTCAAATTTTCATTTATAGACTACAGAAATGTTATTTATAATATGTTTAATTAAGAAATGTTATATTTTGCTTCTTTATTTCGAAATATTTGTATTTATATGTTTCTGTATAGTTTATATTATACATTTATATACTTGTCATCTGTTCTCGCCATTATAGTTTTGTTTTGTTTTGTACTATCTCCCATGTTTTTGGGATACCTATGTATCGTGTTTTGGGAGATAATAAATAAATAAATAAATAAATAAATAAATAAATATTCAATAGATATAGAGTTAAAAAATTATAAAGAAATTATCTTTCATAAATCAGCCAGCTTTGCTATAACCATGGAAAGAGTTGATATAATCATATAATTCTAAATAACAGATTTCAGTGTCAAGTGCAATTTACGAAGCGTATGTTCGTGTTATAATTTTATTAGATTTACAGAATCTTGTCTGAGGAACTTCTGGTGTGGAATTTATATAAATAGTATATGTTTTTTTTTACAATTTTACTAGATACGTAGTATCTTTTCCAAGGAATTTTTGGTATGGGATTTGTACGAAATAGAATTGTCGGAAAGTACTGTGCTGGCCACATGAGATTTTTTCTATTGGTAAAATATGTTTTTTTTTTATGCAACTAAAGTGTGAAAAATGTACGTTAACGTTTCGTTATTTCACTCCGTAGTGTTAAATAAAGTGTTCGTATGTATTTATAATATTAATGCTAGGCTAGCGCCCAATTTTCATTATTATGAGTAAATGTTACGATTATTGTTACGAATAACAGATATATCAATTTTAATATAAATTTATTACGCTATTGCTGCGCAAGCACATATATTACTATATTTAAAATTAATTTGAAATAAATTTATTACGAAATTTTCAAATCTATTATCTATTACAGAGTATTCGCGCCATCTATTACAAAAATATGAAAAGTAAATATGTGTTGGCAACTATGTTTTGAGTACCTACTCTTCTACTGTACTGTCATTCTGTATCTCTTGTAACTTGTGAAAAATAGTCTTTCTACTCCCATACGTGAAGTGAGTACTTCACGTATCAATTTCAATGTGTGAAGTTCGATATTTTATATCCCAGTGCGTGAAATGTTACTTCACGCACAGTTCATTATTTTAAGTATTACAAAATTAATTGTATTTTAATAAAACAAAGCTGTTAAACCCCCGTAACGTTGGTAAACATGGTTACACAAGTCGATAATACAGAGGCTTTACTTTAAAAGAATGACAATGTCAAGAAGAAATTATATTTTATCGTAGAAAAGTATGGTATGTAACACGTGTGTGAAGCCCATTTTATATTCGGGTGGTTTGTAACACTCACCTTCGGCTCGTGTCACAATCTCCACCCTCATATAAAAATTTCAGCGTCACACACTTGCCACATAATATACTATTTAAATTAACTTAATTTTTCCTAAAAAATAGTTTGTAACGACTGGGAAATACTTGGTTCTACCCTGGATGAAATTATAAGTACTGTAGATGCTGATGCCAGAATTACTAGATGAAGCGTGTTCCTGATTTAATGTGTCTTGTATTATTTCGTAGAAGGACAAATCGAAATACCCTCTTATTATGCCGCTATTATCATAAAACCTAAATGGCGTCGGCCGTGTACCTAATAGATACATCGACGTTACATTTTTGCGTCAATCAGTACATTCGAAAACTTTGTGTTTTTAAGATGTTCTAAGTTGAGAATATTTGTTGCGAAGTATAAGCTTGATAATGAGTACGAAACCAGAAGACATTGAAGAAATGCATCGTCTAATTTTTCAGGAAAACGAACTCCGTATCTTTAACACTACGTTAGGCGCGCACCTTGATGGAACGCGGTTAGTCGCTGGGAGACATACTATGTAATACACGCATAGAAATATTCTGCCAACCTAATTGCATCAATCTATTACTTATAATTAATTTAATAATAATTTTGTTAATAGTATATTTCGAAAAAAATAAATACAAATCATTTACACAGTCATTTCTAATAAAATAAAATTATTCAGAATCTATTTCAGTACCTACATTAATGTTTTCAAAACAGTTCTGACAAATTTTAAAGGCATGCAAATTTAGGCACAAATATATACCACATTTTTTTGCAAATATACTGTGTTTTACATTTTTTCTTTGTTGCTTCATAATATGGGCCACAATACTTTATTTTACGAGATGAAGATGTCCCAGCTTCTTTTGAATGCTCGGTTTCCTTATATTTTGCTAAGAGAACTTGCAACTACCTTGGTAAATTGTGTAACAATGCCCTCCTTTTTAATTGAGGTGTGAGTAAATCTAGTGCCAATTTTTTTATGTAATCTCGTCTAGGGACATACTCTTTGCCGTTTCCGAGATGGATGACACGGGAATTAATTCCGGCAATGTTCATAATATGGTAAAATATTACCATGGGCCATCTTCTTGTGTTTCTTGTAACATTGTATGTGCTACATAACTTGTCAACAATATCCACACCTGCTTTGGTTTCATTGTAAAACTCAATGTTTTCTGGTTTTCTATGTTCTTCATCTGAAAGTGCTGTACTTGATGTGTGATGACTTGAGAGTAACACCACAGTTTTTCCTTTTTTAGGAACATAAGAGACAAGAGTTTCTTGTTTAGTATACTCAAAAATACTGTCATATTGTTTCCTGTTCTTTGCCGACACGAAACAGGGCGGTACCTCTCTTTTATTTTTTCTTATAGTCCCTACGTATGAAATTTTTTTCCTTTCAGCTCCTGTACTAGTTTCAAACTGGTAAACCAATTATCGGTTGTAATATTTTGCCCGCTTCCAAATATTGGTGCTGTTAATCTCAATAAAATATTGGTGCTGCTAATCTCAATACAACACTCTCCGCAGAATTATTTTTCTTATAGGGTCCTTCTGGCTGTTGACCACAATAAATTTCCATATTGCATGTATAAAACAACTTGGCATCACACAGCGAAAAAAATTTTATTCCATATTTACTGGGCTTTGAAGGGATATACTGACGAAATCCACAACGCCCACGGAACGCTGGAAGCATTTCATACACCGTGACGTTCTGTCCAATATGGTAATGATTTTTACAATTTTATACAAAAAAATCAAACATCTCTCTTATCGGAGCCAATTTATCTACCGCCTTCCTTTGAGGCCGTGTACCTAGCTCACCAAACCGAATACATCTAATGAGAAATCTGAATCTTTTTTCAGACATTGTCATTCGGAATATGTCAATTCCAAGACCGTCAGTTGAAAAGAAATCCGAAATTTTTTGGCGGTTGCCTCGAAATACTCCTGCCAAATATAAAAGGGCTAAGAACGCTTCCATTTCTATTTGATCCGTTTCTCTACAGTCTCTTTCTCGTGAAAACTTTTCACTTATGCGATTTATATAATTATTTGTGATTTTCACTAGTAAAGATAAAATACGATTGTTAAAAAATAATCGCCAACAGTCCGTTTCATTTTCGGCATTCTTAGCCGTCTGACCAACAACATCTGGAAGTCTTGATAAAATATTTTGGGGACGGGTTTGTGTAGTACGCCATGGCGTTTTTCTCCATTGAGTACCACCCCGAGCTGTAATATGAAAAAAAAGATTTTGTAACCCGCCTTTTAAGGGGCGAATTGCAAATAATATTTATAAGTGAGTTCTTGCCAGACTGGTGGTACAATTTAGTAACTGCCAAAATAATAGATAATAAACTCTAATAAATGTTCCTACTTCTTGTAGAAGAATAAGGGTTGTAATAATAATATTAATTATTATTATAAATAAGTTTATTGACTAGTATAATTGAATGATATATATTTACACTTGATAGATGATGGTTGCTGTAGCGACTGTATGGAGGATGGGTCTTGTATATCTCTGGTCTCTGGACACTCTCTCTTGGACACACTCTAACTTCCCATCGTCTATACAGTCTTTTATATTACTGTAATGCTAAGTCATCAAACAATTGAGTAATAACCTACTTATGACACTTTAATATTGCTATTACTTATTCTGCAATATATGCAAATAATAACACAAACTATTATGACCCCAATTGTGTGCTGACTTAGTCTTACATTCCTCCCTTCTTTAAAAATTTGCTTCCGGAGGAGCACAATTTTCTTATAACTACACTTAAAGTCTCTATTTTCACCCTATTTCGTAACATGTCATGTGTGATGGGGAGAATTACTGCATTCCACTGGTCTTCTGCTGGATGGTGTATCCATGGCTGTAGATGAGTTTGAGGGTACATGAACGATTGGCCACTCGTCATCCCCTGAATGGTTCATCTGCTTCTTGTGGTTTGATATGATTTCCTCATCATACATGTCACTGATGTTTGGTCTTTTACTGTTACTAACAACACTTCCATTCACACATTTTAAATACTATATTTTCTAAATAATTGTTTTTCCATATGACACAAAATATTCAAAATATCTTCCTTATTTACCATTTATAACGTATATCTGCAATTCTTATCAGTGGTATGGACAATTCAGCCATCCCATAAATAAGTTGCTAAATGAAGTTCTAAGCAATACATATTTATTTAAAAAGAAAAAATTGAAATATTTAATAATTTTGAATACGTTATGAATGCTATTTAAATTATTCACTTACATACTTAAATTGGAAAATCGAGATACATATTATTTTCCTTATTTCCTTGGTTCTTGGTATTGAATACTAACTCATAATCCATGGGTGTTGTGGTGCTGGTCCTTTACTGCGAGTGTGGTACGGTGATACTACAGGAGTGGGAGTCCGTTCCACTTGTAAATTATTATGAATTAATTCATTCATCATATTATGATGTACTATATTTTGTGACGTTTTAGGATCATTTTTATTTTCTTCTGTACACTCTACTGGTTTACATTGCGGTATCTCTATGTCTTCATTTAAATTTTCTTCTAAAAGATTCTCGTCCATAAATGGTTTTAAGCGGTTCACATGTACTGTCAAAATTTTATCAGACTTATTTTGTCGAATTTTGTATGTTACGGGTCCCATGATTTTTGTGATGAAGTACGGCCCTGTCCATGGTTTGTGAAACTTTCGTGACGTTCCTGCATTTATTGCTGGACTATGCAAATATACTGCGTCACCGATTTTATATTTTGCTGATTTTGTATTTTTATTAAACTGCTTATGCGTTTTCTCGGTTGCTTTGTTGATATTTTGCTTTACTGAGTTGAAAGCAATTTGCAATCTTTGTTTTAATTCGGATGCATAATTGTCTTCATAATCATACCTTAGATCTTGTGGTCTGGTTATGTCGTCGTAAGGTAATTCCAAATCACGACCATGCATTAAGAAAAATGGAGTTTCATTTGTACTACTGTGTACACTACTTCTGTATGCTAATAACACGTATGGTAGCCATTCATCCCAGTCGGTTTGATCTCTATTCACAAAATGAGACAAAATGTCCTTGAAGACGCGATGACTTCGCTCTATCATCCCATTCGTTTGTGGTCGGTATGCAGTTGTTTGTAATTTTTCAACGCCAAATATTTTGCAGATTTGTTTGAAAATTTCCGAAGTGAAATTTGTACCTTGGTCAGTCAGTAATTGCCTTGGAGCACCGTGTCTTGCGATTATTTCTTGTGACAAAATTCTTGAAATCGTTGACGCTTTTTGGTCTGGAATAGCAAATGCTTCTGGATATTTCGTGAAGTGGTCCTGGAACGTTAGGATGTATTTATTCCCCTTCATACTTGTTGGTAATGGACCTACAATATCCATTGAGACCCTTTCCATTGGCCTACTAACTTCATTGAATTTTTGGAGTGGCACAGGTTTGTGATGTGGAGATGTTTTCCTTTGATTGCATGAGTGACATTTTTTGCAATAATCTTCAATGTCCTTGGCCATCGATTTCCAAAAAAATTTTTCCTTGATCCGACTGTATGTTTTCTCAAACCCCTGATGTCCCGCATATGGTAGGTTGTGGTAATCGTGCATTACCTTGAATTTCATGGATGCTGGTACTACGAGTTGATGATGACGCTCATTATTTGATTTTTCTTTGAAGATTAAACCTTCATCATCTGTGAAATACCCGTCTTTACTGGATAGTTGTTGCACTGCCGCATCTTTATATTGTTTACTTGATATCATGTGCCTATCCCATATTGGTTCATATGTTTCTTCAACTTCTACGGCATTAATGGGTATTCTTGATAGTACGTCTGCGTTCACGTGTTTCTTCCCCGCTCTATGTTTGACTTTGTACTCGTATTCTTGGAGAGTAAGTACCCATCTTGCTAAACGTGATTGTGGAGTTTTCAGTGATAACAACCATTTTAGAGGCTGATGGTCAGTTATGATGGTAAATTTTCTTCCGTACAGATAAACTCTGTAATATTTTACACCCCAAATTACTGCAAGACATTCTTGTTCTGTTGTGGAATAATTTACTTCTGCTTTATTTAACTGACGACTTGCAAAAGCTATTGTTCTTTCGTATCCATCACATTTTTGACTGAGGATGGCACTTATAGCTTTACCACTAGCATCGGTTGACAAGATGAATTCCTTCGTGAAATCTGGATGGGCTAGAACTGTGTCAGAACAGAGAGTATTCTTCAATGTGTCAAATGCATGTTCACAGTCTTCGGTCCAGTCGAACGGTTCGTCTTTTTGGGTCAACTTCGTGAGAGGTTTCGATGTTTTTGCGAAATCTTGTATAAATCTTCTGTAGAAACCTACTAGGCCGCAGAAAGCTCTGATATCCTTGACTGATTTTGGCTTTGGATATTTCTGAATAACTGAAATTTTGTCTGGATCCGGCTTAACGCCCTCTCCATTTATTATATAACCCAAATACTTTACTTCTGTCTTCAAGAAATTGCATTTATTGGGTTGCAATTTTAAATGGGCCTGTCGTAGTCTCTTGAAAACCTCTGTGAGTCGTTCTATATGTTCGTCTACTCCTTGTCCGTTGAAAACTATGACGTCATCCAGATATACTAGGCATTTTTCTCCTCTTAACCCAGAAAGTACACTGTTCATGAGTCGTTGAAAAGTGCTTGGGGCATTAGCTAGCCCGAACGCCATCTTTGTGAACTGGTAATGTTCACCATTTGTTGTAAAAGCAGTCTTCTCCTTATCTCGTTCATCCATTTCTACTTGCCAGTACCCTGATGCTAAATCTAGGGTAGTGAATAGATTAGCATTTCCAAGTTGATCCAGGGTTTCTTGCATGTTGGCAACAGGATAATAGTCTTTCTTTGTCACCTTATTCAGCCCTCTGAAGTCAATGCACACCCTTATCTTGGCTTCACCGGTTTCAGATTTCTTCGGTATGATGACTACTGGTGCTGACCATGGAGAATCGGAGGGTTCTATGACTCCTGCTTCACACATATTTTGTAGTTCCTTCTTTAAAATTTCTTTTTGGCTGTGAGGAACTCTGTATGGAGCTTTCGCTATAGGCGGTACATCTTCCGTAATTATGCGGTGTTTTACTTGATGTGTGCAGCCTAACTTGCTGTCTTCCCACTGAAAGATGTCTTCATACTCCATCAGTAACTTCAATAACTTGCATTTTACCTCTTCCGGTAAATAATCTAATTTGAATTGCTCTTCAATGCACCTATTTTCTTGAACTTTTACAGTGCATACGGCCTGATGCTTCTTCTTCTCAGTTGTCGCAGTTTTTCCAGCCTCGCTGTATTTTTTCTTCAATGGACCCGTGCTGTCCTTTTTCTTCTGAGCCTGTCGATTTACAGCGCTCTCAACTTGAAAATTTTTCATTGTAATTCTTCTGTTTCCAGCTGTCCCGCCTTTCTGATTTAGTAGTTCAGATGACGTGGAATACTGTACTTTTATATTCTTTTGAGCTTCTTGGTGCACAACGCTTTCTTCAGAATTCTTTCGTGCAATTCTTCTTTTGTCAGCTGTCCCGTCTTTCTGGTTTTGTGATCCAGATGACGTGGAATACTGTACTTTTTCATTCTTCTGAGCCTGGCGATTTCCAGCGCTCTTCTCTTGAGAATTCTTCTTTGTCCCGACTTGTCCTCTTGACGTGGTCGACGACTGTTTAACTTGAGCCTGTTGATTTGCAGCGCTCCCCTTCTCAAGTATGGCGGATTTGCCGATTAACATGTTTCTTCCTAATGTAAGCTCTTGGTTTGTGAAGTTCATCAACTTCACCGGTACCTGTTCTTCTGCTTTTGTTATGACTCTTGCTGCCATAACCCCATGGGTCTTCAGTTCTACTGGTTCCACCACGATATCTTGCCCTGGATTGATCAGATCCTGGACTGCTGTACACACGAATTCGCAATTTGGAGGAATCTTCACGGCGCTCTTCAATCTAACCAATCCACTGGTTTGTGTGACTGATTCTTCTTGATTGAGAAAGCCATTCCCCGTATTCTGAACTTCTGTGTTCTTATCTTGAATTGTGATGGTTGCCTTGTGAGTACGTGCCTGCGGCTTGTTTTGCTTATCTTGCAGTACTGCTTCTTGACCTGCCCCACAGACGTCATTAGCTCGTGTTGCGCAATCACAGCCTACGACATTAAGTGCTGCGGTGTTCATGTTTTCTAGGTCCCGATTACTCAGCAATTTTAAACGTATGTTGTTAAAACATACCTCCTCTTTTGAAATATGCACATCAAATTTACGTATAAAATCTCTACCCAATAAACCGTCGGCATCCAAATCTAAATCATTTGAGCAAATAAATGTTTTAAGACGAAAACTAGAATTTTGACATTCATATTTTAATTTACTTGTGCCGTAATATGATACTGGTGAGCCAGATATAGATTTTAATTGCCCAACATTTCCTTTTTGAATCAAATGCCCCTTAGCTAATCGTTTTTTAAGAATTGATACTCTTGACCCGGAATCTATTAATAACTTTACTGGAATACCTCTAATTTTGACTAAAATAAAATTTGGATCGTCTCTATCTAAATCTTCCAATGTTCGAATATTATTAATTTTGAAAGTTTTATTTATTACTGACACCTCCCGAAACGGGGCACTTGCGAGAGGTAGTTTCTGTTTAAAGGCTGAGGTCTTCGTCCTTCCTTCGTCCTGTGAATGTCCTTGATGTGCCTGTTGGGGTTGTAGCGATTGCCTCCTGGTGGACCTTTGTACCTGCTATGATTTCGATTAGTGCATATTTTACCAAATTTTGTATAATGCTCTTTTTTCTCCCACTCTTTACAGGGAAATTTTATTCTACAATCTCTTTGTATCTGCCCTTTTCCTCCACATTTATAACATTTTAACACTTTTTGTGATATACGTGATTTTTTATTTACGGACCCTACTTCCAGACGACTATTTTTGTCTGAGGCTAGCTCTAATTCCTCACGCTCTGCCATTTCCACAGCTTCTTCAAATGTTAAACCCGTTTTATTGTCCATTATTGGCCTGAGAACTTTTCTAATATCATGTCTAAGTCCATCTTTAAAATTACATAAAGTTTGTTGATCTACAAAATTTACAATTCCATTTTGTGATCTTATTAATTCTGATTTTAAATTTCTTAATCTTTTTGCAAAGTCTTGAACTGTTTCTCCTAAATTTTGCACGCAATTTTTGAACTCTCTATTTATTTGTTCGATATATCTCCGTTTAGCAAATCTTTTGACAAAGTGTTCTCTAAATTCCATAAATGTAACATTATCGAGCTGTATTTCTTCTGTTTCACAGTAAAACTGTAACGCTTCCCCATTTAATTTTGTTCTAATAAGGTCTACTATTTCTCTGTCGGAAAAGTCTCTAACACTTGATACTACGTAAACTTTTCTAAAAAATTCTATTACATTCTCGCCAAAAAATTCTGGTATTTGTGATATTACACTACTTTTTAAAGATAACATTTCTGTTTCTGATTTAACTGGCATTGACAGATTAGCGCTGTTAGAGCTACCCGCAGTACTACCACCCGGCATGATTATTTATTTAAAAAAAAAATTATTTTGTTACAAAATCGTACCCCGCGAGCGAACCAAATATATTGGCCACTCTGGACTGGCGAAAGTACCCCAAAACCGCTGCCACCAATTTGTAACCCGCCTTTTAAGGGGCGAATTGCAAATAATATTTATAAGTGAGTTCTTGCCAGACTGGTGGTACAATTTAGTAACTCCCAAAATAATAGATAATAAACTCTAATAAATGTTCCTACTTCTTGTAGAAGAATAAGGGTTGTAATAATAATATTAATTATTATTATAAATAAGTTTATTGACTAGTATAATTGAATGATATATATTTACACTTGATAGATGATGGTTGCTGTAGCGACTGTATGGAGGATGGGTCTTGTATATCTCTGGTCTCTGGACACTCTCTCTTGGACACACTCTAACTTCCCATCGTCTATACAGTCTTTTATATTACTGTAATGCTAAGTCATCAAACAATTGAGTAATAACCTACTTATGACACTTTAATATTGCTATTACTTATTCTGCAATATATGCAAATAATAACACAAACTATTATGACCCCAATTGTGTGCTGACTTAGTCTTACAATTTAACCCAGAATGTTATATGTTTTTAATTTTCGGAAATTACTAACACTAGTATGTAAAAAATACGTTTTTTGAGGTTTTTACTTACCGCTATAAAAAATTTCATTTGTTTCTACTGCTTCTTCTGGATGTTCTTCTTCAATTTTGTGGTCTGTATCCGAACCATTTTCTCTCATTTCTAAATTATCTTCAGTTTCAGATTCATCTGACTCTTCAAAATCATCTTCTGGGACGTAATTTTCTTCAAAATTATTTTCTTCATCTATAAGACGGTTGAGTTCTTCAATATCCTCAGGTTTGGTTAAGTCATATATTTTTTTACTCATTTTGAAGCAATTACAATTCAAATGAAGCACACACAGTGAATATTCAAACAATAAACACGCAGTTATGTATCGCAGACTCGGCTGAAAATATACTAACGGGGGTAGGCGCTAGGAGTCTGATAGACTCCCAGCATGTGCTTGCCCCATTTACTTACAAATTATTTGCAAACAGATGTTCTTACATCAATCGTACTTTGGGAAAACCAAGAAAAGGAATGTGTCTGAGATGTCATAAAACCAGATCCCTTTATTACTATTAGTTTTTAAAATAAAAACAAAATTCAATAGCGGGAGTCTACTGGACCCCCGCGCGACTAACGAAGTGTTAAGCAAAGATAGCACACAATGGATAAAAGAACCGCTTAATATTTCGAAAACACTTGCTCATAATATTCTAGTTAAATTACCGGGTGTAGTCGGACAAAATGTGAAGAACGCCAAAACTGAACTCGAATTTTGGAATTTGTTTTTCACGGAGAATATTTTAAATATGTTAGTCCAAAGTAGTAACCATTACATAGAAAATGTTTGTGAAAAATTTCACCCTCGAAACGTTCAACTAATTGATGTATGACATGTTTTACGAATATATTATTTTAATATAATATTCTGTATTACATGTCTATTGTCTAAGTCTAAACTTATTATCAACAAAGGATTCCTAAGGCCGAATATTTTCCTGTTTTCCGACCTACAAACAAAGTGGAAATTTAAGCATTTTGGGATTATTGTATCTAGCAGGTGTATTTAGAAGATCTCATCAACGGATTAGCGATTTCTGGGTCACTGACGGTTTAAGTATAAACATTTTCCGAATAACAATGTCAGAAAAACGCTTTACATTTTTGATAAGGTGTCTACGATTCGACAACAAAGATACTAGAGAAAAGCGATGTCAATTCGATAAACTAGCAAGAGTAAGGGAGCTTTTCACTCTTTTCGTCGAAAACTGTCAGAAACATTATTATCTAGATCAAAATGTGACGATCGATGAAACGTTACCGGGATTTCGAGGCAGATGTTCATTTAGGCAATATATTCCATCGAAACCAAATAAATATTGAATAAAAATACCTATCTTGTCTAAGTGATGCCAAACTGTATTACACCGCTAATATGGAGATATGTATATTGTGGGCAACAGCCCGCAGGGCCTTTTCTTCAGTCAAACTTATCGGATTCGATAGTAATGCGACTTTCTAAACCTATTTTTGGAACCGTCGAAACACTACAGCGGATAATTGGTTCACTAGTTTGAAGCTAGTGAAACTGGTGGAGAAACATAAGCTATCATATGTAGGCACAATTCGAAAAAATCGTGCCTGTTTTAGCAGCATTTTCGGATATGCAAAAGATGAGAGTCTTGTTTCGTACGTTGTGAAAAAGGGAAAAACCGTTGTATTGCTCTCAAGTATGCATGTTTCTTCGAACGAAGTTTCCAATGACCCTGCGAAGAAACCGGGAATAATTTTTTTTTTTTATAATGAAACAAAATCCAATGTAGATGTCGTCGACAAACTTTGTGCAACTTATAATATTGGCAGATAAACAAGAAGGTGGCCAGTGGTAATTTTTTACCACCTTATGAACGTAGCGGGACTGGACTCTAGAATCATTTATCTGGCAAACCAAAATGAATTTAACTCAAGGCGGACTTATTTGAAAAACCTGGCTCTATCTTTGCAGAAGAGCAACTTCGAATTAGAGCCCAAATTGAAAGCCTTCCCGCGGAAGTAAAAGCATGCTACAAAAATATAAACCCTAAGAAGAACCCGAGCCGGGAACATCGAGGGCACCAAAAAGACAACGCTGTCAACCGTGTTACAACACACCAGAAAAACGTCATTCAGCCTTTATCGTTGTGAAAATGCGGCATATCTTTAGGTTTGAAACAAAATTCAAAAATTATTTGTACTAATATAAATACTAATGAGAAGGGTCAATTACCATATTAATTTTTATATGGTCTTATTTTATTATATTGTTTCAGCATGATAATAAACATTATAAATTCTAACTTGATTTTCAAAAAAGTATTCTCGATCTGTTATTTACAATATACCCTTCCCTCCTACAAACAAAAAGTTTGTACATACATAACAAAGCATAAGTATGCGTTTTTGTTGCAATGGGCGACAACTATTTTAGTAATAAGTCAGGTAAATAAATATTGCATATAGAAAGTTGTAGAAACATATTTAGGCGTAAATTGGTAAAATTTTAATTAAATAACACATCATATACAAACATGTATCTGGGAGATACAGGGCGACTAACCGCGTTACAAAAACCCACGTGCCTACCGGAAGATTAATGAAACTAGTTTTTCAAATGCACTAAATTTTAACAGTTCCGGTAATACTCTGGCCTCTTCTAAACTTGAAATAAATAACCCTGTAATTTGTATTTTTGAAATACGTACTTCACAATAAATTTTGTGCATTATAATATTACATCTGTCCCAAGGCAGGTCTCTTTTTATGTGGCGTGACCCAGTTTAGGCTACATCATATACAAACATGTATCTGGGAGATACATGGCGACTAACCGCGTTACAAAAACCCACGTGCCTACCGGAAGATTAATGAAACTAGTTTTTCAAATGCATTAGATTTTAGCAGTTCCGGTAATACTCTGGCCTCTTCTAAACTTGAAATAAATAACCCTGTAATTTGTATTTTTCAAATACGTACTTCACAATAAATTTTGTGTATTATAATATTACATCTGTCCCAAAGCAGGTCTCTTTTTATGTGGCGTGATCCAGTTTAGGCTACTTTTTAAACTGCGTGCCTTTGTGTCCTAAAGTTCACAAGAGACGGTAATAATGGTTTATTTTGCATCGTGAGGTTCAAAATAATTGTATTGTGTTTAGAATTTGTAAAACGTCTACGCTAAATATGAAGTAAACTTAATTTTCTTCTATTATATTCGACTAACATCATTTCCATTAAACACTTCAATAACAGCACACATTTCACTAGTTAACGCGTTAACATAAATACCAATAAAGAAAAATTAAAGTTTCAATAACATTTGCTTTCATAGCCTGAAATACTTTCATTCAACCGGAGTATGAAACTGCAGTTCGATTGTATTCCAATATATGTTAGTAAGAATTATAATAAAGGTGAGGATTTGTAACAAATCAAACAACTGATCCTTTAAGAATTCTTATATTGAACCGTTTGCATTTGCCTTAAAACACATATTTTAATTCAATTCAACACTGCCAAGGCTTGAAACACATATTTCAATTCAATTCAACACTGCCAAGGCTTAAAACACATATTTTAATTTAATTCAACACTGCCAAGGCTTAAAACACATATTTCACCACCATTTAAGGTTCAAAGCCTTCGTGCCGTCAAGTATCAAAGCACCAAATTTTCTCGTGACGGCAACCATTTAAGGTTCTAGCTACTGGTCTTAGTTTGGCCGACTTCTGGCTATCGTCTTAAATGCTCATGGGTAACGGTTTTTGTAACCTTCGAAGCTTTACGGACTCTACTCAGTACATATCTCTCGGTTTCAAGTAATTTAATAACCTCGTAGGGCCCATCAAATCGGGGCTTTAGTTTTCCACCTGAGACTTGTGTGTTAGCCACCACTACTTTGTCTCCTTCCTGAAAGCATACAGCTGCTGTGCGCTTAAGGTTGAACCTAACATGTTGGATTTTTCTCTCTTTTTCCAACCGGCGGTTGGCCTCACATCTAATTTGCTGTTCCGCAGGGAGACGATCTCTTTTACCAAACATCAACATAATTGGAGTAAATCCCGTGATCGAATTAACTGTTTCGTTTAGCACTGCTTCTATTTGCGGTATTACGAATGTCCAATTGGATTCTCGTTTATCATTAAGAACGCTTCGCATAAGGTTAAATAATGTTCTCATCACCCTTTCTACTTGACCGTTGCCTCTTGGCATACCAGTCGCTATTAAATGTAGTTAAACTTCATTTTCTAATAAGAACTACTTAAATTTCACTGATACAAAAGCCCTGTCCGCTATTATTTTCTTCGGCTTTCCAACTTTCTTAAAAGCTTTGCCTAAAGCGATAATAGTATACTCTGCCTTCTTCATCCTTATAGGGCAGAACATGAAGTATTTCGCGAAAGTATCAATAATAACCAGGGTTTGTATACACCTTTCAGATTTTACTAAAGGCCCGACATGGTCTATATGCCAGACTTCACAAGGTTCAATGGCCTTTTCGCCTAATTGGTATAGTCCCGACTTTTTACCAGTATGACTTATTTTTTGTACAAATACGACAGTTTTTGACAATTTTTTTTAATGTTTGTCCCATTCGTGGCCAGTACAATTCTTCTTTTAGTCTTTGTAATGATTTATTCCAGCCGATATGAGCGGCATCATCGTGATAAGTGTGTAAAACTTCAGTCGAGCAGCGATAGGTACAAAACATCTCAGTCCATCATCAGTTTTAGTGGCTTTCTGAATTCGGAAGAAAATTAAATCATCTTTAATACGAAAACCTTCCTGGAGATCTTCTCTTAAATTTTGACAGAATTCATCTTCATGTTGGTACTGTTTAATTGTTTTTGTTTCAGTTTAGTTTCGTGTTCTCGCTGGTCTAACTGCTGGGTTTCGACTGAGATAGTCAACGTGACCCATTTGACACCCTTTTTTATATTCTATTTGAAAATTAAAATCTTGTCATTTTACCCACCATCTTGCGACTCTAGGGTGCAATTTTTTTTAAGGGCAGTGGCTCTGAGTTGCAATCGGTATAAACCGTCAATGGTATTCCATACAAATAAATTCTAAAATGGTCAACACCTTCCACAATAGCAAGGGTCTCTAAATCGTAGGAATAGTATTTCGATTTACTTTCCGTCGTACGTCTACTGAAATATGCTACTGGTTGAATGACACCCTTTTCTTTTTTGCATTAGCGCTGCCCCTATGCCCAACGAGCTTGCATCAGTGTGCAGTTCAGTAGGTAAATGTGGATTGAAAACCCTGAGTATTAACTGGGATGTCAATTTTTCGATAACGTATTGTCGAATACTTTCATGTTCTTCTATCCATACAAATGCGCTGTCTTTACGAAGTCGTAACTAAACCAAACGGCATACGATTGAATTCGTAGTGCCCATCAGGCGTAACAAATGCTATATATTTTCTAGAGGCTTCATCAACCTCGATTTGATAGAATCCTGATTTCATGTCTAGTGTTGTGAAGTATTTAAAGTTTCCTAAGGCTTCTAATTGGTCATGTAGATTGGGCAACGGTTAGCGATCCCTGATGTTTTCTTATTTATTTCTCTGTAGTCAACGCATAATCGAAGAGACCCATTTTTCTTTTATACTAGGACAATTGGGCTTGCATA
This sequence comes from Ophonus ardosiacus, assembly GCA_943142095.1. Taxonomy (NCBI): domain Eukaryota; kingdom Metazoa; phylum Arthropoda; class Insecta; order Coleoptera; family Carabidae; genus Ophonus; species Ophonus ardosiacus. Next base: position 23,272,162 of record OW964834.1, on the reverse strand, counting down.
TGGGGATGAACTTTCGCGTATAATACCTTCCTCTAATAAATCTTGTATAATTTTCTTTAGTTAGACTGTTTCTGAATATGCTAAACGATGAGGCCAAAAGGCTACAGGAACTTCATCCATTAATTGGATATGCAAACGTCCTATTGAAACTACGGCAGGGGGAGCGGAGCGCGCTTTTTCGAGTAATTGATTTAAAATTGTCCCTTGCCGCTCGTCCAATCCTGATATTTTAATATCTTTCATAACGCACCGTTCGTTTGTATGGCTGCGTTTAAACGAAGATCAATACCATGATTTCGACAAACAATTTCTAATCCAGGGCGACTGATTGTTTCTCATCCGATTAAGGCGTCAACACCAGGAATGATGACATTCGAAACTACGAGGAAATCTATTTCCATTGTTACTTCCTGTAGGGTCACCAACAAAAGGCATCGTCCTAATGTAGGTACGATTTCATTACCTAGACCAGACACAAGTAGATCATGTGGAATCAGTTTTCCATTAACCTTTTCCACAATACCAGCATGAATCGAAGACAAATCAGCACCAGAATCTACCAAATAAGTAAAAGTAAAATTTTTATTATCTTACGGAACGGTAGCCGTGGGCATAATGGCACAGCGATTAACATGAGCACATCTCGTGCTAGGCCTGCCATGTTTCTTCCAACAGGTAGCCTCGTCATATCCTGCTCGTTTGCAAAATGTACATTCAGCATTCACGGTTCGTCGTTGCTGGAAGTCGTTTCCTTCTTGCAAATTTTGTTTCATTAAACTACGACATTGTTACCGGTAATGCCCAGTTTTTCCGCAATTAAAACATTTACCAGGGAAACGTACTGGCCTATCAAATCATGGACGTTTAGCTGGTCTTTCGTCATGAGCATCGCTATTACTGCGAATTTCAGTTCTAGTGGCCTCCAAATGTTGTAGTAGGGTCATCAATTCCGTTTGATTTGCAGGCTTATGCAATCGAATACTGTCGTGGATAGTACTAGACTCCATACTATCAACTACTATCGACAATACTTTTTTCCAGGATAAATCAGCATGGAAACGATATAGTTCCCTTATCTTTGTTCTTGCATACTCGCTCACCGTTCGAAATTGTGAGCATTTTATTTCATACGCACGTTTGAATTTAATACCCCAAGATTCATGATTAGGAAAAGAAGATAACAAGTCCTCCTCAAAAGTAGCCCAATTTCTACACATTGGGGCCCAACCAGTAAAGAAGCGACGAACGTCTCCTGCCAGAGTCTCACCGGCTTTCTGTTGTCGTAAAATTACTTTTATTTGGATCGAAAGTGGACAAAGTAAACATAACTGATTCTTTTACCTCAAAAACTACTGGTGCGGTTGGTACAGGTGGAACACATGAAGTTGACTTAAAAACGGTTAGCTCCGAAGTAAGCGTTTGTAATGTTTCTTGCATGGTCATCAAAGTAGATACCAACAAAGGCACCACATCGGCCGACGGACCTGATATACGTTGTTCTTCTGTATGAAGAGACACACTCTCATCGTCTGACATCTTCAACACCGCACTCCAATGACAGAATTATAGTGAAGAAAAAAAAAATGATAACACACTTCTCTTTATGACACTCTGGTTAATCCCACTTCTGATGTTAGTAAGAATGTTAGTAAAGGGAAGGATTTGTAACAAATCAAACAACTGTTCCTTTTAGATTTCTTATATTGAACCATTTCTCTAGAGGTTTACAACACAACTGACTACTAATCCTATATTTATTGGCGGCCAGCCGAAGTCTATGATGCAATGATATAGTTACGATGGCATTTGCTTGGGCTGTAATAATTAATTAGCAATTATAATGTACAGTAATTAGCAATTATAACAGTCGTAACCTAACATATATGGCATTGCCCCGAGGACTGTATTACGCTGAGAGCTGATACAGAGGAAACAGATACGTGATGGTATCTAGGATTCAAAAAGTTTCATAGAATATTTATCTTATATACTTGAAGTTTTATGTGAAAAGTATCTTTATCTTTAATCTTAAAAAAATATATTTTACTTATCATTCTTCATAACCTAACATTTCAAACACATTATTAAAATAACTTTCAGAACTCATATTAATAATTGGAATAAAACTACCTTTTTAGTTTAAGTTCTGTATTTTTTATTATTAAATTCTAATGTTTCGGCACCATAAACTGGTGATTTCTTCAGGGGAAATTGACATAAAAATGTGAAAAAACAAAAACAACAAGTAACCAAGGTAACATGAAAAGTACGCCAATGTTACCTTTTTTATGTATACAACTTCTAGACAATATATGCATACCCGGCAATAACTTGGACGGCGAACATGCATGTTCTCGGGAAAACTCTCCTTTTGCCATAGAGAAAACCGTCCCAAAAACTGGCAGAGAAGTGATCTGTATAACTCAGAGACGCTTTATTGGTAGCGAAATACCGCAGCCGTACTCTTTATTAACAGACGATACAAAAAGTCAAGAAAAAATTGTATACATATTACAAATTATCTCAATGATTGAGATTAATATTTCTGGTTTAATAAATCTCAATGACTTCTCTAATTAATCTGTTGTTAAGTCGAGTAGGTCTAGCAATAATTTTAGTATCTTCAAATTTAATTTGGTGGAATTCTTCCAAGGCATGCTCTGCAACTACGATTTCCCAGGCTGGTTCAATCTGATCGATCGATGAGGAACATTCAATCTTGTAGAGACAGTTCTACCAGTCTGGCCGATGTAATCTCTCCCACAGACACATGTAATTCTGTAAATCCCTGATGATTGAAGAGGGATGACGTCTTTCACTTGTTTCAACATATGTGGAAGTTTAACATATGGAGAAAACGAAATCTTCATGTTCTTCTTACGAAGAATTCTACCAATCTTGTCCGTTACGTTTTTTACATAAGGAAGCGATGCGTTAATAAGTTCCTTTCTTTTTCAATGTTTGAGGGTCTTTTCGCTTTAAGGCATTTTTCAATGGGGCATTCCACCATAACAAAAAAAAAATAAGAAAAATTTCAATTTAACTTAAAGTATGGCTCAATAAATAATAATTAAAACAATGAAAACTTTTTTTAAATAATTACTTTACGAGATATTTCACATTTGCTAAAAGGGAAAATTGACGTCATACAATTGTTATCTTTCTCTCGTAGCGTATTCAGTGCAGTGTGTGTGAGGAAGACAAGTATAGGAGGAATGTGACGTTACACTGATTTCTCGAAAATAAAATACTGTTAAACTAGGAACAATTAAGATTTTTTAATAATATGAATTGCTTCAAAACTGAATGAAGTTTTATTTAAAATAATAAAAAAAAATTGAGTGAAATACCCCATTGAAGACACAGAAAATCCATTCTTCATAAAAATATTTTTAATTTCATTCATCTCTTCTTTTAATTTTTCAGGATGACATATGTCTGTAGCTCTTCTTATTAGACATTTGACAGTGCCAAATTTCTGTGAAGGATGGTGGTGTGAATATGCATTCATATATAGATTTGTATGCGTTGGCTTCCTGTAGACTGAATAAAGTAAGGAACCATCTTCTCTTCTTTCGAGTAATACATCCAGAAAAGGAATAATGCCATTTTCTTCAACTTCTACAGTAGTATATCAAACACATGTTATTCTCCTTTAACATTTACGATAAAACAATAATAATTGTAATATTTTTATACATTGTCTTACATAAAATAAATATTTCAGCTTATTCGACCTGAGTATGCCCATAAAGGGTGAAATCGATTGTCAATAAAAGTATTTTTATCCAAAAAGACAGTGTGCTTTTATTTAACCATTTATACATAACCATGCGTACTGAACTGGAGCTTTTTATAAACTTAATATCTTACGATACTTTTTGTATCTTTATATATTTTTCACCTATCTTGATACTCTGAGAGTATCTTTTTCTAATCGAACATTTAAAAGGTAATACTAGTGCGTCCTGTAACTTTTTAAAACTTTTAAATTAATCTTCCTGCATTATTCGGGTTTATGTGACCAAACCCGACTTTAAAGTGTCATATTAATATTTTAGTTAATTATATATTTATGCGCCTTTATGACAATTAATATGTAATAATACATTGCGGCTTACAATAATATTGAAACATTTTTGTTTTAGTTTTAATACAAAATTAAAAGCGACATTCATTACGATCGGGTCAATATGTCCCATTTTACCGCGTTTCACAAGTTCAGACAAGTTTTGACTTGCTTCTGCATAGTGGACTGCTTTGACTATTATACTGATTTGTTTCACGATTAGTGTTATTCGGATTTTGCAGTTGAAAGGTAATAAGTTACAAACATCCACATGGGTCAATATGACCCGAGCAGTACAAGTGTAGGTAAAAAAAAAAAAATAGACAGAACAGCAAGAATTATTGTAAAATTATTGCGTAAACAGCTTAACATATTGTTAATACCAATCAGCAGAGTAAGCATTATGCATGAAGAACCAAATTAAATGTAAGTAGAAAAAACAATGATTGGTAGCACAAGCCTTGTTTCAACTAAAACGCTGTTTTAAAAATTGTCAAATTTCATATTTTAATGCCAATAATAAATAATATCAAATTTACCGAAATATGATTTTAAAGCAAAACACAGTTTGTATTCAAACAAATATTTAAACAAAAATCGTTTTGTAAACATGCGGGTGAAACTAAATAAAGAAATTTGAATTTGACATTTCCTATAAGTGTTTTTGTTAAAACAAGGCTTGTACTACCAGGCAATGAGTTTATCAGAAAGTTTCTCTAAAGCAAAATTTGTAAGCCAAAAAATTTTTGACAAAAAACATATATTTAATGGCTTGTCACCTTTATCGGTATTGGAAAATTCTGATTTTATATGCTTATTCGAGGGAACAAATTTTAAAAATTATATTTATTCAAAAGTGTATCGAAAAACTGAATTTGTTAAAGTCAGTTACGTTTGTACCACAGCAGACAGTAGAGAGGATTCATCAGTTCAGCACCATCCACAATTGTAGATGGGATTCAGGTCACGAACTAGTGAACATGAGCATTTTACTTAAAAGCTTTCGAACTCTGTAGTTCTGAAATTCGAAATTCCGAGAACTATCAATTCGGGGTTCGAACAGGCTAGAACTATGAATTCAAATTCTCTTGTAACGATTCTACCAGTTCGAGCAACGGAGCAAGTATTTGAAATTCTAATCATACGCAGTGAAGTTTTAAGATTCTGTTTGATGTTTAGAAGGCGATATAGAAATAATAGATTAACATAGTTCCTATTTTTTTTTTATTAATAATTAATTTGCTTAAGGAAAATTTTATAAGTATGTATTGACCGATATTGTTAATTTTAAATATTTTTATTAGAAAATAATTTACACGAAAAACTACAGAATTGTGAAACGTCCATCTTGATCATTAAAATATTCAAAATATTGTCTTCCTCTTCCCGTTTTTCTTTGATCATCTACACTAGATGTTCTTTGTAATTTCTTTATAATACATTTTACAATTATTTTTATTATCCGTTATTGGAAAAATATTTATCTATGTATATGCTATTATATTTTAAATAAAAAATAATAAATTATGTTGATCGTTTACTGCCATATATAAAATTCAATTAAATGTTCATATCAATATTGTTCGATTATACCATCTTATTCCATCTTTGCAAATAGTTATTCTTTAGTAATACCAGAATGAATTTATGTAGAACTAAACATGATTTATAGTTTCAATGGTACAACAAAACATTTATACCGGGTGGTGACTTGATTTATGCAATATAGGAAATTCGGTCCCTATTTATTTTGGAGCAAAATGCTTAAAAAAAACTTGTAGATAATTGAATTCTGCATTCAAATCACTAGTCACATTTTATTTTACACTTTTTGTAACGCGTAAAATTGGGATTAATATTTTTATAAAATTGCTCATATATAGCGATAGCCATGGAATTTAAACAAAATTACAAACAAAGATATGAAGTTTAAAATATCAGAAAAGTTTGTAAGTAGTACAACACAATAACATATTAATAATAAAAAAAGAAATGAGTTGTCTGTGCATATTGTGAAAGAAATAATTTTATTTATTTTTAAAATGGACCGTTTCAGCCCTAAGATAAGTTATACATTAAATGATATTATTGTAAGGCAGTTACTGTAAAATTCGGGTTTTAATTATTTTGAGATATTAAACAAGTCCGATTGTAACTACTGTTGAACTAAATTTTAGAATACTGATACAACAAATTATGTACACCTATATTTATTTTATTATTACAATAAATGTTCAAACACATCACCATTAACTGTTAAACAATGACCTAATCTATTATAAAATTCACGTCTTATATTACGTAATTGTCTAGTTGTAATTTTATTACATTCTCTTCGAACGGCATTTTTTAAAGCTCTAGATTAGGATTATTTTCTTTGTAAATTTTCTCTGTATGGCTGTTGGTGACAAACCTGATTGTGAAAAAGATTAGAATCCGGCTCGATGTGACCAAAATGTTGGTGCGGTGGTGAACCGAATTTAATCACGCTTTGAAGGACCAGAAAATAAGAAAGAAATAAACAAATTCCTTCCTATTTTATTTAATAGTACAAAAAATACTCAGAGAAAAAATGTCATGTATTTATCGCTTTTGTTTTATTACATGTCAATGTTTTGATCCAATGTCTACTACTACAAGTTTTATTTTTTCATATTTTGTTTCTTGGCTATGTATGATCTTTAATTAGTCAGCGACAATGGCCATAAGAAAAAGTCGTAGGCGTTAAATCTGGTGGCAGTGCAGGCCAATTAATTGTACCCCCACGACCATTTCACGAATCAAGATACCATTCATTACGATATTCTGTTACGCTTCAAAGTGTGCAGGGCAACCATCACGCTGATACCAAACTGTTTCAATATTTTCGATTTTGTCTTCAATTTCCGGACCAATGTGGTTTTGAAGCAAATCCAAATATTTTTTGTTATGCAGAAAAAAGGTCCAATGATATTGCTCCCTAAAATACCTGCCCATACATTAACTTTTTGTAGGCATTTGGTTCACCATTTAGAGTAAATGTTGACTCGTCAGTAAAACATGGTTTTTAGAAATGTTCTACCCAAATTTGCTTTTTCCATCATGATTTTACAGAATTCTGTCCTTGTTTCCTTATCACTTTCGAAAATTTCTTGGTTCTTGGCATACTTGTAGGACTTGTAATTCTCTCGTTTCAAAATTTTTTGTACTGTAGAATGATGAATGCCTTTGCAGCAATTTGACGTGTACTTATGTTTGGATTTTTTGTTGCCGCCAATAAGATATTAAATTAATTTTCGTTCATATTTTCTTCCGCTTCATTGTTCTCTTCTACTGCCAATGAGCACTTTTTGTAAGTTTTAAAAACACTATCAGTTGTGTTGAACTGTTTAATTATTCTGTTTATTGTAGATATAAAGTAGATATAAAGATAGATATAAAGTTAGCCACAATGTGTTATTGGCCAAACTAAAGCATTACTTCAATTTCTCTGACGATCTCACTCAGCTCATTTCTTCATACCTTACTGATCGCAAACTCTCTGTTCACTATAATAATTATACGTCTAAACAGTATACACCATTATCTGGAGTACCCCAGGGGTCAAATCTCGGTCCTTTACTGTTTCTGCTTTTTATAAATGACATAGTGGATGTAGTTCAAAATGCTTATATCTTAGTATATGCAGATGATATTAAAAATTTTAAAGCTGTCAACACAGTAGATGACTGTAATGCTCTCCAATCTGCAATAAATAACATCCTAGTTTGGTCTTCATATTCTAAATTTAGATTTAATTATAACAAATGTAAAGTTATGTCTTACACTGTCAAAAAAGCTCCTATCCTTCATCAATACACTATGTATAATAATAGACTCGAACGTGTTACACAATTCACCGACTTAGGTATTCTCTTTGACAACAAGTGTTGTTTTGTTCCACATTATATCAACCTTTTAAATAGTTCAAATAGAAATCTCGGCTTTATAATACGAAACACTCGCTCATTCCATAACCAACACACCTTAAAAATACTATATTACGCATTTGTGAGATCAAAGCTTGAATATTGCTCGCAAGTTTGCAGTCCAATCTATAACAAATACATAAATGCAATTGAATCATTACAAAAGAAATTTATTAAATATTTATACTTCAAGAAATACAAAACATACCCTACAAATGAATTTAACTACAACAACTGTCTCATTGAATTTGGAATTTTGTCTTTGGACGATCGTAGGAAATTGCATTCCTGTTTATATCTTCACAAAATTGTGAACGGCGTGATTGATGATTCCATAATTTTGTCCAATTTCAATTTCTATGTTCCCCGATCTAGAACGAAATTTAAACTCGTCCACTCTATGCCAAGGACAAACTATGAGTCTCAATCACCTGTCACGCAGATAAGTATAAACTTTATTAAATTTCTAGCTGTAAACGATGAAATTGATTTATTTCACAATACCTTTTCAGTGTTTAAGAAAGAACTGATGAAGTATTTCTTGCAAATTGCAGCTAATGTGTTATAATATTATCAATGTGTAAAAATAGGTTATGATCTTTGTGTTGTAAATATGTATGTAAATATTCTTTGCTCATACTTGTTCATATTTTGTTTATAAACGTTTATATTATAAGTACACTACTGCTTGTTCACCGATGATGTGCTGTTAATCTATGTATGTATTATTGCTCTACAGTGTGTCCCATTTAGAAGTGCCACCATTGGGATCTCGAGAACTATAAGAGATACAATGTCGGTTAAATGGAACTTTTTGTGCGCCTTTGGAAGGCCATCTCAGATGTGCGTTTGTTTTTCCAAAAATTCTCTTAGGGCACTAGATAATGACGAAAAACTGAATATTGTTGATTTTTTCTTTCTCAAATAACTTCTAAACTATTAGTAATTAAGAAAAACGTTTCAAATATAAAAGGTAGATATTTTTATTAACTAACCAGTGGGGTACAAAATAAATTTTTATATCCGTAAATTTTTGAGATATAACACAAACTTATATTTTTTTAAATGGAACCCATATCTGATTTTAGTCTCAAAAAAATCAATATTTTTTTCTCTTTTCAATGATGTAAGGGTTATTATGTTTTATATTTGTTTTGCTCCTAAAATTTAATTTTCTCTTTATTTCCTGAATTATTTCCCAAAAAAACATTATTATTTTTATTAATTATATTGTATTTGATCAAACTAATTTGTTTTATGCCTTTATTACTTAATATTTTCATTCTAGACTCATAATTACAAATTACACTATGATGAGCCAAGGGCGACCTGATACAAAATATAAAATTAATTTGATACGAATTTTGAGAAAAATTTTCTAACGAAATAAATTATTTAAATACAAGGAGTATTTCCAAATAGAAATCTACCAATATTTTCAAAATAATTGTAAATTTAATACAAAATAAGGACAAAATAATAATTTTGAAGGCAAAAACAAATATAAAACATAATAACCCTTACATCGTTGAAAAGAGAAAAAAATATTTATTTTTTTGAGACTAAAATCAAATATGGGTTCCATTTAAAAAAATATAAGTTTGTGTTATATCTCAAAAATTTACGGATATAAAAATTTATTCCGTACGCCACTGGTTAGTTAATAAAAATATCTATCTTTTATATTTGAAACTTTTTTCTCAATTATTAATAGTTTAGAAGTTATTTGAAAAAGAAAAAATCAACAATATTCAGTTTTTCGTCATTATCTAGTGCCCTATGAGAATTTTTGGAAAAATAATAGCACATCTGATATGGCCTCCCAAAGGGGCATAAAAAGTTCCATTTAACCGACATCGTATCTCTTATAGTTCTCGAGATCCCAATGGTGGCACCTCTAAATGGGACACACTGTATAATTGGAATTTTATCCTGTTGAGCTAATAAATAAATAAATAAATAAATAAATAAATATTGTAGGTATAGGGCGATCTTCATGTACAGCACTAAATAAGTCTCTTACTTCAGCTTGAGAGTTTCCTTCATAAAACCATTTAATGCACTGAATTTTTTCTTGAATATTGTACATATTATTTCATAATAATAGTATATTATACGCCAAGGTTGAGAAGATAATCATTATTGACCCAGTGCCTATTGTAACCCGAGGGCGAAGCCCGAGGGATATAAGGCGCCTGGTCAATAATGATCTTCTCAACCGTGTTTTATATACTATTTTTTTCACTACTAGCACATAAATTCTCTTTGAATTTTTTTTTTATTGATAATAACAATAATTTTGACATGAATAATAACGTTACTTATTTGTTAATGTTCACAAAAACAAAGTAGGCTGCATTCGTTTATATCTGACGTTTTGCTCATTTCGCTGGTTTGATAACCTCACTCCTGGGCCTTGATTTGTATTTGATTTAATTATTTAATAAAAACACTTTGTGCTGTTACAGTCAGCAGCCTTATTAGTATATTATTACTATTTTTAAATAAATCTATTGAAATGTACTTACCTACAAATACAAAAAAATAGTGATTTGTTCAATCCTACCTCTACAAATATTTCACATTTTCACCAATACAGCACAGTGGCCAGAGAAGGCGGCAGTGTAGGTCAATTTAAAATTATAGTGGCAAATTTAAATTATATACTTAACACCTTTCTTGAGTTTAATGAGTTACATAATATTTGGATTTGAGGCTTGAGTTTGATAGAAAAGTGACAGTTTGCATTATAGACCAAGGTTAATAATAAATTATTATTGACCTAGGTTACCATGATTACAAGCAAGCGGTAGTGAAAAGCAATTTCTCATGTCAAATAAAGGTAAATAATAGTGGGTTCCTAGGCTAGTAGTGAAAAAACAAAATTATCATAAATCAAGTAATAAACTTAATAGTAATTACTTTCGCGAACTGTCAAACTACTATAAATTATTTGGTATTTGTTTGTAATTTTGTTTAAATTCCATGGCTATCGCTATAAATGAGCAAAATGTGAAGAGTGCTTTGGATGCATGATTATTATTATCTACAAGTTTTATTTTAAGCATTTTGCTCTAAAATAAATAGGGAACTAAATATTGTTATATGAAAAAATTAGCATTAAATTTCCTAATTAAAAATAAATGACATAAAGGTATGAAAACGCTTGATAAAGCTTGAAAATCAAGCCAAGCCTAAAAATTTAGAAGCTTGAAATTTTCAAGCCAAACCAAACTTTTTTATTTGAAGCCAAGTAGCTTGGCTTGGTGAATCCCTAATTAATATTTAAAAAGAATTTTTTGATAATAAAAACACCAACTGTTAATAAAAATCAATATATTTTCATGATCAAAATTGTTTAGCAAAAACCAGAGTTATAGCAAATTTACGTTTATCTAACAAAAGATTTGTTCCAATTTATTTTAATAACATTAAATATAATTGGAATACGGAAGATATATGCCTCACTTGTAATTTAAAATCAGAAGAAAACTTAGAACACTTTATTATTCACTGCCCTACCTATAAACCCTACAGGGAAGCATATATTTCGTATATCTCAATACATCTCCCCAACTGATATAAATAACTATTTTGTTCACCAAAAATTAAATTATTCAATTATGGAAATAAAAAATCAGACAGAATACACATATTTGCCGGAGAGCATGAATAAACACCATCTATAATCAAGGGAGAAACACACTGAGGCATTGTTACACGAAACAGATAAACACCAATAGAAGTGGGGCCGAAATAATAAACCTATCATGTTTACTTGTCAATTACCTGAAAAATGTGGCTTTGTTAAATAATTTTAAATAGATCATTCTGAAATGTCATCAAACCACAACTCGATATCTAAATTCGATTTTGAAATACGAGAAAATTCTAACCCTAAACCTGTAAGCTACTAACGGACGGTTAACTTATTTTAATGTGGTTTCCATTTATTCCTTGTTGTTGTAATAATTTTAATTGATCGAATACTTTTACATAGTCAGCATTAAATACATTGTTATATTATAATTTTTTCTTTTGCTCATTTGGTTGATTTGATTTTTTAATCAGTGGAAACTGATATACTTTGTTAAAATACAATAGTAGGTTTCATACTTCCGCTATCATATATTTATCATTTCAGAAGATATATATTGTTTTATTCTATGCTTCTCTCTTTTTAAGTATTTGTAGAACTTCCTTCATTTTTATTTGTAAAATAAAATAAATAAATATATCATCACGGCATATTACCCATTTCTGGGTGTGCCAGTATCTACAACACATGTAGACATTGGTAATGATGACGATATATTTTACCGTGTGGGCGCTTACCAGGCGTCACCTCGCGGGCACTTATAGCTGGTGTGGAGAGTGCACCACAAGGGTCACTTTTGTGCCATTTAAAATTGGAAATATTTGGCGTCTGCCGGGATCGAACCCGGTTCCCCCAGGTTCGCGACCAGACACTCAGGCACGCGGCCACGAGTATAAAGTGATATATATTTGTATATTAATAAATTCTTCTTTCTTTGCATTTTTACAAATTTTAGTATATTGTTCCATATTTATTTCTTGTTCTAATCCCGTTGTGCATAAAAGTTATCTTTACATTTAGCTCCTTGTTTATGATATTGATTTTCTTATTATTACAGTTACGTTAATATGGAATATTTTATCTTTTCTTAGAATTTTCAATATATTTTGGTTTTTATGGTTGTTTATTTCCATTTGTCCCCCGAATTATATCTAGTTTTTTTCCTATTGCTCACTGTACCAATACTTCAATTTTGGTACTTTTTCTTTATAAGTTTTATACCATTACTATTACTAAAATATTTTATCAACCACCACAATGCCTATATTATTCAATATTGTATTATACATTGCACTCAATATTTAAGTATGCCTCTTACATACTCGTACACTTCTTTCCAAGAGGTTACTAGCTGTATTTTATAGAATCTAGTATATATTAGAAGTCTCGAGAAACAACCTTAAAAGCTCTAATCATATTTTCTATAACACTTGTAATTCAATCTGTAATTAGCGACATGGGAATGGGACAAACATTTTAGTCTCTCTTGTCTTCCGTTTAATGTCTATCTACAATTACATCATATTATACAGACAGACAATAGTTTCACGCCGGTTACAAAGCACTACACTTAGTTGCTTAGCAACAAGCAAGTATTGGGAAATGTCAGTCGGAACAGAGTTGCTGTGCATTGACAAATAATTGGTCTACGAGGGGATACCGTATTATACGCACGTACGTCTTATTAATAGCTTACCAAGAAATACCCTTATTGCCGACTGAGACAGCATAGCAGCATCATAGTCCCTTCGCAGCCACGAGTTACGTAATGAAGCAAAACTATAATATATATAATCGCTTCGCCATTATGCAATCCAAAGGTACCGGCTTCGAATCTCGCTCATACATGGATGTTAGTGTTGGTCTTTATTGTTTTCGTTCATTCATAACCATGAAAATTCGTCGACTGCCTATGAGAATTAGCAGTTGTGAGGCTATAAAAATTAATAAAAAAAGTTTACTTGTTGATTTCAAAAAAATGTCCTTATTGAACATTATGATAAACTTAACCCTTAACAGTTATTTGTCTATCTACTTTATTTCATTTCATGTAGGTACTGTTATCATATTGCAGTTAATAGGAAAATTTTGCAACCAATCTTACATTACTGAAGACATAATTTTATTAAAATTAATTATATCTGACTTACCGAAGTTCATTGTCACAATACTCGTAGTATTAAAAATAAAATAAAATCGTACCGTGTACTTGTCAAATTGTAGTTCGACAAAACACAGAGTACTGCATAGTTAAACTTAAACAAAAAATCAGTTAAACTTAAACCAATAATCAATACAAATACAACACCGAAACCCAACAATCACATATTTTATAAAAGAATTGAAAACTTAACACACATAATCTTCAGTAACCCTGAAATAAACACACTTAACAATGGCCTGAAACATAACCAATCCACTAATTTTAAACAAAAAATCGAAAATTTAATAATAGACACAGAAGAAGCCATCCAAAAACTACCAGCAGAAGAACAAGAGAAAACTAGACATTTCGCAACCAAAGAATTAGAAAAATTATTAAAAACCACAAAACTCGCATCAACAATACACTAAACAAAGAACACATACAAAATGTAAAATCAATTAAAAATAAACTAATAGAAAACAAGGCATTAATAACAAAAGCTGATAAAAGTAACACCATCGTTATAACAAACAAGGATGACTATATTAATAAAACACTAGATTTCATAAATAAAAATAACAGCACCGCACTTATAACCGACCTCACTAACAAATACCAACTTGAATTAAAAAATATCATAAAAAACGCACCCCTTATAATCGACGAAAAGAAAAAGTTTCTACAACTTAATATGAACCTTCAAGCATCAACCTTAAAAGCGCTAACTAAAATAGGCAAGGATAACGTACCCATACGACCACTAGTCAACTTTACTCAAGCTCCAACTTATAAATTATCTAAAACCCTAACGAAAATACTTAAAAACAAACTCAACTTGGAAAATAAACACACAGTTAAAAATAATATTGAACTTGTAAACGAAACTAAACATCTTAAATCAACGAAACCACACGACTAATAACATTTAACATCACTAATTTATATACAGATATACCAATCACCGAAACTATAACAATAATAAAAAAATACCCTAACTGAAAACCCAGAATTTATAAAACAACCTATTAATCTCTTAACCACAGTACTTAATCAAAATTATTTGCAAGTCAACAACAAATTTAAATGGATCCGTTATGTAGATGATATATTATGTATAACTAACCACTATAACGCTTGTTTGTGAATTGCTAAGTTTTCACGTACTAAATGAACTTGAATTGTTTATAATTATATATTTCTTTTCTACTTTTACAAAAAACTGTCATACATCACATTCAAAACAAAACTCTTGAAAATTCATAGTACTCTATATGAAACAAACTTCCATAGATCTCTAAATACATTTTATCATTGACATACTCCCCGCTTTGAAGGGATCTTCAAAATAAACTTGATTAACATGTTTAATACAATGACAATAATATGCTAACTACTTTTCGAACTCTAACTAAATAAATTTAAAACACATTGGGAAGCACACACACTTTCGTAACAGGCCTTTTTACCTCACCGGTTGGGGTTTTCACTAACACTACACGAACACATCCGTCTTCGCCTGGAAATGTCTTAGTGATTCTGCCAATACGCCAACGTAGGACTGGAATGTTGTCGTCTATCACTACTACCATGGTTCCTGGTTCTAGGTTTGCAGTCCGTTGTTTCCATTTGGTCCGCGTTTGTAGCTGGTGTAAATATTCTTTATGCCATTTTTGCCAGAAATGATGCTTCATCTTTTCTAAGTGTTGCCATCGTGACAACAAAGGTATTGGCTTATTTGTTAGTATGGTATCTACAGGTTGTACAAGTGAATCTCCTATCAAGAAGTGAGAGGGTGTGAGTGAAGTTAAGTCGTCGGGTGAAGAAGATAATGAAGTTAAAGGTCTACAATTTAGGATTGCTTCAATCTCCGTTAGCAGGGTACTACACTCCTCGAAAGTTAGCATTGCATTTTGTGTCACCTTCATGAAGTGAGATTTACAATATTTAACTGTTATTTCCCATAATGCACCAAAATGTGGAGCTCTTGGTGGGATAAACTTCCAATTTATTTTGCTGTTTGCCAGTTCACGTGCTAGTGCTTCATTGTTCCTTTCTAAAAACTCATGAACTTCTTTTAATTTCTTATTAGCACCAACAAAGTTGGTTCCATTGTCTGAAAATATTTCTCGGCATAAACCACGACGAGCAGTAAATCTTCTCAAAGCTGCTACAAAACATTCTGATGTGAGCTCGCTTACCAGCTCAATGTGTACAGCCTTGGTACTAAAGCATACAAAAATAGCAATGTACGCTTTGCTCGTGCAAATTCTTCCTCTTCTCTTGCTTTCTCGCATGATTATTGGACCTGCGTAGTCGATTCCACATACTTCAAACGGTTTTGTCATGCTAGATACTCTTTCTTTAGGTAAATTTCCCATGAGTTGAACTGCTGGTCTGGGTCTTAACTTGAAACAGCTATGACATTTTCCTGAGATTTTTTTTGCTATTTTTCTGCCTGATAGTGGCCAAAATTTGAGCCTAACTGTTGCTAGTAACTGCTCTGGTCCACAATGTTTTAATTTATTATGCTGATCTTGCATGATAATTTCTGTGACATGATTGTCCTTAGGTAATATCATTGGGTGCCTTTGATCTGTGCTTACTTCTGCTTTGTGTATTCTTCCGCCTACTCGAAAAATTTCATTTTCATCTAGGTACGGATGCAGATTTAGTAACTTACTTTTCTTGTGTAGTGGTTTGTTTAATAAAAGTGCTTCAAATTCTTGTGGGAATGCTTGGCGTTGATTATTGTTTCTTCAGCTTTATTTAATTCTTCAACTGTCAAATTTGGAATTTGTTTAATATTTGACAAATTGATTTTACAAGCTGAAATAAATCTCTTACAGTACGCTACTATTCTTATCAATCTTTTAATTGACGAATATCTGTAAAAAATATTGTCTTTTTCTATAACTGCTATCATTGAAACAATTTGTTTTCTTTTTAACTCTAATAATGCACATTGTTCTTCCTTTTGTATTGGCCAATCGTTCGTTTCTAGCCAATTTGGGCCTGTCCATCATAATTTAGAATTTATAATTTCATTTGCAGTTAATCCTCTAGATATTAGATCGGCAGGATTTTCTGATGACTTGACATGCATCCATTTTGCAGCTTTAGTAAGAGATTGGATTTCTGCTGTTCTGTTTGCTACATATGTTTTTAAATCCTGTGGAGATGTTTTCAACCAAGCTAAAACAATAGTTGAATCTGTCCATAAATATATGTTATTTATTTTGTTTTTAAGTGCTTCTTGAACTACTGAAATTAGTCTTGCTAGAACTAAAGCCCCACATAATTCCAGACTTGGAAGTGTATTGGTTTTCAAAGGTGCCACTCTTGATTTAGCGCACATTAATCTTATAATTTTGTTTTGTTGCTCATCTAGACTGGTAGCATAAACACAAGCTCCATACGCTTTCATTGAGCTGTCACAAAATCCGTGAAGATCTATATGTTTTTGTGACTTTTGTGGGTTTATGTTACGTGGTATTTCTAACTTTGTTATATGAAGTAACGAACTATGATAATCTCGCCATGTAGTAAATATATGTTGTGGTACTGACTCATCCCATTTTAAATCTAATTTCCACAATTCCTGCATCATTACTTTTGCCTTTATTGTCACTGGGCCTATAAGTCCCAGAGGTTCAAAAATTGTAGCAATCTGTGATAATATATTTCTCTTTGTAATCTTTTCTTCTTCTTTTATTGTTAAATTGAAGTGTATTGTATCTAAATATGAATTCCAAGATACTCTTAATGTTTTGACATCTTTATTTAGAACTAACAATTCATCATCTTTGTTTACAACAGTTAAATGCTCTAACACTTCTTTACAGTTTGATCTCCATTTCCTTAATTCAAATTGATCTTTTTTCAATAATTTTGATAACTGTGATTGTAGTTCTATCGCTTCTTCTTTTGTTCTTGTTCCAGTTAAAACATCATCCATATAGAAGTCATTAAGTAAAGCTTCTTTTGCCATTGGAAATTCATTGCCATCATCTATAGCCAAATGTTTGAGACATCTAGCTGCTAGGTACGGAGCGGAAGCAGTTCCATAATTCTGTCCATCTTCACACCATATTATTTGCTGTAGCTGTCTATCTTGCTTACGTATGAGAATTTGTCTAAACATCATAGCTATGTCTGCTGTAACTACAAATTCATGTGTTCTAAATCTTAAAATTATGTTGAATAAATCATCTTGAACCTTGGGTCCCACATACAACTGATCATTGACACATATACCAGACGTATCTTTAAAACTTCCATCAAACACTACTCTTACTTTGGTGGTAATTCTATCTGCTCTTATTACGGGATGATGGGGTAAATAATTTATGTTCGGTTTCTTGTTTTCTAACTTTACTTCGCTCATATGATTCAAACTTTCATACTGTTGCATAAATTGATAATAACTTTCCTTTAAATTTGGTTCATTTTTCAATCTTTTTTCTATACCTCTAAATCTTTTCAAGGCTCCAAAAAATTATTTCTTAAGCAAATCATTTCTTTTTTTAATATTGGAACATTATATCTTCCATCTTTTTCTCGAGTCGTATGTTCCATAAATAATTCTTCACATTGTTTGTCTTCAACTGTAAGTTGTCTTTTTTCTTGAATTTCTTCTGTTTCCCAGAATTTTTCTATTTGGTGTTGTAATGTTTCGTTTGTTGATAAACATGCTGTACTAGCTACAGGCAGGCTTTTGTTTATGTTGAGAGGTCCTGCAATTATCCATCCTAGTACTGACTTCTGTAATAGAGGTTGATATTTTGCTAACTAGATTTGCCTAACTTGCAATAATGTCCAAAATACTTCTGAGCCAATTAAAATATCTATTGGTGCAGAAATATTAAACTTAGGGTCCGCTATTTTTAGCTTAGGAGGTATTTTCAATTGAACTGTCGGTAATGTTACTAAAGGAAAGTTTTCTGTTATTTTTGACATTACTAGATAATCTAAATTCTTCTGAAAATTATTAAATTTTGATAAAAATCTTACCTCGCATCGTTTATTTATGTTGGTTAATAAATGATTTAATCCATATACTGATACGTCTGTTTTCATGCAATTTAGTTTCAATTTTTCTGCTAAACTACTTGCTATAAAATTGGACTGTGAGCCAGAGTCTAACAGAGCTCTTGCATGGTGCCATTTTCCATCTTTACCCTTAAGTAGTACTTCGGCAGTTGATAACAAAATCTGTAGCTGCTGCGGCTTTGTATCTTCTTGCTGTACAGTGTGATTGTTAAATTTTGCATTTTCTGAATATTTCTTTTCATTGGTTCCTTTGTTTTGATCGTTGCTACTTGGTTTATCTTTATGCAATAATGTGTTGTGCGCCAACTGACATTTCGTACATTTTCTTGAAGTACAATTTCTTCCTACATGTCCTGGTTTTAAACAATTAATACATAAATTTAGACGTACTATCTATTTTTAATACTATAATTTTATTAGATGAATACTCCGAAAACGATTAATGATCAAGTTACTAGATTTACTATTTTTCTTAATGAATCTCCGCTCTTTTAACACATTGGCTGCGAAAGTCAAAAATGCTGTCTTGATTTCCGTGCGGTATTGGTCGCCGAAGACCAAAAGCAAAACAAAGTTGCAATAAGTATATTCTGTGCAAATGGAATATGCACACAAGATTATTATATCCTGAAAGTGCATGATAGGACTACAAATAGCATATATCCTTTAAAAGCAATTTTCAGGATATATATGTCAAATCAGCTTAACCTCGAAACCTTAACTCAAATACTGTAGAGTAATATAATACATACTAACAAAAGTCGTGTAAGGTAATGTCACCAATGGTTGACACTTAAAGCGATCATTTATTAAATAATCTATAATTATTTCATATTCTGTACCACTAAGGCCTATTTTTAATGAAGTAACGCAGTTGCGGTAAAATAGCGTTAAAGATAAATGTACGAGACAGCATTATACTATTTTATAATGAAACGTAACGCAGAGCCACAGAAGTAAAAGGCCTATTTACAACAACGCAACGCAAAACGTAACGCAAATGCAATGGGTAACGTGAGGAGTTAAAGCACATGCTTGTAACACGGCCCATTTATATCAAAGCAAATTTTTTTTAGCGTGTAACCGATCACATCTCAGTATTTTTATAAGAGGCGCGCGCATAGTGAATGTCATATTTCATTGAGTCGTACAGTTTACTAGAGAGTAATTCGGTTCCACGTGTTACGAAGAATATTTGACTTTTTACCTCTCGCTAAAAGAGGTATTGGATTCATGCTAAAATTCGCATATCCAGGTTTTAGTGAATAAGGACTGTATAATTATGTAAAATGCTCGAAGGACCAATAGACTTTAAATAGTAAACAACAAAAACTCGCAAGCTGAGATTGTGGTGATTGTCAAAAAAACTAAAGAAGCACTGACCTTGACTAGAAAAAACGGGAAGTGACTAGGAGGCAGGATCTTGATGGGACTTGGAAGACTGGATGAATTCTGCAGACGGTAACTGGTCTGGAAGCGGTGACGGCCAGATTCAGTAAGGTAGGAGGTTCAGAAGGAGGAGGCCTCACGCGTGGTTGTGAGGCTGGCAGAGTGACGCCACCAAGGGCGCAGGGCTGGATATGGGCAGAAGCTCCTGCAGGAGGAACTCGAGGAGGGCAGTGTAGAAGCAGGGGCGTAATTCGCCGGATTAAAACCGCCAAGTGGCGACAGCACGGTTGGTCCAATTCGTAGATTAAGGTGTGTCCGCTGTTTAGTACAACAGCGGTCTCGGAGCACAACACAAATGCACAACACTTTACACTTTCCTGAAAATATAATTTTGCCCCACTACTAAGTAAAGAAAGAAACGATTTTATGAGAATTATAATTTTGTATTAAGATAAATTGAGGCCCAAAAAAAGGAATGAAAGAAAGAGGAGCCAAACTACTTCTCAACCATTACTTGGCTCGTTACTGACTTATTATTATTTTTTTTATTTATGTTGCTATGAAGCTCTTTTTTTTTGTTGCATTCCTTTTTTTTTCAGATGCCTGTGATTTTTCAAAATAAACAATACATGGCTAACTTTTAGCTTTAAATTAAATGTAATAACAAAACATGTTAGTCGCTTGCCAGCTACTCCGATAGTTGTCTTGACAGTCACCACAATACCTGACTTTACAACTTTACATATTCCCGGGCGCCAGAAATTCGCGTCTAACAATGAATTATTTGATCTCGCAACAATGCACTGCAATTGAACGGTTGCTAGGAAGCGAGAAGGAACGAATGATCAACTCGACAGAAAAATCGAGTGACAATGAACAAATGATGTTACGTCTACTTGACAATGTGTCAAAGTGACGTTGTGTCAGAGTGACAGTAAATAAATTAATAACAATAATGCAAATTGATGACAATTGAGCTGTCTATTGCGCTGGCAGTGGGCACAGTTTATTAACTGGGCGTTTGATGACGCTATTTTCCAACTTAACCAACGCGACGCGAGCTATTTTGTCATTTCCAAAATATAATTTGGTAATAATACCTAGTGGCCAGTCTAAAGGGGGCAGTCTATGTTCTTTAACTATGACTATTTGCCCCAACTTTATTGGACTACTTGACGTTAGCCATTTTTGGCGTGTTTGTAATGTTGTCAAATATTCTAACTGCCACTTTTCCCAGTATGATTTTATTAATGAATCTAATAAGTATTTACGATGGATTAAATTGGGATTAACTTCGGCAATAGGTAAATGCTTTAATGGGGTTTGAAGTAAAAAATGGGCTGGGGTCAACAATTCTGGATTGTGCTCTGAGCCTTGGGCACACAGAGGACGGGAATTTAAGACTGCTTCTATTTGTGTTAATAGTGTTATCAACTCTTCGTAGCTTAACAATTGTTTACCTATGACCCTAAATAGATGTTTCTTACAACTTTTTATTGCGGCCTCCCAAATTCCTCCGAAATTAGCACTGAAGGGAGGGATTGTTTTCCATTCTATTCCCTTCATTGCTAATTCGCTGGATAGTGTTTTGTGGAATATAGTCGACTGCACAAATTTATATAGCTCGTTGAATTTATTTCGAGCTCCTATAAAGGTGGTGCTATTATCTGAGTATAAATGAGAAATGGGCCCCCTTCTTGATGAAAATCTTTTAAATGCGTTAATAAAGGAGTTTACTGTTAAATCCGAGACTACTTCAATATGAATGGCCTTTATTGTTAAACAAATAAAAAGACAAATGTATGCCTTTTTTGCGTGCTGACCTTTATGCCTAGATTTTATGAATTTAATTGGGCCTGCATAGTCTACGCCTGTATGAGCGAATGGCTTTACTTCAGTTACGCGATAGTTAGGTAAATCCCCCATTTTTGGTTGTGTATTAACCGGTTTTGTCCTGAAGCATTTGTTGCATCTGTACAATTTTTGCTTGATGGCGCCTCTACCAGCAATGATCCAGTATTTTTGCCGAATTATTGCTAGCAGCAAATCTGTTCCAGCATGACAGTTTGAATTATGATAATAATCTATGATTAGTTCTACTATGTGGTCTGACTTGGGCAGTAAAACTGGATGTTTGACTTCAAACGGTAATATTGCGTTGGATAGTCTTCCTCCTACTCGCAATATTCCGTTTTCGTCTAGGAATGGCGCTAGTTTTAGTATTTGTTTATCCTTTATAAGTTTTCCTCTTTGCAGAGTTCTTATTATTTCGTGGAAATATATACTTTGTAAAGCCCTTAGTACATGTGATTCTGCCATGGCTAAATCCGATGCGGAAATATAAGTTTTAAAAAACAGTTTTTTACCGAATTTTAAAATATAACTTGTTATTCTTAGTAACTTGTGCCAAGAAGATATATTTTGTGCCAAAGTATATAAAACGGAATAATCATTCGTAGATGAGGTAGTAGTAAAAGTTTTTGATCTTAGTTCAGGTAGTTGATCAACTGGCAAAGGATTTAATTGCTTAATAGGCCAATTTTCCTCCTTTGATTGAAGCCAGTTGGGACCATGCCACCATGATTTACAATGAATTAATTGAGTTGGGAGTGCTCCTCTGGATATTAGATCACTTGGATTCTGTTTCCCTGATACATGAAAGAAGTATTTAGGGTCCAAGTTCTCTTGTATTTGAGCTACTCTGTTGCTTACAAATGTTGACCATCTATGTGGAGCTGATTTTATCCAGGATAATACAATCATAGAATCCGAAAATGCATATATATTTTCGATTGGATATTTTTTAATTATTTTTTCACTGACATAATTTACCAACCTTGCCATAAGTAACGCCGCGCAAAGTTCAAGTCTAGCCAGGGTAATAATTTTCATGGGCGCTACCTTTGATTTCGAACATAGTAATCTGCTTGTAATATTGTTAACTTCCGTTATTTGTAGGTAGATGGCGCAACCGTATGCAACTTCGCTGGCATCGCAAAAAGCCACAAGATTTACTTTACAGTTTTCTGAAATACCGATATGGCGAGGAATTGACATTTCCTCCAAATAAATAAATTCTGACATGAGATTGACAAATTTTGCAGAAATATTGTTGGGAGGGATGTCATCCCATGATATCCCAGCTTGCCATAATTCCTTTATTAGAAGCTTGGCATATAGTATAACGGGTGAGACTAATCCAAGTACATCAAACAATCTTGCAACAGTTGATAATATAATTCGTTTCGTACAGTGTGATGTGTCAAAGTTTGACGTTTGGAAAGTAAATGTGTCAGTTTTCAGAGCCCAGGACATGCTTAGAATTTTTAGCTGTTCTCCATGAGAGAAGTCTAGATTTGTTTTGTGTGAATTTGGTAAGCTTTCAATGAGTGATTCATTATTACTGGCCCATTTTACTAATTCGAATCCGCCAGCTGACATTAAGTTAATTGAATCGCGTATAATATTGCTGGCTAAGTTTGTATTTAATGCCGATAAAACTAAGTCGTCCATGTACATTTCAGAGGTTACTAATTGCGCGACATTTGGATAATTTTGACCTTCATCGTCAGCTAATTGGTGGATAGTTCTCATTGCTAAATAAGGGCTAGATTTTATGCCAAAACAAATACGATTGAATTGAAATACTCTGATTGCTTCAGAGGGATTAAATCTATAAAGAATTTTCTGATATTTTCTGTGATGTTCTGACACCATAACTTGTAAGTACATTTGCTTTATGTCAGCTGTCAAAGCTATCGGAAATAGCCTGAAATTTAATAATAAATTGAACAAGTCTGCTTGTAAATTTGGGCCCGGGTATAATAAATCATTCAGCGATAGCCCCGTATGAGTTTTAGCGCTAGCGTCTAGCACTATTCTAACTTTCGTTGTAGCCTTGTCTTCACGAATGACAGCGTGATGTGGAATGAAGTATCCGTCCTCGTTTGACGTTACTTCTGACAGATAACCCTTTTCTAAATACTCATTTATTATGGCGTTATACTGGCTTTGTAAATTTAATGACTGGGAAAAGCGTTTTTCCAAATGAGATAGCCGGCGTTCGGCCATTAAACGAGAATTCCCCAGCAAATCTGGATCCTTCTGAAATGGTAAGTGTACCATATATCTGCCATTCTCCAAACGTTTGGTCGTTTGTACAAATATTTTCTCACATTCAGCATTTTCAGGACTCATTATTGCATTGTTTGGCATTTCTTCTAGCTCCCAAAACTTATGTAAACAGGATGCTAAGTTATTTTGAGTGAATGCAGAAAAGGACGAAAAAGACTCTTGTTGTAATAATTTATTGTCAAGTTCTCCTAAAAGAACATAACCTAACGTTGTTTCATAAGCTGTAGGAGCTCTTCCTACTCGTTTTGAGAGAAGCAGCGACGGATATATTTGAGCCCCCAATATTACGTCGATTTTTCCCGGGATATTCCAAGTATTATCGGCTAAGAGAATGGATTTGAAAGACGGATATTTGGAAACGGTTAGCTTGCAAGAAGGTAAGTTATCCGTTATATGTTCGACTACCAGAGCCTTTAAATTGTATCTATGGGGCGAAACTCGGGATTCTATTTTAAGATTTACATACCCGAAAGCCGGGCGACTTGTCATCCCGATCCCCGTGACTTTTGAATTTTTAAGGGGGGTAATTTTTAATTTTAATCGTTTGCAACAATCTTTAGTTATAAGGTTATTTTGTGACCCATTATCCAGCAAGAATCTGATAACTTGTTTACCCTTGTTTATATCTGTAGCGTAAACTTGTGCAGTTGACAATAGAATATAACCTTGGTTGTTTATGGATACATGACATGAAGTGTCATTCTCCGATTCCGCTATTTTTTTGGCGGGAGATTTTGGAGGAGTTGAAAAATGCAAAAGTGTATGGTGTTTCCCGTGACATACCCGACATGTGGTGAGCAAGGCACAGGCTTTACCTGCATGAACATTGGATAAGCAATTATAACATGCATTTTTAGATTTGATAAACCCAAATCTGTCTTGGACTGACATTTTAATGAATTTATCACAATAATACAGTTTGGAATGTTCCGCACTGTTACACAAAATACAAGATTTTGGTTTGAATGGTTTGATTGGGGTTTCATCTGCCGCCAAAAATGTGCGCTGATGCTTCGCCATTTTTGGTGGGCCTTTTACAGATGAAGACCGCTCCAGGATTTTTGCTTGATCCCGGACAAATTCTAAAAAGGTTTGGCAAGAGGGAAATTCCGTTTTACGGAATATCGTATCAAATAGTTGTACGATCTCTGAATCGACCTTTTTAGACGCGCAGTTTAATAAAACAAAATCCAGAACGTCTGGAATTTTGAGTTGTTTAAGAGCTTCGACTGAAGCTGAGAATTTATTAACAAATGTTATTAAATCATTTGGGTTTCTTGAACTAGACTTTATATTTAGAATGTTATCTAAGTATTGCTTAGCCATTGTTCGATTATCCTGGTATTGCTTTACCAAGCCATCCCAAATAATATTGTAATTTTCGGGTGTGGGCAATATCCCTCCCGTTACTTCCAAAGCATTACCAGTGAGTTTACCTATAAGATAACTAATCCGTTGCTCGTTTGTGAGCGCCACGTTCTCGTGAACGTTTGATTTAAACGACTGGTAAAATAATGGCCACATTTCTACTTTTCCATTAAATGATGGCAGTTCAATAGGGGGAAGTTTTTTAATTTTATTAATTTCCGTACCTGACTTTGACTGTTGTGCCTTGGGAGACGACAAAGCTAGCTCGCTACGCGTTCGTTTGATTTTCGAAAAATACATTTCAATAGTCATTAGAGTTTCGAAGCTAGGTTCAAAACCAGTGTCATTAGCCAGCTCAAGGTCATTT
The DNA here is from genome assembly GCA_943142095.1 of Ophonus ardosiacus. Lineage (NCBI taxonomy): Eukaryota > Metazoa > Arthropoda > Insecta > Coleoptera > Carabidae > Ophonus > Ophonus ardosiacus. Next base: position 23,246,095 of record OW964834.1, on the reverse strand, counting down.
ATACGGATACAGGCGTTTTTAAATTCATCTCTCAACAAATCGACTTCTTGGGATTCGTCCAAGAAGCGTTCATTATTACGCGTGTCAGTTGGAGTGCATTTTTTCGCGAGTTCGTGCAATTTTACTATACGAGATTCATAGCCCTTTGCTAGGGCTTTCAATGACTTTAATTGGATTTCCATAGTATCAAATTTTTACCGTGGAAGATCCGGCTCGAAGGACCAAAAATTATGTATAATTATGTAAAATGCTCGAAGGACCAATAGACTTTAAATAGTAAACAACAAAAACTCGCAAGCTGAGATTGTGGTGATTGTCAAAAAAACTAAAGAAGCACTGACCTTGACTAGAAAAAACGGGAAGTGACTAGGAGGCAGGATCTTGATGGGACTTGGAAGACTGGATGAATTCTGCAGACGGTAACTGGTCTGGAAGCGGTGACGGCCAGATTCAGTAAGGTAGGAGGTTCAGAAGGAGGAGGCCTCACACGTGGTTGTGAGGCTGGCAGAGTGACGCCACCAAGGGCGCAGGGCTGGATATGGGCAGAAGCTCCTGCAGGAGGAACTCGAGGAGGGCAGTGTAGAAGCAGGGGCGTAATTCGCCGGATTAAAACCGCCAAGTGGCGACAGCACGGTTGGTCCAATTCGTAGATTAAGGTGTGTCCGCTGTTTAGTACAACAGCGGTCTCGGAGCACAACACAAATGCACAACACTTTACACTTTCCTGAAAATATAATTTTGCCCCACTACTAAGTAAAGAAAGAAACGATTTTATGAGAATTATAATTTTGTATTAAGATAAATTGAGGCCCAAAAAAAGGAATGAAAGAAAGAGGAGCCAAACTACTTCTGAACCATTACTTGGCTCGTTACTGACTTATTATTATTTTTTTTATTTATGTTGCTATGAAGCTCTTTTTTTTTGTTGCATTCCTTTTTTTTTCAGATGCCTGTGATTTTTCAAAATAAACAATACATGGCTAACTTTTAGCTTTAAATTAAATGTAATAACAAAACATGTTAGTCGCTTGCCAGCTACTCCGATAGTTGTCTTGACAGTCACCACAATACCTGACTTTACAACTTTACAGGACGATTGAAGGTCCCTAGAATCCGATTATAACATTTTTAAAATAATATCTGTGTGTGTGTGCGTGTGTGTATATGTGTGTGTGTGTGTGTGTGGATGTGTGTATGTCTGGATGTTGTAGAGACGATTCCTCAAAAACTATAAGACTTAAAAACTGTTTAACTATGGATTCCTCAATCTGACATTCATGGGAAGAGCTGAAAAGGTTTTGGTGACAATTGAACAACCGGAAGTAGTAGTTTCTTAGAAAAATTCTTCTAAATATATTTTTTTGGGAGTTTTTTTTTTATTAAATATTGAAGAACATAAAATTCTCCATCTAATACACTTAAAATTTTTATTATATCTTATATAGATTTAGAGATAAAGACATTATAATATATAGAGTAATCTAATCGCAGAGGCTAAGGCACTAAGGAAACCAGTTGACAAATTCCAATGTTTATAACATAGTTTGTAAATGACAATCAACAGCTTTAGTGTCATTCTGATAGCTTTTTCTGGGAAGTATATTTAATCTTCCTTATTGTTTTATTAATTAAGTATTTGAAATTATAGGTAAAATGCATATATCCATCAGAAATACCGCCAATCTGGTTAATGAAAAATAGATATAATTAGAATTATATGTGTGCAGAAGACATATTAAATACAATAAGAAACAATATTTGGGTAAAGTTTTGTATTTTTTGTTATAAAACGACGGTTCGAAAGCGAAGTGCAATACAATACTTATATAGCCTAATATGGAATGGCGAGAGGTCTTGTGCTGGCCACAATAGATTTTTTATAAATTAAATCACATTATATTCAGCATTGAACTTCACATATGGATAAAAAATTGATTGAGCTTGTTCAATCTCAACTGATTCGTATGATAAATCTCATAAAAACTTTAAAAACGCCAAGAAAAAACAAGAAATTTGGGAAGAAATAGCTCAAATTATAAATACAAATGATAAGTATTGCAAATGCTCCTGGCACAGTTGAAGGTACGTATACGTCAAATTTCAAAGATGTGCACTATGCTTTCTGACTGGTTACCAGCAGCAAATTTAGCGTGGTTATAAAATGCACACTGCTACTGCGTTACCTAATGCCAACGCCAACGCCAAAGTTGACCAACTTTCATCTCACAGACCATATACATTATTCTAGATAAGAAAAGTACATGTTAAGCATCGGTACCATATCAATGGCGCCATCTGGTGTTTGGAAGCAAAATTAAATGTAAAAACTCGCTCGGTATAATCTTTACTTACAGTTAATATTGATATATTCGGTTAATTAATTACCCCAAATTAGAACAATTTGTAGTTGAAGCAATTTTTTCACAAAATACTATCACTGCGTAGTATTTTATGAAAAATCTACTTCAACTACAAATTAGTCTTACAAAGATTACATAAAATGAGTAAAAAATAATGCATTTTTGAAAAAACTGTAATTTCATTTAAGAAAGATACAATACAATAGCAGTTCATTCATATTTAAAACTTCCAACTACTTGACAAATAAATCCCGATGAGTTCGAGGATGTGGAAACGTATTCCTAGAATACGATTTTGTAATTTGTTTTCCTGGTATAAAAATACAATTATATAAAAATATATTTTCACTTACCGGTAGCAGTACAATTTGGTACACAAAACTTTAGTCGCCTCATCGAAAATATTAATAAGTTTTTTCACACAAATAAGTACTTATAAGACAAAAATTATAAACACAATGAGTCAGAATTGTTTCAAATAAAAATGAGAAATGTCAAAATTCTTACAAAAAAATGACACTAATGATACTGGTGTCGCCATCTAGTGTATAGAAGTAAAACTAAAAATACTATCCCGGTATTCGCCATTTGCGTTTCCCGGGCCTGTTTCATCTTTCTATATTACTGCAGTACCGCTATCCAATCAGAGTTCAGTGTTCCAGTTTTTCTATAAAAATCTGCATTATCGACATGTTCGTCAACTGTCACAATTACAAAATAATACTATAGTTTTGACATTATCCATTTCTATTTAAATAATTTTATATACTAACCGTATTTATACTTATGTATTTCATATAAAGACAATAAAGAAAAGTGAGCCGAATTTCAGCAAAATATACCTCATTCTTCTGATTGGTTAGAAGTGCTATCATTGGCGTTTATTATAAATCACGGATTTTGTATCTGCGTTACCGGTCACGCTGCGTTGCGCTTAACATTACTTCATTATAAATAGGCCTTTATAAGAACAAATTATTATACTAAAAGTATGTCAATACATACCTGTATATAATTTATAAGTCATTTTTCATTTAATCTTCACTTGTATAAGGTTACAATTTCTTAAAATTCACCTTTATTATGTACCAATATTAGACATTGCAAAAATGCCATGACACCATTAGTGGACACTGAAATGGACTAGTTGTTGACATACTTAATTTTAACGGTTTGTTTGAAAATACGAATTTTCAATAAGTAACTTTGTATGAAATAAGAAAGATTTTTATTTATCTTGGAAAATAGTACATAAAACAAGAGAAAAAAGTATAATAAGCTCTTCAACTAATTTTTTTAAAATTTATTTTTCGAAAATATACGTTAATATATGAATTTTTTTCATATTTTCATCTGTATCGTGATATAATGAAGCCTATAATTAATTGAAAAAGATTCTATTCAAAATTGAAATTTGCGGTGTAACGGCATACCGTCTGATGACAGAACATCGCCGCCCGTGTAGAATTGCGGAACTATTCAGTCAAACTTTTAAACATTTAAACAAGTTGACACATGAAAGCTGATGTTATGTTGTGAATTGTTTGATATTTGTATTTATGTGTAAAGTTGTATTTAAATATTCAGATTCACGCAATTTACCTGTCGTTGATATAATGATTTAAATTTTTGTTGTTGTGGTTTTCTTAACTTGGCACAACGCAATACTTTATAACCATAACTATAAAGATAACCTAAACCACCTAAACATATGACAACAAAAACACAAATGACAGAACAGATGACTAAATGCAAACGCCTAGATAATACGCGCAATCTCTGTCATAAGTCGGTATGACGTCACAGTGTTTGAATAAAGTGTTATATTTTTGACATTGTTTTCAAGCGTATTATTGAAAATTAGTACCAAATATGCTAAATTTTAATGTGGTTGAAGAGACTATTATAGTACATAAAATAATACAAACGTAAATTAAAACTTTCTATATAACTTAATTTCTTCTACACAGAAAACACCTCTTTTATTTAAGGATTTAGGTTCTTTAATTTTTTGTACTACATCCGAATAATCGTACCATAAACAATCCTTAATTTCTGGCCATTTCCAGTTTGTCATGTTTATTTGCTTACAATTTACTTTGATTGTTTTCTTGGCGTTATCAATATTTGTAATCTTACCAGCATATATTCATTATCATATAAAATTATAACATATTCATGTATGTTATAACTTTTTTCAGTTTCATTTGCTTTCATGCGTGCGTCACAATCAGAATCCCCACTAGCTGTGCTCTCCTTTTGCTGCTTTTGGAAGAATTATCTCAAGAGTACTGTTCAAAATTGAGATTCTTTTTAACTGAAAAATTCCAATGACTAGTTTTTAACCAATCATGATTCAAAACACTTGAAAATTCAACCAATGGGAACATAATTTTCCGCTACCAAGTAAATAAACAGTTGTTATTGTTTATAACTGTCAGTGTGACAATTAATGTGTCAAGTTTGAAAATAATTTTTAAATTTTTATTTTAAATTTAATGAAAAATACACGTTTTGGTAAGGCTACCCGTGATAATATTGATAATATGATTAAGTCTACAACTCAACATAATATTATAAAAAGTAAATTATCAATTATAAAGCAATTTAATGAGTTTTGTGAAGAACGAGGTTATACTTGGAAGCTACTACATCAACTGAAACCATTGCAGCAATTCTTCAAGACTGGGCAGTAAATATGCGGGAATTAAATGGAGAAAACTATAAGGAGTATACAGTAGACAATTTGGAATGTAACAGCAAAAAATTTACAAGAAAAATATTTTAACGAATTTTAACGTAAATTTAATCCATTTACTGATATTGAATTCAAATGTGCGCCAGATGCAAAAAACGCAAAACGAAAAGAACTTTAGCATCAACCAGAAAAAAGAAAACAAAGTGCAATTGCGTTTAAAATTGAGGAATATAATTCTATGATTGATAAGTGAGACGAATGTACCCCTGAAGGTTTACAAATAAAATTGTTTCATGTTATTTCTTTAGAATTAGCTTGGCGAGGTGTAGAAAGTACAAACTGTCCAGCTCATTATTTTCAGACAGAATTAAATCATGATGGAACACCCTCAGGCAGAACAACAAAATGGCTTACACAAAATTTAAAAACTCCAACTAGATGTCCTGTTATATTATATAAAAATTCATAGAAATGCGTGGTAAAAACATAACGACAGACAGATTTTTTTTCTGACACCAAGTCCATTTTGGAAAAGTACAGGAACATGGTATAAAAATTCTCCTGTTGGGAAGAATGTTATTTCTAAATGGAGTAAAAAATCAGCAGAAAATTGTGGATTAAACACAAAAAAACTAAAAATTACGAACCATTCTAGCAGGTCTACTGTAATTTCTCATATGGGTGTACAAGAGCAAGAATTGATTAAAATAACAGGTCATGGTACAACAAATTCTATAAAACCTTATTTGCAGTTAAATGAAACACACCATATGCAAATATTAGAAAAAGTACGAAATACATCAACTACTTCAACACATGTAACTGAAGAAAGAAATGACTCAACTCATGTTTCTACCGAGGTTTCTACTGACACAAGAAAACCATCACTACCCTTTGAAAACTGTGTTTTTAATAATTGTACATCTACATATAATTAAAATTTGTTCTAAAATCGTTAAATAAAATAATTAAATTGTTTCATTTTGCGTTGTCTTTGGAATTTATCTCACCAAATACCATACGACCTGTCACATTTTCTCAGATAAACTTTTATTTTTAAACACTCATTTTTTTGCTTTTAAACAAAATCACTCAAGTAAACTGACATTAGGTAAAACCGCTCCTCCTTTGGAGTCGGGATTTACCATGCAGTTTGCTTTCGTGTTTGTTGCTAAGCAAAAAATATTCGTGCAAAATAAAAATTTATCGATAAAATCAGGAGGTCTTGTGATATTATTTCTGATAATTTGCTTTTTCGTTTTTTTTTTTTAAATTCTCGTTGTCGGTTTTTCTCTAACTTTTCCTTTTCAATTTCTTCTTTTCTGTTTCTTTTTATTAAAATATTCCTTCTATTCTTCTGAGGTAGTAATAGATGGAACTTTTTCCCGAACTCGTTACTTCCTTGTACGAAGTAAAGGAAGTATTGTAATCGCGAAAAAATTCGGTTTCCAGATTTCAACGGAAATATCCATTTTGACCATCCCTGAATCCATTTTGACTAATTTCGTCGTGACGTCTGTACGTACGTACGTATCTCGCATAACTGAAAAACGGGAAGCCGTAGAAAGTTAAAATTTTGTATTTAGGACTATTATAACATCTAGTTGTGCACCTCCCTTTTTGGTTATTGCATAACTTTTAGAAGTGGTACTTTACTTGAAGCCCATAATAGATTTTAATGGAAAACTGTATTATAATATAATCTAAAACTTTTCAAATTTGGTATATAAGACTTTTAAGGCGGATTTATGCAGCCATTTTCATTTACATTTACATTTTAATTTAATTTTCATTTAATTCTTATTTATAATTTTTAAATGTACCTATTCATACAAAAATATATAACAAAATAAATGAAAATGAACGCATGCGCACATATAAAAATACGCTGACAGATGATTAACGTTATAACCCGACTTTCATTGGAATAAAATTTATTACTAAAAATATTCAACAATAGTGACAGCGAAGAAGTTATGAGTTTAGTTTTAAACGTGTTATTAATAAAAAAACCGTAAAAAGAAACGATATCGGAGATACATAATCACAACCAGCTCATCAACTAAAATTCTCGTCCCTGTCATGTTGTACACGCATGCGCCATTTATAATTTTCATTTATTAGATAAAAGTTGGCCATCTTTAAAAATAAATGAGAATGAGAGATAAATGAAAACGTAAATGAAAATGGTGTATGCATGGCTACATTGGTTTACATACATTTATCTTTTAAATGAAAATTAAATTAAATTAAATGTAAATGAAAATGGCTGCATAAATCCGCCTTTATATCAATGGGAATAACATAATAGATTTTAGTAAAAATGGTATACCCGGAAGTGGTACTTTACTTGAAGCTTATAGTAGATTTTAATGAAAAACTATATTAAAATATAATCCAAAACTTTTCAAATTTGGTATATAATACTTTGATATCAATGGGAATAACATAATAGATTTTAGTTAAAATCGTATATCCGGAAGTGGTACTTTACTTGAAACCTATAATAGATTTTAATGGAAAACTATATTAAAATATAATCCAAAACTTTTCAAATTTGGTATATAATACTTTATATCAATGGAAATAACATAATAAACTTTGGTTAAAATAGTCTAACCGGAAGTGATACTTTACTTGAAGCTATTTTCAGTTTTGCTTGAAATAAATGGTGTTATTTTGAATTTAACAATAAATGCTTCAAATAAAAGTTTTAGAAAATTGAATTTTGCGTCGAAAACTTCAAGTATGATTAAATTAGTTCTTTGTATAAGCGAGATATGTAAATTTAAACATTGTGTACTTTTTGGTTTCTGTAATTAAGTTTGCTATGAATTAGGACAAGAAATAACAAAAACATAAAGAATTTAATGTCAATGTCAAATACGTGCAATTTTATGATTGGGTCTGTTATTATACATATTTTAATTATTAACAAAATATGTATAGTGTAACAGGCGTACAAGGAAGTCATGTGGTGTCCACATCAGATATTTTTGATTTCGATAACTGTGGTGTTTGAGGCCAGAACAATGTCTTTTTAAATGGTGAAGGTATTGTTTCAAATGAGGATGGAATTATTATACTATTACATTTTTATGTATCATTATTATGTTCGTATGAGAAATTATTTTTATTTCCAGCTTCATTATTATCATGTCTTTCATTTTCCTGGTTTAAAACATTCTGCGGTTGTTGAACATCTTCAGAAATAGTTGATTACGATGATCGACTGATTTCAGAATGGAAAAATTGGCAAATAATCAGACATGCAGTCACATATAAATTATTTATTTCCTGGCCCACGTTTCGACTGTAACAACATTCTTCTTCAGGGCTCTAAAAATATACGTGGAGTCATTACAACATGATAAATTATAATTATAATAAAGGTACAAATTTCTAATATATAAACATACAATACAATTAAATTACTTTCTTATTTAAACATTACTTACAGAAATAGTCAAATATGTAAATTAGCAAGTGGATTCCCTATACGGCCCATTGGAAATATCCAGGTGAAATTAAATAAAATAAATAAATAGTGAATAAAAATGTTGTATCACGTCAATTTTTAAAAATTAATTAAGCTGGAGCGTCACGAACCACATCAAATTTGTAAAATCAAAAAACTTTTGAAAATTGTAAAAAACGTCTATCACCACAAGTAAGAAAATTTTTAACAAGGACAAGCAAGTAAAGTTAAGTAAAAAGGATTAATTATTATTGTCCAATACGAAGGGTTTTAAAAATAAATACTTAAGTCGAAAATGAACCATAAAATAGACAAATTATTAACATATAAGTATTGTTGGAAACGTAGTTATAGTATGAACATGTTACGTATTATTTTGTTATAATTTATAAAATTGTGGTAGATTACACTTAAATTATCCATATCTGTCTGGTGATTAATGTTATTTTTATCTGCTTTAATGTATAACATTTCTAAAGTAAGCCTTTAATGTAAGTTGAATTCTTTTTTGATAATCTTTGTATTGTCAAAATCAAATTCGTGTTGATTGTTTTTTACATGTTCTACTAGGGTATATTTTATATTTTTGTTAGTGTTATTTGAATTCTTTTTATGTTCATCCAAACGTATTTTTAAGTATCTTTTTGTCTGTCCAATATAGAATTTATCACACCCCATACATGGTATTTTGTACATCAAAGAACAACAATTCAATATAACATTAACAAAATTAACATGCCAAAAATTTGGTTGTGACTAGATCAACAAAATTGGACCGACATAAAAAATTCTCTGAAAGAAATATTTAAAAACACAAATATTCAAATATACGTATTCACTTCAAATAACATTGAAAATTACGCTAACTCTGTTATCGCGGAAAAAGACACCCACAGCTGCACGCAACACTCAGACGACGAGTTACCGGTAAACGGACTCTATTACATAGACGGTCTCATAAATTTCAGAAAAAATGAAATAGTATTTAAAAAAACTAATTCAAAAAGTATTTTCAAAGTAGAAAAATTATTTGGATATGATAAACAAAGAATGTACATGTACATAAATAAATCAAATTATAAAGATACATTATTAAAATTTGTCAAAGAATACCTAGCACCAGGAAATAAATATCATTGTATAGTACCAGATTCTTTCAGAAACATTCTAAACAATATCTTACAAGATAATTTCAACCAGGCATCTATCAATTAATTTTCTGTAAAAAACAACTGCAAGATATCGAATCCTCCGATGAACAACAAGAACTAATTCAAAATTATCATTGGGGTGAAACCAACCACCGTGGCATATTCGAAACATACAAGAAACTATTATTGGCCTAACATGCAGTTAACTATTACGAAATTTATAAATAATTGTGAAGTTTGTCAAGAAAACAAATACGAAAGAAATCCACCCAAATTTTCATTAATAAAAACCCCAACTGCTTCAAAACAGGCCCAGATATATCATTTGCCAGAAACTAATAAAGCATCCATAGTTGAAAAACTAATTAAATACTTTTCAATATTCGGAAACCCAAAATTAATTATCTCAGATAATGGCCTGCAATTTAACAATTTCTTATCCTCGAAAAATATTCGTATACCCTTAATCAGCGTAAATAATCCCAAAGCAACGGTAATAAAGAAATATTTCACTCCACTTTTATAGAGCACAAGAGAATATTAGAACAAAACAAAGACTTTAAAGATTTAAGCACAAGTAACAAAACCTGGTACGCTCTTCTGGCTTATAATCAAACTATTCATTCAGCAACTAAACGAACTCCTTTTCGGCCATTTTAACGAATCACAAGAATATCTCTCGAAATAATAACAGATAACTACGTTGAAACACATAAGGAAATAATGAAAAAAAATTTACGAGGAAACCAAAATTTTGTTAAACAAAAATAAAAATAAATACGCCACATCAGAAGTGAGCACTTTCAAATTGCAAAAGAAAGTGTACGTATTATAGGCTAAACGTAATACCGCTAAAATAGAAAAGCCGCGATATAAACAACAAGAAATTAAAAAGTACATTAAAGTCCGTGCACAGATAATAACAAATAACAACAAAAAGATAAAACTCGATAACCTAAAACCTTATCGTTAATTTACAGAGCCATGCGATCCAGCACAGCCGACAACATCAGAGATGAAAGAGACAACCCCGGAATTTACGTCTTAAAACTAGGCGAGACTAATATCCAGTAATAATAAGTACATTTACGTGAACCTGAATCTTAATAAAATTAAAGAATCCTACAATAATCTCACGATTCACTATAATAAAATAAAATCCAAAATAAACAATAAATACAGTAGCGATGAACATGTAGAAGAAATAAATAATTTTATAGTATTAGAGAACTTTTTAGATATAATTAATAATAAAATACAGATTTTATTTCATGCTAGTAATAAAAATAAACGAACAATAGCTAACGGACTAGGTTTCATTATTAAAACCATAACAGGATATTTAGACGCTTCAGACCAGGAAAAATATGGCAATGTACTAATATCTATAAACGAAAACGAAAACACACTCCAAGATAATTTAAATCCAGTAATTGTCTTTAACAAAAATATCTCAAATTATTTCAACAACCAATTTGACAAAATTAACAAAAATAATAAATCAATTCAAAACAAAATAAATAACTTAGAGAAATCCATAGGTAAAATAATAGACGTAATGAAGGATAAACTTTACCACGAAAACATTATCACCCAACTCATGTTCACGTCAACAAACCTGATAAGCATTATGAATGAAATTGAAACGACTTTCGCATTCTGCGAAACAAATACTCTCTTTCGGAATACTATACAGGGAAGATATCAAAATGAAAATTGCTGAATTATTGACAAACGATTTCAAAAACCTCAATCAAAAATTGGCAAAATCAACAATTAATTAAAGGTTACTGTAAACATGAAAAACTCGCGCTAGAACAGATAATAGACGTTCCTATTCCTCTCATAATAATCGAACTCATACAAGTCACCCCTACACCCACCATACACAACAACACCTTTGTAACCTTAAGTGTAAAACCAGGGTATTACTCTATGTCCAACATATAGATCAAACATTTGAATAAATGCACACTAGTAGAAAACAAATTGTACATTTGCAGTCAGGACAGTTCAATACCCGAGAAGTGTTCAGAAAATTTGTATTTTCATAGAAATAATAATAATTGTAATTATGTTAAGATACTTAGCTATAACGAAATCATTTCTATTCCAAATTCAAATATTGTATGTCTTTATTTACCACATAAGGAATCGATGAATATGGAATGTGATAATGAAATACAAGAAAGAGAAAACTCTGGTATTTACTCTCTAAGAAATTGCTTAATTAACAAAAAAAAACTTTATAAAAACATCAAATACGATAAAATAATAAATTTGAATATTGTTAATAATAACACAAAGTTAACATTTAATAAAAACCTTAAGTATAAGAAATTTAGAAAATCAAAATTCCAATCCAACAAATAACTCATTTATATCAAGTCTATAAATCAGAATCATAAGACATATTAAATCATCAATAAAACAAAATTCTCATAATTGGAATAATACTACCTTTTTGGTTTAAGTTCTGTATTTTTTATTATTAAAACCCAATGTTTCGGCACCATAAACTGGTGCCTTCTTCAGGGGAAATTGACATAGTAAACAAAATATTGAAACAACACCTTTTGCGAAACCAACAAATCCTTAAGGGGAAGGATATACGTATGTAGGGTCCCAACCCTTATTGCACAACTATTGCATCAGCTGCTAGTAACGCACTCCTTTATAAAGGCATACTAAAGTTATTTTAACAGTAAAAATTAAGATTTTTTTCTGTACAACTATAAACTATACTGTATGTTTTCGTATACTTTCTTTTACATATTATTATACGGGGAGTTAAGTAAAACGAATCAATTTTAATGAATTTCAAATGGCCATAACTCGTCATTTTCAAATGGAACACCATATATTTTATTATTCAGTTTTGTTGCTTTTTGTATTCTCTTTAAATGATGTTAAGGGTATATTATGCCTAAAACTAATAATTTCGGAGATTTTCACAATTAATTATATTCTAAATTGATATTATGAAAAGGAATATCGCTCATTTTTTATAGCAGTTGTAGACACGTGTTTTGCTCTTATTTGAGCTCGCCAGTCCACCATATCTTCTTAAAAGATCTACATTAACTAGAGAGAAAATAAAATATCAACTAACAAAAACAGCACCAGCAGGTAGGCAACTAACTAATGTCGCTTTAGTCCAAGTCACCACAGAACTGGCTTTGTTCGGTTACTGCTAATGCAACTGTCATTATTGCAATTGTTTCTTATTAAAAACACAATTTTTATAGAATACTTGATTTAATTTTTAATGCAAACATAAATTTAGAGAAAAATGGTGAAAATCTCCGAAATTATTGGTTTTAGGCGTAGTATACCCTTAATAACATTTAAAGATAATACAAAAAGGAACACAAATGAATAATAAAATACCGTGAGTACTTTTTAACGTAAAACATTGGGTTTGCCATATCCATGGTTACGACTCGACATTTGATTGACAGCAATGTATTTGCCCGTTCCATTTAAAATGAAACATAGTGAACGAATTTGACATTTGATAAGACGTCAATAGAGGTTAATTTAAACGAAAATAACTTGGCAACGCCGTGGAAAACTAAAACAAATTTTATATGTTCGTATAGAGAAATGTAATACAATTCAAAATATATAGGGTGTTCCATTTAAGAATAGAAAAACAATTTTCGCCCAGCTGTAATGCAACATCCTGTATATGTGAAAATAATTTTACGTTGTGCCCCTTGTGTAGTTGAGTAAATTCGGTAGATAAATTTTTGCTGTATTTCTAACGATAAGCGAGATATCGAAGAAGGCCATTTCGGTGACTCACCAGTATGGATGTACAGGATGGAAACGAACTTAATGTCATAAATTTAAGGGTGAGTAGTATGACGTGTAGAGTACGAAACAGAAAGAATATTTTAAAAATTCGTATATTTAAGGGTAGTTAAACTAACATTTTTGGTACTACTGGACCACTGACAATTTTAATACTTGAAATTAATTTAATTAATTTACGTAATGTTTCCGTATAATCAAATCTTAATAAATTATTTCTAACGTAATTTATTTGGAAAGTTCAATGAACCATATCAAAGATTAATATTAATACTTCGCAGAATTATTTTTATTAAAGAAAAAAAAACAATTGATTAACTGATAAATAGCAATAATAATAGAAACTTTTCATATAACAATATTAATATGAAAAAACTTACCTTAAAAATCAATTGAAGAATAAACACAAAAGTCATTAATATTGTTCAAAATTGTCACCTCCCACAGCTTCACACAATGCACTACGTTGAATTAATGAGACACTACATGCCAGGTTCATATGATTTTCTTGTTTAATAATTTCAGCACAGTTTCGAATCCGCATCCTCAATTCTTCAACAGTTTCAGGGGGGTTTTGATTATCATACACCAAGGACTTCAAATGACCCCACAGATAAAAATCTAAGGGATTGAGGTCAGATGATCTTGGTGGCTATGATACAGGACCTCCACGGCCAATCCACCTGTTCCCATAGGTATTATTTAAATGCTGCCGCACATTTCTTGAAAAATGAGGTAGAGCACCATCATGCTAAAACCATGCATGTTGACGATGGAGTAAGGGAACATCTTCTAATAATATTGGTAGAACATTTTGTAAAAATTCCAAATACTGGTCACCATTTAATCTATTGGGCAGTATGTATGGTCCAAGCAAATTTCCATTTAAGATACCAGCCCAAACATTTAATGAAAATCTGTGTTGTAAACACCTTCTTACTACAACATGTGGATTTTCTTGAGCCCAATAATGCATGTTAGCACATAGCAATCCCGTATTCCTGCTGACATAGCATCGGAATATTCCACATCCGTGGAAAACGCCATCATACAAGGGACGTCGACCCAGCCATCTCAGGTGTCTTCCTGCAAAGCCGAGACACACAGCACGGGCAGTCTAGTCCAGAAACTCTATCGTACAACATCTAACTCTTATGTATCATTTTGAATAAATCTGACTGTACTTATAATTTTTTGTAATAATATAAATAATTTTTTTTGGAATATAAATAAATTTATATTATAACTGGCACAGTCGGTAGGATTCTCAGCGAAATACAAAATTGATTTCGTTCGTTTTAACGATTAACTGAGAATTCGAACATAGAAGATTGTCCGGTCGCGTCGCGCATCAGCTACGAAGACTTTGGTGCCCGAGAGAACATCGAGCTCCATCTTCAAGGACAACATAGCCCAGCAGCCGTTGCAGACCAAGTGACCGAGCGAATATCGATCACAGGCCAATGGACATCATCTTCTCACTCCTGTAAGTACCTATGTCAATTAGAGATTTTCAAAGCGATACAGAGTTAAGTAACACAGATACAGAATCGGACTCTGGTGACTCACTAACATCATATACCAACCCCATTAACCAAACAGACCTTCAAGAAATTTTAATAAATCCTATTAGTAACTTAACAATGGCTGTACCACCCGCGATTAAGAAGGAATATCTGGACATGATCCCAGAATTCCATGCGGACAATAGACACTTACCACGTTTCATAGAAATTTGTGAAAAACTGGTAAAAAATTTTTATAACGCAGTAGATACTACAGACTTTCAAAATGAGTATCTCATGTCATCAATACTAGCAAAAATTAAAGGCGAAGCTGCCAACAATCTCGCAACGTCCACTATAACTTCCTGGGACGATGTTAAACAGGCTTTACTGAACTCTTTTGGTGACAAAAGAGACTGTTACACGCTAGGAATGGAAATGACAGAGATGAGGCAAAATAGTGATACTCCATTTGAGTATTACAACAAAATTCAAGACGTATTACACTTACAAATATCATATGTAAACAATAACAAAGCTGACAAAGCCGCAGTACTCTGTGAATACTTTCGCGAGTACGCATTGAGAGTTTTTCTCAAAGGGCTAAAAGAACCCCTTGGTACCCTAATGCGTACCAAGAGCCCCAAAGACTTAAACGCTGCACTGAGCATGCTAACGAACGACTTTAATATCGAATCGACAATACGTGGTCACCACACACACCACAAACAAATACAACATGCAAAACCTAAACCATTACCACCACCACCACAAAAATATTTACCCCAAAGAAATACACCACATTTAACCTACAGACTAGCACAAGGCAGTCCGCATTTCCCAGATCCGGCGCATTCAACAATACACAACAATACAATTATTAAATTTAAATAATATCAGTACACAGAGCGAACTACCATTTATTATATTCCCCGAATATAACTTAAAAGCATTGATAGATACAGGTAGCACTCGTTCATTCATAAAACCTGATATAGCACATAAACTTTTTGGCGATAAAATTGTAAATGATTATTTCAAAATCACAACTGCACACGGTACATCTACAGAAAATTTTAGCGTACATTTACCATGCTCTAAATTATTCAAACAAAAAAATTTAATATTAAAATACCATCTGTTTGACTTCCACAATAATTTTGATATTTTACTAGGACTTGACAATTTAAAATTAGTAGACGCAATAATAGATCTCACAAGAGATAAAATAATAACGCCTACTCACGATATTAACATACACTATCACAAAATTATGCCAATTACTAATTATATTAACATCCCTCCGAAAACGGAAAAAATTACCAAACTCTATGTCCATAACATCGAAAACGGAGAAGTTATTATTCCCGAATTAAAATTAAATAATATTATAATACCAGAAGACATAGCGAAAGTTGAGAATCATGAAACATTATACCCCGTTATCAACACAGACACTAGCGAACAAATCTTTACATCAGAACTCCAAATTACCGCGCAACCTTTAGAAAAGTTTGAACTAAATAATTTAAATTTCAATATTCCAAATTCAGAAAATGAATTAGATATTTCAAAAATTAGAACTGATCATATGAACTATGAAGAAAATTGCGAAATTACAAAATTGTTAACAGAGTATTCTGATTTATTTCATACCGCTGATAAACCCTTTAGTTTCACCAATAATATTAAACATGTCATAAGAACATCAGACGAAATCCCTGTCTATACTAAAACCTATAGATACCCAGAAATTCATCGTAAAGAAGTTGAAAATCAGACACAAGAGATGTTAAACCAAAACATTATTAGACATTCGCATTCTCCATGGTCATCCCCAGTATGGGTTGTGCCCAAGAAATTAGACGCCTCCGGAAAACGGAAGTGGCGTATTGTTATCGATTACCGAAAAGTAAATGACAAAACTATTAGTGACAAATACCCAATTCCCAATATTAACACCCTTTTGGACAAATTAGGCAGATGCCAATATTTCACGACTCTTGATCTTGCATCTGGTTTCCATCAGATCGAGATGCATCCCGATGATATAGAGAAAACAGCATTCTCTACTGAAAACGGACACTTTGAATTTCTCAGAATGCCGTTTGGGTTAAAGAACGCGCCCGCAACGTTTCAGCGCGTAATGGACAATGTCCTTCGTGGCCTTGTAAATAAAATTTGTCTTGTTTACCTAGACGATGTCATAATATTCAGCACTAGCTTGCAAGAGCATGTTCAAAGCTTGAGAGCCGTATTTGAAAGATTTAGAAAACCTAATTTGAAAATTCAATTAGACAAGTCGGAATTTTGCAAAAAAGAAGTTGCATATTTAGGACACGTCATAACACCAGACGGAGTTAAACCGAACCCCGACAAAATTATAGCTATTAAAAATTACCCAATACCCAAAAATACAACTGAAATCAAAGCTTTTCTCGGACTCCTCGGATACTATCGTAAATTTATAAAAGATTTTGCAAATATTACAAAACCATTCACTAAAAGATTAAAGAAAGGTGTAAAGATAAACGTAAAGGTTCGGATTACATAAGTTGTTTCAACGCGTGTAAAGACCTCCTGACCAATGAACCCATCCTACAATATCCCGACTATACAAAAACATTCAATTTGACAACCGACGCCAGTAACGTGGCGCTAGGGGCTGTACTTTCTCAAGGCCCTATAGGCTCAGATCTCCCTATAGCATATGCCAGCCGTACTCTTAACAAATCCGAGCAAAATTACTCGACAATTGAAAAAGAGCTATTGGCAATAGTATGGGCTACTAAATATTTTAGAACTTATATTCTTGGCAGAAAAATTAATATTATCACTGATCATAAACCTTTAGAATGGCTTGTTTCACTAAAAGAACCAAATTCGAAATTAATCCGCTGGAGACTAAAATTAGAAGAATATGATTGCAATATTATTTATAAAAAAGGAGCATTAAACAAAAATGCTGACGCCCTCTCAAGAATAGAATTAAATATAAACTCTGTTGATTCCGGTTGTCAGTCATTTTTCGACTATATGAAAAATTTCAATGAACAACTACAAGAGAATCAAAACACAGGTTCAATGATAGCAGAACCAGATGACTCACCCGACTCAGACTCATATGACACAGTACACTCCAACTCCGAGAACCCGATAGTAGGTATTCCTATATCCGATTCTCCTGTCAATGTTGGAAAAAATCAAATAATAATTTCTGAAGTCTCACATTCTCCATCACAACCGAAAATTACTAAACTACACTTTGACAAAATGAGAATTCATTTACAAATTTCAAAAAACAATTTTGAAGACGACATCACCAAATTCGTTAAAAATTATATCGCACCTAAAGTCAAATACTACTTATATTTCGAACATCCTATATATGAGAAGTTTAGTAATGTTTTACAAACAAATTTTAAACATTCAGAGTTAAAATTTATAAAATGTAATACGAAACTAATCGACGTCGAGAGAGAAGACGATATCTTAGAAAAGATTAGGAATTATCACGAAGGTAAATTAAACCACCGTGGAATTCATGAAGTTCACAACCAAATTAGAAAAATTTATTATTGGCCAAATCAAATTAAAACTATTACGGACTATATTAATCAATGTGAAATATGCCTAGCTTCCAAATACGAGCGTAACCCCGTAAAACCAAAATTTAATATAACACCCACACCTTCGAAACCATTCGACACCATTCATGTTGACACACTCAGTTTGGAAAATTTAAAATTTTTAACTATAATAGACGCCTTTTCGAAATATGCCCAGGCATATAAATTAAGTTCCAATAACGCCGTAGAAATTAGCAATAAATTAATTCATTATTTTTCACATCATGGCACACCTAGACAAATTGTCTCCGACAACGGTCTAGAATTCAAAAATAATGTAGTAAAGGAATTACTAGCGTTACACAAAGTAGAAATTCATTTTATAAGTTCTCAACACCCTGATTCAAATGGCTTAATAGAGAGGTTTCATTCCACCCTAATCGAACACATTCGATTATATAACCTTCAAGACAATTTTAAACGCGAACCTATTGATATAAAAGTATGCTATGCAATCCTTGCATATAATAACACCACACATACTTCCATGCAATTCAAACCTATAGAAATAATTAATGGACATTTAGATACAAATTCACCTTTAGATATTGAAATAGAAAACCAAATTACACAAGATTACGTGCAAAAACATAAAGAAAAAACTAAACAAATTTACAAAATTATCAACGAACGATTACAATCAGGAAAAGATAAAAATATTTCAAAATTAAATGAATCTCGGGACGAATTACCTGAAATACCAGAAACGGTTTTTGTACATAACAAACAGAAAGTGAATAAAACAAAACAAGTTAAATATAAGAAAGAGAAAATTAAAACCGTTAACGAAAATTTGAAAACAGCTGAAATCGAAACCGATAGTAAAGACAAAAAACAATCTAAAATTCATTTGTCTAATATCAAAAGACCAAGGAAAGTAGTAACAAAAAATTCAAATATTCCAGGTCCGTCCTGTTTACGTCCATCCACGGACTAAACCTGTTGGACATAACACATAACCCCGGACTGCTGATAATTAACCTAGGACAAGCAAACTTGCAGAAATCCACACACACATTCCTTCACTATTACGACCTCACATCATTATTCGAAAACTATAACAATTTAAATATTCAATACTTTAATTTGAAACAAAGTATTACAAAGGATATTTCTCACGAATTTATTAATAACAATAAAATAATTAACTATGTACATACAAAATTCTATTGACAACAAAATTAATCATTTAACAATAAATTCAGACAAATTAGCACAAAGACAAAAACGAGATGCAATAAATGGTCTTGGCACTATTATAAAAGCAATTAGTGGAAATCTCGATGCTGAAGACGAGAAACGTTATAATGAAATTTTAAAACATTTAGAAAATAACCAACAAAATTTAAATAAACAATTAAAACGACAATATTCAGTCAATCTCAAACTCACAGAACAGTTCAACAATACTTTAGTTACTATTAAACAAAATGAAAACATTTTGAAAAATAAAATAGAGCAATTGCTACACATTGTAGTCAGTGGAACCTTTAATCAAAATAAACTTTTTATTCACGATATTTACAACCAGTTTAACACACTTTTCACAATGATATTAAATACCCTGCAAGACATTGAAAATTCTTTAACGTTTTGCAATCTACACGTTTTACACCCAAGTATTATTCAAAAGCATGACCTTTTGGCAGAATTAAACAAAATTCACAAATATTATAATAACGAATTACCCTTTGAACCTATCCCTGAAAACGTACCAAAATTTGAAAAATTTATAACAGTAAATTGTAAATTAGAATCTACAAGAATAATTTATTTTATTGAAATCCCTCTTAATTACGAAACAGAATTTGAATTACTCCATCTCATACCTATCCCTACAAAACACCAAGACGATTATGTAACTGTTATACCAAACAAAAATTACTTTTTAAAATCAGTTGATGGAAAAATTATTTCTCTAACTGGCTTATGTATCAAAGGAGATAAGTACCAATGTCCAAATAAGGTCAACCAGGTCGAAGAAAACACCTGCGAGAAGGACATCATCTTGAAGAACAACGTAGAAAACTGCCAATACATCAAAACTAATATCAAAAAGAACCACGTCGAAATATTAGAGGAAATAAACCAATTCTTGGCCGTATTTCCCAAACCAGAGACCATCCACATATTTTGCAACGAAAGCGACAAAATCAAAAACCTAGAAGGAATATTTTTAATAAAGGAAGATAATTGTAAATTAAAATTCAAAAACGAATTACTAACATTTATTCTTTTGGCAAACCAATTATACTAGACAACTACAAAATCAACCTAAATGAAAATCAAGCACCAAAACTAACCATCGACTTGAACACCATCCAAGAACTACAAATACCAATCAATAAATTCGAAGACATCGAACCCGAAATCATCGACAATTTCGCATCAATCAACTACCCTGTAGTAATTTTATATGCCCTACTTTTAATAATTGTATTCAGTTCAGTTACAGTTTACATTCTTAAAAAACTTGAGCATTCCAAGCCAAGGAACCAAGCTCCAAACCAGGGCATCGAACTAGGGTCTTCACCTAGCCAGTCCATTCGACTACCCGATGAAGCCCACTTTTAGAGGGGAGGTGTTAGCACATAGCAATCCCGTATTCCTGCTGACATAGCATCGGAATATTCCACATCCGTGGAAAACGCCATCATACAAGGGACGTCGACCCAGCCATCTCAGGTGTCTTCCTGCAAAGCCGAGACACACAGCACGGGCAGTCTAGTCCAGAAACTCTATCGTACAACATCTAACTCTTATGTATCATTTTGAATAAATCTGACTGTACTTATAATTTTTTGTAATAATATAAATAATTTTTTTTGGAATATAAATAAATTTATATTATAACTTGCATATTGTGGAAATTATGGACACCGTCACGTGTGAAAATTGCTTCGTCACTAAATATTATAAGTGAAGTAAAATTAAAATTT
This sequence comes from Ophonus ardosiacus, assembly GCA_943142095.1. Classification (NCBI taxonomy): domain Eukaryota; kingdom Metazoa; phylum Arthropoda; class Insecta; order Coleoptera; family Carabidae; genus Ophonus; species Ophonus ardosiacus. Next base: position 23,224,519 of record OW964834.1, on the reverse strand, counting down.
GCAGCATGTTGTTACAGAATCCACTGACAAAATATCGTTCTAGCTTGGTGATCAGCAGGCATTAATCCTTCTTGTGTAAAATTTTCAAAACACTCGTTATATAAATAAATTTATATTATAACTTGCATATTGTGGAAATTATGGACACCGTCACGTGTGAAAATTGCTTCGTCACTAAATATTATAAGTGAAGTAAAATTAAAATTTGCAGCATGTTGTTACAGAATCCACTGACAAAATATCGTTCTAGCTTGGTGATCAGCAGGCATTAATCCTTCTTGTGTAAAATTTTCAAAACACTCGTGTGAGATATTTCTCCTACAACACAAGACACTCCTCTGCTACTAATTTCCGGGTTAGCATGCACCAAGTCTAAGACTTTATCTTTAATGTGTGGTGTAGTCTGCGACCGCCGCCATCTCGTCCATTATTTCTTCTTAAATTGTCTGTGTCGCGAAGCCGTTGTCACGGTGATGAACATCCTGCGATCAGGCTGGCGTCTTCCAGGATACCGTTCGGCACACAGACCTGCTGGTAAAACCGCGTTTTGTCCCACTTCACCATAAATCAACAACATATCGACTAATTCAGAATTAGAATACATTTTTTTTAACAAGAGCACAGCAAAAATCACTTGTCACTAACACTTCCGAGAATAATGAAATATTTTATGTACCTATTACACAATTATTCTCGGTGTAAATGGTATTTAATTTAATTATTAAGAATAATTTAATTTAATTATTAATAATACAAATAATTTTGAATGAATTTTTGATAAACATATTTTTAATGAAATATGAATTAAAACAGCAGTAAAAAAAAGTTTCCTTGAGAAAAGTCGAATTTTCGTTTTTCGAATTTAAAAAAAAAGATTTGTTTCCTAATCTACATAAGTTATACTACTCACCCTTAAATTTATGACATTAAGTTCGTTTCCACCCTGTATATATATATATATATATATATATATATATATATATATATATTCCGCAGTGTGACCATTTAATTTGTGTAGGAATAATAACTTATCAAAGATTATAAATCTGACTTTTTTAACGATATATTGTCGGGCAATAATGTGCACCAATTAATTACAAAATACACTAGACTTGCTACTAAATTATTATTAGTTGTCATATTAGTATCTGATAAAACCGTATGTGTGCATTCTGGTGTTATAGATTATAGTGATATATCTGACCATAGCGGAGTATTCTGCGTATTGAACTTGACAAAAACAATTGTTCCCAAGAAGACTTATACCTATAGAGATTTTAATAATTTTAATATGGATAATTTCTATCAGGATTGGGAATCTATAAACTGGAGCCAAATTGTTAATATTACAAAAAATAATGATAATGTTACTTTTCTTAATAAAAATATAATATCAGTTTACGATAAACATGCTAATATTAAAACAATTACTACAAATAAACATTATACGCGCTGGATTACTCCAGTTATAAAAATAATGCAAAGAAAACGCGATAAAGCTCGTATAGATTATAATAAAAAACATAAAACAGAATCGAAATTGAATTACTACAAACAATTAAGAAATTTAACCACCGCCGCAATTAGAAGAGAAAAGCAAGCTTACTTAAATTGCAATATTAACAATAACTAAAGATCCCAATAAACGTTGGACAAGCTTAAATCGACTAGGTGTATCTAACACTGTGTCAAATAATATAGACGCCTCACTTTTAAATCCACAACAATTTGAAACAATTTATTAGATAAGAGTTGATACAAGTCATGTAAATCCTGAAACCTTAGATTATTATTTGAACAACTCATATTTACACAATGACAGAGAAAATTTTTATTTTAATCTTATTCATAGCGAAGATGCGGAAAGAATTATAATGAATATCAAATCAAATGCCATAGGTATTGATGAAATTTTGCGTAAAATGATCTTGATAATTATTCCAGTTATTGTGGATTATATTACATCATAAACACATGCTTGCTGGCTGGAGTAGTTCCTGAATCCTGGAAGTTTGCAATCATGAAACCTTTTGCTAAAAATGTTAATTCCACCACTTTTGCTGAATTACGACCCATTAGTATTTTACCAACCTTATCCAAAGTACTAGAAAAAGTATGTTGTGATCAAATTATGTCTTATGCCTTGAAAAATAATATGTATCCACCCAAGCAATCAGGATTTAGAAGTGGACATAGTACAAATACTTGCTTTCTAAATATTTTAGATTCCATAATATCTAATTTTGACAAATCTAAAATTTCATTTCTTGTGCAAATAGATTTTTCAAAGGCGTTTGACATGGTTGATCACGAACTACTATTAGCAAAAATGAAGTACTATACCTCTTCAAATAGTGCTTTACTATGGTGTAAAAGTTATCTTATCAATAGAAACTTTTACGTCAACATGCTTCATAATGGTCGGCCACTAAATTCTGGTGCATTTCCACTGCAACGTGGAGTACCACAGGGATCGATTTTGAGACCACTGTTTTTCTTACTTTATGTGTCTGATCTGCTGACGATACTTAAATTTTAACATCTGTTGCCGTCGAAGAACTAAATGAAAAACGCACTTTTATAAATGCTGATTTGGAAAGATTGTCTTAATGGGTGAAAAGCAATGGTCTCAAAATTAATCCGAATAAATCCACTTTGATGGTATTTGTATCGGAATCTGTGCTAAACATTATACTAGATGGGGTAATATTGACAAACAGTACTGTTAGCACGAGTCTAGGATTGCATATAGATAAAGGTTTAACTTTTAGAATGCACCTGCAAAATAAACTTAGAACAGCCATACTCAAACTACGGCATTTGTATCAATTTCGACATATTTTATCAACACAAGAAAAAGTAAGATTAGTAAACTCCTTAATTTTATCATTATTTGATTATTGTTTATGTGTATATGGTCCTAATTTGACACAATTTGACAAGAACAGGATTAAGGTTCTGCAAAATTCTAGTTTGCGTTATGCTTATGGTGTGCGAAAATATGATCACATTTCCGAATATAGAACACTGGCTAAAATGCAAGATATTGATGTTAGAATTCAAAAAGCTTTCCTCATTCTCACTCATAAAATTAAAATGACGGGAATTCCTTCCTATTTATCTGATAAATTGATCCTGAAGAATTATGACTACGGTTTAAGGGGTAGGGATTTATATGCTGTGCCACCTTTCAACAAGTTTAAATTTAAATGTTTCTCTTATCTTGCACCCTCGCTGTATAATTCTATTCCAAATTAATTAAAATCTCTGTGTGTACAGTCTTTTAAAGGGAGAATAAATGCGTTATTTGATTGTTGAATGTTATTGGTTTTGTTTGTTGTTGAATATATATGTTACAATTAATATTTTTTATTATATTTTCTTAAAATGTATTGTATAAAGTAAAATTGTATTGTGTTGGCATTTCGTTATTTTGTTATTTTAATATTTGTTTCATGTATGTATTAGTTCGGAGGAAGAGCAGCCGTTGGCTGAACCCCGCCATTGACTGATGTCAATAAAGTTTATTATTATTATTATTATTATTATTATTATTATTATTTTTATATATATATATATATATATATATATATATATATATATATATATATATATATATATATATAGTTCTGTACAGTTAACACGTATAAATTTAAATAGTGTTTTATTGTCATTTTATTGAGAAGCCCGAAATTACATATATAGTATTATGTACAGATCAGATCGTATTAGTGGTCTGTTCTAATATTTTATAGTGGTGTAGTGAAAGAGTGCTTCAGTTTTGAGTTAACGAAGAAAAAGTGTCTCAGTACATAAGGCTTATATTTGCAAATTTTTAAGTCAGTGAGTGCAAGTTTTAACAAAATTATTTACGGCTATTCACCTGCAGTATGTCATATCATTTATCGTTACTTTTTGCACCTAATCATAACTACTTACAATGGTCAACATCTGTCCAACGTGCAAAACTAATGTAAATCGTAGCAATCCAGGGTTGCCTTGCAGCGGGCGTTGTCATAATTTTTACCTCCCGCTACCCTTGGTAAGGGAGGTTTAGGGATCGTGCTAAAAATCTCATATCGAGATTTTAGTAAATGACCACGTTTTAAGGTCGCTAGAATCCAATTTTAACATTTTCACGATGATGTCTGTATGTGTGTATGTGTGTGTATGTATGTATGTGTGTGTGTATGTATGTATGTATGTATGTGTATGTGTGTTTGTGTAGTGATTTTGTCTTCGCTCTAACTCAAATACTATCATTCAGAAAATTCTGAAACCTTGTATTTTTACCCTATTCTAATAGGAATAGAAGCCATTAGATTTTGGTGTAAATCGGATAAACGGAAATCGTACTTTACTTGAAGCTTATAATGGTTTTTCTTCAAAAAATACCATTAAATTCCATTTTTTCGAATTTTATGTCTTATGAAAATTAAAGATTATTGAATTTTCTACAGGAATACATTAATACTTTTTCTATATATTTTACAGATAAATTTAAAAATAATTTTTTTTTATTAGTCGCGAAGCCTAAGATAAACACAATAATTCCTTTGTTATACAGTTCATATTTCAAATGAATGTAACTGACAGTAAATGTCACTGTCAGAAAACTAATCACTTCAAATTAATAATAGTGACATTTTAAAAAGAAAATAGTAAATAAAGCAATAGTTTTCTGCAATGGAACAGTTTGCAGCGTTAGTAAATACGTAAGTATGTATTTAAATTAATAAAAATTCAATAGCGGGAGGTTTTGTGTTGGCCACATCAGATTTTTTTCATTATAATTGTACATCTGTCTCTCAATCCGCTAAAAATGAGTTACTAGCTAACGATAATTTAATCTGGATTTACACAGAATGCAAATCTCCTGCATCAAATTTGCCACAGTCATCTGATACTAGCAGCTACACTCTAAATGATTTAATGGATTCACTAAAAGAATTAAAGCGTTCCGTCGATTTTTGTAGTAACAAAATTGATGACTGAATCTAAAATACAGGTCATTAATGAAAAAGTAAAAATAATAGACACTGTAAAAGTAGAATGTGAATTACTGAAAGTTAAAGTCGCTGATTTAGAGCAACGTTCTCGCATTAACAATATTGAGATTGTTGGAATTGAAAATTTGATAAATATTGTTACCAAGCTCAGCAAAACAGTCAACTATCCCCTTCAAGAAGATGATATAGATGCCATTCACCGGGTTACTCCTTTTGTGCACGATAACAATAAACATAAAAATATAATCGTACGATTTATTTCAAGAATTAAAAAGGAAAACTTCATTGCTAATGCACGTAAACTCAAAAATTTAAATTATACTCAAATTGATTTTAATGAAAACAGTAAAATTTACGTAAACGAACATCTCATCCCGAGTAACAAGATTTTGCTGCGCGAAGTTAAAAACAAGGCTAGAGAAAATAACTATAAATATGTTTGGGTAAAGTCAACAAAAATCTATATACGAAAAACGGATACATCTCCCATTATTATCATTAATAGTGCTACAGATCTGAACAAAATTAAGTAATGTTTTTGTTTTCTGTTCTCTATAATAACATTTGCAATTGATTTTTATTTAAAATGAGTTTAAATGTGTATTATCAGAATGTAGGGGGTATTAAAACTAAACTTTTAGATCTTTACAATGAAATCGCTTCTTGTGATTATGATCTTATATTTTTCACCGAAACGTGGTTAAATAGTAGTGTGGCGAATTTCAAAACTTGTGACCTGAATAAATATTTCCTTTATCGGCGCGATAGAACTGATCCGTCCAAATCTGATGGTGGTGGCGTACTACTATTAATTGCAAACAGATTTAAAACAAAGTTGCAACAATCATGGTGTTCAAAAGCCGAGGATATTTGGGTTACCGTCACTCATTCCAGTTTCACATTACATCTGTGCTGTGCCCTGTGCCTGTATTCCTCCATCGTCCCCCTCTGAAATATACTCTGATCATTTTAATAACTTGTGTGATATCAGTGTTCGCTTCCCAACAGTACTTTCTTGGTTGTAGGCGATTACAACCTTCCTAACATAGACTGGTCTCCTAAATTTAATTATTATGTTCCATCTAATTCATATAAAAATCATATTTACACTGAATTCATTAACATGATCAATGTTTGTAATCTGTCTCAATTTAATGGTGTACGTAACTCTAACTATAGGATTTTAGACTTAGTACTGTGTAACGTGGACTGTAAAGTTGATATATGTGACTCTCCCTTATCAGTAATAGATCACTATCATCCTCCTATTGAATTGCAGCTAAATTTACAAATTGCCAAAGAACTTTCTTACAACATTTCATCTATGAAAAATTTTAATAATTGTAATTATGAAGAGTTAATTTATAAATTATCTGCAATCAATTGGCAATGTAGGCTAAATAATAGCAATGTAAATTCGAATTTGGATACTTTGTACAGTATATTGTAAACTTTAATTAATGAGAATGTACCTAATAAATACATGAATAAAATAAACTATCATTTGTGGTTCTCTTCACATGTGATTAAACTTATTAGAGAAACAGAAAGCTCATAATAATTGGAAAGTATATGGGGGAATGTCAGATTATGCTTTATTTTCTTCGTTACGAAGTAAAATCAAGGTCAAAATCAAAGAGGATTTCAATGCATATATTAAAAATATCGAAACTAACTTACATAATAACCCAAAATCATTCTGGAAATTTGCTAAAACTTTGAGCAAAAATAGTGGCATACCGAATTCAATGAAATACAACGATCAGGAGGCAAATAATAGTTTAGAAATTAGTAATCTTTTTGCTGAATATTTTAAGTCTGTTTTTTTAAATACAAATGACTCGGATGACATGAACATAAATTTAAATGTCAGTACTAATTCTTTAAATTTAGGTAAAATTCATTTATATCGAAAATGCATTCTAGAATATTTGGTATATCTAAACATTAACAAGGGATGTGGGCCAGATCAAATTCCTGCTAAATTTATAAGAACTTGTGCATATTACCTGGTTGAACCATTATTCATAATATTTAATCAATCCCTTGCTTCTGGTGTTTTCCCTGTTATTTGGAAATTGTCGCATATAACACCCATATTTAAATCGGGTGATACACATGATGTTACCAACTATAGGCCAATTTCTATTCTATCTACTTTTGGTAAAATTTTCGAAGCACTTGTAGTAGAATACATAAAAAAAGATCTTGAAAGTATAATAATTCCGGAGCAAAATGGTTTTTGTTCTGCAAAGTCTGTTCTCACTAATATAGTCCCATTTACAGAATTCATAAAATCTCATATGGACAAAAAAACTCAAATTGACGTAATTTACACCAACTTTAGTAAAGCTTTTGATCGGATCCATCATTCCTTGTTAGTAAAAAAATTATATTTACGGGTATACATGGTTCACTTTTGCGGTGGATTAAATCATATGTAACTAATCGATCACAGTTGGTTTTTTGCAATGGCTTCAAATCAAATTTGATATCTGTAAAGTCTGGTGTTCCTCAGGGCTCCCATTTGGGACCAATTTTATTTAATCTGTTTATTAATGATATTTCAAATTGTTTCCATTATTCGAAGTTTTCTTTATATGCAGATGATTTGAAAATTTCTAGAGCCATTGAAAATAATACTGACTGGGAATATTTGCAAGCAGATTTATTTCGATTAGAAACTTATTGTAAAGATAATTTTTTGTCGCTCAACGTCTTAAAGTGCTTTATTGCAAATTATACTTGAAACCGTGAAACTATCCCATATACTTATAGTATCAATAACTCTGTGCTAGAGAATAAATATATAATTACAGACTTAGCAGTGACTTATGACTGTAAAATGTCATTTAATTTTCATTTTGACAAAATGGTCAGAGAGTCATTTAAAATTCTAGGATTTATTATGAGATGTAAATATTTCAGAAGGCCTGATTCCATTATTTGTCTTTTTAATTCTCTTGTTCGATCTAAACTTGAATATGCCTCTGTGATTTGGAATCCTTGTTATAATAGAAACATTATGTTAATAGAAAATGTTCAGAAAAAAATTGTTAGATTTCTGTGTTTTAAATTTCATGTTAGCATCGAAAATTATTCGTGCAAGTTGGAACATTTTCACATGTTATCTCTTCAAAATAGAAGGATTATTGTGGACATGTTATTCTTATATAAAATTTTCAATAATTTTTTGTATACAATTAATTTAACTAATAATTTTAATTTTTATGTATCTAGTAAACAAACTAGATCTAATTTTTTATTTTTAGTTCCGCTAAGAACACTAATAACAATAAATATTCACCCATAAACAGAATTATGAGTACTTACAACACAAGATTTTCGCATTTGGATATGTTCCATCTTTCATTAAATAAGTTTAAAATAAATATTATTGAGGAACTCTCTTAATTAATTAATATTGATTTTCAATTTGTCACTTGTTAAACACTTTGTATTTGTATTATTGTTATTTATGTATAACTGTACTTCTTTGTGTTAATTTTCTGTGGGAACCTGTTATTGGTCTTTGACTGTTGGTTCTCTTAACAAATAAATAAATTATTATATATATATATATATATATATATATATATATATATATATATATATACATACAGTGTGTCCCATTTAGAAGTGCCACCATTGGGATCTCGAGAACTATAAGAGATACGATGACGGTTAAATGGAACTTTTTGTGCGCGTTTGGGAGGCCATTTGAGATGTGCTTTTGTTTTTCCAAAAATTCTCATAGGGTAGAGATAGATAATGACGAAAAACTGAATATTGTTGATTTTTTCTGTTTCAAATAACTTCTAAACTATTAGTAATTGAGAAAAACGTTTCAAATATAAAAGATAGTTATTTTTATTAACTAACCAGTGGCGTACGAAATAAATTTTTATATCCGTAAATTTTCGAGATATAACACAAACTTATATTTTTTTAAATGGAACCCATCTCTTATTTTAGTCTCAAAAAAATAATTATTTTTTTCTTTTTTCAATGTTGTAAGGGTTATTATGTTTTATGTTTGTTTTGCCTTCAAAATGGGACACACTGTATACCTATATATATATATATATATATATATATATATATATATATATATATATATATATATATATATATAAACGTTACTAAACGTTACTAAAACACTGTTTGCAATCAGGCCAGCTTCAATCGGAGCGCGTGATTTACCGCAATTTTCCTGGGATTAGAGTAACGTGTGAACCGCTGAGTAATAAATAAGAGTGGACGTTAGTGATACGCAGAACCATCCATGTAGTTTACAGAGAGGATAAGGTCTCCCAGGACCCTCGAGGTTCCTCGCTAACGTATTGTCCTACAAACCGTCCGCATGACATTATGGGGATCCGTATGATCCCCGAGACCCTCGAGGTCTCACACTAACGCATAGTGTAACGCAACGTAAGGTCCGCATGACCTTATGGGGATCCGCATGATCCCCGAGACCCTCGAGGTCTCACACTAACGCATAGTGTAACGCAACGTAAGGTCCGCATGACCTTATGGGGATCCGCATGATCCCCGAGACCCTCGAGGTCTCACACTAACGCATAGTGTAACGCAACGTAAGGTCCGCATGACCTTTTGGGGATCCGCATGATCCCCGAGACCCTCGAGGTCTCACACTAACGCATAGTGTAACGCAACATAAGGTCCGCATGACCTTATGGGGATCCGCATGATCCCCGAGACCCTCGAGGTCTCACACTAACGCATAGTGTAACGCAACGTAAGGTCCGCATGACCTTATGGGGATCCGCATGATCCCCGAGACCCTCGAGGTCTCACACTAACGCATAGTGTAACGCAACGTAATAGTTTTATGCTTGAAAAGAATGTAAATATAACCTGAAAGTAAATAGAGCTCAGAATCCTCACCAGAAAAGAAGAATAATCCTGCGCCAAAACACACTTTACTTCAATATGTATAAAACAGTCGCTATAAGCATCAACAATCAACTGCCGACAAAATTGTTTCCATCGCCTGAAATAAGGTTTTGTAATCGTTTAAAATAACAATTAGCAAGTGCTATTACAGCATTTTTATTATTTTTATAAGGAGTTTAATAATTACATCATATTGTATACACAGAGTCTACAATTCCGCTTACATTCGGCCATCCTGAAATTGTCCTCGTCCTCGAGGACACGCGCTTAATTAGAATGATTAATCCTGCGAAGCTGAGGATTCCGCTTCAGAACTTGACATACCACCTTGCGGTACCCATGGTCTGATACGGTCAACCGCGAGGACATTCTTGTATTGTGCTCGTTTACTTCGCGTAGACCCTTTCATATCTTCAACAACATATCTATCATTCGGTAGTTTTTTTGTAATTTCGAATGGCCCTGCATACGGTGAAGCTAGTTTTTTGCTTCCTTCTCCAATAATTTGTTTTTCGATTAGTACAATATCTCCGATTTTATAAACGCGTGCACTTCGCCGTCGTAGATCGTACCGATGTTTTTGTTTAAGCTGATCTGAACGAATCTTTTGAGATATTTCATCCCTTGTTTGCTGTATATTATCTATACATGGTTGCCTTTCCTGTACCTCGATGGTAAAGGGTGAACCGGCCGGAGCTCGGGGTTTAAACCCAAACAGTAGTTCACTTGCCGTTTTATTTGTACTTTTACATATGGTATTGTTCATCGCGAATTGCACAGATACAACTTTTTCGTCCCAATATTTTTCAGTCTCGCATGATGCAGCCAATGAATTCAGTGCAGTTTGGTTGAAACGTTCAACTTGCCCGTTCGCGCGCGGCGTTGCGACAGCATTTAGAATGTGTAGCATACCATGTTCTTTACAAAACGACTCAAATGATTTGGAAGTAAAACTGGTACCACGGTCCGATATTATACGTGTTGGTACTCCGTACGTTGTGAACATATTCTTAAGTAACTCGACAACGTATTTGGTTTTCGTGTCTTTTACCAGTTTTAGTATTGTGTATTTAGTGAATGCATCCGTTACTACGATTAAATACACATTTCCCTTCGGGGAACGGGGAAATGGTCCTAGATGATCTATATGAACGCTGTGAAATGGAACCGGTAATTTCTCGATAGGATGAAGCATTCCTTCCTTTTTGCCTCTCGGTTTTTTATTGTACAAGCATTGGATGCAACAATCAATATATTTATTGATATACTGACGCATATTCGGGAACCAGTATGTTTCGGACACTTTTTCACTTGTTTTGTCTCTGGCGAAATGACCTAAATCGTCATGGCACCATTTCATTATAGTTGATCGCTGTCCTCGTGGTATGTATATTCGTACGCCTTTGTTAGTTTTTCTATACACCCGCCCATTCTTTAGTGCATACTCCTCAAGAATGTGTTTGTCACTTTCGCTTACGTTAGATTTAGTTAATACTTCATAAATATGTCGTATGTTGTTATCGGTAAGTTGCCCAGCTAATATCCAGTCGCTGGATTCGACATGTAATATCTGGCTTTCTATTTGGTGCCTATCATTCGAAGATGGATTGCGACTCAACGCATCAGCATGTTGCATTTGTGTCCCGGGGCGATACTCTACAATGAAATTAAATTCTGATAGTAGTAACCACCATCTGGCGATCCTTGGCACAATGTCGCGTTTGGTCTACGCTGTCTTTAAGGCATTGCAATCAGTGACGATTTTGAATTCTTTAAGTCCGAGCAAGTAGACGCGAAATTTACGAATGGTTTCCACTACAGCTAATGCTTCGAGTTCGTATGAATGGTACTTTTGTTCACAATGTGTTGTTTGCCGGCTAAAATAAAGAACGGGGTGCAACATTCCATTTTGCTGTCGTTGGAGTAGAATACCCGCTAAACCACGCTTGCAAGCACCTGTGTGCACTTCCGTAGATGCCTGTGGGTTATATAATGCAAGCAAAGGTCGTGTTGTTAGAATCTCTTTTAGATTTTGATATGCGTTTTCTTGTTCGGTATTCCATTTCCATTCTTGATTCTTTTTCGTAAGTATGTATAGTGGACGTGCAATCACCGCAAATTTCTGTCCAAACTGTCTAAAGTATGAACATAATCCCAAGAATTGTCTAAGAGTGTGTATATTGGTAGGCATGGGAAAATTCTTAACCGCTTGAATTTTATAATTGTTCGGTCTAATTCCTTCTTCATTTATATCAAACCCAAGATATGTGATGGATGTCGATAAGAACATACATTTCTTTAGTTTCAGAGTAAGTCCTTCTTCGCGTTTTCCAGTATTTTCAGTCCTTCTTCAATCGTTCGGCTAGGAATTAAAATATCGTCTAGGTAAACGGAGACTGCATCGTAACGTAAGGTACCTAAAACTTTATTCATTAAACGCTGGAATATACTAGGCGCATTTGCAAGTCCAAAAGGCATGCGATTGTATTCGTATTGCCCCTCTGGTGTAACAAACGATGTCAAATGTTTCGAGCTGGGTGCAATCGGGATTTGGTGGTATCCCGAACTGAGGTCCAGTGTCGTAAAATAGCGGCATCCGTAAAGTCTGTCCAGCTGATCATCTATCCTTGGTAAAGGATAGTGATCTTTTACTGTGATCGAATTGAGTTTTCTGTAATCCACACACAGTCTCTTTTCTCCGTCCTTCTTCTTCACGAGAAGAATGGGTGAAGAGTACAGTGATTGTGATTCCTGAATTATCCCCTGATCAAGTAGTTGATTAATTATTGCCTTTGTTTCGTTACGTTCGCTTAAGGACATCCGATATGGTCGATAAGTAATTATTTTATCCGAGTTAATCGTGATTGTCACTTCGGTGGATTTTGCTTGTCCGAGTTCTTGTAGATTTTGTGCGAAGCAGTCGCGATACTTCTGGAGTAATTCCATTAGATTTTCCTTAATAGTGTCATCAATTGGTCCAGTTACGATTTCATCTTTAGGTAAAGGGGTCAGATTCACTTTGTTTATTTTTAGTATCTCCATATTTGTCCCTTCAGGGATTTCTTGTCGGTATGGCCATGCTTTAGCGATTTTAGTATTTTTGTTTATAACGATGTCCTGATCGGAAATGTTTACAAGTGGAATAAGGCTTATATTCTGTGTGTCGATATGAATTACTGATTCTGGCACGTAATTCTGTTGCGCTTCCTTTCCACGAATCGATGGTTCCACGTATAAGTCACCATTTATTTTCTCCTTAGTCTGTACAGGAACATATCCAGCGTGATGAGCTGGAATAACTACAGCTGATTTTGCCCACAGGCAAATATTATCCTTCGGTTGTAGTTCAATATTTCCATTTTCACTTTTTCTTTGGTCGAGAATACGAAGCGTGTCACTAGTTTTCATAACTAACACATGCATGGCCTCAGTAAATGGTTGCCCAATGAGGATGGTAATCTCTTGAACTGAATCAGGTACGATGTCTGCCTCGACCTCAACTTCAGCTTGGTCTACTTTTAACGTGAAAATTGTTTTTCCGATGGTCTTTACGAATCCGCCCCAAATCCTTTTATGAAAGTAATTCTAGTTGTGTCAATTGGAAGTTTTAACTGTTTTGCGTCAGATTCTCTCACGGTGACACATCCACTGCCGAAATCAACATAGGCTCTTACCTGAGTTAGATTTATAAAAGCGTCTACGTAAAACTTCTCAGGCGAAATCACTGTAGATGTTAGCATCAGGTTTGTCTTAGAAGTAATTGGCTTCGCCTTACAGACAGTTTCACTGTGTCCAGTCAAATTACAGTGTCGACATTTCTTAGGGCACTTTGAGGATATATGTCCAATTTCATTACATCTGTAGCATTTAATATCTCCATGTGCAAGGCTAGAAGTTAACGGTTTTCCTTCCTTATTAAAGTACTTCGTCATTGGTCGATGTTTAAATTCTGGTCGATTTTTCCTTGTTGGCCACAGCTTTGAATTTTTGTTTTCCTTACAAGATTGCAGGAACATAAGAAGTGCCTCCGGTGTATGGTATCGTCCTGCACGTGCTGATACTTGGATTGCGTCATCGGGTAATCCACCAATTATGCAAGAAACTGCCTTTTCGCCTTCTATTTCGCAACCATTTAACAACGTAAGTTTTTCATAGTAATATTTGGCGTACGATTCTTCTGGACGTTTCCTCCTGCGAAGCATCTCTTCCAGCAACATGCAGTAGTCTTTTTGGGAAGGAAAAGCTTGAAAAAGTTGTTGCTTCCATTCACTCCACGTGAGCTGTACGGTACGGAGGCCCTTATACCTTATATCATTACCTGGCTCTTCTGGGTTAAATATGGGAACAGCTTCTCCATGGAAACTAGTAACAACAGACGGGTGCGAGGTAACGGTAGGTGACTGTCGACCTACAGTACCGGCTAGCTCCTTTACTATGGTTGCAAGTTGACATATTTGTTCTTCTGATCGTTGAGAAGTTGTATATTGACCTCTTTCTTGTGAATAACTATCTACTACTTCATATAGTTCGCTTACCGACTCGCGTTCTGATATTGGGCTCCTTTCTGGAGTTGGATGTCTTTGACGCCTACGCCCATAATCGCTAATATAACGCCGTTCTCTATCGTGGCGAGAAAACGAGGATAGAGAGCGGTAGCGTACCGGTGACCAGATTGGCGACCGAGAACGGCGCCTATGCTCAGGAGTTCCCAATTCTCTAGTACGTGAGCTGTGAGAGCATCGTGCTCGTCTGTCTTCGTTCATGTCAGGATTGCGCTGTCCTTTATCCCACTTCTGAAATATTAACACAATGTTAGCCCCATTGCGCGATTACCTCTCGTCCAACCCAAAACAACTATAGCCCATATTACTCAGTGCAAAACGTTACTAAAACACTGTTTGCAATCAGGCCAGCTTCAATCGAAGCGCGTGATTTACCGCTTGGACACGCAATTTTCCTGGGATTCGAGTAACGTGTGAACCGCTGAGTAATAAATAAGAGTGGACGTTAGTGATACGCAGAACCATCCATGTAGTTTACAGAGAGGATAAGGTCTCCCAGGACCCTCGAGGTTCCTCGCTAACGTATTGTCCTACAAACCGTCCGCATGACATTATGGGGATCCGTATGATCCCCGAGACCCTCGAGGTCTCACACTAACGCATAGTGTAACGCAACGTAAGGTCCGCATGACCTTATGGGGATCCGCATGATCCCCGAGACCCTCGAGGTCTCACACTAACGCATAGTGTAACGCAACGTAAGGTCCGCATGACCTTATGGGGATCCGCATGATCCCCGAGACCCTCGAGGTCTCACACTAACGCATAGTGTAACGCAACGTAATAGTTTTATGCTTGAAAAGAATGTAAATATAACCTGAAAGTAAATAGAGCTCAGAATCCTCACCAGAAAAGAAGAATAATCCTGCGCCAAAACACACTTTACTTCAATATGTATAAAACAGTCGCTATAAGCATCAACAATCAACTGCCGACAAAATTGTTTCCATCGCCTGAAATAAGGTTTTGTAATCGTTTAAAATAACAATTAGCAAGTGCTATTACAGCATTTTTATTATTTTTATAAGCAGTTTAATAATTACATCATATTGTATACACAGAGTCTACAATTCCGCTTACATATATATATATATATATATATATATATATATATATATATATATATATATATATATATTCATTTAAAATCTGTCAAGCTTTCGTGCATTTGGTTTTACATTTCATCAGGACACTGAAGTAAAAATACATAAAATTTTACATGTATGGTATAAAATAATTTGATTTACATAAACTTACGTTTTGGTGAAGTTGTTTTAAAGTCATTGTTTTATAAAAAAAAATTGAAGAATTTTGACGTAATTTTGATTAAAATTTACAAAAATAAAAACATTGACTAAATAACATGTTTTTGTAAGTCGTAATTGCGCAACAAGTTATATTTTATTTTAGTTATGTTGGTACAGGACATGAAATTTTGAAGCGGTTTTAATTTGAAATTAAAGCCCAGAATCCACTAATATATCCACAAAATTGTCCTCCTTTTATATATATATATATATATATATATATATATATATATATATATATATATTATTCACAATTGGTTAGTAGTTTGTCGATATCTGACTTTTAAAGATTTGGAAAGTTTAGTAACATAACTTTCCGAGGCGGGAAGATGTCATATCCCAATTTTAGTTCTATTTCCCATTCCTTCCCCGAGAGTTCATCTTTTAATATTAAACTATTATTTAATCAAATTATTATGTTAGAATGGGGTTACGGAAGAACATCACAAGTATATTTTGGAAACATGTTTTCTTAAACCACTTGATTCTACTTTAAATATCCTGAATACATTTATTTTCATCTTTTTTAAAATTCACTGTACGCTAATGCAATCTGTTAATCGTATTTCACTATCACATCGATGCGATACACAAAAAATCAATACGAGTCGACACCTTCAATCATTCTGAATCACTCTATTTAAGAAACGAATGAAAGCATTGTAAATAATATAAATAAGTGTCGATAATTTGAAATCAAAATAACCCATAAAAGAAAGTATTCCTTTCAATTTCACAAATATTCGATTTCAAATAAAATTTAATATGCCCCAAGGCACTGAAAATCCTTTTTATTAGTTTTTATGACTTATATGGTTTATTTTCCTCGGCCCTACGGCCTGGGAAACTATACTCCACATTCGTGACAAAAAGTAGAACTTGAGTACTTCGATACCTAAACAACTATTAATTTTACAAAAATTTGAGAAATACCAAAGTTTTTCTGGGTTGTAGTCTAAATAGAATATGCAATAATAGAACAAGATATTGATTCACATAATATTTTCTATATAAATATAAGAGTTTTTGTGATGAAGTGTAATTTCATATCTTCCTTCGCTTGTGTATAGATATAATAAATTTACAAGGACAAAGACGAATGATGCGTGGCACGTCAAATGTGTGTAAACGTTATCGATTTATCGCATTCATGAAGCAACTGCTATACCTCATTCCACACTCCTGTATAAAAAAACACTTAAGGTTGTCATATGTATGAAAAATGGTTGTAAATGTCATTTTATTAATCATAATAGTTTAACACAAATTACAGAAGTACACACAAATAAAATTTTCTACATGAAAGATGACCTATATATTCAACTGTTTTTATAGTTTTCATTATAACATTTAGAACCGTGAACGATTCAATCGGGATTTGGACCGTATTGCAGATACGATGCTCTCCCAACTGAGCCATGAAATCCTTGTGAAGACAGTGAATTTTTCACCTATCTTACTTAGTTTTGAATTTTGAATGCTATTACTCATATATATATATGTATATATATTTAGACGCCAAAAGTTTCTATATTAATTTATTGTAAAAGGAATTTGTGCATATTATAAAGAAAAAAATTACGATTTTTTTAATACCAAACAGATTACATTTCTGTTTCACATAAAGCCAAAAACAAATAAGTTGAATTTCTATTATAGTTTATATTAAAATAACCTACCAATAACAATGGACAAGATTGTTGAGTTAAATAATTTTCACATACATCTTCAACGTACTCTAAAAATACTGTGTCAGAACTGCTAGGTGAGTGATAAACTACTCCCAGTACTTAACTACCTGTAGTAAATACAACTTTTATAAAAATACACCAGTAATTCTTTTACCACTGTATACTTTATATTGTCTCTAATATATATCAGCACACCACCAGTTGCTGTACTAATGGAATCAAGTCTAACAGTCTTATAGTTAACTACATTAATTTCAAAATCATCTATATCATTTGTTAAGTGAGTTTCTGTTAAACACATTAATAAAGGGTTTTTACTAACTAAAAAATCGTTTATCTCATCGTAGTGTGCTATTACACTCTGCGCGTTTTGCACATAAATATGATTCTCACTTTAAGATTTCTTTAATTGCTATTTTGGAACTGTAGCATAGTTTGTTTTCTGCTGCTGTATTTTTAATTTGTTGAGGAACACTTCACAGTTTTTATCAAAACTAGAGTGATTAATATTTAAGTTTAAGTTAAACTTGTTATTAACTCTAACACAATTTACACATCTTACTGCTCCATTTCGACAATTCCTTGTGTCATGTTCCTTTGATGCACATTTTCCACAACTTACTTCATTTTTACAATTCACAGCCTTGTGTAAATATCCATTACATTTGAAACATCGAAGTATGCTGAAAAATTCATATATTTTGCAGCTTGCCCATCCAATATTTAAATATTTCTCGTGTAGCAATACTTTTAAAGTTTCAGGAACCACCTTAGCAATCAAAGATAAACCATATTTTGATTTGTATATGGTTTTAATTTCAATAATATTCTTACTTTGGTGTAAAAAATGGTTTTGTTTATAAATGCATTCCATAGCCTCTCTTTCTGACATGTGCGCATGAATACCAACAACTTTTATAGACGGATCTTTTTTACTGGAACATTAACTTTAAGATCACTGCTTAATTTAGATTCAATGCTTTCTTTTAATTTATTTATCTCATCTTTGTTACGACATTCAACTTCAATCTTGCCCTTATGTAATGTTTTGATTTTCTTTATTCCTATATTTAGTTCAGCTGGGATAATGTCTTTTTCAAGTATTTTAACAATATCTTCTTTAGAATGATTACCTTTTGTTACTATTATACTATCTTTATATACATTCTTATTATCATTATTTTTAACTACTTTTGCATAAGTAAGCTTGGAGGTTAGCTTACTATTATTTTCCTCTTCTTGATGTACTGTTGCACCTTTGCTAGTATTTAATATTTCTATTACTTTATTAACTCGTTTTATGACATTTTCTGCTAAATCAGCTTCTCCGATTAATTTATTAATTTTTGGTGAATACGTGTCACAGTGCCATTTTACCAAGTCCATCCAAGTTCAACAATCATTTTAAATTGTTTATTTGTTATTTTAACACAACTTGCATGCATCCATTTTTTACAGATGCCTTCACATATTAAAATCAGGGCATCGATCCCGCCAAAAATTGGGTTCGGTTCAGGTTCAGATTAATTTGTTTTTTGAAAGATGGGTTCGGGTGCGGTTCTGGTTCAAGCATTAATAAAATTTGCGGTTTTGTTCGCGGTTCAGGTTCGAAATAATGTAAAATGAGATCCGGAATTTACGCAAAACGCAGCAAGAAACGAACACAATTTTCACGAAAAGTCAGCCCAGACAGCAACGCAAACGCCTAAGACGTCGATTATCGGCTGTATTTACTTTTCGAACTAAAAATTAACCTGAACCGGAGTTGAACCCCGAACCTGAATTTTAATACTCGGTTCGGTTTCGACTCAGGTTCAATTAAAAATATATCTGAGGTTCGGTTCTCGGTTTGGGTTCCGTAAAATGTTACGGTTTGGTTCCGGTTTTGGTTCGGTTCAGGTTCGGGTTCGATTCCCTGATTAAAATACATTCGCTCTTTTTACATTTTCCTTTACAAATATTGCACTTTACTTCAAATTCACCATTATCATCCGCCGTCTTAACTTATTATTGTTTATACATTTGCTTTTGTATTATAAACATTTGTTAAAAGTTTGTCTTGCCATTAATAGGTTTTGTTTAAAAAGTTGAAAATTAAAATATTCATTTATACGAAAAAATATAACATAATTTTTTTATGTTTCACATTTATAATTAAATATTTAAACATATAATATATATATATATATATATCCACGGCTTATTACCCATTTCTGGGTGCCAAATTTACTTCTATTCGTAGATTTAGGTGATGACGATACACAAATAAAAATATATATTATACATATATGTATAAAATAAGTTTATTCACAATCGTTATAGTAATATACAGATTCCTAACCTTTTGGAGGTTGGAAAATACGTCATTCCTGTCTTTAATGACAATCTCTTGGGTTGGAAATAACAGATTTCACTTCCGTCTCTTGGGTTGGAAATGTTTATGTAGGGGTTGCCTAGCAACATTGCCGTAGATCTCCATAATTAAGTAGGCTAAACAAGTTTTAAGACAGCTGTCAAAATATTAATAAAATTAAAGGTTATAATCAGGGATGCTAACCGAAACCGGAACCGAAACCAATAACCGAAAAATACCGAAAAAAAATGAGAACCGAAACCGAAACCTGTACCGAAATTCGAAACAGATACAAAACCGGAACTGAAAGCAAAACCCTTTTTTATTTATCGGTTAACCGCAATATATACAGGTTTCTTGTTAGTTGTTCAATATTGTAAATTTTTATTGTTAAAATATATATGTGTACAAATAGTATCAACATAAATTTATTTTCTTTTTTTTATTTTTTTTTTTTTTTTGGTCGAAAAGTATTTCAATTTTCTACGTAGGCAACGTAGTATCTCAATCGGATGACGCTCGAAATTCGTTACATGTTACATTTACATAGGCATTAAACATTAAAACTGATTGTAATTAAACTTTATATACGTGTTTGTGGACATTTTTTGCATCATTATAATAATTAATTGTTCAAAATTAATAATATTATTATTCTAGTAAATTACTTTTGCAAAACCGAAACCCTTTTAGTAAAACCGGTATACCAAAACCGATTGCTGAATAAAAACCGAAATCCAAATCAAAACCGAATTTTTATTTTGACGATGACCGAAACCGTAACCCAAACCGATATTTTTTATGGTTACCATCCCTGGTTATAATTCATTAATTTATTTGAAATTTGAAAATTATTGATTTAAAATGAGGATGATTGTGAATAAAATAGTATATATATAACCTCGGTGGGAGTTTCATAACAGCCTCGCGCATTATCTCACGTCGAGGCTTCGCCTCTCGGTAATATACATAAGCCCTCGGCTGTAATGAAACATCTCCCAGCTCGGATGTAATATACTATTTATATTATATTTATTCAAATTTTAAAAATAATTATAGTAAACAATATATTCTTTTATATTTTTAATATTATAAATAAAGTAAAAATAAACGAAATGTATGTCTTTATAAATACGTTAAATTAGACGTCTGAAAAAGGTTTAAATAGACTTAATTACGACCAAACAAAGTCGTCACATGGCCCACAAATCTGACGTCTAAAAAGTCCTATTTCAGACTAAAAATCAACGTCATAGTGTCGTCGAGTAGACGTCTAAATAGACCAATTTTTCTCCAAAAATCAACGTCACACGTCGTATAGACGTCTGGTTAGACGTCTAATGGCCAGTTGCACCGGCCCGCTTAACTATTTAAACTACGCCTAACTCTAAGTGAAGCTTAAAATCGTTGCACCGCTAGCTAAGTGGAGCTTAAATCTTCTAAGCTACCCTTAAATTTAAGCGACCAATTTCACGGTTTAGCTAAGAAATAAGGTTAAGTTTGTGATTTATCCAAGCGTTTATACTACGCAAAATGGATTTTTTTGATCTGTTTGATGATGACGATGATTTAGATGCTCTAGAACTAATAATTCACGGTATACCAAGGAATATTTATAATAGAGCTGATCATTTTCATGAACTAAGCGATTTGCATTTTTTCCAAAGATTTCTATTAACGAAGCAAACCGTTATAAATCTTCTAGCATTAATAGAACAAGATGTGGGATTCATAAATGATATGTAAGTATTGACAACATTATTATTTACAATTTTTATTTAAATACTATTTTTTTTTACAGTAACCAGTGCATTTCTTCAATAAATCAATTACTAATTTGCCTTCGAGTATTTGCAACCGGTGGGCATTTAGTAAGTATTGGAGATTTCGCAGGGTGTCATAAGTCAACTGTTTTTCGAATAGTTGTTAAAGTATCTACAGCTATAGCACGACTATCCCAACAATTTATAACATTTCCCAGTACCCCAGAAGAAGTATCAAGAACACAAAATGCTTTTTTTAGTATTGCAGTATTTCCAAGAGTATCCGGTGTTATTGACTGTACACATATCAAAATTCAATCTCCTGGTTAGCAAAAAGTCTCAAATTATAGATTATCTGTAATTGAAAATGTATGTGGTTAGTATTTATTTTTATATAAATTTCCAGGGGGAGTAGATCCAGAGGTTTTCAGGAACAGGAAATCTTACTTTTCATTGAATGTGCAGGCAATTGCGAACTCTATTTATGAATTTACAAATATTGCTGCGCGTTGACCCGGATCTGCACATGATTCTACCATTTTTAATAACAGCAGAATTCTTACTTAGTTTGAAAACAATCATTACACTAATTCAGTATTATTAGGTACATTATTTATATTAAATTCATTTGAAATTAACATCAAACATAATTATGATTAAATTTTCAGGCGACGGCGGATACCCGTGCAAAACGTTTCTGTTAACTCCAATTTTAAATCCCACAACAAACGCACAAAGATTATACAACGAGGTACATATTCGTACTAGAGTGAGAGTAGAAAATATTTTCGGTACATGGAAACGACGGTTTCCAATACTAGCGTACGGATGCCGATTAAAATTGCAAACAATTATGACAGTTATTGTAGCTACCGCAGTCTTACATAATATGGCTCGAAGAAATGGAGAAAATGAACCTCCTGTCGATAACGAAATAGACCAAGTACGTCTGCAAGAATTAATTGACGCTGGACGTATACCTGTAATTCCACATGTTCAGAATCAGGAACCTGGGGATGGATTCGACATAAGGAATGAATTCATCAGTAATTATTTTGGCCAATTAAATTAAAATAACAACTGTAAATAATTATTCTTTTATGAAAGTATTATTTATTTGAAAATACATAAACTAGGAGCAAGTTACTTTTTCATTAATCCTACACACAAACAAAACTGTTATCAAACTATGTATTAAAATAACAAATAACGAAAGCAATATTACATCAGGTAGAATAATATAAAATTAGAAATTAAAAGATAAATTTTAAGAATCTTCATATTTTCTGGCCTTTTCAATTTGTACTTCATACATTTTCATTTTCAGCTTATACTCCTCTTCCATTTGTATCAATTCTTTTTCTTTTAATTTTATGTCCAACATTAACGGTTGTTTCTGTAAATTCGCTAATTTCAACTTAGCATCCGATAAATCACTAAATCACTAAAGAAGTTCATGGAGTTTCTTACATGAGCTTCTTGCTAACAGATTTCTTTAATGAGGAAGCCGCGTTTCCACTACACCATTTCCTATGACTGTATTGAGTTTGATTGTCGTCGTCATGGATGAAATTATTGTTTATCGTATTTTTAAAAGTAGAATTCACTATTTCTGTATTAGTCAATTTCTCGCTACTGCATACTTCTTGATTTTCATTCAGTATCATCAATCGGTTCGTATATTATTGCAGAATTACTTTCACTCATCTAAATAAAAAAAATAACATTATTACTACCAAGTTCATAAAATAGCCTTGCCGTGTAACAGTTATTACCTCTTGATTTACATCAGAATCGATGTAGTTAACTTCTGCATCCAAATCGAAATGATTATTTAATCCATAAATAGTTTTTTCATTTATTACACTCATGGTTAATTCTGTTGTCGGGTCTATTATAGGTTTATATTGTCCGCCTCCCGTTGCAAGTCGTTTCACCTTATCATCCGCATCATCTTTACGGATTTTCTTCTTTATGTTTTCATAAAATTTTCGTAATGAATTCAATGATCGGTATACTTTGTTTGGACACTGAGCATTAAATTTGTTACAAATTTGTTGCCAAGCAATTTCTTTATCTTTGCCACTAGCTTGGTCCGTCTTTTTATTTTCAATTACATCTTTATAATTTATTATTTGAAGTAATAAAAAAATTTCATCAGATGTGTAATTTACCGCTCTATTTCTTTTCGGAAAATTTTCGTCTGTAACATTTGTTAAAGGTATATTTACTACGCAATGATTCACACAATTATTAAAAATCAAAAGTGACATATTTCTCACTACACAAATGTAGTAAAAATAAAAGTTACTAAAATGTTCTTCTTCATCTTGCTTAAAATCGCACTTAACTAAACTCTTCGAAAGTATGAGCGGTGCAACGTACTATGAAATCTAAACTCTACTTAGACAAAACCTAGTTTACCTAAGTCAATATTTAAGGGAGCGCGGTGCAACTGGCCATAAATAGATCAATTTTTGACCAAAAATCAACGTCACAGTCACGTCGTATAGACGTATGATTAGACGTGTAAATAGACCTATTTTCGACGAAAAATCAACGTCACAGTGACGTCGTATAGACGTCTAATTAGACGGCCGTATATGACGTAAATTCAACCTAAAATCGACGTCACTTTTTGGTCGACCGTTGGTCAGTGTTACTTGGGTAGGAAGAGCTGATTAGATCCAAAAATAAAACAAGCTGCTTTTAATTTTATATTTCACCGCCTACTTAACACTCCCATGTCAAATAAAAACTTCACCATAGAATATAACACAATATTAACCATAGGTATAAATAATAATTACCCAATATCTTATATAGAAAATTGCTATAATAATATAAAACAAAAACAAATCATAAATAATAAAATATACAAACATGTTAAACAAAAACAACATTTTATTTCAATTCCATACTATGAGAATATTCATATTAAATTACAACATATTACCAATAAATATAATATAACTCTAACTTCAAAATCACAACCAACTATAAATAATATTTTAAATAATAGCAAACCAAAAATCAACGATTTGGAAAAAGTGGCATTTATAAATTAAATTGTAATGACTGCAACAGCAAATACATAGCCTTAACATCGAGAAACATAAAAACACGTTTTAAAGAACACCTAAGAAATAACCCCCATTCTGCATTTGGTACACATCTAAAAGATAATCATAGTACAACACTAGAAAATGCAACACTTTTACACAATGAAACTATCATAAATTAATCCTACTTGAAAAATACGAAATTTTAAAACATTTAAAAGAAAACCAACTTTTAATAAACGGCCAGACCTCCTTTCCAGAACCACACATATTTAAAAATCTACCGCCATTTAAATCTTAACTTTAACTAAAAATAAAATTACTCTGTTTCACCTTATCATCCGCATCATCTTTACGGATTTTCTTCTTTATGTTTTCATAAAATTTTCGTAATGAATTCAATGATCGGTATACTTTGTTTGGACACTGAGCATTAAATTTGTTACAAATTTGTTGCCAAGCAATTTCTTTATCTTTGCCACTAGCTTGGTCCGTCTTTTTATTTTCAATTACATCTTTATAATTTATTATTTGAAGTAATAAAAAATTTTCATCAGATGTGTAATTTACCGCTCTATTTCTTTTCGGAAAATTTTCGTCTGTAACATTTGTTAAAGGTATATTTACTACGCAATGATTCACACAATTATTAAAAATCAAAAGTGACATATTTCTCACTAGACAAATGTAGTAAAAATAAAAGTTACTAAAATGTTCTTCTTCATCTTGCTTAAAATCGCACTTAACTAAACTCTTCGAAAGTATGAGCGGTGCAACGTACCATGAAATCTAAACTCTACTTAGACAAAACCTAGTTTACCTAAGTCAATATTTAAGGGAGCGCGGTGCAACTGGCCATAAATAGATCAATTTTTGACCAAAAATCAACGTCACAGTCACGTCGTATAGACGTATGATTAGACGTGTAAATAGGCCTATCTTCGACGAAAAATCAACGTCACAGTGACGTCGTATAGACGTCTAATTAGACGGCCGTATATGACGTAAATTCAACCTAAAATCGACGTCACTTTTTGGTCGACCGTTGGTCAGTGTTACTTGGGTAGGAAGAGCTGATTAGATCCAAAAATAAAACAAGCTGCTTTTAATTTTATATTTCACCGCCTACTTAACACTCCCATGTCAAATAAAAACTTCACCATAGAATATAACACAATATTAACCATAGGTATAAATAATAATTACCCAATATCTTATATAGAAAATTGCTATAATAATATAAAACAAAAACAAATCATAAATAATAAAATATACAAACATGTTAAACAAAAACAACATTTTATTTCAATTCCATACTATGAGAATATTCATATTAAATTACAACATATTACCAATAAATATAATATAACTCTAACTTCAAAATCACAACCAACTATAAATAATATTTTAAATAATAGCAAACCAAAAATCAACGATTTGGAAAAAGTGGCATTTATAAATTAAATTGTAATGACTGCAACAGCAAATACATAGCCTTAACATCGAGAAACATAAAAACACGTTTTAAAGAACACCTAAGAAATAACCCCCATTCTGCATTTGGTACACACCTAAAAGATAATCATAGTACAACACTAGAAAATGCAACACTTTTACACAATGAAACTAACTATCATAAATTAATCCTACTTGAAAAATACGAAATTTTAAAACATTTAAAAGAAAACCAACTTTTAATAAACGGCCAGACCTCCTTTCCAGAACCACACATATTTAAAAATCTACCGCCATTTAAATCTTAACTTTAACTAAAAATAAAATTACTCTTCTTAAACTTCTCCATACATTAACAATTTCCGCTTCCATTCCAATACGCCATCTTATTAGACCAACGCATTTCGCAGTTCATCTTCTTGGCGTGTAAAACTTAAAACTTAATGTCTACATTTCAATGTTTCATTTTAACATTTGACGGTGAGTGTCATAATATATTTATAATTTCCATTAAAGTCTCTGATTTTGATTGTTACGATTACTTACTAATTTAAAACTTAACCTGCAAATCTAAACTTAACCACATGTTCCTACTTTTTCATTTTGTAATTTGTATCATAAATGTAGTTTATATGTACGCTATTTATATATCTACACAAATGTATTTTTCAGCTGTTGCCTGATGATGAATATTTATTCGAAATCAATCGCACATAGTATTTAATAAATAAACATATTAAAACTCAGTCTGCTTAAGAGGTCTGTGAAGTTGGCAAGTCATTGGAAGCACACATAATCTTTTTTATATTAGTAATTAGTGCTTCGTTAGTGCTCTTTTGTGCTTTAATTTTTTTTTGGAATTCATAAAACGGTTCATGAAATAATTAACATTATTTAATGACGTGCCAACTTCACACCTACCATGTCATTAGTAAAATATCAAATTGTTTAACACATCTTTTGTTATTGCTTTAAAATTTTTCGAAATCCATAAACCCGTTAATGAAATAATTAATATTATTTATTGATGTGCCAACTTCACATCTAGCACGTTATTAATAAATTTTCAAATTACTTAATGCATTTTTTGTTATTCACAGTCTTAAAACCCTCGCGACGCTGACCAATTCTTGACTAAATACTAGCTTTACGTATTTGTATCGTACAACATTTCATCTTACAACCGTTTTACAAAACTTAAAACTAACAACTAATCCTCAATTTTACGCACTTTCGTAGATAAAGTAATTTTTATCTACAGTTTATAAAAATAATAAAGCAAAAACATCGGGTACAAAATAAAATACAGGGTGTTATGTATGTAAGCGTACAATGCTTAAACGATAGTAGAGCCAAAGTAAATCTGGCAATAATATTTGTTTTACATACTTTCATAAGAACTGGCGCCCCTTAAAACTGACCAATTAAGTCGTAGTTTAAAATTTTATAAAAAATAAAAATTAATGTGTTCGCTGGAAAAAAATGTCCATTTGTCATAAGTGACACAACATCATTGTCATCGCGACAGAATATACTCGTATATATATAGGCTGTCCCAATAAGCTTGCTCACTGTTGGTAACTTTTTACCTCTCGCTAAGAGAGGTATTGGAATCATGCTAAAATTCGCATATCCAGATTTTAGTGGATAAGCACGTTTTAAGGTCCCTACAATCCGATTGTAACATTTTTAAAATGTCTGTGTGTGTGTGTGTGCGTGTGTGTGGATGTGTGTGTGTTTGTGTGTATGTGTGTGTGTATGTGTGTGTGTATGTATGTGTGTATGTATGTGTGTATGTATGTGTGTCTGGATGTTGGAGGGACGATTCCTCAAAAACTATAAGACTTAAAAAATATTTAACTGCAGTTTCCTCAATCTGATATTCCTGGAAAGAGCTGAAAAGGTTTTGGTAACAATTGGACAACCGGAAGTAATAGTTTTTTAAAAAAAATCTTCTAAATATTATTTTTTGGAAAATTATTATTACAAATATTAAAGAATATAAAATTCTCTACCTAGTATATTGAACATTTTTATTACATCTTCTATGGATTTAGAGATAGAGACTTATAAATATATAAAGTATGACATTGGCAACACTGAACGAAAGTGAAAAAGTTGTGTTTTTTTAAGTGTCAAAATTTTATTATATATCGTTTGTAAATGCAGTCAAATTAATAATATCAGTTATACATAACAGTATTAAGCTGAAAAACTAATATAAATCAATACTAATAGTAACGCTAAGTTGATTGCAAATTATAAAATTAGTACATAACCAAACTTTGCGCACGTGGAGTGAATAAACAATGTCTCACGACAACAATTTATTAGAAAAAATCTGGGCGAAAGTGGAGAAAATAGACTCCATTGCAGCTCACACAGAAGCAACGCAAAACGATTTACAACTATTCAAATCGAAATTTACTGAAATGGAGCAACAAATTCATGATCTGGAGGAAACAGTTAAATCTCAGTCAAAAATCATTTCAAAGCTAGATAAACTTGCCAGAAAACGAAACTTAATCATAGTTGGCATTCCAGAGGACTATGAAAAGAATTCCAACCTAGAGGAAGCACTTACTCTACTTTTCAAACAAAAGTTAAATATCACACTGACTGTTTTTGACATTGAGACCGCTTTTCGTATAGGAAAACAACTAATGTACACACAAAAACCACGACCCATATTGATATCTTTCAACAACACTAAAACGAAATATACAGTTTTTAATCAACGGAAGCTACTTAAAGGAACGGGGATATATATATTAACGAAGATAGAACAGCACAAGAAAGGCAAGCACACAAGATGAAACTTCAAGTTAAAACAAATGAAAATTTCAATAAACGAAAAGAAAGAAATTCCTCAACAGACTCACCAGTAAAACCACCTGCAAAAAAGGCGCCGAAAGAAAATCTACCAAATTCCTCAACACACACATCAACTAATCCGCCTACAAAGAAGATGCCGCTTGGAAACCCACCCACCTCTCCAGTGGACCATTTTTTAGCCATAGAGACCAATCATTCGCAGGAGACGCCGTAGGTCTACGTACTTTAGAAATGAATGGAAACGAAATACATAACGTACATGCTAATATAAAGATAAGTAACAACTCTGTTTCCAACGGAGAGAGTCTGTGCATAGCATTCTGGAACGTAAATGGAGTAAACAATTTGCATAACCTAGACATGGAAAATATAACTAGAATGCTGCGCGCAGATATACTCTGTTACTATGAAACTTGGAATTTAAATTCTAATCTATGTTTACCTTATTTTTTAGACCCATATAACAAAAACATGTATCTCAGCTTTGCGGTGAAGGAGAAAGACAGAGGCAGAGGAAGTGGCGGAATTATAATTTTACTTAAAGAAGGTAGAAACTTTAAAACAAATATAATTGAAAATACTCATCAGTGGATTATTCTGGAAATCAATTTAAATAATTATATCCTTATTCTCGGTGTGGTATATTTTAAACCTAATTATAATGATGATATCCTTATTCATATGTTGTATGATTCACTCTGTTTGATTGCAGACTCTTATAACAACAAAGATATTGTTATTCTCGGCGATTTTAACGCGCATATAGGTCAGGGTAACCAAGTTCAGGAAGATATCTTTAATTCAAAATTCGTCACTAATGAAAGAATCTCGCTTCATAATAAAGTCAACCAAAGGGGTAAAAAACTGTTGGATACTATGGAAAGTCATGGTTTATATGTTTTAAACGGTAGAACAGCAGGGGACACTCCTGGTGAGTTTACTTTTATAAATAACAACGGCAAATCCACTATAGATCTAATCTGGGCAAACCTTAACCTTATTAAAAATGTTACTAACTTGAATTTTTACCCTACATTAACGCATTCACAACATAGTTTGGGCATTATAAACTTCGGTAGTCAAAATACCCAAAAAGATACTAGTATACAAAAGGAAAACATTCTTTCTTATATAGTTAAATTCGAATTTAATATGCCCAAAGCAGTACACTACCAGCAATACTTAAATGATTTGCATTATATCTATTTTAGTAGTGACGATGTTAACAAATTAAATAGCAATTTATCGATAGCTATAAAAGAGGCAGCCTCTAAATCGCAGATGATAAAAATAATTAAACTTCCAGCTAATACATGCAATACAAATCCACCCAGAAAGAATAAACCATGGTATAACAACAAATGTCGTGAATTAAAACGTATCGCTAGATGCCATTTAAATACTTATAAAAGAACGCGCAGTGAAATTAGCTTACAGACTTATCTGAATTCTAGAAAAGTATATATAAATTTTTTAAAACAGTGTAAACGTGAATACATGGCAGATATTTCTAAAACACTCGAAAAAACGAAGAACTCTAAAGAATTTTGGAATACTGTGCGCTCTTTAAAAGATAGAAAATACTTTATAAATCAAATTGAAATGCAGGATTGGGAATTATATTTCAAAAATTTATACTTAGACACCTTCACTGCCAAACCTTTATATATGGATTGCCTGCATCCATACTTAGATTGCCCTATAACATTAAACGAAATAGAAATAAGTTTATACAACTCTAAAAGTAATAAAGCTTCCGGAATTGACGATATTAACTCAGATTTTTATAAACACTTACCATCAGCCTGGCTACATTACTTACAAAATTTTTTCAATTTAATTCTACATTCCGAAAGCGTACCTGAATCATGGTCTAATGTCCTTACGGTGTTAATTTATAAAAAAGGTAATAAAACTGACCCAACAAATTATAGACCTATAGCTTTATTTAACTCTATCTGCAAAATTTTTACTCAAATTTTATATAATCGATTGCAATTTTGGATAGAAGAGAACAGCATTTTGGCAGAATTTCAAATGGGATTTAGAAGAAATAGAGGTACTATTGACAATATCTTCTGTCTCTCGGCAATTGTAAATATACATCTACGCTTAAAAAGAAGCAAATTATACGCTATATTTGTAGACTTCAAGAAAGCCTTCGACACAGTAAACCATGGGATACTTTGGGAAAAATTATACTCTTCTGGTATTTCTTCAAAACTTATAAGGCTATTGTATAATCTATATAATAATGCCTTACTACAAGTAAAAAATAAAAACGAGTTTTCCGAAAAAATAAAAATCACCCAAGGGGTTTTACAGGGCGAAATTCTCTCGCCACTTTTGTTCGCACTCTTTATTAATAATTTAAATGAATATTTTCGCAACTCAGGTGTAAGAGGTATAAATATTGACAATCTGAATGATTTAATATTACTTGCATACGCGGACGATATCGTCATCCTCTGTGACTCCCCTGTAGACGTTCGTAAAAAATTAATAATTTTGGAAAACTATTGCAAATTAAACAAATTGACGGTTAACGAAGAAAAAACAAAGTACTACTTTTTCACAAAGGTCGAAGTCCAACTCTGAATATACCCTTTACATATAACAACCATCCTATTGAAATAGTTAACAACTTCAATTATTTAGGTCTAATTTTTTCTGCTTCCGGGAAGTTTAATCAAGCTGCAAAGGAGAACCTCCGTAAAGCAACAATAGCTATACAGTCGGTCAAAAATATTTTAATACGAGGCAAATCTGAAAGCTGGGCTGAGAAAAACAAGCTTTTAAATTCTGTAATTAACGCAACAGCCTTATATTCAAGTGAAATCTGGGGTTTTCATAACCACAATATTATAGAAAAAGCACAATTATCATACTTAAAAATCATTCTGCAATGCCCAAAAAACACTCCTAACTATATAATAAGAACTGAGACTGGTGTTCCACATCTTGCAATTGCCATATGGCAAAGAACTTTAAAGCTATGGAAAAAAATATTAGTTATGGACAAATATAGGCTTACTAAAATTGTGTATAACCGCTTATATATTCTTACAAATTCACCCAACAATCCCGAACAAAATTGGGCCTCCCAGATAAGATCCTTCTTATATGAGCTTGGTTACGCCGACGTATGGAATTCGCAACAAATCAACAATAGTAACATAAAAGCCATCATCTCTCTATATAAAAATAATTTACAAAATAAGGATATCACCGACATAAAAAACACTAGATACAATGAACATTACAAACAATTCAATTTATCATTAATAAATAACAAATACTTGTCACTAAAAACATCAATTTATAAGCAACGACTTATTACTCAAATCAGAGTCTCTAGCAAAAAAGGTTTGAAATTCATATATAAAAATATTAAATATGAATTGGATTCGGAAAATACTTGTACTATTTGTAATGTTTTAGAGCTAGAGACACTTTATCACTTCTTCTGCGTCTGTCCCATTTACACAGAACTGAGAACTATTTATTTGTCAAATTATTTAATACAAATTAAAAATGAAACTGATTTATTCCAGCTATTTGAAAATTTGAACATCAATAAAATCAACAATTTATTTTATTATACTCTTAATGCCTTCAAATTGAAAAGTTTTTGTACTAACGATTAGCATGAACGTATTGTAAAACGTAATTTTTTCTTTACTATAATTTATTTCAATCTAATTTTTGTAATAGTTAAATGTATTTATTATTTATCATTGTTATTATGCAGGTAAATGTTGTCAATCCAATTGTATGAGATATATGTACTTTCTCAAACAATAAATGTTATTATTATTATTATTATTATTATTATTATTATTATATATATAAAGTATCTCATTGTATCCATCAAATAGCCCATGGAAATCAGTTGAAAATTTAAAATCTGGCCATGTCAAGTATATAGCATGACCTTGAGACTTACAATTAGTTATGTATTACGACACTTAGCGCTAGTAGTGCTTCTTTCGGAATAATTCGTTAAAATTTTAAAATTTTCGGATGTTTGGAGATTTTAAAATCGTAGCGGCTTGGCGGCAAGTCATAGTGACAATTCAAATTTGAAATTGTATTTTCGTAAAGTATTATTCTTCATTATTGTGTTATTTTATATTATTCTGTTTTTGTGTTTATTTGCTTCTGCAAAATGCTAAGAGGTTGTTGTATGCCGGGTTGTGATGTTGAAAATACAACAAAACTTATTTTCCGATTTATGAAGAAGAAATTTACAAAATTTGGATTGAACGAGTATTACACAAATACAAGATAGAACAAGAAATGAAATGATTAGAGAACAATTTAAATATGTCTGTATTGGACTTCATTGAGCAGAGAGAGCTAGCTTGGTGGGGCCACATGATTTGAATGAACGAAGTTAGACCGGTGAGACAAATATGGATGACAAAAGTGGTAAAAAAAAATACCGAGGAAGACCTAAAGACAACTGGTTTAAGGTAATATTGAAGATCTTGGAGAAGAATAATACGACGATTCAAAACGCTAGGAAGATGACAAGGAATAAGAAGCAATGGGCGAAATTTGTACACAACTAAATGTATTTGTGTACCCTATACCTTATGGTAAAAGGATATCTGACTATATTTTAATATTTTCCTAATGTAGTTTTAAGAAATAAATATGCGTTCTATTTCTAGTTAAATATATATTTTGTTCTTTTGTGTTTATTACTATATCAATAAAAAAGAATAAATATATTCTCAATAGTAATGCGGGATGCAGACTATTCCCGATACTACCCGCCATACTGATTTTAGTTATGTCTTACGACACCGAGTGCTAGTGTTGCAGGGCATGAATGCCTGCTGCTTTATCATTGCAGTTGACTATCTTAATAGTATCTGTTGTCTGTGTTTAAAATGTTTGTAAATGACATAAATGTCAGTGTCAAAAATCCAGAGACATTACTGCAGGCTTTTTCTGGGAAGTACATTTAATATTTCTTATTTTATCATTAATTAAATATTTAAAATTATAGATATAGCTGCCGCACGTTAAATTAACTCTCTTCATGAATACGGAAAGCCTAAAATTCGTACTTGGACAAGTCGATGAGTAATAGTAATTATAACATGCTATTTTTATAACAAGGAAAAGACTCCGTCAACATCAATGTTGGTATAAACAGAAACGGTAATCATTTGTAAGCCAAAGTGTATACAGTAACAAACAGGTCAACTAAACACGCGCTTGCTATGCATATGTATATTTCATCATATACCTTTCAGAAATCCCGCCAATCTCGTCAATGAATTGGAAGAATCTCGAACATTTAGAAGAATAGGAGGACACTATCATAGAATGAATTGTAAAATAAAGAACATATGTAATTAAAATATTTTGTGTGTTCCAGACATGTTAAATACAATATATATAGCCTAATATGAAATCGGCGAGAGGTATTGTGTTGGCCACAACAAATTTTTTATTTGAAGAGATACGAGGTTAGTTAAATAAGCAAAATTGTGCCATTTTATATTAGAAAATTTGTCATGTAAACAAAATAGAAATTGTGTCAGCGGTTCCCAAAATATGGGACAAAATATATATTTTTTAAATGGAACCATATATTTTTTAAAAACAATTCTTTTTTCCTAGGGTTATCGCTCAAATGCAGCTGTAGATACGTGTTTCGCTCTTATTAGAGCTCATCAGTACAGCATAGCTAGTTAATAGGTGGACATTAACTAGAGGTAGTAATAAAAAAAACTGACACAGTGTAACAGCACTAGTAAACAGCCAAATACACCTATGCTATGAGCATGCTATGAGTTAATGTCCACCTATTAACTAGCTATGCTGTACTGATGAGCTCTAATAAGAGCGAAACACGTGTCTACAGCTGCATTTGAGCGATAACCCTAGGAAAAAAGAATTGTTGCGCTCAAGAAACATTATTGTTTTCATATATTTTTTATTATCTTATTGGAAAGAGTATTTTTTTATCTTTCCAATAAGGTAATGTTGATTATGTACAATATTTTCAAATAAACGAGTTATTTACGGTTAAAAATTAAAATTTTGTAAACTATTTTATTAGTTTATTTAGCCAAGTAAGCCAAGTAAACAATTGAGTCTTTGTTTATTTGACGTTTAATAATTTTCCCCGTAAAGTTCTCTGTGTTTAATAATGTTTAATAACTTTACGAATGAAGAAAAGTTAGATATGATCTTTACAAAAGAGCTGAAATGTGCCAAAGAAATAATGGCTTTCAATTTGAATATTTTCTTTAATTGTTTTGTTATTACTGTAAAATAAGGTAATAAAATAATAATTTTATAAAAGACAAATGTGTCCATGGTTTACTTGACTAAATAAACTAATAAAAGATAATTTTTATTTTTAAACGTAAATAACACGTTTATTTGAAAAAATTGTACATAAACATTATCTTATTGGAAAGAGAAAAAAATACTCTTTCCAATAAGATAATAAAAAATATATAGTTCCATTCAAAAAATATATATTCTGTCCCAAATTTCGGGAACCGCTGAGACAATTTTTATTTTGTCTGCATGACCAATTTTCTAATATAAAATGGCACAATTTTACTCATTTAACCAACCTCGTACCTCTTCAAATAAAAAAGTTACCAATAGTGAGCAAGCTTATTGAGACACCTGTATATACAGGATGTTAATACTAAGTCGTTACACCCGAAAATGGTAGTTAGAACTCATTAAAACAAACAACTTTTCTTAGTTCCAATTTTTGATTTTTGCCCCGGTTCGTAGTTATTTGAGTTCTTTTGTTTTTCGAATAATCGTCATAACTCCCTTATTTTAAAGACTATTGAATTTTTTTTCTTTCAAATTTACCTTTAGGTTTTTTAAAACATTTGGCATTTACAATTATTTTTTATTTTTTTAAATGACAAAATGGCGATCGATCAAAAATTTCAAAACATGATTTTTTGATAACCACTCCATCGATTTTCGAAGGTAAAACGTTTATAAAATCTTTAAACTATCTACTACAACATTTGTCCAAAACATTTTTTTCAATCTATTCCAAAAATAGCAATATCGATTAAATTCTATAAACATAACGTAATGACAATAATAATGGCCAAGCTTATAGCGTTCTTGGTAGATGGCTCTACATGTGGTTATTTACCTCTCATCCTCTTGGATAATTTGTCTTTCGTACACTCAATGTAGTCATTGTCTTCTAGAGGACACCACACTGATGAGCTCCAATAAGAGTAAAACGCGTCTTTTTGTCTGGTTGTGTGGACAATTTCTAATAAATGACCGAGAGATTGATTCAGAGACTGAAATCTTGTGAAACGTGTCAGATATGATTTTTTCAAAAATTGTAACATTGACGACCACATTTTTATCACAAATGTATATCTACGCATACAATAATATGGACCACCTTTCAGAAAATCCTGACGGTGGCCATGCTAGCGCATTAATAATATTAATAATATAGTAAATTTATTTATGTATTTTAAAGATATTACTGTTATAATCATATTATTTTCTGTCATGTCAACTCTCGAATGTCAAAGTGACATTTAGATTAACAGCCGTTACTATGGCAGCGGCCGCGAAATTCAATCACACGGCCTATATTGTGGGCGCGAAGTGTTAACTTCACGTCCGGTTGCACAAAAATAGCTGTCACATTTCTAGCGGTAAATACGAAATGTGACAGCTATTCAAACTGATGCATGCGCACTGTGTTATGAAATTTAAGAATGGGTGTGCGTGTTGAGTCGAAATTGTTGCCATTTTGTATTTTCGTATTTACCGCTAGAAATGTGACAGCTATTCAAACTGACGCATGCGTACTGCTTTATAAAATATAGTCTAAAGCTAGCATGAGACAGAGCTTAAGATCGAGTCTGAATTGAAGAAGGGATAAAACATATGATAGCTCACGTGATCTTCCGTGCCCCATATTTACTACTAACGACTATAGAGTTTCAACAAAGTACCACTTCCAGTTGATCATTTGTAATCGTGTACCTGCCAGTTTTTCCTTACGTACGTGCGTAAAGGTATTAACATGTTAATATGAAAAGTTTTGAATTATATTTAATTTTCATTTTTTTTTTTTTTTGCATTAAAATGTATTAGGAGCTTTAAGTAAAGTAAAAGCCTTTATTACTAAATTTTAAAAGTTTTGATTAAAATTTCACGGATCACTTTTTATTATTGCACTATTGGCAGGAGGTAAAACATCGGCAGTCTATCCAGTTTCAAAAAAAGAAGAAGGATGAAATGTTTATATTCACTTATACGAGAAATGGAACAATTTGTCTCCGAAACGTCCTATGTGACAACGAATTATAATAAAAATTTTGGAACCTAAAGGCCCATACTCGAGAATTTTTTTCAATAATTTAGAATGCGGTTTTTTATTATTTGATTTCATTTAATTAAATTTAAACAAATATTTTCTATACAAACAAATATTTTACATCTCTGATTAAAATTTTAACTTCTAGTTAAGTAAACAATATTGGATCGTTTTGTTGACAGCAATGATAAATCTGTCATTTGACAGTTAATTTTGTTTATTTAACTCTTAGTTAAAATTTTAACCAGATATTGAAAAACCGGCCCTAAGTTTGTCTTTAAATTAATATTAACTTGATATGAAATAAAAGTAAAAGCATGCAAAAAAAAATTAAAAATCCTGTATTAAAATAATAAAACAAAATCTTATCTACACAGCCATTATATCATTTAACACGTAATTTTAATTATTTCGTGAACCGTTTTATGAATTTCTAATTTGAAATTTTATTAATAACGTGCTAGGTGTAAAGTTGGCACATCAATAAATAATATTAATTATTTCATTAACCGGTTTATGAATTTCGAAAAATTTTAAAGCAATAACAAAAGATGTGTTAAACAATTTGATATTTTACTAATGACGTGGTAGGTGTGAAGTTAGCACCTCATTAAATAATGTTAATTATCTCGTGAACCGTTCTATGAATTTCAAAAATTTTTAAAGCACAAAGGAGCACTAACGAAGCACTAACAAAAGTTGTATTAAACAATTTCATATATTACTAATGACATGCTAGGTGTGAAGTTGGCAATAATGTTAATTTTCTCGTGAACCGTTCTATGAATTTCAAAAATATTTAAAGCACAAAAGAGCACTAACGAAGCACTAACAAAAGACGTACTAAACAATTTGATATTTTACTAATGACGTGCTAGGTGTGAAGTTGGCACGTCAATAAATAATGTTAATTATTTCATGAACCGTTTTATGAATTCCAAAAAACTTAAAGCACAAAAGAGCACTAACGATGCATTAATTACTAATATAAAAAAGAATTTTTGTGCTTCCAATTTTTATGGAATACTTGATTTAATTTTTAATGCAAACACATAAATTTAGTGAAAAATGGTGAAAATCTCCGAAATTATTGGTTTTAGGCATAGTATACCTTCAATAACATTTAAAGAGAATACAAAAAGGAACACAAATGAATAATAAAATATATGATGTTCCATTCCACGAGTTATGGGCATTTGAAATTGATTAAATTTGATTCGCTTTATTTAACACCCTGTATAATAATATGTAAAAGAAAGTATACGAAAACATAGAGTATAGTTTATAGTTGTAGAGAAAAAAAAATCTTAATTTCTACTATTAAAATAATTTCAGTATGCCTTTATAAAGCAATGCGTGTTTTAGATCTTTTTTACAGAAAAAACGGAATAACTTGGCAACGCCGCGGAAAACTAAAACAAATTTTATATGTTCGTATAGAGGAATCTAATACAATTCAAAATATATAGGATGTTCCATTTAAGAATAGACAAACAATTTTCTTCCAGCTGTAATGCAACAACCTGTATATGTGAAATAATTTTACGTTGTACCCTTTGTGTAGTCGAGTAAATTCGGGAAATAAATTTTTGCTGTATTTCTAACGATAAGCGAGATATATTAAAGAAGGCCATTTCGGTGACTCATCCTGTATAAGGGCGAAACAGTATAATAAATCATTCTTTATTAAAATGTTCTAAAAGTAAATAATTGTATGGTTGTCAAAATCACGTATGTGTGTAAAGTTTCAGTTCAAACGGATATATAAATAAAAATTGGGCTACAATATTTGACCCTAGCAAAGAAGTAAAGTTAAATAAAAGCGTGCAAGAGAAAAGTCAAAAGTAGGGAAACCACGTCGAAAAAGTCTCAAGTAAACCACGAACACTAGTCTATCCGTCGTCCGTCGGTTACTATTGATCGTATCTGTTTAAGGCTAACCCAGTGACGTCAAACATTCCTGCTGTACGTTCGGTGTATTATAATTTAATAAAAATTAATGACTATTAAGTAAGTATTATTTAACTAAAATTAATATATTGATATAAAAAATATTATATTTTAATACTGCTAATATTATTTCCACCAAATTTGATATGAAGGTAATTTTTATGAATATTTAATATGTATAGCTGCATCACGTTAAGTTGACACTGTCCTTATATACGGACAACCTAAAATTCGTACTTGAACAAGTCGAAATGTAATAATAGTTATAATATGCTATTAGTATAATAAAGAAAAGACTAGGTCAACATTTATAATTGTCATAAAGGGAAAGGGGATTCATTTATAAGCCAAAGTAAGCACAGTATCAGTGTGAACTAAACGCGCGCACACAATAATACAATATGCTGTCTTCATGACTTATATAATATCACCACTTTTTTCATTGCGTATTCATAAATTATAAATAATTTACAATTTATTTACTCCAAATTAAAAATAATCAAGATAATTTTTAAAACATTATTCATGTTTCATATCTTCGAACCCTGTTATAATATATTCAAAGCGACATTTATGTATAAATTTCTTATGCCTTTTAAGCACTACACATCTGTATACGACTCCGCGCTCCATGCCTGTACATTAATAATCCGAACGTTTTTGCTCTCCCTTCATTTGGGTCGCTATTTTCTACTGTTGATAGGAGTCAACAGTTCACTATTAGGTCTATGGTTAAAGTAGTTCTGTTACGCTAACATTTTTTTAGTGTAGAGATATCACAGTACAAATTGTGCTTACTTTTGTGAAAATTATGATAGTTGAACGATGTAATCTTTAATGATAATATAACCTATTTATTAATAAGAATTATATGCTATTATTACAACGAGAAAAACACTCCATCAACATTCAAAATTGGTATAAAGGAGAAGGGAATTTATTTAAAGGAATTAATAAAAATAATTACTCGGTAGATTCCAAAAACTTGAATTCCTTTAAATACGTGCACAAAATGTTTCAACGAGAAGTGACAGCCGCATTAATCAACTTTATTTGGAAGGGGATTCATTCACAAGCTAAAGAAATTGTAGTCGATGTTTTCAGATTGACTAGTCTGCGCGGTATCAGTGTCATCTTGGCCCGAGCCAGCTACAACTAATATGCAAAAAATCATTTATTATTTGAATCGAATCTGGGGAACCGAGTTAATTCCCGATCGACAGCGAAAAAGATTTTAAATTATACAAAAGTGACCCCTGCAGTGCAATCTCCACGACAACAATGAGTGCCTGTGAGGTCACTCCCGCACGGTACAAATATGTTATCATTACCGAAGTAGAAAGCAGAATAGCACACCCAGAAATGGGTACTGCCGCGACGATATGTTTATTTTATTTTACATATAAAAATAAAAAATAAAACTTATTTCAAATTTTATACTCATTTTAAAAATATAACAGTGGTCTATAATAATATATACCGGGTGTATACTTAAAATCCGTAATGTAGGGAACACAATGTTATTTTCTTCATTTTGCTGCAGTTTCTGACCTATTAATTTTAAAGATAAGTTGTAAACAAAAAAGTTGTTCAGAATTAAAAACTTTACAATATTGGTCTTAAAATAACGACAATTTCTTTCTATTTTAAGAAAAAAACACAAATTAAAATTCGTTTTGTTTGTTTTTATTTGACATTTAACTTTGGCATATTATTATTATAATTAATTTTGAATATACCATTCATAAATGAATTTGTATTTTCTTTTTGTGTTTAATTATATTTATATATTATATTATATTTTTTATTATATATAAGCAGAGTGTTTTTTTCTTGTACCAGGGCCACTATTGTTATATTGCAAACTAAAAGAACTACGACTTCGACGTACTGAGAGTTACTGTATTAGAGGGCCATTTGGTGATGCATAGGTCACTAGATAATGGCAAAAAACTGATTTTAGTACTTATTTTTTTTTCAAATAACTCATAAGCTATTTGCTACCCAGAAAAATTACAATTTTCTATTGACTATCCAGAGGCGTACAAAAATATTATTCTCTTGGTAAATTATTAAGATATAGCACAATTATAATTAATTTAAATATATATATATATATATATATATATATATATATATATAACCCTATAATTATTTAAATTTTTTTCTCTTTTCAATGATGTAAATATTATTGTTTCGTACTTGTATTACCCTGAAACTTTTTTTCTTATTTCGTTTTAAATTTAAAATTATTTTCGAAATGTTAACAATATTTCTATTTACAATATTTCTTTTACTTAAATAAATTATTTCATTAAAAAATTGCACAGAATATCAATTAAATTAATTTTTTTGATAAAACAATATTTTTTCGTCAGGTCGACACTGATATGTTATAGTCTAATTTGTGTGTAAGAGTTTAAAATGAAAATATTCAGTAAGAAAGTCATAAAATGAATTATATCAATATAAAAAGTATAAAAAAAAATATAAAGCATAATTAATTTTTGGAAAAAAAATTTAACATAAAATAACATTTAGGAAAAATAATGGCAAAAAAATTAAATTTTGTGAATAAAATAAATATGATACACAATAACATTTATATCGATGAAAAGAGAAAAAATAAAAAAAAATATAGGTAAAAGAGGTATGCCTTTTATTAAAAAAAAAAATGTAGTTTGTGCTACTTATATCTTGAAATTACCAATAGGAAAAATGTTTCTCTACACTAATGGATAGACAATATTATATGGTAACATTTTTATTTGAAACATTTTTCTCGATTACTAATAGCAGTTTTTCGCCATTAACTAGTGATCTGTTCATTTTTATGGAAATACAAAAGGTCCTCTAATAAGGCAAATTTTGTCCCATTACATCGAAGTCGAAGCTCTTTTTAGTTTCCGAGATGTAAATAGTGGTCCTGATAAAAAAACATTCTGTATATGTATACAGGCTGTCCGCCTATAAATTAGCCTGCAATTATCTCGTTTATTACATTTAGCGGTTTTAACTATATAACATTAATTACAGTATTTAAACCCCTCTATATAATAGGGGAGGTAGGTCAACATTGTTACTTGCGGGTTTCAAGTAATTGATAGCAACTTTTACTATGCAAATGGCACAGCCTATATATTTATTCAAATTTAAAAAGTACGTGAAATTTAGTACCCAAAGGTAAATAACAATTTTATGTCATTATTAAAAATGCAATGGCGAATGATTAAAATATTGCATTTTTATTAAATGTGGTAGGCATTGAAATTCGCTTTTTTAAATAGAAAGTACCTAACACATTTATAGAAATGTAATATTTTAATCATTTGCCTTTGTATTTTTTAATAATATGACATATAATTGTTTTTATAGTTAGATAGAAAATTTCATGTATATTTTAAATTGTAATAAACATATAGGTGTTCCATTTGAAAATTAAAAGTTGTTATGAAATATGCTTTCAGAACTCATTATTAATAAAATTAAATAATATTTGGGTATAGTTCTGTGTAAATTTATTAAAAACAAGAACGTTTCGACAGCAAGGTGCTGTCTTCTTCAGGTTTTTATAATAATAACATAAATAAATATGTAGTCAAGACTACAAGTATATAAAATCATAGATACGTTGATAAATGGCAAAACATTAAACATACAAATGAATAAGAAAAATTACGAACGAATAACAGGGTACCATGACTTATTTAGTTCATAGCCTGTGTTAAGATTGATATTATTAGGTGACTTCTGGATTTCAATAGCTTCTCTTATCAATCTTCTAATCCAGTGGTTTTCCTTAGCTAAACTTTTCGTATTTTCAAAATCAACTCCGTGTAGTTCCTTTATGGCATGTTCAGCTACCGCTGATTTATCAGGCTAATTAAGTCTTATATGGCGCTTGTGTTCCTCTATTCTAGTAGATACTGTTCTGCCAGTTTGTCCAATGTACACTTTTCCACAATGGCAAGGAATCTTGTATATGCCAGAACATTGTAGAGGAATTTTATCTTTAACGTTACCAAGAAGATCACGGATTTTTATACTTGATTTAAAAGATGTTTTTATGTCATATTTCTTTAAAATCCTGCCAATTTTGTCAGTAACATTGGCAACAAATGGTAAGGTGGCATATAATTTTCTATCTGTAATTACTTGTTGTAGTTGATTATTCTTCGTCTTTAAGGCTCTTTTAATTTGAGCTTTACTGTAACTATTTTTTAGGAACACATCCTCCAAAAAATTAGTTTCTTCTTGAAGTTTACTGGGATGACATAAAGTAGTTGCTCTCTGATACAATGTTTTTATGGTACAAGCTTTTTGTGCAGGATGGTGATTAGAGATCTCATGAAGATATTGATTAGTATGCGTTGATTTTCTATATACTAAGTGAATGAGCTTACCATCATCTTGATTTTCTAAAAGAACATCCAAAAAAAGGTAGGCGATTATTTTCTTTAATTTCAATGGAGAATTGGATATTCTTGTGTTGCATATTTATATGATTTAAAAATTCGTTCAGTTCATCTCTTCCATGAGGCCAAATTGCAAAAACATCATCAACATAACGGAGCCAGACAGTTGGTACCTTTCTAGCTGTATTTAGAGCTTTTTCTTCAAAATTTTCCATATAGAAATTTGCAATGGAGGGAGAAATTGGAGATTCCATGGCAACACCATCCACTTGTTTGTTTGTAGTAATTACCATTGAATAGGGTAAAGCAGGATGTCAAACAATGTTTGAATAGCTTAATAATGTCAACAGGAAAATATTCTTCTAATAATTTTAAAGTTTCTTGAATCGGTACTTTTGTAAATAATGACGCAACATCAAAACTG
Source organism: Ophonus ardosiacus (assembly GCA_943142095.1). NCBI lineage: Eukaryota > Metazoa > Arthropoda > Insecta > Coleoptera > Carabidae > Ophonus > Ophonus ardosiacus. Next base: position 23,180,423 of record OW964834.1, on the reverse strand, counting down.
ACAAGTAAATCATTATCTGTCAAAATCATGTCACCAGTTAATTCCACAAAATGTTTAGAATCTTTCACGTAAGAAGGTGAATGACCAATTAAAGGTTTCAATAAACCGTCCAAATATCTTGCTAATTCATAAGTTGTAGAACCAATAGAACTAACAATAGGTCTTAACGGGACATCGTTCTTATGAATTTTTGGCAGACCGTAAAACCTTGAAATTACAGGGTCCTGGGGAACAAGATTTTTCAAATCTTCTGGTGGCAACGAAGAAGATTTCAGTAGTTTCGTTGTTTGGCATTTTGATGAACCTAGCGGATTACTCTTGACTTTAACATAGGCTGGATCATCTAACAAAGCGTTCGCCTTATTAATGTAATCTTCTTTGTCCATGATAACTGTAGCTTTTCCCTTGTCTGCTGGTAAAACAATATCCTTGTTGTTCTTTATTTCTTTTAAACATAATAATTCTTTTTTTGATAAGTTCGGTTTGATTGGCGTAGCCTTCTTCAGTATGCGCGTAGTTTCATGACGAATCTCTTGGGACTTCTCTGCAGGCAGTGTCTGGGTGGCAGCTTCAACACTTGTAATTATCTCTTCAGTTGGTATACGGCTAGGAGTTACTCCAAAACCAAAACCTTTGCATAAAACAGAATCCTCCGAAACCAAAACCTTTGCATAAAACAGAATAAGCATTATCTGACAAAGAAAGCGAACTTAAATTGATAATTAATTTGTTTGAAGGTAGAGATCCCTTTTCAGTAAAAAGTTTCTGTTTCTTAAATAAATTATCAAATTTAGTTTTTAGTTTTCCTGTTGACATTATTAAGCTATTCAAACATTGTTTGACATCCTGCTTTTCCCTATTCAATGTTAATTACTACAAACAAGTGGATGGTGTTGCCATGGGATCTCCAATTTCTCCCTCCATTGCAAATTTCTAAATGGAAAATTTTGAAGAAAAAGCTCTAAATACAGCTAGAAAGGTACCAACTGTCTGGCTCCGTTATGTTGATGATGTTGCTCATGGACACAAGAATATCCAATTCTCCATTGAAATTAAAGAAAATAATCGCCTACCTTTTTTTGGATGTTCTTTTAGAAAATCAAGATGATGGTAAGCTCATTCACTTAGTATATAGAAAATCAACGCATACTAATCAATATCTTCATGAGATCTCTAATCACCATCCTGCACAAAAAGCTTGTACCATAAAAACATTGTATCAGAGAGCAACTACTTTATGTCATCCCAGTAAACTTCAAGAAGAAACTAATTTTTTGGAGGATGTGTTCCTAAAAAATTGTTACAGTAAAGCTCAAATTAAAAGAGCCTTAAAGACGAAGAATAATCAACTACAACAAGTAATTACAGATAGAAAATTATATGCCACCTTACCATTTGTTGCCAATGTTACTGACAAAATTGGCAGGATTTTAAAGAAATATGACATAAAAACATCTTTTAAATCAAGTATAAAAATCCGTGATCTTCTTGGTAACGTTAAAGATAAAATTCCTCTACAATGTTCTGGCATATACAAGATTCCTTGCCATTGTGGAAAAGTGTACATTGGACAAACTGGCAGAACAGTAGCTACTAGAATAGAGGAACACAAGCGCCATATAAGACTTAATCAGCCTGATAAATCAGCGGTAGCTGAACATGCCATAAAAGAACTACACGGAGTATTTATATTTATTTTATTCACAAAATTTAATTTTTTTGACATTATTTTTCCTAAATGTTATTTTATGTTATATTTTTTTTCCAAAAATTAATTATGCTTTTATATATTTTTTTATACTTTTTATATTGATATAATTCATTTTATGACTTTCTTACTGAATATTTTCATTTTAAACTCTTACACACAAATTAGACTATAACATATCAGTGTATTCTGTGCAATTTTTTAATGAAATAATTTATTTAAGTAAAAGAAATATTGTTAACATTTCTAAAATAATTTTAAATTTAAAACGAAATAAGAAAAAAAGTTTCAGGGTAATACAAGTACGAAACAATAATATTTACATCATTGAAAAGAGAAAAAAATTTAAATAATTATAGGGTTATATATATATATATATATATATATATATATATATTTAAATTAATTATATTTGTGCTATATCTTAATAATTTATCAAGAGAATAATATTTTTGTACGCCTCTGGATAGTCAATAGAAAATTGTAATTTTTCTGGGTAGCAAATAGCTTATGAGTTATTTGAAAAAAAAAATAAGTACTAAAATCAGTTTTTTGCCATTATCTAGTGACCTATGCATCACCAAATGGCCCTCTAATACAGTAACTCTCAGTACGTCGAAGTCGTAGTTCTTTTAGTTTGCAATATAACAATAGTGGCCCTGGTAAAAGAAAAAAACACCCTGCTTATATATAATAAAAAATATAATATAATATATAAATATAATTAAACACAAAAAGAAAATACAAATTCATTTATGAATGGTATATTCAAAATTAATTATAATAATAATATGCCAAAGTTAAATGTCAAATAAAAACAAACAAAACGAATTTTAATTTGTGTTTTTTTTTCTTAAAATTGAAAGAAATTGTCGTTATTTTAAGACCTTTGTAAAGTTTTTAATTCTGAACAACTTTTTTGTTTACAACTTATCTTTAAAATTAATAGGTCAGAAACTGCAGCAAAATGAAGAAAATAACATTGTGTTCCCTACATTACGGATTTTAAGTATACACGCGGTATATATTATTATATACCACTGTTATATTTTTAAAATGAGTATAAAATTTGAAATAAGTTTTATTTTTTATTTTTATAAGTAAAATAAAATAAACGAAATAAGAGAAAAAGTTTTCAGGGTAATGCAAGTACGAAACAATAATATTTACATCATTGAAAAGAGAAAAAAATTAGGAAATAAAGGAAGTACACGGAGTTGATTTTGAAAATACAAAAATTTTACATAAGGAAAACCACTGGATTAGAAGATTGATAAGAGAAGCTATTGAAATCCAGAAGTCACCTAATAATATCAATCTTAACACAGGCTATGAACTAAATAAATCATGGTGCCCTGTTATTCGTTCGTAATTTTTCGTATTCATTTGTATGTTTAATGTTTTACCATTTATCAATGTATCTTGCTGTCGAAACGTTGTTGTTTTTAATAAATTTATACAGAACTATACCCAAATATTATTTAATTTTGTTATGAATTACTCGAAATCCGGAAGTAACAATGTTGACCTATTTCTTCTATTAAATAGACGAGTTTATATATTGTAATTTATGTTATATAGTTAAAGTCGCTAAATGTGATAATAAGTGAGATAATTGTATCGCGATTATGCTCAAATGTGATATTGCGATGTTGAACGATGTCCTTCGTTGGACCTACTGCTGTCAAAGGGTTTTCTCGGGTGCCAATCAGTCGGAAACACAGCACAAGGAGAGATGGTCGATAATGCAGGACGCTCTAATAGCGTTGGTAAATTTATTCCTCGAACGCCAAAAGGATTAGGGTAGCTAAATGGAGATAAGAGGTCGTATTTCTTCTCACAAAAAGAAATTAAATTAACTTTAATATTTTATTAAAATCAGGCAAAGAAAAATATATACAAATGGTATAATACAAATAAGAAAGTAAATTAAGAAAGAATTAAGTCCTACGATAGAACAGGAAGCATTTGCAAGCTTGAATCGCTACTATTCACGGACAACAATAAACGGGCAACAATGGCATACCCCAAAGTTGCGGAAACACGAACGAGTAACAATGGCACACATCAAAGTTGCAGGAGCGCGATACTACCGGTCAACAATGGTACATACTAAGGTTGCTGGAACACGGTACGAACGAGTAATAATGGCACACACTAAAGTTACGGGAACACGGTACGAGCGAGTAACAATGATACACACTAAAGTTATGGGGAAGCGCCACGACGGTCAAAAATGGCCCACACCAGTGTTGAGGGTTTACGGTACGGCGTTAGTATCGGCACACACCAATACTAACCACGAAGATAGCTATCTCGTTTAGCAATGACTCACACCAAAGCTAAAGAACGGAAGCAAACGGACAGTAAAATTTTATTTACCAGCGTAGGGCTCAAAGACAACAGCTGTCAGCACACACCAGCAGCTAAGTCAGACTCGGCAAACAGTCTCTGAATAAAACTGACGTTCTAGCTCGTATTTATACCCCGAAAAACCATTAAAAACATCAAAAAAAGTTCAATCACGATTTGAACCATCTTGCAAATACTTCCCATGTTCGAAACAGAATAAAAAAATAACATTTCATAGAGAATCGAACAAGCGTTAGTCGAGCACTCCAGCTGCTCGACCACGTGGTATCTGATAAGCATAGACATCTGTAAATTCATTGCATTTTGTGTGTGTGTTGCGTACATATTTAAAAAATTATAAAAAATATAAAAATATTTTATCTCAGGTGGGATTTGAACCAAAGAACCTAACTGTGAAAAGCTAACGCTCTAGCCACTAAGCAACGGCGTAAACACAAGATCTAACTTAGTGAAAATCGTTACACACCCCTCGCTCTTTAAAGAGAAATGAAAAGAAAAAAAAAACATTTAAATTTACAAAAAAAAAAATCTAACAACTCACTTCACAGTCTTTTTACCTCTCGCTAAGAAGGATATTGGATATATGCCAAAATTCGCACATCCAGATTTTAGTAAAAAAAAAGCACGCATTAAGGTCCCTAGCATCCGATTATAACATTTTTAAAATGTCTGTGTGTGTGTGTGTGTGTGTGTATGTGTGTATGTCTCCATGTTGGAGGGACGATTCCTCAAAAACTAAGACCGAAGACCTGTTTAACTATGAATTCCTCAATCTGACATTCCTGGGAAGAGTTGAAAAGTTTTTGGTAACAATTGGACAATAGAAAAAATCTTCCAAATATAATTTTTTGAAAATTGTTGTTAGTACAAAAATGAAAGAACAAATAAATTTTACATGTAATACATTTAAAAATTTGATTATATCTTGTATAGATTTAGAGATAAAGACATTATAATATATAGAATAATCTAATCGCAGAGGCCAAGGCACTAAGGAAACTACTTGACAAATTCAAATGTTTATAACATAGTTTGTAAATGACAGATATCAGTGTCAAAAATCAACAGTTTTAATCAGTGCTTTTTTTGTAGAAAAAAAGGTGTCGGAACGCACATTTTATCAGTGGCCAAAATTTTGGTGGGGCAGGATATGATGAAAAATAAGGCGCCGCAGTCGAATTTTTTTTTTATTCAAGGTCAAATGCTTTATAATTGAAAGTTAAATTTTTTCAAGGGATGTGAAGCAGCATGTTTTTTTTTACCCTTTCATGTACAAAAATAAATTAAAAATAATTTTGTATGGTTTTTATTGAAAAAAAATATATGCAGATATTAATTTGACACTAATAAAAATTTATAATAATTTCCACACTTTCGACCAATTTTCATCGACTAATTCCTCTCGACTCCTTTTCTTGCTATTAGAATCAGTTGCTGAATGTCGACCTCTGAGCAACCACAGATCGACATATCTTGAAGGATCAAAAAGTCTCAGAGGCGGTCCAACAAGTTTAATAAATAAAAGTGCTGAAACTGTTTTGATCTTCAACGAAGCTCTTGTTGCGGTTATAATTAAATTCATCTGTGAAAACCCGCGTTCACATTCACTAGAAGAAATGGGAATGGTATTAAGAGCGTGTATCAAATGCAACAATTTTTCTGGATAAGTATTTTCGAGAATGTATTCACGGAATCCACGTATCATATCTCTTTCATTCAGTTGCAGTCTGATAGACATGTTTCTGATTTCCTCTTCTCCAAATGTCAGTTGATCATTAATGTCGCCAGGCCAATGTTTTTTGTCAAGTACGCGAGCCCAATGCGCTAACTCAACATCTTTACTATCAAGTAACCTTTTTTCGATTGACTCTTTTAATTTTGTGTAAAATTTATTTGGGTCAATAGGTGGATAATTTTTTGAATCTTTTTTGTGAAGTAAAACTCCACGAAAGCGGAGATCGCGTACCGCAGCCGCAGCACATTTATAATAGGGTCTGAAATTCTGTTTTCTCTCTTCAAAAATTTGTAAAAGTGTTTTTATTTTCTGATTTGCCTTGTATAGGTCCATGTCGCGCTCCTGTAGGTCTAAACTTAATTCAGATAATTCTTGGAGAGCACCACACATTAATCCCAGATCCAATAAAAATTCTGTAGATGTAATTTTTCTTTTTAAACCATCATAAGTACATTTATCGTGTTTATCTCTTGTAGAATCATTCATCGCATTTTCAAAATGATACACAAGAGATTCAAAATTATTCCACACAGCCACAACTGAACGGAAACTAGATGACACCCATCGGGTACTTAATATTCGTCCAATTTTCAATAGCTCAACGCCTAGTAATTCTGCACATAAATGCAACTCTCTACTATTTTTTGGCGAAGCATGGTACACGACATACAGTTTATCAATAAATGATTTGAATCTGTTAATTCCCGAAATTTCCTTTACAGCATCACCTACTGCTAATTCTAGTCTGTGATTAGTGCAGGGCCAAATTATAATTGAAGGAAACTTTTCTGACAGCAATTTTTTTACTCCACTTTTACATCCTAACATCACTGCAGCGCCATCGCACGCTAGAGAAACCAAATATTTTTTTAAATAATCTTCTGTCATCCCATAATAATTAAGACATGGCAGTAAGGAATCAAATACTCCTTTTGCCGGTACATTTTCAAGTTCTACCAAGTCCAAAAATAAATTTATTGGTGAATTCATTTTAATGTTTTCGATACAGCATCGAATATACACTAAGAGGGTAGTTTTTTGGCTTAGGGTGGTTGATTCATCAATTATCAATGAAATTTTATTATTAGATTGAACTATTTCTTTCACCACAATTTTTCTCATTTCTTCACTTACATGATTCACAATGTTAATACACGCATTTGTAGAATGAAGAATACGACCCATATCAACTCCATTCAGTTCATGCAGATCAATTTCAGTTTCAAAATTATGGAATGATTGATTTTCCTTTGCTACTTTATATGCAGTACGAAAAATTTTTGCGGTTATTATTTTTTCGTGAGTTAATGTGTTTAAAAAAACGTTCTCAATGGTCTTCTTTTCGGCTTGAGCAATTATTTTTAACGCAGCTTTATGTGCAGCAGATTCTTTGTGATCGAAAATTTTTTTTCGAAGTGAGCTCAACTGTTGCTTCCTCTCTTTCCCAGAATAAGTTATCTCAATATTGGCCCATTCTTTGGAAACTTTCATTCCCATCTTCGTTTCAACTCCAAGAGTTCCAGCATTTCTACAAGGCGTGCAACCAAGTTTCATTTTAGTAAAACACAGCCATTCGTTTTTCGAACAAAATTCATTTTTTTGATCTACCGTCCAGCAGTCCGGCCAAGTATTTTTATTGTTAGTTTGGTTTTGCTTTTGTTGTTCTTGATCTGCGTTAGATGATTCAGAAATATCAACTGGCGGTAATATTTCCATATTTTCTGCCGTTATGTCTGTCAATATTCTGGGTTGTTTAATAACGGGACCGATGTTTGAAAAATAATTAGTTATTTTTTTCATTTTTAAATTTGGATTCAAAATTTTACGCTAAAAAAGAAGAAAAAGAAAAACATGCACTAAGAAGAATTGAAAATAAAGATGCCAAACTTACGTTAATTTCCCAAATTTATTTTAGCAAAATTCTTTTCAATCAATCGCTGTGCTCGTACACAGAGGGTATTCCCATTTCCTGTACATACACTATACACCAAACCACGGTGGATGTTAGCAAGCGAGAGAAAACGCCTCAGCGTCAAAGTGCGCGTGCGTTCCCTTTATGTGAACTAGTCAGCAAGTAGTTGCACTCTTGATGTATAAATTTTTGTTTTTGTAGTTCTCCGTATCCGTAGGATGGCATAACTTTCGAAGCCAGTTAATTTTTCTGTTGTAGTCCACCTGTACAGCTTGTATGTAAACATTTAACAGAGCGTATATTTTTGTCATTATTATGCGCAATATGTATAAACCAGGAGTCGAAGCTTAGGCGATGTGCTGTCGAATTACTAGATTAAAAACACCGCTGAGAAGTGCAATACTGTTTATATTTATACTGTGCTACAGATGTGTGAATATTTCTTTGGCGTGATTTTTATATCCACAACTTAATAAAATTATCAAAATAAATAAAATAGTAAATAATTTTCAAAAAAAGGAAAAGCCGGCGAAAAAAGGTGCCGGAACGCCGTTCCGGTGCGTTACATTACAAAAAAAGCCCTGGTTTTAATGACATTCTGATAGCATTTTCTGGGAAGTATATTTAATCTTCCTTATTTTTCTTTAAATTAAATTTTTAAAATTATATGTAAAATGCATATATCCATCAGAAATACCGGCAATCAGGTTGTTGAATTGAAAGAATCTCTAACATTTAGGAACTTTCTCATTTAATGAATATATATATATATATAATTAGAATTATATGTGTACGGAAGACATGTTAAATAACAAAAACAATATTTGGGTAAAGTTCTGTAATTATTTGTTATAAAACCACGGTTCGATAGTGCATTACAATACTTATGTAACCTAATACGGAAATGGCGAGAAGTCTTGTTCTGGCCACAACAAATTTTTAATATTGCGGTCTCCTAGCCGGCCTTCACTGTCCCACGGTTCGAACGGCTCCATCAAGGTTCTCGAACGTCACCCTCCCTGTCCGTCCGTCCTTGTACGTGGCACGCAGCTTTTTCCCCTTGCGGCGGATGCCCATAAAGTATGTCGATGGGCTGGTGGATGACATCCTTGGTATCGGGACCGGCAGGCACCGGTTGAGAACTCTCCAGTCGTTCACATTAATCGGAGACAGTTAGCCCGCGTACTGCAAGGGCTACTGGGAGCGGCGACGCGTCGGGGCACAGAACATCCTTGGGATAGAAGAGATGGAACGGCCTTCAACCGCTGCAGCATGATGACAGTCGATAGCCTAGGGGGTTGGTCGGGGCAACCATTTCTCGTCGGTCGTCGGCCATATCAGTAACAACTTGATTAGTCATAGGCGGACTTAATGTCCTTTACATGGACGAGACGGGCGCGGCGGCCTTGTACGCCCTGCAGGATATAGACTTGGGCAGAAAGGCGTTTGTTTACGGTCCATGGACCCGAGTACCTTAGGGCGAGCCGCGGAGCAAAGCCTTTCGCAGCAACAGTCAGCGGGTGTTCGGGACTCATAACGCGATGTCTAATTTCGGACGCAGTCGCTCGAGACGCTCCAAATATTCTGGAGGAATGCTATGTGCATCATCGGCCTTGGCTGTATCGTCAAGAGCTTACCTTTTTCAAGGCATCTGGATTTCGCGGCCGAAATTCATGTAAGCCGGTGAGTAGCCAGTTGAGTCATGACGGTAGGTATTGATGGCGTATGGTCAATTCAGGCAGTTATTCATCCCAGATTTTCTGATTCCCGTCTCAATAAATCGGTAGCATGGGTTTCAATAACCGATTGACGCGCTATACGGGATTAGCTTGCGGTGTGTACGGTGGCGTCAAATGGTGCCGAATTCCTAGTACCTCTAGTTGTCCACGAAATTTATTGTTATTGAATTCCGTGTCATTGTCTGTTATCATATCGACATATGACCAACTCACGGAAAGCCTGTACAATATTCGCGGCGGTGACTCTACGGTGGGCTCAACATTCGACAAATTTCAGCAGCCGATCCTGGTCTTCCACTAGGTACACATTCCCTTTCTTGGATCGGGGCAGGGGACCCACAATGTCAGTTGAGATAATATCCCATGCACACCGGGTTTTGGATGCCGACATATTTCCATCTGTCTTCGCCTGCTCGAATTTGAACAGCTAACACTGACGGCATGCCTGCACATGTCGCACGACTTCCTGGCTCATGCCAGGCCAGTAGTATCTTCTCATAATTTGATTGAGAGTATTGGCAAAACCCATGTGACCAGCGTCGTGGTTGGAATTAAGGACCTCGGTGCGATCGCTTACGGGCACACATAGCTTCCATTCTATGTCACTGTCCGGCTCAGTAAGGTTGTTGGGGTCGAAGAAACGGCGGTATAACTTCCACTCCTGAATTCGGTAATCTGGGTACTCTTTCGCCTTTTCCTGTACGGCCTTAAACTTCCGTGAAACTTAGTACGTGAAATCCTGTGAAACTTAGTACGTGAAATATTTACTCTTTGAAACATGGCATCGTGATGCTAAAATTCTCAGTAGTTTGAATAATAATAGACACAGTTTCTCATTCATTTATTAAATTGTACATAGTGTGTACTGCATTTTTCACTGCTCGAAATTAACCTAAGAATTTTGGCTTACACCACTAGCTATCCGCAAAACCTTCCTCATCCTTCTCTCAGTTATACGGAGATACAAGATGGCGCCCGAGCAAAAAACAACACCGACAGAAGGAATGAGGGGTGAGGATGACGTCACAAAATGGAGCCCAAACAATGACGTCACAAAATGGCGCCCAAGCAGAGACGTCACAAAATGGCGCCCGAGCAGGGACGTCACAAGATGGCGCCCGACTAATGACGTCACAAACGGTGTAAATATAAAAAAGCCTGATGATCAGTAATGACGGTAAACTGGTATTGTTGCAGGTAGTGGCGCATCTTCTGCATACCTCAAACTACTGCGAGACATTCTTTATCGGCCGTGCTGTTATTTTGCTCCGCTAGGTTTAATGTGCGGCTTGCATAGGCGATCACATACTTGTAGCCCACGATGCGTTGCAGTAAAGCTGCTCCTAACCCTTTGTAGGATTCGACCGTTTGTAAAATGAACGGATGTTTAAAATTAAGTCAGGCGAGCACTGGTGCAGTGCTTAATGCGGATTTTAATTGGTCAAATGCACCTTGCGCCTTTTCCGTCCATTTCCATCGTTCGGATTTCTGTAGAAGTCGGCTGAGAGAGGTAATGAGGTCCGAAAACCCGTTTTTGGGCTCCTTTTGCACATTTTTTTTATTAGTTCAATGTTATACACTTTATTACAAATTGAACATAATTACGTTTTTAATATTTTAAAACATAAACAAAAATATATAATTTACATTTGAATACATGGTTTACTCGCAGAATTCAGAACAATGAGTTCTTTATGTACCTGGCAAACATGTTGTCGCAGGTTGTCCAAGTTACTCTATTTGTTTTTTTCGATCTAAGATAGACGTGTATGAGAATAGATGTATTGTGTCGCAACTCGTTTCGCAACCTCTCATATTCTTCGACTTTCAACAATAACTCATCGACATTGATGAAGGCCTTCCGCCGGATGTAATGCCTGTACTCGGGATGCAGGTTTTTATAAAGCCGGAATAGCTTTTCCTTTTTTGTTAGGCTCCCATGGCATCGCATCAGGGTCTGAAACTGGACGATATAATCGCGGCCTCGTTCTCCGGGTTTCTGATTTCTTTGATTGAGTTGTAGTTGGTAATCAGTCGAGCGACAAAAACGGCGAAAGTTTTTCAGAAAATCTTCCCAGGTGTTCCAGGTCTCCTTATTGTTCCTGTACCACAGCATAGCAGAACCACGTAAAAGTTCAGGGATCGCCGTTATCAAACTGTTGTGATAATGCAGATTATTATAATAACAGCGATAGCCATGAAACAAGGAATAAGAAATAATATATAAATGTCAGATCATAGTCTGTATATTAAATAAAATAAAGTTGTATAAAACTGTAGAACCCACTCGCATAGCGCACATTTTAAATATAAAAATATAACATTGTGGCAGCGCTTTAGCGAATTATATGTGCGTCCCATCAAATTAGTTTATCATTACCACCTCTTGAACCATTTAGTTTTAAACTTACCGACTGGACACAGTCGAAAAATCGTTTGAGCGATATAGGAGAGGATCAGGTTTACATGACGCGTCTCAAAATAGGCAGATTGATGTTTTTATATACAATATGGGCGAACGAGCTGAAAAGGTTTTTGCTTCCTTTACACCAGAACAAACAACTTAAGAAATAACATTATAGAAATTCGATAATTATTTTGTGCCTCGTAGAAATATAATCTACGAATGAACGAAATTTTTAAGACACACACAAGGGAGCAATTCCGTTGAGAAATTTATAACTGATTTGCACAGTTTTGCGAAAACGTGTGAATGGGACAAATTAAATATTGACATGATCCTACTAGTGCTTATCATAGGCATGCGAGATACTCATGTTAGTGACAAGTTGCAACTAGACCCTGATCTCACTTTAGAAAAAGCTATTACATGTATTAGACAGTATGAAGAACTTATTCGCCAAAAAGAAGATTTAAAAGAAAAAAGTGTAGCTGTCGTCACGAGAAATCAACAAAGAAATAAAAACTGAAAAGAAAATTTCAAGAAGAATTTTCAAAAGAAGGAAAATAAAAGTGAAAAGGATAATAAATGTACAAGATGCGGCTATGACTGGCATGGAAAACTTTCAGAATGTCCAGCAAAAAATGCAAAATGTGGAAATTGTCATAAAATAGGACATTATAGCAAACAGTGCTTTCAGAAAAAGAAAAACTTTCAAGAAATTTGTTGTTCTGAATCGGATAATGACGATGTTCTTTCGTTCATGAAGTTCGAAAAATAGACAATGAAGAAAATTTATTTATTGGTTGTATCAAGAATGATATCTCCAGTGACGCTTCGACTGAAGAAATACAAATAAAATATGGAGAAAAAAATCTAAAATCAATTAAATTCAAGTTAGATACTGCTGCAGATGTAACAATGGTACCAGCTTATGTCATAGAAAATGTAATTTCTGAATTATCCCTGAAGTCCTGTAATAGCATTGTTTTCAGTGCAAAAAAGCAAGAGCGCTGAAATATATATATATATTAGTCACTGTTAGGCTACAACTGAAATACAAAAATAAAGAAATCGTTGAAGATGTTTACATTTCTGAAGAAATTAATGTTGCTTTGCTAAGCCGAAATTCGTGCCAAAATCTTGGCTTGGTAAAACGAATTTATGCAACAAAAAAGGAAAATAATTGGATCGAAGAGTTTCCTAAACTTTTTCATGGGTTAGGTAGCGTTGAATAGAAATGAAAGAAAATGCGAAGCCGTCTGTAATCTCTTCACCAAGAACAGTTCCCATTCCACTAAAAGACAAGATCAAGAAAACACTTGATGAAATGGTAGAAAAAGAGTCATAATACCTGTTTCTCATGCAACCGAATGGTGCGCTCCGATGGTTATGGCAACCAAAAAAGGTGGAGGCATAAGAATCTGTGTCGACCTTTTGATACTTTACAAGAATAGAATTATCTCTTGCCGAACTCGGTGAAGGTCAATATTTTAGCAAATTAGATGCGAACCATGGATTCTGGCAGCTGAAATTAGCAAAAGAGTCTCAGGATTATACCACATTTATTACACCATTTGGAAGATTTAAATTTGTTCGACTTCCATTTGGCATCACATCTGCACCCGAAGAATTTCAAAGACGAATGCATAAAATTCTCGCAGGAGCAAAAAATTGTATTGTCCACATGGATGACGTTCTAGTTTGGGGCAGAAACAAAGAAGAACATGATGAATGTCTTCTAGGCATAATTCAGAAGATTCAAGATGCTGGTACGACTCTGAATAAAGATAAATCTGAATTCTGCAAAGAAACAGTTACATATTTAGGTTTTGTCTTCTCTAAGGAAGGCATAAAATCTGATCCAGCAAAAGTAGAAGCAATTGATGCAATGGATGCTCCAATAAATATTACAGAATTGCAAAGATTTATGGGAATGATAAATTTTCTATCAAAATTCAGTCGCGACAAATCTGAAAATATGGAGCCTATCTCCAGCCTTCTCAGTTCAAAAAATACTTTTGTTTGGTAATCGGCACAAGAAGAAGCATTCAACAAAATCAAGAACAATTGATCTCTTCACCATGTTTAGCGATGTACAATTCTTCAAAAAAGTCAATGATTTCCTATGATGCTTCGACGAAAGGTATAGGTGCTGTACTTCTTCAAGAAGAAGATGGATGAAAAGGCCTGTTGCCTACATTTCTCGTACACTAACAGATTCAGAAAAAAATTATGCGAATATAGAGCGTGAAGCACTTGCAATGACTTGGGCCAGCGACAGATTGAAGAATTTTTTACTGGGTAAACATTTTACTATTGAAACAGATCATAAACCTCTTTTACAAATTTTCAAAACGAAAAATTTAGATGATCTGTCTCCAAGACTCCAACGCTTTAGAATGCGTATGATGCGATATGATTATGACATCATATATACACTTGGCAAAAATCTACACATTGCTGATCTTCTATCCAGAAAACCACTCCAGTATGACAATAGCGAAGATGAACTAAGCGAAGAAGTTGATGCTTTTATTCATGAAATTTCACTAAAAAGTATACGTACAACAGATGAAAATGTTCCATAAGTAATTAATTCACAAATGCAAGATTCAAGATGCACCGACCTCAAGAACTTAATAAAGGATGGCCGAATAAATCAAGTTTGTCTGCTGAGTTACAAAAATATTATTCCATTCGAAACCAACTCAGTGTAGTTGAAGGAATTCTGCTTCGAGGAAACCGAATGATAATACCGAAGGAACTTTAGAACATTATGCTTGAAAAACTGCACTTTGCTCATTTAGGAATCACCAAGACACGAAGACTAGCACAACGAAGTATGTGGTGGCCTAATATATCCCAAGATATTGAAGCAACAATTAAATGTGTTCAACACTCGATAAATTTTCATGAACCATTAATTCCTTCCAAATTTCCCGACTATCCCTGGCAGAAAACATTTATTGATCTTTTCAAACTCGAAGAAAAATGGTATTAAGTCACAACTGATCATGATTCTTTGAAATAAATAAATTAAATCGTATGACAACTTCTGACATTATACAAAATTGTAAACTCATCTTTTCCAGGTATGGTATTCCACAATAAGTATTCTCTGACAGTGAAACTCAATTTCAAACATTGGAAAATTCAGAATTTCAAAAGTTTGCTAAAGAATGAGGATTTACTACCTTTACAAGTGCCCTCAATACCATCAAGCAAATGGTTCCGCTGAAATTGCAGTAAAGACGGCTAAAAATCTTATTAAAAGAAACAAGAACTACTTGGAACTTGCCCTTCTAGTTTACCGGAATACAGCATTGGAGAATGATTTTAGTCCAGCAGAAATGCTTTATGGTAGAAATTTAAGAGACAATTTACCAGTCACCTGTCAAATTCTGCTCTCCAAACCTAATATGTGTATTTTACCCGAGAGGAAAGAAAATTATAGAGAACGATATAAACGGAATTATGACCACCGTCGGAAAGCTAAAGATCTCAGACCCTTGAAATGTGGAGAACATGTTAGGATAATCGACCTGAAACGTCATGGTGAAATAATCAAGGTATTGAATGAACCTAGGAGTTACATAATAAAGACAAGTAAAAATACTGTAAGACGAAACCGCTTTCATCTTATCCCAGCTCTGTATCTTCAGCAACTCCCTGATTATGTTGATTTTGACATAATACCAAATACTGCTAAAGATACTCCATTTCAAGTTTTAATTCCACCGCAACCTCAGCATTTGAAAGGTACAACAATTCCATGTAATAATAACATAAGATTACGCTCTGGGAAAATTGTTGGTAAACCATAATGGTATATAAGTTCAAAGTTCTGAAGATGATTCCATCTTAGGGAATGATGTTGTGTTAATGTAGATTATCATAATAGCGGCGATGGCCATGAAACAAGGAATAAGAAATAATATATAAATATCAGGTCATAGTCTGTATATTAAATAAAATAAAGTTGTATAAAACAGTAGAACCCACTCGCATAGCACACATTTTAAATATAAAAATATAACACAAACTTTCGTGTGATACCTCGAAGCTGATTTTCGCCTCTTCCAGCCTTTCCAGGAACATGACGGCATCGGTTCTTTCGTCAAAGGAAACGTTCCATTCGGTCGCCAATCAGTCGGAAACACAAAAAGAAATTACAGTAACTTTAATATTTTATAAAATAAGGTAAAGAAAAATTTATACAAATGGTATAATATAAATAAGAAAGTCAATGCAGAAAGAATGAAGTCCTACTATAGAACAGGCAGTATTTTCAAGCTCGAATCGCTACTATAAACGGAAAACAATGAATGGGCAACAATGACACACACCAAAATTGCGGAAACACGAACGAGTAACAATGGCACACACCAAAGTTGCTGGAGCGTGGTACTACCGGGCAACAATGGTACACACCAAGGTTGCGAGGACACGATACGAACGTGTAACAATGGCACACACCAAAGTTACGGGAACACGGTATGAGCGAGTATTAATAGCACACACTAAAGTTATGAGGACGCGCCGCTTACGCCAGAGTTGAGGGATTACATTACGGCGTCTGTATCGCCACACACTAATGCTAACCACAGAGATAGCTATCTCGTTTAGCAATGAAACACATCAAAGCTAATGGACGAAAGCAAACGGAGAGAGTAGAATATTACTTACCAGCGTAGGTCTCAAAAACAAAAGCTGTCAGCACATACCAACAGCTACGTATATATACCCTGTAAAACCGTTAAGGACTCCAAAAAGGTTCAAACACGATTTTAACCATCTTGCAAATACTCGCTATGTTCAGAACATAAAATAAACAAATAAAAAGTAACATTTCATTGGGAATCGAACGAACGATCCCCAGTACTCTAACCGCTCGACCACGCGGCATTTGACAAGCATGGACAATATCTGTAAATTTCAAAATCGCAAAAATATTTATTGATACAACACAATAAATGTTTATTTTACAACAATCGCCGTACAATACAATGAATTCATTATATTGTATGTGTTACAAAATTGTGTTATTTACAAAATAATAAAATTTATAAAAATATTTTATCCCAAGTGGGATTTGAACCAATGAACCCAACTACAAAAGGCTAACATGCTAGCCGCTAGGCTACTGCGTAAACATAAGATCTAACTTAATGACAATCGTTACAATACATATAAAGATGTTCAAAAAATATAGGTCACGGATTTAAAGATGTATAATATATAACTCGTACTTTTCACATTACAAAAAATCATAGTGGCCGTTTATAATGGAAAACAGTCAATTAAAAATTATAATGTTCAAAATGTTCAGTTTGAACTCCAATACAATATTCTAATCTTCGTCTCATGGACTAAGGAATATGTTCGAAAATTCCTAGTTTATGGCGAATTGTGTTGCAGCTATTTATAATTCTTTGACGTAAGGCATCGATGTTACTAACTGGTGCTGAATAAACTTACTTTTTAGACTACGTCAAAAATAAAAATCAAGAGGCCACCGTATAGGATCCCCTCTACTAATCCATAAATAATCATAAAATTTATTCAAACACATTCTTTGTCTTATGGCTAGTGGAGTATTTTCTAATAAATCTGGCTATACATTTTCTAGAAAATTTCTATAAATGTTTCCATATAATCTTTGCGGGCAAGAACTGGGTGCCAATAAGTTCATCACCAATAATGCCTGCCCATACATTCACTCTAAAATTATTTTGATGCTACTTTGTAGAAAACCATGGGGTCCGCCGACCAGAGATGTTTATTGTGAAAATTTGTTATTCCATTCCTATTAAACCTGGCTTCATTGGTAAATAGCATGATGTGAAGTGAGGAGTAAAGTCACATTGTAAAAACCATTCACAATGTTCTACTCGAAGTTGTAAATCATCTTCTTCCATCTGAAGTGTTAAAACACTTCTAGGTCTTCCTCTGTCACCAGAATGAATCTTGAAGTTCCCAAATTCTCTTAGGCGACGATCAACTGACCCGAAAAATCTTCTACTTGGCATCCTCCAATTTGGAAAAATCTCCTAGTACAAACATCTAGCTTCTACTAAATCACCGTGAGCACGACCGAACATTAAATGCATATCTGCTAATTCGGAAAAAGTGTATTATTCATGGTAAAATTATATTAGTAGCAAATAACAATAATTATGACAAATAAGAAAAAACAAAAGGCCTTCAATTGTTTTTTATTGTAAACGGCCATTATGATTTTATTGTAATGTTAAAAGTAAGAAATAAAATATTAAAAAACTAGGCATTTCCGGATATATGTTTATATGAACATTTTTCATTTTTTGTTGAGATGTATTATCTACCTTTAAATCCGTGACCTCTATTTATTTAACACTCCGTATAGGATGTTAATTACATATCTAGTCATAGGTGTTTAACGCAGGAAAACAGTTTTTCTTTGCGCAAAAGTCCCAAATTAATTTTAAAGAAAAAAAATTATATCCTACACCTAAATTATTAAACAGATTTAATTTTGTACGTTGGAAACATACAAAATCGAATTCGAAATTGTCGAGAGACAGAAACGGCGAAAGCTTTTCAGAAAATCTTCCCAGGTATTCCAGTTCGCAATTTAAAACCAAATGATTTACAATATCGAGTAGAATATTGTGAACGGTTTTTACAATGTGAAATTACTCCTCACTTCACATCATGCGATGAAGCCGGGTTTAATGGAATGGAATAACTAATTTTCACAACACACATCTCTGGTCGTAGGAATATCCCCATAATTATCTACAAAGTAGCATCAAAATAATTTTAGAGTGAATGTATGGGCAGGCATTATTGGTGATGATCTTATTGGCACCCAGTTCTTGCCCGCAAGGTTATATGGAAACATTTATAGAGATTTTCTAGAAAATGTATGGCCAGATTTATCTGAAAATACTCCACTAGCCATAAGACAAAGAATGTGTTTGAATAAATTTTATGATGATTTATGGATTGGTAAAGGGGGTGCTATACGGTGGCCCCTGGATTTTTATTTTTGATTAGGAATTTTCGAACGTATTCCTTAGTCCATGAGACGAAGTTTAGAATATTGTATTGAAGTTCAAACTGAACGTTTTAAACATTATAATTTTTAATTAACTGTTTTCCATTGTAAACGGCCACTATGATTTTATTGTAATGTGAAAAGTATGAGTTATATACTATACATCTTTAAATCCGTGACCTATATTTTTTGAACATCCTCTATATGGGATCCCGTAGCCGCGTGCCAGAGTGTCTGGTCACGAACCTGGGGAACCGGGTTCGATTCCGACCGACGGCAAATATTTCGAAATTTAAATGGCACAAAAGTGACCCCTGTGGTGCACCCTTCACGCCAGCAATCAGTGCCCGTGAGGTGATGTCTGGTAAGCGGCCGCACGGTACAAATATGTCATCATCATTACCGATATCTGCGATAAAGCAGATTGTGTCACACTCAGAAATGGGTAATATGCCGTGATGATATATTTATTTATTTATTTATTCTATATGTATTGTAACGATTGTCACTAAGTTAGATCTTATGTTTACGCCGTAGCCTAGCGGCTAACGTGTTAGCTTTTTGTAGTAGGGTTCATTGGTTCAAATCCCACTTGCGATAAAATATTTTTATAAATTTTATTATTTTGTACTTATGTAAACTACACATATAATATAATGTATTCATTGTATTGTATGCCGATTGTTGTAAAATAAAAATTTTTGTGTTGTATAAATAAATATTTTTGCGATTTTGAAATTTACAGATATTGTCTATGCTTGTCAGATGCCACGTGGTCGAGCGGCTAGAGTACTGGGGATCGTTCGTTCGATTCCCAATGAAATGTTACTTTTTATTTATTTATTTATTTATTAATTTTATGTTCTAAACACAGCGAGTATTTGCAAGATGGTTAAAATCGTGTTTGAATTTTTTGAAGTTTTTAACGGTTTTTCGGGGTATAAATGCGAGCTAGAACGTCAGTTTTATTCAGAGGCTGTTTGCTCTCTGCCGAATCTGACTTAGCTGCTGGTGTGTGCTGAAAGCTGTTGTTTTTGAGACCTACGCTGGTAAGTAGTATTTTACTCTCTCCGTTTGCTTTCGTCCTTTAGCTTTGATGTGTTTCATTGCTAAACGAGATAGCTATCTATGTGGTTAGCATTAGTGTGTGGCGATACAGACGCCATAATGTAATCCCTCAACTCTGGCGTAAGCGGCGCGTCCTCATAACTTTAGTGTGTGCTATTAGTACTCGCTCATACCGTGTTCCCGTAACTTTGGTGTCTGCCATTGTTACACGTTCGTATCGTGTCCTCGCAACCTTGGTGTGTACCATTGTTGCCCAGTAGTACCGCGCTCCAGCAACTTTGGTGTGTGCCATTGTTACTCGTTCGTGTTTCCGCAACTTTGGTATATGCCATTGTTACCCGTTCATTGTTTTCCGTTTATAGTAGCGATTCTAGCTTGCATATACTGCGTGTTCTATTGTAGGACTTAATTCTTTCTGCATTGAGTTTCTTATTTATATTATACTTTATTTTATAAAATATTAAAGTTACTGTAATATCTTTTTGTGTGAAAAAATACGAACTATCTCAATTTAGCTACCCTAATCGTTTTGGCGTTCGAGCAATTAATTTAGAGACGCAACTAGAGCGTCCTGCACTATCGATCATCTCTCCTTGTTTTGTATTTCCGACTGATTGGCGCACGAATGCAACGTTTCCTTTGACGAAAGAACCGATGCCGTCATGTTCCTGGAAATGCTGGAAGAGGCGGAAATCAGCTACGAGGTATCAGACGAAAGTTTGATCCCTGAACTTTTACGTGGTTTTGCTATCCTGTGATATAGGAACAATAAGGAGAACTGGAACACCTGGGAAGATTTTCTGAAAAGCTTTCGCCGTTTTTGTCTCTCGACTGATTACCATCTACAACTCAATCAAAGAAATCAGAAACCCAGAGAACGAGGCCGCGATTATATCGTCCAGTTTCAGACCCTGATGCGATGCCATGAGAGCCTAACAAAAGAAGAAAAGCTATTTTGCGGCTTTATAAATACCTGCACCCCGAGTACAGGTAATACATCCGACGGAAGGCCTTCATCAATGTCGATGTGTTATTATTGGAAGTCGAAGAATATGAGAGGTTGCGTCTATTCTCATACACGTCTATCCCAGATCTAAAAATAAATCAAGTAGAGTAACTTGGACAACCTGTAACAAACATGTCTGCCAGGTACATAAAGAACTCATTGTTCTGAATTCTGCGGGTAAACCACGTATTCAAATTGTAAATTATATATTTTTGTTTATGTTTTTAAAATATTGAAAAAGTAATTATGTTCAATTTAGAATAAAGTGTATAACATTGAACTAATTAAAAAGAAAATTGTGAAAAATGAGCACAAAAACAACTGACCCCCTCCCCCTCCGCCGTCATTATGTCATATGGCGCCACGCGAGCTCTAACGTCACACAGAGCACGCAAGTACTTAAAGATTAAAGGATTCCACCTAAGTGAAGCAGAAATATACTCCTCGGAACCCCAAAATAATGGAAGTCATTAGCGAGGAAGTTGCCCAGATGTTGTTAGATGGGATAGTCGAACCATTCGAAAGTCCGTGGAGTTTACATACGAAAATCGTTAAGAAGCGTGATGGTAAACACCGTTTCTGCATAGACTTCAGACGGCTGAATGAAGAATGAGAAAGATGCCTATCCGCTACCATTTATCCATTCCATACTTGATCGACTTCGCCATGCCAAGGACTTTTCAAAAATAGACTTGAAGAATGGGTACTGGCAAGTTCCGCTCACAGAAGCCAGCAAGCCTCTCACCGCATTTACCGTTACGGGTAGGGGACTCTGCCAATTCCGGGTCATGCCACTCGGACTTCATGCGGCACCTGCTACAATTCAGCGATTACTAGATGGGGTAATCGGAGCGAAAATGGACTCCTTCACGTTCGCATACCTGGACGTCATTATCATATTGTCATATTTAGTTCGACTTGTGAGGAACATTTAGAGCATTTAGGACAAGTGTTCCAGCAGCTTCCTGAAGCGAACCTAAAGATAAATACTGGGAAATGTTGCTAAAAATTGAAGTAAATATTTGGGGCATGTTGTATCGAGCAAGGTATCGAAACCGATGCGAACAAAGTAGCGGCCGTCGTAAAATACCGCCGCCTAGAAATGTACGGGAGGTACGGGAAATTCTGGAAGCGACATCTTGATATCGCCGGTTCATAAACGGGTTTTCGGACCTCATTGCCTCTCTGACCCGACTTCTGCAGAAATCCGAACGATGGAAATGGACGGAAAAGGAGCAAGGTGCATTTGACCAATTAAAATCCGCATTAAGCACTGCACCAGTGCTCGCCTGACTTAATTTGAAACATCCGTTCATTCTACAAACGGTCGAATCCTACAAAGGGTTAGCCTTACTGCAACGCATCGTGGGCTACGAGTACGTGATCGCCTATGCAAGCCGCACATTAAACCGAGCGGAGCAAAATAACAGTACGACCGATAAAGAATGGCTCGCAGTAGTCTGGGGTATATAGAAGATGCGCCACTACCAGGAAGGATACCAGTTTACCGTCATTACTGATCATCAAGCTCTATTATATTTACATCGTTGTAATAGTCCCTCGGATAGGCCGGCAAAATGGACACCATTTATCCGGTAATTCGAAATGCAGATCGAATACAGAAATGTATTCATCTAGCAGATGTACTACCCCGGTAATCTCTAACTAGCGAGGAAATGGACATGGACAAGTTGATGGTCGTTAATCCCGTGGACACTTGGTATGACCAGTAGTATAAGGCCGTACAGGAAAAGGCGAAAGTAAAGTACCCGGATTACGGAATTCAGGAGTGGAAGTTATACCGCCGTTTCTTCGACCCCAACAACCTGACTGAGCCGGACAGTGACATAGAATGGAAGATTTGTGTGCCCGTAAGCGATCGTGCGACATGTGCAGGCATACCGTCAGTGCCAGCTGTTCAAATTCAAGCAGGCGAAGACAGATGGAAATTGTGGGTCCCCTACCCCGATCCAAGAAAGGGAATGTGTTCCTAGTGGTATACCAGGATCGGCTGATGTAATTTGTGGAATGCTGTGCCCTCCGTAGAGCCACCGCCGCGAAGAGTTTTTCTTTGCGCAAAAGCGACTTGTTATTTTAGACAAAAATACTTCAAATAAGTATTGTACAGAATTGAACTCTGCATCTAATTCAATAATCACATTTTCTTTTGCAGATTTGGTAACCGAGCAAATTTAATTTAAAATATAAAAATTACTGCTTTTATAGTGTTAGCCATAGTATGGAAATAAAATCACGAACAAAATGTTATGATATTTTACTTCTCAGAAACCTATGTACTACATTGTGATAGTGACATATTTTATCTGTCGAAACGTTATATTTGAGTTGAAAATGGAGAATTATTCACAAGAAGAGAAGATACATATCACTGAATAGTATCGCTATAATGTAAACTATATTTTATAATTTCAGATAGGTAAAATGTCATAACATTTGTTTAGTTATTGTTCAAATATCATACATTATAAGAAAGTAACTTCCCAATTATAGAACAGTATTCCAACTTTGACCTTATAAATGAATTGTATAAGCAAACAATGGAGTAGGGATTTTAAAAATATTTACAATATCTGAAAATAAATCCTAGAATTTTAATTTAAGATTCTTTAATAATAGCATCAAGGTGTAAATTAAAAAGTAATTTTGAATCAAATAGTATTACTAGGTCTCTAGAGTTTTCTTTTCTAGTTAATGTCACATTGTATATATTATAATTATATATAATTTTTGTACGATTCCTTGTAAAATTAAGAAAATAAGCATTTAGCGACATTCAAAGCTAAATGATTAAGTTCACAAAAATCCTGCTAGCGGCTTAAATCAGTTTGTAATGCTTGACAGTCTTCGATATTTTTTATAGTCTTGTAAAATTTTAAATCATCAGCATATAAAGTAAATTTTGAATGACGGAAACATTTTGCAATATCGTTTATAAAAACGTTGAAAAGTAAGGGACCCAAGTGAGACCCTTGTGGTATCCCAGATGGAACGGAGAATATGCGCGATTTGAAACCACTGCAGGATACTAACTGCGATCGATTGGTTAAATATGATTCTATCCATCTTAATAAAGATCCATGTATTCCTAGAAGTTCTAGTTTAAAAATTAACGTGGGGTGGTGAACCCGATCGAATGCCTTGCAAAAATCAGTGTAAATTACGTCGGTTTGTATTTTTTTTATCTATATTTGTACTCAAATATTCGGTAAAAGGAATTAAATTTGTTAGAACAGACTTCCCAGAACAGAAACCGAATTATCATTATTTATGTAAACTGACTTGAAATATTCAGCAAAGAGGTTAGAAATATCCGTTCCATTGCTTGCTTCTACATCACAATATTTCATTTTGTTAGGAATACCGTTTTTTCTTTTAAAAGTCTTAGTGAAATTCCAAAAATATTTAACATTTCTTTTAATATTCATTTCTGCGTTACTTATGTAACTATTGAAATCTGCCTTAGTTTTAAGTTTAATACGGGAACGCAGAAATGAAAACCTAGTATAATCTGTAACATTTCCATATATTTTCCATTTTCTATGGGCTTTTCGTTTTTCATTTAACAGTTTAATTAATTAAGATGAAAACCATATAGGATGATTTGTTTTCTTTTTTTGGGACAACGGGACGAATTTAATTATTAAACTAGACAAAATACTATAAAATATATCTATGTTAACATTTATATTCACATCTGATAATTTATTTTCCCAGTTTATCGCTGACAATATGTAAATAAGTTCCTCGTAGTTACATTTGTTATAATTAAGAATAGGAGAAATGTTTGAGACTATATCTAATTTATCACTTATATGGTATTCAATTTCAAGGGGTGTGTTATAGTTTTTGGGTTCGTTGATTTATAAATAAATCGGCATGCACCTTTTATAATAATTTTATTCCCACACAATAATACTATAATATATATATATATATATATATATATATATATATATATATATATATATATATATATAAATAATTTACAACTGCTCGCTACGGAGATTCGACGTACAATGTCCTCAAGTACAAGAAGTTGGAGATGGAGAGAGCAGGTAACATTATGTTTAATTACTGACCAATTGATGGTTTATACAAAAGAGAATTTGCAACAATATAACACAAATGAATGGTTTATACAAAAGGGAATTTGTGACAATATAACACTCTCTCCTCCCTTAAAGAAAATTCAATTTACAATAAATTTAAAGTAATACAATATATAACAATATAGGTATGAAAAGTTACATAATTATTTCAAAATAAAATCAAGAAAATATACGTATTAATTACAAATACATACAACAGTGTGAAACAATAAATTAATCATAATGCAACCTATTTGGTGGTTTCCGTTCACGTTGCGAGCGACGTAAAGGGTTAGTACCTTCACTGTTGGTTACTTCTGTTGCCCTTTTGTCGGAAGAAATGTCGTCGGCAGTCTGGGTATTTTCATCAGTTTTCCCCGGCGCGTTTTGGATTTCAGGTTCAGTATTAGATGTAAACATACTACTTAAATTTTCTTTAGACATTGACTCTCTCGTTTCTCTCTCTTTACCGTTATTACAAGTTTTATTTAATTTGTCTAAGTCTACAGTAAGTGAATTGTAGGGATTTGGAAGTTTAGGTTCAGTAGGGCAGTTTTTTCCAATTTCCACTATCTGATTTATATGTCTCCGCCATTCTAAACCATTATCTAAGAAAATTAAATAATGTAAATTGTCTAATTTCTTTATAATTTTCCCAAAACACCATTTTCGTTCCTTCGTATAGTTACGAACAATTACTCGCGCACCTATTTGTATAGTACGATATTTTGAATTTAAATTAACTTCATTTTTCATATTTGTCAAAAAATCTGGTTGGATTAAATCTAATCTGGAACGTATTTCCCTGTTTAGGAATAACATTGCCGGAGATGCGTTTGTTGTGCAATGTGGCATCTTCCGGTACTGTAATAGTAATTTATTCAGTTCAAATTCTATAGTTTGTTTACTGCGTTTCATTTTCCGCAATGAATTTTTTAAAATTTGAACAAAACGTTCTGCTTGACCGTTTGTGCTTGGGTTGTATGGTGCAGAAAATTTGTGCTTAGTTCCATTTCTTTTCAAGAAAGATTCGAATTCATAACTTGTAAACTGTAGACCGTTATCTGTAACTTCTGTGCGTGGTAAACCATATGACGCAAAAATATTTTGACAAATCTTAATGGTGTTACTTGCCGTAATATTATTTAACATATGTATTTCTGGCCACTTTGAGTAAGCATCAACCATGACAAAAAAATAATTTCCAATAAATGGGCATGCAAAATCAATATGCACTCGATCAAACGCTGCATATGGGTATTCCCAGTGATGTGCGATTGGAATAGGATCATTTTTTACTTTATTACATTCATAACAGTTTTTAACAAGCAATTCTAAATCATTGTCAATATTCGGCCACCAACAATAGCTACGTGCTAATAATTTCATTTTTGTTATTCCGAAATGAGCTACATGTAATTCATCGAGTATTAATTTTCGTAATTTTTGTGGAATGACTACTCGTAATCCTCGCATTATGCAATTTTGTTGCAGAGTAAATTCTGTTTGATCTATATTAAATCTTAACTTATTTGGAATCTGTTTTCCGGTTTTTAAAGCTTGTAGTAATGGTAATAAGTTTCTATCTAACTGTGTTTCCTTTGCAAGTTGCTTTACAGTAACTGGTTAATTCGAAATTTGATTTATTTCAACTACATCAGAAACGTCAAATGTTTCTAGTTGTTTCGAATTTATCGGTAAACGGGATAATGCATCAGCGTTTGCATGTACTTTTGTATTTTTGTATTTAATATCATACTGAAATGCTTGCAAAAAAAATAGCATAATGCTGCATACGACTAGCTGTAAGAAGAGGTAAACTTTTATTTGCAGAGAATATTTGTAACAATGGTCTACAATCTGTGTGTAATGTAAATTTACGACCGTAGAGATATTGGTAATATTTCTTAACACCGAAAATAATTCCGTATGCCTCTTTATCAATCTGCCCGTATTTTTGTCGTGTTCTTGATAGTGTTTGTGATGCGTAACAAATAGGTCGTTCTGCACCATCAGCACAAATATGCGAAAGTATTGCACTTACACCGTAAGGACTAGCATCGGTAGCAAGAATCACAGGTAAATTTGAATCATAATGCACTAGAAAACTATCAGAACTCATTTCTTTTTTTTTACTGCATTAAAACTAGCTTCACATTGTTCATTCCATATGAATTGAACTTCATTACGAAGTAATTTATTAAGTGGGTATAACAACGTGCTACATTTTTTAAAAAATCTACCGTAATAGTTCACGAGTCCCAAGAATGATTTTATTTCCTTCTTATTTTTGGGTCGGGGCATTTCATTAATTGCTTGTGTTTTACTAATCGATTTATGAACACCGTCTCGTCTATTCTGTAATCGCAATACTCAATTTCGTTTGCAAAAAATACACTTTTTCTTAAATTAATTTTTAAATTATATTTTTCTAATCGTTTTAAGACTAGTTCTAGACGCTGTAAATGGGTAAGATCATCTGGTCCCGTAATTTTAATATCATCTAGAAAAACAGAAACTCCCGGTATTCCTTTTAAAATTTTCTCTATTTCCCGCTGCCAAATTGCTGGTGCGGAAGCAACGCCGTACATTAATCGCGTACATTGATACAAGCTTTTATGCGTATTAAGGGTTAAAAGATGTCTATCTTCCGGACGAACTTCTAGTTGCAAATATGCTTTACTTAAGTCAATTTTTGTAAATTTATCACCCCCTGCCATTGATGCTAATAATTCATCCATAGTGGGTAAAGGATGTTCATCCACTAATAAATACGGATTTATTGATACTTTGAAATCGCCACAGATTCGAATACTACCATCTGATTTGTGAACTGGAACTATGGGTGAAGCCCAACGCGAAGTTTCCACTTTCTCTAAAATTCCCTCTTGCACTAAAGATTCAATTTTGTTTTCTACTTTATTTAATAACGCAAAAGGAACCGGACGAGCTTTAAAGAAAACTGGACTAACATTATCCTTAATTTTTAATTCCGCTTGAATATTATTTATTTTTCCGAATTTATTATCAAAAAGAGAATTGTACTTTTCTAATAGTTTCTGAACTTGAAATGAGTTATCTGTGCTAATTTCTGAAATGGATTCTTTGTAAAATTCAGATTCAGAAATTTGTATTTTTAATTTTCGTATCCATTCACGACCAATTAGACCATTTTTTCCATCTTTGACCACATATAATTTTAACATTGCACTAGTCGATTTGTATTTAACTTTAATTGATACATAGCCCATAACAGTTAATTTATTTTGACAATAGGAGTATAAATTAAGTTTACTTGGAATAATTTTTAAATTTGGAGCAACTGATGCTAATTCTTTATCACTAATGAGAGAAACAGCAGCGCCACTATCTAATTCCATTTTAACTTCTCTATTATTAATGAAAACTGACATCCAAAATTTATTTCTAATATTGTTACCTGATTTATTCTCCAAAATTTCAACTTGATTTACATCTCCCAGTATATCCCAGCATTCAACTTGGTTTGTATATCCCCGACGCCTTTTCCATTTCGAGCAGACTGCAGCTGACCCTTCTTTCGACAAAAGTTGCAGATGGCACTTATTTTACTGCAAGCGTTCGCAAGGTGATCGGGGGAACCACATCTGTAACAGTAAACATTTTTATTATTTTTCGAATATGTATTTGTATTAGTATGGCTATTTTGCTTATCTTTTTGTTTCTTCTTATTGGGTCGCTGTATGGCCACAGCTCCTATGGTAGCTGATGAACCGGCCGCACCCTTGTTTCCTTGATGTAGGAGGGAAGCATCCTTGGTGGACATCTCAATGCTGGAAGCAACCTCTAGCGCCTTGTCTAGAGTTAGGTCCTTCATCTCGAGTAGTCGGCATTGAATTCGTTCACTTCGTAGTCCGAAAACGAATTGGTTTCGTAGTGCAGTTTTTAAATAACTTCCAAATTTGCAATGTATTGAAAGTTTATGCAAAGCAGTTATAAAATCTTGTATAGACTCGCCTTCATGTTGTTTTCGCAAGTGAAAACGATAATTTTCAGAAATCTCCAATGGCTCAGGGCAAAAATGTGTCGATAGTAAATCAACTAATTCATCATACCTTTTAGTGGTAGGTAATTCTGGAGCAAGCTTATCACACACAATATCATAAGTGTCTGCTCCCATGTAATGGAGTAAGTAGTGCACTTTTTTGTCTGCAGGTACATCAAATACTTCAAATGCACCTTCTAATCTTGAAACCCAGCGTTTCCACTGATTACGGCTATCATACGGTTCAACATTGAAAACCGTTTGTATTGTAGTAGTTGACTTTGAACATGCTTCTTGCTTTGAACCAGTCATTATGCATTAAATAAAATTTGTACTTGCCCTTGCAATTTTGTAGAATTTTTCGTATCTCGGAAGGCGTGGTGCTGACGTGGTAGAATTTAATCTTTAAAAATCTATCCCATCCTCGTCGCCACTGTTATAGTTTTTGGGTTCGTTGATTTATAAATAAATCGGCATGCACCTTTTATAATAATTTTATTCCCACACAATAATACTATAATATACATATAAATAATTTACAACTGCTCGCTACGGAGATTCGACGTACAATGTCCTCAAGTACAAGAAGTTGGAGATGGAGAGAGCAGGTAACATTATGTGAGATTCAGTGGCTTGTATTAGCGTGTTTTAAGCTAAAACAGTCCTTTGTCAAAAATATTTTGGCAACTTTGTAATACCTGTCAAAAAAAGTGAGAGACCAAATGATCAAATAAAGAAAAAAATATTATTAACAGAAGTAAGAAAAAAGGACAAATATGAAAACTAATCAAAACGGGGATTGAGATATTTTAAAATTCATTAACATTTAGGTATGAAATATTTGACACATAAAATTTGACATATTTCTAACCTAATTTTGCAATAATGAGTTTCCTTTTACACATTCCATTTACAATAATACTTCCTCATTTGACTAAAGGATATCTATATTACTTTTTCATGTGGTAAAATTTCTAAATCACAATTGAATCTTATTGATACATGTGGAAAATATTACAATGTTGCCATATACTTAATGCAAGATTTAATACAGACCTTAATACAACCCACTGAATTCCACCCATTATGTTTAAT
Source organism: Ophonus ardosiacus (assembly GCA_943142095.1). Classification (NCBI taxonomy): domain Eukaryota; kingdom Metazoa; phylum Arthropoda; class Insecta; order Coleoptera; family Carabidae; genus Ophonus; species Ophonus ardosiacus. The sequence goes on along the minus strand of OW964834.1, from coordinate 23,150,211 downwards.
TACTGACCAATTGATGGTTTATACAAAAGAGAATTTGCAAGAATATAACACAAATGGATGGATTATACAAAAGGGATTTGTGACAATATAACACGGTGGATGATGGTTATCAATTTTAGTTAAGGGAGATGTGCACAGATTAACTTTACATGAAGAGTTACTAAGAATTAAATCCAGAACTCTATTGTTTACGTTAACAACACCGTTATATTGCGATAAATTTATTAATTAAAGTCGTAATTCTTATAGTTTTCAAGATAGCTGAGGTAAACCCTGTAAAATCTCATTCTTCACTGCCTCATAACTCCGAAATTATTGAATATCGGACCCATGTTAGTTGTTTTTTTTTTACTCAGTTTGGTCAGTACTAGTGATGTGTCGTTCGTTCAATTTTAGTGAGTCAGTTCATTTTGCTCCGCTCATTAAAGTGAGTCGTTCAATGTGAGTCGTTCATTTGAACGACTCAAATGCGCAAGCGCTCTTCATGCGTGCTGTGAACTGTAACCGTGTTGTACTACTGCGAGTGCTGTGTGCCGTGACTGCTGAGCTCAAGCTCATTTGCTCACTGGCACACTGTACGAGAACGAGTGCTGGTTAAACTGATGAGCCAGAACCATGTGCCGTACTGTGAGACCTAAAGAGCATTTCGTTCAGCTGAGCTACTGCACTAGAGCGGTGTGCTTGTGCTACAGTGTAGCAAGTGAGCGCTGAGCCGTACTGTGAGAACTAAAGAGTCGTTCGTTCATGGCTCACTGAAGTGAGTCGTTCAAAATGAACGACTCGTTCATGAACTACCCATCACTAGTTAGTAATATATGCCTTTAAAAGTTTTACACTTTTTTTGATACACTTTGTACAGCAGAAAAATGAAACAGTGAAAAATGGAAAAAGTGTGAACTACACCTTTTTATTTATTCCTTGATTAAAACCTAACCACAGTACAAATTTATTCTTGAAGCATATTTTCATTCAGATGAATATAAAAAAGACGGTTTTAAGGATTAATTTTTAGACAGCAAAATTCGAAAGGTACGCTTATGGAAATAATAAGTCTGTAATACTAAGTAAGCGACAAATGTCACAATCATGAAGAACGGCACACTTCAGCCATTTTTGATCAGACTGTACAACTACAATTTAAAGACTTTATTTCGTAGGACATTTACTGATTACAGTGAGGTTTTCCACGGTTTTTGTTTCTTTGATTTATTCAAAACAATAAGTAAAAATCTAATGTGGCCAACACAAAACCTCCCGCTTATTAATTTTTATTCATTTAAATACATACCTACGTTTTTACTAATGCTGCAAACTATATAGGATGGTAGTATGAACAAGTGATTAAGGGTGATTAGCTAGGAGATGACTAGCAGTGTTTTAGCGCTGTCAATCATTTATGGAATATTTTAGAGAAAAATACTTTCAATAGCAGTTATAGAAAAATTAATTGTACGCAACTTTTATTTGAAGTATTTTTGTTGAAAATAATCCATAACCGATCGACAGCGCTAAAACACTTCTAGTCATCTCCTAGCTAATCACCCTTAATCACTTGTTCATACTACCAGCCATTATGTACCATTGCATATAACTATTGCTTTATTTACTATTTTCTTTTTAAAATGTCACTATTATTCATTTGAGGTGATAATTTCTTCGGCAGTGATATTTACCGGTCAGTTACTTTCATATGAACTGTGTAACAAAGGAATTGTGTTTATCTTAGGCTTCGGGATTTACAAAAAAATATAATAATAATTTATAAAACGGACACTGTTAGAAATCTCTTCCGGACGCTCCCAGAGTCGTTAAGTGAAGCCGACATATGCGGGAAAAGCCGGACGCATAGCAACCCTAAGTTTAGCAACAATAATATATGTAGTCAAAATTTTAGTGGTTGATTCTAACGATGAAGAAATAGTCGCAGCAGTTATTCCACGTTAAGAGGGGATAAAAGCAAAATGTCAATATATCAACAAATTCGTAACAGAATCCGGATGAGCCACATCCTAGAGATGGCAGCACTAATGACCGACTTATAGGGAAAATATTATATTTTACGTTTGTGCTAGTTGTATTTTGAGACTTTGTTTTGAGGATATTTTGTTATTTTTAATTGAAATCAAATATATTTATCATAATGTCAGATATACAGGGTGTATCAAGATAATGGAACAGTGCATTTTTTTCGTGTATGTGAAGAGATACAGAAAAAAGTGATTAAGATATTTTGTAAGGCATAGACGGGGACACATTTTAGCATAAACTTTATTATCTTAAAACCAGTAGTACTCAAACTACAGAGCAATATTATATTTTTTTAAATGGCATTATATATATTTTATTAACATATTAAATAGAGAATTTTGTTCTGAATTCAATGATATAATAATATCATGCCCTTACATTGCGAAAAATTTGATAAAAATTAATTCAAAGTTAATACTTCATTTCTACTTTATCTAAGTAATCTGAGCAAACATTCAATCAATAAAACAAAATAAAATTTATTTTAGTGTTATTACATTCAAGAAACCTACGATTTTGGCAATAAATTCAACTTTTAAAATAATTTTTTTTGTTTTATTTATTAAATGTTTGCTCAGATTACTTCGATACAGTAGAAATGAAATACTAACTTTGAATTAATTTTTATAAAAAATTTCGCAATGTAAGGGTACAATATTATTATATCGTTGAATTCAGAACAAAATTCTCTATTTAATGAGTTAATAAAATATATATAATGCCATTTAAAAAAATATAATATTGCCCTATAGTTTGAGTACCACTGGATTTATGACAATAAAGTTTATGCTAAAATATGTCCCCCTCCATCCCTTACAAAATATCCTAATCACTTTTTTCTGTATCTCTTCGCATACACGAATAAACGGCACTGTTCCATTATCTTGATACACCCTGTATACATTTATTTAAATGATGCTGTGCGGCCTATGGTCGAAAAAAAGCAGTATATAAGGGTAAAATAAGATTCAAAATTGAGGTTATCTGCATGTTAACTGCTTATTTAATTACTTTTAGCTGGTCATTTTATCTTGTGCGGATATAAGACAGATAAACAGAATAATATAGAAATAAATTAACTGTGTGTTCAAACATCTAATTTTTCTTCTTCTTTCCTATAAACAATTTAAAATAAATATATAATATTAAAGAATAATAGTTACTACTTACAGGTAACGTCTCTCTATTTTTCTTCTCTGTACAGGGGTTTTGTCGAATTTTCTTTGCTGTAATTTTTAGCTAGCTATATCATTTTTTTAAATATTTTTCTTTTATTGACTACAAAAACAATCTAATAATGTTTTGAAGCATAAATTTTTATAAATACTTACATGGAATAAAATCGCTTAGGTAAAAATGTGAACAAACGTTCATGAACGGTGATATGTCCTTTCCGATTTTTAACGCGATTTTCCATTTATTTTTTAATATTTCTCTTTTTGGGAAATAATGAACGGATGCGGTACAGAACAATATCTCTTCGATTTGCTGGTCATATTTACTTATAACCCTTCTAAGTTGGTTTTATAAACTGATTTTATTATTCTGAAAAGAATTACAAGAAACATAAAAGTAAACAATAATGATATTATAAATAAATAGATTAATCATACCTGAAAAGAATAATCAAATTACACGTTATTAATTACTATATAGAGCAAACACAATGCTGTCAACGAATAATTAATATAACAATATTATGACAGATAATTCCAAAATCATGTAGTTTGGTGAGCGTCATATGTTAACATAGGTGTTATGATTTGGAATTTACATCTCCCCCTCTTAAGTCACTTTTTCCGGCGAATAAAGTGACAATTTGCTACTGTGAAAGAAATTCGATTCTTTCTTTTTCTTAGCACAGTCAACTTCATAAAATGAGGACGAGATTCTCTTTAGGATTGTAAAAGGTCCAACTCTTACTTTATCTGTCTTCCTTCTGTTCAGTTTGCTTCCATTTTCTACATAGACCTGATCGCCAACTTTGAAGTCATGTATTCTCCGATTTTTATCTACTCTTCTTTTGTTTGCTTCATAACTTTTCATAGAATTTCGAAATGCTTCTTCTCTATCATCAGCTAAATTACTATTACCTTTATTTAGTTTATCAATTGGACAAATGATTGATTGCTTTCCAAACAGTAAATATGCTGGTTCAAATTTTGTTGAACTATGAATTGTTCTATTGTATTCCGAAACACATTCTTCCGCTATTATTGACCAAGCACGTTTACCACCACTATTTATTTTACACCTTATTCTGTTTACCAGTGTCTGGTTTAATCTCTCATTAAGTCCATTAGATTGTGGGCAATCTATACAGGTGAACATTAACTGAATTCCCATCTTAACTAGATACTTTTTAAGTTCGCTTGAATTTAAGCCAGTATATTGGTCAGCTAGGATGATTTTGATCTTGTTTTTCTTTGCAATAGGATCGATGAGATTAATAAAATCTTTTGCACATTGACCTCTTGTAGTAGAAATCCATGCATATCTACTGAAATGATCTACCAAAATGTGCATAAATTTCTTAGGTGACCTATTGCCTCCGAAACCTCCGACAGAATCGATGGACATAATCTCATAGGGTTCAGCTGCAGGACCTAGTATTGACATTAAACCAATAAGTCTACTCCTGCGTACTTTATTTTCCATGCATATTGAACAGCTTTTACAAAACTCACTTACTAATTTGTCTAGGTTCTTGAAGTAGTAGAATGGTCTAATTTTGTTTTGCAATTGGGCAACACCAATATGACCATAATAATCATGTACTTGTTTGATTAGTCTGATACCGAATTCAACAGAAACAAATATTCTAGGCCTACCTCTTAATTTTTTATATGTAATGTTATGTGTTTCAGTTTTCTTTGCGGAATTCAATTCTGTTTTGTTATCTCTTTGATCATTAATTATCTCTTTCAATTCTATTAGATTAGTCACTTTAACGGCATCTTCATTTTCAAAGTATTCTAGCACTGGTTGTCTTGATAGTAAATCTGCTAATACATTCTCTTTTCCTTTTTTGTAAATGATTTTAAAATTAAACTGGGACAGGTAATTAACCAAATTACCTAAAATTTCATCAGTTCTAGATTTGGTTTTTAGATTTTCCAAGGGTTTATGATCACTACATATAGTAAATTCTCGACCAATCAGATAGAATTGCCAATACTTTATAGCATCTTTAATAGCCTTGCATTCTAGGTGAATAATATCCATTTTTTTCTCCTTTTATATGTTTTATTTTGCCACCAGATGTCAGACACTTTGTTGGCTCTTACCAATAACTACATTATTGACGAATATTAGTAAAAGTTATATTTTGCAAACAAATAAATAAGGCCAATATTTATGTCATGCCTTTGATAAAAATTAAATTTATTAATTTGTAAAAAATAACTACTAAAGTGCATGTTTTCAACAACAAACGAAAAATATCTAAAATACCGTAATTATCGCTTTTATGTTACTATTTTGTGCCCAAGTAGTAAATCACATTATTTTAAAAATACAATTTTCTTATCTAGCTAATTTAAATATTAACATTAATTATAAATAAATTTAAAATATTTCTCATTTTAAACCTACTTTTTGCCTGTGTTTTTAAGTTTATGTCAACCTAACTCTTTTATTTGCTAATAAATATTCCAGTAAATATTTAGAATTTTAAATGTCACAAAATTGACCCCTGTGGTGCACTCTCCACGCCAGAAATGAGTGCCCGTGAAGTGATGCCTGGCAAACGCCTGCAGATTAGCACTCCCAGAAATGGGAAATATGCAGTGATGATACATTTTTTATTTATAAGTTACACAAGCAACAATGTTATTTTTAATTCAGACTATATATGTGGCAACACCCACATTAGCATTACGAATATGATTGCAGTGTTTACTGTAATATTTTTTTGCAGTGACTGTACTTGGTGGGTAGTGTCGTAGGTTCATGTTCGTTCTGGTACAATTACCAATTACTACAGTAGATTCACGTTTTAAGCAATATTGAAAATTGGAGTAGGGCACTGTTTGTGTAAACTAGGACTATCAAAATTTGCTGAAATTGCTAACCGGTGAACCGTCGGTTTACAGACCGGTTAATCGAAAAACCGAATAATCGGTTTTAAGTCAATAACCGGCCGGTTTTTAACCAGTCAGAAAACCTGTTTTTAGCTGGTCAAAAAACCCGTTTTTAACCGGTCAAAAAACTTGTTTTTAATAGGCACAAAAACTGGTTTTATACCAGTTGGATAACCGGTTTTTAAACGGTCGGAAAACCGGTTTTAACCGATCGGAAAACCGATCTTTAACCGGTCAGAGAACCAGTTTGTTACATGTCAGAAAACCGGTTTTAACCGATCGGAAAACCGGTCTTTAACCGGTCAGAAAACCGTTTTTAAACGGTCAGAAAACCGGTTTTAACCGGTCAGAAAACCGGTTTTAACCGGTCAAAAAACCGGTTTCTAACCGGTCAAGAAACCGGTTTTTAACCGACCAGAAAACCGTTTTTTTACCGGTCGGCAAATAGGTTTTTAACCGATCAGAAAACCGGTTTATAACCTTTAATTTGGTGCATGTTCAAAAGTTTCCTCAAAATGTATCGAGGTTTAACGGCGCCGTTAACTTTTTGGAAACATCGTACTTCTTCTTTGGGAAATAAATTTCGGTAAACTTTGCAGTTTCCCTGTGTGCACTAAAATTTTGACAATTTTTGCTCTAGCAATGGTATATGATATACGTATACGGTATGCGAGCAATATCTTCTACTATTTTTACAAAAACAGTGTCACAAAATTCACTTCTTTGACGCGAAATACGAAAAAGCGATTTTATCACGACGTCAAGGATATATTTAATACATTGTATCTAAGTAAAATTCTTAAATGTCATTGGCTGAATAATTATTATTATTATATAATCAGAAATATTAAAAAACAATGAAATATGTAATAAATCAAATAATGTGTATGTACGTTACACCTTAGAAAAGGCAATCAGTTTTCAAATTAATAAAGACCGGCTAAAAGCCGGTTAAAAGTTGAGTATAAACCGATACAAATCAGTCAAAACTAGCTGTAAACCGGTCAAACCAAGCTAGAAACCGATTACAAACCGGGTTTAAACCGATTAAAAACCAGCTACAAATCGATTAAAAACCAGCTACAAACCGTTTAAAAACCGGCTACAAATTAATTAAAAACCGGCTATGAACCGGTTAGAAACCGATTAAAAGCCGGCTACAGACCGGTTAACCGGCTAGCCGAATATTTCATTATTGAAAAACCGAATACTTTTGACAGCCCTAGTGTAAACGATAAGACCAATACGTGCCTGAGTGTCTGATCGCGAACCTGGGGGAACCGGGTTCGATCCCGACAGACGCCAAATATTTCGAATTTTAAAATGGCACAAAAGTGACCCCTGTGGTGCACTCTCCACACCAGCTATGAGTGCTCGTGAGGTGACGCCTGGTAAGCGCCCACACGGTAAAATATATCGTCATCATTACCGATGTCTACATGTGTTGTAGATACTGGCACACCCAGATATGGGTAATATGCCGTGATGATATATATATAGTAGACACATTATGATATTCTTCATTTTATGAAAAAATTAATGTTTGCAATCAAGGCTTGAGGTACCAGGAATATTTTTTATTATATTATTATTTTTTATATTCGTATGTTTCGAACAAGATTAGTAATTAATAAACAAGTCAAAGGACACACATGGTAATGTTTGAAGTGAGGTTATATACATAAGATAGTAAAACCCATCATTGTGCTTCTTCCTGGGCTCTACATCTACTTATTTTATGTTACTATCACCATTAGCCATTTGTTTTGGTTTGGATGGTATCTTTTACTTAATATTGTTTATTAGCACGTGATCTCCATTTCAAATATTTATAAATATGTTAACATAAAATGTTAAAATAAGACTACAGTTTAGACAGAATGAAAATTATAAATATAATAGGGTGAAAGAATTCCTTGGAATTATCGTAATAGTCCAAAAAGATGTTGCAGATCACTGAGCCGACGTAAACGTATTCACTTGGAGAAAAATTCAAGACACATAATAACTTCTACAATATATTTAGAATATACTAACGAAGTCTCGGCTTCGCGCACGCAAACTGCTCACTAACATGCCCACGCAAACTACCCACCCAAATTACCCACGCAAACTGTCGAACCAAACTGCTCACTTAACATGCCTACGCAAAGTACCCATGAAACATACCTACGCAACCTGCCCACACAAACTGCCCACGCAAACTATCCACCCAAACAGCCCACGCAACATGCATCATCTATATAAATTCACTCAAAACAATAATTTCCTACAACTTGAAGTAAGTTTACCACACACCCTGCTAACGCAATTTGCTCACCCAAACGGCACACGAAATATGTCCACGAAACCTGCCTTTCCAAATTGCACACGCGACATTCCCACGCAACTTGCCTATCCAAACTGCACACGCAACCTGCCCACCAATACTGCTGACGCAACCTGTCCACGCAACATGCCCAAGCAACCTACCTATATCAAAATAGTATATTATTCAACGAGTTTATAATGATAGCTATTAATACACAAGCATGAAGTTTACAATACGCCATGACGAGTATCGTAAATCATGCGAATGTATTTATAGATATTATACATGAGCTGCACACACTATTTTTTCTACGAATAATCATAATAATTAAAAAAAAAAAAAATTGGTTATAAAGTTAATCTGTTTCATAATGGTAACCTGTATATTAATGAAAAGAAAATTTGAAAAATAATGAAAATCTTAAATACATACCTACATATTTACTAATACTGTAAACTATATTAAATTCATCTGCATATATCTATTGCTTTACATGATCTATTTTGTTAATGTGTAGTTGAAAACGAATATGTGATACTTTGATAACACGTGCTTATTGACAATTGTTTGATTTATAGTGCTGGAAACATAGCAAACTTAAATCGCATCATCCTGTACATCTAATATATATGTATGATGGCAAAAATATTATTTTTACAATCCTTAATTTAATTATAATCAATACAATCTCCTTAACATGGTTTCATTATTAATATTAATGTAATTGCTTCCTGAAAGTGAGATTTGTTTAAATATGTCAAAATTGTTATTAAAATATTATGTTTTTATTTAACGCGTAGGCAAGATGATGTACAAAAATAAATTATTTTTTAATTTTATATTTAAAGTTATTTATTAAATGCCATTATAGTAGAATTGAAGATTGTACCAATATATTAAATTTTTATTATTAAAAGTTGCTGAAAAATTATATTCAATTATTTTTTTATAAGAAAAACTGTTAAAAGCTTGTATAAGTCATACTTCCGGTTTTCTGATTTACACTAAAAACTAATGAGCTCTTCCCACATTATTATAGAATGGGTATAAAAAATTTAAAAGTTTTTTGATTGATAGTATTTGAGTAATCGTGTCCACACGATCCGCACAGACACACATACATACGCATACCCACAGACATCATTGTAAAAATGTTAAAATCGGATTCTGGGGACATCAAAACGTGCTTGTTCACTGAAATCTCTCTATGCTATTTTTAGCACGATCCCACGATAGTTGAAGGTATAAATATAATCCGAAATTTCGTATTATAGACTTTTCTATTTATTGGAACAACAAATTAGATTTTGTTTACAAACCATCAACCGAAAGTAATATTATACTTAAAGTTCATTGTTATTTTAAACACGGAATTGACGGAAGGTCATGTGCTGGCCACATCAGACTTTTTAATTGTAAGGCAAGAACGGTGTAAAGTTCGGCCTCTGATTAAAATGGATGGAAATGAAGACCTTCTATTAAAACTAATTCACTTAGAATAACAAGCAGCATTTTTAAATTTAATTCCGAAGCTATCTATCCCTCGTTTTCGTTTAATCAACCATATGTGACAAATGTCATTGAGTAAAGACTAGTAATCTGAGTATCATTTACCATAAATGTTAATATTTATTTAATTAAAAAAGTTTTAAGATGTTTAATAATTATTTCATTAATAAAATAATTTTGTAAAGAAAATCAGTAATAATTTTTCGGTGACTTCTCAGTTATTCTCTCATGAAATAAGTAACATTGCACATTAGTTATTTCACATAACCATAGTAACAAGTACGTTATGGGTCGACATGAGATAAAATTTATAATGCTAATGTGTGGGAAAATAATGTTGATATATATACTATAAACCCCAGTTAAATGTTTGCGTTACATTGTTATAAATCACATATATCTCTAGTGCGTTGTGTGACTATTAATTAAACAAGACATAACATGTTGCCTTGTGCCTCTGTTTTGCTTAAAATTAATCGAGAAACATATTTGGTTAAAGTAGAACAACAAAATATCTATTACGCAGTGACAGCAAAGAATATATATATATATATATATATATATATATATATATATATATACAGGGTGTCTCTTAAATAGGGGGACATGGCTTAACCACAGATTCCTGAGGCTAAACTAAGACGATTTAACCAAACTTGCTTCTACCGGAAAGTGTACCATTTAGCCAGAAATCTGCTTCAAAGTTCTTCGAAAAAAAATTAATTTTGCTTATAATAATCGGACGCTTTATTCGATTTGGATGAAATTTGGTACGACAGTTTATATGGTTATAGGTCATCTTTTAAGGTGATACTTGTTATTATTAGTGAACCACTAGTGCATGAAACTTATGTCTCCCAACATTAATTAGACCATAACTTTCTAATGGCAATGCCGAAAACGTGAAATTAGAAAGATACATTCAAAAGTAAACTTTTCTTTCTCTGCGTAATTTGTGATATCTATTACGGTTCATCCAGAAAAAAATTAAATTTGAGTGTCTGCACTGCTAAATTTTTAAAATAAATTTAATCTAGCAGTCTCTCCAAATGTCAAACAAGTAATTTTTAATGAGAGTAACGAGTTGTCAATCTTCACAACTTGTTTAGGAGTAAGCTGAGATATGTAATCGCCTTATTTATAATAATGGTAGTAAAATACTAGAAGGCCGAACAAACGTATGTTACTAATTTTAGTATATTGCCAAGAAAATTTTTGACAACCCATAAAACAATTGTTACTGTCATTAAAAATTACTTGTTTGACATTTGGATAGACTGCTAGATTAAATTTATTTTAAAAATTTAGTAGTGCAGACACTCAGATTTTATTTTTTTCTGGGTGAACCGTAATAGATATCACAAATTACACAGAGAGAGAAAAGTTTACTATTGAATGTATGTTTCTGAAGAAAAATAATTTTACGTTTTCGGCATTGCCATTAAAAAGTTATGGTCTAATTAATGTTGGGAGACCTAAGTTTCATACACTAGTGGTTCACTAATAATAACAAGTATCACCTTAAAAGATGACTTATAACCATATAAACTGTCATACCAAATTTCATCCAAATCGAATAAAGCGTCCGATTATTATAAGCAAAATTAATTTTTTTTCGAAGAACTTTGAAGCAAATTTCTGGCTAAATGGTACACTTTCCGGTAGAAGCAAGTTTGGTTAAATCGTCTTATTTTAGCCTGGGGAATCTGTGGTTAAGCCATGTCCCCTTATTTAAGAGACACCCTGTATATATATATATATATATATATATATATATATATATATATATATATATATATATATATATATATATATATATAGGTATACAACCAGTCAAACGATTTACGTCATAAATATAATATTACTAAGAACAATGATGTCATGTTTTAAAAGATTTACATGAGCATGTAAAACAGATTAAAATATGATCTGCGGGGGTCGCCTCCATAAATCAAACTCTTTAAAACGTACATATAATGAGCCCTGCAAATATGTGATTGTTCGAAAAGCGCCCGTCTGTTCGTTTCTTTCCAACGAATTCCAATTTTATTTAAAATTTTCTGAAGATTTCTCCTTTCGCCGTTATAATTACTGCATTCTCATAGTATAAACAACAAACTATCCAGTGTTATATGAGGTTCTTAATAAAGCATTTCATAGATTTCATAGATTACATTCCGTACAGCAACTGTCAATTTCAATTACAGAGGTTGATCTTGATTTTTTTTTCGGCGATTGAATTAGAATGCCGTCGAAATGTTGGTAACAGTAGACAAACTTAAATGTAGGGCGTTTGCCACATGCTATACAAATATACCGGGAGTTTATTTTATCAGTAAACATAGGGTATATCATTGCCATAGTTACGGTATGAATGTTTGACAGCAATGTATGGAAGCGTTTATTTTATGCGTAAACATAGGCTTTTAACATGGGAAGCAGTTTTTTGCAAATACAAAGTGTTCAGCAAAAAATCAAGCCATGCTATTGAACATGATAATAGTACATTACATCTTGTACATTATTTAATATTAATTACTTTAATAATATTGCAAAATTGCAATAAATTACAAAAATTGTCAAATAAATAATTGTAATAACTGTAAATACAAAGTGTTCGGTAAAAAATCAAGCCATGCTACTGAGCATGATAATAGTACATTACATCTTGTACATTATTTAATGTTAATTACTTTAATAATATTGCAAAAATTGCAATATATTACAAAAATTGACAAATAAATAATTGTTTCAGTTTTTTATCATGCAATATGAAAATATTTACAAATGTCTCCGCGGCGCAGTGGTCATAACAGTGGCGTCTGAAATTTTTGGTTGGGGTTCGATTCCCCATTGGGGTAATTATTTTATTTTTTTTACATAAAAATTGTTGAACTTTTAAAAATCAGTTTATATTTCCATATTACAATCATTTAAAAATAATAATAACATTGTAATAAATAAAGAGAAAATAATTGAGAATAATTGATTACAATAATCAAAATATTGATGCAATAACAATGCATTGTATTTCCTCTGATATTAATAAAAATAACTGAAATATAATAAATTTGTGTAGATATTATGTCTTTACTGTATTTATCAAATAAAATACAATGCATTGTTATTACATCAATATTTTGATTATTGTAATAAATTATTCTTACTTATTTTCCCTTTATTTATTACAATGTTATTATTTTTTTTAAATTATTGTAATATGGAAATATAAACTGATTTTTAAAAGTTCAACAATTTTTATGTAAAAAAATAAAATAATTACCCCAATGGGAAATCGAACCGCAACCAAAAATTTCAGACGCTACTGTTATGACCACTGCGCCACGGAGACATTTGTAAATATTTTCATATTGCATAATAAAAAAAACTGAAACAATTATTTATTTGACAATTTTTGTAATATATTGCAATTTTTACAATATTATTAAAGTAATTAACATTAAATAATGTACAAGATGTAATGTACTATTATCATGTTCAGTAGCATGGCTTGATTTTTTACCGAACACTTTGTATTTACAAGAACTTCTTCCCATATTCAACGCCCATGTTTACTCATAAAATAAACGCTTCAATACATTGCTATCAAACATTCATACAGTAACTATGGCAATGATTTGTGCGATTCAGTGGGTTATATTAAAGTCTGTACTAACACTTGTATTAAATAAAACACTGCATTAGCTTAAAACACATTTTAAAACAAAGGTGATTCAGTGGTCTGTATTAAGCTGTTATAGTTAAAACACAAAATTACACTTGGCAACACTGTAATAACTGTCAAAGTGCGAAATTGGCGGCATTTGAAACTACTTTATGACCTATATTTTAAATTTTAGCATATTAAAATGTCAGGAAAAAGAATTACAGAACCGATTGGTTTAATGAAGAAAAGATTATTTTAATAAGAGGAAATTACTAAACGGAACGGTATTATTGAAAATAAGGGAAATGACATTAAGATAATGAAAAATAAAAAGCTACATGGGGTGACACAAAAGCTGTAATGAAGACAAGTGGTTTTAATAGAGAATTGGGACGTATAAAAGAAATGTGACGGAGATTGAAATCCGTGCCGGATTAAATCATGTGGAGACCCTGAGGCAATCAAAATCTTGGGGCCTCCCTAAATTTACAAATTTACCATACAAAAATTTTAATAAAATAATTTTAAAAGTAAAACTGTCCAGACTAGTATGTCAAAATTTAACTTTACGTACTCATCTATCAAATTTGAATTAACTTTAATTTCTAACTTCTATAAAAAATTGCAAACTTTCTTTCACTGGATATTGTAAATTCACTTACTAATTAACTCGATGAAGACTACGTCTAACTAATCATTTTGAAGTGGTAAATTGGAATGTCCAAAGAAATAAAAGTGATGTTTGTGCTGATTGATATTTTTTATTATTGTAATCAAGTTTCCATTATTGTAAATAAGCATTTCTTTGTTGTAATCAAAATTTCTTTATTTAAGGATTCCTTTGTTTGTAATAAAAAAAAAAATCAAAATCAAATCAATATTATTTTAATTCAATGTAGCAGGGCCCCTACAATTAAAATACAATTCAAAGAGTGAAATTGCGCATTATTTAAAAGAAAAACTAAAACTGGAGGAGGTACATCACCGCCAAACCCAGATATGTCAATTCGAATCTAATTTATTACATGCTGAATTACATTTTTTGATAATCGGTATAACTTTCAGAGAGAGCATTGTCATAGTTTTTCGTCTTCTGTATATCCTTCTTCGTCTTCTACAATCAACAACACGCCAAACATGCTCAACTCTTTCAACAGCACGTATTGTGACACCTATTTTACTTAAACAAACTCAGAAAATAAACAACATATAAATAATTGTTGTAACTTGCCTGAATTTATTCATATTAACCTTAATTTTTTAAATTAATCATTTTCTCTTTTATTATATCATTTTAAGTTCAATATTTGCTTTAGTATACTTTATGAAGAGTCAAATATATAATTTTACTTTAATATTTCATATTTGACATTATGAATTAAGGTTAATACAATACTTAAAACAGATATAACCCATTTTATGCACGGACGTATCATAATTTGACAATTACACACGAATTTCTTTGACATAAACGTCATTTTATAGCCCGTGTGCTGTGAAACAAACAAGACTGGTTCCTGTCAGCTTCTGGTTTCAGCGGCCGTTTTTATATTACCGAAGCCTATTTAATTGTTAATTTTGGTCTTTACGCCGTCAGCAACTACCAAGTTTTTAAGATAAGTGTTATCTTTCTTATACATTTCATATTAAGTTAAATTTTTAATATTATATATATTTGAATTTTCAAAAATTTGATTTTGTTTATTAGTTACGGTTTTAGCATAACTAGATTATAATTTATTATATTTTTGACAGTTTGACAGCTGTCAAATACAGAATTATATACATACATAAATTCATTTTATAGTTTTTTAATTTTAAAATAAGGATAAAGAAATAAATAAACAAAAAAGTAATTAATTCCAAATTTTATAGGAAACTATTGTTAAAATGAAAGGCTAACTTAAATACTTTTCTTATACTTCAGTCAAAGACGAGTCTGGTAAACTGCTTTGACTTCTACTCTTACCGAAAAAACCCGTTTTCTGTCTACTCTGTCCTTCTTATCTTTTATGTATAGTAAAATGAAGAATAAATGGAGAATGTATGATGAGTGTAAATTCGGGACATGGAATGTCAGAAGTGTGAATGGCAAAGAGAATGAGTTGATGAATGCAATGCGAATGTACAGTGTAGATGTTTTGTGTGTAACTGAAACAATGAGGAAAGGTTGTTGTGAGGAAGAAGTGGATGGCATTTTTTGTTTGTGGTCGGGAGTTCGAGAGATTGAGCATGCTAAGCATGGTGTAGGTATACTTGTGAGTGAAAGAATGAAGCCGTTTATACGAAATTATGGTTGTATTTCTTCGAGAATTTCTTGGATGAGATTCAAGGTAGGCTATATACGAATCTTCGTTGTGTCTGCTTACGGTCCAACAGAATCTGAAAATGACCTTGAAAAAGATCAGTTTTGGATGTCGATAAATAATGTAATTGATTTGTGTGATCCGGGTGAGAGGGTGATAGTATGTGGCGATTTGAATGGATGGGTGGGTGTAAAACGAAGTGAATCAGAGAATGTGTTGGGACGTTTCGGTGATTGTCGAGTGAATGACAATGGTAAGAGAATTGTTTCATTTTGTTTGGAAAGAAATCTCTTCATTTCAAATACCATTTTTAAACATAAGTTAGCTCACATATACACCTGGGAAAATGTGGTTCAGAATAAACGTAGTGTAATTGACTTTGTAATCTATGATGAGCGTTTGAGGAGTATGATTGTAGATACGCGTGTGAAAAGAGGCGCTGAATTGGGTACGAATGATCATTATTTGGTCGTGTCGCGAATGCGGTTAAATAAATTTTGGCGAATGAAGGAGAAAGGTTCTGGGCAAATGTTTCGTGTGAAATCCTGTGCCCTTTTAAATGAAGATGTTAGGATAAAATTTGTTGATAGGTTGAATGAATCCATGCCTGAATGTGAGCCTAATTATGAATGTAATATAAATGAAGTTTGGAAGAAATTTAAGGATTCCCTCCTTAAATGTGCAAAAGAAGTTTGTGGTGAAAGCAGATTAGGCTGTTGTCCGAAAAATGCGTGGTGGAATGAACAGGTGAAAGAAGCGATTGCTGAGAAAAAGAGGGCGTATTTAAAGTTATTAAATGTTAAGGATTCGCCTGGGAGGTTGCGCGAAGAATGTTTGATAGAGTATAGAAGGAAGAATAAATGGGTGAAGCAAGTGGTGAGAGAAAGTAAAAAACAATTTGATGATTTGTTGAGTGAAAGGTTGACAAATGATTTTAGTACAAATAAACGATTGTTTTGGTTGAGTGTGAAGAGACTGCGGGGTGGAAGTGGTCGAGTTGTGAAAGCTGTGAAGAGTGCGAATGGAGAGTTATTGTGGAATGAATCAGATGTAAGGAATAGATGGTGTGAATATTTTAAGGGTTTGTACGGAGGTGAGATTGAGAGGGATGATAGTAGCGAAGCTGCAAGTGAAAATGATAGTGAAGATGATTATGATATAGATGAAAGTGAAGTATGTGATGCATTAGCGCGTGTAAGGAATGGTAAGGCTGCGGGTTTGGATGGGATTACAAATGAGATGTTGAAGTATGGGGGAGAGAAAGTATTTGATTGGTTAGTGTATTTATTTAGATTTTGTCTAAAACGTTGTGTAGTTCCTGATGATTGGAAAAAAGCTGTTATTTGTCCTTTATTCAAAGGCAAAGGCAGTTCGAGTGAATGTACAAATTTTCGTGCAATAAGTCTGTTGAGTGTGGTAGGGAAACTCTTTGGTAAGGTTTTAATTCATAAGGTGCGAACCTTAACAATTTCAAAAATTAGTGACGTTCAGGGTGGTTTTTTGCCTGAGAGGGGATGTGTTGATCAATTGTTTGCTCTTCGTATGATTGTAGAGAAGTCACTTGACAAGAACAAGAAGGTGTTCTGTGGCTTTCTAGATTTAAAGAAGGCGTATGATAGTGTTCTTCGAGATACTTTGTGGGGTGTACTAAGAAAGTACGGCGTGAATGGAAACTGGTTGGGAGCGATTCGAGCGTTGTATGAGGGTAGTGAAGCTGCTGTGAGAATAGATGGTAGGTTGAGTAGTTGGTTTCGTATAAATGTAGGTGTTAAACAGGGTTGTGGTATGTCTCCGTGGTTGTTTAATTTGTATATGGATGTGTTGTTGCGGAAGGCGTTGAGTGGATTGGATGGTGTACATATTGGTGAAAGTATTGTGCCTGCGTTAGCGTATGCGGATGATGTAGTTGTCTTAAGTGAAAATGAAGAGCAACTGAGAAGAATGATAGAGAGAATAAACGAAGTTGGAAGAAGTATGAATTTAATGTTGAATGTTGATAAATCTAAGGTGTTAGTATTTGAAAGGAGTGAATTGGTGACTGAGTGCAATGTGTTGGCGAATGGAGTAAAACTGGAGCAGGTGAATGAGTTTGTATATTTGGGTAGCATGATGTCGAGGGATGGACGAATTGACCGTGAAATTGATAGGAGGGTGAATGCGGGATGTAAGGTAATGGGTGCTCTGGGCACGTTTGCTCGTAACGTAAACGTATCTAGAGAAGCTCGGTTAAGTGTTTATAATGGAGTGCTGGTGCCTGCTTTGATGTATGGAAGTGAATGTTGGGCATGGACGAGAAAGCATAAAAGGAAAGTGACTGCTGTGGAAATGCGGTATTTACGTGGTGTTTGTGGGTATACAAGACGGGATCGCGTGAGGAATAATTTGGTGTATGAAGAATGTATGGTTAGGAAGAATGTAGTTAAGAGAGTTGGAGTGAGTCAGTTGAGATGGTTTGGTCATGTGGAGAGAATGATAAGTGAACGACTTGTAAAACGCATATATGTTGGTAAAGTTGAGGGTGTTCGATTGCGTGGCCGTCCAGTGTGTAAGTGGATGGATGTGATTGGTAGTGTTTTGAAGGAGCGTAAGTTTCCGAGTGGAAAGAGAAGAAGAGCATGTATGAATACGATTATGAATGTGGCTGAGGCGAAAGAAGTTTGCCAGGATAGGAATGTGTGGCGTAGGATGATTGTTTCGTAATTATTGTGGTGTAAAGATGAATGGTTAGTAAGAATGTTTTGTGAGAATGGAGAGACAGCTGAACTTTTATGTGGACGAGAAGAATGAAGTATGTTTGTACAGGAGTGTGTAGCGAACGATGATTTTTGTGTAACTATTATTGTGGTCCGGATGCGGTTATTCGCTACCGAAAATCGGTCACTTTAATATGTTATTATGTATGAATACGTTTATGAATGTGGCTGTGGTGAAAGAAGTATGCATGGATAGGAATGTGTTGCGAAGGATGATTGTTTCGTAATTATTGTGGTGTAAAGATAAATGGTTAGTAAGAATGTTTTGTGAGAATGAAGAGACAGCTGAACTTTTATGTGGACGAGAAGAATGAAGTATGTTTGTACAGGAGTGTGTAGCGAAAGATGATTGTTCCGTAACTATTATTGTGGTCCGGATGCGGTTATTCGCTACCGAAAATCGGTCACAATAATATGTTCTTGAATGAATGTTATGATGATTTTGGGCAAGGCTGAAGAAGAATGTTTTTAAAGAGTTAAGTGATTCTGTGGAGCTCTTGCTTTCATCCCTTTTCTTATTATTTTCGGGTTTTTGCTAACCCACTAAGTGGGAAATGCGTGATTTTATGTATGTATGTATGTATGTATGTACAAATCGAAAATTTTTATATTCTTTAATGAAAAATGAAAATTAATTTTGTGATATTTATATGGAAAGCACGGAGATACACAAAATAAAACTCAAATGACATAACTAATAAACAAACAATAAACTGTTTTTCTCCGCTTTCATAGCAACACTAGATATTGGATGTACGAGGACAAATTCTTTTCGATACAATTTTTCTAACACTCATAATTTGAAAATTTTCGTCCGTGCATAAAGTTTTGTATGTACCACGAGAGTAACTTGCTTTTATGTCCTTTGACGTGTTTTTATCTCTCGGCTTACGCCTCGGGCTCAAAATCCCGCCGCAGGACATAAAAGCCCCCTTACGCTCTTAATACATAAATAACTATTAAGAAGTGTTTTAATTTCCTAAGCAACTAATACACATGTATTAAAATAAACACTCTAAAACAGTCTAATACAAGCCACTGAATCAGGTTTTTTAATACAACTCTTAATACAGATCTTAAAACAGCCTAATACAACCCACTGAATCGCACCCCCTATGTTTACTGATAAAATAAACTCTCGGTATCTCTTTTCAAATGAATGGACGTCTTTAGCCACGTCAGGGACACTCAATGCATTCAATGCAAGCAGATATAAATGAGATGAAAAGTAAATTAGAATCAGTTAATAGGACTGACCTTGACAAGCAATGAATTTGAAGGAATCATCTGTGAAATAAATGAGCGTAAGGCCACGTTTACATTGGTTAATAAGTTATTCTACCAGTTACATGCACTAGTATTGCCCAGCTAGCCGGACACTTTAATCATGCACTTAAGTATGTATTCTTCTAAACAAAAAACTGCGAAACAATAAATCGAGAGTGATAAAAATAATCACTCCATGATATAAAATGTGTGAAACAAGTTTTTAAAAACTTACATAAACTAAAGAAACTTCCTCTACAGTATGTCCCCGGATTGAGTTTACAAGAGGAAAAAAATTTTTATTTTTGATTTTATAAAAAAATGCCAAGGGAAGAAAAATTTTTGCTTGAATTAAAACGCATGTTTCAGTTATTAAAACTTTTAATCAATGTAAGGTTCTTTTATTATAATGTTTTTTTCGTATTTTGCCCTAATAATAATACAGTTATTACACTGAATCTAACATGATTTTAGTTAGCTTTGAAATATTGACAAATGATTATTAACTCTAATTTCAGAAAAAAAAAAAAAACAGCGAAAATCAAAATACTTGTAGTTTATTCAATTAACTCTTTTTTATATGAAATAAGAATTAAAAATCATTTGTCAATATTTCAAAGCTAACTAAAATCATGTTAAATTCAATGTAATAACTGTATTATTAGGAGGACAAAATACGAAAAAACGTTATAATAAAAGAACCTTACATTAATTAAAAGTTTTAATAACTGAAACATGCGTTTCAATTCAAGCAAAAATTTTTCTTCCCTTGGCATTTTTTCGTAAAACCAAAAATAAAATTTTTTTTCCTCTTGTAAACTCAATCCGGGGACATACGGTATATAACAACATTTCCATCACCAACGACAAAACTGTGAAGCACCTTGAACATATTGTTCTCTTGCATGATGAAGGAAATATATTTATGTCGGGATTGCGATGTTCATAACGTAATGGGATGTAACGTAACGTAACGGAAAGTAGCGTGAAGCCGAGTCGGGTCTATTTACGATGGCCGTAACGGAACGAAACAAGACGTATTTTCTCCAGGAAAAACTTGCCTTGCGTAGTAATATTAAACATGCTATCCGTATTTAAAAAAACTTGTTTCAAATCCAGGGTTGATTTTTAAGAAATGAGAACTCTTGCCACAATACATCTGACATCTGATCCGATGGCGCGCGTACACATCCTTAGGCAGGGAACATTCCTATTGGTTTACGTTACGACCATATTAATCCTGGGATTAATGCGGATATCATAAATAAGTTCACAGTCAAATATAACAAAACTTTCTTAAAATAATAAAGTCAAAAAACTAAATCATGATCATAGTGTAACTCTGAGTCTGTGTATTACCAAAATGTTCGTGGTTTAACTACCAAATTTTCTTAGTTTTATATTAGTGTATTGCTAAATAACTATGATGTACATGTTATCATTATATTAGTGTATTGCTAAATAACTATGATGTACATATTATCACTGAAACATGGTCAAGACATTGTTTATAACCCAGAACTAGTTGACAACCGGTATGTGATCTTCCAAAAAGACAAAGACTTTCATCAAACAAGTAAACATTGTGGTGGTGGAATGCTCATCGCTGCCAAGTATGACTTGAATCCGACAAGCATCATCTTTGCCTTCAATGTCAGCAGTGTCTAAGCCATTTGTATTAAATTGTTAGCGTACAATATCTACTTGCTCTTATTTTATTGTTGTATATTTTGCCCATGCCACTCTTGTCAAAACGTAAGAACTGTTTTATGAAAAATTGTTAAATCTTCAATTTATTTTTTCCTCTAATGTTTTCATTGTCGGATTTTTAAATTTAATAAATTTATGTCAATTTTGCGGTAGTGAATATTCAAGTGATTTGAAAGTAATCAAATGTTTTAACTTTTTGAACTTACTGCAAATGAATCAATGTAACAATGTGTTAAATTCAAATGAAAGAATCCTTGATGTTGTCATTTCTAATAATGAATGTGAAGTTATCAAATGTTTAGATCCCCTTGTTAAGGAAGATGTTCATCACCCTTCGCTAATTTGTAATTTTACTTATTCTAGTAACTTAAAATCTAAGATCCTTAAGAAAAATGATACTTGTTATCAATAAAAAATAAAAAAAAAAACACTATAAAGCCTATTAAGTTAAGTGTTAAATTCAAATGAAAGAATCCTTGATGTTGTCATTTCTAATAATGAATGTGAAGTTATCAAATGTTTAGATCCCCTTGTTAAGGAAGATGTTCATCACCCTTCGCTAATTTGTAATTTTACTTATTCTAGTAACTTAAAATCTAAGATCCTTAAGAAAAATGATACTTTGTTATCAATAAAAAAAAAGAAAAAGAAAAAACACTATAAAGCCTATTAAGTAATGTCAACTGGAGCTATATATAAAAGAAGTGATATAAATTATGCTGTTGCTAAGTTACATTGTATATATTTTATAAAAGTCAATATCCAACCTGATTCACAATTGATTTGATAAAATTAATAAAAGCTAAAAAGCATTACCTTAAACTATAAAAATGCAGATATCATTTGTAACCTTCCTAAACATAAAGACCTCAGGGCTAAATGCAAATTATTATTTGACAAATTATATAATAATTATATTACCAATTTAGAACATAATATCGTAACTTACAACGATGTAAATACTTTTTGGAATTTTGTTAAAATGAAACAGGATGGAACTGGAATTCCTTCAATTACGTAGAATTAAAATGATATTTGTGTAGGTGGTGAGATCACATTTGAGAGGGATTTGGTGAGTACTTTAAAAGTACTTTTGTTAATGATAATAATACAATTTTTCATGATTCCTTCTAAATAAATAATCCTCATATTATGTTAAATGCGGTATCTTCTTTGGATATAAGTGATGGAATTAAAGGATTCTGAATAGGTCCTCCTAAACGCCTCTAGTGATAAGAGAGTCCTGAAAAAGGCTCCTTCGACCCGCTGAGAAGCTGAGTGCTGTGTGTCAGCCGCCGTCCGTTAGAAGAATCCGCCGTGTGTAGGCTGAGTACGTCCGTAAGGTCCGCCGCCGTCCGTCAGAGGAATCCGCCGCGTGTAAAGGCTGAGTCCGCCGTGTACATCGCGCCGCTGATTACCCGCTAGAGAAATTGTTAGTTTTTCTAAAATAGTAAATTTCAATACGCGTACATACCGTGGTAACTCTGGTTAGAGTTCTGCAAAGAAGGGTGATGTATTTGTTTATTTGTAAACTGTGTCTTTGTTTTACATATCTTCGTATGTTACAATATATTTATTTAAACTACACGTATTTTTCTGTTGATATCAACCAACCCTGCGCCCTCACCTCCACTAGGCTATCCGAAGGCACGCTCCTTTTGTACCGCTGTAAAAATGGCGCCCGAGCATACCGTTCATACCCAGGAATTAAAGGAGCACAATGATGACGTCATTCATCGACATCCGAGGAGGCGTTGTCACACTATAGTACGACCGAAAGAGAGTGCCTTGCTTTGGTATGGAGCATAAAACATTTTCGTTGTTATTTGTATGGTAGGAAGTTTATAGTTTACACCGATCATCAGCCACTTAAATGGTTAATGAATACTTCCGAACAATCAAATAGATTAATTAGATGGTCGTTGCTCTTATCGGAGCATGATTTTGAAATTAATTATCGCCCTGGTAAGAAACATAGCAATGCAGACGCTCTCTCTCGTATCAAGCCTGTGCGTCTCATGTTTCATCACAAACAATGCGAGCTCATGATATGGGACCGTGACGTCATGAAATCTGAACAGAGGAATGACACGAAAATTATGACGTATTTAGATAAGATTAATGACGAACCCAACTGCGATTTTTATTTAGACGATGATGGGTTGGTGTACCGTAAATCGGATGATGAGCGTTATGAAAACCGACTTGTAGTACCCGCAAAATTTAGAAAATTTATTTTAAAGGCCTGCCATGATTCACCTCTTTCAGGACATTGTGGAACTGAGAAAACATTTGAAAAAGTAAATTCGCGTTTCTTTTGGCCAAAACTCCGTTCCGATGTAAAAATTTATGTAAAGAAATGTGTATCGTGTGCACAAAGGAAAACATCTCCTCATTTAAAACCCGCGCCTTTGAAAAAATTTAAACTTGTTAGTCGCCCATTTGAACGCATTGCGATGGACGTAGTAGGTCCGCTAGTAACTACTGACTCAGGAAATAAATACATCTTAACAGTACAAGATGCAGCCACATGTTATCTTGAGGCTTTTCCTATTAGAGACCAAACAGCCCTTACCGTTGCTAAAACATTTGTAAAAGGTATAATTTTACGACACGGTACACCCAGACAGTTACTTACTGACCTTGGTACAAATTTTGTTTCAAAGTTGATGAAAGAAATCTGTAACATACTAAACATCGAACGATTACACACGACAGCTTTTAGACCACAGACGAACGCGAGTCTAGAACGAAGTCATAGAACGTTAAAAGACAACTTATCGCATTATATCAATGTAAATCATACAGATTGGGATGAATGGCTACCATTTGCAGTTTCAGCGTTTTGTAGTAATTTTCATTCAATGGTAGGTGAAACTCCATTCTTTCTAATGTATAGCCGTGATATTGAATTACCGTTCGACGAAATATTTAGACCTCTAAAGACCCGTTATGACGTGGATACTAATTATGCGAGTGAACTGATCCAAAGATTGAAAATTGCACACACTAGAGCACGAGAACAACTAGACAAAAATATCGATAGGGTACATCGCACTTTTAATAAGAAAAGCGCCGATGTTACTCTCAAAGTAGGAGATCGAGTTTATTTGTTTACACCGAGTGTGAAGGTCGGCACTAGTTCAAAGCTTGCAAAGAAGTGGACAGGACCGTATCGCATAATTGAGCTGCGTGAAGTAAATGCAGTAATAAAAGAAATTTTTGGTCGTAGACAAATGACAGTACATGTGAACAGACTTAAACCTTGTTACATGACTACTGACGACTTAACCGCCCTACCCTTAATAGATCACGAAGACGCACCTAATACAACTGAATTAGGCGAAAAAGAGGGTATTACTCCTATTATCCCCTGGGGGGAGAGACAGAATGAAACAGTACCAAATTTAGAACAAAGTAGGCATGAACAAACTAACCATTCTATAGTTTCAGAGAGAAATTCCAGCCGAAATACCACCTTAGGCACTGGAACCTCCCGACCATCCACCAACAACACTCTGGATTCCACGACAACCACGGAAACCTATTCGACGGTCGAGGAAGATACGCCTCCGCCAGCATCCCGTTACGCCACTCGAAGTCGCGGAGCCGTCCCTGACCATCCGTGGATTTGTTCAAATCGAGTGTAGTTAAAGACAGAAAATGTATGTTAAATATTTAATTTTGTTAGTTTTAAGTTTGAACTGTTGGCTACGTGCTGAACTGATTGCATTCGACTGTGCAGACCCGGATGTGGAAATTACAAAAATTTCGTTGCTGGACGTACAGCCATGCAGAGACCCAAAGAAGGATTCAACGGAGTTTACCTCTAAAATCCAATTAGTCCAGGAAAGGCGATACACTGAAGTCCACGTTTATAATTGCTTGGTGACAGTACAGCAATTAATAGAACACTGTGGTATGCATTCGCATACCAGCTTAGTTTCAGGTGGCCTAGCCCGGTACGTGCACCCCGTAAAGGCAGAACGCTGCCTAGAAGCCCACCGTTTTGAACGCCTGGATCTGACAGGATTAGGAGCGGGTATTGTGTCCGGCCTAATCTCCAACGGCACGACCGAGCTATCGACCACCATCGCAGGTCATTTGCAACTAAGTGGTTAATGTTCCGGTGTACGCTATACTCAGCAGGGCGTCACATATGAAGATGTGGTCGTCAGCGCAGCCATCACCATAAGATTGTCCGATTATACCGCCATCGCCGACGTCGAAGAAAACACGGTCAAGCTACGGTCAGGGACCGTGTGTACGTATACAGACCTCTACTGTTTTGATGACATAGCCGGTGAAGTGCTGTGGAACGCTGATGTCAATGACCGATGCTCTGCTGAGGGACTCGACGTCTTGTACGAAGGGCTCGCCAACATCCTCACAGTGAACAAGACGGACACGAAATACGTTGTCCTCGAGGCCCATGATACGGTATTTGCACTTCGACTCGTGCAGCAGGAGCTGCTCTGCCACCAACCAGCTTGGCGCACCGAGCAGAACCGCCTGCTGATCATCACCGAATCCTCTCTTGGTTTCTACTTCAGGAAATCTCGAAGAGTGAACCAGAACACGGACGTGATGGCTCAAGTTCTTAGTAAGCTGCTATTTTTGGAAATTGCCTTTAAACAGCATACTAAAGACCTCGTTTATGACGCCATCCTAAAAAGATGTCATTTGAAGGAGAACATCTTGAAAAATCGTATCATGTTGGCCCTCGAAAATCCAGATGTCGTTAGCGGCCTGGTGAAGGAAACGTCAGGACACATGGGGAGAGTAATGGGTGAGGTATTATATGTAATTAGGTGTAGCCCACGAATTATAGATTTCAGAAAAACATCATTTTGCTACCAAGAGCTGCCCATTACTTACAAGAACGAGAGCAAATTTATGGCACCCATTACTCATATAATTCGAGATCATGGCACGCAGGTCGACTGTGGGAACCAATTGGCAGTTATGTACCACCTAGAGGGTAAGTGGTTTGAGGTAGACCAGGACCTGCGTCGCACACAACCAGACCCCATGGTTCTCGACGCCAACGACCCTAGTGAGAGTGTACCGATGACGAAGATCGCCCCTATTAGCGCCCATGGCGTATACACCCAGCAAGACATGGATGCATTTCAACAAACGCTGCTCTTCCCAAATGAGAGACGTGCCTTAACGAACATCATGACGCGACGAGTGATCGGAGCAGGGACCGATGGACAGGACTTCCATCTGCCCGATGTGTTTAGTAAATACGAATTTGCTAAGATGGCCTGGAGTGCCGCTGCCGACGTTTGGGGATTCCTGTCCTATACTGGGAATTTATTCTCAGTATTTATCCTCCTATACACTCTCTATCACGTCTTAAGGTACGTCGCATCGTTCGTTCTGAATTTTTTCAGTTTGAGGAGAGCAGCCAGCAACCAACCGCAACGTAGATGGTTTTTCCTGGCCAGCCTGTGGGACGCCATGACAACCCGATACCTGGTGAACCTGATACACCAACGGGAACCCGGGGCCATGAACTCGACGGCCACGGAGTCCCTAGCTACTTCAATACCCAACATCGGTTCATCAGTATCCCTGTACCCAGGCTTGCAGCAGGTTGCGGCCCCTCCACCACAGTACGCTACTGGTCCGCCAGCCAACACC
This sequence comes from Ophonus ardosiacus, assembly GCA_943142095.1. Taxonomy (NCBI): domain Eukaryota; kingdom Metazoa; phylum Arthropoda; class Insecta; order Coleoptera; family Carabidae; genus Ophonus; species Ophonus ardosiacus. The sequence continues at coordinate 23,122,930 of OW964834.1, read as the reverse complement.
GACGTTTTGCGACAGCGCGTAGCCTAAACTGAATGTTAGTAGTTGTAAGTTAGATTAGTCGTAGCCAAGGGTAGTTCAATTGACTTCGCTAGACTCAACTATAATTCTTTTATTATAGTCGAGTTTAAAGGGGGAGGCAGTGTAACAGCCACGTGTGTGAACTCAAAATTTTTGTGATTCAGTATTTTCATAGAATGAACTCCGTGACTGTTGCAAATCGCTGACATGCGGCTGGCGATCTTCCGCTGAGTGTTTTTGCAGAATATTGGAAAAAGCGGAATATTACCAGCAAAAGTGTCAACGTTGTCAATTGAACAAGCCTAGGAAATGTTCGTATCCACGGACGAGAGTGATTCTCAGCCCGATCATGGTGGCGAACAGTCATACGAAATTTTGTTCAATTTAATACATATTTTATATTTCTTTGCTTTATATTATTTTTGTGTGTAACATTGTTTTTCTAAATTTTAATTATAATTATTATTTTTTTTAAAATATTTAATTATTTGTGAAACAACCCCGTCAACCCCTTCCAGAGTCAGCACAGATCAGCGTAGTGACACAGGTAAGTATAACTTTAATTTATATTCTTACTGTGGCTGTCTGAGCTTTAATTCAGTACGTCAACGGAGGGTGATTTTCACTACACCCTACGCACCCGCCCGTTACAATTAATTGGTGAGAATTTTTAATTTTTAAATGTGTTTAGTCCATACACCTAATCACATTCGGAAATCCAAACAAGGTCATAAAATTTTCATTTTTGTGTATTTAAATTTTCTTGAAAGTTAACAAAATTTGTAAGTTTTCAAGCCAAGTATAATGCGACTAATTGTTTATTATCTGCTGGTTAATACCATGTAAATATCTTATAAAGTATTTGATATGAAATTATGATAAGTACTAAATTATTAACTGTCATTTTCACAACCATAAAATTGAACTTCAAAGTAAAAATGCAAAGAGTATTTTTATTAGCATACAAGAAAATATTTAGTAGGTACTTCCGTTATTGTTTGGTACAATCTCTTTGCGGAAAACCTGAATGCTACATGAACACATGAACTTGTAATTCTGGCGAAACACAGTCACGGCGAACTTGTTCGCCTGTAAATTCTTCCCTAATCAAATTACAAATCGGCTACTCTCTTTGAACAGTCTGTATCTTCTTTTAAGTCCGCGTGTCGTCGATAAAGTTTTATTCGCCTATTTCTTAAATTTCGAATATATCGCGCACGTGAACGTCTCGCATTTCGAATTACCTGTTCAGCCATGTTAAACACGGTACTACCTTGTTTTACATTTGTGTATTGTCTGGACGATTTAACTTGGCAAGCCTTAGGAATGCAAGTCGATACACAATTCCTACGATGCGGTATGTTAAATATATACTTTTTCTTAGATACCGCACTGCGTTAAAAGTAAAATAGTGATTTTACGAACTTTTATGGCCTAACACAATAGACAAACATTCCGAACCGCACGATTTATGACACTTATAATCAAGCAGTTCTGTTTGCAGATAGGCGTACATAAATTTTCTTACTGGCAATAAGAAATCTACAAATGATTCAATTTTTTGAATATTTATTTTAGATATTACATATAACATGTTAGTAAAGTAAACGTATTGACAAATATTTATATTTTGTAGCTAGTAGTAAACTTGTAATGTACATTATAATATAAGCTAAAATCTGCTCGTAATTATAATCTAAACCTAGAGACTAAGTTATGAATTATGCAATGTAATTATTATACGAATAATATCAATACCCGTCTTCCAGATACAGGTATTAAAGTAGAATAAGCTTAAAACTTCAAAATTTAATGAGAAATTAACTGTAGGTAGATTAAGATTAAACGGTTCTTTTCCAACCTTTTTATGTAATTTTGTTATAAATACCTGTTAGCTTTAAGAGGACTTCTCGTATATCCAAATATTACTCAAAATATGACAATCAGCTGATTTTTGACTAATTTTTTTTGAGAATTAGACTTTGCGGATTAATGCTTTTTGACTTACTTTTGGCTCTATTGTCATTCATTAAAGTTTGATCCATAACTTTAGAAATGTAATAAATAAATTATTATTTTCTGTACTGTTTGTACATTTATTAAATTAATTTTTTTTTTTGGCGCGCCTATGGTTTTTATATCTTTACCGTAACCACAGAGAAATCCTTTATTACTTCAGCTCGGCAAGTAATATCGTCCAGACTATACTAAATACAAAATTTAGTAACGCTTAGTATCGCCGAGTATAGACCTGTGAATAGATTTTTTAGTAATTCCCAATACAGTTTTCTTAGTAACGGTTAGTATAGAGCTGTGAATAGCACCCAATGTTATTAATTCTGCATACAAAAAAATTAGGGTTTGTACTAAGAGTAAATAACATTATTTGAATCACTTTCAAGATGTTAATTGAATTATGCAAATTTAATCTGGTCACCTTTTTACAATTGTTACGTTCTAATCTTTAACGGAGTACAAAAGAGATTTTATAAACAAATTTATTATCGAATTAATTTATTGTGGCCAAGCTTTGATTATGATTCGTTAATATCAATAATTCATATTAAATCTTTGAACACTCGGCGAATTAAACAATAAATTATATTTGTATATAAAGTTGGAAATAATATTATTAACGCATCTGAAGTTAGCTTAATTTGTATGTAAGGCCATTTAATTCTAGGAGTCCTTTAGTTTTGCGTGTAATTTTGTTAGATCCAATGATTATCTAAACTCCTCTATACAGGGTGTAACACATACACCGACCACTGCCATTATTACCTTTATTATTATAGTTACAAAAAAATAATATAGAACAAAGTTGTAGGGGACCAAGGGGGACATTCTTTCAGAGAAGAAAATATTTTTTTAAACCAGTGGTTCTCAAATTACAACACAAAGTTATATTTTTTCAAATGGGATTCTACATATTTTTTATGCCTGTTCGATAGCATATTTTTTCTGAATTCAACCATGTATTAGTTTTATATCCTTACATAATAAAAATATTGAAAAAAATGCGATTGAAATTTTAATAAATTTTTATCTTGGTCCCCTACAACTTTGTTCTATAGTATTTTTTTGTAACTATAATAATAAAGGTAATAATGGCGGTGGTCGGTGTACGTGTTACACCCTGTATATGTAGTGTATAATGCGTACAATAGATATTGTCTTCAACTAGACTTTTCCGTTGTTTTCAGTACGTTTAAAACTGCTGCTAGATAATAGCTAGCTCTGGTGCTGGTTTATTATATCACTTATTATGTATGTTTTTGTCCTTTCTTAGTGCGTACTGTATTTTTCTCTTATAAATTCTAAAATCAACATATTTTTACCTCCCGCTACCCTTGGTAAGGGAGGTATAGGGATCGTGCTAAAAATCACATATCGAGATTTTAGCAAATGACCACGTTTCAAGGTCCCTAGAATCCAATTTTAACAATTTCACGATGATGTCTGTATGTGTGTATGTGTGTGTGCGTGTGTGTGTATATGTATGTGTGTATGCGTAAGGATTTTGTTGACGCTCTAACTCAAATACTATCATTCAGAAAATTCTGAAATCTTGTATTTTCACCCTATTCTAATATGAAAAGATACCATTAGATTTTGGTGTAAATCCGATAACCGGAAATGGCACTTTATCTGAAACTCGTAATGGTTTTCCGTAAAAAAATTCCATTAAATGCCATTTTTTCGCATTTTGTCATTGTGAACATTAAAGACTATTGAATTTTCTACAGGTATACATTAATACTTTTTCTATATATTTTAGAGATAAATTTAAAATTCAATTTTTCTTATAAATCCCTACGCCTAAGATAAACACAATTCCTTTGTTGCACAGTTCATATTTCAAATGAATGTAACTAACAAGTAAATATCACTGTCAAAGAACCTATCATTTCAAATTGGTAATGATGACATTTTAGAAAGAAAATAGTAAATAAAGCAATAGTTATATGCAAAGGAACTTATATAGTTTGCAGCATTAGTAAATATATAAATACTTATTTAAATTAATAAAAATTAAGTCACTGTCAAAAAACTAATCACTTCAAACTAATAATAGTGACATTTTAAAAAGAAAATAGTAAATAAAGCAATCTAGTTATATGCAATGGAACAGTCTGCAGCAATAATAAATACATAGGTATGTATTTTAATTAATAAAAATTAAATTGCGGGAGGTTTTGTGTTGGCCACATCAGATTTTTTAATCATGTTGTTGCTCTGTGTATTAGTAAAAGTAATTTATTCTCTCATTAAGGTTATCCCTGTTCAGTAAATAAATATATAAATAAATAAATGTATAATAATAATAATAACAATAATAATTAATAATAATAATAATTAATAAAAATAAAAATAATAATTAATAATATAATAATAATAATTAATTACATTAACAACAATAACAAAAATATCAACAATAACAACAATAACAACAAAACAACAATAACAACAAAACAACAACAAAAACAAAAACTATAACAACAACACTAACAACAACAAAAATAATAATTAATAATAATTATTATTATCCCACTAAGTGGGATACGCGTGATTTTATTTATGTATGTAATAACAATAATAATAACAATAACAACAACAAGAATAATTAATAATAATAATAATTAAAAATAATAATAACAATAATAATTAATAATAATAATAAGAAACACCTCAAAGGCAATAAATACATATACTTACAGTTTTGGTATACTTCCATTGACAGACACAGAACTTCAAGCCCTCGACATCCTTACCAGAACGGAGTTCACAAAACGAAAGAGCCATCAACCGCATAGCGCAAAAGAACTCTTAAGCCCCCGTAAGCAAGGTGGCCGTGGAATACCTAGTATACCTGCGAGACATAGGAAGCAAATAATAAATCTGCGAACATATTTCCTTATTAGACAAGAAGATAGCAATTTACATCGAGCTATAGTAAAAGCAGATCACAAATTAACCTCACCGTGCTTAGCGGAAAAAAGAAGAACAACCCAGGATAACCACTGTCGCTACTATAGAGCAACTAAAGAGCCAATGGCGATCAAAGCCACTACATGGCAAATATATAGCATCAATTGAAAAAGACCATATCGACGCAAAAGCTTCGCAAATGTGGCTCCGCACTGGTAATATGTTTAAAGAAATAAAAGGTTTTATTGCAGCTATCCAAGACCAGAAAATAGCAACAAAAAGTTACAAAAAGAAAATAATGAAGTTAGATATACCCAACATCAAATGTAGATTATATAACAAATCTAAAGAACCCATAGATCACATTTTAGATGGATGTTCCGTATTAGCACACAAACAATATCTCGACAGGCATAATAAAGTTGCATGTATACTACACCAAGCTCTTTACACTAAATACTTCAATAACAGACACAGTTCCACACTATAAGTACATACCAACACCAGTATGCGAAAACAATACAGCAATACAAGAAATTGGTGTGATGGTTGTCAAATTGCCATCCGAAAGACCGCTCTGTGTATTGTTGCATTTTTATCTTAACTTAGTGCTGTTTATACGTCATGTGTTATATTAAACAGTGAGTTACTGTGCGTACTCTCTTATATTTTATCTACTGGTGCAGTGTGTTCTCCAAGTAAGAGTATTTTGATTTTGAAACTTCTAATTCGGTGCATTTGTTAAAAAATATTGTACTTTTTCAAGTTTACTTCATGTGCGATTTAAGACATGTCTTATTAACCACAGCTATCACCTGCGTGAGGTCATTGAATTCTCGTTTGTTTTTATCCAGTGACTCTAAAACAATTTTAATGTTTTATTTTTTATTTATAAATATGTAAACTTATAATGCCGGAGTGCGGTAAGTGTAAAGCTAAAAAACGTGATCCACTTGTGGGCTGTGAAGGCGCTTGTCAAAAATGGTACCATATATGCTGCATAAACTTTAGTGAAGATGAATTCAAAGTGCTAGAGAAATCTAAACTTCTCATTTTTTGGTGCCCAGCGTGTAAAAAAAATGATGAAGTTACAGATAAATCAAAATTTCGTAATGTTGAATCAATGTTAACTGATGGTCGATTTCAAATTTTACTACTGAGTCTATTTCGGATAAAATTAACGGCTTATTAGATAATTTAAAATTCAGTTTGTCTACATTTATCACCGATTCTATTACTGCCGCAAAAAATGAACTTATGACCTCCATCGACACTAAATTATCTGCCATGCTCAAACAACTTCCTACTTCTCCATCTTTCGAGTCTACGTCGACCGCAAATGGCCCTTCTTTCTCCAGAATTGTGCAACGTTGTGATCCCCCCTTCTTAATTAGACCCAAAAATAGTGCTCAATCATTCAAAGTGACCAAATCTGAAGTCCTAAAAAATGTTGATTCAGTTACTTCCAATATGTCCATCACTAGTGTTAAAAAAGCAAACAATGGTGCCTTAATAATCCAGTGTAATAATGATGATCCTAATAAACTTAAGAATCTTGTCAGCGATAAACTTTCTGAAAAATATGATATTAAACAGCTTTCTGTATTGCACCCCCGTATTCGAATTGTAAGCATGACTAGCAGTTTGAACAATGAACAATTTCTTAATTATTTACAAAAGCAAACTACATCGTGTTTTACTGATGGCTCTAAATGCGAATTATTAAATATAACATCCTTAAGAAAAAATAAAAATACTTATCAGGCTTCAGTGCAAGTTGAGCCTGACACACATAATAAAATAATGCAGTCTGAAAAATTGTTTGTTGGATACGACTACTCTTCGGTTTATGATGCAATTGAGGTGAGACGTTGCTTCAGTTGTTATGGCTTCCATCACCATTCCAAACAATGTAAGACGCAGGTATCTTGTCCTAATTGTGCTGGGAACCACTCAATAAAGGAATGTAAATCCACAGAACCTAAATGCGTTAATTGTTTCAGAAGCAACGTCTCAAACAAAACTTATATTAATACTGCCCATAATGCCTGGGACGCTAAGTGTCCTGTATATCTTGATACTTTTCAAAAATTTAGGGCCAATGATCTTGGAAAGTAGCAATTACGGTCCAGTAGTAGTGTAGTAAAGTCCATCCTTTTATAATTTAAGATCAATCAATATTCATTAATCTATAATCAATATATTTTATTTGTTGTAAAAGTAGTTTAAAGTGCTGAATATAATGTAAACCGAGTATTAGTTATTTGTCATGCATATGAACCTAAAATTCTAAGTTCAGTTGCACTCATGCTTATGACATCATTATATTTTAACCTTTCTTTGTTGCAAGGGTGAGAACACCTTGTATTTGACTTTTATAATTCTTAGGATTGTGTTTCACTATTCTTTCAGACGTAATTCAGCATTTTACACTCCTTAAGTTCTTAGTTCATGCGCAATTTGCATTCGCTACATCCGTTCTTAGAATTGTTTATTTCAAATGACTTACAGGGGACTTTCTTTGTTCTCTCGCTAAAAACCCTAAATCATCATTTTTTCCCTTCCACGCCTTGATGGGGATGAGCGACGGCAGCCGGGGAGAACTATGTTCAATTTTTGAATATACTATATGTTAGTTAGTTGAAGGCAGATCGTCAACTCGAATAGAGTTGTAACAACATCGTCAACTCGTAAAGTTGTATAAGACGTAGAACTAAGACTTCATGTAGATCCTCGATAATATAATAAACCTACACTATTTAATAATAACAAATCCTTGCTTGTTCGAACCTACAATTTCAGCTAAGCAACCGAAGAAACCGGCGTCGTTATAGGAAGTTTAGCTGATTCTGGTAAGCGTGCAGACGTGTAAGTTTACAACAGATAAATTTGGTGTCAGGTGTGTCGGTATTGATTCAAGCAAGACATTCGTTATTGCGGCAAGATTATAAATTCTACCGTGCGGATGAACGTTAAATAAATCAGTGTTTGGTTTTAAAATTAAAGTGTTAAACCACAACTCACAACATCTAAACTTTTGAGTTATAAACTCTTGAGTTTCGAGATATTCTACAATTTTCGGGTCCAGTATCCAGAGATGATCAGCAGTTCCAGGTTCCAGAGTATCGTGTGAGACCAACATAAGTTCCTGAGTCGTCGAAAACAACTCCAATTCTTTAGAGATCGTCGTGAATTTCAAGTTTCATTAATCATCAGTTGCAAAGTGATCAGTGATAAGTGAAAGTGCAAAGTGAAACTAGTGCAAATGTATATTTTTATGTCTGGCGATATTTTTAATATTTTTGGTACTGATTTTGAGGAATATATTAATTTAATTTATAGAGAAGCAATGAGTTTTACAGTTGAAAACGCTTTAAAAATGATTCCCGAATTCGGCGGGAACCGTCAAAATTTACACAGGTTTTTAACTTGCTGTGACATTGTTAGAGCAACAGCTACAACTAATGTTCAACCAGTTCAATTTTTAGATATTGTAAAAACAAAGTTAACAGGTCTGGCTTATAATATAATTAAATATAAAGAATTTAATGAATGGGGTAATTTAAAAACAGAATTACAAAATCAATTTTTAGAAAAAAGAACGATAGCACAAATATAATCAGAATTAATTAAAAGTAAAATTAATTATAAAGAACCAATCAGAGAATATGCCAATAGATTAGAACGATTAACTTCCGATCTCACTGACGCGTCTATTGCCAGCGAAGGTCAAGGAGCCACGAATGAATAACTAGTTCAAATTCAAAATTATGTTTAAAAGCTTTCCAAGATGGTTTATTTGAACCAATAAAAACAATAGTAAAAGCGAGTCAATTCAATAATTTCAACGATGCTGTCGAATGTGCTATTGAGGAGGAGAGAATTTTGAAAAATAAGCGTTCACAAAAATCTAATAGTAATTTTCAGCAAAATTCAAGTAATCGATGTTACAAATGTAAGAAACTAGGTCATACAGCTAATAAATGTATCAATTATTTTTCCCAAATATTCCAAATAGAAATATAAATGTCATTACATGTTCATTTTGTCATAAAATAGGACATCAAATTAATAGTTGTTTTAAAAAGCAAAATATCAAACAAAGAAATCAGAGATATAATTCAAATATACAAAACAATCAGTCGAGATATGTAAACACGAATAGGAACGTGACTTATTCTCAAAATACAAATCGTAACCCAAATTATTCTAATCACAATTCAAACCCTAATAAATGTTCCAATTTAAATAACTATCAAAATCGAAACAATCAAAATTTGAATAGTCAGCATAAGGCTAATGTGCGTATGTTATCTCAAAATCCAAAAAACGAGCACACCCAGGGGGCGTCTATCAGCGGAGCGTCACCCGACGGGCAGATTTAAATTATCCGCTCTCACAAAATGAAAACTTGAAGAAAATTTATACTATCTCAATGCAAGAAAATTTAAGTCCTGGGGCTCTATTCTCGAAATCGTTCGTAAATTTACGTATACGTACATTAAGAAGAGTTTAAATACGTATACTTAATTTTTTCTGTGTAAAATTGTATTCTCGAACATCCTTCGCAAATAGAAACGTATACTTATATTTGCACCCTTCGCAAATGAAAAAAGTATCTGACAACATTGCATGTTTATGTCAAATTATGACAGATGAGAATTTTATAGGTGGCCGAATATATATCATATGTGTTTTGTTTTATTATTGGTATGTCAATATCATTAAATTATTGGGCGCGTTCAGCACCTCTCATCGCTGGCAGCGATGCCAACCGCTGACTGCCCTGAACGCAATCGCTGGACGCATCGCTGTTGGCAGCGGAATTTAGGACCGCTGTCGGCTGGCAGCGAACTATCAAGTGTCACAAAATGGCGGCATATAACCACGTAACGATAAATTACGAATATGATAATTTGGTGGTATCGGTTATTGATTCGGTGGAAAACCATCAAAAAATACAAAACGGTATGTAAAAAACATTCTTGAGTTTTATAAAATGAAATGAAATACATATATTTTCTTTAATTGATAGACGCGGACTTTGCAAATAGATACTTATCGTTGACTGTTAAACAGCCAGCAGTAGCAGTACCTACAAGTAAGTTTTTATTCTATTTCTCATTATTTATTAATCCTATAATTTAGACAGACCAATTTGACGCATGCTGTTTAAACAGTATTTGTTGTAATTAAAAAGAAAATTTATATATAACGTAACCTCACAAACCTAGTCTTGTTTGTAAGTTGTAGATTTAGTAGGTTCACAATAAATTAAATAATAATAATAACTAGTGAATATGTACACAAATCTACAAATGTTTAATTTTTTATTCAAAATATGGTTTTTATGTGGTTTATTTTCTTAGGCCAAAAAATCCTATTCGAGACAAACCAGATGGAATTGACATGTTAAATGAAAAATTATATTTGTAAGTTATATAAGTTATGTATTTTGCCGATGTTAATAAAGTCATAATTATAAATAATTAATAAATCTTTCAAAATTATAACGATTACGTACTTAATATATGTATGCGTCAACTCTGTCTCAAACTATAATTAACCCTTGTTTTAGTATCCTTTTTTATTAATGTAATGAAATTTTAGTAAATGATGATACTCAATATGTATCTAATGACCCTGTACCTCTTCCCGATCCCGATGATTTGGATGTGTCTGAAGGTATTTATTATTATAAAATAATTTATTCCGTGTAGTTAGATTTGTTACTTGATTGCCTTTATATTCATATACATTAATTTTTTAATTCGCAAATAATGTACTTTATTTCTGTTACTTTATAAGATTTACAAATATATTTTAGTAAATGGAAATTAAATATCGCAATTAAAAATTCTTTTTCAATAAGTCATCACAGGAAATATCGTCATATTTTATCAGATTTTATTATTAAATTTCAGAAAAAACATTTACTTGGGATAGTAAAGCTACACTATTGCTTCTCGAGCAATATGAATTAAATATTAAAAAATTTAGAGATCCAAAAAATAAGAAAAAACAAATTTGGGAAAGCATAAGGAAAATATTCAAAGATCACGGGTACATACTCACAAGCGATATTTTAGATCGTAAATTTCGAAATTTAAAAGGTACTTATCAAAAAAGAAAATATAATAAAAAAACAACCGGAGGTCAATCCATCAATTGGGAGTATTATAATGTTATGGACAATTTATTCCATGAGGATAAAACAATAAATTTACCTCCAACTATGGCATCCATGACTGTCTCCCATTCCCAGTTAATAGAAGTATAAATTTTATTTTATTTATTTTGTCTTTAAATTAATTTATTACTTTTATTTCCTAGTTATCTTCCGTTCCCGAAACTTCCCTTCCTAGTACTTCCCAATCCGAAGAACTGCCAACACCTGTACAGTCCAGATCCGAACCCGAGCAATTAAAATATAAAAGAAAAAAAAATTTACAAAATTTTAGGCAAAAAATAGTGAAAATTTAAGAAGAAAAATTAGTCGTTTTGAAAGAAATTCAAAATAAATTAAAAAGAGCTAATGAAATTAATTTACGGAAAACATTAGCTCTAGAAGAACTTATAAATCTAAAAAAAAAAAACTAATTTAGTTTATTGAAATCTATTTTTAATAAATATTTTTATGATCAAATAGCTTGTTATCTGTAAAGTTTATATTCGTTTTTTCTTTTACAGCATAGCTGCAAGTTCATTTCTCTTGAGTTCAGCAGCATGATTTCTTGGATCTTGATCAGCGCGTCTTTCATCATCAGCATCACCTTGGTCTTCATTATCTACATTGTTATTTTCAAAATTCTCGTTTATATTTTAATCATGCATAATAATAAAATTATGCATGACACATGCTGCTGTGACAACATTTGGAATCATATCATCTCTAGACATGTCTATATATTTTAATTTACGAAATTTTCCTTTTAATTGACCAAAGGCTCTTTCAACAACAGATCGTGCAGCACTCAAGTTAATGTTAAATCGAGTCTGTGTATTATTAAGGTGTCCGTTGTCCCTATAAGGTTTCACTAGAAATAGGGAAAGAGGATAAGCAGCATCTCCTAGAAGATGTTGATGGTCAGGCAGGAGTTGATTATTTAAAGCTTCAGATATGGGACTTAATTGAAAAACTCGTGCATCATGCATTCGTCCTGTGATAATAGCAAATAGGATTAAAAATATATTTAAATATAATTCCCTGTCAGTATATTTTCAATATTTAAATTAAAAACAATCGGCTTTGTACTGCAAAATTATTATTTTCAGCTCTCATTATCTATGAGTAACATCCGAAACTTGTTGAAATATGTAGTTTTGTATATCAGCACAGGACCGAGTGTTTTTGTTTTCTTTTAATAAAAAGAAAATATACCTGGACATCCCACATAAATATCGGTAAATAACATTTTGTTGTCACAAATAGCTTGCAATATTACCGAGTGGTAATTATTTCTGTTATAGAAATCAATTTGATTATTTGTAGGTGCCTTAATTTCAATGTGCGTGCCGTCAATAGCACTCACAATACCTGGTATACCTAAATAAAATAGTAACACTTGTAACAAATTGTAATACCTAGGTTGTATATAAGAGTTATGAGTGCGGCATTGTAAAATTAGAATTATAGTTTCGAGTTTTATGATCATTACGTACCATATTTCGCCTCAAACTCGTGACTTATTTGCAGTTTCTTTTGATCAATAGGCCACAAAATAATTTGGTGTCGTAAATTGGCAATAGCATTGCAAATTTCAAAAAATATATTGTGTGCTGTACTTTTGGCAAAGTTAAATCTATCTCCCGTGGATAAAAATGATTCCTGTTTTGCGAGAAACCATATTGTAATAATATTTTTTTTTGTAATGGAATAGTATTATTATGTCGCAACATTGGTCTTATTGTATCCATAAATAACTAAAACAATAAAATGAATCCTTTAAAATAAATTTTATCATATAAATGAAGTGAATGTTCTAATTAAATCAGTTTTAATTCATACTGTTTTATTTGCGTTTAGAAATTTATTGTAAACTAACAATAGTAGAAATTTTGTAATTAACAAATATTTGGTTGTAATCTGTTTGCGACATCTTAAATTTATTTATAGAAATAAGAAAAACTTAATAATTACAACAGAAATTGTTATTTATCAAAAATCTAACCTGGAATGTTGGCCGAGTCATCCTAAAATGACTATGAAAATCATCAGGACTATACTTAATAACTATTTGTTCATAATAATTTTCATTTCTAATTCGTTCATCATTATTATTATTTCTAATTTCTAAATTTAAAACATGATTTTCTGGAATATATATAAAAGATTTTTTTCAATATATTAAAATATAATAGGTTATTTTTTACCAGCTAACTGATTAATTATTACGCCAATGACATTATTAATCATATTGTCGTTGTCGTCTTCGAATAGATCTAAAATTTCTTCAATTTCAACATCCATTATAGACTATTAGAAATTAACTGTCAAATTCAAATTAAATCTGAATTTATATTCACTGTTTACGTTGCTATGGTAACAACAGCGTATTCAGCGCACCGTTCAAAGCGAACTAAACATCGCATTTTAACATCGCTGCCAGCGATGAGAGGTGCTGAACGCGCCCATTGTCATAATATAAAATCAGTGTCATTTTGACTTTTTATTTCTACAATTTTCTAATTTTATAATAATATTACAATTTTATATATGTGGAAGACGATAGCCATTCATAGAATGGCCCACAGTGATTTACAATTTGATGTAGTTCATAATAATCGTCACTTTGAAGGCCGAACTAGATCTCCGAGATCCTCTCGGCCAAATGACAGTTGCAATTTTAATTTCAAAAATTATAAAACATCAAAATTTAGAAATATTGGACCTGTAATCAAAATTTGTCAACTAAATATCGAAGGAATTTATAAGGATAAATGTCAATATCTCTCCAGAATCGCAAAATATATGGAATTTGATGTTATACTCCTCCAAGAAACCCATACTGCAACTGAAGAACAACTTTTTGCGAGAGGTTTTATTTCTGGGTATATCCTTATAGATTATATTTGCAGTCCCGTTTATGGCTCGGCAACATACATTAAGCAAAATTTGATAGATTACGAAGCAGTAGGAAAAATGATAGTGAATGACGTACATATAATTATAACTAAAATTGCTAATATAAACATTATTAATATTTACAAACCACCGAATGTTCAATGGCCAGTAGATCTTGTTTTAAATTATTCATATCCAGCGATAATCATGGGTGATTTCAATTGCCATCACAATTTATGGGGATATGCAGAAAATGACCAAAATGGTGAACTTCTTCACACTTGGATGAAGGAAAACAATTTACACCTCATTTATGATGCCAAGGACAAGAAAAGCTTTCATTCTGCTCGTTGGAAGATGGATTATAATCCTGATTTATGTTTTATAAATCTAAATGAAAACAACGATCCACTACAAACCTCTCAAACTGTTTTAAATCATTTTCCACATAGTCAACATAGACCAGTTATACTTAATGTCGGTATACAGATTCCACTAATTAATTCTATCCAAAAGCCACGTTGGAATTTTCAAAAAGCAGACTGGGAAAAATTTACAAAGCAAGTAGAAAGTAATCTTCGTTGGATTCCGGTATCATTAAACAATTATAATAGATTCGTTGGTGTTATCAAAGGTGCAGCTAAAAGAACAATTCCCCGTGGTTTTCGTACAGAATACACTCCATGTTGGTTGAGTAAAACTGAACAGCTTTATAAAGAATATCAGGAAAATCAAAATATCAATACAGCAGATAAATTATTAAAATCAATAAACGAGTCAAGAAAAGAAAAATGGAATGAACTCATGGAGAGCATGAACTTCACTCATTCTAGTCGTAGTAGTTGGAGCTTGCTTAGAAAATTAGGTGCTGCAAATCTTCCCTTAAAACCAAAGCCAAGAATTACCCCGAATATTATTGCTTCACGTTTAGTTAATGTTTCTAATATGGTAAAATTGAGTAAGAGTGAAATTAAAAGTATGAAACGCATCCTCCAAAAACATAGAAAATCAACACGAACCTCTAAATCATTAGTTAATCCTTTCACAATTGAAGAATTAAAAGAAGTTATAAAATCGTTGAAAAATCGTAAGGCAGCTGGTTTTGATGGAATATATCCTGAATTTGTTAAACACTTGGGATGTTCAGGTTTAAATTGGATTTTATCCTTTTATAATAATATACTTATCTTGGGTAAAGTGCCTCAAGAATTTAAAAGATCAAAAGTTATTGCTATTCTCAAACCTGGAAAATCTGCTGATGAAGCCGCAAGATATAGACCAATTTCACTACTTAGTGTTTGTTACAAAATTCTGGAACGATTAATATATCATAGAATATCACCAATAATTGAAGAAAAGCTCCCCGTCGAACAATCAGGTTTTAGGCCATTTAGAAGTTGTTGTGATCAAGTTTTAGCCCTCACTTCTTATATTGAGGCTGGTTATGAACGTCATTTTAAAACTGGGGTTGTCTTTGTTGATTTAACTGCTGCTTATGATACTGTTTGGATAGATGGATTAATACATAAATTATATAATATGTTACCATGTAATAAAATGGTTTCCCTTTTAGAAAATATGCTTTGTAACAGAAAATTCAGGGTTTTTATTGGTGATAAAAGTAGCAAATTTAAAACTTTAAATAATGGCCTACCTCAAGGATCCGTTTTGTCTCCAATATTATTCAATATATATATATATATATATAAGCGATATGCCAACAACTCAGTCTCGAAAATTTATTTATGCAGATGACTTAGCTCTTGCTTATCAACATAACATTTTTGAAGATATTGAACAGGTATTATCAAAAGATTTGGAATTTATGAACAAATTCTTCAGTAAATGGCGACTTTGTCCTAATCCGGAAAAGACAGAAGTTTGCTGCTATCATCTAAACAATAGTATGAAAAGTAGGAAACTAAAAATATATTTCAACAAGACTTCTGTTAAGCATAATTTTTCTCCTACATATCTGGGTGTAACTTTGGACTGTTCACTAACGTATAAAGCCCACATTGAAAAGTTGAAACAGAAACTAAAATAATGTATTATTAAAACTCGCTGGTTCTAGTTGGGGTGCTAATTCTCAAACCTTACGCGTGACTGGTCTATCTTTGGTCTACTCTACTGCAGAATACTGTTGCCCTGTTTGGATAAATAGCGCTCATGTCAACAAAATTGACTCACAATTAAACACTACGCTACGCTTAATTACTGGCACTTTAAAGTCCACTCCTCTCCCGTGGCTTCATGTCCTAGCAAATATTGCTCCATATGATATTAGGAGAAAACACTTAACTAAACGCTTATGGGATAAATATAAGTTCTTGCCTGATATGTTTTTGATAACACGTGAACTAGAAAATATACCTCCTGATAGATTAAAATCTCGTAAACCTATATGGAAACAAGATTTTATTTATCAACCATTCACGGTTAATGATTGCTGGAAAGAAACCTGGAAGAAAATTGAGCTTTTTAATAAAAACTTAGTGGAAGATTCGACCAAAGAAGTCCCAGGGTTTGATCTACCAAGGAAAATTTGGTGTAAACTGAATCGTATCCGAACGGGTCATGGAAGAAGTAATGATAGGCTTCATTTCTGGAACTTACGTGACAGTCCGGCCTGTGATTGCGGTGCCGAAAAAGAAACAATTTCACATATTGTGGAAGATTGTCCAATTAGTAAATTTGAACAGGGTTTTGTGGATTTACATAATATTACTCCAGCTGCTTTGAATTGGTTACAGGAAATGAGAATATTATAACTGTCATACTTATACCTATTTTTATATTTATTTACGTGTATATTTTTGTAATTTTTGAATTTTATATTGTACTGTATTATTCCATACGAATATATATATATATATATATATATATATATATAAATCATGGATAATTTAAGAAAAAAACGTGGTATAAATACCACAGAAGAACAAAAAAACTTGTTAATCGAGTTTATAGGAAAATATGAACAACTAGTATCGGGAAAATTTAGCGAAAATTTTAAGTATTCAGATGCAAAAAAAATGTGGTTAGAATTAACCCAAATTTTAAATAGTTGCAACGGGGCAAATAAAACTTGGAAAGAATGGCGAAAAGTAAGTAAAATGTTTTTATATAAATAATACAAAATAATAAAAATGAAAAAAAAAAACGTTTCTAGACGTGGCAAGATATGAGATCTCGTGCAAAAAATAAAAAAATCGAAATAACTAAGAATTTAAATAAAACTGGCGGTGGGGAATATTCCAAACATACAATTACAGATAATGAAGAAAAAATACTTCAAATTATTGGGAAAACTTCTTTAGAAGGCCATCAAAAATGTAAAGAATCATATGTACATTTAGTGCAAAATGAAAATGTAAGAATAATAATTATTGCATATTACTTGGAAGTACTTTATTACTTTTGATTTTAATCTTATGTACATATTTGATATTGATGACATGAATGTGGATATAATATTTCATGAAAACCTTGATTTATCAAAATCGACTACCGCAATATTCAAGTAGATGAAATTGTAGAGACTCCCATTGTTACATGTGGCTATGGTATGTAATAAAATTTTAATTTGTAAATATTTTGTTCTTGGACTTTTATTTTAGTAGAAAATAAAAAACATACTGACGTAGAAGGAGAAGATCCACCAAATGAAATACCACAGCCATTAACGAAAACTTCAAGTCGAACACCAAGTATAAATAATTATAGAGGTATGGTTTAAACAAAAATTTTAAATGGCGAAAGACCATTTTCATAATCAGTTTTATGTTTTCATTAAAACTATAAATTTCAAACACCTGTAGGAAAATTATTTTCTTTTTAATAATTATTGATTACAACAATGAGAAGAGTTGATTACAACAATCAATTTTTATTATAATCTATATTATAATTCCTGGAATTAGGAAATAGTTTTCACTACATACAGATATTTTTAGTTTTAAGTATTATAGCATAGGTACTTAAAATTTGTTATACAATAACTATCAATCTAAATGAAATTGTATTTTAGCAAAAAATAAAAGACGAGTAGCCTCCGAAAGATTGGAAAATTCACTAAAAGCAACAAACAATTTAGCCAATATATCAGAGAAAACGTACAATTTGAAAGAAAAATACTACGAAAGAAAATTGGAATTTAAAAAGAAGTATTATGAAGAAAAACTTGATTTGATGAAGAAAGATGTAGAAGCGAAAGAAAAAATAGCAAACTGTTTACATAAAATTGCTAATCATTTTCAGCATAATAATTAATTGTTATATCAGATTTATTTTTCTTTGTTAAACATATTTATGTTTCTTTAATTTAACTAAATAGCCGAGTAAATTAAATAAAATAATCAAATCATGCAACAAAAAAAGATTATTATAATTTTAACATTAAGTGAAATAATTTCTTATTACATTTCTTTGAACTGCTCGACCTGCTGCCAAGTCAGCATTAATTCTTCTGACATTAATATTCACATCCACGTCTGCATTTAAGTCTATATTGTTGTATATCCAAATTTTCGTTAATAAGGGGATCAGGCACATTATTGCATATGCACATATTGTGTAATACCGCACATGTGTTTATTATTTTTGATGCAGTTTCTGGTGAATAATGAAGTACTCTATGTTTTAGTAAACACCGAAAACGCATTTTTAATACTCCATTGCACCTTTCAATAATAGAACGTGTACTCATGTGTCTTTCATTATAAGCTGCCTCTGGTGTATTTGGTTGAACATTAGCTAATGGTGTTAAAAGCCAAGGACGAAGTGGGTAACCCGAATCGCCTGTGAAATATTGTCAAAAATTTTAGTTATATTATGCGCAAGCCATTGGTATAATATATATTTATTTGTACCTAATAAATAAAAGTTGTTTTGTCCAAGATTGCGATATAAATGTTCCATTGCATTACTAACTTGACTATTACTCTATATAAAGGCATCATGAGTACTTCCAGGTAAGAGAGCGTTAATGTTCAATATTTTTAGTCGCCAATCGCAAATCTAAATAATTTAATCATTGTATTGAAATAATGCAATAGGTATAAAAGTTATTTTTATTACCAGTTGAACATTAATCGAGTGGTATCCTTTGCGGTTTACATATAGGTATTCCGGATATAATGGATCTTCAGTTTTTGGCGGAAATATAGCTACATGTGTGCAATCTATGCAGCCTATTACACCGGGGAACCCATGAGTCGCAAAAAATCTATAAAATTTAAAATACCAGTAAAATCTGCAATGAACAAATAAAATATATGTTTACTCTTGTCTTATTTGTCTCATTTCTGCTAACGTGTCTGGGAATTTTATTCATTGATTCATAATCTCCGGAGTTGTTATAGCATTTATTACTTCATGTATGCACCGAGACACAGATGATTGACTAACTGCGAAATGAATATTATGTCCGATATCCATTTGATAACAGGTGCAGATGTATGTATAATTAAAGATGAATGTTTAAGAAGTGATGTTTTTGTAAATAGAGATTTTAAAACTGAGATAAGAGGAGTTACAGAGGGAAATACTTTTTCATTAGGCGTATGCGAGTTAAAGATTAAAGTAAATGATTTTATTATTTCACATCAATTTCATGTTGTACCAAGTAGTTTTCCTATAAAGAATGATGGAATTTTAGGAAAAGGTTTTATGGATCAATTTAAAGTAAATGTAGATTATGGTAATAAAGAATTGAGTTTTTATATTGATAATGAGTTTATACAAGGCAGTTTTTAGCAAGTAATAATGTGTCGATTTTACCACCGCGTAGTGAAGTATTATTGAAAGTGGGTACAAATAAAATAAATGACGCGATATGTTTATCAAGAGAATTAGATAACGGAGTTTATATAAGTAATTGTTTAGTGAGGCCAAATAATGGGAGCGTATATGTAAATGTTTTAAATAATAATGAAGAAAATGTTGAATTTAATCACGATGATGTTATTTTTGAAGATTTATGTGATTATGAGATTGTTAATATTGATAATAATTGTTCTTATGAAAGAATATGAGTTTAGTAGACAAGATACAAATACACACACACATGCCAGAATTTGATAAGTTGACGTATACAGATACGATAAAGCATAATATTCCAACAGTATGAAATACACCGCCTATTCAAGTTAAACCTTATAGATTACCTGAAAAACAAAAGGAAGAAGTGAATAAGCAAATTAATTAAATGTTAAAAGACGATATTATTGAACCTTCAGTAAGTCCTTGGAATGCCCCTTTGCTAATTGTACCAAAAAAGATTGATTCAAGCGAAAAACAAAAATGGCGCGTAGTAGTAGATTTCAGAAAATTGGCAATACTGTTTTGCTACAGAAAGTTGTGCACAATTTGCAGTGAAATAATATTTCAATTTTTGCTTCAATAAAAAATATCAACTTAAAGTTATTAGTTGTAGAACACTATCGAATTTTTATCACGTCTAAAGTAACAGGAAAACCGGTACCGAAAAGGGCCATACAAGACAAAAAGTGTAACATAACCCCATTATGGATACGCAACTTCAAGATACTCAAGCCACGCTAGCTTTAATCCTATCTAAAATGGACCTGCTAGATAAAATTAGCAAAGACATCGAGTTTACTAAAAACGAAGTGAAAATCTTCTCTAAAAAAATAAATGACAACACAACTAATATTAAAAAGCTGAATGATAAAATCGACCTTCAGCAGAAAACCATCGACCGTTTAGAGAATATTATTAAAAGGAAAAATATTCTTTTCTTTGGAGTAAAAGAAGAGGAATGTAATAAAGATGATCTTCTGCAAACAATTATAAAACTAATAAAAAATAATTTAAAACTGCCTATCGATGTATCACAAATAGAAGACTGCTACCGTATGGGCCGCGCAACAAATACTACAAGACCAGTACTCATTTCATTCAGAAACATCAATATTAAAAACAATATCTGGGTAAAGCGCTTTCTGTTTAAGGGTACAGGCATCCCCATGAGTGAAGATACTAATAAAAATGACCAAATTAAACGTAAACAACTGTATGAAACATGCAGGAAATATAAATCTGAGGGAAAAAAAGTTAAAATAGTAGGCAACGAAATACGTATTATTGAAGACAAACCGAAAACAAGTAATAAAGAAGACAAAGCAAGAGGCCGGGTCGACTCGGACGACTCTCCATCTAAAGCATCCCAAGAATATAAGAAGTTAAAAACTCTGGAGGTAGCCCAACCTCCGCCAGACCGGTGGCCATAATACAAACGTCAGTGCCAAGGACAATAACGTCACGTCAACATACAACAGCGTCACATGTGCCAATAAAAACTGTACCCCTAACCCCTCAAAGAGTACACCGTACGTTACTCAGGATGTAAATATACTTAAAAATGTAAGTTCGGTTAAAATTAATAAAAATATAAATGTCGTTCAAGATAAACATAACCTTACTCTTAGTTTTTGGAATGTTCATGGTATTAACAATCTCCATTCTCTAGACACTGATACAATAAATAATTTATTACAGTCACACGTTATTTGCCTTTGTGAAACGTGGTATACAGGCAACACAATTCATTTACCTATGTTTTTGGAAGATTATTCGATTATTGTTCATAGCAAAGCAACCAAGGAAAAAGAAAAAGGTAGGGCCAGCGGAGGTATTTTAATTATTATCAAAAAAGCTTCATTTAGGTGTACTAATGTAATAGAAAATACTAACCTATGGGTCGTAGTTGAACTCGTACACAATAGCATTAAATTTATAATATTATTTACTTACTTAAAACCATCTCTAGACAATAATTGTATAGATATGTTAGAGGAATCAATTTCTCTTATTACAGACCAGTACAGATCACACAAAATTATTATTCTTGGTGATTTCAACAGCCATATAGGAAATCTAAACCAATTAGACGACAACGTGTTACCTTGTGAAAACATTTACGAAACCAGACAATCACTACATAATTCTGTTAACCCTAGAGGCATTCGGTTAGTAGAAATGATGGAACAATATGGATTTCTAGTACTTAATGGCAGGGTTACAGGGGACATACCGGGCAAGTACACCTTTTTTAATGCATTAGGAAAAAGGACAATTGATTTGGCTTGGGTTAACCTAGAATGTGCTCAATATATTTCCATGTTCTCGGTAATCCCAACATTATCTACTTCAGATCATTGTTTAGGCTTAATTAAATTTAAATCATGCTTTTCTTGCCCTGTAAATAATATAAATAACGATAATTTCAATAACAGCCCATCGTACTCTGCATCTTTTTCATTTGTAAGGGATCATGCCGCCCATTATAATTTTGTGTTGAACAATTCAGATCGTATCTATTATAATAGTGAAAATGTAAACGAAATTGCTCAAAATTTCATTTCCGCGGTTAAAGATTCTGCCTGTTCCGCCAATATGATGAAAGTAAAACAAAGTAAATCATACTCTCATGAAAAGCTTAACTCTAGCAAACCTTGGTTTAATAATGATTGTTTAATTGCGAAAAAGAATTGCAAACATAGTCTAAAACTCTACCATAAACATGGTGGGGAAAAATATCTGTTACAATTTATACAGAATAAAAAGTTTTACCTGAACATTTTAAAAATCAATAAAAATAATTATTTTTCTGAAATACAAAACAAATTAAATAACGTAAAGAACAACTCAGAATTTTGGCAAACAGTCAGATCGTTTAGAAAAAAACAAGCAACAGACAACTCTCTAAGTTTAGCGGAATGGGAAGCTTTCTATAATCAACGTACATCATGTACCATACTCAATTCACCAATACAATTCTATGATTGTTTCCACCCATTTTTTGATAACGATTTTAGTTTAGAAGAATTGACAGGTAGTTTAGAGAAAAGCAAACCCAATAAAGCACCCGGGGAAGATGGGATAAACTCGGATTTTTACAAAAATCTACCCCCCAAATGGCTCCATTACCTTTTGAACCTTTTTAACAAATTTTTTTCTCAGGGTGTAGTCCCTAGTAACTGGGCAGCTGTACAAACTTTTCTAATTTATAAAAAAGGGGATAAAAGAGATCCAGAAAATTATCGCGGTATAGCATTAATTAACGCTACCTGTAAAATTTTTACAAAGATGATCCATAATAGAATGGAACAATGGTGTGAATCAAACAACATCTTAAGCGAATATCAGTCAGGCTTCAGGCGAGGCAGAAGTACTACAGATAACATTTTTTCTTTAACCGTAATAGCACATTTACAACTTCGCTTAGCTAAACAAAATTTGTACGCAATTTTTATTGACTTTAGGAAAGCGTTTGACTCTATTAAGCGTGACCTTCTTTGACATAAACTATATAATTCGGGTATTTCGACAAAAATAATTAGGCTGTTACAAAACCTGTATAGCAATGCTTTCCAGCAAATTAAACTAAATAATGATTTATCCAATCCTATAAAAATATTAAAGGGTGTATTGCAAGGAGAAATTCTCTCTCCTCTATTATTTGCTATCTTCTTAAACGACATTTGGTCCTTTTCCAGAACTCCGGTGTCAGAGGAGTTCATATTGACGGTCAAAATGAGCTACTTCTCCTCGCCTATGCAGATGACTTGGTACTTTTCGCCCACTCTCAACCAGATGTACGTAATAAAATGAGATTATTAAACGACTACTGTCAAACGAACTCCTTAGATATCAATACTAATAAAACAAAAATCTTAGAATTCCATAAAGGTCGATCTAGAAATCTAAAATCGTCATTCTTATATGGAAACGAAACAATAGAGAAGGTAAATACTTTTTGTTATCTCGGTACAACATTCTCCTCTTCCGGAAAATTCGAAATAGCGGCTCAAGAAAATATTAAGAAAGCAACAGTTGCTAACCAAAAGGTTAAATCAATTCTTTGTACGGCTAAATCTGTGGGATGGGAAGAAAAGGTAAAACTACTAAATACAATTACAAAGGCAACCGCACTTTATGGTACTGAGGTATGGGGAGCTTTTCATACAGACGCCATTGACAAATGTCAAATTCAATTTTAAAAAAACATTTTATTATTACCGTTTCATACTCGTAACTGTTACGTTCGCCTCGAAACAGGTAGTGTATATATGTCGGCCCTAATCTGGAAGCGCACTCTGAATTACTGGAGAAAAATCTTACTATTGTAACAATCGCTACTGGAGTTCAATAGAAGTAGTGACGTTAACGATTTAAGTAGGGTTGTACTTACCCTTCTGTCTGTTGCGTCAGCGGGTAAGCTGATCACTGCACTGGGTTGGTGACACAATTATTAATAAATAATAATTTAGAAAATATTTATTAATAATAAAACAAAAGACAGAATTGCGGTCATAGGTTATAAAATAGTTAAACACAAAAGTAAACAAAAATAAATATTTGTATTAATAAAAACAAGTTAAATAATAAACAAAATTAATACAAACATATTTATATGATATTATAATTAACGAACGATATTTAGCAATGTACTTCTCATACCTTAGGGGTAGACTATCCCTGAAGATCTAGGGTATCATCTTCAGCGGGGTTGATCCAATCGAAGACTATTATTGACTCTCTGACTGCTGACTGTCGATCGTTGAATCTTCGTCATTATATTTACCATTCTATTTACATAATATAAATAGAATGCAAGATTGCAATAATTTTGCTAAATGACAAGTGTAATATCCTCGCGTATAGCCAAAAAGGTTAATAACATTAAATTG
Organism: Ophonus ardosiacus; assembly: GCA_943142095.1. Lineage (NCBI taxonomy): Eukaryota > Metazoa > Arthropoda > Insecta > Coleoptera > Carabidae > Ophonus > Ophonus ardosiacus. Next base: position 23,098,204 of record OW964834.1, on the reverse strand, counting down.
GCACAAATTGCAAATAATTTTGTTAAAACGAAATATTTCAACAAACCTGGTTTGTTACACTATTACCGGAAGGTCGTCTCCCAAAACTTCTATATAACAGACTAGCGCAACTAGATAATAGTATAGTGAACAAAGCGGATTTCAATTGGGCAACTAAGGTCAAATTATTTCTAGTAAATCTGGATAAACAATATATCTGGAATAATCAGTCAATTAGTAAAAATGAAATAGAACAAATCATAAAAGAATTCAGTGTCTCTTTAGTCCAAAAAGATGTAGATCAGCTTATTACCTCACGATATAACAATTATTATAGTCGTTTAAATACTAACGGTTCTTTTGCTCATCATTTATATTTTAAAATTCCTATAAAAAAACTACAAATTATTTCTGAAATTCGCCTAGCTAGTAAAAAGGGACTTAAAATATACTTTAAGGGCATAAAATATCAATTAGATGCTTGTCAATTATGTACAGTTTGTAATAAGAGAAAATTGGAAGATATTTACCATTTTTTTGCGGAATGTCCGCTATATGCCCCCCTGAGAAATACTTATTTAACTAAATATAATATAGAAAAATTAAATAGCGACAATATGTACATTATTTTCTCTAATCTCACTGTAGAAAAAATTAATAGTATTTTCTACTACGTTATTTCAGCACTTAAACTGCGAAGCTTTTGTATGTTTGAGTAATTTAATGAATACTATTTACGATTATTATTATTATTCCCTTATTTTACTTCACTTATATTAGTTGTTTCTTCTTCAATTTTGTTCACATTTACTTCATTTTGCATGGTTGCTTTGTTATATTATATTCTTCGTGATAAATTATCAGATAATTTATAATACAAAACATGCATTAAATATTTAACAAACTTTTACTATCATATGTATACTAGTTTATGTATAACTTTTTTTTTGTATGTTAAAAATTCATATTTCACTAGTATTGTTAATCTATTTGTATGGGGATTTCCCGGAAACAAATTATTCAATAAATAAATAAAAAAAATTAATTAAATGATTTAACCGTAGGCGATGCTTTCCCGTTACCAAATATAACCGATATATTAGATCAATTAGGAAGTTCAAAAGTATTTACCACCTTAGATTTGTCAAGTGGTTTTCATCAATTATTATTATCGGAAGAAGATAAAGAGAAAACAGCATTTAGTACCGCGACGGGACATTATCAGTATAAAAGGATGCCAATGGGTTTAAAAGGAGCTCCTGCAAGTTTTCAAAGATTAATGAACCATGTTTTAACAGGATTACAAGGAATTAAATGTTTAGTATATATAGATGACATAGTAATTTACGGTAAAAGTATAGAGGATCATAATGCAAAATTATTAGAAGTATTTAAAAGATTGCGAGAACATAAATTAAAATTGCAACCAGTTAAATGTAAATTCTTGAGAAAAGAGATAATTTATTTAAGCCATATAATTACAGAAGACGGTATCAAACCCGATCCGAGTAAAGTTTCGAGTGTTAAAAATGTCAAAATTCCAAATTGTCAAAAAGATGTCGTCATTTCTTGGTTCAGTAGGATATATAGGCGAATTTTCGAAAATAGCAAAGCCGTTAACAAATTTATTAAAAAGAACAGAAGAGTTTGTTTGGACAGCACCATGCAACGAAGCATTTAATTTGTTAAAAGAAAAAATTATTAATCCAACTATTTTACAATTCCCAAATTTTGAAAAAGAATTTATTTTAACGACCGATGCGAGCCAATATTCGATGGGATCAGTTTTATCACAGGGAGAAATTGGCAAAGATTTACCAATAACGTATGCTAGTAAATGTTTTAATAATGCGGAAATTAATTATTCTACAATTGAAAAAGAATTATGTGCTATAGTTTGGGGAGTAAAACATTTTCGGTGTTATCTTTATGGACGGAAATTTACAATTGTGACAGATCATAAACCTCTTATTTGGTTATTTAATATGAAAGATCCTGGTTCTAGATTAATGCGATGGAGATTGAATTTAGAAGAATTCGAATTTAAAATTGTTCATAAATCAGGAAAGGCAAATGCAAATGCCGACGCTTTAAGTAGGATTTGTTTGGTTAATATTAATCACGGAAATTATGAGACTTTATACGAAAAATATTTATATGATAGAGAAAATTCAATAATAACTAATCCAAATTTAACCGAATTAAATGATAATTTGTTTAATACACCACAAGATTTTTCATTAGCTCATTGTGTTAGTAAAGATTTAGAAATGAGTGCAGGTATAGCGAAAGATATCAAGAAAAAATTTAATAATGTAGAGGAATTAAGAGGTCAAGGACCTGAATTATTTAAAATTTTATATGTCAAAGAAGATGAACGTTATACACTATATTTAATTACGAAGGAAAATTATTATGACAAACCAACAGATAAAGATATTTATTTTACCTTATTAAACTTGAAAGAATTTTGTATTTTAAATAATATAACTAAATTAGCTATTCCTATGATAGGATGTGGATTAGATAGACTAAAATGGGAAAATGTTAGAATGATGTTACGTTATATCTTTAAAGATACTGAAATTATAATAAGCGTATATACACAGAGAGGTATTCGGGAAAGTTTGTAGCGAGATGATATTATAAAAATAATCAAAGAATATCATGATACTCCGATAGGAGGTCATCAGGGGGTTAACAGAACATTTAAACGAATTAGATCAAATTACAATTGGCCTGGTATATTTAATGATATTAAAGCACCTATGATAATTACAACTACATCTTCCTTTTGAAAAATTATCTTTACACATTGTAGGTCCAATACAACCCGTAACGGAAAACGGAAATAAATATATATTAACTTTACAAGATGATCTAACAAAATTTACACATGCGATACCTATACCTAATCAAGAAGCAAATACGATTGCAGAAAATTTAGTAACTAAAATTATATGTTTACGTGGTACGCCTAAAACTATTTTAACAGATCAAGGCGCAAATTTATTAAGCGAAGTATTTAAGTCAGTTTGCAAATTTCAAACTACTGCTCATCACCCACAATCTAATGGGCAAATTGAAAGATATCATAGATCATTAGGAGAATATTTAAATAAATAAATAAATATATCATCACGGCATATTACCCATTTCTGGGTGTGCTACAACACATGTAGACATCGGTAATGATGACGATATATTTTACCGTGTGGGCGCTTACCAGGCGTCACCTCACGGGCACTCATTGCTGGCGTGGAGAGTGCACCACAGGGGTCACTTTTGTGATATTTAAAATTGGAAATATTTGGCGTCTGTCGGGATCGAACCCGATTCCCCCGGGTTCGCGACCAGACACTCAGGCACGCGGCCACGGGACCCCATAGGAGAATATTTAAGAACTTTTATAAATAAAGATTCAAATCAATGGGACATTTGGTTACCTTATGCCTGAATTAATGTGTAATTATGAACACTACTCAAATGAATTAAAAGCTAGATTACAACATAGTCATAAAATTGCTAGAGATAAACTATTAGAAAAGAAAGAGAAGTCAAAAGATTATTATGATAAAAACGTAAACGATGTCAAATTTAAAGTTGGAGATAAGGTTTTAGTACGGAGAGAAGATTTCAAAAAGGGTAGATCTAAAAAAACTATCAACAATATGGCAAGGGCCTTATGAGGTCATTGAACTGGAAGGGGTGAATTCAGTAAATCTAATTAGAAATAAACCAGTCAAAATTCACAATAACCGATTGAAATTATACCACGAGTAAAATGAAATATATTACTGAAAATTTTAACTTTACAAAATTTTATTTAATATTGTATATCATCAATATTTTATATTTTTTATTTCGTTTTGTTTTATCCGACTAATGGCGGTATAACCATACCATCGAGATAGAGGAAATGCTAGTCTCATCCCGGCAGGCCGTGATTAAAATCTGCCGCGGGGCACGAGGGTGACAACTCCGTGAATATAGGGTCCTGGGCGCAAGGTACTAGGGCCCTACGCCGAAAAATCGGTATTTTTCTTATTTTTTTTTTCATTTTTCCACTTTTCCACCAATTTCTCACATTTTGAAATTCTACTTGAGTAACAATTTTGTTGTCAAAAAGCGCTTTTCCACCAATTTCTCACATTTTAAAATTCTACTTGAGTAACAATTTTGTTGTCAAAAGCGCTTTTCCACCTGCTTTACAAAGGCATAAGATAAAATTCTACTTGAATGACAATTTTATTGTCGTTAAATAGCCTCTGTGCTATATCCTTTTACAAAGGCATAAGATAAAATTCTACTTGAATGACAATTTTATTGTCGTTAAATAGCCTCTGTGCTATATTCTTTTATAAAGGCATAAGATAAATTTGTACTTGAGAGTTTTATAAAACTCAACACTTTTCTTTTGGGTCACTTACTTCATATGTGCGATATTTTCTCGGATAATTGCATGTCATACTACGGATTTAAACCGTGGTATAAACCATTTTATTTTATTCCATTTTTCTAACTTATTAAGTCATACCAACATTATGACCGGTTTATATATTGGAAGCATTTATTGCTTAATTTACAAAACTTTCTCCATACTCTTCTTTTTAAGCTGTTCAATAATAGCACAACTGTACCACAACGTTGTTAATTGGTATTATTGGATACCATCGCTTATTATTATTGCTTTTATTATCATTTATTATTATTATCCATTATTAACGTTTTTATTACTATTACATATTATTAATATTGCTTATTACTACTACTTATTATTATTATTCAATATTCTATTATTAAAATATAATATATATATATATATATATATATATATATATATATATATATATATATATATATATATTGTGACGTAAACAAGGAATCAAAAAAAATTAAATACAACTATAAACAAAATTCCTCCTACCTGTCTATCACACTTATAAATTGGGCACGGCTAGCTGTGAAAAAAATGTCGGCGGCTGGGTGAAGGTTCGAAACTTTTTTCGAGAACAGGTAGATTAATCAAAATGTACAAGTTACGCAATTGGGCAATTTTAATTTAAAAAACTAAAGTTCAAATTTAGATTTCTCGAATAAATTTTCGTGGGCGCCAGACCTTATAAGGATGAAATAAAGGGAGTAGGGTCCACTCCAAAGAAATAAGCCGAAAAGTAAAATATAAATGTTTAATAGAAGTTAAAAAATAATATCACACTTACACAATGGAATTTTTGCACGACGTTGGGGTCGCTACCCGCTAAAAGTTACCCTCAGGGGAGTGTCTTGCCCTCCCAGGACTCCACCTCGGAAGCGCTGAGCCCTCGGCCCTCCTGCAGGTCCACTGGCGACGAGGACTACTCGGCGCACACAGCCACGAGCGCAACTTGGCGAGAAAACTCTAAGCGTAGGTGTTGTCGCTGGTACAGGATGCTCGGCGGGATACGCAGAGTAAACCGCTCGTGCCGATGGTGGCGGAATACAACCCTGGGCGAGAGAGAACTTAGAGAACTCTTAGCACGACAGCACCTCTCCTAGCTTCGTAAAACGGCTCCTCCGTGGCGAGTAGTCGCAATGGTGTTCCAGATAAAACGTTGGGGCGGAGAAAGAGCTCAGCGACCTCCGAGATCCAATCCTTAAAGGACAAGGCAACTCGTTCCCTTTCTAACGTCCCTAAAAAAAACTAAACCAGCAAAAAGTTCTATCTCCTGAGAGATGTACAAGAGGCCTGAAGGGCTGGGTACTATACAGAAAATGTCCCTAGTTTGACCCCAAAACGCTAGCAAAAATTTTATACAAAAAAATAAAACTTCCAGTTCCATAATTTAAAAAAAAATTATACAAGTGCTGAATAAAATTCGAGGTACAAAAATCTTTACAATAATTATAAAATTAGATACGGCCGTAGATTAAAAGAACAGAAAAGAAAATAGCACAACAGAAGAGATTGAGATTGTAAATTGACTGACTACCACCGTACTTTAAATCGTTAATTCAAAAAACAATAAACCGACTGAACGATTAAAACATAACTAACGACAAAAGTAATACTCGACAATTTGAGAATGTGATCACGAGCGGTAGCGCACAATTACGTTACACCACAATATTGCGCCGCAACCAAGACAAAATAATCACGAGAATAAAAAAATTAAAAAAAAAACGCGAAAATGGATCACTATTCCCCGACTATAAAAATGGTATAAAACCGAGCCGCTAATTGACGAGTCCACAGGTCCTGTCAAGTCAAGTCACGTCACTCAACATTCACCCGCACTCATCCAAGGGAAAGGGAGAAAAGGAACAGTGGTTAAAATTTTTATCACAAGGAAGAATTTAAAACTCAAATGTAAAGTTATCATACCAAAAATTTAAATAATGAGCTCAGAAATAATTTACTAGAAAAGTTAAACAGCACTACGACTAAAAATGGTATACTGCAAAAATTGAAGGCGTAGTAATTTACGCGACTAAACCGGCGAGTTAAGGGTTGAAACTCGCATAAAATTTTAAGCAGAACTACTATAAATTAAAAAAATCTGTTGTGGCCAGCACAAGACCTTCCGTCAATTCCATGTATTTTGTACAAATCCCATACTAAAAGGTCCTTGGAACAGATTTTATATAATATAATGTAAAATCGAACACGAACACATACTATTTTTTACAAATTCCATACCAAAAGTTCATTTGAAAAGGTTCTGTAAATCCAATAAAATTATAACATAAACTACACTAAGTAATGTCCTTCCATTTTCTCTTTGGTCTTTTTCTGCGTGTCAGTTGCGAGCAACACTATGACATACCAATTTTAGATCCTATACGTTTTTCCATATTTGGTTTTGCACTTGCAACTGACAACTGTCAATTAAATTTTTTTGAATAATTATGTCAGCTGTTTCCATAATAAATAGCAAAGCTAACTAATTATTGAAAATTAATTTCTTTATAATGCTTTAAATTTACATCTATTGAATATGAAGGAAAATGTATAATCAAACCGGATAGAGAAGAGTATTTTCTTTAATATATATAATAAAAAAATGTCAAAAAATAATATTTAACTGCGTTTTTTTAAGAAATACTGTTAAAAACTTCAAATAAAGGTACTTCCGGTGGATAAATTGTAACCAAAATCTAATCAACTCTTCATATGGATGTACAGAAGAGGAATACGAAAGAATTATAATTTTTAGAATTGTCGTATTGGAGTTATCGTCGGAGAAAAAATTGTCACACACGGACACACATACACACACACACACACACATACATACAGACATCATCTTAAAAATAGTAAATTCGTATTGTAGGGACCGTAAAACGTGCTTATTCATTACAAACTCACCACCGAATTTTTTGACCAAAGACAATACCTTCCTTACCTAAAGGTGACGGAAGGTAAAAAACAACTTTGAAGATGCAAAATTGCATCGGGGAACTGGAACTATTTAGGTTACTTAGCTCGGGCAAATTTAAACAGAATTACTTAAAAATGACAGCAAAAATTTAGTCAATTCTCTCGGGAATAAAAAATTAAACTCCAAAAATTAAGAATTTAAATCACAAGAAAGGAGGGATCCACAATAAAATCCAATTTAAAAATATGAAAATTGAAACTAAGCCGAAAAATTGAATTAATCCACTCCTGCTCGTCAAACAAAAATTATAAAAAAAATGCTCTCAAAAACTTTCTAGCGATCGTCCAACATTAAGTGATCTTTCACACAAAAAATAAAACTCTATTGTAATGGTAAGAAATTTCATTCCATGCGGTCACTCGACCAAGAAAAAATTTCGCCCACATGGCGACACAAAAATTTAGCAACACGCCAAAAATTACAAAAATACTAAAATAAAATGGAACATCGACAGTGTGTCACAACTAACAACGGGACTACAAAAATTTCAAGAAACGGTAACAGTGCAAAGTAACTGTTACAATATATATTCATTACATTACATTTTCTTATTCTTAACAAAACTATTATTACTTATTATTATTCAATATTTTAATATTAGAATAATAACCAATACAATTCATTACATTTTCTATTATTTTAGTAATATTATTACTACTTATTCCTAGTACGTAATATTTTGATTTTTAATATTCTATTATAATACTTTTCCAATTTTTGTATTGCATAGTACTTTGATTAAAACTTACAATTATTCCTTCTAATATATAGTCATACTTAAATTATAGTCCACATTGATGTTTTTCTAGCATGGCATATGTTTGATGGAAACGTAAGAAGTAACATTCATTGCGTTTAAACTTTACAAATTAAAATTTTGATTTCATTCTTTTAACGAAATTTTACAAGCTGTATTCTATTTATACTATTATTAATATCAATTAATTAATTACAGGTTTTGCTTAATAGTAAGCATTCTCTTATTCTTATCCAATTTCTACATCGGAAACTCACATAAACTATATAATGTTACCAAAATCGACAATGGTCTTGGTATATATTACGAAAATTTTGGTCAGGTAAAACTAACAAACGATAATTGGCAATTTATAATTTTTCTAAATATAAAATCGTACGAAGAACAAGGTATACAAGTGCAAAATCATTTAAATGACTTACAAAATTATTGTGCTACATTTAAGAATTTTTCAATCGAAGCGAACGAATTACAAAATTGTAAACTATTTTTAAATAATTATGATTCGATCTACAGAGAATTAATGCAAAGAAATAATATCATAAATAAAAATTTCAATAAAAGACAAAAACAATCATTATTCGATGCGATAGGAAAAATTTCAAAAAGTTTGTTTGGTACTTTGGATGATGATGCAATATATTATAATAACAAAATTTCTAAATTAGAAAAAGATGATAAGAATCTCATTTATCTCATTGAGGAACAGTCATCAATCGTCAAATCAGTAATAAACGTTACTTCGTCATCAATTAATAATCTTCAAAATTATATTTCTAATGTCACTTATAAATTAAATCAAGCCTCAATATATATGAAGAAATTAGAACTTACAATAATTAATAATGTGAAGAGAGGGATATTATTTGAAAAGGTAAATGAAATATTAAACCTAATTACACTATTAATAGATCAGTTCGCTATTCATCAGATTCAATTAGTTGACATAATTACTTCAGCACAAAAGGGTATCCTACATCCATACGCATTTGACCCAGTAAAATTATTTAATGAATTAAAGAACGTACAAAATCATTTGCCAGATGGATCAAGTTTTCCTATGCCATTAGTTAAAGAAAATATGCAACATTACTATACATTAATTGATCCAACAATTTATTATTTTGATAACAAAATAAATTTCATTTCAAACATACCTTTGGTATCTGGTAAAATATATGATGTTATTAAATTAACGAGTTTACCTATTTCTTTAAATAATACAAATACTTTCGTCTTTATTTATCCTAAAAAACCATTTTTAATTATAGATGCTATTAGAGAACATTTCTTTTTGGGCGATGATACATATTTAGAACATCAATGCAAACTATTTATTTTAAAATCAAATTATTATATACGTAAAGAAGGACAACCTATTTCTATGGTACACAGTCATGGAAACTGTGAAGCAAAATTATTAATTGAACCAAACCTATTTCCAGAATCATGTAATAAAAGGGTAATGACCTTACATAAAACCGTTTGGATACAAATGATTGCTGCAAACTCATGGCTTTTTACAAATTCAGAGCCTGAAAATGTAAATATAATTTGTAAGAATAATGTAAGAACCAATGCCAAGCTTTTTGGTACTAGAAAATTTACACTTAAAAGTGGATACACAGCAGTTACTAATAATGTTATTATAAATACTATAAGTTCTAGAAATAATAGTATGATAAGTATGGACTTTACTCCGCAATTAACTTTTCCGAATATATTTAATTTGACAACAATTACAACCTCCAAAATTCTTCCTTCTTATAACAATAATAAAATAATTACAGTAAGTGAAAATCATTTGTTTGATAAAATAAGTATCGATTTGGACAAATTACAAGATGAAGAGAAAAACGATTTTATAGATGAAGATACTAACCATAAAGTTTTACATATTTCATTAACAACAATTACTACAATTTTGTTTATTATTTCTTGCTTTTCAATTTATTTTGTTTTAAAATATTATTTTCCAAATTTAATTCGTCAAGTTACGAATCTTGAAATCGATTTAACTGAAACAGTTGAACGACAAACTGCAAGTACGATAAATGAAAATCAAAATGATTCTTCTTTAGAGCTAAGGAGATGTAACACTCCTATAGTACCACCTAGAAATGATACTAGAAATCGAGTCTTAATAGTTGATGAAGAGATGGTTATCAGACCTGAAAATCATTGCAATCCTCGCTATAATTTTCGTTCTTAGTGGGGAGGTGTAGTAAAGTCCATCCTTTTATAATTTAAGATCAATCAATATTCAGTAATCAATAATCAATATATGTAATCAATTTTAGTTATTATAAGTTACTATATATTTTATTTGTTGTAAAAGTAGTTTAAAGTGCTGAATATAATGTAAATCCCGAGTATTAGTTATTTGTCATTCATATGAACCTAAAATTCTAAGTTCAGTTGCACTCATGCTTATGACATCATTATATTTTAACCTTTCTTTGTTGCAAGAGTGAGAACACTTGTATTTGACTTTTATAATTCTTAGGATTGTTTTTCACTATTCTTTCAGACGTAATTCAGCATTTTACACTCCTTAAGTTCTTAGTTCATGCTCAATCTGCATTCGCTACATCCGTTCTTAGAATTGTTTATTTCAAATGACTTACAGGGGACTTTCTTTGTTCTCTCGCTAAAAACCCTAAATCATCATTTTTTCCCTTCCACGCCTTGATGGTATGGGCGCGGGGATGAGCGACGGCAGACGGGGAGAACTATGTTCAATTTTTGAATATACTATATGTTAGTTAGTTGAAGGCAGATCGTCAACTCGAATAGAGTTGTAACAACATCGTCAACTCGTAAAGTTGTATAAGACGTAGAACTAAGACTTCATGTAGATCCTCGATAATATAATAAACCTACACTATTTGATAATAACAAATCTTTGCTTGTTCGAACCTACAATTTCAGCTAAGCAACCGAAGAAACCGGCGTCGTTATAGGAAGTTTAGCTAATTCTGGTAAGCGTACAGACGTGTAAGTTCACAACAGTAGAGTTCAACCTCCTAGTCTAAATTGTTATTATCAGAACATACAAAGCTTGAATTTGAAACTTGATAGTATATATTCATATTGTTCGTCATGTGATTATGATATTGCATTTTCTGAAACTTGGTTAAAAATGATGTTATGGATTCCGAGTTATGTGATAGTTCCTACAATATCTACAGATCTGACCGCGACTTATTAGCCTGCAATGTCACTCGTGGAGGCGGCGTACTCTTATTAATTAAAGACAATATTATATTATACCATGTAGATCTCAGTAATTACATACATAATCTCACAAGTAATGTAGATATTGTATGTTCTAAAATTAAATTTAACAATAAATGTTTATATATTTTTGTAACATATTCCTCCAGCGTTAGACTCAGCTCATTATAATTTTATTTTCGACTTTTTTGCCTTTTCTTTTTTCGAATAATTTTGTAATATTGGGCGATTTTAAATTACCTGACTTAGTCACTAAAACTGACACTCCCAAACTTAACATATTCAATGCCTTCTTAGAGCTCACTTGTGCAAAACAACACAATTCTATTTTAAACAGTAACAATAGGCTTCTTGATGTTATTGTTTCTAATATAGATTGCATAGTCGACCATTCGAGTAATCTGATACTTGATGTTGAAATAATCACCATCCTGCTCTTGATTTCAAAATATTAACTTATGAAATTGATAAGCACAATAATATTAAATACGCAGGAAAGCCATATAATTTTAAAAAAGCAGATCTTGTAAAATTGTATCAACTTATAGATGGCTTTGACTGGAACATTCTAGCACAGTACAATGATGTGAATTCAGAATGCGATTTATTTATTAAACCCTTTACGGGTTTTTTGATGAATGTGTACCTTTAAATAAACCAACCAACCGACGATATTCACCTTGGTTTAATTCTGAAATTAAAGCCGATATCCGACGTAAGCTGAGTATGAAATTTGCAAATAATACTCATTACGCTAATTGTTATAATGAAATACGTGCTAAACTCAAACATGACATTAAGAAAGCATATAATGATTATATTAAACACTGCGAGTCTAACGTGCAAAATGACCCCTGTTCTTTTTGGAAATTTATTTATTCTAAAAGGAATACATCAACATTTCCTAATAACATGTTTTTAAATAATTTTAAATTTTCGGCTCCTGAAGACATTGCAAATGGCTTCGCTTCACATTTTAAATCTGTCTACACTATACTTTCTACTAATCCCATTCCTTCCTAAAATGTTTCTTGCAACAACCTCATTTCACTCAATCTTGTGAGCAGAGATGATGTTGAATCATCTATTTCGAAACTTAACTCAAATTTTTCATGCGGCCCTGACCTGAATCCCAGTTTCCTTATAAAAGACTGTGCCTACCCCTTGTCGAATGCTTTAACCCATTAACTTTTCCTATCCAATACAAGGTTACACGTATAGCACCAATATTCAAATCTGGCGATACCGCCTACATAAAAAACTATCATCCCATTGCTGTATTACCTAATTTTAGTAAGGTATTTGAGAAGTTAATTTATTCTTCAATTTGCAGTAAAGTTAAAAATCATATATCCGATTTGCAACATGGGTTTATAGAAAAGCGATCAACAGCTAGTAATTTACCCTCTTTCACGCATGCTGCCTCCTCCATTCTGAATTGTAAAGGCCAAATGGATTATATTTATACCGACTTTTCCAAAGCATTCGACAAAGTGGATCACTCTATACGAGCTCCTTCCCACATCATTTGGCCCAATGCGCATAATTTAATTTTATTTAGTTAATATATGACACAAATAATAACTAACATAAATTATCACCAATTTTTATTAATGTTACAGACATTTTGTCGTTTTACCGATATATCAAGATATGTTTCCTAAAATATTTTACTGTTTCAATGTAAAATGAAATAATATATAGTTTTAGCAACAATTCAAGAAAAACTGAAAAAAAATAAACGAATTTAAGTCGTAAAATTGTTAGGTTTTATTAAATAAAATGTCTAAAAGATCTACAGTAACAATTTACTTTTAAAAGCAACGTTATTCAAAATTGATAAATAATATGTAATTAATATATCAGATTTGTGTTAAAGTTATACCATTAAATTTTTAATCTTGAGCTAAAAATTGAATTTAAAATTACGCTATAATGCTAAAAATCTACATTTTAAATAAAAAGTAAAGATTCATTTTAGTATTATTAAAAATGCTATTAGTTAAGTCAGCATAAAAGAATTTTTAATAAGTGGGCCAACTGAAGTGAGAAGGGGCTCGTACTTATCCAGAAACTTCATTCCTTCTTCTTATCATCATCATTAATTGATCTTCTTTCATCATACCTCTCTGATCACCAACTATATGTACATTTCCTTGGTCGCAAATCTTCATCCTTTAAATCCACATCTGGTATTCCGTAGGGTTCTAATCTCGGCCCACTCTTATTCCTTTTATTTATTAACGACGTTACTGATATTTTAATTTCCAATAAACTTTTATTTGCTGACGATTTGAAAATATTTTATTCTATTAATTCACTGAATGACACTAAAATTCTTCAAACAGACTTAAATAATTTACACATTTGGTGAACCCTTAATAACTTTAGTTTAAATTTTAATAAATGCTTCGTTATGTCATATACTCGTAAATTCTCTCCACTAATATTTAACTACAGAATTAACAACTCTCCTCTTACACGTTGTTATATCATTGATGATCTAGGTGTTATTTTTGATTCCAAACTTACTTTTGTAAATCATGTTACATGCATATGCAACTCTTCTCTTCGTATGTTTGGTTTCGTCATCCGCAACACTCGTTCTTTCCATAACGTGGCTTCTATCCTTTCCCCCTATTATGCTTTCGTCCGCTCCAAATTTGAATATTGCTCCATCATATGGAATCCCATCTATGAAACTCATCAGGACCGTATTGAAAATATTCAGAAAAAAATTCTAAAATTTCTGTACTTCAAAATTTATCATCATTATCCTGATAATTCAATTCTGACTTACTTAAAAATTTTAATTTTCATACTTTAATTAACGTCGCGAATTCCAGCTTATGCATTATCTCTGTAAGCTGATTCATGCTGAAATTGATGATCCTACATGTTTAAGTCTTCTACCCTTTCATACTCCTTACATTCACACACGTTATTCCCAAACCTTTTATTTTCCCACTGCCCGAACTAATGTTTTATCCCTGTCACGTTTATACCGTATGTGTCACTTTTACATGCTCAAATTTTCAAATGATGTATTCCTTCTTTCTCCAAAGAAATTTTTACTTACGATAAAACGCTAGTTTTTATATGTTGTATATCTATATTAATTGTTATGTACCTAATTTTGTTCTTATCTAGTACTTTTTTTTGTATATGTACGTTTTCCCTGCCCTCTCACTAGGTTTTTTTTTTACTTATTGGGCAGTGTATATTTAAATAAATAAATAAGAACTATATTGGAACAGAAAAATTATAACGGATAAGGAGATATCTAACAATATACCGGATATTGTACTAACAATAAAGGAAAAGGAAACAACATACATCATTGATATCGCCATATCACTATGCAATATTATTGAAACAACGCATGCAGTAAAAACCAATAAATACTTACCATTAGCTGACGAAATTAAGGATATGTGGGATATGAGGACTGTCCGTATTGTACCAATAAAAATCAGCTCCACTGGGCATATACAAAAAAAAATATTTGACGGATTAGAGACAATACAGATAAAAAAGTATACATACCAATGCAACGAGCAGCGATCCTAGCTACGAGCAGCATAGTGAGAAGAGTCCTTGGAGAGGAGTGACCAGAGACCAGAGGATGTCCATAACGAATGCACCAAGACCTGCAAAATAACATATATATTAATGTAATGAAATTAATCTAATTGTAAAAAATGGACTTACCTATCATGATATGTATATGTTTACCTGCATTTAATGCTGTAATATATCTATGAGGCAATAAAGAGAAATAATAATAATAATAATAATAATAATAATAATAATCTGGAAGAAAAAGAAATTACATGGACAAAAACGTAAAGTTATGGACAAGATCAAGTATGATAAAATTCAATCTTTTAAATAGCTTACAACTGGAACTTTGAAAGGGGCCTCATAACAGCTGCACAAGACTAAGCAATAAAAACGCGATACATGGCACATAAAATTTATAAAAGTAACATTGATAAAAAATGAATAATTTGTAAAAAAGAGGACGAAACAATACATCATATAATATCGCATTGGCAAAAAAGGAATACATACAGAGGCATAAAAAAGTATGTAATCTAATTAGGGCTATCAAAATCCGCTGAAATTCCTAACCGGTTAATCGTCGGTTTACAGACCGGTTAACCGAAAGACCGAATAACCGGTTATAAGTCAATAACCGGACGGTTTTTGACCGGTCAGAAAACCGATTTTTGGCGGGACAGAAAACCTGTTTTTAACCGGTAGGAAAACCGGTTTTTAACCGGTCAGAAAACGTATTTTTAGCCGGTCAGAAAACCGGTTTATAACCGGTCAGAAACCGGTTTTTTACCGGTCAGGAACCCAGTTTTTAACCGGTTACGGAACTAGCTTTAACGTCTCAGAGAACCGGTTTTGTGATTCTAAACTCCTTTAATTTGGTGCATGTTTAAAAGTTTGCTCAAAACTTATCGAGTTTTAACGGCGCCGTTAACTTTCTGGAAACATCGTACTTCTTTGGGAAAAATTTCGGTAAACTTTGCAAAGTTTCCCTGTGTGCACTAAAATTTTGATAATTTATTGTTTAGCAATGGTGTATGATATACGTATATCTTCGATTATTATTCATATTTCACCAACTCCGTATTGATTCGGAACGTTGTTGAAATGCTGTACTTAAAATTGTTTTTGATGTTGTTCATATAGATCATCGTGTCTAATACAACTTTAAAAATTTTGTCATAAATTTTAATTATTACTGTATATTCAACGATTGCTGAAGATAAAGAATTTTACAATACACGTGGACCATTTATGCCTTTTGTTTTCGCCTATAAACCATTCAACGCTTGGTCCTTTCACTTCTTTCTTCATTATTCATATCACGAGCTTATATTTAATGAGAGAATATAATGAATTTTTATTAAAATTAACTGGCAATGTTGTAAAAATGCCTTAGTAGTGCCATATCACGTGACTAATGAATTATTTCCTATTTCGATGTAATTTACTTTTATTTCAAAAATATTATTAAAATAAATAATAACATATTAAGGTTAGTAACATTGACAGTTGCAATACGCATTTGAAATTTATTTATTTTGATATATGGCATTTCGTCAAGAGTTATTTAGACGTTAGGATATAGTAAAAAATATTTTTTTTTATTTTAAAAGAGTGCTTTACTGACTATGAAAAATTAAATTTCAGTAATGTTCCATTAGTAATGGCATGTAATGACAATTAAAATGACAGACATTTATTTGACACTGAGACAAAGTTACCAACTTTACAATTTAAAAAGAACCCCGAAAATAATTGTACATTGTAATATTTAAATACTATTTTTTACAAAAACAGTGTCACAAAATTCACTTCGTGAAAGCGAAATACGAAAAAGTGATTTTATCACGTGGTCAAGGATATATTCAATACATTGTATCTAAGTAAAATTCTTAAATGTCCTTGGCTGAATTAATTATATTATATCAGAAGACAATGAAATAGGTATGTAATAAATCAAATAATGTGTAGGTACGTTACACCTCAGAAAAGGCAATCTGTGACGTCTCATATTTTATCATGTCAGAAAACGGCTATTAACTGATCATATAAATCAGTTTTAAAATTAATAAAGACCGGCTAAAAACCGGTTAAAAATTGAGTATACACCGATCAAAAATTGAATACAAATCAGTCAAAACTGGGTGTAAACCGGTGTGTTCCTCAATATAATATTTTGTTGTATTATCTATTATTACGTTCAACGATATTCTGGGAAATTACAAAAGGTTATGGGACACCAGTTTGCATAAAAAAAAACCCCAGAACAAACGTATTGATACAAAGTGTGTTATTCGTAACTTTTGAAATGGAAGGAGAAAAAGTTCGTTCCATTCCTAAGTTCGATGGAAAAAAAAATTGACAACTGGTTGTATCGAATGGAAATCAACTTGGAGGAACTTGATCTATTGAACCATGTGATTTCACCGAATAATGAACTAACAGATCAGAAAGGAGAGTTAAAATGTAATAGTCAACAACATTGCAGACAGCCGTTTGGAATATGTCAAAAGTAAAACCAATCCATATGATATGACGCTTCAGAACATTTATCCGGATCTCGAGAAAACATGGTGAACATAAGACGCTTGCCTTCTCCTGTCAATATTCAAGTAGGCAAATCAGGAACCAAGTTATCTGCGCTTGAGTATGGTGATGAGAGGGTAAGTTCAACAGTCAACGGTCAAACATTATTATCAGAATCCGTGACGTTCTTTTGGTTGAGGATCTGGAGATGAACTTACTTTCTGTAGCAAAGTTGGAATCTCAAGGACTTATAGTAGTTTTTCACAGTGGAGTAGGGAAAATATATAAGGGAGCTACTATCCTTGCAGCAGCTCAAAGAACAAATAAGTTGTACGAACTGAATTTTAATAAGAATGTATCGGCTAACTTATGCAGCTCAAATGATTTATGGCACAAAAAGTTGGGCCATCTTGATGTAGATTATTTGGTTAAGTTACCCAATCTCGTCGAGGGAATGCCGACAAATATAAAGTGTGAGCGCAGTGTCTGCTCCACATGTGTGGAAGGTAATCAAACAAGAGTAAGAGCCAGGAGACCACTACAGCTCGTGCATAGTGACTTAATGGGGCCCATCAACCCTATATCCTATGATGGAAAACGATACGTACTTACTGTCGTTGATGACTACACACATTTTACGGAAGTCTATTGTTTGAATGAAAAGAAAGAAGTATTCGACTACCTGAAGAAATATAAAGCCATGGCGGAAGCTCATTTCGGAGTTAAAATGAGTCGCTTTAGATGTGATAACGGCGGTGAATATATATCACAATTGCTCCAGAAATATTTTGCCGATGAAGGAGTGCAATTCGAATATACAGTTCCCTACTCGCCGAGTCAGAATGGAGTAGCAGAACAAATATTTCGAACATTAACCGAAAAAGCTAGATGCATGATATTAGAGGCCAAACTGGACAAGAATATCTGGTCAGAATCAATAGCGGTTGCTGCTTACATTCTCAATAGATGTCCTACTTCAGCGGTAGCAAAAGATGTTCCGGCTACCATGTGGTACGGAAGGAAAGCATCAGTAAGCAAGTTGAGAATATTCAGTTCACTCGTTATCTGAAAATACCGAAACAGAAAATAATTGGCAAGTTTGACTCTCGATCAAAGAAATGTTACCTTGTCGGATATGTAAGTAATGGTTACCGGCTGTACGGTCCCGTTAAAAACAAGATAATAATTGGTCGTGATGTAATTTTTGATGAGAATGCTAGGTATGAAAAGGAACATTCACAAGATTAGAAAAATTGTTCACAGGGCATCGCTCAAAACAGCTGTAGACACGTGTTTCGCTCTTATTAGAGCTCATCAGTACAGCATAGTTAGTTAACAGGTGAACATTAACTAGAAGTAAAAAAAAACCGACAACTTGTAACAGCACCAGTAGGTAGCCAAACACACAATTGTTGTTTCGGTCAGCATTTCCACGATTTTGTGGAATAAATACGACGTCGCAGCGGCGGTAATTTATAACCACCCACCAGACCCGTTACTTGAAACCCCAAGGTAATATATATGCGACGTCGTATTTATTCCACAAAATCGTGGAAATGCTGACCGAAACAACAATTGTGTGTTTGGCTACCTACTGGTGCTGTTACAAGTTGTCGGTTTTTTTTTACTTCTAGTTTCATATATATTACCTTGGGGTTTCAAGTAACGGGTCTGGTGGGTGGTTATAAATTACCGCCGCTGCGACGTCGTATTTATTCCACAAAATCGTGGAAATGCTGACCGAAACAACAATTGTGTGTTTGGCTACCTACTGGTGCTGTTACAAGTTGTCGGTTTTTTTTTACTTCTAGTTTCATATATATTACCTTGGGGTTTCAAGTAACGGGTCTGGTGGGTGGTTATAAATTACCGCCGCTGCGACGTCGTATTTATTCCACAAAATCGTGGAAATGCTGACCGAAACAACAATTGTGTGTTTGGCTACCTACTGGTGCTGTTACAAGTTGTCGGTTTTTTTTTTTACTTCTAGTTAATGTTCACCTGTTAACTAACTATGCTGTACTGATGAGCTCTAATAAGAGCGAAACACGTGTCTACAGCTGTTTTGAGCGATGCCCTGTGAACAATTTTTCTAATTATATAATTTGCGCTCGTGATTATTACTTTCATATTCACAAGATTATTCAGATATGTCATTCGATCATGTTGAACGTGAATCTGAAACATCAAGAGTAGAATCAGATCCAGTAAATCAGGTCGATGAAGACAAAGACAATGATGACAGTACTGATAAGGAGAGAAACGAGAAAACCACTTCGTTCGGAAGAGTCGTAAAGCTTCCAAATTATCTAAGTGATTATGATGTTTACAATGCCTACTGTATGTTGACGAAAACGTCAGAACCTGAATCTTACACGGCGGCAGTGGCATCACCTGATTGGAAGAAAGCGGTGGATAATGAGTTGAAATCCCTCGAGCGTCTCAAAACCTGGACGCCGGTGACTTTACCAGAAGATCAGGTGGCTATTGATACCCGATGGATCTTTAAACTAAAAGATGATGGTACTAAGAAGGCTCGCCTGGTGGCGAAAGGATTTCAAGTCCCGACCGATAAGAAAACAACATTTATATATTCTCCTGTTTGTTGTATGTCTACGGTAAGATTAATTTTCTCGATTGCTGTTCAGAATAATTGGAATTTGAGACAAATAGATGTGCCTACCGCATTTTTAAATGGGATTTTAGATGAAGATATATACATTAAAATTCCAGAAGGTGTAAGGGATAGCGGCGGTGCATTGAAGCTAAACAGAGCTCTATACGGTCTCAAGGTGTCTCCAAAGTGTTGGAACAATCGTTTTGATCAATTGATGAAGAAAATCAACTTACGAAAGTCCAATTATGACTTTTGCCTGTATTGCGGTCAAGATATCTACATTGTACTATTCGTAGATGACGCAATCATAACTGGTTCTGAAAAAGAAATAGAAGCCCTGATGAATGAACTGAAATAGGAATTTCAAGTTAAAGACCTTGACGAAGTTCGTAATTTTCTCGGTATGCAGATTGAAAGGAATAGTAGACAGTTGTTTGTCAAACAAAATAAAATGGTTGAAAAGATACTTAATGAGTTTAACATGGAGAAATGTCGAAAGGTATCAACTCCAATGGAAGTGGGCTTCAATATAGAAGACGGGGAGATTATAGAGAACGTGCCTTATCGTCGATTAATATGTAGTATTATGTTCTTGGCCGCCATATCAAGACCAGATTTAGCCTTTTCTGTTACTTTGCTGATCAGAGTTTTGGATAAGCCAACGTTACAAACATGGAAGGCGGCGAAGCGAATTCTTCGATACGTCCATGACACCCAAGATTATCAACTTACTTTTTCACGGTGTACTGAAACAAGTCTGGAAACCTTTTCAGACTCTGATTGGGCTGGAGATAAGAAAACAAGACGCAGCGTAAGTGGGAGCATCACTTTCTTTAGAGGAAACCCCATATCCTGGTTCTCTCGCAAGCAGAGTTGTGTGGCTCTGTCTACTGCAGAGAGCGAGTACATTGCGGCAGCAGCGGCAGCACAGGAGCTCATACACTTATGAGGAATAATCTCCGATTTTGGTAAACTTGTACCTGCAGTGCTTAAGGTTGACAATCTAAGTGCAATTTCGATGATGTGTTGTTTCGAGAATTCCGGAAGAAGCAAACATATAGACATTAAATTACATTTTCTTAAGGATTTAATTGCAAAAAAGGTATTTTGTGTAAATTATGTTGATTCTAAAAATAACATAGCTGATATTTTTACTAAACCCTTAAATGCTGAAACATTTTGCAGATTGAGAAACGTTATTTTTCGCATAATTCAGAAATAGAATCAATCATGTTATTAAATTTAAGTTCTTCAATTCGATTGATATTTTTGTAAATTTGTATATGTACTTGTACGAAACTATCAATCGGGGGAGAGTTTTGATAATTTTATATAAGTAGTGTTTTGTTCAATGTTATGTTTATCATCAAGTGTTCATTGAAAGTGACAGTTAATAAAAAGTAGTTGTTTTTTATTATGTTCTTGTAAGAAGAAAATGTTTTAACAAATATATGTGTTCCTCAATATAATATTTTGTTGTATTATCTATTATTACGTTCAACGATATTCTGGGAAATTACAAAAAAAAAAACAAGCTAGAAACTGATTACAAACCGGCTATAAACCGATTAAAACCGGCTACAAACCGATTAAAAACAGGCTACAAACCGATTAAAAACCGGCTACAAACCGATTAAAAACCGACTATGAACCGGTTAGAAACTAATTAAAAACCGGCTACAAACCGATTAAAAACCGTCTATGAACTATTGAAAAACCGGTTTCAGGTTAACCGATTATATGGTTAACCGAATACTTTTGACAGCCCTAAATCTAATACATTACAACATTTGCAAAGTTTATGATTTCCCACATTTAAAACAACAGTGGTATAAGCACGAACCACAAAAAGTAACTATAAGCTCTGACAATCAAGTTACAGTATTACATGATATGGGTATCTAAACAGACCGAGAAGTACAAGCAAATAGACCAGACATTATGATAAAAACAATGAAAGTTACTTACCTCATAGATATATCAGTTCCAGCGGATGAAAAAATTATTGCAAAAACTGCCAAGAAACTTCTTAAATATAAAAATTTAGACATTGAAATTAAAAGAATGTGGCGTACAAAAACTATCATCTTACCAATAATAATTGGAGCTACGGGTTTTGTTGACGATGAGTTTTAAAAGAACATTGAAAAAATGCCAGAGAAACATGACCCTACAGAAGTCCAAAAAACGGCAATAATTGGAACAGCACATGTAATAAGAAAGGTGCTCTCATAAACACCTATTCCCAAGATGCTTGGTAAGCGACGGGATGGAGTAGATACTCCGAACTGCAGAATACATCCATGTCCAGAATATCGGGAACAACAATAATTTGTATAATATTATAATATATAAATATATGTATTTGTAGTTTGTACAATAAAAAGATAATAATAATACTAATAATAATAATAACAATAATAATAAACAAATAAAATACCGTTAATAAAATATATTTAAAAATATATAGAAAATTTCTGGAAACCCTACAATTCATTTTTCTGATGACCAATAAATGTTAAGAAAGTAAATGACATAACATTTATTTATTGTCCACTGAGTGTTATAGAAAATAACATTCTTTCTAATATGAAAATTATAAAAATCATGCTAATGAAAGTTATATTAATAATTAAATTAAAGGTTTATTGCGCAAGAATTAAACTACGAATAAACTAATATTAAAAACTACGTAGAGACTAATGGTCGGTTGCACCAATAATATAATTGGGAATTAAAGAATAATTAAATTAAAATCATCATTTATATAATATGTTTTAATCTTGTAAAAATGTTAATTTGAATTTTTCTTAAATTCTCATTTAAATATTGGTGAAACCCACCATACGATTATTATTAAAGACAATACCTACTACAATTATTTATTTAAACAATATTTATCTTACTTTAATTATTTATTTCACTATTATTTATTTATAACACTAATTATTTATTTATATTACTATTTATTTATCCTACTATTTATTTCTCCATACGGCTCGACTAAACTATCTTACGATCTATATAACCAACTTTCAAATTGACTGTCTCCTCCTCAGACTCGCATCAGACTGATTATCACTCACTGAGTACTGAGTAACTTACTTCAACTAATACCGCACCGAGCTACTACTTCCATATATAGCTCGGTATTCAACAATCGAATATTTCCACAACCGTTCTAGAATAAAGTGACGCTGGTGGCGGTGGTGCAAAAAATTGTCACACGAAATGTAAGTATTACAACAATATTCGTACGGTAATATGAATTTCGGCTACGCAAGCTCTGCATCAGTTTATACTACCTTGAATGTTATAAAGTATTTACATTCTTTGTAAATTAAATTAAACTATAATACAATTTATGTCGCCTATGTTAGCGAAAGCAAAAACTGCATAAAACTTGTTATAACTAATTAAGTTGTGAATCAGATTTAATTTGGCTTATAAATGCATATTCAAATAAATATTAAAATAAAAGAGATGCCCGGGACTCCCGAACCCCATCCGCCGATATATAAAAACTATAAATGTACATAACATAATGGTCCAGTCAATAGAAGTTTTTACCCTACAAAGGATGGGGAAAAACGATTTTAACATATGTTGTTTGGATCGAGATGGGGATGAAAAAATTAAATTTGTGACCTTGGGGAGGCTCGGCGTGAGTCGTCATCTTGGATCCACGTTGTAAAAAACGAGTTTTTTGCTATTATCTTGAAGACAGTGGCCCGTATCAAAATTTTACAAGAATGCAAAATTAAAGCTCATTACTTTTTGTACAAAAAGGTTTGGTGCATTTTTTATGTAGGATGAACTCACAGAGAGGTATGTTCAAAAATAAGTAAACAGAAAAATAATTTATGAAATAATATTTAAACACTCAAAATATACACAATATTAAGTTTTTAATACTTAGGGCCGGTTTTGTAAAAAAATTTAAGCTTCACTTAAAATTTAGTTGTCAAGTAAACTTAATAAAATAAACAAATTCAAATCAGTTTCTCTATTCTTATGACATTTGTGTTATTGCTGTCAAAAAAACGAGTTGCATTTTTTCACTTCATTAAATTTGCTGTGGACGTAAATTTTAAGTGAAGTTTAAATTTTTTTATAAAACCGGCCCTTAGTCTAATAGATATTGTTAAGTATAACAGTTTACATTCGTCGTGGCATCAAAAGAAATAAATTATCGATAATTTTTTAAATAATTTTTGCCAACGCTTTCCCACAAATTCATCAACCATTCTGACACGGTTAAAGATACGAAACCGCGGTTTGAAAAATTTAATTCAGCTTGGAATTTTCCTTCCTGCCATGTTAAATTATTTTTGCTCCGATGAGAGGTTCGCGAATTATTAACAAGTTAAAGTTATAAGAAATTTCTTTAAAGTTTGAAACATCTGCAAATCGGCTTAGTTTTAATTTTTTCATAAGAAAATTTAACACGTGTTAAATGCGTAATAATGTTTATCATTAACCGTGTCGAAATGAAAACTTAAGCCGATATGCAGGTGTTTCAAATTTTAGAGAAATTTCATATAAGTTTAAATTGTTAATAAATCGCGAACCACGTACTGGAGCAAAAATCATTTAATACGACATGAAGGAGAATTCCAAACTGAATTAAAATTTTTAAACCGCGGTTTGGTATCTTTAACCGGGCCAGAGTGGTTGATGAATTTGTGGGAAAGCGTTGGCAAAAATTATTTTAAAAAAAGTAAACTGTTATAAATAACAAAATCTATTAGACTAAGTATTAAAAACTTAATATTGTGTATATTTTGACTTATTAAATATTCTTTCATACCCTTTGTGTACAAAAAGTAACAAACTTTAATTTTGTATTCTTGTAAAATTTTGATATGAGACACTGTTTTTGAGATAATAGCGAAAAACTCGTTTTTTGCACTTTTGATCCAAGATGGCGGCGCACGCCCAGCCTCCCCAAGGTCACAAATTTCAATTTTTCACCCCGTCTCCATCCAAACAACATGTGTTAAAATCGTAAGGCAGAGGTCTTTTGGTCTCTATTGACTTGAATAAAATAAAAGGTAAATAATACATTTCAGGACGAAATTACTATGACTAGCTTTATTGTATATTCATCGCGATATATGATATTAGACCCCGGAAAAGTTATAAATAATTTTGCTTTGTCGAAACTAGGAAGAATGCAATTACGAGATATGTAGATGAGTTACAACGTCAATACATGTATTTGTTCCATATGAATTTTTTGTGGATATTTAGATTACGTTTTTATTTATTATTTAATAGTGATACAAATTATTTCCTTATATTATAAATTATGTGCTTTTACCTACCTCTTCTCTTCTATGGGACTTCTTTTCTTCTCTCTTTACTGGTTGTAGGCTCTCACAGTATACCATTTTTACCTCTTTTATACATAAAATTTTCTTCCAAATTTTGTAGGGGTGTAGACCGATCAACAACATTTTCATTACATTGGGATACTATGACATTCTAAAACAAAGTTTATGGAAACGAGGATATATTATGGAAATTAGGATGGGAAAAATCTAAATAATATAATTATGCAATTAACATTAAATATTAAATTGGATAAATTTCAAAAATTATCCAAATGAAAATTTAAGATTAATATAACCTGCTTAAATCCAACTTCTGGTAAATCCGCTCCTTCCACGGTCACCACAACTGTTATTTAAATCAGCAGTTTTTCAATATCTGTTAATGGCTTTACATCGGATTTTCCTCCTCGTGTTTTTAATAAATTATTCTGAATTACTCTCGCTCCCTTCTTTACTTTATATTTCCATTCGTAAATCACCTAAATAGAAAACAAAATTAAAGATTAGAATAACCAAGTCTAATATGTACAAATTTATCATATATTATTTGTTAATTTTTCTCGTTTTTGCCGAACGTTTTTAATATTTGTTGTAATAGTTTTAGAAAATAATATTTCTTTGTTATACTGTAACTTCAAATTGTTGAGTTGTTGTTCTCTTTCGTTTATTCTCCATTATTTATTTAAATAACAAAATAAATCTTTTATACTTGTTGAATACGAGTATAAACCATAGTTATACATGTTTTATCTATAAATAATAAAACAAATGAAAAACTTACCGTTATTACAGCTAGTTCAAATGAGTGCGAAATGCGTAAATCTTACAAATAAATAACAAAGAAAATTATTGCACTTACAGTATGGCAAAATTGAGACAATCGATTACGTGATCATTAAATATAAACAATTGTCATTAATTTCTCGATCGGTAGTGGATGACAAAGTTGGAGAATAGATCGATCAAATATGATGTATAAAACATTTGAAAATCTATAGTACACAAAATAACAATATTATTGCAAGTAAAGGAATATAATTTATCTACGATAGTGCGCAAAATTAACGTTTAGTTATCAGTTTTAAGTTTGTAAAACGGTTGATAGGAACAGGATTTCAGTAGTCACGAGTTGCCGACCAACGAGTTATTAGAATATTTAAGCACGCTAAATTAGAAAAATCAGGGTTAATATTTTGTTATCATGGCAAACTTTTCATTTAATAATGTGATCCTGATTCCCAAATAAAAGTATTTTAAAAAATCTTCTGGCCGACCCGTTTGACACCAGAAAGTGACATTTAAATTTCCCATCAACTTTTTAATTTTTCGTCTAGAATTAGTAATAGAAAATATAGCTTCGAAAATAAGTAAATATAAATTTGTTTAACTGAAAATTAATTTAGTTTTGTTTAAAAACCATATTTTAATCATCAATGCAGCCGCATTAACTCGTCAATATTTCGTATAATTTCATTTCACTTTTTAATATGTTATAAACAAATTATTTCTTTCCTAATTAAATACTTTATACACATTTTCATTCATACAAATTACTGTATTTAAAAACTCACAGGCTCTAATGCTGTGATAAAAAAGTTATTATTAATATAATCATTTTCTAGTAGAACATGAATTATACTGCTATTTAATCAAGGATTAATTAATATATACTAGTATATTTCTCTGTCTCTACTCCCTACAGCCTACATATATTCAATATATGATATCTTGGCGACGTTTATGATTGTTGGGGTCAGCTAAAATCAATGCACTAGAGTGTGAAAGAGTAAATTTGTCTCCCTTATTACTTTATCATCTATCAATGTTTTGACGCGATACATGGTCCGATTTATTTGCACAAAAATTCCGAAATGGATTGAGAATAAAAACATGTAATAAAATATAGGTCACGATAGCATAAACCTCAACCTCGTACCATGGCAGGACGCGGGTGGGGGGGGGGGGGGGGTTTAATGTTGCTCATGAGACTGAAGCTTGCTTTAAATAATTCTCAGTCAAAGCCAAATATTTTCGGAATTTTTACAAATATGTTTATTTGCACATTAAACTAAAGCTAATTTATTAGTACAGGCAAATATTCAATACATACATGCATATACTCTTACTTGTCGTACGTTCTATTTTGAAATTAATATCGTTGAATAATATTTTCATTACGGTTCGTTGTCGAGAGCACTTGTGTAAATTTACGAAAACTACAATAATGGCAAATATCATAAATATATGGCGACTAATTATTATTTATTCAAGAGTACAGTCCAATATATAATATTTAAGAATAATAGAAATATTAATATTGCGCGAAAATATGGTTGCCCGAAAAAAACTTCATCGTAAGATAATCTTGTTTCAAAACAAATAGCTATACTGTGGTAGGGTTCTGCAGGATAGTTATCGCTTGCTATAAGTGATAGGTTTATCAAAAAAGATACTCTGCACAATCGTTAATCATCGCCAGTGATTGCTGACGTGAACTGTGCCGCGAACTAAGATAGCAACAAAACAGGAAATGTTGCTATTGTGAATATGTCAGTTCGCTATAAATAATTAATAAGAATAAAGATGAACACTTTTCTTGGTTTACCACTAATTTATTTAAACGTTATAATTGTTTCGATTTTTCAGTCATCATCGGACGTGTGTACAGAGAAAGTTTATATATAGTTATGGACCACGTGAGTGTGAAGGTTAATTTGTGGCGGCAAATAAAAACTACATATTGAGGAGGGGTGAATAGCTTACTTTCTACTTGGTCATTATAAGTGTTAATAGCATTCCTAATCTCTAAGATTTCGAGAAGGTACATTCTAAATCCTTTTCGGCTAAGTGTTTAATTTCAAAGTTACCATTAAAACTATGATTGTTAGTAATGCAGTGTTCTGGAAAACCTGTTGTGGAATTTTGTTTAGCGATGGAATTTATATGTTCTTTTATTCTAGCTTTAAAACTTCGGCCGCTTTGTCCGATCTATATAGCATCACAATTACAGTAATTAATCTGGTATATACCATTTAGATCAGATTTTATTAATATATCTTTATTATTTGAAAGTAACGTTCCTAATTTACATTTATTTGTATCAAAATGTTTCAATTTCTTAGGTAATATGTTAGATACTTTTGGAATGTAATTCGTATAATACCATTTGGATGTAGTATCAACCATCTTCCGATTACATGAAACATCTCTATGTATGATAGTTTTCTTTTTATTTTTAATAATATTATCAACAAGGTTTGTTTATATCCATTATTTGCGGCTATAATTTTAATTAAATTGAGTTCACTATCATAATCTACTTGACTGAGTGGAATTCTCAATAACCTTTGCACCATAGGTACTATGGAGAGTAGATCTTTATTGTTATTAATTATTTGATATCATGTTCCACACGGTGGATCCTAAAATTAACCCCTGTGAAACTCCTCTGTTCATTTCGTATCTGACTACGTCGTCACCGTCTCCTGAGATGATTTTCCTATCCGATAGGTAGGCAGTTATTATCCTAATTAGGTATTCGGATACTTTCCTTCATCTGAGTTCTGTCACGATTGTCCTCCATTTCGCCATGTTGAAGGCGTTCCTGATGTCAAGAAGCAGAAGAGAACAGATGGTCCTTTTCCTCCACGACCCTTTTCTTGTTGACTCAGCAATTTCCAGAACCTTCTGTACAGCGTGGATAGTGCTTTTCCCTTTCCTGAATCCGTATTGCCTATCAGATAGGTTACCTGTGTTTTCAATTTCCTGTATCAGTCTGTCCAGGATTACATATTCGAAAATTTTACCCACGCCGTCTAGTAGACACAGAGGTCTGTAGCTGGAGGGATTATCGGCGGGCCTTCCTGCCTTTTTAATAAGAATGAGCCTGGCCACTTTCCACTCTGTCGGGAAGAGGCCTTTCTTGATTAATCTGTCCAGGACTTTCACGATCTCTTCGGGTCGCTCGTTGATGGCTTTCTTTACTACTTCCGGGGGAACATTGTCCGGTCCGGGTGATCTCTTCGCTCTCAACTTATCCCCATCTCTCTTTAGTTATTTGGTGGTTATTTCCGGTATTGAGGCAAGCACCTCTTTAGTTATGCAGTTCACTTTGTCGTCGTGGGGAAAAAGTGAATTGACTACGTGTTGTAGTTCCTCTTTGTCCAGTTTGGGTGGTGGCTCCCTTATCTTGAATCTTTGTGTAACAATTTTATAGGCCTGTCCCCAGATATCCTGATCAAGTTCTTCGCATAACTTGTCCCATGATTGTTTTTTGGAACTAGCTATTTTATTTCTTAGGGTTTTCCTTTCTTTCTTCGCATTCTCCCTTTCGCCTTCGCCTTGTTCTTCTGGTAGGCTTTTCCTTTTTCGTTGATAGACCCTTCTTGCTTTTTGTGCAATTGTTCTTTGCGTTGCGATGTCCTCTGTCCACCAGTATACTGGTGGTCGTCTTGTTTTCACTTTCCTAGGCATTGCCTTGTCGCATACTTGTTGAAAAGCTTTTACGAGGTCTCTGTCTATTCGGGTTTCTTTATTTATGATTTTATGAAACTCTTCTTGAAAGATATCTAGGTCTATCCGATTTCTGTTCCACCCTGTGTCCATTTTGGTCTGCTTGGAGGGTTTATCTCGTATTTTTGTTACAATCGTTTTATGCAAACTGAGAGATTCGTCTTGTAAAACCTTCCACTCTTATTACTTGCGTTGCAATTCTTGTACTGGCCCATGTTAGATCAATACAGGATTCAGATGCTCCTCTTTGGAATGTTGTTATTCCATCGTTTAGATTGACCAGATCGAGTGTTACTGCCCATTCCATGGTGATTTGTCCTCTTCTGTCAGTCTTCCTACTGCCCCATTCTCTGTCAGCTGCGTTGAAGTCGCCTGTTATAAGGACTTTCTTTGTACTTGAGGCTCTGATTGAGACTTCTAATTCGGTAAGGAATTGTTGGTAATCCTCCAGCTCTTTGTTGGGTGAAAAATAGCAACTATATGTAGTAATATCCCCTATTCTTACACACACAAAACCAGATCCTTTTCCGCTTTCATTAGCTGCTGTCCTCCTTCTCGTAATCTTTATTGCGGCGTCTAGGTTTTCATCTGCTATCCAGTCGTTGCCAATCTTTATATTAGGTTCTGAGATAGTGAGAAGATCAACTTCGCCCCACGTTTAATTGGACTACTGTGAATTTTGGCCTCCTCCAGGGCTTTCTTCCGAATCTTGCATAAACCAGATCCGTATTGGTGTCCTTCTTCGTTGCAGCTTAGACATTTGGTTTTCTGGCTATGGCATTCAGTTTCTTTGTGCCCTTCTTCAGCACATTTCCTGCAGCGGTTGTTACGATCTTCGTTTGGGCACTTGTGTCTTGTATGGTCGTATTGATAGCACCGATAGCACTGTGTAAGGTTGTAGTAAGGTCTGATTCTGCAGCACACCAGACATATTCTGATTTTTTCTCCATTTTCCCCTAAGAGATGTTCAGCCGTCGCTTCTGGGACCCTTATGAAGGCCATCATAGTTCCGCGAAAAGCCGTTTTCAAGGAGGTTACCATGATTTCAGTGTTCTCTGCAGTGGACTCCCTGAGGGCTGCCTGAATTTCTTCTTTCGTGGTCTCTTCTACAAGGTCTCTTATTATTAGAGTTGTTTGTCGGCTTTCCTGGCAAAGGACTTTGGTCCTTTTTTGACCTGCTAAGAGGTCTATTTGTTCGTGTAGCTTTTCTGTCGCCTCTTGATTCTTCTTAACCTCAATTAGTAAGTCACCGGTTTTGGTTTGTCTGATTCCTCTAATTAAGGACCCAGCATCTTCTGGTTTATTTCCCACTTTAATTTTCTTAATCATTTCCGCATATGTTGTGTTTTCTGTAGAAATAATTATGGCATCTTTATTTCTTCTTTTGTCCCGTACAGGTGGTGCTGCTTGAGTCTCATTTAGGACGCCCGTGCTAGCTGTACCATCATTTCTCTTGTCAATTTGCTTGCGTCTCCTTCTTCGTCTGGCCGCCTCTTTGCAGTTTCCTTCAGTTTGAGTTTTCCAGTTTGATATTGTGTCGATGTTTGTCTGGCTCTGTATGTTACTACCATTTCACTCATTTACTTTCTTCTTATTTGTATGACATAGTACTCTGATATTTGAGTTATGGAAAACAGTCTCTAACATCCATTTCAGTAGTCCTAGGTTTGTTTTCCTCTTCCCGGTGTCAATGTTCTTTAGTGCTACGACTTCTTGTTTGTTAAGTAGCAAGGTCTCTTATAATTTCCAGAAACTTTCGTACAGTACCTTCGGGGATAGTTTGTTCTCCTCGTATGTCATATTTATGTAGTATATCTGCTTCGTTTTCTCACTGGCTTGGTTGCCCGTGCTGGTGTTAAGTCGGATGATTCTTCTTTTGTTTCTGTGTTTTCTCTTTCCGTACTCCAGTCCAAGAGCTCTTCGATTACGTATCCTTTCTTGTTTTCTTTGTTTCTTCGTTAGGTAAGTACCAGCGAAGCATCTACAGGAATGCGTTAAATATTTCTGTGGGCCATCGTCTTTTACTTAGTTCTTGAAATGCTTCGTAAGTTTTTTCTTCTTGGGTTTTACGAATCAGGTCTTCTGTTATTTGTTCCCTGTTTCCAGCTCCTTCGCCATCTCTTTCTTTGTTTTGTTCTTTCACTTTCTTTGTTTCTGCCTCAGTGCCCCTCGTTTCCTTGGGGGGTCGTTGAGACTCCTATGTCTCTAGTTTCCGTTTCCACTGTCTGTGTGTTATATACTTCTTGTATCAGCTGGCATCTTTTGTTCTGTATCCGTTTCAGTATGTAAATAACGCTCCTGAAACCGTTTTCAATTTCTTTCTGTGTGTTATTATACTTTAAGAGAAGGTTTTCTAAGACCGATGCGGTCTCAAGTCCCCGCTCTAGATCTTTTTCAAGGTCGCGCCATTCGGGTGAAATTGCGATTCCCGTTATTTGTTGCGATTTGTCCGTCTGGCCGATTATAAAACCAGTTTTGGCCACAATTCTTGAGGCCGTCAATTTTCTTTTTTGCTCTTCCTCTTTCCTTATCGTCGGGAGAGAATTCGTCAGCCTTCCTTTTCCTTGGGATAATATTTCCTGTCAAGTCCACAGTACATTCTACATCCCGCATTGACGTGTCCCTGGGCCGAGGTGTTGTACGCATAAGTTGTCTGCCCATAAAGGCATATTTATCTTTTCCGGTGCTAGAGTCGTTTGGTTTTGTTTTTGTCACTTCGTCTTTAGTCCTAGTTTTCTCTTCCTGCGCTGTACTTGCCCCCTTTCTCTGTTAGAGGACCCGCCCGGGGAGATTTGTCCGTATCGCACATTCTCATGTTTTCCCTTTTTAAGCAACGAGCATCTGCCTTTTGTTTTCGGGCGGGAAGGCACCCCTCCCTCCATCCAGCTGGGAGCCGTGGTGGCGCCACTCACCATGTCGGGCCCTGCGGGTTAGGATCGATGCCTTCACCACGACTGTCGAGCCCATCCTTACCCGTTCCGTTTAGGCAGCCGCCCACTCTGGGTCAGACACTGCCTATGTGAAGTTTGATTTCGGAGTTTCCTTCTCCTAGACAGGCTGCCTTCACTTCGGCTTCGAGTCCTGGTGGTATTCCAGCGCTAACAAGAACTGCCTCTTTGGACACTGTCCTGTATGCAGAACATACCCTGAGATACTTGCTTACTAACTTAATTAATTACTTATTTACTCACTTACTTAATTACGTACTTACTTAATTACTTGATTAATTAATTACTTAATTACTTACTTAATTACTAATTAGTTAATTACATAATTACTTAATTATTTAATTACTTAATTACATATTTACTTAATTACTTGCTTATATATTCATTTTATTTATTTATTTTATTTACTTATTTATTTATTTTATTTATTTATTTTATTTATCCATTTTATTTATTTATTTTATTTATCTATTTTATTTATTCATTTTATATTTTATTTGTTTAATTTATTTAATTTATTTATTTATTAATTTATTTATTTAATTTTAATATTATTTTTATATTACTTTATTTTATTTTATCTGATTTTATTTTATTTATTGATTAATTTTATTTATTTTATTTATTTTATTTATTTTATTTATTTTATTTATTTTATTTAATTATTTAATTATTTATTTCTTTATATATTTATTTTATTTATTTATTTTATTTCCATTAATCTCTATCTCGACATTCATGACACCATGACCAATTGCCTTTATTTTTCGACCATCTGCTATTTTCATATCTCTTAGTATTTTGAATTTCAAATATTTTGATAAAATGTTTTCTATTTGGTGTCATATGTGCCGCAGCACAACTGTCATTTATCCAACAATCACGATTTATTTTTATAAAATCACAAAGCAATGTAGAACTTACGAACGCAGAACCTTATCATTTTCATAATTCACATTCACAACTTTTGCACAATTATTCCATTTAAAAAAAACAGTTTTTCTGATAGTGCGCAAACTTTTGACATTTATAACATTTTTTGCGCCCCTCCTACGGTGTTCGTCCATCATTTTCTTTAAATAATGTCTTGTATTTTTCTGCCTATTTAGCATGGCAATCATAACAAGGTATTTTATGTGTAACCCGGGCAACAATATTTGGGTCTGGGTTTTGACTTTACAATTCTTGGCAGCAGTGCTACTAACTGGTAGAAGAATGTTAATTTGACATGTAATGAAATTTTCTAATGCTATTTCATTACGTCTGGTATGAAACAGAGTCTAAGGGTTGGACCAACGGCAGTAAGCAGTGCACTTTGAATGTACAAGTATCACGTGGAAAACGCATAATAATGTTAAACGCTGCTTCAGAAAATGGTTGGGTTGATAATTGTAGTCTTATTATAAGCTAAAACAAAAGTCATTGCAACGTTGACTACCCCAACAATATGAAATAATATTTGAAAAATGGTTTAAGGAAAAACTATTGTCCTATTTACCACTAAACAGCGTCATCGCAATGGATAATGCTAGTTATCATTCGCTGCAAATTAATAAAGTTTCAACGTAGAACAGCACTAAAGCTGATATTGTGGATTATTTATATAGAAATCATATATATTTCCAAGATAGTTATACAAAAACCATAGCTGCCAGATCTACTTAAGACAAAACCTATTCAAAAAGAATATTACTCTGACAATGCAGCCGAAAGTATAGGCCATAATGTTCTTCGTTTGCCGCCGTATTATTGCAACTTCAATCCAATTGAATTAATATAAGTCAATTAAAAACCGCAATTAGAAGAAACAATAGTGCACCAAGAGAGTATTAAAATGATAGAGACAATCGAAACAGAAACAAATAAAATTGGTGCTGAAAACTGGAAGCATTGTGTCCGTCACGTATGCAAAATTGAAAACCACCCTATATAAATAAATATTACAGATTAATTAATAATAACCTTAAATACAGGTGAAACTGAAAGCATTGTGTCCGTCACGTATGTGAAATTGAAAACCATTTATATATATATATATATATATATATAATACTACAGATGAATTAATAATAACCTTAAATACAGGTGAATCTTCAAAGAGTCACGAGTGTAGTGATAACGGTAACAGTGAAATAGAAGGTCTATTTTTACTTCCTTGTACGAAGTAAAGGAAGTATTGTAATCGCGAAAAATTTCGGTTCCCGGATTTCCACGGAAATATCCATTTTGACCATCCCTGAATCCATTTTGACTAATTTCGTCGTGACGTCTGTACGTACGTACGTACGTATCTCGCATTACCTACTGAAAAACGGGAAGCTGTAGAAAGTTAAAATTTGGTATTTAGGACTGTTATAACATCTAGTTGCGCACCTCCCTTTTTGGTGATTACATAACTTTCGGAAGTGGTAGTTTACTTGAAGCCTATAATAGATTTTAATGAAAAACTATATTAAAATATAATCCAAAACTTTTCAAATTTAGTATATAATACTTTTATATCAAAAGGAATAACATAATAGATTTTAGTTAAAATGGTGTACCCAGAAGTGGTACTTTACTTGAAACCTACAATAGATTTTAATGAAAAACTATATTAAAGTATAATCCAAAACTTTTCAAATTTGGTATGTGATACTTTTATATCAATGGGAATAACATAAAAAAAATTTAGTTACTTTATTAATTATGACAACATATTAGCCATATGATTTTAATTATTTTTATATGTAAGTATATTTCGATTTCTGTTAAGACCAAGAATTAATTTTACACATAATACACAATACCAATGCAATATACGGATAATCCTGCAATACAATCACCACCGATAAGTCGCCTTGACTTGACTCTCTAATCGGTCGGTTAGTCCATTCGCATCAAGATATTTTGCCACTTATTGGAAAGAGCCGGATTTACTATAAATCACTTTCTTTATTCTAAAATACTATGAGATTTAATGTAATTTCTTTGGAACGAATTAAGGATTAAAGAGATCTGTAATCTTTAGAAAAGTATAGAATAGGGGTTTCAATTTAAATTTGTTTAAACTTGCGCAGCAATAAGTTTGAAACTTGAAATCGTGGATGTTAGAAGAAAATCAGTCAGATGATGAAGATACGAATAGGAAGTATTCATTTATCTGATGATACAAAACGAATTATTATATATGTGTACAATAGTTTAAAAAGTGACGAAAACGAAGAAGCACCTTTATCAAAAATCGATACTTTAACTAAAGTTTCGTATAGTACTGTGAGAAAAATAGTGTGTACAAGAGTTACATTTAAAACCAATATCGCAAGCAGGAAAATCAATAGTTAGTAATTTTGAAGCAGATATTATTCAAAGAGAAAAATATATACGATGTAGAAGGAAGGCATTTTACCAACAGTGCCAATGTTGTACTAGATATTTAATGTAGCTATGATTTATAATTAAAATGTGATTTTTTTTGTAATTTTATGTGATATATTTGCTTGTATTTAATCTCATGTAATATTTGTACTTTTGTATGATGTTCCTTGTACCCGTATACTTACACTAATATAATATTAGTTATTTTTTATACAAGACGATAAAATTGTTTTTTATCGACGAGCGGAAAGATTAAATCACTCGCGAAATCGCTCGTGAATTATTTTTCGGGAGTCGATAATTTAATTTTATAGTCGTAAAATTCTATTTTTTCTATAGCAGATTTTAAAGAGCAAAAATTAGAAAAAACGATTATAAATTAAATTATTTAAGAACAATTTTAAAATCTCAGTAGCGTGGTAGTTATAGAATTTGTTTGAAAACAATTTCATTTTATTCATGATTATACAATTGAAATTATATATAATATGAATCGCCAAAATGTATAATGTGTTTTTATTTAAATAAAAATTAAAGTTCTTTATCTACCCTTGCTGTTAAAGTATTATTTTATGTACCCTTGCGGTTAAAATGTCACTTAGTCAACTATTTCGAGTTGAAGAAAGCACACTTTAAAATCTGCTATAGAAAAAATTATTATTATTCTTTATTTTCACTATAAATAGGTACATAATTAAGTTACAATATCGGCCAGTGAAAGCAAGAGAAGGTAGCAATGTATCAAGAGGTAAGTAGATTAGATAAGTTCTAGAAGAAGGTTGAGGTCGCCGTCATCATTGTCCTCGGCTCATTGAGAGGCACCTGGAGCAGTGGGCTGTTGGGGGGAGTCATCAGATTCTACCTCTCCTTGAAATGGAGCATCACTGGGGTCCCGATTTAGTACTTTACGTACTATATTAGATGTATATAAGGCGACAGCTTTCTGCTTATTCGGTAATGGTTATCTTCTATCTGTAGTTGTTGTAGACCATCAGATAATTTATTTGGAATTTCACTTGTTGCGCCAATTATTATTGGCATTATGTCAACTTTATTCTGTTTCCATAAGATTTTCCGTTCTTGGGCCATATCCATGTACTTTTCAATATTTTTTTAATATGTCTTTTCGATGGGGCACTTGCATGTCGTTTCAACAGTGCCACTAACATCTGATTCTGGACAGGTAAAACTTCAGTTTACATTACGCCTTACGGAGAAATTTCGTCCCGTAAGCTTTTATTGTTGATTTACAGCACTTATTGTTTTCTTATGGAAAAAGTGATTAGAATTCGCGAAGGTGAGTGTAGAAGGAGTGTTTTCCGTAAAAAATATTTGAGGATATTATTATTATTTAGTAAATTCAAGGTTATTAAATTAAAACTAGTCTAATCGTAGTTATTTATGTATATTTTACTTGCATACAAAATAATTTAAATATAATCGGATGGGAACATCTTAGAGGAATGTTTAAATATATGTAATTTTCTTTATATTATAATTTATAATGTGTATAAAAAAACATGAAAAATTATTTTTTAAATGACAAAATCACAGAATTTGATTTTTTTTTTAGTAAATAGAAAAAAATGCATATTTGCATTTATGATGTTTCTCACGAAGGTTTAAACATTAGATAATCAATTATTGATTTCATATAGATTTTTGGAAGGCATTTTATAATCCTTGTCAAAAAAATGTATGTAATAAAAATACATATGTATTATGATAAGAAAAATGAACCCGAAGATAAACATAATATATATTTCAAATTTAATTTTCTACCCAAATAAAAAAAAAAAATGTAATATTTTAATTTATATTAATTTCAATATTTATCTTTTCACGTAAAAATACACACAAAAAAAAAATTATACAAACTCAAATGAATGTAATGCAACCTGCTACTAATTTCAACTTAATAGTTTTCAAATTATATTTACAAATATGTATGGCTGCTTTGTTTTACTAGTAAGTAATTATTACATTTCTCTTTGATTACGGTTAGTTACTTTTTAAAATAGAATGTATAAATTTACAAAAACCTGAAATTCTTGCACAGAAAACACATTCGCTGCATAATAATAACTTCGCTAAAATATATAAAATTATTATCTATAAGTGTATTTACAGGCATACCAGCTCTATCATATCT
Organism: Ophonus ardosiacus; assembly: GCA_943142095.1. Classification (NCBI taxonomy): domain Eukaryota; kingdom Metazoa; phylum Arthropoda; class Insecta; order Coleoptera; family Carabidae; genus Ophonus; species Ophonus ardosiacus. The sequence continues at coordinate 23,059,801 of OW964834.1, read as the reverse complement.
GATAACCAGCATGGCTTTGTTAAAGGTCGGTCCACTACTACGAATTTAGCTTGTCTTGCTCAGTTCACTGCTGAAATTCTTGATGTGCGTGGCCAGGTTGATGTCATTTACACGGATTTGTCCCGTGCATTTGACTCTATTGATCATGGTATCCTATTATCTAAAATAAGTACGTACGGAGCATCTCCAAATGTAGTGCACTTATTAGGTTCATATCTTAGTGACAGAACTTGTTATGTTTATTATAACGGTTTTTCGTCAACTAACTTCTTAGCAACCTCTGGTGTACCCCAGGGATTCAACTTGGGCCCGCTGTTATTCGTACTTTATATCAATGATCTACTGCCCATGTTTACTTGTCATGCATTAGGCTATGCCGATGATATAAAATTATACACCTCAATTAATTCGGTTAATGATGCACTCACTACAAAATAATATTAATATTATGTATTCCTGGTGCGAAAGTAACAAACTAAATCTAAATGTTCAAAAATGCTGCATAATTTCATTTAGCCGCAAAATTAATATTATAAATTATTCTTATAAAATAAATAATTCAGAACTTGTTAAAGTAAAATCATTTAAAGACTTAGGTGTCACTTTTTCAAGCAATTTTATCTTTTCTGAGCACATAAATAATGTATGTGATGCTAATAAAATGTTGTTTGATATGCATATATACGTATACTAAATGTATTCATTATTTGTATTATGTATTGTCCTGTAAATAGTCTTAACTGTTGGACAATAAACTATTATTATTATTATTATTAATATTATTATTATTATTATTATTATTATTATTATTATTAAAAAAAGACCCAATGTTAAATGGCAGCTTGGTTGTCCAGAATCAGCCGTTCATCCGCCATGTTGTGACGTAGGTGCAGGTGCCCTATAATAGTCGCGGCTGGTATAGCAATATCGATGAGGTAAGTAATTTTTTCTTTTTTTCCGCAGAATGTCCGGTTGATTGCTAGGTGTGTAGTGGTCAGTGATAATGTTGCGATTCCAGTAAATTTTAACTTCTTTTGTATCCCATACTGATTTAGGGTGGTATTTGTAGTAGGGCGTTCTATGTTCCAGAAGCTTATGTTGTAAACATATGTGTTGGTGTATTATTATTGCTACATTGTCGTGTCGTCTGGTATATTGTCTGGAGGCTAGAATTTCACAGGTACTTATGATATGTTCTATGTTTTCGGGATTTTTGTTGCACATTCTACATTTATCGCTCCCAACTGTTGGGTCTTTTATGATGTGTTTACGATAATTTAGTGTTGGTACTACCTGAATCTGAATCAACATAATAAATCCTTCCGTTTCTTTAAACAATTTGGCATTCTTCAACCAGTCATGTGATTTTTTTATGTCTATATTATTTGTCTCTAAACGTGTTGGTAAGCGACCATGAATTTATATCTTTTTCCATTTTTTTAATTTTTCATTTGTTTTTAGTGCTCTTGGTATTTCTGGTTCGTTCATTTCTTTCAAGTTTAATGGTGTATCGTTTTTGTTATTCATTGCCACTGCATTATGTATGTTACAATGCGTGGCTTTTTCTAGAAAGAAACGTCTTAAACTTTTAATTCGACTATAATGTTGGTCTCTAATGACCAAAATTTTTCTTCCGCCTTCGCTTCTAGATGAAATCGAATCATTGAACTTTTCGGATGGTGTTCCAGATAATCGGTGAATAGGACTCTTATTTTCTTGTTTAGATTTTCAAGCTCTGTCTTTGTCCATTTCAAAATTCCAAATGTGTAGGTTAGCACAGTGATGGTGTATGTATTAACTATATTAACTAAATTTTCACCTGATAATTCTGAGTGAAGAAGCTGTTTAATTATTGACATTGTTTTTTCTGTTATAACTATTTTTGTTCGTTTCTCTTCTATTCCCATTGCTTGGTTGAAACCCAAGTATTTATATGTTTCATTATGTCCCGTTCCATCAATGTTTCCTTCATTTTCATATTCTGTTATGCGGTGGGTTTCAAGTTGTTTCCATTTACCTTTCTCATAGCGTTTATCTTACATTTGTCGAGCCCAAATCTCATCTTGATATCATCACTGAACTGCTTAGTTTTGTTTATTATGGCGTTTAAATCTTGTTTGTTTTCTGCTAAAATTTTCAAGTCGTCCATATAGATTAAATGATTTAGCTGAACGTCATTGTTTGGGAATTTGTAGCCTTTATTAGATCTTCTGAGCAACTTTTATAGTGGGTTTATTGCTAAACAAAACTACAATGCAGAAAGTGAATCGCCTTGATAAATTCCTCTATTTGTCTTTATATTTTCTATTTGTATTCCATTTTTCAGTTTCAATGCAGTTATTTATTTATGCATTAGTATTTTGAGAAGTATTTGTATTTGGTGGTCGATTTTATATATTTGGAGGATCTCTTATAACCAAGTGTGCGGCAGAGAGTCAAAACCTTTCATATAATCAATGTAACAGGTGTACAGGTTCTTTTTCTTTTTAGTTGCATCTTTGATGATCACATTGTCAATTTTTAATTGCTTCTTACATCCTCTGCTTCTTCTTTTGCATCCTTTTTGCTCTTCACTAAGTATGTTATGTTGTCAGGTGTTCATATATTTTGGTTGTTAAATGCTCGTTAATAATTTGTAAATTGTTGGTAAACATGTGATGGGACGATATTTTGATGGATCTGATTATTATTATTATTATTATTATTATTATTTGTGTAGCTATATATTCATACTTTTCCATTTTTATTGTTTTGTAAATTGATGTAATTAATATACATTTTCATTATCAATTAAAATATTTTTTTATTAATGTTTAATATTTTTTTATTCAATTTTGACTTTTTAAACTTAACTCCATAGCAACAACTACAAATAACATTTTATTCACAAGTGAATTAAAATTTTTGAAATCACTCTCACAATTTTTTTTAACTCACTCTGCAACAAACAATGCATTTAAAATAACATCAGGCACGAAAATAACACTCACCACAGTATTTATCAGATATCAGCCATTTTCACTATTTTTCACGACACAAATGACACACAATAAACCTTTTCAAATAGATGACTTAACGTCTATCATCGACGATTGTCATGCACAGCTTACTAACTGATTAGTTTTTTATTTTGTCAAAATGAAATAGTATAATGGTTTCTTTTTATTATTTCTTCAAAATTGAATAAAATAATGTAAAAACCACGTGAGCCAAGAATGTTTATTCACTCGAAGAATTGACGTCTTGTCATGCTCAGCCTACTAACTGATTAGTTTTTTATTTTGTCAAAATTAAATATTATAACTGTTTCTATTATTATTTCGTCAACATGGAATAAAAATATTGTACAAACCACGTGAGCTAAGAATGTTTATTCACTCGAAGAAATGAACGAGCTCGTGAGCTAAACTTTCTTCTCACGAATAAACATTATCTTATCTCACTTAGTGTATAAATATCTATTATTTCCTAATCCCAGTTTATGAATAGATATTTTTTGAAGTATATGCACTTATTTTTTTATTTTACAATAGCAGAAATTGTATAAAGACGGTCAAGGAATTTTAAATTTACAACCTTCTTAAGGGTCTTCTGGAGTCATTAGCATAAAAACTTGACACGACCTATATACCTAGTGTATACTTTGTGCTGTGTACGATATTGCACTTTTATCACCCTAATATCTAAACCCTAAACCTATAGGTTTTCTTCGGAGCGCACCATGCGTTGAAGTTGACGGGCACTAATTGAACAAACCATGTTCGTTTCTATAATTTGTGCAAAATGTCAAACTTGCTGTCAAAGAATAGCTTCTTGGCTTCTATTTTATGAAATATAATATTAACATTTAATCTCAAGCATCAAATTTAATCGAATTTTATAATTAATTTTTGTGTCATTCGGAGTTATTTTTATGTGAGGAAGACCTAAATACTAAATGCCAAAATGCGACATCGGACACATCCGTGGAATCCTTTATATAGGGAATAAAATGTTTTTCTTTTCATTTTGCTATAGTCACTGACCTATTAAATTTTAGAGAAAAGTTGTTTTACTTGTTTTTATTTGGTATTAAACATATGACACATTGTTATTATTTTGAAAGTTATAATAATATACCAATCTTGAATCATTTTATACTTTCTTTTTGTGTTTAATTACCCTTTTAATAATTATGTAATAGTTATTTACGTAACAAAAGTGTGTAAAGTACTACTTTTTTGTTCGAGTGGGAGCCACGAGATAAAAAATACTATTTACACAAGAGTTGCATACAATATTTTTTTCTACAACCGAAATATTAGTGCTATTTCTAATAATATTCTACGGAGTGTGAATATACAGGCATCTTCAATTATTGTTAGTATTAGTTGGCAAGTAATTTAACCGAATGTACATGTTGCCTGTCAACGTATTTACTTGCCACGCACTAGTGCGTAAAAAGTACTTGTCACGCACTAGTGTTTGAAAAGTGACAATTTACACACTATAAAGAGTATGTACGGTTGTAGGAAAAGTTATTTTCTGACAATGTCATAAAGATCTGAAATTGCGGCTCGTCACTGAAAATGATTTTCTTTGAAAAATCCATTCGACAAATTCACGAAGCTTTTATGGCATGCTGTGAGCTCAGAAGATCGATTTTATATACATTTTCTTTTTTGGAGAGCACATTTTTCTTCCAATTTCATAATAGATTGTGTTAATTCTAACGTATATACTTTGTCATGTATTGCGCTATAATTAATTTTGTACATTATTCTGGTATACAAAAGTCACTTTGACAGTGACAAATAGCGCAACGTTTGAAAAATATTCGCTACTAACATGTGGAAACTAACCTTAAATTACCCTTTATATTAATAACTCTCTACGAAATATGTTTATTAAAAACAAATTTTAAGATTTATGATGTCGAGAAATTTTGTTTTCAGAATATATGGAATTTCTCAATTCTTTTATGTTTGTATATATAAAAAATATCATAGATGATTAAAATATGAGACTAATATGAGCTAGATAAAAATATAAATTTAATTATTAAAACATAATGTTGTTACATTTGAATAGGATGTTACTTCATTGATACTAATACGAGTACATTCTAAATTTAATTATATTCTATCGCTATCGTTATAAGCTGACCAATTGGTCACGAGAAGTGTAATCTTGGTCGCAGAATAGTTCTTGCGATGTCGATTCCGCCTTGTTTGCTATCGCAGTGAGTGGACCGGGCTACGGAGCTTCAGGCCTTGACCTGAAACGCTGCCGTACCAGTGTAAGATAATTGCAGACGATGGTGATGATGACGATAATAAATTTTTTATCTAGCTTCTGAATTCTATTTAGGAAATCTTTTTTCAGAGAGCTTCTACAGATAATGCTAAAGTGATAAAAGGTTTATCATTTTTTATTTCCTTTATCTCCCGGATCTAAATTCAGACAACGATGAATAATGTAGTAACGGGATATTTTTATCTCAAGTAGCAAGTTTGATTTAAACTACCTGCGATTCTTATTTGCCGTTCACAAGTTCTTACTTTTACTAGATATATCTGATCACCGAATATGAATAAAATACCATAGATATGAACGGATGTTCACTGTGTACGAGGCGTGCAAATTTGCTTCGACGCATTGACGTATCTGATATCTGATTTAAAAGAAGTAGGAACGTACATCAAAGAAGAACCGTGCGCAATATGTATGGGGTATAGATTCATTAATCAAGTGTTTCAAAGATATATCTCAATCAATAATATAGATACTTCAGAAATTTTTGTGAAATTTACGCCGAGTTGTTTCATAATTTTTTAAAATGTGTTTCATTTCTTGTTAACAGCACACAGAAAACTTTTTTATTATTAATTTGATTATTAATTAAACTACGTACTAAAGATTATAAATATTACATCTATAGTAGATATACAGATTAGTGAGAAAGTTGACATTTCTATTTTTAATTTCCTGCATTTTACAGAAAGTATTTTTGCGTTTCTTTTTAACTAAGGGTCCTAGAAATATTTTAAATGTAGCTACTAAAAGAACTTGTAATATATTTTACAAATTTCAAATAATTCGTTATTGGTCTCCGGAGACCAGTACCGCAATGAAGTAATAATTTTTACTTCAGTGCGGCATAGGTCTCCAGCGACCAATGCAAGTTGCGACAAGTTTGATTGCGCATCACAAGTAGTAACGTGTTAGTTTTAAACGGAATAGTAAACGAGACTCACATACTATAGGTAGTCGACAAAAACATATATTATCTTTAATTAGTAATAATCAGAGACAACAAAGTATTAATATAAGTAAAGAAGCAGAAAATGTAGAAGCTGAAAACAAAGTAGAAAATGAAGGTAGGTATTTATTATGTGGCAAACAATAATTATTATTAAAATTTTTAATGTAATTAATAGTAATAAATATTTCTCTAGATTTTAACAGCGATGATTCTATCGTAGATTAAAATTATATACCACATTCATCGGAGGAAGAAGACAGTACAAGTGCAAGTGATTTTGATGAAGAATCAATTTCTGATGATTATGATGATAATGACCTAGAAACTATTATCGATTCTGACATTATTTTGAGAAATGACGACGTCTGGCATGCCATTGATGAGCAAAGTTCTTCTAATCCGGTATTATAAATCTAACCGATTATACAAAATTGATAATTTTCTGAATTTATTGAATAGTAAGTTCAGAACCGTATTTACGCCCGAAAGAATTTCAGTTATTGTTGAGTAATTGGTAGCATTTAGGGGAAGACTGCTATTTCGTCAATATATTCCACACTAGCTATGAGTGCCCGCGAGGTGACGCCTGGTAAGCGGTAAAATATATCGTCATCATTATCGATGTCTACATGTGTTGTAGATAATGGCACACCCAGAAATGGGTAATATGCCGTGACGCACCAACCGTATGCTTCCACAACTTTAAACAATAATGACGAAATTCGCATTCCAATAGAGCAACAAGATTTGTACACTCTACCGTGGAATAGTTTACTTTATATTGAGGGTAAACTCCTCACGCATGATAATAAAGTATCGCCCACAGCTAAATTAATTAACAATGCATTTGCATTTCTATTTAGTGAAATTCGATATGAAATTGGAGGAATAGTAATAGAGTTCGAAATCCAGGAATAACTTCAACTATGAAAGGTTATGTCTCTTACAATATAAATGAGAGTAAACTTTTACAAAATGCTGGTTGGTCACCTTTGGTTGATACAAAACAAATAGTTGATAATCAAGGTAATTTCAATGTATGCATTCCTCTGAATATGCTCCTAGGATTTTGCGAAGATTTTTAAAAAAATATCCTAAATTTACAACAAGAATTAGTTCTTATACGAAGCAGCACTGATCTGAATGCGATTGAAGACAGCGTCGCCAATGAAAATATGAAAATTGAATTAAATAAGGTTCACTGGAAAATTCCACATATATCGGTAGCTGACGCTGAGCGACTAATGCTTATGAAGTATATAGAGGAGAGCATTAATTTGGAGATAGCTTTTCGTAGCTGGGAACTTCATGAATATCCACTTCTGCAAAAAACACTACGTCACTCCTGGCCAATCAAAGCTACAACACAATTAGAAACACCTCGTTTCATCATTGTCGGATTTCAGACAGATCGCAAAAATAAACTTAATAAAGATATGAGCAAATTTGATCACTGTAATTTGACTAATATTAAGTTGCATTTAAATTCTGATATGTACCCATATGATAATCTAAATTTGAACATTAAAAATAATCATTGGGCTATGTTATATGAAATGTACACTCAATTTCAGTTGTCTTACTATGAACGACCATGTGAGCCTATATTCACACCTCATGAATTTATTAATACAGCACCGCTGGTAATCATAGATTATTCGCATCAGAGTGAGACATTGAAATCGGGTAATGTTGATATAAGATTTGAATTTGACACAAATGAAAACGTACCTGAAAATACAGCTGCTTATTGTTTAATTATACATGATAAAATAATTAACTATAATCCATTAACAAATATTGTTAGTAATACGTAAATGTATTTTGTTTTTTGAATGTAAAATAAATGTTTTACATTAATTCGCATTTTGAATGAATAACTTCCAAACCGTTCATTTCCCATTCAAGGTACCCATATACGTTGAATTCTGACATTTCGAAAACATTAAATAGGGGGACTTGGCTTAACTACAAATTCCTGAGGCTAAAATAAAACGATTTAACTAAACTTGTTTCTACCGGAAAGTGTACCATTTAGCCAGTATTCTGCTTCAAAGTTCTTCGAAAAAAAGTTAATTTTGCTTATAATAACCGGACGCTTTATTCTATTTGGATGAAATTTGGTACGACAGTTTATATGGTTGTCAGCTTTTAAGATGATACTTGTGATTATTACTGAACCACTAGTGTATGAAACTTAGGTGTCCCAACATTGATTAGACCGTAACTTTTTAATGGCCACGCCGATGACGTGAAATTATTATTATTATTTTTTTTTTTCAAAAAGATACATTCAATAGTGAACTTTTCTCTCTCTGTGTAATTTGTGATATCTGTTACGGTTCACACAGAAAACAATAAAATCTGAGCGTCTGCATCGCTAAATTTTTAAAATAAATTTTATCTAGCAGTCTGTCCAAATGCCAAACATCTAATTTTTAATGACAGCATATTTGGTAATGGGTGGGCCTCCGATTCGGATGGGGCCATTAAATTCGGGGTGGGCCTCCGATTCCGATGGGGCCATTAAATTCGGGGTAGGCCATTAAATTCAGCTTAAACCGTCTAATTAAATATTTAAAAAAATCCAGGTAAAAATTACAGGTGAGCCACCTGAATTTCAGGATAACCGGAGGGTGAGGTTCAAATTTATAAAGGTAAAAAAAAAACATGTGGGGCTCTCTCCACAACAGCTTAGAACGCCTATAAAATAACGCTTGTTTTTACAACTAAGGTTACTAACCTTTCAAGGCCAACTGTACACCTAAAATTAACACCTTTCAATCAAAAATACTTGTGTAAATACTTGTCAGTCACAGGTCTTTAATAAACAACAAATTCCCAACAAAAAATCATATTTACCGCCAATACAAAAATCAAATTTTCCGCCAAAAAAGAGGGCGTGGTCATTTCTGTTAGTTCAAATTTCCCGACAATACAAAAATTAAATTTCCCACCAAAAAAAATCAAATTTCCCGCCAAAAAAAGGAAGCGTGGCCATTTCGGTTAGTTCAAATTTTTGACACCGACACCAAATCCACATTCCAAACCCCACATTCCGAACCCATATTCTACCAAAATATAATTCTTTAGCCACAATTCTATTTCACAACTAATACAAGTGCGGTTAGCTAGTTACAACTCATTTATCAGTGCGGTTTCCTTTGTTTGTTTCGTATAACCTTGATTTTGTTTACATACTTTTAATTAACCACAAAATTCAAAATCTTTTCTAATTATATAGCGACTGCGGTTGGCAAGTTAGAACTCGTCGTCGGGCACGGACTTTCCTTTGTTTCATATAAGCTTACAATTTTTTTTTCTGTTTACTTAATTCTAATTACAAACTTCAAAATATTTTCTTATTATATATCCTAATTACACCTCATCTCATCCCCAACCCCCAATCCCCCATTCAGGGTATGAGTGAGTACCCCATTCTGTTCGGTGGTAGACCACCGTAGCTAATTTTAAGACGCAAAGGGGCGCAAAAGAGGGGCGTTATTTTTTAGGGGCACATGTACAAGAACTCAAAATGTTCAACCAGAGGCTGCTGAAAAATCTAGGTCATACTTAATTCTATTTACAAACTTCAAAATATTTTCTAATTATATATCCTAATTACACCTCATCTCATCCCCAATCCCCACCCCCAATCCCCCATTCAGGGTATAACACCCATTCTATTCGGTGGTAGGCCACCGTAGCTAATTTTAACACGCAAAGGGGCGCAAAAGAGGGGCGTTTTTTTTTAGGGGCACATGTACAAGAACTCAAAATGTTCAACCAGAGGCTGCTAAAAAATCTAGGTCGTAAAGAGAACTCGATGGCATGTGTCATCGAGAGTGAAAAGACCGGAAGTGTGAGGCCGTACCCCCACTGTTATACTACTGCAACAACTTATAAGTAACACTTTTTTCACAAGTGAATTAAATTTTTTTAAATCACTCTCATATTTTTTTTAATTCACTCTGCAACATATAATGCATTTAAATAACATCAGGCACGAAATTAACACTCACCATAATATTTATTAGACATTTCAGCCATTTTCATTATTTTTCACGGTACAAATGACAGACAATAAAGCATTTTAAATACATGATTCGACGTCTATCAGCGACGATTGTCATGCTCAGCCTACTAACTGATCAGTTTATTTTGTCAAAATTAAATATTATAATGGTTTTTATTATTATTTCGTCAAAATTGAATAAAAGATTTTACAAACCACGTGAGCTAAGGTAATGTTTATTAAGAAGAAATTAACTCACTTGCCCCCTCGGACTCGTGAGCAAAACTTTCTTCTCATGAATAAACATTACCTTAGCTCACTTGTTGTGTAAATATCTATTAATAATATTATAAATAAAGTAAAAATAAACGAAATGTATGTCTTTATAAAAACGTCAAATTAGACGTCTAAATAGTCATATTTCAGACCAAAAATCATAGTTACAGTGACATCGCATAGACGTCTACTTAGACGGCCGTATATGACGTAAATTCAACCTAAAATCGACGTCACTTTTTGGTCGACCGTTGGTCAGTGTTACTTGGGCCAATATTCACATTTTCTTTTACATCTTTACTAACCGAGAAAATTGAATTTAAAATTATACAAAACTTACAGAAATTATAAAATATATTTTTTATCAAAATAATACTACTGGTATATAACAGGTAAAATATGTCACAAACTGACAGATACGGCTCTAAGAAAATGTGAATGATTAATGATTTAGATACGGAATTTAATTCTCTACAAAATTTAATTGAAGCATTTTTGTTTAAAATTAATATAACTTATTTTTTCACGCTCTATCCGATTCTGCTATAAAAAATGGGGGTTACCATTTAAAATTTTAAAACTACCCCCACCCCAGCCACCCTTGGGGGTAGGGGTTAGAATTTCTTTACATGATCGGATGTCCCCCTCCATATCGTTAAACTTTTATTTAAAACATTTTTTAATACAGTGTATGATCCTGAAGATATTCCAGGTGGTACATTAAAATAGATCACTTTTGGGCAAAGAAAGACTGATTTTTCATGTTAAACGCCTATGGCCCGGTTTTCGTGTTACAGCGATATACAGGGTGTATCAGGACTAGTGTAAAAAAAAAATTAATATCATATTCCTGACATCATTTTGAGTAAAAAATGTCATATGAAGGTATGTCCGGAAACTTCTCGTTACAGAATTACAGGCCTTTAAAGTGCACCTCATCATTTAAACTTTCTTTTGTTTCTGTATCTCAACCAAAGGCGTCTCATATGGGGAAGTCATGAAAGTTTTTTTATCTTTATTTTTTTATCTATTAACATTTTTTCAACTTTACCTATAAAATATTAAATACACAAAAAAGTACTCACGATAAAATTTAATAAACGCAGTAGTTTTTCAGATATTTTAATTTTTAGAAAAAATCAATTATACAAAAAATTTAGGTAACAATTAAGAAACAATGAAATTCACACAAATTCATTCTTTGATGTCCACGTCGATATTCTCTGGACTACGACAACCATTACTTTTACAATATCTATAAATAAACACCATATCTACATATTCACATATTTTACACTTTTTTTAATTTGCAAAAAAATTACTAATATTGAAAATAAGGTAATTAAACAATAGTTATAAACAGATTTTGTGTTGCGTTTCTATTTTGTTCTATTTTCTATGGTAAACTGATTGATTTTTAATTGTTAACTATTTTGGATACATGACATTTTCTAAAAGATAAAATATCTCAAAAACTACCGCATGTATTTTTATGTTGTTTATAATACTTTATATTTAAAAATGAAAAAATGTTACTAGGTAAAAAAAATAAAGATAAAAACCTTCATGACTTCCCCAAATGAGACGCCTCTGGTTGTGATACAGAAACAAAAGAAAGTTTAAATATGCATCTCAATAGGTAGTATCCTCGAATCAGTTTCAAAATTTTAGTACAACTAGTCTCACAGTTATTAATAAAAATATGTCACATGAGGTGCACTTTTAAAGACCTGTAACTCTGTAACGAAAAGTTTCCGGACATACCTTCATATGACATTTTATGCTCAAAATTAGCTCAGAAATATGCTATTAATTTTTTTACACTAGTCCTGATACACCCTATAAATATATATATATATATATATATATATATATATATATATATATATATATATATACAGGGTGTCTCTTAATAGGGGGACATGGCTTAACCACAGATTCCTGAGGCTAAAATACAACGATTTAACCAAACTTGCTTCTACCGGAAAGTGTACCATTTAGCCAGAAATCTGCTTCAAAGTTCTTCGAAAAAAATTTAATTTTGCTTATAATAATCGGACGCTTTATTCGATTTGGATGAAATTTGGTATGACAGTTTATATGGTTATAAGTCATCTTTTAAGGTGATACTTGTTATTATTAGTGAACCACTAGTGTATGAAACTTAGGTCTCCCAACATTAATTAGACCGTAACTTTTTAATGGCATTCCCGAAAATGTGAAATTATTTTTCCTCAGAAAGATATATTCAATAGTAAACTTTTGTCTCTCCGTGTAATTTGTGATATCTGTTACGGTTCACCCAGAAAAAAAATTAAATCTGAGTGTCTGCACTGCTAAATTTTTAAAATAAATTTAATCTAGCAGTCTATCCAAATGTCAAACAAGTAATTTTTAATGACAGTAACGAGTTGTCAAACTTCACAACTTGTTTAGGAGTAAGCTGAAATATGTAATCGTCTTATTGATAATAATGGTAGTAAAATACTATTAGGCCGAACAAACGGATGTTACTAATTTTAGAATATTGGGAAGAAAATTTTTGACAACTCGTAAAACAATTGTTACTGTCATTAAAAATTACTTGTTTGACAATTGAATAGACTGCTAGATTAAATTTATTTAAAAAATTTAGCAGTGCAGACACTCAGATTTTATTTTTTTCTGTGTGAACCGTAACAGATATCACAAATTACACAGAGAGACAAAAGTTTACTATTGAATGTATCTTTCTGAGGAAAAATAATTTCACGTTTTCGGGAATGCTATTAAAAAGTTACGGTCTAATTAATGTTGGGAGACCTAAGTTTCATACACTAGTGGTTCACTAATAATAACAAGTATCACCTTAAAAGATGACTTATAACCATATAAATTGTCATACCAAATATCATCCAAATCGAATAAAGAGTCCGATATTATAAGCAAAATTAATTTTTTTTTCGAAGAACTTTGAAGCAGATTTCTGGCTAAATGGTACACTTTCCGGTAGAAGCAAGTTTGGTTAAATCGTCCTATTTTAGCCTCAGGAATCTGTGGTTAAGTCATGTCCTCCTATTTAAGAGACACCCTGTATATATATATATATATATATATATATATATATATATATATATATATATCGAGGGCATCATAACAGAAGGGCGTATGAACCATTTTTACGAAAATCATATTATTGGACGTATTTCCAATCGTTTCAATGATCTGCACATTGTTCTTTCCGTCTCATGTAAAATTTATATTTTGGTTATTACGCCCTTCTATTATAATGCCTTCGATATATATCTATATATTCGGGTGTACGTGTAACACGAATATCGGGCCATGCGTTTAACATGAAAAAATCTGTTTTTCCTTGCCCAAAATTCGCCTATTAATTTTAAACCAAAATGTTTTCATATAAATGTTGTAGAAAATTAAATTCTGCATCTATTCCAATAGTCACATTTTCTTTTACATTTTTGGTAACCTAGAAAATTGAATTTAAAATTTTATAAAACTTACTTCTTTATAGTTAGCCATGATATTAAAATAAAATTTCATACAAATATTACATTTTACCTGTCAGAAATTATAAAATATAGTTCACATCAAAATAATACTACTATTTTCTTTTCCCGTGAACAATAATTCTCCATTTCTAATAATGATAACTCAAAGTAGAGTGTTTCTGATAGGTAAAATTACAAAATTACATTAACCTTGTCAGAAACGTTTCTGTCAGACTGTGACATATTTTACCTGTCAGAAACGTATCTGTCAGATTGTATCATATTTTACCTGTCAGAAAAGCTCTGTTTGAATTATCATTATTGAAAATGGGGAATTATGCATAAGAAGAGAAGATACAATTCATTGAGTAGTATTATTTGGATGAAAACTATATTTTATAATTTCTGACAGGCAAGATGTTGTAAAATTTGTTTTATTTCAATATCATGGCTAACACTATAAAGATATATCTTTTATAAAATTTTAAATTAAATTTCTTCGGTTACAAAACATGCAAACGAAAATCTGATTTTTAAAAATTTCTTTACGTGATCGGATGTCCCCCTCCATATCGTTAAACTTTTATTTAAAACATTTTTTAATACCGTGTATGATCCTGAAGATATTCCAGGTGGTACATTAAAATGGGACGACGTACAACGAGGAGGTTGCTCGGTTGGATTTACGTCTCGTGTGTATGTGTATTTTTTTGTTTGTGTGTACAAGTTTTTTTTTTTCGATAAAATATACTTATTTTTTCACGCTCTATTCGATTCTGCTATAGAAAATAAGAGTTGCCATTTAAAATTTTAAAACTACCTCTTCCCCAGCCTCCCTTGGGGGTAGGGGGTTGAATTTCTTTACAGGATCGGATGTCCCCCTCCATATCGTTAAACTTTTATTTAAAATATTTTTTAATACTGTGCTTGATCCTGAAGATATTCCAGGTGGTACATTAACATGGGACCCCTGTATAGTGCGTTCAGAAAAAAGCTAACTCGGAGTAGGTGTCGTATTTAAGATATGACAGTTGTATGCTGTATTCTGCGAACCACTGGTTTAAAAAAAATTGTTTCGCTGATTTTAATAGTCTCATGGCATAGAAATTGTTTGCTAATTTAACCGACCTCGTAGCTCTTATAGTTCTCGAGATAGCAATAGTGGACAAAATAAAATGGGCACCCTGTACAAATTAATAACTGAAACGATCGATCTCTATAATGGAGTTCAGCCATTTGGACTATATCTTAGTAAACAATTATTAATGCGCCACTAGAATATCTTTGACGGACTGTTTTATTCCTCCACCCCATTTTGAAAGAAGTATAGGAACAGTGTAAAGTGCTATCTAATTGTTGTTCTCATTTTATTACATTTTTTTTAAATCTTAAAGTAAGTTATTTTTAATACAACTAAACGAATATACATAATTCTGAATCCACTAGTAGTGTAAAACACTTTTTTTTTTAATTACACAATTAAATAACAAACGCTTGGGGTTGCTGACTTTATTTTAGTATATCCTTGAAGCACTAACGAAGCACAAACGTTTGACACTAATTTGGTCGTTTGTGCTTCTAAGGTGGTTGCTAAGCGTGAAATTGGCAACCACTTTTAATTTGTTAATAACTAATGAACACTTGGGGTTGCTGACTTTATTTTAGTATATCCTTGAAGCACTAACGAAGCACAAACGTTTGACACTAATTTGATCGTTTGTGCTTCTAAGGTGGTTGCTGAGCGAGAAGTTGGCAACCACTTTTAATTTGTCAATAACTAATGAACACTTGGGGTTGCTGACTTTATTTTAGTATATCCTTGAAACACTAACGAAGCACAAACGTTTGACACTAATTTGATCGTTTGTGCTTCTAAGGTGGTTGCTGAGCGTGAAGTTGGCAACCACTTTTAAATTGTTTATAACTAATGAACGCTTGGGGTTGCTGCATATTTTGTAAAGACATAATTAAGCACTAACGAAGCACAAACGTTTAACACCAATTTGGTCGTTTGTGCTTTTTGATGGTTGCTAACTTCACGGACCTCAGATGTCAGTGTCATAAATCAACAGATTTAGTGACATTCTGAAAGCTTTTTCTGGGAAGTACATTTAATCTTTCTTATTGTTTTATTAATTAAATATTTAAAATTGTAGGCAAAATGCATATATCCATAAGAAATACCGTCAATCTTGCTAATGAATTGGAAGAATCTCTGACATTTAGGAACTTACTCATACAATGACAAATAGATATAATTAGAATTGTATGTGTGCAGAAGACATGCTACATACAATAAAAAATATATTTGGGTAAAGTTCTGTAATGTTTTTGTTATGAAACGACGGTTCGATAGCGAAGTGCAATAAATTTTATAATGTTTCTAGAAACTTCATTCAGGATGAAGAATTAAAGCTTCTCTGTTCATTTATTATATTTTCATTATTTTTTATGGCTTTTTCAATTTCGATGGCTTCTAAAAAATCTAATCCTGGTTCTTTGGTCTCTATATGTAAAATTTTTGGATTGAAATTACTTGTATGATTTTCTTCTATTAAATGATTAGCAAATGTTGAGTCTGTCTTTTTATATTTACATGATTTTTTGTGTTCATTCACTCTCATATTATAATTTCTCCCTGATTGGCCTATGTACACAGTATCACATTTTTCACAATTTAATTTATATACACCTGATTTTGTTAAAATATCCGTTTTTTCTTTAATATTTCTCATATGTTTTCGTAAATTATTATATGTTTCAAACACAAATTTATAGTTATTATTAGCTCTTTTAATAATGTGAGCTATTTTATTCGATATTGAACCTATGTATGATAATTTAATATATATGTTTTCTCTCTGTATATTTTGATTATAAATGTATTTTGAATATATTTTGTTGTTTTTTGAATTAAATTTTCTATAATATTTGTATTATATCCATTATTTTAAGCTATATGTTTCTGTTTCATAATTTTCTTTACTTAATGGAATTTTGACTACTAATCTGTATATGAAAAAACATTTGCTGACATAATCTTTTCATTAAATATATATATATATATATATATATATATATATATATATATATATATATATATATATATATATATATATAATATTAAGTTTAAATACGTTGATCTGAAGATGCTATTGTAGTAGCGAAACTAGTTATCAATCAATAAAAATTTTGTGAAACTAAAAACCGAGTATTTCAATACGAGTATATTATAATGAATAATAAATTTCACCAAGTAAGAGCTGAAATAATTAAAGAAATTATTGAAGCAAGTGTAGCAGAACAAGGTAGTCTTTATTTCAAACTAAACCTAAAACACCGAATAATAAGTCAAAATATATGGTTCAATCAAAAATGTAAACAACTTCAAGTTTAAGAAAAGCCGTTGCAAAGCAGCAAATAGCAGTAGATGTTGCAAAGAAGAGATGGTTGGAAGAAGAAACTAAAAAATTATTCAGCAAAAAATAAAATCTCCACACATAAAGACATCAAAATCCTCCACAATGAATTAACCTAGACTCTATCCAATAGAATTTGATAATTTACACATTAACATAATGGATAAAGTAATACCAATAGTACACAAAAAATATTTGACACAGAAAAATAAATTGAACAATTTATTAGAAAACAACGTGGACAACATTCAGAAGAAAGAAGGAAATATACAAAACTTTAACA
Organism: Ophonus ardosiacus; assembly: GCA_943142095.1. Taxonomy (NCBI): domain Eukaryota; kingdom Metazoa; phylum Arthropoda; class Insecta; order Coleoptera; family Carabidae; genus Ophonus; species Ophonus ardosiacus. Next base: position 23,042,073 of record OW964834.1, on the reverse strand, counting down.
ATAATAAGCAAGAAGATAGTAAACAAAATTATACTGACAGTGTTTTTGTGTTTTGTGACAGAGTTATCAATGTATCTAAAGTGACGTTTACGAATTCAGAAACAGAACTTTTAAATTTTGGTTTTAAATACAATTTACCAACTGATAATAAAAAACATTTACAATCTCTGGTTATAGATACTGAATTATGACTAGGTACACAGCACGATATTAAGGTAAAAATATTACAAACATTTTCAAGTTGTATTTCTTTATGTGTTTCTTGAATAATATTGAATTTAAAATTATTTATTTTACATTTTTCCTTCAGTTTAAATTTATATATTCCTTGTATATTTTTATTTAATGTGTTTGACAATTGATTTGAATTTGTTGTTCTTTAAGGCTTATAATTATTAAATCATTTGTATTCTCAATTTGTTCCCATGTGTTTTCTAATTTTATATTATGATATAAACAATCATCGTTCTTTTGGTCTTTTATAATATTCGTGATACATTTGTTTATACTAATATATCGACTATTACAATAATATATTTTATTTATTTGTATAGTTATAAGTGCTATATTTATTTCTATCATCTATATAATAAATACTTTGTTTCTCATTGAGCATAATGAGGGTATTATCTTTATACATAGGGATGGGAGTGAACTGAAATAATATATATATATATATATATATATATATATATATATATATATATATATATATATATATATATTAATTTGAATATTTGTGTCTTCAATTATTTTTGAAATTTTATTAGAGACGTCTTCCCATTTAATTTGTTTAATCCACATCCTAATTTTGAAATATTGATTTCGTGTAATTCATTTAATATCATATAGACTCGTAATTCTTTAAGAGATTTATCTAAGTTTTTAATGGTATCATTTTTTTATAATTAAATGAACTATGTATTGTTTTATTATTAATATGTTGTATGATAATGATCTTATTATTGTCTCTTTGATTATTACAATATTCTTTACTTTGGAATGAATCGTCTATAGCTTTGGCTAATCCTTGTGTCATGTTAAAGTCTTTTGATATACAGAGTGCAAATATTTTTGTATTCCTTACAGCTCCTGTATGTTTTGTGATACGTGTTTCGTTTCTTTGTCGTGATAATATTAATTTTTCCTTGTAAATATTCTATTTCGAAATTATATTCCTTTAATTCTATTTTCCAAATCATAAGTTTTTGATTCGGGTTTTTCATAATGAATAGCCATACAAGTGGTCTGTGGTCGGTTTCGAAAGTTTTTTATGGATTGTATTATTGCGAGTAATTCTTTTTCCATGGTACTATAATTTTGTTCAGCGTTACTTAATGTTTTTGAAAAATATGCTATTGGTATTTCTTTGTTATTTTCATTTTTTTGAAGTAGTACAGAGCCTATACAAAAATATGAAGCATCAGTTGTAAGAATAAAAATTTTTTTGATGTAGGGGTATTGTAATATCGTTGAACTGGTTAGGGTTTCTTTACATTTATTAAAACAATTTCTATATTGTTCATTGTATATATCAATAGTTTGGCCATTTCGTAAACAACGTGTGAAGGGTTTTGTGAATACCAAGGAATTGTTTAATTTCCTTTTTCGTTTTTGGAATATTTAGATTTTTTATATTCTCGACTTTTGATGGGTCTATTTTTATACCGTCTTGTGTAATAATATAACCGAAATATTTAGTCTGGTATTTTAAAAATTCGGATTTATCAAGTTTTTCGAATACTAAAGTTATGTTTTTTAAATGCTCGTCTAATGTATTTTCCAAAAATAATTATATCATCGAGATATACTAAGCAAATTTTGTTTACTAAGTCACCTTATGCAATATTCATCATTCTTTGAAATGTGGCTGGTGCGTTTTTGATTCCAAAAGGCTTACGAATAAATTCATAATGACCAGATGTCGAAAATGCAGTTTTTTCAATGTCGTCTTTATTCATTAATATTTGGTGGAAGCCACAATGTAAATCGAGGGTTGTAAAATATTTTGAGGGTCCTATATGGTCTAAAAGGGTATCTATATTAGGGATTGGAAATCTATCGTCTTTTGTTTTAGTGTTTAATTTTCGGTAATCAATAACTACTCTACTTTTGCGTGTGCCGGATGCGTCTAATTTTTGGTACAATCCAAATAGGTGAATTCCAAGGAGAACGTGAAGGTTGAATTACATTTTCTTTTAATAAAGTTTGAATGTGTTCCTCGATGTCTTTTTCGTATATTTATGGAAGTCTATAATTGTTTGTGTATATAGAAGTTTCCTCGTTAACTATTATTTTGTGTGTACAGATTTTAGTGCTAGATAATATTTCGTCTTTCTTTGGGAATATATTCAATTGTATTCAATTTTTGTTTTTCAAGATTATTTAGGTGTTCATTTCGAACTTGAATGTTATTATTTTGTTTTATTGTGTCTCAATATACTTGTAGTGATTTTTCTTTTCCTGTATTTTAATAATATTTTTTGTGAAATCAATTTGTATATTTAAATCTTTGAATGCTTCAATGCCCGAAAGTAAATTTTATTCTTTGTGAAAATTGTAAACATAACATTTGACTGGAATTTTGTTTAATTTTAAAATAACATATTCATTTATTGTAGTTTTTCCATTTACAGTTTTAAAAGTGCATTTTTCTTTATGAGTTTTCATATTTTTGATCTTGACTAATTCCGGAGTAATTGAATTTATACTAGAACCTGTATCAAAAAGAATAGTGTAATCTTGTATTTGTAAAAATGGGAGATTATACGTGATGTTTGACATTACGTGTTTTGTTCGTCTTCGTTTTCTAATTCTAAAAAAAATTTTCGTCTGTTTCGGGTTCGTGTTCAGTGTGAATTAATTGTTCTGTTGTAATCGGATCATCTCTCTCGTCAATATTATAATTTTGTTTTATAGTTTGTGTCGACATAGGGTCTGTTAAACGAGTCTGTTGTGTCATGGGTTTTGGTTGAAAAGAACGTTTTGTTTCATAATTTTTTTTTTAATTTTGTTTCGGTGCGAAAGGTGTAGGCTGTTTGTTATTATTGTTTAATTGAATGGGTTTTGAAGAGAATTGTTGACCTGGAAATTTCTTAGGAGGTATGCTGAATGAGAAATTTGATTTTTCTTTTAACATCGGTAATTGTTGTGGAAAATTAAATTCGTTTCGTAGGAGGGTTTCGCATTATTCTAAAGATTGTGGATTCTTTACAATAAAGAATCCTCGTATCGTAATTGGTAATAACCAAATAAAATGTGAAATAACAAGTTTCTGATTTTCCATGATTATGGTATTTTTTTGAATTTGACTGTATTCCGTTAAGAGGATTTTTGATTTATATTGTGAAAATCTCTGTGAAATTGATTCTAGAGTCTTTTCTGAAATAATAATATTTCTAGTTTGTAATATTTCTAATAAAATAGTTTTTGTTGTACTTTTATCACAAAAATTTGATTTAAGTACGTTTTAATTCTTCACAGTCTGCGAATTTATTTTCAGTTAATAATTCAGCAGCTTTGTGGGTGAGTTTATTTTTTATTAATCCAAATAAATATGTTTTTTGAATAGAACTTGGATACTAGTTAGTGTAGTATATACATCATCTACAGCTGATATGAAATTATTTAGAATTTTGATATTTCCATCATAATGAGGAATGATCTCTGAGATATTTTTGAGTTCTGCTAATGTAATAGTTATTTTTAAATTTAAATTGTCTAAGCGACTGGGTCTCAATAAAACTTTTATTGGACTGTTAGTATTTTCTAATTCTAACGAATTGTTAATACACTTGAATATTTTGTGTGTGTATTGAGACTGTGCGTGTCTCTCGATACTTTTATTACTAGTCTTTGCTAGAAGTATCCCTTTTTGTAATAATTAATAATAATTATAATTAACTTACAAAGGTAATAACAATATAATAATTGTTAAATGTTTTACGGACATCCCCGGGTTCGTGTGTTCGTCTGATGGCTCGAAGAACGTGAACGACTTACAGGACAGCAAGATCTTTCTGGTTGGCGGGAGACGTGAACTGCAGGTCGGACAGCAAGTTTTTCTTTCTTCTGTTTATCTGCGATAAAGCAGATTGGCACACCCAGAAATGGGTAATATACCGTGATGATATATTTATTTATTTATTTATTTATTTATTTATTTATTCTGTTGTATATTTTCTTCGAAGATACTTGGATTTCTCTCGTGAAGTCTGCGTTTTTGAAGTTTCCAATAAAGAATTAATGTTCACCATACGATGTCGATTTGATTGATCGTATTTTTCTGATAATCCTACCAAGACTGCGCCAATTAAATTCTCTTTAATAATTGTTTAAAAAAAAATTATTTATTTAATTACAATACAATAGCATAACTGCTCAAAGACTTATAATGATCTGAACAATAAAAAAGGGCACTAAAATTCAGGTTAATATTTTCCATATAAATATTCAATCTTTGAATAACAAAATTAATGAAATATTATTATTTGCTGATAAAATTAGTGTAGATGTGTTTTGTATCACGGAACATTGGCTTGAGGAAGACAAACTGATGGCAATATGCTTTCCAGGTTATCTACTAGCTGATTTTTATTGCAGAAAAAATAATAAACATGGTGGCGTTGCAATATACAGCAAGCCTGGTCTCAATTTTAAAAGAATTAATCTATACGACTTCTGTGTGGAATTTCATGCTGAATTTAGCGGAATTATCCTTGATTTAGACGATGGTAAAACAGCTGTTCTTGCCACATACAGATCTAGCTCTAAAGGTGATGTTAATACTTTTTTAGATAATTTTGAATTAGTTCTCAATCAGGTAGTAAGTATCTGCCCTAATCTAATAATTTTGGGTGACTTTAATATACATTTTTTGGAAAATTCTTCGTTACGTAATGATTTTCTTAATATTCTTGAAACCTTTAACTTACACATAACTATATTTGAGAATACGAGAATTACTTTACGATCATCGTCTTGTATTGACAATATTATCACTAATTTAAATAGTAATAATTATCATAGTGAAGTAATTGATCCATGTTTATCAGACCATGCTGGTCAACGTATCACACTTTTTCAAAACCAGAAAAATAATAATTATAAATTTATTAGAATAATAACTCAAAGTGGTCTTGACAAATTGAAAGAAGTTTTAAATAATTTTGAATGGAAATTTCTTGATAAATCAGATATTGAATTAAATTCAGCCGTTAACAAATTCCTTAATTTTGTTGAGTCTAACGTGAAAAACTGTTTTCCTGTTAAGAAATCATCTTCTAGCTCTAAACAGTTTGTAAATTGGTTCTCCGATTCACTCCGCAATATGAGAAATACCCTTTATGAAATAAGATGTCTATTTAACATTACACAAGACCCTCGAATCTTGACTATTTATAAATCATATAAAAAGAATTATAAAAATGAAATATTACATGCAAAAAAGTCTGCATATAATAATTTCATATCTAATTCTCAAAATAAAGTTCGTGACTGTTAGAAAATTGTAAATTCTCAAAGAGATAATAAACATAAGACTATCAATACTAATCTAAATCCTGATGAATTCAATACTTATTTTATTTCAGTTGCGGATACAATTTTAAGTACTATTCCTCAATCTACAAATTCTGTAGATGAAGTAGTTGAAAAAATAAATACGTCAAGCTCATCTTTCTTTTTATATCCAACAAATTCTATTGAAGTATTGAACGCTATTTCTAAATTAAATAATTCTGCATGTTATGATCTTTACGGCTTAAACAGTAGAGTTGTCAAAGAAATAGCTGATATTATAGCGGTTCCTTTAAGTGTTTTGTTCAATAGATGTTTTCTTGAAGGGATATTTCCAGACGCGTTTAAAACATCTGTAGTCATCCCCATATTTAAAAAGGGTGATGAAAATGAACCCAGTAATTATCGTCCTATCTCAATAATACCGATTTTTGGTAAAATATTTGAATCAATTGTAAAAAACAGATTATCATCCTATTTAGATAAAAATAACGTTTTAAATCCTCAACAGTTTGGTTTCAGGAAATCTTACTCCACTCAACTTGCCTTGTCTGAACTCATAAAAAATGTTGTTAACAATATTGAAAATGAGGAACATACAGCAATTACATTGTGCGACCTGTCAAAAGCTTTTGACAGTGTCTCACATGATATCTTAACTAAAAAATTGAATGCATATGGTATTAGGGGAATTACTCTCAATTTCTTCAGCTCTTATTTAATGGATCGTAAACAATGTGTTTTATATAATGGTTCTATTTCTCAATGTAGACATATATTGCACGGAGTACCGCAGGGATCCGTTTTAGGACCGATACTCTTTACATTATACATTAATGACCTGTGTACTTATTTAAATCCAATAAAATGTATATTATATGCCGACGATACAACCCTACTAACCTCTCATTCTTCACCCGAAGAACTGGTTCAGTTATCGAAAATTACTTTTGAAAAAGCCATAGATTGATTCAATATAAATAAATTAATGTTAAATAATAATAAAACTCAAAATATTATCATTAGTTCTAATCGAAAAATTGCACAGGGTGAACCTGTTAAATTATTGGGCAGTTATATAGATCCTAACTTGACTTGGACCACTCATGTTAACAAACTATGTTGCAAACTTGCGACTACTATTTTCATTTTTCGAAATTTAAAAAATGTACTTTCTTTAAGCTATCTTAGAACTACTTACATGGCCTTATTTGAAAGTCAGTTGCGTTATGCTGTTATTCTGTGGGGTAACTGTACAAATAGTACCAAAGTTTTTAAATTTCAAAAGAAAGTTGTAAGAGTGATAGTTAATGTTGGTCCCAGAGAACATTGTCGCAAAATTTTCCAAAATCTAAACATTTTACCTTTGCCCTGTATTTATATTTTGGAGTCGCTACTATTTATACATAAAAATAAAGAATCTTTTAAAAGGAATAGCGATGTTTGCAGGTATAACACCAGAGCTAAAGATCATCTTAGAAAAATACGTCTTACACGTGAAATTTCAGTGAGAAATTCCATTAATGTTGATTTGTATAATCATTTACCTAACGAAATAACCAGACTTGAGTTCACATTATTTAAAAAAAAAAAATTAAGAGTTTCTTAGAAACTCACTGTTTTTATTCAGTCCAAGAATATTTAAACACTTCAGTATAAACTTTTCTCAAGTCAGTGTTCCTCATTTACTGATTTTAAATTTTATGTCTGTAACTGTACATATTTATGTATATTTATATCAGATAATCCAATAATTTTTGAATTTGTGACGTCATCAGTTGGCTCTGTACAATATACATGACGAATAAATATATTATTATTAATCTTATCTAACTCTACGGCCTATTTAAACTGTTTCTTATCATACGTGTGGGTAGATGGAAACTTTCGAAGGGAAGCTTGATTTAGGTCTCTCTTACACAAACAGGATATGATTATTGTGAAATATCTACAGCGCCTTACATAATTTATATATATATATATATATATATATATATATATATATATATATAAAGTAAATTAATTTTTAAATTGTAACAATTATTCCAAATTAGATAAAAATCCTAGAAATTATTATCAAACAATAGTAAAAAAACAAATTTAATTATGTGCCGCCTCGGTTGGCCGAGCGAGTTGAAGCAGTGTATCTCCGGTAGTGCTCGAAGCGACCGCTCGGTCCTGAGGTCGTGGGTTCGATTCCCACCAGGGGCTTGGATGTTTGCGTGTGTCTTTAATACTTTAATAAATATAAGTAAAGCAAAAATTGTAAAGGTAATATTAATAAAATATTATAGGGCTATAACTCGCAAGAGTTGAAAAGCCGACAAAATATTATTATCATATTATTATTATTAAATTATGTCAGTATATCATACCGGTAGACAAACTGTACTTTTTAACTAATATGATTTCTCAACCACCAATATTATATGGACAGACAAAATTACATAAAACCAAAATACCCATTAGACCAGTTTGTTCCTATAATAATGCTCCTTGTCACAAATTAGCTAAATTTATAAAAAAATCATTTTTGAAACACACAAATTTCATTTCAGAACATTCAGTAAAAAATTCTATAGAATTATATAATAAATTATCTAAAATATTCTTAAATCCAAATAAAAAACTAATTTTACTTGATGTGGTTAACTTTCTCAAATGTTCCACCTAATGAATGCCATACATTTCTGAAAGAATTATTAGACAAACAAAACACCAATCCTGTTATCACTCAAGAATATTTAACTTTATTTAAAGTATGTACGGATCAAAATTATTTTCAATATAATAATAATTTTTACTCCACATCACAAGGTTTAGAAATGGGCTCTCCAATATCACCTTTATTGGCTGAAATTTTTATGGACAATTTTGAAAAATCTATATTAAAAACCGATTCATCAAAATATATAAAATACTGGTATAGATATGTGGATGATATTTTAATTTGTTGGACGGGAACTACACGACAGCTTAATAAATTTTTAGAAATAATAAACTAAATTCATAATAATATTAAATTCACTTTAGAAGTAGAAAAAAATAAACAAATTTATTATTTGGATTTAACAATTAAAAATAAAGACAATAAACATGAATTTAAAATATTTAGGAAGCCAACTCAAACAGATACAATAATTCCCAAATCATCTAATCACCCAAAATCACAAAAACTAGCAGCAGCATTTCATAAAGTGATACTCGTATACCGATTAGTCAAAATTCCATTAAGTAAAGAAAATTATAAAACAGAAGTAAATATTATTAAAAATATATCTAAAAATAATGGATATGATACAAATATTATAGACAATTTAATTCAAAAAATCTGTTGTGGCCAGCACAAGACCTTCCGTCAATTCGATGTATTTTGTACAAATCCCATACCAAAAGGTATTTGGAGCAGATTTTATATAATATGTAAAGTCGAACACATATTATTTTTTACAAATTCCATACCAATAGTACATTTGAAAAATTTCCATAAATCCAATAAAATTCTTTCTTCTTTCCCCTATTTTATTAGGAGGTCGCTGTTTCCTCTTCTCTTCCACCCATTTCTGTCCAACGCATCTTCTTCACACAGTCCTTCCTTTCTCAAGTTTTCTGCGATACAGTCCTTCCATCTTCTCTTTGGCCTTTCTCTGCATGTCACTTGCGAGGAACACTATGACATACCTACCAATTTTTGATTCTATACTTTCTATATTTGGTTTTGCACTTACAACTGACATGTGTCAATTAGAACTTTTTGAATATATCAGCTGTTCTCATGATAAATAGCAAAGCTGCCTAATTTTTGAAAATTAATTTCTTTATAATGCTATAAATATACATCTATTGAATATTTTTTTTTTTATTTATTTATTTCCCATATTTATTTGCAATCTGTCAAGAATTGCCAATAAGTAAATTTTTTAACAATTTAAAATATCATGTAGAGAATATGTCCAGCGACATGTTCTCTTTAACCCAATTTTAGAATAAACTAAGCAAAGTAACTACTAACTATATAACATTAAAATAAACTAAGTAATACATTATTAAATAAATCTAAAAGGTAATTCTAATGTGTTGTGCCGTTTTAGTCTGTACGTGTCCATACTATTGTCTAATAAATTTACTGAATTTTGAATATGAAGGAAAATGTATACTCAAACCGTATAGAGAAGAGTATTTTCTTTAATATATATAATAACAAAATGTCAAAAAATAATATTTAACGGCGTTTTTTTTTAAGAAAAACTGTTAAAACTTCAAATAAGGGTACTTCCGGTGGATCAATTATAACCAAAATCTAATCAACACTTCATATGGATGTACAGAAGAGGAAAACGGAAGAATTATAATATTTAGAATAGTAGTATTGGAGTTATCGCCGGAGAAAAATTTGTCACAGACGGACACACATACACACACACCCACGGACACACACACACACACGAACACACCCACACATACATACATACATACATACATACATAAGTAGCCAAGATGGCGAGTGATGTGGACGTGATGTTTGAACATGCAGTGAAAAGTTTAGTTGGAGTGACTGAAAAAAGTGGTAATTTGAAAAATGATTATAAACTAGAAATTTTAAGTGCAGTGTCAAACCTACGGACTATGTTTAATGACTTTAAAAAGCAATTAATTGAGAAAGATCATCAAATTAATAAATGAAGAAGTGATTCAGAAAATTCGGTGCAAGTAGCGGCACCTGTCATTGAAATGCGTAGAAAGCAACAATTGTATACAGAAGTTCTTCAAAATACCGTACAGAAAGCAGAAACCTGTAAATATTTTAAGGTTATGGTTAACTCTAAACAAAATAAAAGTGCAGAATATATAAGAAGTCAACTAAAAAGAAAAATCAATCCTATTGATTTAAAAGTAGGTATAAATTCCGTCAAAACGTTAAGAAATGGTAAAATATTAATAGAATCGAGCACTGAGAAAGAGGCAGCAATTATAAGCAATAAGATAAATGAAACATGTGGTGAGGAAATGGAAGCAAATTTCGTAAGGTTAAAAGAACCAAGGTTAATTATATACAATGTTCCAGATGATATAACTATAGAAAACGCCGAGACTACTATATTGTCTCAAAACCCAGAATTTAATTTACAAGCGGGCAATCTAATCCCAAAATTTGTCTATAAAAACAAAAAGAAAGTGTCAAATTTGGATATAGAAGTAAAGTCACAAGTCAGACAAAAATTAAAAGGTACCAAATTAAAACTAGGCTGGCATAGATGCAATAACGAAGACTATATAACTGTAAGTAAATGCTACAAATGTAGCAAATTTAATCATCGAGCTGAGAATTGTAGAGGGAAGCTGACCTGCCTAAATTGTACTGGAGAACATCGACTAACAGATTGTACAGTAAAAAAGGAGGATTTCAAGTGTACAAATTGTGTAAGCTGAAATATGTTCACCAAAGACAACAAACTTAATGAAAATCACTCATCTTTAGATAAGAATTGCCTATGTTACCAGAATGCGTTGAAGAGAAACATCCAGAATATAAACTATTAATATAAATTATCAAAGAACACAGGTAAATAAGTTAACTACATCTTTTTCAAGCGTAATGGGTGATCTAAAAATAATACAAATCAATCTACAGCATTCACGAGATGCTACACAAAACTTGCTCCAGCTTATGGACGAAGATAAAATAGATATAGCGCTAATCCAGGAACCATATGTTACTGATAACAAATTAAGAGGTATCATAGTCGAATTTAGAGTCAAGGTGATAATCACAAAATGGCAGCTATCCTAGTAAGGAACGAATCAATAAATATTATTTTAAATCAGTTTTCGGACAAAGATATGGTCGTTGTAGACATCAACTACAAAAATTTAAATTTCTACGCTATTTCTGCTTATTGCGACGCAAGTTAAGATATTGAAATAAATTTTAGGCAAATAAAGAAGGTACTAGAATTTGCGAAAAATAAACAAGTACTGATGGCACTAGACAGTAATGCAAGATCCATGGTCTGGTATGATTTTTTAACTAATCCAAGAGGCATTTAAATGGCTGAATTTCTAACAACAAACGACATATACCTACTCAACGAAGAAAGTGACTTATACACCTTCGATAATGGGAGAGGAAGAATCAATATAGATTTGTCATTATCAACTCATTATATAGTTAATTTAGTTTCTAGCTGGAAAATTGATGAAACAGAAAGCTGCTCGGATCACAGATTTATAAGGTATAATATACAACTCGGCAATCAGAACACAACCATTATAGAACATCCTAGATTAAAATATATAATTAAACCAGAAAAATGGGAAAGTTATGATGAAAACATAACAATGGAATTTTCAAAATGAATTGAACACAAGTTAGGAGATCATAATACAGATTTAGATGAAATGCTGGAATCTGCAGCAAGAGAAGAAGAGGATTTTAAAACATTCATGGAAAAATATTTTATCGCTGTCGAAAGAGCTTGCTCGACCTCATTCACTATTTCAAAATCTAACAAAAAAGATGTCAAGAGAGGGAAAAGTGTACCCTGGTGGACTGAAAAATTAAAAGTGACGACGAAACGTGTTAATGCTCTACGCCGCAAATTTCAAAGAACCCGAAACAACGAAGAATTAAGAGAAGAAAGAAAAAAACGGTATGTGGAAGAGAAAAGCAAATATATCAGACTAATTAATACCGAAAAAACTAAATCGTGAAAAGATTATCTTACGGACAAAAACAACCCCTGGAACGCAGTGTACAAAATAGCAGCTGATAAAATGAAGAAAACATGTATTCTTAGCACAATTAAAGACGATAAGGAAAACTTTACAACAGACACAAAAAGCACTTTAAATAACATGCTAAATGAATTTGTCCCTGATGATAATGTAGATGATGATAATGAGCACCACAAACATATAAGAAATAAAATAAATGAACCAATAAAATCAAAAGATGACGAAATGTTTAAACAGAGCGAAATAGAAGAAATCCTGAAAAAAATGAACTCGAAAAAAGCTCCTGGTTTCGACGGAGTTACGAGTGATTAGAGATGCACTCAATTTCGAGCTTTGGCCCGGTCCGGCCCGAAGCCCGCCTTGATTTCGAGTCGATTATCGAGCCGGGCCGAAGATATTTTTTATCGGGCCGAATCGAGCTAATCATTTTCAAAAATCGAGGCGAGTCGGTCTTTTGATTTTGGCCCGGGCCGAAAATTCTAGCTTTTCGGGGCGGCCCGAAAAATCTTATAGTTCAATCAAATGCACAGTTTCCTTAATATTTTAATGAAAATGGATGAAGTTAAAAAGGATCAAAATGATTTAATAACAACATACTTCACATATTAATAAATAAAATTTTATTATTTTACTTCAAGAATTCAAGGTTATTCATTAAAGCATAATAATTATATTGTGATGTTGCTATTATTATTTTTATTACTCGTATACTTAAATAAAAGTGATTTTTGTTCCTACCATAATGATTTCTTGTCCTATTTTTGAGCAGAAACGAAGTTAGATAAAAAATCTTTATGTAAATTATATTTTTTATATAAGATTTGTGAAAAAGTTGTTCAAATTTTCGAACGTCTTTGGTAAACAAAGTGTAAATACTCGTAGGTCTGTAATTTTTATAACAAATTTACACTAGAAGGGTCTCTTTTTTAACTACTTATGTTAACTAATGTTGAAAGTTATGAGAATGTAGAGGTTTTTTTCATAAGTTTGATACGAAAAAAGTTAAATATTTCGCCTTAACATAAAAATCAACATTAGGAATACCGGATGCACCCAATTTCGAGCTTTGGCCCGGCACGGCCCGATTTCGAGTCAATTTTACAGCCGGGCTAGTTAATTTCTTTGTCGAGTCGATCTTCGAGTCGGGCCGGCAATTTTTATTTTCAGGTCGAGTCGATCCAAACCTCAAAGCCCGGCCCGGCCCGGCCCGAATGCATCTCTACGAGTGAAATACTCTTAAATATGTTTTATTTGACTCCACGGTTCACTACTGAGATATATAACCAGTGCTTAAAAAGGGCTTACTTTCCCAAGGAATGGAAAGCCGCTCTAATTGTTCCAGTCATGAAACCAGGCAAAGAAAGCTCTGATTCCGCATCTAAATTTAGACCAATCAGTTTAATTAGCGTAAGTGGTAAAGTTTTAGAAAAACTAATGATTAACAGAATAACGAAACATGTAAATTCAAAAAATTTAATGAACACAAATCAGTACGGATTCATTCCAAAAAAAAGGGACTACAGATGCAGCTATGGCGTTAAAGGAATTTGTGGAAGATAGTATAAGTAGGAAGGAAGTGGTAAATCTAGTAAGCCTAGATGTAAAGGGAGCATTTAATGCTGCATGGTGGTCTGCTATAATCAAAACAATGCAGGACTTCAATTGCCCAAAGAACTTGTATAACTTAGCTAAAAATTACTTCTCTGATAGGAAGGCAATACTGGAAATAAATGGAGCCAAGGTTGAAAAAGCAGTCAACAGAGGTTGCCCACAAGGCTCCTGCAGTGGCCCTGGGTTCTGGAATTTGCAATACAATGCGTTATTAAACTTAAACTACTCTCAAAATACGAATGTCATAGCATTTGCTGATGATGTAATAATATTAGTTAAAGGAAAATCTGTATTAGAAGTTGAAAACATTACGAATATGGAAATGCAAAAAATTATGACCTGGGCAAGTAACAATAAAATACAATTCAATGAAAGTAAGTCCAAAGTATTATTGATAACAAGGAGAGCAAGACTGTTAAAACATAAAATTAAAATCTACTTGAATTATGAGATGATACCACAAGTCAATTCTCTAAAATATTTGGGAATAATTATCGATAATAAATTTCAATTTGATGAGCATGTTCAGTATATCACACAGAAATGTTGCAAATTAATCAACATTTTAGCCAAATCAGCCAAACTCACATGGGGACTAAGAAGAGAAGCTCTCAACATAATTTACAATGGTGCTATTGTACCCATTCTGTCATATGCAATTCCGGTCTGGATAAATGCCCTCCGAAAGAAGAAAAATCAAAGAAGTATTGAGCGAGTCCAAAGGCTAATGAATATAAAAATTTTACGGAGCTACAGAACAATTTCATATGATGCTTCTTGTATATTACCAGGAAATACTCCAATAATAATAAAACTTGAAGAAATAGCAGAAATCTACAGGAACCTGAAACAAAATCAAGAGAATGAAGCAGCAAAAGATGATGAAGAAGAAGAAAGAAGAGGAAAATGTGCAGTGATCAGTGGGGAGTGTAAAGTTAGTGTTAATAAATGGCAGAGTTATTGGGACAATAGTGTGAAAGGGGCCTTAACAAAAGATTTTTTTCCATGTGTTAATAAAAGATTACGAACAAAGTTAAATTTATCAGTGTCAATGACAACAGTTTTGAGTGGTCACGGGAAAATAAAAAGTTATCTGTACAGATTTAAAATAAGTGATAGTGAAGAGTTCAGATGTGAAGAAGAAGCTCAAACAATAGATCTTTTAATTTATAGATGCAAATTATTAGAACTTGAAAGAGTAGCTCTTAAGAATCAAATTATAGGTGCAAATGGTCAATGGCCAGTTAATAAAAATGAATTAGTTGAAAACTACCTGTCATATTTCAATGATTTTGTTAAAAAGATAGATTTTGAAAATATGATTTAACATTTTATTGTCTGAGTTAAGTAACACAAATGTAAGCAATAATATGTAAATGAAATTGAAACTGTACCATATATTAAATTTAAAATTGTATGATAAAATTCAAGATAGGTCTCACCAACGTTTGTTAATAGTTAATAATAAATACATAAGACTACATGAATATTGTGTTAATATAAAAATGTAAATATGTAAATTATATATATATATATATATATATATATATATAATAGTATCATAAAGTAGCATGTAATATTATGTAATATGGAGCATGCTTGAAAAAAAAAAACATATATACATACATAAATACATACAGACATCATCTTAAAAATATTAAATTCGTTTTGTATGGACCCTAAAACGTGCTTATTCATTAAAAACTCAGCACCGAATTTTTTTACCTACAGGCGACTGAAGGTAAAATCATAATTAAAAATATAATCAAAATAAACAGAGAAAACATATTTATTAAATTATCATATATAGCTACAATATCAAATAAAATAGCAAAAATTATTAAAAAAGCTAATAATAATTATAAATTTGCATTTAAAACATGTAATAATTTAGGAAAACATATGAGAAATGTTAAAGATAAAACGGATACTTTAAAAAAATCAGGTGTATATAAATTAAATTATGAAAAATGTGATGCTGTGTACATAGGGAGGAAATTTCAATATAAGGGCGAATGATCACAAAAAAATCATATAAAAATAAAAAAACAGACTCAACAATTGCGAATCATTTAATAGAAGAAAATCATACAAGTAATTTTAATCCAAAAATTTTACATATAGAGACCAAAGGACCAAGATTAGATTTTTTAGAAACCATCAAAATTTAAAAAGCCATAAAAAATAATGAAAATATAATAAATGAACAGACAAGCTTTAATCATTCACCCTTAATTTGAGTTGTTGAGTTGTTGAGTACGAAGCACGTGTATTTTTTGTCTGGTAGTTTATTGTAAATTACGGTGGTTTTTTTGCATTTAATTTTCTTTAATTGTAACAAGTGCGTGGCATAATTATTGTGCTATCTGTTAGTACTTTTAAAATAGTATAAACTTTGTCTACAGTGTGTGAATTTAAATTTTTGTGTCAAAAAAGTGAATAAATTTATTGCAAAGTATAAAAAATCTTAAATTTACTAATTAAACAAGCTCGGGCCTTGAACTATCACCTGACGATGTCGAAGTCGTGTAAAAAGTGTCAACGACCTGTGGGCAATAGGAACCCGGGAGTTAAGTGTTTTAAATGCAGTGTGATATATCATCCCATCTGCATGAATATTAGCGAGGAAAAGCTTAAATTTATGGAATCACAAGAATTCTCTTGGCAATGTACAAAGTGTCGTGAAGACTCAAAAACTAATACTTCAATTGTCAATGATGATAGTGACACAAATGAAATATTGCAATCCTCTAATTTAAATGATATCGGAGTACTGTTAAATAAGTTTAAAAGCGAAATATTGCTACAAATGAATGATAAACTTGACATAATAACAAAGTCAATAAGTTTCTGTTGTGACAAAATAACGGATTTTGAATATAAATTAAAAGATCTGGAAGTTAAAGTAAATGCACAGGAGAAAATTAAAAAGGAAAATGGTGAACTTAAAATTGATATTAAAAAACTTGAAACTAAAATAAATGATATGGAGCAATATTCGCGTCTTAATAATATTGTTATACATAACATCCCGGAGAAAAATTCTGAAAATATAAACAATATTATTTTAGATATGAGCAAAAGCTTTGGTATAAATGTGACAATTGATCATCTGGACGCTGCACATAGATTACCTAAAACTATAAAAAATGATAAACCATCTTTAATTGTTGCTAAATTTAATTCACGAATTGTAAAAGATGAATTTCTCGCTGCGGCAAAACAAAATAAAAATCTGTCAACTAAATTATTATTTCCAAATGAGGCTGAAAATAAGATCTATGTGACTGATCATCTTTCACCGTTCAATAATGCTCTGTATAAAAAAACTCGAGAAACACTTAGAAATAAAGGATATAAATATATCTGGACCAAAAATTGTAAAATATTTGCCCGGAAAGATGATAATTCGCGCATCGTTCATATAAATCACGAGGAAGATCTTTTTAAACTTTAATTTTCTTAAATAACTAATATTCTTTATATAATCCATTATTAAATCATGGTACTGTCAATTTATTATCAAAATGTGCGTGGTTTAAGAACTAAAACTAATGAATTACGTCTTAATATTTGTGAAAGTGATTACGATGTTATTTGTCTCACAGAAACAAATCTAAACTCTAATATAAATAATAGTGAACTTTTTCCTAATGAATTTAATGTCGTGCGGAGAGACAGATCTTCATGTAAATCTACCAAATTAGATGGCGGCGGTGTCCTTATTGGTATCCACAACAGGCTTTCCTATACAACAATGAACGAGTGGCACTCCGAGGCTGAAGACGTCTGGATAAGTGTCACTTTCAATACTAACTTTACATTGTACATTTGTTGTGTATATTTGCCACCCGGTGACGTTAGTGTGCTTAATACTTTCCTGGACAATCTATCGAAAATTATAGATAACAATACAAATAGTAAATTTTTAATTTGTGGTGACTTTAATTTGCCACATTTAAAATGGAATTTGCAAGACAATGTATCATACCTTTGGCCCTCCAGTTCTAATAATAAACCAGATAATGATTTTGTAGATGCTATCTCATACTGCAATATTACTCAATTTAACAACATTATTAATAAAAATAGTAGAATATTAGACTTAGTTTTGTCAAATAATGATAATATTCAAGTCATAGAATGTAACAACCCATTAAGTAAAATAGATGAACAACACCATCCCCCGTTAGATATATATTTCTATGCAAAAATAACAAATAGTTTAGCACATAATTCTCGAAAAATGTATAAATATAAATCTGCTAACTATGATGATATTAACAATCACTTCAAACAAGTAAACTGGTCTAATATTTTTAGTGGCTTAAATGTGGACGATACAGTGTCTAAATTTTATGAAATTATAAGATCATGTATAGATCAATACGTTCCAACTAAATATATCGGTTCTAAAATGTATCCTATATGGTTCACCCCGGAACTAATAAAACTAGTTAAAGAGAAGAATAAAGCTCACAAAAAATTTAAAATTTATAAGACAAAACTTTTGTACAATGAATTCTCTTTGTTGAGAAAACGATTTAAATTTATGAAACAGAAATGTTTCAATGACTATGTCTGTAATATCGAAAGGGAAATTCCCGAGAATAGTACAAAATTTTGGTCATACATCTCGTCTACAAATAAAAAATCTGTAAATGTACCTAAAATTATGAATTATAATCAGTTTAGTAGTAGTAGTGGTTTGGAGGCTTGCAATTTGTTCTCCAAATATTTTGCTTCCGTATTTGTCTCTAGTGATGTAAACTATAGCCCTTGTGAACTTATGCATAACAATTCATTCCTTCACTTAAACAGTATAGAAATTAATGATGACATAATACAAAATGCTTTAGTTAATCTAGATGTCAATAAAGGTGCGGGTCCAGATGATATTCCCGCCATTTTTATAAAAAAATGTGCGTTATGTACTCCCTTAGGTATAATATACAGAAAATCTTTGCTTCAATGCCATTTTCCTGATGTATGGAAAGTCGCCTACGTAGTACCAGTATTTAAAAATGGTAGCAAAAATTTAATAGAAAATTATAGACCAATTTCTAAACTATGCATTTTCGAAAAATTTTTTGAAAAAATAGTTTACAAAGAATTATATGCAACATTTAAAAATTACATTATTCCCCAACAGCACGGTTTCGTGTCTGGTCGATCCATAGAAACAAACTTACTTGAATATTGCGACTACATACTTCAGGCTATGGACAATCAAGTTGAGGTTGATGTCATCTATACCGACTTCAGTAAGGCATTTGATAAAATAGATCATGATATACTCATTTCCAGACTTTCTGAAGTTGGTATAGGTGGTAATCTGTTGAAATGGTTAATTTCTTATTTAACAAACAGAAAACAACGTGTTGTTTTGAATGGATTTAAATCCAATAATGTTCTTGTAACATCAGGCGTACCACAGGGTTCTCATCTTGGACCCCTACTTTTCAACCTTTTCATTAATGATATTTCTAAATGTTTTAAATTTGCTAAATTTATCATGTATGCTGACGACTTAAAGATATATCATTCAATTGAAAGTGCCAATGACCTTGAAGCTATGCAAAATGATCTTAACATATTCGTGGAATATTGTAAAGCTCACAAATTAAGACTCAATATAGCCAAATGTAGTTATGTAAAATTCACAAGGAATAAAACCAATTTCAATTATAATTACCACCTTGATGGAAATGTAGTGAACAAAGTTTACAGCATTAAAGATTTAGGTGTAGTTTTTGACAGCAAATTCATGTTCGACCAACATATAGATAATATAGTTAAAAAAGCTTTCAAGATGCTTGGGTTTCTAATAAGAGCAAGTTCAAATTTCAGGCATCCATCCACACTGTTACACTTATACTATAGTTTAGTTAGATGTCATTTAGAATTTGCTTCTATATGTTGGTGTCCATGGTATTCAACTTACATTAATAGAATAGAAAAGATTCAAAATAAATTTCTAAGATATTTGAGATATAGGTTTCCAGCATATCGAGTAAATCTTCTTAATTTAGAAAGTAGAAGAAAACTTAAAGACCTCACTTTCCTATATAAGCTTTTTCACAATTCAATAGATTCACCATACCTTTTATCTAAATTTAATTTCAAGGTTCGTAGCTATCATTCAAGGCATCATAATCTGTTTGCCATTAATCGCTGCAAAACAAATTCATTTTTAAACTCTGGTGTTGTTAGAATAAGTAATACATTTAATGAATTAAATACTAAGTTTAATTTGCCAGATATGTTTTCAACATCATTGCCCATTTTCAAACGTTGCTTAATCAGGTATCTCCAATAATATTTGTTAATATATGTAATTGTTTATTATATATATTTTTTATGTTTTATAATGTAATTTACAGTTTTGTACTCATTTTTGTAACTAGAGATTCTCTTTTATTGGGACCTTTGTCCTGCTGAGAGTCCTAATTCCAATAAATAAATAAATAAATAAATAAATAAATTAATGAAGTTTCTAGAAACATTATAAAATTTATGTAATAATTTATTTCTTATTTATTTTTTTGGTTACTTATTTAATACAAAAAGTCATGTAAAAACATTTACTAACATAATATTTATTTATATATAATTTTAAGTTTAAATACGTTGATCTGAAGATGCTATTGTAGTAGCGAAACTAGTTTTCAATAATAAAAATTTTGTGAAACTAAAACTTATTATTCATTATAATAATATTGAAATATATTATAATGAATAATATGTTTTACCAAGTAAGAGCTGAAATAATTAAGAAAAAAATAAATAAATACATACTTAAGTTTCAGCTAATAACTACTTAATAATTGTTCTTGTTTAAATGTTGAAGGATGTGAAATTTACGAGTATTAAAAGCCACGATTTCTCGTGAAATTAGCAAACGATACAAACAGTAAGACCCTTTTCGGAAAGTATAATTATGGAAAATTAAAAATATATATGATATTATTTTCGAAATTTCAGACTGCTCTTTGTAATTCATATATTTATTATTCAGATTTTGCTCTGCTTATATGCTTTCATATACAATTTAATGCAAACATGAAAGCACAGAATCGCTGTTTTCCGGAATTCTAACAAGGCACATACTCGTACGTGTACAGTATGTAAAATAGGATAAAGTGACAGAGACAAACACAGTATTTTACCTATCATTATATTAAAATTATCTTTTATTATGAAATTATAATTTGCATGTTCTTTCGTCTATATTATGATTAAATTTTGGTTCTAATTAGAAACCGGAAATACCTTTTTACTTGACTTTTTAAACAAAATAAAAACGCAGTTAAGTATTATTTTTTTAATATTGTACGTTATTTATTATTTATTTTTTGTATCCAAACTGTATCCAGGTGTTTTATAACTTCATGCACGACGAGCATATACTAACTAAAATGAGTAAAAAAAAGCTGATTCAACTTGTATTTTTCTTTAAACCTCTCAACAGGATTAAATCCCAATTACTGAGTTGGTTCACATACACAAACATCCATGCGACGAAGAGGTTATTTTGTATTAGAAGCAAAGAAACACTAAGAAAGATCGAAGAAAATGTAAATGCCAGTAAATAGAGTACCTACTCGTATAAAAATGTAATAAAATTTTATATGTATTTTTTTGTTCTCAATATCTAATAGTTAAGACGTTATTTGCTTAAGATCGCCACATTTTACTAAGCACAATTATTTGATTTTTTAAAGAACAAAACACTTTTAAGATCTCTTCTCAAAGGAAAACAAATAATAAATATCGTATCCGGACCACAATAATGAGAGTGGAGTGAGTTAACTGAGCTCCTGTTTTTTATTATTAATTTAACGTAATTGCAAACTTTAAAGAATATGTTGTTCTGAAGACAATTTGTTCTTTTTTATGCAAATTGTTTTTATGGGAATATGTCCAATGACTTGGAAACTTATTATACCAGTTTTTTCAAATTAAAATTTCGAGTTACTAACGCTATACATTTAAATATAATATGCATTGACTGATTTTAATAGCCTAGCTACATATCTACATTAAAATTAAAGTATATTACTCCTTACGACGTTTAATTCAAAATGTAACTTCAAATACATATTAATAATTTTTATTACATGTTTTATAAAAAAATGTATGTGTATACAGCAAATTAAATTCGTTTGTGATCTGACTGCCTTCAAACTAAGGACCCCGGGGATGTGGATGTTACGCTACTAGGGAGTAGTGTATTTAATAAAGGATACAGGAAACTTGTAGCTGACGTTTGAGAATCTAAACTGGACTATCAGAACTAGAAGCATGGGCCGGCACTGCGGTATTCCGGTCATGAGAATCAGTTTAGCCGGAAAAATAACAAGAACAAAATACTTGCAATCTCTAGTGGATATATGTGTTAGTATTAATAAATTTATTATTTCTATAATATTCTCCCTGCTTCTTTGGCATATAAATAAAATAATATCGGCTTATCACTGAGTATGCAACACTTTTATACGTTATTACAATCGGAAACAATTTTAATGTTTACTCATCTAATTCAAAAGTAGAAACTAGCTACGCTCCTGATGAACAATCCCGAGCAAGACTGGTTGAACGTTGAATTAGATGCAAGTGTGAGACTTTCTGTTTCTACGAGCTTAGTTATCGTAATAAATGGGCGCCAGGTAATCAAAGACGGAACTCAACCGAATGGCGATTAGTAGCCCTATACCACCGGAAAGGAAAATCTAATGCAACGAAATTCAAATGCCCATTTAACTATTACTATATAGTATAATGACTTAAGCCGTCTTGTTGAAACCACTTGTCTTGCACAACAATATATTCGATTTCGTGCCAAATATAACGGTCATCATGTGCCTATAGTGCTCACCATCGATTGTTACAGTACGATCATAATCGTTTTCAACGCCGCCTGACCACATTGCGCACCAAACAGTAACTAGGATTTTCCTTACCCCATATGCTGTAATTTTGCTTATTAACATATCCAGATAGGTGGAAATGTGCCTAATCAGAGAAGATTTTTCTTGAATAATCAACATCAAATTCTTGGTACTCTTAAACGTAATCTGTGTAAATTGTTGACTGTCCATGATCAATTTTGTAAATGTCTAATTGTAAACTAATATTTGACACTTTGAAAATACGTGCTTATTGACAGCTGATTTATAGTGCTGCAAACATGGGAAACTCAAATTGGATCATCACTTAATTAATAATAATATAGATAATAATAATAATAATAATAATAATAATAATAATAATAATAGTAATAATAATAATAATAATAATAATAATAATCGAAAAGCATTCGATAGCCTACCACATTCCTGGGTTCTGGAGTGCATAAATATCTACAAAATTCATTCATATACGAGTATAATAATGTTCTTCGATACGATGATGCAGAGATGAGAAATTAAGCTCTGTCTTGGAAACACAACAATCGAACCTATAAAAATTAGAAGGGAAATATTTGGAGGTGACGCTTTGAGCAACCTTTGGTTCTGTATGGCCCTAAATCTCATTTCCACTTACCGGAACACTTCGAGGAACGGCTACAAACTCCATTCAGGACGGTTGATTACACACTTATTATTTAGTGGTAACATTTAGATTTGATGTCCTCAAGTGGACTAAGATAGAACTTGAGAAATCAAACAAGAAATTAAGAGTATGTTTCACTAAGTACAGAGCACAACATCCAAGAATCTCCATGGAACGTTTCCACCTACCAATAGACCAATGAAGAAGAGGAGCTGTAGACTTTATTAATAATTACTATCAGCAAGTATGGAACTTAAGAACCTATTTCAAAACTAAAGAGCGTACTAATTTCCTCTAAAAAGATATCTCTGAGACAGACTTCAACTATTTCCCACTTTACCTCCAGAATGATGACTTTAATCCAACTTTGCGTATCTGAGCAAGACAAAAAAGATAGATGGCTGGAGAAGAAAATTCACGGTAGGTACTTGGCAACCATCAAACACCCTGATTAGCCAGTCAAGATCAAGTCGTCCCTACTAGAAGCTACAAAAAGTTAATTCTGAAAGACCACCGCACTATCCCTTCTGATAGATGCAGGATGCGTGCCAAGGCAACAGAAAACATTGTACAGATAATGAGCGGCATCCCCATTGCACCTATCATAATAGGTGCAACTGAGAAATTCAACCGTTTCTACTCACATCGTTAGATACGTTATAAATACAAAGGAAACCTTACTTTGCAATAAATTATACTTGTATTATAAATTATTATAAATTTATATTTTATATAACAAACATAATATGCTCGTATACATCCTACCATATATCATATTTGCAGAAAGTGAATAAGTGTGCTCGTATGGTGTTTAAATTATCGTCAAATTTATACTATTTATTAAAAGAAAAACGGAAGGTCGATTTATTTTGCAGTATATTTTATACATGTTATAATTTTTCGTTTTAGATAATAATTGTTGAAGATATATGATTTATCAAGATGATTAAAAAATAATAATATAGTATTGCATAAAAAATGTTAATAGGTGTCAACACCTCACTATATTTCTTTTAAGATAGAGATTTCAGCTTCACGTAAGAATGTCGTTGCGCAATGACAAGTGTATGGTTATTGACAACATACATAAATGAAATAGATAAAATAAATGAACAGATTCTATGACCAGTGTAGCAAAAAGAGATTATTTAATTTATGTATGTCGTCAAGAATCATAAACTTTTTATTGCATAACAACATTCTTACGTAAAGAATACATATTGTATGTAGAGCGCGTTTAACACCTTACATGCAGAGTCATCAAAATTTGCTCTGTTACATAACATTCTGTAACTAACTGACAAATTAAATGCCCTTGTGTAATCAAGATCTACGTGCATCAAGACTACAATTATTATTTTAATAAATATGTGTCACTCTGATTATATCCCTTTAGTTTTTTAATAAATATTTATACACCAAGTGAGCTAAGATAATGTTTATTTATGAGAAGAAAGTTTAGCTCACGAGCTCGTTCATTTCTTCGAGTGAATAAACATTCTTAACTCACGTGGTTTGTACAATATTTTTATTCCATGTTGACAAAATAATAAAAACAGTTATAATATTTAATTTTGACAAAATAAAAAACTGATCAATTAGTAGGCTGAGCATGACAAGACGTAAAATCATCTATTTAAAATGCTTTATTATCTGTCATTTGTGCCGTGAAAAATAATGAAAATGGTTGATAATGCATGATAAATACAATGGTGAGTCTTACTTTCGTACCTGATGTTAGTTTAAATGCATTATTTTTTATAGAGTGAGTTAAAATTTTGTGAGAGTGATTTTAAAAAATTTAATTCACTTTTGAATAAAGTGTTACTTATAGTTGTTGCTATGGAGTTAATAATGCCAGTTTAAAACGTCAAATTGAATAAAAAAATCTTAATTGTTCCTAATTTAACATTATTTTAATTTGAAGAAATCAGTGTAACGTCACATTTCCCGCATCGGTAATTAGAGCGTAAATTGACAAAATTATACACACGTAGTGAGGCGATATTTTTCTTTTATCTAGCGAATAAGTTAACTGGCACTTTATCAAGATTTGCAAAAACCAGGCCTAAATTATGAAATTTAAAAAATCTGTTGCGGCCAACCTCTCGCCAATTCCATATTAGGCTATATAAGTACATATTTCATTTAACATTTCTTGTGCACACTCAAAAATTTTAATTACATCTATATTATTAATATATTTTTACTTCCTCTTCTTCAAATTTGTGATACGTATATGTAATATATGTATCTATAATTTTAAATATTTAATTCATAATCAAATAGGAAATATTAAATGTACTTCCCAGAAAAGGCCTTCAGTATTTTCCCTCATTTACAAACATTTTAATTTTTCAACTGATTTCCATGGACGTATTTGGGCTGTGAATTTCATTACAACGGATTATTTTATATATTTATAATTCTCTAAATCTAAAGAAGATATAATAAAAATGTTCAATGTATCGGTTAGAAAAATTTATATTTGAAATATGAACTGCGTAACAAAGGAATTGTGTCTATCTTAGACTCCGAATTTTATAATAAAGAATAATTTTTAAATTTATCTGTAAAATATATAGAAAAAGTATTAATGTATACCTGTAGAAATTTCAATAATCCTTAAATGCGAAAAAATGGCATCTTTTATACTAAATAATTTAATTCAATATATATATATATATATATATATATATATATATATATATATATATATATACCGGGAGTTTATTTTATGAGTAAACATAGAGTATATCATTGCCATAGTTACGGTATGAATGTTTGACAGCAATGTATTGAAGCGTTTATTTTATGAGTAAACATAGGCGTTTAACATGGGAAGCAGTTTTTGGTAAATACAAAGGTCTGGCAATAAATCAAGCCATGCTACTGAACATGATAATAGTACATTACATCTTGTACATTATTTAATATTAATTACTTTAATAATATTGCAAAAATTGCAATAAATTATAAAAATTATCAAATAAATAATTGTTTCAGTTTTTTATTATGCAATATGAAATGATTTCCAAATGTCTCCGTGGCGCAGTGGTCATAGCACTAGCGTCTGAAATTTTTGGTTGGGGTTCGAATCCCCATTGGGGTAATTATTTTATTTTTTTTTTTTTTACATAAAAATTGTTGAACTTAAATATCAGTTTATATTTCCATATTACAATCATTTAAAAATAATAATATCATTGTAATAAATAAAGAGAAAAAAAATGAGAATAATTGATGACAATAATCAAAATATGGATGCAATAACAGTGCATTGTATTTCCTTTGATATTAATAAAAATAACTGAAATATAATAAATTTGTGCAAATATTAAGTCTTTACTGTATTTATCAAATAAAATACAATGCATTGTTATTACATCAATATTTTGATTATTGTAATCAATTATTCTCAATCATTTTCTCTTTATTTATTACAATCTTATTATTATTTTCAAATTACTGTAATATGGAAATATAAACTGATTTTTAAAAATTCAACAATTTTTATGTAAAAAAAAATAAAATAATTACCCCAATGGGGAATCAAACTCCAACCAAAAATTTCAGACGCTAGTGTTATGACCACTGCGCTACGGAGACATTTGGAAATCATTTCATACTGCATAATAAAAAACTGAAACAATTATTTATTTGACAATTTTTGTAATTTATTGCAATATTATTAAAGTAATTAATATTAAATAATGTACAAGATGTAATGTACTATTATCATGTTCAATAGCATGGCTTGATTTATTGCCAGACCTTTGTATTTACAAAAAACTGCTTCCCATGTTAAACGCCTATGTTTACTCATAAAATAAACGCTTCAATACATTGCTGTCAAACATTCATATCGTAACTATGGCAATGATATACCCAATGTTTACTGATAAAATAAACTCCCGGTATATATATACAGGGTGTCTCTTAACTAGGGGGACATGGCTTAACCACAGATTCCTCAGTCTAAAATAAGACGATTTAACCAAACTTGCTTCTACCGGAAAGTGTACCATTTAGCCAGAATTCTGCTTCAAAGTTTTTCGAAAAAAAATTAATTTTGCTTATAATAATCGGACGCTTTATTCGATTTGGATGAAATTTGGTACGACAGTTTATATGGTTATAACTCATCTTTTAAGGTGATACTTGTTATTATTAGTGAACCACTAGTGTATGAAACTTAGGTGTCCCAACATTAATTAGACCGTAACTTTTTAATGGCAACGCCGAAAACGTAAAATTATTTTTCTTCAGAAAGATACATTCAATAGTAAACTTTTCTCTCTTTGTGTAATTTGTGATATCTGTTACGGTTCACACAGAAAAAAATAAAATCTGATTGTCTGCACTGCTAAATTTTTAAAATAAATTTAATCTAGCGGTCTATCCAAATGTTAAACAAGTAATTTTTAATGACAGTAACGAGTTGTCAATCTTCACAACGTGTTTAGGAGTAAGCTGAGATATGTAATTGTCTTATTTATAATAATGGTAGTAAAATATTATTAGGCCGAACAAACGGATGTTACTAGTTTTAGAATATTGCGAATAAAATTTTTGACAACCCGTAAAACAATTGTTACTGTCATTAAAAATTACTTGTTTGACATTTGAATAGACTGCTAGATTAAATTTATTTTAAAAATTTAGCAGTGCAGACACTCAGATTTTATTTTTTTCTGTGTGAACCGTAACAGATATCACAAATTACACAGAGAAAGAAAAGTTTACTATTAAATGTATCTTTCTGAAGAAAAATACTTTCACGTTTTCGGCATTGCCATTAAAAAGTTACGGTCTAATTAATGTTGGGAGACCTAAGTTTCATACACTAGTGGTTCACTAATAATAACAAGTATCACCTTAAAAGATGACTTATAACCATATAAACTGTCATACCAAATTTCATCCAAATCGAATAAAGCGTCCGATTATTATGAGCAAAATTAATTTTTTTTCGAAGAACTTTGAAGAAGAATTCTGGCTAAATGGTACACTTTCCGGTAGAAGCAAGTTTGGTTAAATCGTCTTATTTTAGCATCAGGAATCTGTGGTTAAGCCATGTCCCCCTATTTAAGAGACACCCTGTATAGTGAGTATTTTTTAACGTGAAACATTGGGTTTGTCATATCCATGGTTACGTCTTGACATTTGATTGACAGCAATGTATTTTCCCGTTTCATTTAAAATGAAACATAGGGAACGAATTTGACATTTGATAAGACGTCAATAGAGGTTAATTTTGTTTAAATAATTATGCATTCTAAATTAAAATTATTTGAAAAAAAAATATAGTGTGCACTTTGAGCCCAGTGGTTTTCTCACTTGGCTAAATTTCTTACAACTTACAATATTTAAATATAATACTTATGTCAAATTCATTCCCCATGTGTAATTTTAAATGAGTCAGACAAATACATTGCTGTCAATCAAATGTGAAATCATAATTTAGAAAAATTCAACGTTTGTCTGTCATATTGACAAGATGTCATTAGAGGTTAATTTTATTTAAATAATTATACCTGTTTTCTAAAAATTAAATTTAGATGTAGAAAAAATACTGTGTGCACCTTGTGCCCGAAATATGTTTATTGCTCTCGAGTGGTTTTCTGACGCCGCTAAATTTCTTACAATATTTAAATATAATACTTCTATCAGATTCGTTCCCTATGTTTCATTTTAAATGGAACGGGAAAATACATTGCTGTCAATCAAATATCAAGTCGTAACCATGGATATCACAAACCCAATGTTTCACGTTAAAAAATACTCACGGTATATATATATATATATATATATATATATATATATATATATATATATAGGTGATAGGTAATTACGACTGTAATTAGTTAAGGAAACTGGATGGTGGGTTTTGACAGTCAATTTGTAGGCTTAAGTGTAATACACTCTTTTTAATTTGTCAAGCTTTCGGTTATATTTTTAACCATCCTCAGGACACTGTAATACAATAATGAAATACGTACAATATGTTTAAGAATAAAATTTTGTTTTTAGTACTCACATTAGTTGAGATTTTTTTGTAGAACATACAGCATTTACAAACATGTAATTTTGAACATGCACACGCGCATGGTTTAGTAAAATAATGAGTCGAAATAACTGAGTTACATATTAATTTTTTTTGGCCAAAAATAGTTATCACAGTGAAATTGATAATTTACAAACTAATAAAGCTAACAATTTTGTTAAAACAATGTAAAACTTTTATAATTGTGCACAAGTTGTCGACGTAAACACGTGTACAACACCATTTTGTGAAAATTAACTGTCAAAAAAATCCACTAAACCATAGAAATAGTTGTTCCTAAAAAGTGTGCGTTCAGCCGTTTCATGTTATTTAATAGTAAATAAACAAAGGAATGTTTTTAAATTTTATTTGAAATTTAACTCAATACCTGATAATTATGTTTTAATTAGTCTTGATGTTGTTCCATTGTTCAGTAATATATCTACGGAGCTGGCGGTAAACAGTATAACCATAAAATGGGAACAAATACAAGACTACACGACTTTAGACCTACAAGATTTTTTAGATTTACTTAAATTTGTTTTTTCTAGCAGCTACTACGCATATGATAGTCATTTTTACAAACAATTACTTGGTAGTCCAATGGGTGCCATTATTAGCCCCATCATCGCCCAATATGTCATGGATACACTCCTCGATGAATGTATACCAAAACTAGACTTTCAACTACCATTTATTAAAAAGTTTGTGGATGACATTATATGTGCGGTACCTGCAGACAAAGCAGATCAAATTCTTCAAACATTTAATAACTACCACCCCCAAATTCAATTTACAATTGAAATAGAAGTAAATTTATGTATACCATTTCTTGATACTTTGGTGATTAGAGATGAAAGAGGCAACCTTAAAACAGATTGGTACACCAAACCAATAGCCTCACAAAGGTACATCCACCACTTATCAGAACAACCTAAACGTACAAAAATAAATGTTATTCTTGGTCGTAAAAGTCGCATCTTGCGTATTTCCCACCCTAACTTTCACAATAAAAACCTACACAGACTCCGTGATGTATTACTGAGCAATGGTTACCCGAAACATCTAATAAACAACTTACTTTTTAATACTAACAACCAACCTCAACAAAATCAGGTACAAGATCAACAGAATGAACCACAAGAATTCAAATATGCATCCATACCATACATACCAGATCTTACACCTCAATTAACGAAAGTTCTCAAACATGACGCGATTACAATTGCTTTTAAAAGTAGCTTAACAGTAAACAAAATATTTTCAAAATTAAAGGACAAAACTCCTATACAGAATCAATCTAATATAGTATACCGTATTTCTTGTGCTGATTGCCAGGCACAATATGTAGGCCAAATTGTAGAACACTCAAAAGTAGAATAACATCTCACAAAAGTGACACTAAACTTAAACCTACAGCTTGTGCTTTGGCAGAACACTGCAATAAATTCAAACACAAAATGTTATACGATGAAGCTGAAATATTAGATAAAGAACAAAATTTATTAAAACGAACATTTCTAGAAATGATTCATATCAATAATACCGAAAACCCCATAAACAAACGGACAGACATTGATGGACTGAGCCATATATACACTTACCTGTTAAAATTGTCGAATAATATTCACAATCCACCACACCTAGATCCGGGTTAAATTTCAAATAAAATTTAAAAACATTCCTTTGTTTATTTACTATTAAATAACATGAAACGACTGAACGCACACTTTTTAGGAACAACTATTTCTATGTTTTAGTGGATTTTTTTGACAGTTAATTTTCACAAAATGGTGTTGTACACGTGTTTACGTCGACAACTTGTGCACAATTATAAAAGTTTTACATTATTTTAACAAAATTGTTAGCTTTATTAGTTTGTAAATTATCAATTTCACTGTGATAACTATTTTTGGCCAAAAAATTTTAATATGTAACTCAGTTATTTCGACTCATTATTTTACTAAACCATGCGCGTGTGCATGTTCAAAATTACATGTTTGTAAATGCTGTATGTTCTACAAAAAAATCTCAACTAACGTGAGCACTAAAAACCAAATTTTATCCTGAGGATGGTTAAAAATATAACCGAAAGCTTGACAAATTAAAAAGAGTGTATTACACTTAAGCCTACAAATTGACTGTCAAAACCCACTATCCAGTTTCCTTATATATATATATATATATATATATATATATATATATATATATATATATATATATACAGGGTGTCTCAGGACGAGCTTACGCTATCTATATTTTAAATACTATTTAATATAATTTAACGAAATTTGGTATCTAGGGGTTATCCAACATGCCTGTTTCAACTAAAATATTTTCAAAGCAGTAGCACTTCCGGTTTGACCGGAAATTGACCTCAACTTTCTTATTTTAAATGGAATACGCTATATTTTATTGTACCATTGAATGCAGTGGAAAATTTTACATATGAAGCAATAAAAACATTTTACTCATGATCAACTATTTCCGGCGTTATTTAACTTTTTTTGATTTTTTGTCTGAAATCCGGCACATTTTCAAAACTCTGTATATCGGGAACGAGATCGAATTTTTAAAATCTGAAAAAAGCCTTTATAAAGGAGACTTTAAGCTACATTATCCATAGAAGAATCCTCGATTATTTATAAAAATGTGACGGGTACGTTACACCTAAATTACAGTTGACAAACTTCAAAAAAGACAATTTTTTTAAATGGAACCCCCTCTTTTTTATTACATAAATGTGTACTACGGCAAAAAATAAGGGTACTTTATGTAACATGTCCTATGTTGAAAGTTGATAGAATTTCAGTAAATTAAAAAAACATGTAATCTGGGTATAATTATTTTATTAATACGGATAAGTAAGCCATGGAAAAAACAAATAAATTCTAAATACAAAATTATGATTCATTTAATACATATTCAAACTGTCCTCCCTTCATATGTAAGCACATTGTTACTCTATTCAATACTTCTTGTGTAGCATTTTTTATCATCCGAAGAGAGATGTTGTTAAATGCTGTTCGTACCCTATGTTGGCAATCTTCTTTAGTAGTTAAAGGTTTCTGATAGACGACGTTTTTAATGTAACCCCAAACAAAAAAATCAAGTGGAGTTAAATCGGGTGAACGAAGAGGCCACCTATGTGATCCATTATTTGCCAGCCACCTATCTTCAAAAATTGTTTCCAAAAAATTATTTATTCTATGGCTATTGTAGGGTGGAGCGCCATCATGCTGGTACCATATTAAATTCCTTTGATCCAACGGTAAATTATCTAAGAAATCAAGTAGATGAGTTTGTAAAAATAAACATTGTTTTTCCATGGCTTACTTATCCGTATTAATAAAATAATTATACCCAGATTACAAGTTTTTCTAATTTACTGAAATTCTATCAACTTTCAACATAGGACATGTTACATAAAGTACCCTTATTTTTTGTCGTAGTACACATTTATGTAATAAAAAAGTCTTTTTTGAAGTTTGTCAACTGTAATTTTGGTGTAACGTACCCGTCACATTTTTATAAATAATCGAGGATAAAGTAGCTTAAAGTCTCCTTTATAAAAGACTTTTTTCAGATTATAAAAATTCGATCTCGTTCCCGATATACAGAGTTATGAAAATGTGCCGGTTTTCAGACAAAAAATCAAAAAAAGTTGAATAACGCCGGAAGTAGCTGATCATGAGTAAAATGTTTTTATTGCTTCATATGTAAAATTTTCCGCTGCATTCAATGGTAAAATAAAATATAGCGTATTCCATTTAAAATAAGAAAGTTGAGGTCAATTTCCGGTAAAACCGGAAGTGCTACTGCTTTGAAAATATTTTAGTTAAAACGGGCATGTTGGATAACCCCTAGATACCAAATTTCGTTAAATTATATTAAATAGTATTTAAAATATAGATAGCGTAAGCTCGTCCTGAGACACCCTGTATATATATATATTTTGAATTCATCTCGACGATCGCGAAAATTTTGTTCGCCTCTATAGCTTAAACGGTGCGAGTGATTTTAATGAAAATTTTTCTGGGATCTAGAGAATAACTCAACTTGATTTCCTGGTAATTGGTCATTTTTCTGTACGGTGCATAGTTTTTGGGTAAAATATTTTTAAAGGTCGTATTTTGGCTTTTTAAAACAATTTGAAATCAAAAATTTAGTCTTCTTTGAAAAATTTAAGACGAAGAACGTTTCTTTGACATGTCAATCAGAACATTTAAATGGAATTATTTATAAAATAAGGACATTTTGAAAAAAGTTAAATTCATAAACATACATTATGGTAATGGGCGGTTATTCCATAGTAGTTTAAAAGACCTAAAACATTATATTTAAAAATTAAATTTTTTGAAGGTTCATGTCCGTGATTCATGTACATTTCCAAAGTGTTGCCAAACATCCCATAAATAACTAAGTAAAAAACAAATATTCCAATGTCAGGAATTTCAAAGCCCCATCGTCTTTTGTTTTTTATTTAAAGTTTTCAGAACCATGTCATGTTTGGTATCAAATGAAAGGTAACGTCAAGGGCTGTCATGCAGAAATGTCAAAAATTTGACAGCTCGATCGGCTTTTGTTTTTTGCTTAAAGTTGTCAGAACCATGTCGTGTTTGGTATCAAATGAAAGGTAACGTCAAGGGCTGTCATGCAGAAATGTAAAAAAATTTGACAGCGCGATCGGCTTTTGATTTTTGTTTAAAGTTGTCAGAACCATGTCGTGTTTGGTATCAAATGATAAGTAACGTCAAGGGCTGCCATGCAGTAATGTTAAAAATTTGACAGCTCGCTTGGCTTTTGTTTTTGCATAAAGGCGTTAGAACCATGTCGTGTTTGGTATCAAATGAGAGGGTTTGTCAAGGGCTGCTATGCAGAAATGTCAAAAATTTGACAGCTCCATCGGCTTTTGTTTTTTGCATAAAGTTGTCAGAACCATGTCGTGATTGGTATCAAATGAAAGGTAACGTCTAGGGCTGTTATGCAGAAATGTCAAAAATTTGACAGCTCGATCGGCTTTTATTTTTTGCATAAAGTTAATAGAACCATGTCGTGTTTGGTATCAAATGAAAAGTAACATCAAGGGCTGCCATTAAGATTGGGTGGGCAGGTCGCGTGAGGTAGTTTGGGTAAGCAGGCTGCGTGGGCATTTTGTGTGGGCAGGTTGCGTGGGCATTTTGAGTGGGCAGTTTGAGTGGACAGGTTGGGTGGGCAGGTTGCGTTGGCATTTTGGGGGGCAGGTTGCGTGAGCATTTTGGGTGGGCAGATTGCGTGGGCATTTTTAGTGGGCAGGTTGCGTGGACAGTTTGCGTGAGCCGTTTGGGTGGGCATCTTGGGTGGTCGGGTTGCGTGAGCATTTTGAGTGGGCAGGTTGCGTGGGCTGTTTGGGTAAGCGGGAAAAAAATATTTTGAAAGACTCTTAGCGTTAGGACTTTGCGTTTAAATTGTTCCTTGACGTATTGGACGTAACTAAAACTATTATAAAACACTATCAGCGGGGCCCTAGGGAATACTCGGTCAGCACAAAATCTCTCGCCATATCCATATTAGGCTATATAAGTATTGTATTGCACTTCCCTTTTATATATTTTTTTATTATATTTAAATTGTATACGTTTTTCATGATTTTGACAATGATATAAGGATGACGAACACATATATTTTTTCACGAATTTTAATTATTTCATGCATGGCTCTCAAGCGCCATCGCTATTTTCTTATGTGAATCGGAGTGTAGAATGATTGTCTTATTTACAATGCTATAGCGTGGCTATGACAAACAATTTCTTTAAAATATTGTAAACAACTTATTTACTTCATTGTTTATTTGGTGAGAATGGCAGGTACTTCAGCTTCAGCCGCTTCGGTTGAATTAATTGACCTGGAAAGAGGTAAGTTTTTTTTTTAAATATTAGTACTGCACTACATTTTACATTACAAAATGAATATTAACAATTAAAACAAAGCGTGGTTAAATGTCAAAAATTCTGTAGATTTTATTTGATAATTGACAGCTGACGAAGTGATATTTTTTTCGCTTTAGTGAACCAGGCAAGCAATCTGACCAAAGGGCAGAATTTATATCCCTATCTAAATTAACGCTATTATCCTTCGTGAAATGAAGTATATGTTTAAAAATATCGTTCAAAAAATACTGTATTATTATTAGATGAATTTACAAATTTTAAAGTAAATCATAAATTTCTTAGATTCATTGTAAACCAGTAAAGGCAAATGTAGATAATTGTTTTAATAAATTTACATTAATTATTCAAAATATCTAAATCACATTGATCCCACACTAGCCTTTATTCTGTTCACTTGCGACATATTTTTGTCAATTATAATATTAAAATAGCTAAAACGTTAACAATTTATAATGCGAATGCCCCAAAATTTTATGGTCGACCCAAAATTCATAAAAGTACCTTATCACTTAGACCTATAATAGCTTCAATAGACGCGCCTAATTCTAAAATAGCTTCATTCCTCATCAACATTCTTACTATAGCTTATAACAAAGAAAACAACTATTATACAAAAGACTCATTCGAATTTGCTGATTTTATTAATAATTCTTCAATACCTGATAATTATGTTTTAATTAGTCTTGATGTTGTTTCATTGTTCAGTAATATATATATGGAGCTGGCGGTAAACAGTATAACCATAAAATGGAAACAAATACAAGACTACAAGACTTTAGATCTACAAGATTTTTAGATTTACTTAAATTTGTTTTTTCTAGCAGCTATTGCGCATATGATAGTCATTTTTACAAACAATTACTTGGTAGTCCAATGGGTGCCATTATTAGCCCCATCATCGCCCAATATGTCATGGATACACTCCTCGGTGAATGTATACCAAAACTAGACTTTCAACTACCATTTATTAAAAAGTTTGTGGATGACATTATATGTGCGGTACCTGCAGACAAAGCAGATCAAATTCTTCAAACATTTAATAACTACCACCCCCAAATTCAATTTACAATTGAAATAGAAGCAAATTTATGTATACCATTTCTTGATACTTTGGTGATTAGAGATGAAAGAGGCAACCTAAAAACAGATTGGTACACCAAACCAATAGCCTCACAAAGGTACATCCACCACTTATCAGAACAACCTAAACGTACAAAAATAAATGTTATTCTTGGTCTTAAAAGTCGCATCTTGCGTATTTCCCACCCCAACTTTCACAATAAAAACTTACATAGACTCCGTGATGTATTACTGAACAATGGTTACCCGAAACATCTAATAAACAACTTACTTTTTAATACTAACAACCAACCTCAACAAAATCAGGTACAAGATCAACAGAATGAACCACAAGAATTCAAATATGCATCTATACCATACATACCAGATCTTAAACCTCAAATAACGAAAGTTCTCAAACATGACGCGGTTAAAATTGCTTTTAAAAGTAGCTTAACAGTTAACAAAATATTTTCAAAATTAAAGGACAAAACTCCTACACAAAATCAATCTAATATAGTATATAATGTAAAATAAGATTTAGTAGAAAATCTGATGGTTTTATGAAATAAGGATTAGTTTATTTTCATAAAAAAGTTTT
This sequence comes from Ophonus ardosiacus, assembly GCA_943142095.1. NCBI lineage: Eukaryota > Metazoa > Arthropoda > Insecta > Coleoptera > Carabidae > Ophonus > Ophonus ardosiacus. The sequence continues at coordinate 23,005,019 of OW964834.1, read as the reverse complement.
ATTATTGGCAATCGATTTCGTCGCAACGGACATCATCAGGCCACAGCGTCAATTAAGTGTTCTACAATTTGTCCTACATATTGTGCCTGGCAATCAGCACAAGAAATACGATATACTAATTTCAATAACAAAACATATAAATTAAACAACGGTCTTCCCATGGGCAGCCCAATCAGTGGTTTACTAGCAAATATTTATATCGATAATTTAGAATCAAAAATTATGCAAACTTCACATGAAGAAAATATATTGTTCTGGAAAAGATATGTTGATGACATTATCATACTTTGGACAGGTACTCTCGAAGAATTACACAACTTTCACAACACACTCAATACATTATCTAATATAAAATTCACACTTGAAATAGAACAACAAAATCATCTTAATTTCCTTGATTTAACTTTAAACAAACATAACAATAACAGTATAACATACAATATATATATATATACAGAAAACCCACCTCTACAGATATAATCATACCATACTATTGGCAATCGATTTCGTCGCAACGGACATCATCAGGCCACAGCTGTAATACAATATATTTCTGATTATAATTTGAAGAAAAACATATAAATTTTTTTACATATGAAAAGTAATGTTATACAGAATTATTTAGGATAAATTTAGAAAAATAACATATTTTTTATTTTACAAAAATATAAATGTAGATAGGTATATGATTAGTAATAATAATGAATGATAACATGTTAGAAATTAGAAGACAGGTTTATGAGATGATTAAAATGGATTTCAAAAAAGTTTTTGTAAGGTTAGGTGAATGCAAACAATCATAAACTTTAAATGGATTTAAAATGTGGATTTATATAAAATTGAATAAACTTACCGTCAATTAAGTATTTAAACAGAAGTATATAGTATTTTCATTTTTGAAAATTTTAAAAAATTTAAAAAATATGAAAAGTGTTGAAACGTGTGTTTTCACAACCAGAGGAACAAGATTTATGAACAGCTGAGCGGAAACCGGAATTAGATTTTAGTGTTATTTATTGTGTTAGGTAGTTTTTAATTTATTTAAATGGCGCGAGATTTTTGAAAATATATTGTTCTGGAAAATCTATGACTTCGTTTAAGAGCGGTTTGTTGTTTTTAATATGTTTTAAGATTTCGTATTTTTCGAGTATAATTAATTTATGAAAGTCTGTTTCTGAATGTAATAGTTTTATGTTATTAAGAGTGATAGTATGGTTTGTATTGAATATTTGAATGTTAACTGCCGAAGGAGGATTATGTTTTATATGTTCTTGGAATCTAGTTTTTAAATTTCTGGTTGTAAGACCTATGTATGAAAATTCACAGTTACTGCATTCTATTTGTATATTCCACTTTTTTCTAAATAGTTGGTTTTCGGTGTGTTATTTTTAAGGATATTGTATAGATTTGGTTGTGATTTAGAAGTAAGTGTTATGTTATTTTGTTCAATTGGTTGTTTTAAAGAAGTATGTAGTTTTTTGTGGTATGGGAAAGATATGTAGTTTCTTTTTTGCGTAATATGTTTGTAAATTTTGTTATTTATTAACTGTTTATGTTTTATGTTACGGAAAATTTTTGTTATGTATGTTATTGGGTAGTTGTTGTTTAATCCTATTGTTGTAATTGTATTAAATTCTTTTTGAAAATCTGGTTTTGATAGTGGTGTATGTAAAAGTCTATTAAAAAGAAAATTGAAAGCTGTATTTTTAATTTGAGGATTATGGTATGAGTTGTATGGTATGATTATATCTGTAGAGGTGGGTTTTCTATATATATATATATATATTGTATGTTATACTGTTATTGTTATGTTTGTTTAAAGTTAAATCAAGGAAATTAAGATGATTTTGTTGTTCTATTTCAAGTGTGAATTTTATATTAGATAATGTATTGAGTGTGTTGTGAAAGTTGTGTAATTCTTCGAGAGTACCTGTCCAAAGTATGATAATGTCATCAACATATCTTTTCCAGAACAATATATTTTCTTCATGTGAAGTTTGCATAATTTTTGATTCTAAATTATCGATATAAATATTTGCTAGTAAACCACTGATTGGGCTGCCCATGGGAAGACCGTTGTTTAATTTATATGTTTTGTTATTGAAATTAGTATATCGTATTTCTTGTGCTGATTGCCAGGCACAATATGTAGGACAAATTGTAGAACACTTAATTGACGCTGTGGCCTGATGATGTCCGTTGCGACGAAATCGATTGCCAATAATAAAACTTTTTTATGAAAATAAACTAATCCTTATTTCATAAAACCATCAGATTTTCTACTAAATCTTATTTTACATTATATATAATTAAAGTCTGAAAATGGAGTCATTTATACGAATCACTCAAAAGTAGAATAACATCTCACAAAAGTGACACTAAACTTAAACCTACAGCTTGTGCTTTGGCAGAACACTGCAATAAATTCAAACACAAAATGTTATACGATGAAGCTGAAATATTAGATAAAGAACAAAATTTATTAAAACGAACATTTCTAGAAATGATTCATATCAATAATACCGAAAACCCCATAAACAAACGGACAGACATTGATGGACTGAGCCATATATACACTTACCTGTTAAAATTGTCGAATAATATTCACAATCCACCACACCTAGATCCGGGTTAAATTTCAAAAAATATTAAAAACATTCCTTTGTTTTTTTACTATTAAATAACATGAAACGACTGAACGCACACTTTTTAGGAACAACTATTTCTATGTTTTAGTGGATTTTTTTGACAGTTAATTTTCACAAAATGGTGTTGTACACGTTTTTACGTCGACAACTTGTGCACAATTTTAAAAGTTTAACATTATTTTAACAAAATTGTTTGCTTTATTAGTTTGTAATTTATCAATTTTACTGTGATAACTATTTTGGCCAAAAATTTTAATATGTAATTCAGTTATTTCGTCGCATTATTTTACTAAACCATGCGCGTGTGCATGTTTAAAATTACATGTCTGTAAATGCTGTATATTCTACAAAAAAAATCTCAACTAATGTGAGTACTAAATAACCAAATTTAATCTTAAACAAATTGTACGTATTTCATTATTGTATTACAGTGTCCTGAAGATGGTTAAAAATATAACCGAAAGCTTGACAAATTAAAAAGAGTGTATTACACTGAAGCCTACAAATTGACTGTCAAACCCACTTTGTACGTATTTCATTATTGTATTACAGTGTCCTGAAGATGGTTAAAAATATAACCGAAAGCTTGACAAATTAAAAAGAGTGTATTACACTGAAGCCTACAAATTGACTGTCAAACCCACTATCCAGTTTCCTTAACTAATTACAGTCGTAATTAGCTATCACCTATATATATATATATATATATATATATATATATATATATATATATATATATATACAGGGTGTCCCAAATTTAAAAGGCCAAACTTAAACCATGGATTAAACACTTAAAAATAAGGTCCCAAGTTCATTTGAGTAAATGTCAGGAAATGCTTCGTTTCAGAGATATTCCTGTTTTTCTTATTGTAGCAACATTACTTAAAAGAATCATCTTCGTAACAAAATATCAAATATTATTTTATTGAAGTGTGATATAATGATTAAATTAATTATAAATGATTTGGTTATTATCTAATTTCAATACTAAAATTAGTTTGTTACACTGATTTGTCGGTGGAAAAATAAAAATTATCATTGAATTCAAACAAATTTATTATTTACAATAATCTAATAACATATCGTAATCTACTATTTTTTATAACATTTGTTCAAAATGTTCACCTGCAGAATGCAGACAGGCACGACAACGATCTACCACTGCATTGGTTGCTGCTTGGCATTGCTCGGGAGATATGGTTTCACAAACTTGAATAATTTTTCTACGTAGAGTGTCCAAATTATCTATCGGTTCATCATAAACTTTTTGTTTTATGGCACCCCAAGCAAAAAAATCTAACGGTGTTAGATCGGGCGAACGTGCTGGCCACGGTACAGGTCCTCCCCGGCCAATCCATCGTTGTGGATAATGAAAATTTAACCACTCCCTTGGTTGTCTCCCATAATGTGCAGGGCAGCCATCCAACTGTAGCCAAGAGTTTCTTCTTACTGCTAAGTTAACTTCTTCCATTAAATTATACAAATCATTATTGAGAAAATTGTAGAATCTCTCTGAATTTAAACGTGGAGGTAAAAAGAAAGGGTCTGCTAAAGTATTTCCAATAATACCCAGCCAAACATTACAATGAAATTCATATTGGAAATTGTTCTCTTTAATTGCATGAAGATTTTCATGTGTCCAAAGATGAGAATTTCTTTGATTTAAAATTCCACGCCGTGTAAATATGGCTTCATCAGTCCACAAAATGTATGAAGGGAACTGAGGTTCATTATTCATTTTATTTAAAAACCAATCACAAAATTCTCTCCTTCGCCTCAAGTCTCGCGGTAATAACTGGTGTACTTTTTGAATATGGTACGGATGACGTCCATCTGATTTTAGTGTTCTCCACACTTCCATTCGGCTTGAATTTAATACTGCCGAAGCACGTCGGACACTTGTCGATGGATTCTCATCAAAATGTTGTAATATCATTACAGCTCGTCTTTCGTTTTGTAAAGGCGCAAATACACCATCAGCACGTGGCACAGAAGCAAACGAACCTGTATCTCTAAGTCGCTGAAATGTTTTAGAGAAAACAGTCCTATGTGGTAATCTTCTGTTAGGGAATCGTCGCGAATATTCACGACGAGCCCTATGCGTACTACCATTACTGAAACCATAAATAAATACCATGTCGGCATATTCACTATTTGTATAAAAACGAGGCATTTTGTCCAATAATCACAAGCAAACTAAATGTTGCATTGAAATTAGATAATAACCGAATCATTATAATTAATTTAATTATTATATCACTACTTAATAAAATAATATTTGATATTCTGTTATGAAGTTGATTTTTAAAGTAACGCTGCTCCAATAAGGAAAACATTAATATCTCTGAAACGAAGCATTTCCCGACATTTACTCAAATGAACTTGGGACCTTATTTTTAAGTGTTTAATCCATGGTTTAAGTTTGGCCGTTTAAATTTGGGACACCCTGTATATATATATATATATATATATATATATATATATATATATATATATATATGTAAATAGGAATGAACTATATATTCCAAGTCTTTGAATGGAAAGTGCGATCCTTGCACTATGTAATCAAACAATGTAGTGGGAGAGATGCAAAAGGGTTTTTTCTGCTCCGTTACCGGACAGTGAGAAGGAGTTAGTCAGTAGTGAGTAGTAAGAAGTTACTTGTAAATAGTCAAGTTAATAAGTAGACAGCAATAGTCGATATTCAATATTCATAATTCATAATTGTATTATTTCAACATTAATAAACTAATAGGTAATACAAGATACACTTAATAATTTAACAACCCTTAAAACACAACCCGACGTGAGAACCCTAACACGTTACAACAATATATTTAGGCGACCATTGTGATAAGTATGACATATCAACGTAGTATCTAACACTGAAAGTTGAACTTATGACATTAGTGTTACGATATATTTCATATCGTAATAGTTGACACGGTTGCTAGGTTACTATGTCCTTATTTTCTGGCTATATGTATACATTATTCATTTGTCAGCTGTCCGTACGTTTGAACCTAAATTTCAGTTTTGTAAAAAAAATAAAATTTATTTAAGCTCGTCTAAAAAATAATATTCATAACTTGTATGAAATACAAATATCTTAGCTCGTGTGTATTGACTTGCACTCCGCTACGCGTCGTGCATCAATTTACACCCGCATGATATTTGGTATTTTTCATAACTTGTTATGAAAATAACTATATTTCAGTGGCGGCTATTCGGGTGAAGAAGGTGAAGAGCAACTTCACCTGTTATTTCAGAAAACAAAATATTTTTTAAAAAATTAATTTCATATTATTTTTTTTTATTATGTATTATAAAGCTTGAAATAAACATTAATATAATCTAGAAATCAAATTATCTACTAAAAATTATATAAACTGATCGTCCGCAACCCGCATTATATGAAGAGTAATTCAAATTTTGAATAAACTCTTCACAGTTGCGCGCGCAACTAGCGTTTATTGGCTAGATAGAACGGTTGCCATAGCAACGATGCTGCCCCCTCCGCTTACAGATGTGAATGGTGAATACCACATTTCGAACTCTGCAGCTCGTCTCCACATTTAAATTGATGCATTGTAATTTGAATAGTTATTATTTTATTTATTATAATTTTAACTTATTTGGAAGGTAATACTAATATATTTTTAAGTGAAAATAAATTCACATTAATATTTTACTATTAATATTAATACTTTAACTCTTTAACAGATTGCACATTGTATATTTAAATAATCAGAATGAATCTGCATAATGATATTATATGCAATTTATTGGAAACACAGTTCTCTAGATAGATAGATGATAATAAAAAAGATGTATTGGCAAGTGGTCGATCAACCCCAACATTAAATTTAAATAAAATAAAAAATGTTAAAACTGTGGAAGAACGTACAATCTACATTTTAAATCTGCCTGGTACAATAAATTTTCCTGGTTATGTGGTAGCTTTGTTGAAGGATAGGCGTATTGAGCTAATTTATAAAGTATGACTTAATTTTGTTTTGTTTATAAATATTTTTTTGATTTAAAATATATATTTGAAATTTATCGTACGTAATAATTACAACACCCCCCTCCCTCCGACATTCATTCATAAATATCTCTTCACCTACTTTTCACCTCACGAGCCGCCACTGCTATATTTATGTATCGTCATCACCAAAAACTACGAATAAAAGCAAATTTGGCACACCCAGAAATGGGTAATAAGCTGTGGTAATATTAATATTTTATTTACTGAAGATTGAGTAATATTTTCTACAACTGCTCACTTTCTTATATCGTATAATATATTATTGTTCTCATTACTCTTTTTGTGCACAACCGATTTTAAAGACAAAATTTCTATAAGGAAAAAAATATATTAATTAAGAATACAACTAACATTTAGTATAGTATTAAGGTCCCAGCTGTACATGTTTCAATTAGGGCTGTCAAAATCTGCAGAAATTGCTAACCGGTTAACCATCGGTATACAGACCGGTTAACCGAAAAACCGAATAACCGGTCATAAGTCAAAAACCGGCCGGTTTTTAACCGGTTTTAGCCGGTCAGAAAATTGTTTTTAACCGGTCAGAAAACCGGTTTTCAACCGGTCAGAAACCGGTTTATAACCTCTAATTTGGTGTATGTTCATAAGTTTCCTCAAAACGTATCGAGTTTTAACGGCGCCGTTAACTTTTTGGAAACATCGTACTTCCTTGGGAAATAAATGTCTGTAAACTTTGCAAAAGTTTCCCTGTGTGCACTAAATTTTTGACAACTTATTGTTTAGCAATGGTATATAATATTCGTATCTGGTAGGCGAGCAATATCTTCGATTATTATTCATATTTCACCAACTCCGTATTGATTCGGAAGGTTGAAATGCTGTATTTAAAATTGTTTTCAATGTTGTTCATTATATATAGATCATCGTGTCTAAAACAACTTTAAAAATTTTTTGTCATGAATTTTAATTATTACTGTATATTCAACGATTGCTGAAGATGGGGTTGCCCTTAGCCCGAAACGTCCGTAATAAAGAATTTTACAATACACGTGGATCATTTACGCCTTTTGTTTTCACCTATAAACCATTCAACGCATGGTCCTTTCACCCCTTTCTTCATTATTAATATCACGAGCTTTTCCTCCAATCAGCATTCAGAATCTCCCTAGTTACATGTCTACAGCGATAATAAAAAACAAAGAAATTTACTGTTTATAAAAAATCGAATTTCAGTATTTTTCCATGAGTAATGGCATGTAATGACAATTAAAATAACAGACATTTATTTGACACTGAGCCAAACTTACCAACTTCGTGAACGCGAAATACGAAAAAGCGATTTTATCACGACGTTAAGGATATATGTAATACATTATATCTAAGTAAAATGCTTAAATGTCATTGGCTGAATAATTATTATTATATAATCAGAAATATCAGAAGACAATGGAATATGTAATAAATCAAATAATGTGTATGTAAGTTACACCTTAGAAACGGCAATCTGTGACGTCTCATATTTTATTATGTCAGAAAACGGCTATGAACTGATCATAAAAAACCGATTAAAAACCGGCTATTAACCGGTTAAAAACCGGCTATTGACCGATTAAAAACCGACTATTGACCGGTTAAAAACCGGCTATTAACCGGTTAAAAGCCGGCTATAAACCGATTAAAAGCCGACTACAAACCGATTAACCGGCTAGCCGAATATTTCATTATTGAAAAACAGAAATAATTATACAAAACTGTTCATTATAATATTTCAATACTATTTTTACAAAAAGTGTCACAAAATTCACTTCGTGAACGCGAAATACGAAAAAGCGATTTTATCACGACGTTAAGAATATATGTAATACATTATATCTAAGTAAAATGCTTAAATGTCATTGGCTGAATAATTATTATTATATAATCAGAAATATCAGAAGACAATGAAATATGTAATAAATCAAATACCGTGAGTATTTTTTAACGTGAAACATTGGGTTTGTCACATCCATGGTTACATGACATTTGATTGACAGCAATGTATTTGCCCGTTCCATTTAAAATGAAACATAGGGAACGAATTTGACATTTGATAAGACGTCAATAGAGGTTAATTTTGTTTAAATAATTATACCTGCATTTTAAATTAAAATTAGTTGTAGAAAAAATATAGTGTGCACCTTGTGCCCGAGTGGTTTTCTGACTCAGCTAAATTTCTTACAATATTTAAATATAATACTTCTGTCAAATTCATTCCCCATGTGTCATTTTAAATGAGACAGACAGATACATTGCTGTCAATCAAATGTCAAATCGTAACATAGGAAAATTCAACGGTTATCTGTTATATTGACAAGATGTCATTAGAGGTTAATTTTGTTCAAATAATTATACCTGTTTTCTAAAACTGAAATTTAGATGTAGAAAAAATACTGTGTGCATCTTGTGCCTGAAATATGTTTAGTTCTCTCGAGTGGTTTTCTGACTCCGCTAAGTTTCTTGCAATATTTAAATATAATACTTCTGTCAGATTCGTTCCCTATGTTTCATTTTAAATGGAACGGGCAAATACATTGCTGTCAATCAAATGTCGTCACCATGGATATGACAAACCCAATGTTTCACGTTAAAAAATACTCACGGTAATGTGTATGTAAGTTACACCTTAGAAACGGCAATCTGTGACGTCTCATATTTTATTATGTCAGAAAACGGCTATGAACTGATCATAAAAAACCGATTAAAAACCGGCTATTAACCGGTTAAAAACCGGCTATTGACCGGTTAAAAACCGGCTATTGACCGGTTAAAAACCGGCTATTGACCGGTTAAAAACCGACTATTGACCGGTTAAAAACCGGCTATTAACCGGTTAAAAACCGGCTATAAACCGATAAAAAGCCGGCTACAAACCGGCTAACCGGCTAGCCGAATATTTCATTATTGAAAAACCGGTTTCCGGTTAACCGAATACTTTTGACAGCCCTAGTTTCAATTCACTTGGAATGAAGGGCTTTTGTCGTTTAATTTATCGGCATACAGTAAATATAAATACTGAGAAAAACCAATTGTTTAATGTACTACAAACTATTACTACCGTCCATTTGCCACAAAACGAAGATGTAATACATGACTTTTGAATTTTCCGCCTTAATTTCCGATGTTTTTCGTTCCATGCTCTTCAGACATCACTATATGTATACAGGGTGTTAAAAAATAAGTGTTTCAAATTATGAGGGCATATATTACTTACTTAATCCTGCACCTTTCTACCCTCACGGGTGTAAGGCGTTCCCCCGGCTTGCGGGGGAGGGGGTTGAGTTCTGGTTCGTTGGTCTTCTACATATTTCTTTCCACTCTGCTCTATCTTGTGTTGCTTTCTTCGTTTCTTCCCAAGTTAAACCTCTTCTTTGCGCTGCCTCCTTTACTTCTTCCAGCCACGTTCTTCTTGGTCGTCCTCGTGGTTTATTTCTTCCAATTTTTGCTTCAAACACTTTTTTAACTATTCTCTCCTCTCCCATCCTTTCTACATGCCCATACCATCTCATCTGTCCTTCTGCTATCTTATCTTCTATTGCTTTTACTTTTAAGTTTTGTCTGTGGGTTGTGTTTTCAATTCTGTCCAGTCTTGTTTTCCCCTCTATTTTTCTCAAGAACCTCATTTCGATAGCCGTAATTTTTTCTTTTTGTCTTTACGTTAATGTCCATGTTTCAGCTCCGTGTATGAGTATAGGTATCACTACTTTCTTAAATATTTGTACTCTGGTCTCTTTCGGTATTTCTTTCTTTCCTAAGAAGCTGTGTTTGATGCTATTGAATATTTTGCCTCCTGTTGTTCTTCTTTCTTTTATTTCTTCATCAAATCTTCCATCTTCTGAGATCATTGACCCCAGGTATTTAAATTTTTGGACTTGCTGTAGATTTTCATTTTTTAGTTGTATCGTGTGGTGTTGTTCATTTCTTCCTAGTATCATGGTTTTCGTTTTTTCTTTATTGATCTTCATGTTTAATTTTTGTAGCGCTTTGTCATATATTTCTATATTCCTTGTTAAGGTTTTTTCGTCTTCTGCTATGATGACCATGTCATCTGCATAGCATAGTTCTGCTATTTCCACTCTTCTCAATTTCCAATGTCCTATGTAGTATTTCTTTACTTCTTTCTTTGTCTCTTTTATTCCTTCGTCAAGAATTAGCGTAAACAGAAGCGGGCTCAAAATGCATCCTTGTCTTACTCCGGCTGTAGTTTCAAATGTATTGGAGGTCTCTTGTTTCACTCTTACATAGCTCTTAGTCTTTGAATATAGGCTCTGAATTCCTGTTATTAACGTATTTGATATTCCCTTTTTCTTAGCGTTTTCCATATGTCTTCTCTATTGATTCTATCAAACGCTTTCTCTAGATCAATGAAGCAAACATGTACGTTTCTCCCTTCTTTTATTGCCTTTTCCCCTATTTGTCTTAGTATGAATATCGCATCATTTACTCCTCTATTTGGTCTAAAACCAAATTGAGTTTTCTCTAACGATTCTTCCAGCTCTGTTCTTAGTCTACTCTCCAAGATTCTTGCATATATTTTGGCCACTGTGCTTATTAGGGTAATTCCTCTATAGTTCTGGCACTCTCTGCTATCTCCTTTTTTAAATATTGGTGTTATGATACCTATTTGCCATTCTGTTGGTGTTATTCCTTTTAGCGCTTCATTCATTATGTCTTTAAGTTCTTGTAGTGCTGATTCGGGTAGTGCTTTCAGCATGTCTGCTGTTATTTTGTCATGTCCGGGAGCTTTTCCTCTTTTGGTTTTTCTTATTGCTTCTATTATTTCTTTCAAGCTTATTTCTTCTTCTTGTGTTGTTTCTGTTTCCTTTTTTCGTGTGCGATGACTTTCTTGTTGTTCTTCATCTTTAGTATCCTTTCCCTCTAGTAGTTCTAAGAAATACTGTCTCCATCTGTCCATTATTCTGTCTTCTTCTGCTATCGCTTTCCTTCCTTATCTTTAATGTTCGTAATTGTTGCTGTCTTCTTTTGTCTTATATTTTTAAGTGTTCCAAAAAATAATTTCTGGTTTTCATTGTATGCGTTTTTCATTTTTTCACCAAATTCTCTCCATGCTTTTTCTTTTTCTTCCTTTATTACTCTTTTTACTTTTTTCCTTTGTTCTTTATATTTTTCATAGTCAATAGGTTCTTTTGTTTGTAGATATTTATTCCACTTGTTCTTTTTTTCTTTCACTGCAACTTTTACCCTTTCCGACCACCATCTAGTTTTGTTTGTATTTCTGTTCACTATTCTAGTCGTGCCGCAGCTTTTTTCTGCTGCCTCTAGTACTGTCTTTTTGAAGTTCTCCCATTTCTTTTCTATGTTTCCTTCTTTTTCTTTTGCTTTTTTCTTAAACTCTTCGCTGACGTTCTTTTGAAATTTATCTTCTATCTCTTGTCTTCTAAGTTCATGGAATTTTATTTTCTTATTTACTATCTTTCTTTTGGTTTCGTTCTTTGTGATTACTTCTTGCTTTAGTATCATTGTTACAAGGAAATGGTCGCTTCCAATCTCTGGTCCTCTTTTTACTTTTATGTCTTTTACTCTATTCCAGCTGTCTATGTTAATTAGGAAATAATCTATAATCGATTTTTCATTTCTGCTTATAACTTGTCTAGTTATTTTATGTATTTCTTTGTGCTTGAAGTGTGTATTTCCGATTTTAAACTCATTCTCTAGGCAAAACTCTATTATTCTTTCCCCGTTTGTATTCATCACATTCTCTCCATTCCTTCCTAGGCACCACTCTATTCCATCATTCTTATTTCCTACCCTCCCGTTAAGGTCTCCCATTATTATTACTCTCTTTTCACTTCTGTCTACTATTTCTTGTAGTTCTTTAAAGAAGTTATCTTTTTCTTCTTTTCTTGCGTCCTCGTTTGGTCCATAGCCCACAATTAGCGTGTATTCTTCGTTTTCGTCTCCTTCCTTAACATTTATTGATAGTAGTCTTTCGTTCAATAGGTTTTCTTTAGAAACATATTTCATCTTATCCTCTTTAATTAAAATTGCCACCCCTGCCTTGGCGTTTTCTTTTTCCGATACTCCTACCCAGTACATCCAATATCCATTTTGTGTCTTTGTGATTCCTTTGCCTTTCCTCTTTGTTTCTGTTATACCCACGTAATCCATATTCATTTTTGCCAGTTCTTCTGTTAATTCATATTCTTTCCCTGTTAAACTTTTTACATTCCATGTTCCAAATTTTATTATTTTCCTTGGTTTATTTACTCTATTTTTTATTTTGCCCTTCCCGTACTTAATTATATATGTTTTGTTGTTCCTTATCGTATCCTTTTCCTTTGCTTGCGACGTCTTTCCTTTTTGTTGCAATTTTCCTCGTTTTTCCCTTAGTTTTTTGACGCAGTACCTCCTTCTTCTTTGACCTCTATCAGCTTCTTTTCTGTTTTGTCCCATTTCCATTCCTTTCCATTTATTGTTATTTTCTGATAGCCTATCTTCAATATGTCACCTGCCTTTTTATTCCTCTCCGTTAACATTTTTATTTCCTTTTGTATTTCGCGCTCGTTTCTTGTTAATTCGTTGTTTATGAAAATTTTGTCCTTTAAAGTTCGTAGGTTCTTTTTATTCGCCATTACTTTTTGTTTATCTTGAAAATTTTCCATTTGTACCTTACATGTCTTCTCTCCTATCTTTAGTGCTTCCTTCACTTGTACATTAACTCCAATTTTCTTGTGTATGAAGTCTTCTACGGTGTTTTTTAGGTCATTTCTGTTGATTGAGTCTGTTCTTAGCCCTACAATCACGAAATTATTTTTGATTTTTTCTTTCTCTAATCTCTCGATTCTCTCTTTCATGTCGTTCAATTCTTTTTTGATCTCTATATTTTCTTCCTTCAGCTGTTCATTTATCTGTTTCATTCGTAGTAGTTCTTCTTGATATTCTTTCTGATCCTGTTTTATCTCTTTTGTATCATTCTTTATTTGTAATATAATTTTCATTAAATCTCTTAGTTCTATTTTATCACTTTCTTCTTTGTTACTTTTGTCCGGGGGCATATATTACTGACCAAAATGAGTAAAAAAAAGTTTAAAAAAAGGCAGATTTTACATGACATGCCGGATTTCACCATTGCCGAATAAATTCGCAAATAGTTATCTGACGAATAAATTTTATTCAATTAATAGTCAAAATTTTGTTTCACCAACCAAATTTGTTGAATACATGGTTATTCGCAGAATATTATTTTTCTCTTCAATATTTTGTATTGAGTATGTAGCCAATAAGTTCGTCTCCCTGACAAAACTGTCAAATTCGCTGTCAACAAAAATATTTTTTCTACTCCCATGCGTGAAATGAGTACTTCACGTATCAATTTTTATGTGTGAAGTTTGATTTTTGGACACTGTGCGTGAAATGTTACTTCACGCACCGGTCATTATTTTAAATATTACAAACTGAATTGTATTTTAATAAAACAAAGCTGTTAAACACCCGTAACGTTGGTAACCATGGTTACACAAGTCGATAATGCAGAGGCTTTACGTTAAGAGAATGACAATGTGACGAAAAAATATATTTTATTGCAAGGTCGTAGAAAAAGTATAGTATGTAACACGTGTGTGAAGCCTATTTTATATTCGGGTAATTTGCAACACTCGCCTTCGGCTCGTGTCGCAATCTCCACCCTCATGTAAAAATTTCAGCTTCACACGCCACATAATATACTATTTTGATTTGTGTCATTGAAATTAATCGAAAATGAGTGAAAATATAAATAACAAGAGGAAACGAAGTAAAGAATATCTAGAGAAGGAAAACAGTTTAATAATTTTAGCTTTGTAGTGGAAGAATATTTACATATTATAGAAAATAACAAAACTGACAATATTGTTTCACAAAAAATTAAAGAATGGAATACTTTTGCACAGAAATATGATCTGTGATGTGAACTTCACAAAAAAACGGCATATTCTTGTATTTTGGCTCAAATGATGCCGAATTACATTTAGAATTTCAATTTCTTCTTTAGAAAATGTCAACAATGATGAGATTGACATACTGATATTGAAAGAAATATTAATAACAAATAAAGATAACCTTATAATATTTCATTTTCTATATTTACCTATCTGTTATTCGTTTTAGATTGGTAATTATTGTAATTATTCCTTTGATCACCTTACTGAACAATAAATTATAAAATGATTAAACACGCTGTGACGATAGGCCCTTTCGTCCAGCAAGGTTTTTCCTTCCTTTTGTAAATCTGTAGTAGCACCGTCACAGTTAGATTGTTTAGTAACGTGTTTTTGACAATATGCGTTGCTTATTTATTGTTTATGTATTGTTTAATCTGAAAAGTAAGATGTATTTGTAATATCGGTAAAATATTTAATGAAATACGTACCTGTAAAAGACAATATCCGACCGTCATGATGTGAACAGACAATAAACACATGTGCACAAGTCACCATAACCACAATTGGTGTGGTTTTAGCTACAAGTAAATGTATTTTATGTAAAAATAGCATTGTGTATATTTGTAATTGAACTTACAATAGTGTTGTGAAACAATGTAACTCTCGTTTACACATTTGATTGCATTTTTGTGTTTGTTTACTTCTAGAATATTTCGACAGTAGTAACCTTGTAAAGGTTGAAGAGTCATGATTCACAACATGCCCGTGCATGGCGCACCGCACATGTGAATGAAATTGTGTTTTATTTGAAACAATATTTGTAAATTGTTTGATGTTGTAAAATGGATTTAGGGTAAAGAAAGGTGACCAGAGAATTTGTGTAAATTTTATGAAAATATTATTTATCACTTGAGACAGTAGCGACCCCCTGTACTAAGTAAAATCATCCCCGCCGCAATTTTAATGAGAAGTACCGTTAGTTTGGGTTTATAAGCCGCTGCAGAGGTCCGTGAAGCCAGAGCGGGTTCGCCCGTTCTCAGAGTCGTGCAGGCTAGGATTCTGAATAGGTTTTCCTAAATGCCTCTAGTGAGAAGAGAGTCCTGAAAAAGGCTCCTTCGACCCGCCGAGAAGTTGAGTGCTGTGTGTCAGCCGCCGTCCGTTAGAAGAATCCGCCGTGTGTAGGCTGAGTACGTCCGTCAGAGGAGTCCGCCGTGTACATCGCGCCGCTGATTGTCCGCTAGAGAAATTCTTAGTTCTTCTAAAGTAAATTTGAATACGCGTACTTACCGTGGTAACTCTGGTCACAGTTCTGCAAAGAAGGGTGATGTATTTGTTTATTTATAAACTGTGTGTCTTTGTTTTACATATCTTCGTATGTTACAATATATTTATTTAAACTACACGTATTTTTTTGTTGATATCAACCAACCCTGCGCCCTCACCTCCACTAGGCTATCCGAAGGCACGCTCCTTTTGTACCGCTGTAAAAATGGCGCCCGAGCATACCGTTCATACCCAGGATTAAAGGAGCACAATGATGACGTCATCCATCGACATCCGAAGCGTTGTCACAACGCACAATATAAATGTCAAACTATTCGTAGAATAAATATTTAACTGGGCACTCACACACACACACACACACACACACACACACACACACACACGCACACACATACATACGGACATCATCGTAAAAGTGATATGATCGGATTACAGGGACCTTAAAACATGCTTATCTACTAAAATCCTGTTATGCGAATTTTAGCATGATCCCAATACCTCTCTTGGCGAGAGATAAAAATAAATTTGGTATTGCAAAAGGGATTGTTAATGTCTATAGTCTCGCCCTTTATCAAATATTTAGTCATTGGTTTTGTTATTTTAGCCAAATCTTTTATAAATTTTCTATAATAACCGACAAGGTCTATAAATCCTTTAATTTGTGTAACAGTTTTCGGTATGGGATAATTTTGAACAGCACTTATTTTATCTGGATTTGAGAGAACCGAGGGTCACAACATGTCCGAGATAGGCGACTTCTGTTTTTAAAAACTCTGATTTATCTAACTGAATTTTGAAATTGGATTGTCTGAGTAGTTCGAAAACTAATTTTAAATTATTATTGTGTTCTTGTAAACTTGTACTAAATATTATGATGTGCAGGTAAACTAAACAAATATTGTGAGTTAAACCACGTAAGATGTTATCCATAAACCCTCTAAAATGTTGCGGGTGCGTTTTTTGCCCAAATAGCATACGTAAAAATTCGTAGTGGTCATTTTCGGTGTTAAAAGCTGTTTTTTGTATGTCGGGTTCATTCGTTTCTATCTGGTAAAAACCAGAGGCTAAGCTTAGTGTCGTGAAGTAATGACATCGTCCTAATTTGTCCCGTGGTCGCGTGCCTGAGTGTTTGGTCGCGAATCTGGGGGAACCGGGTTCGACTCCGACAGACGCCAAATATTTCCAATTTAAAATGGCACAAAAGTGACCCCTGTGGCGCACTCTCCACACCAGCTATGAGTGCTCATGAGGTGACGTTTGGTAAGCGCCCACACGGTAAAATATATCGTCATCATTACCGATGTCTACATGTGTTGTAGATACTGACCCACCCAGAAATGGGTAATATGCCGTGATGATATATTTATTTATTTATAATTTGTCTAAGAGGTCGGTAATATTCGGTAGTGGGTATTTGTCTCCTATTGTTTTGTCGTTTAGCTTCCTGTAGTCTATTACAATTCGCCATTTTCTTTAACCTGAAGTGTCGAGTTTCTTTGGAACAACCCAAATGGGGCTGGACCATGGCGAGTTAGATGGACGTATTATTTTCTGATCTAACATTGTGGACTTGCGTACGTACTTCTTTTACTTGTGGGTATTTGTATGACTTAGTATATACAGGGACTTCATCTGTTGTTTTTATGCTATGTTTAATTTGGTTGGTGAAAGTTAACTGTTGATCTTCAATATGGATCAGGATAATTTTTATTATACTAAGAATTTCGGTTTTTTCCTCTGAATTCATATGATCAGTACGAATTTTTGAGAGATCAAAATTATTATTACTTGTTTGAATACAATTGAAATTTGGACTAGAAAATGTGACACAGTCATAAATTTTTTCGACATTAATTATACTTAGAATTTTTAATTTAATTTTATTATCAGTTGAGTTTATAACTGTGCATAAACAACGGTAGTCTTTAGATACGGTCACACATTCAGGAATAGATAAGTTTTGAAACTTGATATGTGGAACTAGTACAGAACCGTCTTCAACCTTTACTTTTGTAAAATTTGTTCCGAATTTGGTCCTCTAATGTTTTCGATTAAATCATTGGAAATTACTTCTTGATTTTTATTGTTTCTGTTATCAAGATAATGTATTTTTATTTTTGAATTTAGAAAAATAATTAAATCGTTTGCGGTATCAATTGATATTTTTAGATTTTTCAAATTATCCATGCCAAGTAACATATCAAATTAATCGTGAAAATTAAATAAATGATATTTTAAATTTTGATTAGTAATGTTCAAATTAAATATTTTTTCGAAACGGGTCTCGAGTGATAAGGTCTTTATAAAATTTAAATGAAATGTTTGGTTTGATAAATGATTTTGTGCTACCTGTATCTATAAGCATTTTAAAATTATTTTCGCGAAATATTATAAACGGGAGTTTGCTTTGATTTATTGTGAAATTCATTAATTCAAAGTGAGTTGAGATATTTGATCTTGGACCGAGGCTTGTTCCTCTAAAAAATTATTCTCGACTGTTTCATTCGTGTTTTCATATTCTGACTGTTCGAATATTTGTGCGAAATCGTCGTAAACATCGTCATAATTATCTACATAACCACTTTGGTTAGGTTCTATAATTCTTCAGAATTAAACTTAGGTCTTTGTGGTCAATTTTGAGATTGGGTCATATACCCTACTCTTTGTCGTTTTAATGCCATGTTTCGTGGCATGGTATTTTGAGTAGAAAAAGGTTATTGATTGGCCTCCTTGTTTTATTTCCATAATTATTTCCAAAATTATTTGTTTGTGTATTTGGATAAAATTCGTTTGTCTATTAAATGGGTAAGAATTTTGATACATAGGTTGCTGCGCACTTGATTGAGGCAACATATACCGTGGTGGTGTTGGGTGTGATAAATTTTGGAAATTAGGTTTTTGATTGGATTTTCTACGGCTTACTATTATTACTCATTATATTGAAAATCGTTTGTAAGCATTGACAATGCTAAGTTTAAATCTGCGGGATTTTTCGCATGCATTAAACGCCCTATTGGTTCTTTCAACCCTCTTAACAAAATTCGTAGCGCGTATTTTTGGAAATATTTAATTAAAACATCTACTTCGGCAGTTGCAGAATTTGTTTGAAAATATGCTTGTAAATTGAGTGTTGTAATTTGTTGTAAAATTCAAACACGGATTTTTTTTATCATTTTGTTTTAGTTTAGTTAACTCTATACACAGAGTGTAGCTATCGCGTTTATCCGCGTATGTATTTACTAAGGCGGTTTGCAAATCTTTCCAAGTTTTAATTACAGAACTAGATATGTTTATAGCTACTTCGCCATTTACTTTAGACAGAATAGTACTCATCAGATATTCATTTTGAGAATCTGCTGGCTTAGTTGTATTATAAAATTTCGTGGCTATTTTTGTACAAATGTCAATGAATCTAGGTAGAAGTTCACGTTCACCCCTAAATTCGGGTATAATATCTAAGTATTTTTTCTTTAATACGTTTGCCATTGTAATTTTGTTTACTGTGGCTTGCAAAATAGATTGTTTCAAACGAAGTGGGATTTTAGTTTGAGAAATTGGTATTTGGTTACGAATTTCGAGATCGGAGTCAGATTCAGAACTTGTACTCGAGCCCGAGTTTATATTAGACATATTTCTAAGTGACATTAGTGTAGCAGAAGTTGCAGCACTCACTTCATTACTCTGAAGTCGTTGATGCAGGTCTTCGTGTGGTGCAGGAGGTCTGGTTGGCTGATGTGCGTTCAGCTGCGGCAGGCCCCAAGTAGTGGTTCGACGGCGGACTTGATTCCTCACTAAGTTTAAGGGTTCGTTGCTAAAAGAATCACTGAAGTGAAACGCATTATGTATCCTAATTCGTTTTAGCAACCCTATAGTCGACTGCGCCAGTTAGATATCGAGACAATACAAGTCGCTTTTTTAAAAAGTTTATTTATTGTTAAAAACCCTAATTTATGCCTTATATAATATATGCTCTGAATACAGACTAACTAAGATGCTACGATTCTTCAAAAAGGAGAACTACATTATATAATTCATCTAAACCAAGCATAATATGATATATGAAATGGGATAAATGTCTATTCAGCATAATGTGGCACTGTAACATATATATAAGAAACAAATACTTTTCATATAGCGGTTGAAATTTAGAAAAAGTTTTACGCTAGTGGTTTAAATTACTATATATGCATGTAAATAGATTTCCAACGTTTTTGCTGTACGTCCGCGAAATTTGTGTAAACGACACAAATTAAACGAGTCTATCATAAATAAGCCAAAATATAATTGATTCTCACAAATTCGAATATTTATCTATAAATTTGAATATAAGGATATATAGAAAAAACAAAACATTAGTAAAAGTAATATTGAAGTTACGCGTGAAAAGTATAAATCACATTAAGAGAACAAGATATAAATAGTTGTAGAAGTTTTAATTTTAATTTATAATATACCATGAAGTAGAAGAAACCAATTGTTACTTGAATTTCCATAATTATACATAATAGTATTAAGCACACTTTACAAGGTGAATATGTGTACAGTTTGTAACTTAAGAGTCCACGAAACTATTACTTACTCTTAATATGTAAGACGTATTTTAGAAGAATCAATGATTTACATATTACTAAAAAAAATTTTCACAATAAATGCATTTAAAATTAGAAGTTTCTGTCTAAACGAATGAGGTCTATTTGATGCTTACTCCTACTTATTTACAAAGAATGTGTTTTAATAATGTCTAACATGTGTATAATTAAACGTAATAAATAAAAATTGGTACGAGAATATACGCATGTACGGTATGTTTATGTAAACATTATTTAGTATTATACTCGTAAAGAAATTTATCTAACAATGGCTGTGAGCTGTGTACAATAAAAGAGTAATAATTGCTAATTAAGCATAGTTATGTTTAATTATAGAAATTGAAATTGCACGAAATGCTATTTAAATTTTAAAAGCAATTTATGTGCAGTTATACTGGTAAAATTTATTGTAAATTAACATTTTGTCAACACATTATTTGTAAAAAATTTATACTTATATGCAAATAAATCATAATTTTATATATCTACGTATCAAGCAAGAGATTAATTAGTAGATTATATCTAAATGTCATCCATCATTTCTGGTGATGATGGTTCGGCCTTAGACCTAGAAAATGAGCATGATAGTGATGAAGAATATGCGGCTAACCTCCTAGCAAAGATAAGTAGCGAAGGAACCCGAGTTATTAAAAATCCTATGAAGTTATAGACCGATGCTTTGCAAATATAGTGTACCTGTGTACACGCTGGTACAGTGGTCCAGATTTATTTTTTATCCTCTTTGTAGTCCCAAATTAAAACGAATTCGACGTACTTATATAATCAGTATTGCTGAGTAAATAATAAGTAATATTAGTAAATAAATTTTTGAGCAATGTTTAAATATATGCAAAACAAAACATTTTAGTTGAATATTATTGTTTTACTAGACTAAATATTATTAACTAATATTATTAGAAACTTGCATGTCATATATCAGCCAAGTGTTACAGATATGTATTAGCGATTTCCTATTACATATTTTTAATATTTTCATATGAAATGAAATTTACATTTTCATCACAGAATAAGAAAGACGAATATTATAATTCCTCCATTAAATCATCTCTTTTACTTGTTATATGTATGGAGAATAAAAATGTTTTGAATACATATTTAAAATGTACAAGAAATATGAGGCCGCAAAGTGCAGTATTTCATTTTAATACGTTTTTACTACTTTCAAATAAAACAACCTTCCAACGTTTACGTGGTGTACGTAATGTTAATTACATAAAAGTGCTGCAGTTTGTGTATACCACGTGTATACGCAGCAGTCATAGCAAAACATTATGAACTAGTATGACATACATTGCTTTCGTGTTTATTTTTTGCTTTGCAGTTTATATGCGTTTATTTGTGTGGCAAAACCCTAAAGATTTAATGCTTCTTTAACTGCTGCATACAAACTACAAATAAAATGCAGAGTTAAACTTTCATAAAAAGCTTCTTTCATTGTTATACTTTTTTAATCTGATTATTATGTGAATAAAATGTTCCAAAAAATAAAAAAATCTGATGTGGCCAACACAATTCCTCCCGTTTTAATTTTTATTAATTTAAATACATATCTACCTATTTATTAATGCTATAAAGTACTCATATGCTAAGTTCCTTTGCATATAAATATTGCTCTATTTAATACTTTCGTTTTATAATGTCACCATTATTAATTTGAAGTGATTAGTTTTTTGACAGTGACATTTATCTGTCAAGGAATTATATGTATCGAAGGCTATGAGATTTATAAAAAAGATTATTTTTAAAATCTACCTGCAAAATATATAGAAAAAGTATTAATGTATGCCTGTTGAAAACTCAATCATCTTTAATTTTTATAATGACATAAAATGCGAAATATGACATTTAATGGTATTTTTTGACGAAAAAACATTATAAGCTTCAAGTAAAATGCCATATCCGGTTATCAGATTTACACTAAAATCTAATGGTTTCTTTGCGTATTAGAATAGGATCGAAATGCATGGTTTCAGAATTTTCTGAATGATAGTATTTGAGTTTAAGCCTAGACAAAATCCATACACATACACAAATACTAAAGACATTACTGTAAAAATGTTAAAATTGGATTCCAACGACTTTAATACGTGGTCATTTACTAAAATCCCAATATGTGATTTGTATCGCGAACTCTTCACCTCCCTTACCAAGGTAGCAGACGGTAAAAATATATATCTTTTATAAATTAATCTAAATAAACAAATTTAAGGACAAATTATAGAGTACGTAACTCTTTCATTATATATATATATATATATATATATATATATATATATATATATATATATATATATATATATATATATATATATATATATATAAAGATGGTGACTGTCAAAGCCGAACATAGGACTTCAATATGTAAAATCATATATTCGTAATTTCCTGCGCCTTCAGATAACAGTGGCTGCGCCAGTAGGCAGTATTTTATTTGTAATTAACATAACATTTAACTGCACAATTTTTAACATTTTTGTAGGAGCCGGTAAACATAGCATTTTATTTTAAAATCTGCCTTGGGTTGTCTCGCTCCAAATAAAGTTTTTTTCGCCAAGCGCGCTGGCGCCCAATGCTTTTCTCAAACAATTTTCACTAGATTTTCCAATAAATTTTCCTATCGATTCACGACACAGCTTATCGCTGTCGGGGCTACAGACACTTTTATATATGTGTAATAATTAAGCAGGTAGGTTTTCTTAATTTTAAATTTTTTGAAATATTTACTTATTTGCTATTTATATTTTTCGTCCTCCTTAATACGTTACAGGAGCAGAAATATAATTAAATATAATTTAAAATTTGTCTCCATGTTTGTATACAGGCTTTGAAAATATTTATCGGGATATATAAATGTTACGTAAAATATATTGGAGAGATATAAATTTATTTTTAATTTATTTTAATGTAACTGGATTTTCGCATGAACCTCATAAACGATGTAAAATAAATTATTCTAACTTGATTTATGAGCGTAGCAAATTGATTAATGTATTTTATAAATGGCGTTACATTTATTCATTCCAGCTAACTTTATGAAGCAATTTACTAAATGCCTCATATATTATAAAATATTAAAAATTGTTTTCACACTAATTAATCTTTTTTTTTTTTAAATCTTTAATCAGAAATACATATTATTATACTTGTATTATTACGAAGATGGTCATTTATAATTCATTAATTATAGAAATAATTATTATTTACAACAGATTATATGCCACATGCTCAACGATTACTGAAAAATCTAATAAACAGACATGTATGTCCGAGTACTCTCTAATACCTTATATATAAATTTGTCGATGTTGCAAGCTATTGCAAGAGCAAGAGCTTTACAATCATTTATGTGTGGTCGCCAAATGAAATATTCTATTGCACGCTTATTCGTACAAAAAACCTAATTTGTATTCAATCTAATTAGATTTTAAAACAAATAAATGTGATTGATTAACTTATTACAGAATTCAAACCAGGTGAAATATACAGTGTGTCCCATTTAGAGGTGCCACCATTGGGATCTCGAGAACTATAAGAGATACGATGTCGGTTAAATGGAACTTTTTTTGCGCCTTTGGGAGGCCATCTCAGATGTGCTTTTATTTTTCCAAAAATTCTCATAGGGCAATAGATAATGACGAAAAACTGAATATTGTTGATTTTTTCTTTTTCAAATAACTTCTAAACTATTAATAATTGAGAAAAAAGTTTCAAATATAAAAGATAGATATTTTTATTTACTAACCAGTGGCGTAAGGAATAAATTTTTATATCCGTAAATTTTCGAGATATAACACAAACTTATATTTTTTTAAATGGAACCCATATCTGATTTTAGTCTCAAAAAATTAAATATTTTTTTCTCTTTTCAACGATGTAAGGGTTATTATGGTTTATATTTGTTTTGCCTTCAAAATTATTATTTTTTCCTTATTTTGTATTAAATTTACAATTATTTTGAAAATATTGGTAGATTTCTATTTATAAATACTCCTTGTATTTAAATAATTTATTTCGTTAGAAAATTTTGCTCAAAATTCGTATCAAATTAATTTTTATAATATTTTGTATCAGGTCGCCCTTGGCTCATCATAGTGTAATTTGTAATTATGAGTCTAGAATGAAAATATTAAGTAATAAAGGCATAAAACAAATTATTTTGATCAAATACAATATAATTAATAAAAATAATAATGTTTTTTTGGGAAATAATAAAAATTCAGGAAAATAAAGAGAAAAATTAAATTTTAGGAGCAAAACAAATATAAAACATAATAACCCTTACATCATTGAAAAGAGAAAAAAATATTTATTTTTTTGAGACTAAAATCAGATATGGGTTCCATTTAAAAAAATATAAGTTTGTGTTATATCTCAAAAATTTACGGATATAAAAATTTATTTCGTACGTCATTGGTTAGCTAATAAAAATATCTATCTTTTATATTTGAAATGTTTTTCTCAATTACTAATAGTTTAGAAGTTATTTGAAAAAGAAAAAATCAACAATATTCTGTTTTTCGTCATTATCTAGTGCCCTATGAGAATTTTTGGAAAAACAAAAGCACATCTGAGATGGCCTCCCAAAGGCGCACAAAAAGTTCCATTTAACCGACATCGTATCTCTTATAGTTCTCGAGATCCCAATGGTGGCACCTCTAAATGGGACACACTGTATATTAGTACACGAAAATTAGACAGTAAAACAAAGAATAGGAGAAAAATTTATAGTATTCAATCTAATTAGATTTTAAAACAAAGAAATGTGATTGATTAGCTTATTACAGAATTTAAACCAGGTGAAATATATATTAGTACACGAAAATTAGACGGTAAAATAAAGAATAGGAGAAAAATTTATAGTTTTCATATTACTCAAACTCTCGGCAGGGGTAGAAACAAAAACCCGAAAAGTTCCCAACTAATCTGTATTCGCCATATCCCTTTACCAAAAATCGCCCAACCCCCTGTTCGCACATTGTTCTTGTTTTTCTCATTTTTCTCTTAAACAGATTAGTTTCAACGGGATAAGTTTACTAAGGGGCTTGCCTTTTTCGAAAATATATGTGGAAAATAAAATATCTAGCAAGATATTTTGTGATTTTTCAATAAGAAATATTAATACATTAATGGTACTAGTTTTAATTTAATTTTGTGCCTTCATTTTATAGTCTTCTGTACAAATAAAAATATTGACATAATACCCTTCATTTAATTAAAAATAACATATCTGTTATAGAAAATATGTTAAATATTAACGTATGGTCGCGTATTATTAGAATTAGTTAATTTTACGCTCAAATGGTGTCGCTCGTAGTTTGCCCCGGCTCGTTCGGTATTTTATTTATTACAGATAACGCTCCGCCCAGGTACACAAGCGATAAGGTGGGAAAACGGTCATGTATCAGTTATTTTTCGTTACAATATATATATATATATACAGGGTGTAAATTTTAAAACGGGTCATAGGGCTATAACATAGAAAAACAGTTTTTTAGACGCCAAAAGTTTCTATATTAATTTATTGAAAAAGGAATTAGTGCATATTATAAAGAAAAAAATTACGAATTTTTTAATACCAAACACATTATATTTCTGTTTCATACACAGTCAGAAAATACATTTTAAAATTTGTACAATTACGAAAGAATATCATTAGCCATGAAACTGACAATAACAAAACATTGTCATTTTTTACTAACATGACAGAGGACAATTAAATATTAAAGTTATTAATTTATTAACTAATAAAAAATTGCCCCAAAATAAAAAAAAAAACACTAGGATATTTATTTAAGAAACAATCATTATATATTGTAATAGGTATTTACAAATTAAAGATGATCTACATGGAAATAAGTTATAAGAAACGAGAAAAACAGCAAACCACAAGGAAACGATTAAAACCATTTAATAATTTGTAATTTTTCTTCATGAGACAAATTATCCATGATTTCTCATGAATAAGACGGAAATAATAATAATAATTTAACACATAATGTGCAAAAAACGCTTATTAATGACAGTCTTTCTTAAGTCAACAATTGTTTTGTTTTGTTTCTGTCAGTTTCACGGCTAATGATTTTTTTCTTAATTGTGCAAATTTTTAAATTTATTTTCTGGCTTTATATGAAACAGAAATGTAATGTGTTTGGTATAAAAAAATTCGTAATTTTTTTCTTTATAATATGCACTAATTCTTTTTTCAATAAATTAATATAGAAACTTTTGGCGTCTAAAAAACTGTTTTTCTATGTTATAGTCCTATGACCCGTTTTAAAATTTACACCCTGTATATATATATATATATATATATATATATATATATATATATATATATATATATATATATATATATAAATTAATTGATAGATTTCTGGATATTGGTTTTTAAAAACTATTGCTTTCTACAATAACGTATTTTCTAAGTTTATTGTTTGAATTCTACATACAGACTGAATAAAAGTTTACAAAATCATGGAATATACATTGTACAAAGATGAAATGTGATCTTCCTGCCGCTCGCGGGAACGTGGCGGATACCGGGAACTGCTGAGGTCCGCAGAATACGGTTAGGTAACACCTCCCTCCTTAAGAAGAAACTCTAGGGTGGAACGACTTGAGTTTCGTCGAATGCCCTCGGACTCGCGTTTGAACTTCGCTGAACTCGCTTTTTCTGTAAAAGTTTGTTTATAATTTTTATTGCAAAATAGAATAAAATTATTAATGAAAGGATGATGACACCGATGATTGAGCCCTTTGAATATTTTTCATGGAGATTGATTGATTCGATGGGAAGTTCTTCTAATTCTTGAAGTTGAAGTTGGTGAAGTTTATCAAGTGATACCTTGTCCAGTCGCAGTTTTTCTACTTGTGTTACGGTGGAGTTTCGCATGTTGATCTTTTCTAAAGTCATGGCATGCCCTGGGATTGTCTTCAATTTATTCGCGTAGACATATGATGAAATCTTTATTGAACAGTTTGGTGGTACGGCGATTAAGTAGGTTCCTTGTAGGGATGCAATTGTATTCTGTTTGCACGAAGTTTGTATATTTTGTTGTTTTGGAAATATTCCAATGTAATGGGCTTCGTTGATTTCCAATATAACTTGTTGAGTTATCTTGATTGGTATTTGTTGACAGTTGGTTGCTGTAGTGTCGGTTGACAAAATTGATGTTAAGCATTCTTCATCCCTCTGTAGTGGTAGAAGATTTGTACTTTTGCACAGGAATTCTGATTGCAAATCGATGCATTCTTCGTTACTATATTGGTATACGTTGTCGCTTATTGATAGGTAAGTAGCAGGTGGGATAATTGTTGATTGATTTGAGTTAGGAATTGAATATAGATGATAATGATCGAAGGTTTCTGGGTGTATTAAAGCAAAAACTAGTGAAAACATAATTTTTTCATTTATAATATGAACTTTAGTTTTGATAACATTATAGTACTTCGATATATCATTAATATTTGAAAATAGTAATTGTTTATGATTGTAAATTGAATATAATTCATTAATAATATCTTTTAGATCTTGATAAGAAATGATACTAGGATGTGCAACCTCTAGATTTGCAAATGTCACAGCATTTTCGATTTCTTCCAAATAATTTAACAGTGAATCAAGATTGTATTTTATTTGTTCTAATATTTCTTGTGCGTCGTAAAAATGAGAAAAATCGAAATTTCCTTTGTTTATTAATTGAATTAGCGCATTCGTTTTATTTTCGACATTGATTTGATTTTTAACAATTAGTGTCAGTGTAGAGTTAATATTTGACAATTGACATTATATTTTTGGAAAGTGAAATGTGATTGTTTAATTTTGTAACAATTTTATTTTGATCTGTTTCTAATTTTAAAATGCTGTTATGAATTTCTTGAGCATCGTCGTTGTCCATATTACCACTCATAAATTTGACAAGTGATCCTAAAGGGTTAATTAGTCCTCGTTTTTGGCGTTTTTCGGGGTAGAAAGTGTTTAATTTTCTATTTACAATGTTCAATTGGTATTTTAAATAACCATAGCAGTTATTTAATATGTGATAAAATTCGGGAGTAGCAGAATCTACTATTGTTTTAATTCCGAAAAATTTTCGTTTATTAAATCAACTCTGTCTTTAATCGTTTTGAGGTCAATGTAATGTAGGAATGTATGGGAAGCGGTTTTAATTTTTGCATGTCCTAATTTAAATGGGAGATTTTTTCAATATTTTGTTTTCTAGAATTTTGAATTTATTTTTCTTATGCTTTTGTTTAGTTTTAAAATTGTAATTCCTTCGTCTAGGTCTTTTTATGTAGGACAAGTGAATGTCTTTTGATGTGTTACCATGATCTGGTTTTATTTCTGCTGTTTTCAAAGTGGGGTTGATTTTTACAATTTTCTCGGGTTTGAATTTATTATTAGTTTTACTTTGTTTTTGTTTATTTTTCACAAACACAGTATCAGGTAAATCTTCTCTATTTGTTTTTGGCATTGGATAATTTTGAATGACTAATTTTTTCTGGATTGGGTTTGATTCCTTCTGATGTAACTAAATGTCCAAGAAAAGCAACTTCCTTTTTTAGAAATTCAGATTTGTCAAGTTGAACTTTAAGATTACTTTCGCGTAATTTTTGAAATATTTGTTTTAAATTTACAATGTGATCTTGAAGAGATGTAGAAAATACTATTATGTCGTCCATAAAAACAAAACAGATTTTGTTAAGATATTCTCTCAAAACATTGTCCATAACTCTCTGAAAAGTTGATGGAGCATTTTTCAAGCCAAATGAAGTTCGCAAGAACTCGTAGTGTCCGTGTTCTACATTAAATGCAGTTTTCTGCACGTCATCTGGGTGCATTTCAATTTGATGAAATCCGCTCGCGAGATCTATTGTGGAAAAGTATTGTGATCGTCCGAGTCTGTCTAAAATGTCAGATATATTGGGAATTGGGTAACGGTCGTCTATAGTTTTTTCGTTTATCTTTCGATAATCGACAACTATGCGCCATTTTTGCCGACCTGAGGCATCAGCCTTTTTTGGAACAATCCAAATAGGCGATGACCATGGAGAATCGCTTGGTCTAATAATTCCTTGTTGTAACATATTATTTATTTGTCGTTCAACTTCGGGTTTGTGTATGAATGGATATCTATAAGATTTTGTGTGTACAGGAATTTCGTCAGTTGTAATAATTCTGTGTTTTATTTTATTCGTGAAAGTTAACGGTGTACCGTCGCGGTAAAATATATCGTTAAACTTTTTTACAAGTTTTTCAATACACTGTTTCTCTTCCGAGTTCATATGTTCAGTGCGTAATGAGTTTATTATTTCAGCTTTATTAGGCATGTCACTGTCGTTACAATTATTATGAATTGTGACATTAAATAATTCAAATTCAGTACTATTAAAAGGGTTAGTATTGATTGGGTTGTACAAATAAATTTCTTGGGGTTCATATGTGTTGTAAATATCAACAGAGGCGTATCCATTTTGACAATTTGATACTCCTTCTCTTATTACACAGTTCGAAATTTTTGTTTGTGGGATTACTATATTTCCGTCTTTTGCATTTACCGGTATTTTTAATGTTTCTAAACTGCAGGGTTCTATTCGAGCGAAAAATAATCATTTCTTTCTGGATTCGTAATGAGATAATTTTAATGTCGTGTTTGGGGTTTTTAAAAGTGAATAGTTCAAATCTAATTGTACATTCAAATCTTTTAGGGTGTCGTAACCAATTAAACCGTCGAAGAAATGATGGAATTTAAACAAATAAAATTTTATATTTTTGTTAACATTAAATTCTGGGAATGCTGGAATTTCGATGCAAGAATTTCTTTTTGTTGTTTGAAATACAGAAGAGATCGTAAAATTTTCTTCCTATATATTGTTTTTAAAATATTTTTCAGCTAATTCCGGATTCAAGAATGATTTTGTCGCACCTGTATCGATCAAAAGTTTTAATTGTGGGTTCAAGATTTTAATAATTTGTAAATCTTTTTTATCGTATATTGAATGTAATTCTACGTTGGGTTCAATGACTGGCTCGTTTGGGGAAAATTTTGGCTACTTTCAGTAGACTCTGGTTCGAAAGTATAATAATTTTCAAAATCGTCAGTTACATAATAATCATTTTCTTGTGAGTACGGCACTGCATTATCAGTCTCGTAGTTGTCGTAGTCAAATTCTGTCGACTCAACAAATTGTGTAGATTGTAAAGGTTGTTCTACATTATGCATCTCTTTAGAAATAAAGTTTGGTGGTTTTTGATTTTGAAATCTTTGTAACCTAGTGTCTTGTCTTGGGAAAGTTCCATGGGATATTCCGCTCATAGGAGTGGGTTTAGGATGAATGGGGCGATTTGCAGAGCCCTGTGGTTTCCAAACATTTATAGTGTTTGATTTTGGAATATTATTCCCAAATACTTGCTGATTGCTAAAGATTCTTTGTGGTGCTTGTATTTGTCGGGGTTGTAGCTGGATGGGGTTGCTAGGAAATTGTTGAAATTGATTTCTATTAAAATTTTGAAATTGCGGGTAGTTATAGGGTAATGCTGGTGGATGGCGAGGAAATTGAATTTGTCTCGAATTATATGTGTTTGGATGCGGTTTTTGGGTAAAAGTTTTACTTCTCTCGTATGTAGGTTTTTGTAAGTGTCTGATATTATTTTCAGAAATTATAAATTGTCTACTTTCTGCTAAGTCTTTTGGTTTCATGGCTCGGATTGTAGAGCCTAATGGTTCTTTTAAGCCTGCTAAAAATATTTTTAAAGCATGGTTGTTATAAAAATTCTTTTTCACGATTTTTATGTTTTCGTCAGTTTCGTGAATTTCTACATAATTATGCAAAGCACTTAAATTAGACATTACTCTCGTGTAGTATTGTAAAGAGGATTCAATGTGTTTTTGACGGAGCTGAACTAAATCAAATAATAAACCGTTCACATCGCGTTGATCGCCAAAGTGCGCGAGGAGTGCATCTTTTACTGTTTTCCAATCTTTTGAAGTGCATGTAGAATAAACTTCGCGTGCTGAGCCGGATAATTTTGCATATATTCCGTAAACTACTGTAATATTTTGCACACAAGTAATATTTTCGGGATTCGGGTCCCAATAAGTTTTAACAAGGGCACTTGCTATTTCTAAAAATCCTGATAATTCTGATGGATTTCCATCAATTCTAGGTACTATTTCTAATAATTTATTTTCAAATTTTGGTATTTGTGGTTGCGCCATAACTAAATTTGTTGTATCGGCACTTTCGTTTATATTTAAATTTGACAAAATTTCGCTAATTGAACTAAGATCTAAATTACTATTTGGATTTGAATAATCTAATAATTCTAACTCGTTTTCACTAGTATTATCCTCTATGGAAATAATGGATGAACGCGAGGAGTCTGACATAGAAAGGAAAGCAACTTACATAACCAATACAGCGTTGTAGAGACCGTTCTTCATCCTAGGTAGATTGTCCGCGTTGGAAGTCTTCTAAGATGAGCTCGCCGATGGGTTGATTCACGTTGAACACCTCTCGGACCTGAGTTCTTCATAGTAAACAGTTGACACTGATGGATTATTCGCGATGAATTTCCACTCAATATCCTACCAAGACTGCGCCAATTAATTGATAGATTTCTGGATATTGGTTTTTAAAAACTATTGCTTTCTACAATAAAGTATTTTCTAAGTTTATTGTTTGAATTCTACATACAGACTGAATAAAAGTTTAAAAATCATGGAATATACATTGTACAAAGATAAGATGAAATGTGATCTTCCTGCCGCTCGCGGGAACGTGGCGGATACCGGGAACTGCTGAGGTCCGCAGAATACGGTTAGGTAACATATATATATATATATATATATATATATATATATATATATATATTTATATATATACGAGCCCCTTCTCACTTCAGTTGGCCCACTTGTTAAAAATTTATTTATGCTGACTTAACTAATAGCATTTTTAATAATACTAAAATGAATCTTTACTTTTTATTTAAAATGTAGATTTTCAGCATTATAGCGTCCTTTTAAATTCAATTTTTAGCTCAAGATTAAAAATTTAATGGTATAACTTTAACACAAATCTAATATATTTATTACATACTATTTATCAATGTTGAATAACGTCGCTTTTAAATATAAATTGTTACTGTAAATCTTTTAGACATTTTATTTAATAAAACCTTACAATTTTACGACTTAAATTCGTTTAATTTTTTCAGTTTTTCTTGAATTGCTGCTAAAACTATATATTATTTCATTTTACATTGAAACAGTAAAATATTTTAGGAAACATATCTTGATATATCGGTAAAACCACAAAATTAATAAAAATTGGTGATAATGTATGTTAGTTATTATTTGTGTCATATATTAACTAAATAAAATTAAATTAAGCGGATTGGGCCAAATGATGTGGGAAGGAGCTCGTATATATATATATATATATATATATATATATATATATATATATATATATACATATATAATTTAACATATTATGTATTTGAAGTACAAAAGAAAAATAGATAACAAAGTTTATATGCGAAAACAATTAGATTACCTACTAAATACATTTGGAAATTTGGATATTCCACAGATAACGTTGCCCAAAATCAGGTGACATAAAATCAAGATGTGCTTTCAATGTATCAATAAAGTAATTAGCGGCATAAACAACTTACTTTATTTCAAAATTTATGAATATTATTTATTAAATATGTATAGGAAGTACATGTATACAAACTTAATTATTTTCATATGAAATAGTTTAGTTTAACAGTAGGCAGCTTGAAACAAAAATAAAGCTACTACATTTACCTACTGTTTGTAATTTAGCATTTCTGCTTGAAGATGTTTAAATTTATTGATTGATAAATTAATTTAAAATAAAGTTTGGTATTTCCTTGTAAAAATCAGCTATGTATGTAGGTACTAATATATGGTATTCCAGTTTTAATTGAACATAAGACTGTAAAATTAAGGCAATATAATAAAATTAAAACTGTATGATACTAATGATCTATTAAAATTTAGAAACCTGATGAAGCCCAACACATAACCTTCCGTCAATACTATGTATTTTATATAAATTCCACGCAGAACATTTACATCCATATGAAAAGCTGATTAGTTGGCCATAATTGTTTAACCGGAAATACCCTGATTTGCAAATTTAACACTTTATTCTTGAAAATATACAGTTAAATATCAATTTTTGATTATTGATATTTTACGTTAGGTATTACAAATATTACAAAATATCTTCTGCTCTTTCCTGTTTAATTGTATTTATTTCTTCACACTCAATATACTTATTTAAATATAAAAAATTCTAAATAAATTAATTTACATAAATTTTGCAATCTTTGCAGCATTAACATGGAAGCAGTAGTAGTAAATATTACTAAATGACAAATGTACAATTTACATAATATGTTTAACATGGGTTTTTAGTTTTAAGCAATTTCCTGCTGTCCTGTTCAAATTTCGGCAAAAACTGTAGAATGAAAAGTTTTAAAGAATTAAAGTGGCATATAAAATTGTTTTTACATTTTTTATTACTTGTTTGGTTTCTTTATAATTTTAAAGAAAAATTGAAAAAGTTTCATCAATTAGTAGCAATAGCCATGACATTTGTTTTTTTTCTAGATTTTATATTTTATTTGTACACGTCACACGTCAACCAATCTTATGGAAAATAAACCTTATATTCTTTTACAAATATTTTTCTTCTTTTAAAGTATATTTGGGTGTTCATTATAAATACTCAAAATACCTTGGAGTTACACTAGACAGGATTTTAAGGTATAAAGTACATCTTGAAAAAACTGCTGCCAAACTTAGAACGCGAAATAATATCATACAAAAACTTTGCGGTACTACTTGGGGGTCCTCAGCTTCAACATTAAGAACATCTGCATTAGGTTTGGTTTATCCGAGAGAAATGGGAGAACAGCACAACACCAGAACAGCAAAAAATGACTTGTATCGACACTAAATCACTAGGCTTCGATCTTCCCCGCAAGATTTGGACCACACTCAACAGAATTAGAACCAACTGCGGAAAATATGCCGACTCTTTATATAAAAAAATGGGGAAAAACGACTTCTCCAAGCTGTGACTGAGGTGCTGTTGAACAAACTATCAGACATATAGTTGAAGAATGTCCACTTAGAGCCTATGCAGGTGACCCGCAAGATTTTCTGGAAGCGACCGGAGAATGTGTAAATTATATTTACAATTAAGATATTTGTTTGTAACTTGTTGTATTTTATTATTTATGTGATGTAAACAAACCATACGCTAAATAAATAATAATGTTAATAACTAAAGTATGTATTATAAGAAACCCAATCATAAATTTGGCATAATTTAATATTGACATTAATTTTTGTATTTTTTGTTATTTTTTTGTCCAAATTCATAGCAAACTTAATTACAAAAACCAAAAAGTGTATAATTTTTAAATTTACATATTTCGCTTATACAAAAGGCTAATTTAATAGTATGTACTTGATGTGCTAGACGCAGAATTTAATTCTCTAAAACATTCATTTGAAGCATTTATTCTTAATATCAAAGTTTTTCAAGAAAAAGTGTTAACAGCTTCAGGTAATGTATCACTTCCGGTTTGCCCGTTTTAACCAATATCTGTTATGTATTCCCTTGATATAAAAGTCTTATATATCAAATTTGAAAAGTTTTGGATTATATTTTAATATAGTTTTTCATTAAAATCTATTATAGGCTTCAAGAAAAGTACCACTTCCGGAAGCTATGTATTGAGAAAAAGGGAAGTGCACAACTAGATGTTATACCAGTCCTAAATACAAAATTTCAACTTTCCACGGCTTACCGTTTTTCAGTTATGCGAGATATGTACATACGTATGTATAGACGTCACGACGAAATTAGTCAAAATGGATTCAGGGATGGCCAAAATGGATATTTCCGCTGAAATCTGGAAACCGAAATATTTCGTAGTTTCAATACTTCCTTTACTTCGCACAATGAAGTAAAAACACGTTGCTCATTTGAATAATTATTTAGCCCTATTTTGTAAGGGAGTTTTTGTTTTAGCAACATTGCTAAAAAAATTAACTAATACAAACAAATGTAAAGCCTGTCATTTTCATGTTTTACTCAAGGGCTGATTACTCTAGAACTTATTTGTTCCATACGCACTTACTCATGTTTCGAGATAATCCATGCACCTCAAAGATTTTAGTTCAAATAACTTACGCAATATGTACATTTCGCATTAAATCATTTCGCGATTTGTTAAAGTACTTGAATGTGATTTTATTTTTGTATTTAATTATTTCAATTATATTTCGTATTAATTATAATTTACAAAAAAGAAAAATTCATATGGAACAAATATCTAAAAACTTTGAACATCTAATAGAGATCTTATTTGGTCCACGTGTTTTTTATTAGTAAAATAGAAATTTTTAATAAATTGTTTTCATCTTGTTGAAAAATATATGTTACAATGTTGTATATTTTAAAGGTTTCTTTGATATAGTAATACAGATACGGTGTAATTATATAAATCAGTTTACATAAAAAAAAAAAAATAAGTTTAAAGAAAACTTCGGGATATCGGTCCAGGAAATAAATAAATTTATTTTTTCTTTTTCATCGACGTTTCGTTATTTTATTGATACCTTAATCATGATTCTGTTGGACAAAAGTTTCACCGTCAACATACAATTATACAGATGCAAAAAGACACAAATATAATCTAATTATTTTTTAAATCTATCTAACTTAACAAAATTAAGTATAGATAATACAGATCATTATAATTTATAATGATGAGCAATTAAAATTGAAGAAAGGACTTCATAGTGTAATACACGAAAACTAGCAACGGAACTAAATTTTAAGTGTAAATACATTGGTTTTCTTCAAAAATCTATGCCAGTGGCGACACTTCTAAGTTTATAATAATAAAAAGAAAACAAACGTTAACTATACCATAGGCGGAGGCGATAGTGTTTTAAATAAAAAACAATCAGCCTTATTCTGGTGTCCATGGTATTGAATACAATATTGTATAAAATACCATTATTGTTTTCAATACAATAATTTTCCGAAATGGTATTCCGGTAACCATTGGTTTCAATACAATGTTGTTTCCAATACAATAATTATATTCTATACGATATGGTATGAAATTAGTATTCAGGTAACCATTTATTATTAAAACGTCATTGTATACGAAGCAATTATCGTATAGATTCATGGTTTTGGTAAAGTCAAATTTTAGTTCGCGTTATGAACATTTTATAGTAAAAAAGTTTTACTATTTCATGAAATTAACTCGGTAACAGTATTTTTTTGGAAAGTTTAGTGAAAAAATAGTAACTAATAAAGAAATGATAATAGTAAAAATGGATAATAATGGTTTTATTTCAATTTTTGACATGCTCGAAAATGAAAGAAATCGGTAAGTTATTAATTAATAAAAATGTAATTTGTTATAAAAAATATTTTTATTTAGACATGATTTACGTATAAATAGAAGACTTTTGCGTGATGCTAGTGATCCCTTAACTCTTTCAGAGAATGTGTTCAGTAGCATCTTCAGGCTTTCGCGTCAGTTTCTGATTTTATTATAGAATTGGATCCATTCTTTCCTACTCCGGAGCGTGAAGAAATTGCGAGTCCTACAAATATAAAGATACTAAAAGTTTTACAATTTTATGGTCAAGGAATCTAACATCAATTGACCAAGATTTTTAAATTTCTATGAGTCAGACGTCCGTCAGTCACAGCGTAAAAGAAGTGACACAAATTATTGTCGAACATCTGAGTTTTGTAGTATGTTTTGAGGCATCCCTGGGGTTAATTTTTCTGTTCGTAATAAACTGTTCTTTTCGTAATAATATAAATAAATTTTTACTTGGCTGGTAGTTGCAGAATTTGTAGATACTGATTAAAAAACCGTATCCAGGACCGCGATAATTACGCTTCTGCATGGCCCATTTCAAAGTACATTTTAATCTTGACAGCTGTCAATTTCATCTTCAAATTGTTTTCCAAAATTTTATCTTCACATATTTGTATATATTTCTTGTATTTCTTTCTTTCGCTTTTGATATTACTTTTATACTCGTTTATACTACTTGTAATTGTTGGATACGATAAATGAATAAATTTGAAGTTGTCTTTTAGAAACCTTCTTTTGAGATGAACTCATGATTAGACTACACTATTACACACAAATGTCTCTTTGTGGATGTTTCACTTGACACAAACACTTTTGTCACTCATTAACTTCAAAATGTAAGCAAATGCTAGGTTAGGTGTCAGTCAGTGTTACCAATTGTCGCATGAAATTCATCATATTTATTTAATATAATTTATCAATATACAAATTAATATTTACGTTATTTTACTTCAAATATCAATCCTGCGAATGTAAATGTACTAACATTGTAAAATTTATTTATTTAAATAAAATAATATTAAGATTTTATTAAAATTTTCTTTAGAGTGACATCACTGCAAACAGGTGAATACAATATTGTATTCATTACAATACCACTTTCATACGATTACAATGTGGACACCAGAATACCAAATCTATACGATGTCTTATAGAACATTGAAATCATTATTGTATAGATTACAATATTGCTTCGGATACAATGGTCACCAGAATAAGGCCGAATATGAAATATATAAATTTATAAGCTGTACATACATTTTCTATATCTGTTCTATTATTTATACTATTTTTTTCTTTTTTTATGTGGACCATCTCCAAAATCAATCGTTTTTACCTCCCGCTGCCCTTGGTAAGGGAGGTATAGGAATCGTGTTAAAAATCACATATCGAGATTTTAGTAAATGACCACGTTTTAAGGTCCCTAGAATCCAATTTTAATATTTTCACGATGATGTCTGTATGTGTGTATGTATGTGTGTGTGTGTGTGTGTGTGTGTGTGTGTGTGTGTGTGTGTGTGTGTATGTGTAGGGATTTTGTCTTCGCTCTAACTCAAATACTATCATTCAAAAAATTCTGAAACCTTTTATTTGTACCATATTCTAATATGCAAAGAAGCCATTAGATTTTGGTGTAAATCGGATAACCGGAAATGACACTTTACCTGAAGCTCATAATGGTTTTTCTTCAAAAAATACCATTAAATGCCATTTTTTCGCATTTTGTCGTTATGAAAATTAAAGATTATTGAATTTTCTACAGGAATACATTAATACTTTTTCTATATATATTTTACAGATAAATTTAAAAATATTTTTTTTCACAAGTCCCGAAGCCTAAGAAAAACACAATTCCTTTGTTACGCAGTTCATATTTCAAATGAATGTAACTGACAGTAAATGTCACTCTCAAAAAACTAATCACTTCAAATTAATGATAGTGACATTTTAAAAAGAAAATAGTAAATAAAGAAATAGTTCTATGCAATGGAACAGTTTGCAGCGTTAGTAAATCCGTAGGTATGTATTTAAATTAACAAAAATTAAATAGCGGGAGGTTTTGTGTTGGCCACATCAGATTTTTAAAATTATTTTCTTGTTCTAAAATTTTTACTTTACCATAGTTAAATATATGGTTATTTTCTTTTGGATGTTTTTCTAAAGCACTATGATTGTTTCGTGTTTTCTTTGTTTCACTATTATACTCTTCTCGTAATCTATCTTTTAAATAACTCTTTGACTGGCCAATATAAACCTTATTACAAATTTTGCACGCAATAATATATACTATGTTTAATTTCATTTTATCCTTTATATTTGATTTTAGGATGCTATAAAGATTTTTAATTTTCTTTCCGTTTTTAAATGCAATATTAATTTTATCATTTTTTAAACTTTTGACTATTCCTTAAAATAATTCTTTTACATATGGAATCGATACATATCTCTTATTATTATTGTTTCCTGCGTTATTATTGGTACTTTCACTATTGTTATAATTCAATAATCTATTTATTAAATTTTAATGGAAAATTATTTTTCAAAAACGTGTTTTAATTTTTAATTATTTCCTCCTGAATATCTGTGTGAGTTAATCTTATTGCTGTAGTTTTTAATGCAAGTGTAGTGTTTATTTTTTGTTTGATGGGGTGATTTGATGTATAATTGATGTATCTTTCAGTATTAGTTTCCTTTTGATAACATTTAGTTTTTATGCTATTGTTTTCTCTAATTAAAAGCATATCCAGGGACGGAATTTGATTATTAGTTTCCACTTCCACTGTGAATTGAAGATTCCGATTATAAAAATTAAATATATCAACTATGAACCCTACTTTATCTTAAAGAACTGCTAAAATGAAATCATCCACATATTTCTTAATAAACGGAATTTCAAATGGTATTTTATCTAAACAATTATGCATAAAATCATCCATCACAAGTTTAGCAACTGCTACCATCGCCGGATTTCCCATAGCCACACCAAAATTTTGTTCCGTTCCAAATCTGATTTTCAAAAAGAAAGTAACTCGCATCCATGCAAAATTTTGAAATTTCAAGTAATAATTTTTTTGACAGGTGTTCCATTTGAACATCTTCATATATTTTACTAATATTTTCTAATGCTAGATCTGTAGGTATATTTGTAAATAGTGATTTTACATCCAACGAAATTAAAACGTAATTATTAGGTATTTCTATATTTTTAATAAATTCACAAAATTCAAAACTATTTTTAATATTAAAATCGTTATTCTTTTCCCTGTTATTAATCAAATTTACCAACCATTTGGTAAATTGTATGATGGTGAACCATTACATGAAACTATTGGTTTTAATGGTAGATTTTCTTTGTGTGTTTTTACTAATGCGTATATTCTAGGTGAAACTGCATTATTTACTTTCATTTGTTTTCTTTGTTCACTGGAAATAACTTCTTCATTCAAAAGTCTGTTAACTAATTTATTACTCATTCTGGAAAATATTTGTAGGATATTTATTTATTAATTTGTAAGTTTTATCGTCAGCTAATAAATCCATCATTTTTGCATTATAATCATATCTATACATTGCAACAGAAGTATTACTTTTATCTGCTTTTAACATTACTAAATCAGAATTTGCTTTAGATAATTACGAGTAACATCATATAGTTTTTGCTACTTTTCATTTATTGTATTTCTTTTATATTTTAAGTTGCTTATAAAATTGGAGATTATGCTTACAATACTATTCCTCTTTTCATTTTTAATTGCTGAATCATTTTCATCATTTAGTATATAACGCGTGTTTCTTCGGACTGTGATTATGATTTCCTAAATAATGATTACTTGAATAATGATTCCTTCGAATCATGATTAAATTTAATCCCAAAGAAACAACAAAATTAACTCGATCGACGCGAAACCTACACAACGGCGAACGAACTAGCGGCAAACATCAAATGATAAATCAGCTATTTTGTTTGTATTAATACCCAAATCGAAAATAGTTTAAAGATGAATTTTGCTGAAGCAGAAATAATATTTTTAGTATGGAATGTGAAGTAAAATATGAAAACACGTTTCTTTAACTTTTTTGTACCTGCAGGATCTAATATTAGAAAAATCAAAACCAGTAATGAATGTTGAATCTGCTGATTCAAGTTCTACTAGTTCGGATGATTCTGATGTAGACATAAATTTGCAAATTCCAATATTTCATTGCT
Organism: Ophonus ardosiacus; assembly: GCA_943142095.1. NCBI lineage: Eukaryota > Metazoa > Arthropoda > Insecta > Coleoptera > Carabidae > Ophonus > Ophonus ardosiacus. Next base: position 22,963,892 of record OW964834.1, on the reverse strand, counting down.
TGCTTTTTCCATTTCAAATCTTTTGTTATTTCAATCACAGTGATCATACGAAAAGACTTATTCAGAAGGGAAAGGGGAATGGCTTGTTGTGATTACAAAATAAAAGGGTGGGGATAACGAATAACGAACGAAGAAACAATTTTCTTTTTGATTATGTTCACTTAGTTCAATTTTATCACGAATCACAGTCCAAAGAAACACGCCTATCTTCAACAGTACATAATAATTGTTCATGTTCCGGAGGTCGAATGGCGCTGCGATAGTTCCGTCGTCTGAAATACAACAACTGTGTACACCAACCGGCAACACTGTCATTCAATCATATTTTACAAGCGTGAATTGTCATTCATCAGCTGACATATATCTCATGTTTCATTTTTGATTGACATTTGTCACTCGAGTACACAGCATTTTGTAAATACTTAGCACAAATTATGTATAAACGTTTTAATTATAGCTAATAATGTTTATAAAAATAGATGTTTCAACTTAACACAATTTATAACTTCCGAAAAAACAAATGACAAATGTCAACACTTTTAGTTCTATATAAACGACGTTTCGTTAACTTACCTTGCAAATAAAACCAAAATCGAAGCAAGAAATTTTTTTATTAATTAAAATATCAAGTGCACATGAAACATAATATAGTTATTGGCTCGTACCACGATCACGGTTCTAACATCGGTATTAGTTAAAACCTTGACGACGACTTGACACATACTTCAGGTTTATAAACAAAAATCAGTGATGCCACTATACTGATTAAACCGAAAATGTACTGACAGGCATATTCAATACATTTGGCTTCAATATTCTAAATAATTTATCTTAAAAACAAGTCCAGAGACAAATCGTATTAAACAATTTAAAATAATGAAGCCAAATGTATTAAATATGCCTATCGATACATTTTCGGTTTAATTAGTATAGTGGCATCACTGATTTTCTTTATAACCCTGAAGTACGTGTCAAATAGTTAGCACGGTTCTAGCTAACACCAATGTTAGAACCGTGATCGTGGTACGAGCCTTTATGATTATGAGCTTTCATTAATTGTATGAAATGGACTACAGTAAATCCTTTTAATTGTTTAATCCCAATCAATAACATTTTTTTATTTGCAAAACAAGTCCGTAGGAATTAATTTTCAAGAGTTACCTACATAAAACACACATGTGTGAAAAAAAAATTAATATGTTTGATACTGTTACGAATTAGACTAATAAATCAAATAAATTATCAGTATTATCACAATTATAAATAGGTATATTTCAAAAATGTAGGCGTTTGAAACAATAAATTCCGTATTCCTATTCCAATATGCAATGTGAATATGATTTTATTGATAATACACTCACAGTTGCCAGTGCTCAGTTCGCATTACAATTGTTTACAAACTTGATGGTCAAGTTATTTGTTTGACACAATATAACACAAACTGATATTACATTTACATACTAGTACGTTTGAAGCAAATATTACATTGTAACATTATAATTTACATTGGAATTCATTGGCTGAATAGAATTTATGTAAAGTTTAACAATGTGTATTGAATATTAACTGTTAATTCTCATTTACCTCAATTTAGGATTAATCGGAAATTGAATTTCGCCGTAAATCAATATGACTACATGAAAAGTTTTATACAAGTACATGTATATAAATGATTGATTGAATGTATTGGGAGATTTATTTAAAATCAAAATAATATAAATATTTTATTCAAACAAAATAATATACCAAGTATCGAATTTATTGACATAATATAAAAGAAGCATATTCTAAAGCATCAACATTCCGTTTCAACCAAAATTATTGTAAATATTTACCAGACACAGCCATACTTAATATTATGTTTGAATATTGAATATACATAATAACAACAACAACTATTATTTAAATTATCGACCAGGATAGTGTGCGGGCAACGATATGTTTTATCTAGGGCTATATCCGATGTTGCACTTTTGTCACCCTAATATCTAATCCTAAATTTATATGCCCGAAATAATGTCATTATTTAGCATTTTAGGAATTAGATTTTAGGGTTTTGCAGGAGCACACTATTCCATGAAGTTGACGCGCACTTATTAAACAAATCATGTTTATTGCTATAATTTGTACAAAACGTCAAATTTACTGTCAAAGAGCATAGGCGCCGACTTTTCATATTGGGTACGGGTGCACAAAATAATAATAATAATAATAATAATAATAATAATAATAAAATCTGTTGCGGCCAGCACAATACCTCTCGCCATTTCCGTTTCGTGTATCGAATTTAACATTTCTTATTCACACAAATAATTCTAATTATATCAATAAGTGTATCATGTCTCTTTATTATAACAATACTGTAATTAATTATATAAAAATCAGAATAGTTATAATTTTTTGCTTTGAATTTATTTAGTATTTCTTATTTTATGTGTATTTCTATATTACGCTAAGACTAAGGTTGTGATTTATTATGTAAACATACGTATCTCGAAGTGTGGAGGTTTACTATGTTGTGGAACGTGTAGCGCCTAAAAAAGGGAAGGTAGGGACTTTCTAAATTAAATATGAGAAATAACACAGAAAGTTGAACAAATGACCCTATTACTTTTCAGTATGTTTTCCTAAAGTCATTGTATAAGTATGCTGACAACTACTTTCAAATTTACCGTCATTATCCAAAGCGATAGATGCGCACTACACAAGTCTGTGACTCTGTGGCCACGAATCACAATACAGAAGGAGAGGGCGGTTGAACCTCAAATGTGTCTGCGAAAATGTGCCGAGACAAAGACAAGCGATGCTAGAGAGAGACAACATATAGAGCCTATCTACATCACTGAAATGTTATGAGTATTACGGAATAAAAATAAAATATATACATAAATAATCTATTTATTTAAAATGAAAACTATATAAACTAAGGTATATATTTACATTTTAATAATTATTGATAAAGATTTTAAAAAACTAACTATAAATAGTAATTTTGAATTTTTTCTAAGATCCTTACATTTAGATTTTATATATTTTTTTTTTTGTTGCATATAATAATATTGTCGTATTCGCATGATAATAAATTCGTGAATAATATACGAGAAGACCAATGTTTTGTGCTCAGTACAAGAAAAAGTAAAATTATAATTTTCCATTATGGTCAAGATTTTTTCATGATATACTTGATCTGAGTCTATAAATTTTAATAAATTATTTTCTGCAAATACACAAAAATTAAAAATATTTGTATTTGGATGTGCTAAAAAACTACTATTTTTAAAATCTGTCAGTTTAACTTCCGGGGGATAATTGTTTTCATTTTTAAGAGCATCTGTGCATAATTTACAATTTGTTCTTTTTAATAATTTGTGGGCAAGGAATCCTGTGATATAATATAATACGAAATTCGCAGTCTCCGGCTTGTAATAACTATGATCATTATATTCTATATAGATTTCTTTATCTTCAGAAGCAAGTTCATCTAGTTTTTGCTTTATCTGATCAATGTAAAATTGTAAAATATTCGAATTTTAAATGGCACAAAAGTGACCCCTGTGGTGCACTCTCTACGCCAGCAATGAGTGCCCGTGAGGTGACGCCTGGTAAGCGCCCGCACGGTACAAATATATCATCATCATTACCGATATCTGCGATAAAGCAGATTGGCCCACCCATAAATGGGTAATATGCCGTGATGATATATTTATTTATTTATTTATGTAAAATTGTTTATTTGTATTACAAGTCTTAAATACATTCTGAAACTCCTGTAAACTTACAATACTTAAATTGTCACTATTATCATTATAGGTGGGTGAATAATTATATATAATTTTATAAATATACTCAACATCCTATGCAGCTGTAATAATGTAATAAATGTGGGATGATTATTGGTCCCTCCTGCTTGACGAATGGTCCCAAAAAACCTCTGCCAACTTAACAACAAAATTAGCATATAATAAAATTGATACATTGACATCCAGTTCTTTCCAAAACAATAATAATAAATTATTGCAACTAATTTATTAAATTAAAATTTAATGATCGCATGATATCTTTATCCTCGTTCATAAAATTTTTATTTACTTTGGAATGATCTGATGTGTATCTTGCTAACTTTGTCTGTTGCCAAAGGGTTACAATAAATTTAAATAAAGTTTATTATAACAAATTCCTCAACTCATTCTTACCTATAGTACATCTTGATTAATTTTTGCTGTTAATACGTATCTGAAATTACACGAATTTAACAGATATGAGTATAATTCTATGGTGGAAATGAACGTAACGCGAAATCCTTCACTTGTAGATTTTGTTAAAAAATTATTAGCTTCAATAATACCTTGCTGTACCATTTTTTCCCATTCATTTAACCAGGTTGGAAAATTTGTCAGTACCTTAATTATAAAAATAATTTATCTCCTGTAGTTCAAAGTAACAAATATGTAATATTACCTGTAAGTCGTTACTGCTTTTTCTAATACCTTCAATGAACGTTTTTCTATTGAGTACATGAAACACATCATTTAATTTCCGAGTTATCGCAATAGTACCCTCAGAACCTTGGAATAAATTTGGATTCTGTTCATTATAAAATTTTAAAGCGGCCACCGTAGATTTACTAAAAATCTAACATTTTGTATTAATAAATTTCTCGTATCTTTTGCATATTTGATGGAGAAATATGGTTTCATGTTATTATTTTCAATAATACTTTGTTCCTCGTGTTCAGGTGTAATCATGGCACACTGATTCGAAATTTGTAAAACAATGATAACTTGTTTGAATTGATAATTTTAATTGTAAGAAATACATACCTGTTACAACTTTCGGCTTTTTTGCAATAGATTCGGGACAATTTGAGGGAAAATATTTATTAATAATTCTCCTCTTTTTTTGTAGTTTTTGTCATATATTTTGGACACTTCGGAAAAATACATGGGATGGCATTCGATTTCAGTCTACAACGACCCAAAGGAATATAAAATTATTTATAAAAATATAATCATTTTATTAACTTATAAAACATAATTTATCACTCACCGTGTTTATTCCATCACTCCATGTTCTTATAATATCTTCTTCACAAAAATGTTTTTCACAAACAAAGTCTTTCACAGATAAAATTCTGTCCTTTCTGGCAATTTGTCTCTTCCATTTTTCTAACAAATCTAAGTCTTAACACGCCTATTTTATTTTTATTATTATCATACCCACTGGTGCACATAGGAAAAAAAACATTTTTTATCCATTTTAATAATTAAATAATTTAAAACTTATTCATATACCCCACCCCATCAACACAATATTTAAGCCGGCAAGAAATGAGTCAAACTAAGGAAGTAACGAACACAGCTCACGAAGATCAGACTCTATCTCCTGTCTCTATCTACGAATTTACTGTTTCACTCATGGCATCAATTCGTTGCCATTTGTACAGCAGGCCCAAAATACGAAGTTGCATAGATGTGTCTGTGGCCTATTACATGAGATTTGTCAAATGTATAGAGCGAGATGCATGCAAACAGTTCACATCTATCTATTTAGAATTGTTTGTGTATTTAATTATAACGCAACTGGTATGATTGAAGATGAAAATAGATTAAAATATAACATATTGAAATATTATACATAGTTATTTAAAATGCAGAAAAATCTTACGGGTGCACTGCACCCGTGAGTATCAAGTAACGGGTACATGAGCACCCCTGGCACCCGCGAAGTGGGCGCCTTCTTAGCTTCTATTTTTTAAAATATAATATAAACATTTAATCTAAACCATCAAATTAAATCGCATTGTATAATTCATTCTTGTTGTTCTTAAGTGTTGCCATGCAAATCAATAGATGTCGACAGTGTGCCATACGGACTTGTATTTATATGAAAAAGACCTAAATCCTAAATACAAAATGTCAAAATACAACTTCGGACACAACCTACTTTTCATAGATGTTAATATGCGTCTTCATTATTTGCATTATCTGAGATAATTTACCTCAAACCTTCAAAATATATCGACTGCATTTTTGACGTTAGCAGTTCCGCAGGTTTAAAACATATTAATAGAAAAATATTTCTCTAATACTACCATGAAAAATATTCTGTAACAAGCAGTCAAAGCCCGTTTGTTTTTCAATTCACCCATTTAAAATATATAGAACATGCAATTGTTTTCAAAATCAAGTTGGCTTTGCTTGGTGCACTGTTAAATAACAATTAATTGCTTTTGTATGATTCCAATAATATTTTATTATTTTTAGCAAAAATGTCAATAGAAGAGGGAAATAGGTTTTTTTTAAATAGTGTAATAATAATAATAATAATAATAATAATAATAATAATAATAATATTTAGTGCCCAACAATTACATACCAATATTTGAACAAAAATTGTAAAATTGAAGAATACAACGCGTCAAATTGTGAAATGGTATCATAGCAACTAATAAAAAGAGATAAATTTAGAAATAACAGTTAATTTTATGTTAATTTTATATCAGTTCCGTAAGTGATATGATTAGGTCGGCAAATTAAGCAATAGCATTGGCATTAATGCACATAACATTTATTGGTAATCTAAAGGACAGTTTTATCATATCTGGTTAAAATTTTAAATGACAATTAAATAAACTATATTAAATCTGATTATTGACAGCAATGATAAATTTATGATCTGACAATTCATTTCGTTTCAGTTTTGTTTATTTAACTGACAGTTAAAATTCCAACCGGAGATTATAAACTGGCCCGTAGAAGTAGATTAGTTTTTGCTACTTGCTACATTTGTACGATATAGTGTAAGTGCCCTGGAAGACATTCTTGGAACATTGATATTGATTTTACAAAGTAAGTCTGAACAACCTATAACGATGTCTTGTATTTTATATAAGAATAATATTGACATGTAATTGAAATGCTCCAAAAGTTAATCATAGCTTATTCTACGAATAGGACAATGACTGCCTTGTTTAAAACATATGAACTTTAGGAACCTAAATTGATTATTTTTCTTGAATATGGCCATCATAGATTGGATATCAAATTGTAGCAAAATAAAACATTTTAGACTGAATGAAACCAGAATGTAATATACGTAGTATTGAAGTATCTTTAAAGAGTACTATTTCTAATAATGAAACCTAATAGTTTATTACAATGTGAAATAACATCTTAGATAATATGCTTTTGTTTTTCAAAAAAATCAAGTAATTGTACTAAGTTAAATGTTATGGCGACTGACCAATATTTAATTTTCAAATAACTTCGTAACCACACATAACAAAAAATTGCTGTGGCCAGCACAGGACGTCTCGCCATTTCCATATTAGGCTATATAAGTATTGTATTGCACTTCGCTATCGAACCGTCGTTTTATAACAAAAAATTACAGAACTTAACCCAAATATTGTTTTTTATTGTATTTAACATGTCTTCTGCACACATAATTCTTATTATATCTATATTTTTCATTGTATGAGGGAGTTTCTAAATGTCAGAAATTCTTTCACTTCATTAACCAGATTGGCGGTATTTCCGGTGGATATATGCATTTTACCTATAATTTTAAATATTTAATTAATAAAACAATAAGAAAGATTAAATTTACTTCCCAGAAAAAGCTATTAGAATGTCAATAATACTGTTGATGTTTAACACTGACATCTGTCATTTACAAACTATGTTATAAACATTTGAATTTGTCAACTGGTTTCCTTAGTATAGTTTAGCTTCTAAGTTGGAGTACATCCGATTATTCCATATATTATAGTGTCTTTATCTCCAAATCTATACAAGATATAATAAAATTTTTAAGTGTAATAAATAAAGCATTTTGTGTCTTCAATATTTGTAATAACAAAAATTTCCAAAACATTATATTTAGAAGATTTTTTTTTTAAAAAATACTACTTCCGGTTGTCTAGTTGTTATCAAAACCTTTTCAGTTCTTCCCATGAATGTCAGATTGAGGAATTCATAGTTAAACGGGACTCAAGACTTATAGTTTTTGAGGAATCGTCCCTTCAACACACACACACACACACACACATATATATATATATATATATATACACGCGCGCGCGCACACACACGCACACACACACATGCGCAGACATCATTTTAAAATGTTTATAATCAGATTCTAGGGTCCTTAAATCGTGCTTATTCACTAAAATCTGGATATGCTAATTTTAGCAGGAATCCAATACCTCTCTTAGGGAGAGTTAAAAAGAATTGAAATTTTGTTTAATTATACAGCAGGTGTCTCTTAAATAGGGGGACATGGCTTAAACACATTCCTGAGGCTAAAATAAGACGATTTAACTAAACTTGCTTCTACCGGAAAGTGTACCATTTAGCCAGAATTTTACTTCAGTTCTTCGAAAAAAAATTAATTTTGCTTATAATAACTGAACGCTTTATACGATTTGGATAAAATTTGATATGACAGTTCATATGGTTATAAGTAATCTTTTAAAGTGATACTTCTTATTATTAGCGAACCAGTAGTGTATGAAACTTAGGTGTTCCAACATTGATTAGACCGCAACTTTTAATGGCCAAGCCGATAACAAAATTATTTGTTTTCAGAAAAATACATTCAATAGTAAACTTTTTTCTTTGTGTTTAATTTATGATATCTATTACGGTTCAGACAGAAAAAAACTAAACCTGAGTGACTGCATCGTGAATTTTTTTTAAACAAATTTAATCTAGCAGTCTGTCTAAATGTCAAACAATTACCTAATTTCCAATGACAGTAACAATAGGGTATTCCACCGTAATCGAAAAGAGTAAAAGTTTATCAAAAATATGAAAAATAACAGTTAAACGATACGGCAAATACCAACTATTTTTTTTAATACTCCCTCTAAAAAATCCGGGGAAAATAGGATTCAAGTTTGAACTCCGCTTTTACTTCGTTTCAACTAAGAAAATACTTATTCGGGTGTGTCGGATATGTTCGGATACTGTTCGGGTGATTTTCTTGTCTTCGCATGTATGTTGATCTATCGGCTGCACTCCTTTGAAATTTGTTTGAAATCGTGTCACTATGCGCTTCCAACTTCGAGAATGTCAAAATGTTTTTGTAAAATAAAAAAAAAAGTAAAATGAATTAATTGCAATAATATATTTTCTTTCTCTAATACTAAAATATAATATTACAATTCAAATATATATTATTTTGTAATTTGTTCATCATTTTTTCGTAAGTCGGTGAACCACTGTTTGTTTACTTCTGGTATACCCACATTACCTACGTCACAAATAAAATTTAAAATTCATGGCTTAATATCCCGCTTATTTGGAGAAATTTTAAAGTCGGATTTTCACATATTGTTTTGCATACTTATGTAGTTCAAGATAAAAAAATAAAAAAAATATCGTGGAATAGCCTATTGTTTATTGGTTGTAAAAAAATTCCTTTGCAATATTCGGATACTAGTAACATCCGTTTGTTCGGCCTAATAGTATTTTACAACCATTATTATAAATAACACGAATAAATATGTTAGCTTACTACTAAATAAGTTGAGAAGATTGACAACTCTCTACTGTCAATTTTGCATTTAATTTTACTATATTTTGTTATTACTATAAATTTATAAAATTTAACTAAATCAACTTAAAACAATTAATGAAACGTTTTAGAAGGCTGAAAAATAAGGAATTTTAGTTTATATAACTACAATTTAGATGTTTTTTTTTTCTGTGTGCACTAGAAATTTGAGAAAGATGTTTCATATAAAATTTAATTGCTTTATATAGTCTATCTACTGACGTATTGAGAATTTTGTTTGTCCACTATTTTTGAATTTTTTTTCGATTCTAATACAAAATGTCCTCTTTCTTGGAAACAGTTGAAGAACAGACCTATGTTAATTGCTTTTTTTACTTTTTTAGTCAGTATTATATGCCTTTAAAATTTCATCCAAATGTATAGAAACACCTGTATATATCATCACGGATACCCAAATTTATGTGTGCAATTCAGCTTTATACCATAGACTAATCTCACTGTATTAGACATATAACATCTTATTAGTTATAACATTCGTTTCGAATGAAACAATTAATTTGTTAATAAATTTGTGAAAATTCAACTGTTATCTGCCAAATTCACAAGATGCCAAAAAAGTTAAAAAAATTAAAGAAAACGTTTTATTATAATAAATCATTTATCATTATTGTTATTCAGTTGTAGAAAAAATGAGTTTACTGTTCTCTCATGCATTAATAGTTATATTTGTAACATGAGAAAAAAACTATAGATAGATTTATTTTACCAATAAGAAAGTTAAACAAATGCTATGAGTGAAATAATGCACTTTTTACTTTAATTGCATACAATTTTATAAACCCAGTTTAATTAAAAGAGTGCACTGGACGTAAAAATAGATGTATTTGGAACACAAGGCACTGTAGTCTATAGTTCACAAATAACAATAGGTATTCATAAATTTTTATTTGTTAGATATCAAAAAGTAAAATCTTTCTATCTCTCTCTATCACTTCTTTTTCTCTGTCTGTTACTTGTATTGTTCATATTTAACCATCCTTTGAAAATCTTATGGATAAACTTATCGATGAACAGCGTCCGTATATAGTGAGATTAGTCTATGTTTATACTCAGATATCGGTAATGAGCATAAAATTATTAGTATCGTGATAGCGTTTACCAGGCGTCATCACACGGGCACTCATTACTGGCATGGAGAATGCACCACAGGGGTAATTTTTGTGTCACTTAAAATTCGAAATCTAACGTCGGTCAGAATCGATTTATTATTACGTGTACATATTGAATTGTTCAATCAATGTTCTATCCGTTACGTCATAAAATGTTTAATTCGTTATAACTTTATACTGCAGAATATATTTTTTAAATTGTTTAGCTTCACTATTCATTATTCATTAAGTATTTTACGATTTTCATGTATTTTTTTTATTTCGATAATGGTCTATTGGCTCATTAAACATAAAACTGATACTATTTCCTGTGAATACTAGATTTTAAATTATAGATACCTACTTGTCTATTTTTAAATATAGTTACCTAAATAATTCACTTCTTTTTACAGAAGAAACATTATTATGGAGCAACATAAATTCATTAGTAATAAAGTAATTTAAAACAATTTGTCGCCCCTGTAGTTCTGGCGCCAGGGTGCTCAGCACCCCGAATACCCTTGTTTAGCGCGGCCCAGCATATTGTGAATATTGAAATCTTTAAAGATGTTTTGTAAACAAGATATATTATTATACTCGCAATTTTTAGGTCAGAATTAAAATAAGCTTTTTTCTGTCATTTTGTCATACTAGTCAGTAACACCTCTTTTTTAACACTCTGTATAAAATTATGTAAGACATTCATAAAAAATGTGAATATTTTGTTATATTTAATTTTCGTTTTAATGTTTCGGTGAAAGAAATAGTGAAAATAAACCGGAGTAAAGTAGAATTTACAGAATATAGTGCCGGTACAATATTTTTCTATGATGTACGACACGAGTAACAAAAACGTGGCGGCATTTACGTCATCACGATATGCAAAATACAAGATGAATGATCATTTTCTTTCACTTGTTTTTCTATACTAAACGCCATTTTGTAGTGTCACATAGTTTTTTTTTTTTTGCGCCCGTATATGTGGGTAAAATTAAGGATGTGCCTTTACTTCGACGTCCGGTGCCCAAGTGAATTGATGTATATATTTAATTATGTGAAAGGATAGTTTTCAAGTAAAAGATTAAAAGAATATGGATGAGAAGAAAGAAATAATTATAACTGGAAAGGAGTGTACAACAAAAAATAAAATGTTACATACGAGTACATGAAATGTGAGAAATGAATTAAATATTATAGAATGTATATATATGTTAGAATTAAATTAATAAAATAAAACGTAATCAATTTCAACTGAACAGAATGTATTTATTTCACAATAATCAATGTCGATCAATTACAAATAATTAAAGTTTAATAAAGATGTTCTTGCAATCGTGTCGGATGCTCGAGTGTCCCGAATTTCAGTCCAGGCCCAGCAAGTTCCCGAAAAACCCTTGCTCAGCATTCCTAATGAATGCGGTATTGTTTGGGACACCCACAGTGTTGAGATAAGGCGACTTTGTTTAGAGACTGCTTACATTCGGCCTTTCCTGACAATTTGAGTGACCTCACTCAATCTTCATATGGACTGAAACTCGAATTCTCGAATTAGAACCACGTATTAACATGACCAAAATTTGCATAATACAACACACAACATATTATCTTTGTATAACATTCTGGATTCAGCGTCCTCAACAGCTTACAATGGCCTAACTGAAATAATAGGGTTAACTTAGCCAAGTTATTTACACATTAATAACAAAGTAATGAAATAATATTATATAGTAACTAGCATAACGAAACAACACCTTAAAGCTACTGGTCATTAAGTACAGGTACTATCCAATGACCCCAGGAATGTAGTGGATCCTTCCAGCAAACTGTATCCAATGACCACAAGTTACCTCCTTGTTTTGCCGCCATATCAGTGCGTAATCCACTACAGCCTGACCAGGAGTGTAGACTCGTTTCCGCGAAACTGTACCCAATTAAATATACGTGACGGCAATCCCCTATACCAAGTTTCCGCAGGTCCGCGTAACTTATTCAGAGCCAAATGACATACAGTTTTGTCATTCCACTGATAAATCTCAGCATATTCGTCAATTGCTCTTAGCCACTCGTCAACATTTTGAGTGATTGGATTGAACTCTTGAATAATATTATTCATGATAGAGGTAACACTTACCACTTTATCGTTGTCCCTCGCACCCCTACTCTGGGTAAGCCGATCCATACCTTTCACTATGGCATCGCTCAACTGAGTCATGGATTCGCTCAGTACGCTCCTCCTGGTCCGAGAGACCCTTGAACGCTCTGAACTCCTGGTTCTGCGTTCACAGCTACCCGCCGACCACCGCTCAGGGATGGAACTCCGGCTGCACCTCGGCCGTTGCTCAGGGGTGTACCCCCGTGTTCCCCTGTCAGAACTCCGGCTTCGGAGCCGCTCCACCTCTCGATCTGCACTTCGACGACGGTGACTACTCCTTCGTCTCCAGTCGCCTCTCTCTCCAGATCGTTTGCGTCGCGGTCTTCCCCGCGTTTCATGCCGTGGCATTTTCAACACTTTACACTGTTTCTTGTAAACCACTCGCACAAGTTCTTTATACCATTTCTGATGTTAGAATTAAATTAATAAAATAAAACGTAATCAATTTCAACTGAACAGAATGTATTTATTTCACAATAATCAATGTCGATCAATTACAAATAATTAAAGTTTAATAAAGATGTTCTTGCAATCGTGTCGGATGCTCGAGTGTCCCGAATTTCAGTCCAGGCTCAGCAAGTTCCCGAAAAACCCTTGCTCAGCATTCCTAATGAATGCGGTATTGTTTGGGACACCCACAGTGTTGAGATAAGGCGACTTTGTTTAGAGACTGCTTACATATATATATATATATATATATATATATATATATATATATATATGTATGAAAAAAGCGTGTAATATATAAAAAATAATAATGTGTCCCGTTCGAAGAACCCGAACATGTGATGGATCTGAGGAACGATAGCCGGCACAAACTCGAAGGACATCGTATGTTTACGAAAATTAAACTCTGTTTCGCAGTTTTGTCATGTTTATTGATTATGTACAAAAATATACACTGTGCACTGCGAGCGAGTAAAAAATGATAAATTCTCAAGACTGAATAACTAACCGTTCAGACTGCAGACTGAGACCATACTGCCTAACTTAAACTCTACAAGAAGATGTAACCCCATATTCTCACCTCTTAAAGCAGCACTAATTCCGAAGTAGCGCTTTTTCGATTTTTTAAATTTTATTTTATGAATAGACAAGAATATGTATCATATGTTTGTAAATTAAATCCTATAATATTTGAAATAAGTGGCATTTACAATTTAATTTATTTTTATATCTTATTTTTTACATAGAAATGGTGGGGTGTACAACTCTCTGTCGGTCACTTGCCGAATAAATGAAAGTTCTGGAATATTCTATAGATACACGAGACACATATATAACAAATATAAACAATGCTTATTTCTTTATAATTTTACGAAAATATTTTCCTTATGTGTTATTTTCGAGTTTCAAAAAAGTATATGTAAGTATAACATGCAGATACAAAATTGGGAATAATTTTGGATAATTAAATTTTAGTAATACTTAAATTTGTGAAACATCATGAAATTTTCCAAACAAATGTGAGATAACACAAAATTTGATCGGATGATTCAAAAACTAATTAACGAATTTTTGAGTGCATTGAGCATTACTGAAAAATAATCTATATCGTACATACATACATACTAGTTAAACTCTAGATTTGAACTGATATATCAGATATTAGTTGGCCGACTTTAAAGAAAAATAAATATGGCAAATAGAAACTATTGGCCAATAATTATTGCCATATTTTTACCTAGAAATACAACCATTGGAAGAAACGAGAACGAAAAGATAGATGACTTCTTGTTGTTGTACACAGTATAAACAACGAAGTCATTATAATCTAGAACACGCCAAGTAAAGGCATTAGACCACTGAAATATATACTAACTGGAACTCGCATACTCTACCTATCAGCGTACGCTGCACTGAGTCCCCATTGAACAATAATGGCTGGTCCTGTTCGCGCACGTTCGTGTCGAACCGAACCTAGCCGAATAATTCATATCATAGCTGATCGCTTTATTTCCATGTTTATTCTACTCACATACATTTTATTTAAATCTCCGCCACATGAAATAATTTCCGTCTACTCACGAACTGTCCCGATGTTTGCCGACTACTCCAGCAGCCAGCTTTCAATGTGCTTCACAGTCACGGTACGTACGCGCATTCCAGTTAGTATATATTTCAGTGCATTAGACAGATTACTATATTATCTTAAAAAATAAAAAAAAAATAAAGCGGAAACAACTAAATATGGCCGATTGTTTTCACTTGATGGAGAAAATCATCATACAGTAGTTTCAGCTTATGACGAACCACTACCTGCCATTAAAAACAATTCGTTATTGAAGAGCTTTGAAATAACAGAATAAGTTACTATTTTCTCATTTATTAAAAATTATCCGGATATTTCTTTTACTTTCTTCTTCTAAATTTTAGTAATAAATCAGGGAAATTCAATATCGGCAGAAACGAAAAATAACGATTTCTCATTAAGATTTCAAAATAATAAATCGAACATTTAATTCTTCGCAAAATGCATTGCAAGATTTTTTAGTAATCAGTATTCTTGAACTATAAACAAAATATTCTTTCTTCTAATCAACACTTTTCCAGTTATTATTTCAATATAAAAATGCTAGAAAAATATCCGTTTGGTGAGAAAATTATTTTAGTTATAACCAGTGTTGGGTCAGATAATGATTTTCGTTATCTGGATAACAGATAAAAGATAAATTTGCGCAATATATCTAGGTAAGGATAACAGATACTTTACATGTTATCTAGATAAAAATTGTAGATAACAGATAAGATACCTGAAAAGTAAGCAACCGTGATTTCTTACAAAACTTTCTTTAATAGTTTATGCTTGATTGATATGATGTGTGAAAAGGAAACAAAAAATATTCAGTGTACATATTTATTTAATAACATACAAACAAATATAGACACTATTCTAAAAATATCTATGTACATATTTTTTTATAATAGTAAATTATTGTTTTTTAAAAACAGTAATTTCTCAAAATTAGTATCAGATAGGCGATTGCTTCTTGGTGTGGGAATTTGCCCGCCCTACATTGAAAAGCCTTTCAACGGTACCAGATAAACACTGTTTTATATTATTTACCTGCATAAAATTAAGCATATAAAAATGCCAGTAAATGAATATTATCATAAATAATGTTGCTCACTATTGCTCACGAATCACGAGCGCACGTCATATCACAAGTAAGTTTACGCAGGCAAACACACCGGCGACGGAGAACACACGACAAGGAACACGGCACTATGCGATGCGGAAGGTTGTGCTTGTCCTAACTTGCTAAATAGTATTTTGACTAGCGAAAACTCGGCTACGCCGAGTATTCCCTAGGGCTCCGCCGATAGTGTTTTATAATAGTTTTATGTACGTCCAATCCGTTTAGGAACAATTTAAACGTAAAGTGCTAACGCTAAGAGTCTTTCAAAATATTTTTTTCCCGCCCACCCAAACAGCCCACGCAACCTGCCCACTCAAACTACTCACGCAACCTGCCCACGCAATATGCCCACCCAAACTGCCCACGCAACCTGCCCACCCAAAATGCCCACGCAACCTGCCCACCCAACCTGCCCACCCAAAATGCCCACGCAAAACAAAAGCCGTTCGAGTATTCCCTAGGGCTCCGCCGATAGTGTTTTATAATAGTTTTATGTACGTCCAATCCGTTTAGGAACAATTTAAACGTAAAGTGCTAACGCTAAGAGTCTTTCAAAATATTTTTTTCCCGCCCACCCAAACAGCCCACGCAACTTGCCCACCCAAAATGGCAACGCAACCCACCCAAAATGCCCAGGCAACCTGCCCACCCAAAATGCCCACGCAAAACAAAAGCCGATCGAGCTTTCAAAGTTTTAACATTTCAGCATGACAGCCTTTGACGTTACCTTTCATTTGATACCAAACACGACATGGTTCTGACAACTTTAAGCAAAAAACAAAAGCCGATCGAGCTGTCAAATTTTTGACATTTTTGCATGACAGCCCTTGTCGATACCTCTCATTAGATATCAAACACGACATGTTTCTGACAACTTTAAACAAAAAACAAAAACCGATCGTGCTGTCAAATTTTTGACATTTTTGCATGACAGCCCTTGACGTTACATTTCATTTGATACCAAAGACGATAGGGTTCTGACAACTTTAAACAAAAACAAAAGCCGATCGAGCTGTCAAATTTTTGACATTTCCGCATGGCAGCCCTTGACGAACCCTCTCATTTGTTACCGAAGACGGCACGGTTCTGACAACTTTAAGCAAAAAACAAAAGCCGATCGAGCTGTCAAATTTTTGACATTTCTGCATGGCAGCCCTTGACGTTATCTTTCATTCGATACCAAACACGACATGGTTCTGACAACTTTATGCAAAAAAACAAAAGCCGATCGAACTGTCAAATTTTTGACATTTCTGCATGACAGCCCTTGACGTTACCTTTCATTTGATACCAAACACTACATGGTTCTGACAACTTTAAGCAAAAAACAAAAGCCGATCGAGCTGTCAAATTTTTAACATTTCTGCATGGCAGCCCTTGACAATACCTCTCATTTGATACCAAACACGATAGGGTTCTGACAACTTTAAGCAAAAAACAAAAACCGATCGAGCAGTCAAATTTTTAACATTTCCCCATGGCAGCCCTTGACGAACCCTCTCATTTGATACCAAACACGACATGGTTCTGACAACTTTAAGCAAAAAACAAAAGCCGATCGAGCTGTCAAATCTTTGACATTTCTGCATGGCATCCCTTGACGAACCCTCTCATTTGATACCAAACACGACATGGTTCTGACAACTTTAAGCAAAAAACAAAAGCCGATGTCAAATTCTTGACATTGGAATATTTGTTTTTTACTTAGATACTTATGGGATGTGTGGCAACACTTTGAAAATGCACATGAATCACGGACATGAACCTTGGAAAATTATAATTTTTAAATATAATGTTTTAGGCCTTTTAAACTCCCTAAAACAAAAGCCGATCGAACTGTCAAATTTTTGACATTTCTGCATGACAGCCCTTGTCGATACCTCTCATTAGATATCAAACACGACATGTTTCTGACAACTTTAAACAAAAAACAAAAACCGATCGTGCTGTCAAATTTTTGACATTTTTGCATGACAGCCCTTGACGTTACATTTCATTTGATACCAAAGACGATAGGGTTCTGACAACTTTAAACAAAAACAAAAGCCAATCGATCTGTCAAAATTTTAACATTTCTGCATTGCAGCCCTTTACGATACTTCTTATTTGATACAAACACTACATGTTTCTGACAACTTTATGTAAATAAAACATAAACCGATCGAGCTGTCAAAATCTTGACATTGGAGTATTTGTGTTTTACTTAGTTACTTATGGCAACACTTTCTCTTATATTTTTGTTTAAAATTTATTATATTTTTTATTTGTAGCTTGGAAATTAATTGGCTAACTTCACAATAATGCAGTTAGGAATATTTGTTTTTCACTTATGCATGTAACACTTGTATACCGACTTCACATTGATCTAGTTAGCAATATTTGTTTTATAGGTACTTACCTAGTTACTTATGGAATGTTTGGCAACACTTTCGTAGTGGACATGAACCATGGACATGAACCATCAAAAATTATAAATTTTAAATGTTTTAGGCCATTTTTACTATTGTGAAATAATTGCCCATTCTTAAAATTTATGTTTATGAATTTAACATTTTTCAAATTGTCCTCATTTCAAAAATATTTCCATTTAAAGGTTCTGATTGACATGTCAAACAATCTTTCTCCTAGGGCTCCGCCGATAGTGTATTAGTGTATTATAATAGTTTTACGTACTTCCATTCCGTCTAGGTACCATTTTTATCAATTTCATATCCAAATTAGGTTCCATTTAAATACATGCCTTTTTCGTCGTTCAGCAACTATTTTGTCAATGGAAACATGCGTACATATGTTACTGTACGTTCATATTCACTCAATTATCACCTTTTCAACTTCTCTGTCATAAAAAGCAGACAGTTTTACCTATGGATAAAATGTAACTCAAGATTATAAATGAATTATTAATTACCATTTAAATAGAGAAAATAATTATAAAATACCTTTAATTATACTATTATATGCATAATAATCGTTCCATAAAAATATATATATCCACTTTTAACTAATCTTTATACATTTCTTATAATGGTTTGTCACCAACATTGACATGTCAAATGTGATAGATGACATCGTTTTTCTTCTTAATTTTGTACATGTAGACTTCGATGTATTGTTTCAAAAAGCCAAAATACGACCTTTAAAATTTTTTTACACAAAAACCATGCATCGTACAGAAAAATGACCTATTACCAGGAAATCAAGTTGAATTATTCTCTACATCTCAGAAAAATTTTCATTAAAATCGCTCTTACCGTTTAGCCTGTACAGGTGAGCAAAATTTCCCCGATCGTCGTGATTAAAGAAAATATATATATACTAGCGAAATCTCGGCTACGCCGATGTTCCCCTAGGGGGATAGTGTTTTATGATAATTTTGCGTACGTCCAATCCGTCTAGGCATAATTTAAACCAAAAGTGCTAACGCCAACAGTCTTCTTGGATACAAAAAACGACTTATCTTTATGCAAAAACCAAAGCCAAACATATGTGCTTGAGACTATTTCAGGAGTAAACAAATATTCTAATACAAAACAAGAATGATTTTAAAAACAATATACTAAGACCAGTACTTGACTAAAACGTTGCGAATGTCATTTTTTGTACGCCGAGCTCTCCCTAGGAGGATAGTGTTTTATGATAGTCTATACGTCTTTCCAATCCGTCTAGGCACACTTGAAACTCAAAGTGCTAATGCCAACTGTCTTTTCGGATACACAAACTAATTATGTTTATGCATAAAACAAAAACCGATCGAGATGTCAAATTTTTCACAATTCTGCATTGCAGTCCTTGACGATACCTGTCATCTGATACCAAACTCGGCATGGTTCTGACAACTTTATGCAAAAAACAAAAGCCGATGAAATTATTATATTTTTGACATTTCTGCATGGCAGCCCTTGACGATACCTCTCATTTGATACCAAACACGACATGGTTATGCAAAAAACAAAAACTTACCGAGCTGTCAAAATTTTGATCTTTCTGCATGGTAGCCCTTGACGTTCCCTCTCATTTGATACCAAACTCGACATGGTTCTGACAACTTTATGCAAAAAACAAAAGCCGATCGACCTGTAAAATTTTTGACACTTCTGCATAGCAGCCCTTAACAATACCTCTCATTTGATACCAAACTCGACATGTTTCTGACAACTTTACTCAAAAAACAAAAGCCGACCGAGCTGTCAAAATTTTGATATTTCTGCATGGTAGCCCATGACAATCCTTCTCATATGATACAAAACTCGATATGGTTCTGAGAACTTCAGGCAAAAAACAAAAACCGATTGATCTGTCAAAATATTGACATTTCTGCATGTTAGCCCTTGACAATCGATTTCATTTGATACCAAACACGACATGGTTCTGGCAACTTTATGCACAAATCAAAAGCCGATCAACCTGTCAAATTTTTGACACTTCTGCATGGCAGCCCTTAACGATACTTGTCATTTGATACCAAACTCGACATGGTTCTGACAACTTTATGCAATAAACAAAAGCCGATCGAGCTGTCAAAATATTGACATTTCTGCATGTTAGCCCTTGACGATCCCTTTCATTTGATACCAAACACGACATGGTTCTGACAACTTTATGCAAAACACAAAAGCCGATCGACCTGTCAAATATCTGACACTTCTGCATAGCAGCCCTTAATGATACATCTCATTTGATACCAAACTCGATATGATTCTAACAACTTTATGCAAAAAAAGCCGATCTAGCTGTTAAAATTTTGACATTTCTGCATAGTAACCTTTGACGATACCTCTCATTTGATACCAAACACGACATGGTTCTGTCAGCTTTATGCAGAAAACAAAATCCGATATTGTCATTTTTTAAATATTATTGGTTGGCAACATGTCTTATTTTACTTTATAAATATTGGCAATATTGATATTATTGTACGAACTTCACATTAATGCAGTTAGGAATATTGATTTTTTTACATAGTTACTTATGACAAGTTTAGCAGCACTTTCTCGTCTAGTTATATTCCATATTTACTATATTTTCATTGTCAATACGGTAGTTAAAGTACGAAATTCAGAATAATGCATTTAGGAATATTTGTTATTTACTTTGTTACTTATGGCAAGTTTGGCAACACTTACTCGTCTAGTTATATTTAAAATTTACTATATTTTAATTGGTAGTATGAAAATTATTAATGCACTAACTTCACAGTAATACAGTTAGGAATATTTGTTTGTCACTTAGTTACTTATGTTATGTCATGTTTACCTAACCACACTACACATTTTGAAATGTCAAAAAATTACAATTTTTAAAACATTGGTTTAAAGCCATTACTCATAAATGATATATTTGTTTCTTCATACCTTTAACGAATCTGTAGTTAATTTTTCGGAATGTATCTCCTGCTTTTAAAGATAATACCATTTGAAGTTCATCTTCAACTTGTCAAATGTGACACATGTCACCAATGACTTATCAAGTGTGATAGATAACATCGGTTTTCGTCTAAAAATTTTTAACGAGGACTTCGATGCATTGCGGGATGATTGTTTCCACTTTTAATCATTTTTGAGTCAAAAACTACCATTGGAGCACTTCTTTTTGTTGCCATTTGATCAAAATATATAGTTTGAACAGATATCTATCGTTATGGCCCTCAGCAGATCTACTGTTAGCGATTCAAGCTTGATTTATGGGGGGTAAAGGACAGGTACATATTAAATGGTTTCCTATTTCACTTTACTTTATTTTGTAATAATGAAACACATTTTTAAAAAATAAAATAAACATTTCTATTCCTGTTGCTTCTTGCGGCAAACATATCCGTTGCCATATTATGTAGTGCTATCCAACTGGGCCCGGTCTACCACAGGCTTAGTAAGGCAAAGCTATAACGGTAGAGAATTCTGTACAAACTATAACAAAATTCAAGCAGCAGTTCCAGTGTACATGTTAACTTTTGATTGAAGTTAAAATTTTGTAGGACGTAAGAAATGTTATATTTTTCTCGAAACCGATCATGCCATTTTATTTGGACTACAAGAATTAAGGCGGAAACATGTATAACTTATTTTTCACAAAAAATGGACATTTTTATTATTGTCTTTTAAGATAGGCTGTGTTTTTATTTTTGCTAATATTTTCCCAATGTTGTTACTAACAATAGGATAATAATTTGTTCAGGGCCGCTTCGTACGGTTGGGCTGGTTATGCCCAGCACAAAAGCGACGATCATAATGAACGCTATTTCAAGACAAAAGTAAATTTAAACAAATATCTTATTCGAAAAAAAAAAAGTTAATATACTCGTTACACAGTAAGGTAATAGTAATGAACAATATTTTTTTTATTAAATTTGTTTGCATTAGATGCCATGTTATAAGTAAAATAATTATGTTGATTGCAACAAAGAATATTTTGATTATAGCTCAAGAATATTGATTACTAAGGAATCTTGCAATGAATTTTGCGAAGACTTAAATGCTTGATTTATAATTCTGAAATCTTGAGTGAGACAACTTTAATTTTCCTTTCTGTCGATTTTGAATTTCCCTGATTTACTATTAAAATTTAGTAGAAGAAAGTAAAAGATAAATCTTCTCAAACGCATAATTTTCTGGCATTGTTCTTTTGCTTACAATAATTGCAAAATTGTTGATTACAACAAAGATAATATTGACTGTTGTAATCAATGGAAATTTAAATTCCTCAGGATTCAAATGTAAAGTATATTGATTTTAAACCAAAATTTAATTATTCGTACGTTTCAATTATAAACTATTTAACACCTACCTTTGTTAAAATGTAGCAACATTTTTAAGTGCTTCATTAAGAGATATCTATAGTAATAGTACTAATTACCATTTCAATGGAACAATTAATTATAAAATACAACAATTATTTTCTATGTAAATCATTTGAAACTCGCAAAACCATTTAAATAATTTATTACAAAACTAACCTCACTTTACGTTACCTTTGTTAAATTTTATTCATAAAATAGGGTTTATAATTTTTAACACATCATTGTCACTCATATATTCAAATGTATTGTTTCAAATAGTTAGTTTTTATTATTTGCAGCAGAGAAGTACACAAAATAATGATAAAAAAATTATAACATAAATTGTGCTATATAGTAAAATATCTCGGATAAAGTTACAAATATCTTATTTCTGACTTGAAAATTGAATATCCCACACTGCATTTACGTCGTATACAAATTTTTATTAATAACTATGGAGTGATTTACAAATTATTTAAACTTTACGTTTACCGCAAAATTGCGAATTACTTTGCCGGCAACCAACGCTTCAATATGCGACATTTTGCTATGTAGGCTATTTTTTTCATTTCTTCTTACTCATACCTCCGTAACGTTTAGAAATATCTTCAAAAATATGAACAAAATTGGATTTCTGGGCTTTTAAAATATAAATACACTCATCTCCGTTACCCAAATTTATTTAATGTAAGAGGTTAAATCGATTTCCTGAACCTAAAAAATTTTTTCATTTTAAATAAATTGATTTTGAATACTTACAACGTAACTAATTCATTTTTCATGTCTGTAGGTCTTTAAAATAATATTAAATACATTTTATTTCTTTTCATTTAAAAAAAATTACATTCATAGGTTAATATTTTGACAAGTGTCAAATATGACGTTTCCAAGTGTCTGAAATCCACATGAACCACGGAAATGAACCATCAAAAATTATAATTTTTAAATAAAATGTTTTAGGCCCTTTTAGCTATTGCGGAATAATTGCACATTGTCATAGTTTATGTTTATAAATTTACCTTCTTTCAAATTGTCCTCTTTTCACAAATATTTCGATTTAAAGGTTCTGATTGACATTTCACAGAGATCTTCGTCTTACTTTTTTTCATGGAAGACTAAGATATATTTTTTTACTTTTTGTTTCAAAGACCCAAATTTTCACTTTTAATATTTTTTTACACAAAAACTGTGCATTGTACAGAAAAATGACCTATTACCAGGAAATCAAGTTGAGTTATTTCCTACAAATTGCAACAATTTTCATTAAAATCGCTCACGCCGTTTAGGTTGTACAGGTGCGCAAAATTTTCACGATGCTCGAGATGAAAATATAGAGAGATCCTCTAGCCTTTTAGTATAAGGACTAGCGAAATCTCGGCTACGCCGAGCTCTCCCTAGGGGGATAGTGTTTTATGATAGTCTATACGTCTTTCCAATCCGTCTAGGTACAATTTAAACCCAAAGTGCTAACGCTAATAGTTTTCTCGGATACACAAACGACTTATCTTTATGTATATAACAAAAGGCATTCAATTTGTGAAAAATTTTGACATATGCGGCTGTGAGTCCTTAACAAGACGTCTCATTTGATACCAAACACGACATGATTCTGACAACTTTGTGCATAAAATAAAAGCCGATAGAGCTGTCAAACTTTTGACCCTTCTGCAAGACAGCCCTTGACGTTACCTCTCATTTTGTACCAAACACGACATGGTTCTGACTATTTTATGCAAAAAACAAAAGCCGATCAAGTTGACAAATTAGAAAGTAGAAGTAGGTATTATAATAATTTTACGACCGGTATTTGTTTTTTATAAAAAATATATTCTGAAATATCGAAAGCATGTTGACCGATAGATTCTTGTGATTCTTTGTGTTGTAGTCAAGCGCGGAGTTCAGAAACACAACTCAAGTATTTATATCAATTACGATTTAATTCTTTATACGTGCTGCGCGTTTTTTGTTGTTGTATTGTCGTTTTTAAGTTTTATTTCGCTATTTTCCTGAATTTATTTTCTTACAGTTTTGTGCAATTTACATTACATCAAGTGAAATGTTTCCTACAGGACTACACAATAAAAATGTCAAAATTTAGGAACAATTTCTAGAAATTCTGAATATAGTTTAAACATTTGAGAAGTAGTTAGAATAGTGGCCGACAATTTTGAATAATTAGAAAATTGAGAACAATTTGAAATAGTGTGCTACAGTCTGAACAAAGTTTCGATTATAAGGATTAAAACGAAATTAAAATAATTTCCAACAATTCTAAATAAATTTAACCAAGTTAAAAACAAATCAAGCCCAAATTCCAAATCTTACCTCAAGTAAATCTTATTAACATTTTCTGACTCACCTTTCGTCCTCAATATATTCAGATTTTTAACTGGTGTGAGTGTGAATTTATTCATAGGTTTGGGACCATCTTGAATTGAGGGTTAATTCGTAGATTCTTCCAATTGTCGAATAACTGAGATCCTTCTTGGGGCTGTATGCGATTCTTTCTTCAGCTTTTTGAATATCTAAGACTTCTGGTTCAAAATCTTGAATAATTTCTATTGTGTGCCACAAGGTGCCCTAAGAAATTTATTAATTTATTAACAGTGTGTGTATTTGCGCGAAGCTGAATGCGTTATTCGATTTTAAGTTTAATTAAATTAACACTGACCCAAAAATTCCATACTTAATAACGAACAAATAAACAATAATTACAATAAATTTTCAAAAATCCCTCCATTAGCATTAGCTACGCAAAGACTGACTCTGTTATAAAATTCTTGAACCACATTCGATATTTGGGCAATTGTAATATTTTAACAATTGTTTTGACTTTGAACTTTTAAATGATATAAATTTTGAAGAATGATTTCCCCCGTGTAAACTTTTGATTTTAAACATTCTTTCCCAAAAATTTATTCTTTGTTCTTTGTCGTCCACAACAAACTCTAGGGGTGGTAGCATGAATGGTGATTAGGAGATGACTATCAGTGTTTTAGCGCTGTCAATAGTTTATGGAATATTTTAGAGAAAATTACTTCAAATAAAAGTTGTGTACAATTATTTTTTTATAACTGCTTTTTGAAGTATTTTTCTTTAAAATAATCCATAAATGATTAACAGCGTTACAACACTGCTAGTCATCTCCTAGCTAATCACCCTTAATTACTTGTTCATGCTACCACCCTTGGTGATTTTTAAATAACTTGTGTACAGTTTATCTCTGCACCAATAGCTTATCCAATCTCTCTTAATGTTTACTTTTATTACGTATTAAAATCATAAATACATGCCTTTTTTTACAGTCAATACATTAAAGGATATATATTATTTCTATTATTAATGCACAGACAGGACCCAACCATTTCCCCTCAAGTTATTAACGATTCTTTAAAATTTTTGCTGAACATGCTGTAGACTTTTTAGGCATTTTATCTTCCACAGTACCTACCACACAATATACCATTGTATTTCAAGTTGGATTTTTTTTATAACACTGACAGAGTAGCAAGTAATAAGCAAATGTCAAGTACGTTCCCTATGTTTCATTTTAAATGAGACACGCTGTCAATCAAATGTCAATGTATGTGACAAAACTAATGCTTTACGTTAAAAATACGGTATTTCTATTTAAATAACAGTATTGACATGTCAAATGATTTCATTTCACAACGTTCTTAATAAATACAATCTATCTAGGTCCACTTTAGTATTATTTTAACCTAGACATTTTTATAACAAAATGCAATACACATTGTTGATTCAACAGGTGTATAGTACATTTTGGAGGATACATATCTTTTAATTTTTAATCGTTTAATGTTTCATAGTTATGAAAAACATTACATATTATTTATATATGAAAGCATATATTACCTTCTACACTTGAAGAAGTTTACCGGTTTAAATCAAATGAAAGTAACATCTCATTAGCTGTAAATTATGTAAAATGTACGTAACATTTATACCAAATTATTTATGAAATATACTCTGAAATGTGTCAAGAATTTTGACAGATAGATTGTTGAAATTCTACATAGCTTTGATGTGCACTGAACTGAACCCAAATGCATTTCACACGAAAACAATTCAAATATGTCAATTATGATTTCATTCTTTGTAAGTGCTGTATGTTATTTGTTGTATTGTCGTTTATTGAGTTTTATCCGACTATTTCCCTGTATTTATTCTCTTATGGATCTGTGCAATTGGTGCTTCCTTTTAAACATCGGAAATGTTTTGGTGTAAAACTGATTCCTTCAAACAGAGTTTACTTACATTTATATTTGTTGTAATGTGAAAAATCTCTAAATGCATAACTTTAATATTGTTCACCATATTTATATTGTGTACTCTTATTATTTATATCAATAAAGTAAACTATATATTACAATAACATGATACACAAAATGTATAAATCGAACAATTACAAGTGGTAATAGTAATAGTTTTATAGTAGGAACATTTAATGAAACAAATAAAAGCTATACTTCATTTCACGTAAGAAAATAGCGTTGATTTAGATCGGGATATAAACTCTGCCTTTTGATTAGTCAGAATGCTAATCTAGTTTACAAAAGCAAAATAAATATCAAGTGTCAGCTGGCAATTATCAAATAAAATCTACAGAATTAAGTAATATTTAACTATATTTTGATGTCATTTTTAATATTCGTGGCTCGTACATTTTACAGATAAAAATATTTTTATTTTGGTTTCACGGATTTAGATTATTTATTTCATGCATGTAAACACGTTCGGCCCTCAAGCGCCATCTGCTGTTTTCTTACGTGAAATAAATACTTGCAAATATATAAAATTTAATCAATTTTGTGATTATTATCCAAAGAAATTTCACAATGTAAATGAGAAAAAATTATAATATTTATTATTTTTCATTCAATATTTTGCATTTGACACTGTTTTTAAATTATTACTTAAAATATAAATACACACTTTAAATTGCCACAAATCTGAATAAAATACGAACT
The DNA here is from genome assembly GCA_943142095.1 of Ophonus ardosiacus. Lineage (NCBI taxonomy): Eukaryota > Metazoa > Arthropoda > Insecta > Coleoptera > Carabidae > Ophonus > Ophonus ardosiacus. The sequence goes on along the minus strand of OW964834.1, from coordinate 22,936,167 downwards.
TACCTTTATACCTTTTCAAAGAATGGCTGCCAAACATATATTCAGGGTTCATTTCTGCGCATTGAATTCAATGATATTTATGCTAGATTAGACTAGATTCCTAATGGCAGCCTCTTGACCTTAACAGCCCGATTCACAAAAAAGTTTAAGCTAATCCTCATTTTTGGATTAGTGAATTCTATTCCGGTATATAAAATTTAATTTTCATGATGTTATCAATAAAGGTAGATATTAGGAATAGATTAGACTATATTTTAAGTTATAAACTGTCAAAATTAGAGTAGAATTTGCTAATCCAAAAATGAGGATTAGCTTAAACCTTTTTGTGAATCGGGCTGTAAGACCTTAATTATGATGGTTTGAGTTATATGGAGTTGGGTATTTAGGTTATGTATCTCTGATAAAAGGTAAAACTACGTAAAATATCCCTTTAGTTATATTTATTTAAGGCCCTGATTTATCAATGGTTATTGTTTTTTTTTTTTTTTTGTCGGTTAATCCAAACTCTAGTATATTGATGAATAAGAATACACCTGAGTATTTAAAAATTTTAAAATGAACAATAAATGTTATAAAATCGTACGATATCTAATAAAATAAAGTAATTTTCTATATCTGGTGAGCAATTATTCCTTGTTTTTACGTTTTGCGCGCATACAGTTTTTGTATATTTCCTATACAGTTATTTTAAGTTTTAAAATAAATTCAAACCTACCTACTTATATCCCAATATTATTTACCCATGCAGACCGGCATTTTCAACAGATGACACTAACAACTCAAATTTTGATATAAATGTGACACACCTTACTCTTTCCCCGCACTTATCACACACAAAATAAGACAATTAATTATAACAATTTATTTATTTTTTATATCATGTGGTCCATTAGTCGCTCCACCAGTTTGGATATTGCCCAAAACTTTGCCTGCAACAATTTTTTAATATAGTGTTAGTTTTTACTTAATATAAATATATTACTTACATCTCTTTCTCTTCGCTCGCGGCGCCTTTCCCTTCTTTCCCGCCACTGCCCCCGTCCACCACGGCCTCTTCCACGTCCGCCACGGCCTCTTCCTCGTCCTCTTCCCCTCCCGTAATTCCATCGTTGGCCACTTGTACCCTCGTTTTCATTGCGGGCAGCAGTATCGGGGGTTGACCCCAAACCGTTTTCTCCGCCTTCTATATTTCTTGGTTGGGGCACCCCCGATACTGCCCCCTCTTCTTGTATATTTTCCATAACTAAGAAAATAAAAATAATTGTACATATATTGCATAAAATGTAATATTTTAATTATTCGCCATTGCATTTTTTAATAAATAATAATATAATTATTTTAATGTTATTAATTATTAGCAACTATTATGGACTATTTAAACATGAGGGGTTTCCATTTAAAAAATAAAAGTTGTGAATGCATTTAATTTATGTAAATAAATAAAACATATATCATTACGGCATATTACCCATTTCTGGGTGTGCCAATCTGCATTAACACTGATATCGGTAATGACGATGACATATTTATACCGCATGGGCGCTTACCAGGCGTCACCTCGCAGACACTCATTGCTGGCGTGGAGAGTAGATATACGAGTGTACCACAAGGGTCACTTTTGTGCCATTTAAAATAGAAATATGTAGCGTCGATCGGGATCGAACCCGGTTCCCCAGATTCGTGACCAGACACTCAGGCACGCGGCCACATTTTATTACGTTTAAATTAATAAAAAGCGAGAAAAAGGATAAATAATTTTTTAAAACACTGCATATATGGGTGTATATGTATTTCTAATACTCACTATTATCTTGGGAGTGGTTTTCACCCATTTGCGGGACCTTGTCGCAGGTCGACTCCCCACATTTTTTTAGGGGGCTCTCCCCCGACACCTCCTTTTCCATTTTTTTTTGAATTGCGTGTTTTCATTTCTGGAAAAATAATATTTATATATAAAAATGTCTTAAAATATGAATTTCTCCAACTTACTTGACGTATGTTTACGTTTCAATTATTTTGCTTGGATACGAGTAAACTACCTTGTTTTCCAAGGCTTTCTTGTATCAAAATTTGTTTTTTATAAGCATTTGTTGTTAAAATTATATTTTATTTCACACTAAAAAATGATATTAAATATTTATAATTTTTCTAACTGAAAACTATGTGAAATATCCAATTAATTTATTTGTTTATGAAAATAATCTTACGTTTCTATGCTTTATTTAAAGAGGTTTATTGGTCTAAATAAAATTTTTATTTTAGAGAGCAATAATTTAAATAACATGAGTTAATGACAACATTACTTATTTATTAATTATTAATAGAATCAATCCAGCAGAACAAATGGAACAAATATAGGATGAATATAAACATAATATTAATAACACGCCTACACGTATACAATATTAAATGTTAAGAAAAAAATAATTTTACAAAACACACATATTAAATTAATTAAACAATTACATATTTACAAACTACAGAAAACTAAGCAAGTTTCACAACATCAATATATGTAATCTGGAATGTTATTACAAGTGTCATAGAAAAGTAGAATTTATGTGTGTATATTGTATAATTTAGTAGGCCTGATGCATCTCTGCATTAACTAGGACGGGGAGTATGCATCTTCTCCGGAGACTCTCCGTCACGCCAGAGGAAAAACCGTCCGCAAAAACTGGCGGAGAAGTGGCCTAGCTAAATTGTATTCATCCAGAAAATTGCAGTTTAGAGCAGCTGATATTTCCTTAGCCAGATCTTTCATGCATTCCTTTACATGTGAGTAGTTGGGTCATTAAAGGCGTTTGATATTACGCCAAATCAAAATTTGTGACAAACACATTCCTTTATGATTTTTGGATCTTTAATAAAAAAAATTGTATTAATATATTAATAATTTAAAAAAAATATAATGTGTACTTACTTTCTTTTAAAAAAAAGGACAACAAATTTCTCATTGCAAACAGAACCAGTTTATTAATCCATATTTCTTTAATTTCTTTTTTTTCGATTTAAAAATGTAAAACACCTGAAAATTGTTAAATTATTTATTAGAAATTAACCTGATTAAACATAATGAAATGTATTACCTAATTCCTGTCTTTCCTTGGTCAAAATAAAAATACATTATTCTTGTATTGTTGACATGACATTCAATGCATTATAATGCAGAACGAATTTTGTTTTTGTTATAAACTTATAATGACCAAAGTTTATTGGGTTTTCATGTAGAACATGTTAAGGACAATTTGAAAGTTGAAAATAATTTTCCAAGTTTTCGTTTTCGGCCTAACTGAAACTGTCATTTCAGCTTGTATAAAAAGTATATCACAAGTCACTTTTTAACAAAATAATTCATTCAGTTTCTGGCTTCTTACATCTTTTTCAAAATCAGATTTTTGAAAATACATATTGAAAATAAGAATGTCCAGTTTTGATCACATTTGATTCCGTTTACGTTTGTTCTTCGTGAAATATTCACAATTCCAACATTACATAGTGCTTTTGATCAAAGGGTTATTCATTTGGATGGATTTTTTTTAAAACTGAAATAAAATTAAATAACAATAATTACTACAGAGTGATCAAAAAGAAATGCTGCAGTTGGCAATATAATTCTAGGGATCTTTTTATTCCACAGTTTACACAATACCAGGTGAAAGCGGAAATACTATTAGACATGTCATTTTAACAATAAATACAAATAGGTTATGTCAGAGGTGAGGCCTGACATCTAATAGATTAGTGAGTGATTGAAATGCTTTAGATTATTGGGCAATGTGAGTAAAGGAAACAACAAACATTTTAATAAAAAATTATTGTATATATAACCAAATTTAAATATTCAAATTCAAGTAATTTTTTGTTAATGCCAACTGAATCAATTTTTTTATCACTCTGTAGTACCTATACCGGATGTCTACTTTTTTATGGACCATAAGAAATACAATGGAAATTTTTTAATATTTCTGTAAAATCTACCCTATTCATTTTAGGACTAAAGCACATAATAAACATTTATACAAAAACGATAGTCAGAGAGAGAAAAAAATTGACAACAAATTTAAAAGGCCAATCAGATAAAATCGGATTGTTCTTTTTAATAATTCGACTAGAACATTTTTTATTAGGGGTCAATAATAAAACATATTCATCGAGTCTGACGTTTGTATTTCACACATTAAAAATATAATAATGTGTTTATTTTATCTGATTTCTTTTAATTCGTTAATAAAATTAAAATTTTAGTATTTTTATCGTTTAAAACAATTTAAATTTCGCGCGTAAATTTGCCAACAAATTTAAAGTTCAAGGTCAAAAACGTCAAATCGCAACAACAATGATGCCAACAAAAAGTGTCGCTTATGTATAAATGTCTATTATGTGACCAAAGTGTAAATACAAAGAATGTTCAGAATTAAAAACTGCATCAAATGAGTCTAAATTTATTGATATAGGTAATACGTTCGTGAGATAAACGTAAAATAAAATATTAGTTTTTGACAATTTTACAGTGCCATGCAAGACAAAATATACAATTCAAATAGTAGTATTGTTTGACTTTGACAGATAAAAATTAATTAATTGATATTTCATTATTAATATTATTCCAATGAGTTTTTTCAGCGATGGTAAATGTATTCACGATTACTGATAAATAATTTATTGAAGTCAGTAATTACTGAAAATGTCATATTGACAAACTCTAGTAGTGCAACTGTTTTAACATTATGTGCTATTGCTCATGACATTTTGTAAACAGCTAAAAATTGTTGTTCTTATGATGCCTCTCTTTAATTCTGTACATTTTTGGTATTTATACTTTTGTTCTAAAAGTAATAAGGTAGAATTTAAAGTAATATGAAAATTTTACGATCGCATTTCCTAGAATCCGGAAAAAAGTAGACACGCAGTTTATAAAAATTTGTTAATGAAAAAAATTCAAGATTATAATTAAAAATAAATAAAATTTACAAATGGCAAAAGATGCTATTTACTTAACAAAGTGATAAATTTTAAATGTTATTTATACAGATACACCTAAAATGCAAAATTATTATTATTAGATACATATTTTTTAATCGTTCATACATTTACAATTGGCCTTATTAATTTTTGTTTCAAATTTCCTGCTAAAACGTTCATGCCGTCAATTTAGTCAAACACAAGAAGTTTTTTTTGGTTTATTTGCAGTTTTGTTTTAAAACACCATTTAGGGCCAGTTTTGCAATCCCCGGTTAAAATTTTAAGTATAATACCCAACTTCATAAAAGCATGTTAAATAAAAGACGATAAATGATTACTAAATGCCTTGTTAATTGTAATTACTGTTTAAAATACTTGTGATCATTATAGCGGGAAATTTGAAAGAAACATTTAAACCCCTTTTTTAAATGTATAAAAGATAAAAATATATCATATAATAATTAAGTGTATATGTACAATTTAAAACAATTCCAAAATTTGTCTAATACCATATTATATATTAAGAAATACTGTACCATTTTCATTTCCAAAACTGAAAAGCAGGACATTTATTTAGAATTCTTGATGCCTCCACCCAAAACACAGTTTTTGTTGGACATTTTTCTTCTTTGTAATAATTTGTTACAGCACCACTATCCTACAGAAAATAATCTGAATTAATAATAATAAATAAAATCAATTACCATTTCAAATTACATAGTATCTGCATTTTTAAATGCGACGAAAATTTAGACAAGTTTATTTGCAGATAATGCATATTTTCTCATGGTGGCTTCGACTTTTTTTAATGTCTTAATTGATTTTGCCTGTTGTTGTAGAAGAAATTTTATTAATTATACCAAAAAAAAAATGTCTTATAATTATTACCTTTTATTTGACGAAGGATTACCGACTATTGTAGAGATGTCAGTAAATTTGTATTTTATAATAAGAATATGTATTTAATTTTTTTTTTTCGATACTAATAATGGAATTTCATCTAAAAAAAATGAAAATGTATTAATGTAATGTTTTTTAAGATTCATATAAACATATCATCACAATGACACACAACAGAATCATTCTACCAGTTAGAAACATAAATTATGACATAAACAACATCAGAATTTTGAAGATAACAGTAAATGGAAAATAACAGTGTTGTTTAAACATACCTATTTTGTAAATCTCGTCCAAATTTCCAGATTTGTAAAACTTATATTCTAATTTTGAATATGTAAATATGTATATACATATTTATAATTTGTACTATAAATGTTTTGTGATGAAATATATTCGATACAACAATGTAACCTTTCCAATACAATACAATCCGTGGACAGTGGTATTTATAGCTGCGATGGCTGTGATTTTTCCTGTTGATAAATATATTGTATTTATTTAATAAAAAAAAATATATCTTTTAAATATTATTACCTTTTACTGACTTATTTAGTTCCTGTTTTCTTTCATCTTGTTCATATCAAGACTACTTTTAAAAATATGATTGTACGACTATATATTGAACATTAAAATGTCCAATTTGTCGTGAAACATCCACAATTCCAATCCAATATAAATATTGGTGCTAACAAACTTGGATAATAAATAAAATAAATAATTATATATATCATCATGGCATATTACCTATTTGTGGATGTGTCCATCTGGTTTATCATAAATATCGGCAATGATGATGAGATATTTGTACCGTGTGGGCGCTTACCAGGCATCACTTTACAGGCACTGATTTCTGGCGTAGTGAGTGCACCACAGGGGTCACTTTTGTACCATTTAAAATTCGAAATACCTGGCGTTGGTCAGAATCGAACCCGGTCCTCCAGATTCGTGACCAGACACTCAAGCACACGTCCACGGGACTTGGATGAAATTTGTTTAAACTGAAATAAACAATAAAGATTTACAAAACATTTAAAAATTCGTCGATGAAAAATTTTCTTTAAGATTGGGTAATTAAAATGTTTTTTGATTAGTGTGACAAAATAATTGACAATAAAAGAATTTTAAAATAGATAATTTTAAACGTAATTTATGAAAAGTAATTGCAAAAATACCAGATGCAATACAGTACCATTTTAAGACATTGAATTTCCTTGGTCAAAACTTTAAAAAACAATACTTTCCTTTTCGATTCTTGATGACTGCAATGTGTGACGTATTTTTTGATGAACATATTTCTTCAAATGAAGCAACTTGTTGCAATATATCTATAATATAGAAAAAGATTTAAATGATTGAAAAACAATTATTTTGACAAATTACCTTTTAAATAAGAATATTCCGAATAACTGGAATATAGTAGTTCTCATTTTCATTTTCAAAGGTCAGGTGTAAAAACTATACAGGGATTTCTCAACTGAGTCCAATAAGCAAGCTACAAGATCGCATATTGGAGAGAATTACACAAGAGCAACTAGAAGATAAAATTGATTATATTCAGTTCAGATTTCGAACAAGGAAATGAATAATAAACTTTATATTTTGCTTATGTCAATTAGCGTTCAGATCTCTAGTTAGAATTCAACAACGAGTTATACCTGTGGTTTATGGATTCACAAAAAGCTTTTGACGACAATGTTCCTAGGGATAAATAATTATGATCCATACATTACAAAAAAGACATTGGTGATATACAGAGGCAATAAGTTCATTTTATAAAAATTGTAGAAACTATGTAAGGACTAATGTATACAGATGATCTGCACTCCTTGCAGAAAATCAAGTTCAACTTTATTCGTGCGGAACAGAAAATTAAAGGAAGACAATTTAAATATAAATTTAGACAAAACTGAAGTGATGATAATCTCAAAAAAGAAAGAAAACCCGTAAACATCACAGTGGGAAGTATGGTGTTAAATTAAGTGGAGGATTTCATGTATCTTGGTACTAAATTAGTCCAATAAGGGCATATGGATAGTGGGCTAGATAATAAAATCACCAATGCCATTAAATTATATTATGTTATGGGATTTTTTTTTTAGGAAAAACTTTTAAAATGAATATTTTAAAAAGAATGAAATACGGTGTGACCCTGAAGATATATTTAGAAAAGAAGAAGTGAGGAAAATAGTGAATATCAATGCAGTATTAAAAACAAATGAAGACAATCATTGGTTCAGGCTTATAACGAGAATGTCGAACGATGAAATAGTTAAAAAAATGTGAGGAATGGGAGAATACGGACAAAGATCAAAGAGACCTTCGTAACATTAGATAATCATGGCGAAAAAAAGTGCCAGCTGGGAAATAGCAAAAGAAATGGCCAAGGACAGGAAGAAATGGACAAAATTCGTCCAAGGGAAGCTTTGAAAATGGAGCTCTATATCTCGAATAGTCGATAAAATCAGTCTGCTCTTCAGCGAAGACCACACAGGTCGATTTATAAATGAGTTGGTTTGCGCATTTTTTTTTTTTTTTATTTAATAATAATAATATTTATTACCTTTTGTAAATTTTTTCAACTAATTTTGGATTTTACTTTAATAATTAATTATCATTTGCTTTAAATTTAAAATTATTATTTTTAAACTAACTAATATTTGTTTATTATGAAAAATGAATTTTAATTTATAATTCTATATTTGTTTGAAATTCATAATGATTTAAATTGAAATTTAATTTTGAAACAAAATGTATAGTTTTTTATGGTTTAAAAAAGTTTCCACCGCCTTTATTTCGCAAATTATATATATATATATATATATATATATATATATATATATATATATATAATATTTAATTTTAATTTAAAGTACATTACTTTTTTTAATATATATATATATATATATATATATATATATATATATATATATTTAAAAAAGTAGTAATTAGGAATTTAAACAATTTTTTTTGTGAATTATTAATTTTTATAATTTTTTTTTATTAATTTTGAATTTTACTTTACTAATTAATTATCATTGGCTTTAAATTTAAAATTATTATTTTTAAACTAACTAATTATTTGTTTATTATATAAATTACGTATTAAAGAAATGAATTTTAATTTTAAGTTTTTCATTGCTTTGAAATTTAAAATGATTTGAGTTGCCATAAATTTTACAATATTGCTATGTAAAGAAGATTAAATTTTGAAACAAAATGTATAATTTTTAATGGTTAAAAGAGATTCCACCGTCTTTATTATATATATAATTTTAATTTAATTTAAAGTATTATACTTTTTTTAATATATATTTATTTAAAAAAGTAGTAAATTGGACGGTGGAATAAAAAAAATTGGCAACTCAAATTTTTAATGAAAGCACACATACGTTGACACACACACATGCACACACATTCATACTTGCGAACAGTACCTATTCATTTTGTTTATATATTTAGCGGTACCTATCGCGGTGTGGGCACATTTATTTATTATGCATGTTTCGGACTTGATCTTATGAATGTGCTTTCTCTAGACTCTACCTTCTACTTTCATTGTTGAACCACACAAAGTACAACAGAAATCCCAAATATTGTTGGCATTGGGCCTAGAACTATTATGCTCCAAGTCATTGCCGAGAGCTGGGTAATAACCGATTACCTAAGTAATCAATTTACTAATAAAGTTTTTATTGGAAAAGTAAAAAATTTATATTTTTTTAAATTACCGTAGAAATGAGTTATTTCTATTTGGTAATTTAAAATAATGATTTTTTTTACTTTTCTATCTATTATTTTTTAAAGCAAATTTAATTACCAAGTAAATCAGTTATTATGTGTTGCTCTCTCTCTTTCTTTTTATGAGGGCTTTTGGTCTATTTATTGTATTTAAAATCAGTATAAGAATGTAACTGATATTTATTTCCTTTCAGTTCAGACCATTTTGTGTCTAAAATTTATGTAACAAACAATGACTTGAAACATAATAGTTCCAAACCCCCCAACAATATCTGAGATCCCTGAAGTACTTTTAATCTTTTCTTCCGTTTCATTAGGAATGTTTCCCCTGTTACATAAATTTTAGACTCCCTCGTTTGTCAACATGTTGCTTTTTGTTTGACGCAACTTTGTGACCTTTTCAATGAATCAAAATAAAACATTTCTCAAGTTTTATTTAGTAATACAATTCATATATATGTGTATGCCACTTTTGTTTATGTATTTGTATTTGAATGTGACATTTTATTTTACACTGAATTGTTTTTTTGGAAATATTATATCAATAAATACATATGTTTAAAACTTTAAAATCATGTTTTACATATCTTTTTGTACTTACATTTATAGTGTCTTTTTTCTTTCATGTCAATTTAATATTTCTTTAAAGACAATATTAGTTGTACATCCTTCATTCTTATCATTCACACATTCGTCAGATAGTTTGATTTTCAAATTTTGTAATGATCTGACACGAGACATGGCCACATATAATTGACCGTGTGTGAAAACTGGATTTTCTAAATTTATACCAACAAAATCAAATGTTTGACCTTGTGATTTATTAATTGTCATAGAAAATGCTAACCTTATGGGGAATTGCCTCCGTTTTAATGTGAACGGCAAATTTGTGTCGGTATTTAAATCGAATCTGGGTAAATAAATTCGTTTACCTGCACTCTGGCCGGTAAGTACTTCCAGATCTAAGTAATTATTTTTCATATCTTTAACAATTAGGCGAGTTCCATTGCATAATCCGCGTTTGGGATTCATGTTTCTTAGCAACATAACAATCGCGCCTATTTTCAATGTTAGTTTATATGGTGGCATCCCGGTAGGTAATTGTTTATTAAGAACCTCTATGGGATAATTTATTTTATTGGCATCTTCACAATCGCACCAGTCAGCACTGTAATATACACGTGGTTGCCCAACAATTTTGTTTAAAACAATTTCATTGATGATCATTGTGTCATCGTTCTTTGGTGCTAAGATGGCTCTATTTGTGAAATGATAAATATCATTGGGTGATATTTCTTCAGTTCCAAATATTTCGTCTGCTAGTGAAATATTTGAAATGCAATCTGAAGGTATTGAAACAATTTCATTGTCACCATTTCCCACTTTTAACAAGTATTCTGAAAATTCGATTTCATCTTTATTCACTCGCATATTTTGTTTCAACGAAATTTTTTTAAATAACGGCCATAAGTGACTCCTTAAAACTGAAGTTTCTATTATAGCAGTTCTGTGATTGGTGTAATTTACTACAGGTAGACATTGTCGAAAATCGCCTCCCAAAATGACGACTTTACCACCAAATGGCAATGCATTGTTCATTAGGTCTTTCAAGACTAAATCAATTGCATTTAGGGCATGTTTTGGGATCATGGTGACTTCGTCACAAATTATTACTGTTGCGTTTGTAATTAGTTTCCCTGAAATACTATTAGCTTTGATTTTACAAATACAACCGTCAGTTACAGGGACTGGCAATTTAAAAACAGAATGAACAGTTTGGCCCCCTTTTAACAATGTAGCTGCAATTCCTGTCCATGCAACAGCTATAACTTTTTGCCCTTGTCCTCTTAGGATACTGATTAGTGTGTTGTACAAAAAGGTTTTACCTGTGCCTCCTGGGCCGTCTACAAAGAAGTATCTGTTTTTACAAGTTGCATCGTTGACTGCATTTAAAATGTTTTGTAATATATGCTTTTGTTCACTATTGAATAAAGCTACATTTTTCTCACCCTCTATTTTTTCTGCATTCATATCTATATCATTATCATTAGCTTCATCATCTGTTTCATTCGGCTGTGGCAAACCGAAATCACTTAATTCGTATCTATGAATGGTTAAGATTTCTTGAATTTTTCTTAAACATTTATTCTGCGCTGTTTCTTTAGAATGATGTAATAGATAATCTTCCATTAAGTACTCTTTGAATTTTTCCCATAATTCAATTGCATTTGTTGTTGTATGAAAACAAATTAAATATGCAAATAACTCTCTCAGTTGTTTGGGAAATTTACTTAATACAGCTTCACTCAAACAATTTTCTGATTCTTTGTCATTTTGCAAAAGGCCTAAAGCGCGAGCAGCCTCCTGATATGTATTGTATAACTTACCATCTACTGTACGTAAGTCTTCGAAACTTGTGGCACCCGTGGCATGAATCAATATTAAACGTAAGTGAAATCGCTCTACATCTTTGGGACTTACTGCAATCATACGCCCTATTGGTGGCTTTTGTTCTCTTTGTCTAGCTTTCCACATGTTATTTACGAAAACGTAAAATTTCGGAATTTCCATGTAGCGATATTGTCGCGCAGTCAAATCTGTTTGATTTAACAAAAACCAAGCAGTGAGTGTAGTATGTTTTTTGGCTGCACGTTCTATGGCTTGCTTCTCCTGGCCGGTTACAAAACAAACGCTCTGTTGATATTTTAAATGAACCGCAAGTTGAAAGATGGCGTGAGACTTGTCATGCAAAGGATATTCTAACAAACGCCAAATGCATTCTGGGGCAGATACATATCTAGCGTCTAAATACCCGTTAATTTCGTCCCATTGGACTGTTTTATTTTTATCCATTTGACCTAATTTTATTGAGGCGCAATCATGGCCCTTGCATAAGTAATCACAAATGTATTTTATACTCTTTACTGATGAGCATATTTCTATATTTATGTGAGCTCGATATTTTTTTAATAAATAGGGATTATAAGGAATTATCCAGCGATTGTCAATTGTATACTTAACTGTACCATTTTTCCACAAAATATACATTTTAGCATTATTATTGGGTCTTTTGTATAGCGGATAACCGTTTACATTTTCATGCGTCTCAGTTCTAAAATCTTTAGGATATTTTTTGGAACATTTATTGTCACTCATACATGGTGAATTTTTGTTTAAAATACCACATGGACCATGAACCATATGTGACTGAACTAATTGATACAATTCCGGTTCAGTAATCTCATCTGGAATTTCTGCGCTTACTATAGAATCAATGTCGTCTTTATTACGGATTTTACTGCATTCATCTAACGTTAATAGCATATGCATATGAGGCAAACCCCGTTTTTGAAACTCTATAACATATATGAAAGCTACTACTTTGCCAAAAATATCATCGTGTAGAAATTCATGCAACATTTGCTTAATTTTACCGCAAAAAACTCTTGCTACAATGTCTGGCCTATTGGCAGATGTTTGACCTTCGCGCAATTGTTGTACAATTTCTGGCCATTTTGGATTGCATGTTACTGTGATGAATAAATCTGGCTTGCCAAATTCTCGTACAATTGACATAGCATTCTGATACATTTTAAGCATAAATCTACTGCCGCCTTGAAAAGTTGATGGTAAAATAATCATATGACCAGCTTTGCCTCCCTCGGTTGATGCTAGATTGTTGACATGGTCCATTAAACCACTATATAGCTTTACTCTGAGTGCAGGTTGATTTAAACGTACATAAGTTAGTCTCTCGGCTTCTACTTTAACATATGCATCGACTATGTATTGTTGAGTCAGTTTTCCGGCTTCTAAACAGGGATTGAAGTGATCTCTGACCGCTAATCTATTCATGTAAAATTGCAATATGCTTTGTTTTTTAACACCATCTTTTTGTTTTAAATTCATATTCCAACCCGGGTCCCCGAAAGGAAATAGTAACGGGTAGATCATTGGATCGCAGTTTTCACTAAACTGATTTAATCTAACTTGTCCTCCACCGCTAGGATGAACACAAATATCTCTATTTATTGGTGGTTCACCGTCATTTGATGTAAAGACTACTGCAATTTCATTACTCGTAGGGATATTGTATCTGCGTTTATCTTTTATTCTATCATTTACTATCCACAAGTTAATTTCAGGCATGGTTTGTTTAGTCAGATTAGCCCTAGCAATTTCTCTTTGTTCTACTTCTTGTAACATTAAATACGCTTTACAGTATGGACTAACCTCTCTAATTATAGTATCTAGTTGTTTCATTATTTCCGGTTTGCATTTTTTATTATATTCCATATTCATACGTTTTTCCAATGCCTCAGCTGAATTGATAATGTATAACTGGGCATATGTTTCAGTCTTACCATTTCTAGGGTACATTGAAGTGTGTGTATTATGGTAAATTTGACCATGAATTCGAAAACAATATGGCCCATGGCCGGGAGGGGGTGAAATATTAGCACCCATAGACGCAAATGCCAAAGCACTATTGAATTTTCTAACGTTTTCTTTAAAATTTTTACTATCTGAATTATTACCGATCATTAAATCTTTAATATATTCAGGAAACTGAGCTATCTGGTCCGGATTTAATTTGCCCTTGCGACAGCAGTGAGTGAATTTACCGTCGGTAGGTTTTTCAAATGCAAAGTTTTTCGATGAACAATGTGTACATAGAACTGTCATTGGGCCTAAATTGTGTGAATCTATTTGTAACTGTAGACCTTTACTGGCTAACATGTACGTATCTGAAACTTTATGTTTTTGTTTCTTTGCAATGGTTTTAGATTTAGTGATTTGGTTATTTTTTAATAATCTGTTTTGCTTTTGTTCAGCTGTTTCGTTCTTGATTAAATTCGCTAAGTTATCTTTATATCTTTGTAATCGCTTTGCTTTTTCTTCGGGAGTTTCTTTTTTTACAAATTTTTTAAAGTTATGCTTAAGTTTTTCTAATCTGGCAGCTTTTTCTACGGGTGTTTCACATTCAATACGATTTGAAGAAATTTGCTTTTGCTTTTCTAAACGCTCAATTTTCTGCTCAATTGTTTCATTGGTTAACCGTTTTAAGTCAATTTCGCTTTGTTTCTTTAAACGTTTATTTCGCTGTTCTTCAGTTTCAATAGATTTACGCTTTAAATAGTTTTCATGTAATTGTTGTTGACGCATAACTGGAAAAATTGTTAACTGCCTTGCCCGAAACATTTGTAAAACATGAGACCGAAGTCTTGTTATATTGTAAGTTTCGTGTTCAGGATTACGGTTCAATATAATACTGGTACAAAACGCAATAGCAAATAGGCCACAATCATAGGCATTCGTTTGTTGTTGAACTCGTGTAAATCTAACTGGCGGTCTGTATGGAAATAATCTATCCAAATAAATTTGAGCACTGGCATGTAAACATCGTGAATTCATGCTATCATAAATTATAATATCAGTACCGTCGTAATATGTAGCCAACCAATGGCCAACACTTGCACCTGGTATAAATAATATTTGAACGTGTCTAGTTCCCTGTTGAATTGGTACTATACGGTTTGGGGCTTGTAAATAAGCCGTACATTGAGGTCTGAAATTAGAACTAGATCGCACTAAAGAAAAGAAATAATCTATATGCACGTCTTCTAAATAACCTTGAGGATTTAGCAATATATTAATATCATTATTTGTCATATTATAATGAATGGTTTGATTTCCTACGCCTGTAATAGCTACATTTAAATTATTCATTTCATCTTGACTAATATGTTGTGTTTCATTATCTACTATTGACATTTTAGATTTATATACTATTTCTTTCGTAAAATTTCTTTTCTTGTTTAACATGGCGATATTTGAATTAGTTTCATTTTTATTTCCCGCTTTATTCGGCTTGCCTACATTTTTATTATAACATTGCTGCTGTTTTTGACGTTTTAATTTATCTTTAGACGGCATTTTATAGTATGTAATTTAAAGTATTTACTTTTTTTGAGTACGTTGTTTTTTATCTATTATATAGAATATAACTCACACTTCAAAGGATTATAGTTTTGTGGATTCTCTGGCTTCTGGAGTTGTGCAAAGCTTTCGGTACTTTTACTCCAAATGAAACACTTTCAATCCCTAAATCGAAAAACATAATTAGTGAATATATATATAAAATTTTATAAAGTGACTTTTATAATGTTAGCCATAGTATTGAAATAAAATCACAAACAAATATAATGACATTTCTCCCATAAGAAATTATAAAATATAATTTGCATCAAAATAATATTATTTAATAATTTGTTACTTATCTTCGTATGATTAATTGTCTATTTTAAATAATGAAGTGACATTTGTGACAGGTATAATGTCATTATATTTGTTAATTTTTTTATCAATAAACTTTAATGTCAGTCTTATAAATTTTTAAGTTCAATTAATAAATAATATTTAAAAGAAACTATTACTTCCTGTTGTCCAATTGTTACCAAAATCTAATAAGATCATCCAAGGAATGTCAGATTGAGGAAACTACAACTAAATATTTTTTGTCTTATAGTATTTAAGAAATCATGGTTCCAACATCCACACATACACACACACACACACACATACACATACAAACACACACACACACACACACACACACACACACACACACACACACACGCACACGCACACACGGACATCATCGTAAAAATGTTATAATCGGATTATAGGGACCTTAAAACGTACTTATCCACTAAAATCTGAACTGCGATTTTAGCATGATTCCAATACCTCTCTTAGCGAGAGGTAAAATGTGCAAGGTTGGCCTAAAGAAGTTTTCACTTCAAAAATTCAAATATGTGACCTTAAGGAGACTTGGCGTAAGCTGCCATCTTGGATCAAAGATGCAAAAAATGAGTTTTTGGCTATATCCTCGAAAACAGTGGCCCGTATCAAAATTTTACAAGAATACAAAATTGAAGCACTTAATTTTTTGTTCAAAAAGGGCTTTGCATTTTTATTTAGAATGAACTCTCAAAGAGTTATGTTCAAAAGTGGTTAACCAGAATAACAATTTATGATAGAAAATTAAATCACTCAAAATATAAATAATATTGAGTATTTATTATTAAGTCTTATAAGTTTTTGTTATTTATAACAGTTTACATTCGTCATGGCGTCGAAAGAAGTAAATTATCGATGGTTTTTAAATAATTTTTGTCAACGCTTTCCTACAAATTTGGAATTCTCCTTCATGTCATGTATTAAACGATTTTTGCTCCAATGAGCGATTCAAGAGTTATTAACAATTTAAACTTTTCATTTCCAGTTAAACAGACTGTTAATTTTACTATCAGTTGAAAGTAAAACACAGCAACGATATTATAGCCTAAATTGTAAAAATTACACGTATCAATTTTTCGATGCCACATTGTTCTTATAACCAACAGTTAACCGGCACTTTAACCAGAAATGAAAATATCTGGCCTAAGTTTTAAATACCGAATATTGTTTATATTTTGAGTGATTTAATTTTATTATTCTGGTTAAACATTTTTGAACATAACTCTTTGAGAATTCATCCTAAATAAAAATACAAAATCCCTTTTCGGACAAAAAGTTAACAGCTTTAATTTTCTATTCTTGTAAAATTTGATACGGGCCAATGTTTCCGAGGAAATAGCCAAAAACTCATTTCTTACACCTTTGATCAAAGATGGCGGCTCACGCCAATTCTCCCCAAGGTCACAAATTTGAATTTTTTATCCCCGTCTCGACCCAAACAACGTACATTAAAATCGTTTTTATTCCACCTTTTGTAGGGTAAAGATCATTTTTGGTCTCCATTGACTTTACTAATGGACGTGTGACATTTTCATAGTTATATTTAAAATGTGTCACACCAATGTACTACTAATGCAACATTAAAAAAAAAGGGATAATACATTGCTGTCAATCATTTTAAATGTAGTTAAAGTGATTACATACGCCCACGTTCACTGTTTATAATAATAAATAAGCTAATATTTATTTTCTTACCTTTTAACTTTGTACTACTATACACTCCGTGCTGTTAGGGATGGATAATTCCTCTCCTTTTCTGTACTTTGTAATCTGATATGGTCTGTCAAATATGTAAGTTTATTGTACAGAACTGTAACATTAATCACACAATTAATAATTTTTTTCGCTTTTGTGAACCAGGTTAACTTTCTGACCAGTGAAAGGGCAGAATTTATATTCCTTTTTCAAGCAACGCTATTTTCTTACGTTAAGTAAAATGTGGACTCACTAACATATTTGTCAAATTTATTTAAAACCTTGCTGTTCTTAGAGATTTTAACAATTTATGTAATGTATTTCTATAACATACGTAGAAATATATGTCTGTTTTGTTCCTATGCCCAAACATAAAAGAAAACCTTACTTATATGGAAGATATTGTAATGTCTAGACACTTATTGTCAAGAAAAATATGGTGTATAAGTTGTTGAAAACTCAAAGAAACCAAGTTTTTAAATAAATTTCACATATGTCAGATTGATATCAGGCGTTTAACTTTGTCCCGTAAGGTATACAAATCGCGGACACATATTTTAAGCGAGTCGTTGAGACTAATTTCATGTAATTTTTACATAAAGTTGGGCTTAGCTTAACTTTTTTTGTTATGTGACCCCTACGTAGGTTCAAAAGCATAAGAAATACGTAATGACATTTTGAACACGGCCATTGAAAACCATTGGTTCAACTTTATGTATTTTCTTACCTATTTCTTATATTTATGCTCCTTGTAAATTGGGACTAAGGTTATAGACCTTTAAGTTTTCAACAGCAGTAAAAGGGGCATATGTTCAAATTGCGATAATACATTGCTATCAATCATTGTAAACGCTTATGTTCACTGATAAAAAACTCTCAGTATACAGTTTTTGGTAAATTATAATATGTAAGGTAATATTCATTTTCTTACCTTTTAACTTTCTACTTCTCTGCGTGCTGTTAGGGATGGATAATCCTTTCCTTTATCTGTACTTTGTAAACTAGTATGGTTTATCAAACGTGTAGGTTTGATTGTACAGAATTACAACACTATACACACAGTTAATAACTCTCGATTCTCGCTAATTCAAAATTATTGGCTTAGAGCACAAGAATAATTTTGCTTTCCACGAAAATGAAAAAACAAAACAATGTTATTGTTTTGTTTGTCAACAGACGGCTTGGATAATAGAAAATCTACTTTACCGGCAAGTTCAAACGTCTAAGCACAGAACAGACATTTATCTAGAAGCGACACTGCTTGTCGGCACCATTGTTGTTGCAATTTGACGTTTATAACCTTGAGCTTTAAATTTGTTGGCATAATTACGCGCGAAATTTGAATTGTTTTAAATAGTAAAAGAAAAATTAGTACATAAAAGTACTTAAATTTTAATTTTATTAACAATTAAAAAAAATCAGATAAAATAAACACATAATTATGTTTTTATTAAAAAATAATTCATTATATCTTTGATGTGGGAAACACAGACGTCAAACTCGATGAATATGTCCCTTACATCTTTCTCTATCAAATCTTCTGTTCCACAGGCCTTAAACCACATTTTACACCTATATTTATGAAATGAATATACAGTTTGCATGATATGGTAGTCGTTTTGCATAACTTACATTTATGGATCTTTCAGAAACGAAAAAAACCTATATTTCACTTTCTCCATTTTTACCTTCCGTCACCTTTAGGTAAGGAAGGTATTGTCTTTGATCAAAAAATTCGGTGGTGAGTTTTTAATTAATAATCACGTTTTAGGGTCTCTACAATACGAATATACCATTTTTAAGATGATGTCTGTATGAATGTGTGTGTGTGTGTGTGTGTGTCCGTGTGTGACAAATTTTTCTCCGACGATAACTCCAATACTACAATTCTAAAAATTTATAATTCTTTCGTATTCCTCTTGTGTACATCCAATGAAGAGTTGATTAGATTTTGGTTATAATTGATCCACCGGAAGTACCCTTATTTGAAGTTTTTAACAGTTTTTCTTAAAAAAACACAGTTAAATATTATTTTTTGACATTTTGTTATTATATATATTAAAGAAAATACTCTTCTCTATACAGTTTGATTATACATTTTCCTTCATATTCAATAGATGTAAATTTAAAGCATTATAAAGAAATTAATTTTCATAAATCAGTCAGCTTTGCTATTTATCATGGAAACAGCTGACATAATTATTCAAAAAAAAATTAATTGACAGATGTCAGTTGCAAGTGCAAAACCAAATATGGAAAAATGTATAGGATCTAAAATTGGTATGTCATAGTGTTGCTCGCAAGTGACACGCAGAGAAAGGCCAAAGAGAAGATGGAAGGACATTACTTAGTGTAGTTTATGTTATAATTTTATTGGATTTATAGAACCTTTTCAAATGAACTTTTGGTATGGAATTTGTAAAAAATAGTATGTGTTTTTACATGATATTATATAAAATCTGTTCCAAGGACCTTTTGGTATGGGATTTGTACAAAATACATGGAATTGACGGAAGGTCTTGTGCTGGCCACAACATATTTTTTAAATCTACTTGTACAATCTTTATATGAACAAACAATTCCTCTCGATTCTACCTTCTTCGTTTCTACCTTCTGTCACCTTTAGGTAAAGTCAAAAAAATCGTTGATGAGTTTTTAATGAATAAGCACGTTTTAAGGTCCCTAAAATACGAATTTACTATTTTTAAAATGATGTCTGTCTGTATGTATGTGTGTGACAAATTTTTCTCCGACGATAACTCCAACACTACAATTCTAAAAATTATAATTCCTTCGTATTTTTGGTTTGGTTATAATTGATCCACCGGAAGTACTCTAATTTGAAATTTTTAACAGTTTTTCTTTGAAAAAACGCAGTTTAATATTATTTTTTGACATTTTATGTTATAAATATTAAAGAAAATGCTCTTCTTATTACCATAAAAGTTAAAGATGTTGTATGATATATTTCATTAACATTTACAAACTAAAATATCCTCATTTTTGTTTGTATTTTTCGTTTAAATTCAAATCAAAATAAAATTCTATTAGTTAGTGACCCGACTTTTATAAACTTTGTTAAAAAAAATACAAATCTCCATTTCAAATTCACTATATACTTCTAAAGTGTACAAATTTTAAAATAACTATAAATTTTCATGTTTTACATTTTGTGTAAAAAAGGATATTGTTGGCAGTGGCAGATTCTGTAAATTTTAAAAATATTACATCAATGTTGAATCTTTATTCATTCAGAGTACTTTAAAGCAGCTTAATTCAATTCTTATCAACGAGAATTAAAGATTTCCCATTCTTGTCTTCTACTTGCTAGCCATCCATGTTTCCGACGTCAAAAAAGTGTATGATTGAAACAAGTAGCTTCATATTTGATCAGATTTGAGTGACAGTTCTAAATATCGACAAAATATTGAATTTACTGTGATTAACATTGTTTAATAGTTTTCATCTTAATCTGATAACTTCTTTTATACATTTCTTTGAACATATCCTTCATCTTACTTCGATCTGCTGGTTAATTAATTAATTCGTAAAGCCAAAATCTATCTACATATCTAAAAATATAGAAGTAATGCATTAAAAAAACATTTATTTTTTGAATTTACCTGTGTCTCAATTTTTGCTTCCAGGATTCTGGTTTTTTATTTCCATCCATATCTCTCAAAATTTCTCATATCTTATACCTTAATGAATTATCATAAATACTGACAAAAAATATGGTATTTTATAAGATTTCTTTAGTCCATTTCCTTTTTGAAAGTAAATATGACATTGATAACCTAAAATTCTGTAATAATCTGAATATTTTAGTAATTTATACTCCAGCGGTTTACAGTGAGTATTACAGAAAGGACTGGCGTCATAAACAAAGAAGGATTAGTGTATGTGCAACTAAAACGTTGTTTAGAATTATTAAATGAGTACTATTTAATTCTCTAATACCTTATTTAACTGCAAATTACGTACAATAAGTATTTACGAAATTTTGTCATTAGTATTTTAAAAGGAAGCATTGCTTCCATGAACTATACGTCCCTTATATAATATTTTAAATTTATAGTAACATTTTCGTGGTAAATAAATGATGTCTATTTCATGCGCATGCGTACGACATTTCAAACCAATAAATATTTAACTTGATTGACTGTATGCCAGTTTTCCTTTCATAATTTCACATATTATGTATAAAGTCCTAAAAAAGTGTAAATGTAAAATTTCAAAAATACTTAATTCATTTTATATGTTGCATTGCTTTGCACTACTTACAATTCATTTACTGTATTTGCTTATAACCGCTATTCATTTAAGTGATATTAAATCCACTTCATTTCTTCTTCTTTCAAAAATATTCCCATTTAAAGACTAACATTGACATATCACATATGACATTTCTCAAGTTCATGATTGACGTAACACATTTTTGACACATGATGACATCTAATAGTTACTTAACCAAACTACACATTTTGAAATGTCAAAAATTTATAATTTCTAAAACATTAATTTAAAGCCATAACTAATGAATGATATATTTGTTTAATCTTACCTTTAACCCATCTGTATTTAATTTTTCGAAATCTATCTCATGCTTTTAAAGATAATACCATTTGAAGTTCATCTTTGACTTGTCAAATATGACAGATGACATCGTTCTTCGTCTTAAATTTTTCAATGAAGACTAAGATTTTTGGTGTCAAATTGTTTCAAAGTACCAAATATCTACTTTAAATATTTTTTTACTCGAAAACTATCCATCCTACAGAAAAATTGCTCATAACTAGGGCCCTGAAGGGAACAATTTCCTACAACTTGAAACAATTTTCACGAAAATCCCTTGCACCGTTTAGGCTGTAGCCTTACTTAAAATTTAGGCGATGCTCTTTGATTAAAGAAAATATAGATAGTGATTCAACCCTTTTAGTATAAGGACTAGCGAAAACTCGGCTACGCCGAGTATTCCCTAGGGCTCCGCCGATAGTGTTTTATAATAGTTTTACGTATGTCCAATCCGTCAAGAACAATTTAAATGCAAAGTGCTACCGCTAAGAGTCTTTCAAAATATTTTTTTCCCGCCCATCCAAACAGCCCACGCAACCTGCCCACTTAAACTATTCACGCAATATGCCCACCCAAACGACCCACGCAACCTGCCCACCCAAAATGCCCACGCAACCTGCCCACCCAACCTGCCCACTCAAACTGCCCACGCAACCTGCCCACCCAAAATGCCCACGCAACCTGCCCACTCAAACTGCCTACGCAGCTTGCCCACCCAAAAGCCGATCGAGCTGTCAAATTTTTTACATTTCCGCATGGCAGCCCTTGACGAACCCTCTCATTTGATACCAAACACGACATGGTTCTGACAACTTTAAGCAAAAAACAAAAGCCGATCGAGCTGTCAATTTTTTGACATTTCTGCATGACAGCCCTTGACGTTATCTTTCATTTGATACCAAACACGACATGATTCTGACAACTTTAAGCAAAAAACAAAAGCCGATTGAGCTGTCAATTTTTTGATATTTCTGCATGACAGCCCTAGACGATACCTATCATTTGATACCAAACACGGCACGGTTCTGACAACTTTAAACAAAAAACAAAAGCCGATCGAACTATCAAATATTTAACATTTCTACATGGCAGCCCTTGACAATACCTCTCATTTGATACCAAACACGACATGTTTCTGACAACTTTAAACAAAAAACAAAAGCCGATCGAGCTGTCAAATTTTTGACATTTCTGCATGACAGCCCTTGACGTTACCTTTCATTTGATACCAAACACAACATGATTCTGACAACATTAAACAAAAACCAAAAGCCGTTCGAGCTGTCAAATTTTCAACATTTCTGCATGGCAGCCCTTAACGATAACTCTCATTTGATACCAAACACGACATGTTTCTGACAACTTTATGCAAAAAGCAAAAGCTGATCGAGCTGTCAAAATTTTGACATTTCTGCATGGCAGCCCTTGTCGATACCTCTCATTTGATACCAAACACGACATGTTTCTGACAACTTTAAGCAAAAAACAAAAGCCGATGTCAAATTCTTGACATTGGAATATTTGTTTTTTACTTAGATACTTATGGGATGTGTGGCAACACTTTGAAAATGCACATGAATCACGGACATGAACCTTGGAAAATTATAATTTTTAAATATAATGTTTTAGGCCTTTTAAACTCCTATGGAATAACCGCCCATTGCCATAATGTATGTTTAATAATTTAACTTCTTTCAAATTGTCCTCTTTTCATGAATAATTCCATTTAAATGTTCTGATTGACATGTCAAAGAAACGTTCTTCGTCTTAAATTTTTCAAAGAAGACTAAATTTTTGATTCAAATTGTTTCAAAAACCCGAAATACGACCTTTAAAATTCTTTTACACAAAAACTATGCACCGTATAGAAAAATGACCTATTACCAGGAAATCAAGTTGACTTATGCTCTACAACCTGCAACTATTTTCATTAAAATCACACGCACCGTTCAGGCTGTATATGTGAGCAAAATTTCGACGATCGTCATTGATGAAACTAAAGTGAATTTACCTGTTTAGTATAAAGGATAGATAGATAGTGAATCTACCCGTTTAGTATAAAAGACTAGCGAAAACTCGGCTACGCCGAGTATTCCCTAGGGCTCCGCCGATAGTGTTTTTTGATAGTATTACGTACGTCCAATCCGTCTAGAAACAATTTAAATGTAAAGTGCTAACGCTATGAGTCTTTCAAAATATTTTTTCACGCCCACCCAAACAGCCCACGCAACCTGCCCACCCAAAATGCCCACGCAACCTGCCCACGCCAAGTAACCTGCCCTCGTAACTTGCCCACCCAAAATGCCCACGGAACCAGCCCACCCAAACTGCCCACGCAACCTGCCCACCCAAAATGCCCACTAAAACTACCCACGCAACCTGTATTGACATTTCTGCATGACAGCACTTGATGTTACCTTTCATTTGATACCAAACACGTCATGGTTCTGACAACTTTAAGCAAAAAACAAAAGCCGATCGAGCTGTCAAATTTTTGACATTTTGCATGACAGCCCTTGACGTTACTTTTCATTTATTACCAAACACGATATGATTCTGACAACTTTATGCAAAAAACAAAAGCCGATCAAGCTCTTAAATTTTTGACATTTCTGCATGACAGCCCTTGACTTTACCTTTCATTTGTTACCAAACACGGCATGGTTCTGACAACTTTAAGCAAAAAACAAAAGCCGATCAAGCTCTCAAATTTTTGACAATTCTGCATAGCAGCCCGTGACGAACCCTCTCATTTGATACCAAACATGACATGGTTCTATTAACTTTATGCAAAAAACAAAAGCCGATCGAGCTGTCAAAATTTTGACATTTCTGCATGACAGCCCTTGACGTTACTTTTCATTTGTTACCAAACACGACATGGTTTTGACAACTTTAAGCAAAAAACAAAAGCCGATCGAGCTGTCAAATTTTTGACATTTCTGCATAGCAGCCCGTGATGAACCCTCTCATTTGATACCAAACACGACATGGTTCTATTAACTTTATGCAAAAAACAAAAGCCGATCGAGCTGTCAAAATTTTGACATTTCTGCATGACAGCCCTTGACGTTACCTTTCATTTGTTACCAAACACGACATGGTTTTGACAACTTTAAGCAAATACAAAAGCCGATCGAGCTGCTAAATTTTTGACATTTCAGCAAGACAGCCCTTGACGTTACCTTTCATTTGATACCAAACACGACAGGATTCTAACAACTTTAAGCAAAAAACAAAAGCCGACCGAGCTATCAAATATTTGACATTTCTGCATGACAGCCCTTGACGAAACCTCTCATTTGATACCAAACTCGACATGATTCTAACAACTTTAAAGTAAAAAACAAAAGCCGATGGAGCTGTCAAATTTTTGACATTTCTGCATAGCAGCCCTTGACGAACCCTCTCATTTGATACCAAACACGACATGGTTCTATTAACTTTAAACAAAAAACAAAAGCCGATCGAGCTGTCAAATTTTTGACATTTCTGCATAACAGCGCTTGACGTTACCTTTCATTTGATACCAAACACGACATGGTTCTGACAACTTTATACACAAAACAAAAGCCGATCGAGCTTTCAAATTTTTGACATTTCTGCATGACAGCCCTTGACGTTACCTTTCATTTGATACCAAACACGACATGGTTCTGACAACTTTAAACAAAAAACAAAAGACGATGGGGCTTTGAAATTCCTGACATTGGAATATTTGTTTTTTACTTAGTTATTTATGGGATGTTTGGCAACACTTTGGAAATGTACATGAATCACGGACATGAACCTTCAAAAATTTTAATTTTTAAATATAATGTTTTAGGTCTTTTAAACTACTATGGAATAACCGCCCATTGCCATAATGTATGTTTATGAATTTAACTTTTTTCAAAATGTCCTTATTTTATAAATAATTCCATTTAAATGTTTTGATTGACATGTCAAAGAAACGTTTTTCGTCTTAAATTTTTCAAAGAAGACTAAATTTTTGATTTCAAAATTGTTTCAAAAAGCCAAAATACGACCTTTAAAAATGTTTTACACAAAAACTATGCACCGTACAGAAAAATGACCTATTACCAGGAAATAAAGTTGAGTTATTCTCTACATCCCAGAAAAATTTTCATTAAAATCAATCGCACCGTTTAAGCTGTAGAGACGAATAAAATTTCCCCGATCGTCGTGATGAATTCAATATAGATAGTGAATCTATCCGTTTAGAATAAAAGACTAGCGAAAACTCGGCTACGCCGAGTATTCCCTAGGGCTCCGCCGATAGTGTTTTTTAATAGTTTTACGTACGTCCAATCCGTCTAGGAACAATTTAAACGAAAAGTGCTACCGCTAAGAGTCTTTAAAATTTTTTTTTGTCCACCCAAACAACCCACGCAACCTGCTCACTCAAACTGTTCACGCAACCTGCCCACGCAATATGCCCACCCAAACGACCCACGCAACCTGTCCACCCAAACTGCCCACCCAAAATGCCCACGCAACCTGCCCACCCAAACAGCCCACGCAACCTGCCCACCGAAAATGCCCACGCAACCTGCCCACCCAAAATGCCCACGCAACCTGCCCACCCAACCTGCCCACATAACCTGCCCACCCAAAATGCCCACGCAACCTGCCCATTTAAACTGCCTACGCAACTTGCCCACCTAAAAGCCGATCGAGCTGTCAAAATTTTGACATTTATGCATGATAGCCCTCGACGATACCTCTCATTTGATATCAAACACGACATGGTTCTGACAACTTTAAGCAAAAAACAAAATCCGATCGAGCTGTCAAATTTTTGACATTTCTGCATGACAGCTCTTGACATTACCTTTCATTTGATACCAAACACGATATGGTTCTGACAACTTTGAGCAAAAAACAAAAGCCGATCGAGCTGTCAAATTTTTGACATTTCTGCATGGCAGCCCTTGACGTTACCTTTCATTTGATACCAAACACGACATATTTCTGACAACTTTAAGCAAAAAACAAAAGCCGATCGAGTTGTCAAATTTTTGACATTTCTGCATGACAGCCCTTGACGTTACCTTTCATTTGATACCAAACACGACATGGTTCTGACAACTTTTAGCAAAAAACAAAAGCCAATCGAGTTGTCAAATTTTTGACATTTCTGCATTACAGCCCTTATCGTTACCTCTCATTTGTTACCAAACACGACATGTTTTTTACAATTTTATGCAAAAAACAAAAGCCAATAGAGCTGTCAAATTTTTGACATTGGAATATTTGTTTTTTACTTAGTTATTTATGGAATGTTTGGCAACATTTTCGAAATGTACATGTATCACGGATATGAACCTTCTAAAATTTTAATTTTTGAATATAATGTTTTAGGGCCTTTTAAACTACTATGGAATAACCGCCCATTGCTATAATGTATGTTTATGAATTTAATTTCTTTCAAATTGTCCTCTTTTCATGAATAATTCCGTTTAAATGTTCTGATTGACATGTCAAAGAAACGTTCTTCGTCTTAAATTTTTCAAAGAAGACTAAATTTTTGATTTCAAATTGTTTCAAAAAGCCAAAATACGACCTTTAAAAATTTTTTACACAAAAACTATGTACCGTACAGAAAAATTACCTATTACCAGGAAATCAAGTTGAATTATGCTCAACAACCTGCAACTATTTTCATTAAAATCACTCGCACCGTTTAAGCTGTAGAGACGAAAAAAGTTTCCCCGATCGTCTTGATGAATTCAAATATAGATAGTGATGAATCTATCCGTTTAGAATAAAAGATTGGAGTATAGATGGAGCTAACATAAATAATGGTTATCTTATCTTTCTTCTGCATGTTATAAAACAGATAAGATAATAGATATTACTTATAAAAATATCTAGATATTAGATAAAAGATAATAACTACGTCATCTAGATAAAATTTTAGATAATGTTATCTAGATAAACACAACACTAGTTATAACTTATAACATGACATATAATGCATAAAAATTTTAAAAAAATGTTATTCACTACTATCATCTTACCGTGTAAGGTGTACATTGATTTTTACCTCTCGCTAAGAGAGGTATTGGATTCATGCTAAAAATCGCATATCCAGATTTTAGTGAATAAGCACGATTTAAGGTCACTACAAAACGATTTTAACATTTTTACGATGATGTCTGTGTATGTGGATGTGTGTACCTATGTGTGTATGTATGTATGTATTTATATATGTATGTGTGAATGTGTGGATGGTGGAGGGGTGATTACACTAAAACTATGATGCCCGGTTTTTCAGCCACGGCTTGAACCAGAAATTTGATTCAAGTTCAGTTTCAGGGTTTAAAGTGTTTTTCAGTCTGGCTTAAACTTTGAACTCAGCTCAAATTTGAGATGAACTTGAACCGCCAACGTTTCTAGCTTAAGTATCGAATTTTTAGTTCGTGGAATATTTTGACGGTAACTTTATTATACCTACAATTATTTATTTTGACACTTTTGACTGACGTATTGATACCTTTGTCAATTTTCATTGACATTACGAATTATGACCCTTGTACATTACAATAAAGTTTTAAAAATGGAATCATTGGACGATGAAGATATTGTAAATTTTGATGAACACTTGGGTCGAGGTCGGAGACCTAAAATAATTACACTTAGCACTAATCATTTTGTTCAGTGGGATGATTTTGAATTTTTTGTAAGATTTCGAATAAGGAAATTAACAGTTATGCAAATATTATAAGAAATTGAACCAAATATTCGGACTCATACTAACTGGTTGGTAAAAAATATATAAAATACAGGAATATATTAATAATATTATAATACATATTTAAGAATTCAGCGGTGACAGCTGAATAAATGCTTTTTTTAACATTAAGGTTTTTACTACGAGAAGTACTAGCCGCTTTTTCAGGCATACATAAATCAACTGCTAGCAAAATTGTTAAAAAAGTATCTCAAGCTATTGCTGCATTATCTTCAATTTATATAAAAATGCTGAACACAGAGGAAGAAATTCGAGAAAACCAAAATGGTTTTTTTTAATCTCGTAATGTAGCTCGATTTCCGAGAGTTATAGGGGCATTAGATTGTACGCACGTAAAATTTTAATCATTAGATTCGTTTTGTGTGCTGGATGCAAGCCACAAAAATATTTTTTTTGTGTTATTATTTTAATAGGTGGTGAAGATCCGGAAATTTTTAGAAATAGAAAAAAACTTTTTGTCTCTCAACATCCAAACAGTCAGCGATTTCGAACTGAAAATTAGGGGCATAGTTTATAGGTGGCCGGGATGCACTCATGACTCGCAAATTTTTAATAATTCCTATTTACGAAGAAATTTTGAAACTGGGTTAATGAGACACAATTTACTTTTGGGCGATAGTGGTTATAAAAACAGAAATTTTTTATTAACTCCTCTTTCAAATCCTCAAACACCAGCCGAAACAACGTGTAATGAAAGACATACTTGAACCCGAAATATAGTAGAAAAACAGTATGGAGTATGAAAATGACTTCCCGTTCTTGCTACCGGTATACGTTTAAAATTAAATACAGCCAGAAATGTCGTTCTAGCTACACCCGTGCTACTTACTATTGCGTATAACGACAAAGATGCTGTACCACCTGTTAAGCGCAAATGAACAAGCTGCTATTAATATGATAAATGCAGTTCAGGCCAATAATTACAGATATCGCGCTGCGCCAGACAATAGAACACGAAATAGCATTAATTAATTTAAAAATTACAGTTATAATAAAAAATAAATATTTAATACTAATAATAATGTATTTCCGTAATAATTAAACTGAAACTACATAATATTATCTATTCACATATTCTTATTTAATATTTTTACCGCTCGCTAAGAGAGGTATTGGATTCATGCTGAAATTCGCATATCCAGATTTTATTGATTAAGCACGATTCAAGGTCCCTAGAATCCGATTATAACATTTTTAAAATGATGTCTGTGTGTGTGTGTGTGTGTGTGTGCGTGTGTGTGGATGTGTGTATGTGTGTGTGTATGGCTGGATGTTGGACGGACGATTCCTCAAAAACTATAAGACATAAGACCTGCTTAACTATAAATTCCTCAATCTGACACTCCTGGGAAGAGCTGAAAAGGTTTTGGTAACAATTAAACAACCGGAAGTAGTAGTTTTTAAAAGAAATTCTTCCAAATATTAATTTTTGATATTACTAATTTTCAAAAACAAAATTCTACACCTGATACATTTAAATTTTATTATATCTTGCATAGATTTAGAGATAAAGACACTATAATTTATAGAGTAAACTAATCGCAGAGGCTAAGGCACTAAGGAGACCAGTTGACAAATTCCAATGTTTATAACATAGTTTGTAAATAACAGATTTCAGTGTCAAAAATCAACAGTTTTAGTGACATTTTGATAGCTTTTTCTGGGAAGTACATTAATCTTTCTTATTGTTTTGTTAATTAAATATTTGAAATTATAGGTAATATGCATATATCAATCAGAAATACTGCCAATCTGGTTAATGAATTGGAAGAATCTGTGACATTTAGAAACTTCCTCATACAATGAAAAATAGATATAATTAGAATTATATGTGTGCAGAAGACATGTTAAATACAATAAAAAACAATATTTGGGTAAAGATCTGTAATATTTTGTTATAAAACGACGGTTCGAAAGCGAAGTGCAATACAATACTTATATAGCCTAATATGGAAATGGCGAGAGGTCTTGTGCTGGCCACAACAGATTTTTTTTTTCTTTTATTCTATTTCTAATTGTAAATTTTCTGCTTGTAATTTTTTAATGTCCATGTTAATTTTAAATTCTTGTTTCTTTAAATTTTGTTCCTCAATTATGCCGACCATTTTTAAATCATGTTCTTTGTTTTTATATATCTCTTCTTCCTTTAACGTTCTAATATGTAAATTAACGTAGTTCTTTTATCTCTGCTAATTTACACCACTTGCTGTTCGTATCCGTACCAGTTAATTTTAGTGTTCTTTTATTTTGATTACAACTAGAAGCAGAAGTGCCAGCTTCTCCTTCATATGCAAACAGTAAATTTAATGTAGAAGTATGCTGTGACTCAGGTTCCTGTATTACTAAATTTGATGATTCTGTGTTGAAACTTCTCCTTTCCAAAAAAAACTATTATTTACCTAAGTGTCTGGTCGCGAACCTGGGGAACCGGGTTCGATCCCGACCGACGCCAAATATTTCGAATTTTAAATGGCAAAAAAGTGACCCCTGTGGTGCACTTTCCACGCCAGCAATGAGTGCCCGTGAGGTGACGCCTGGTAAGCGCCCGCACGGTACAAATATGTCATCATCATTACCGATATCTGCGGTAAAGCAGATGGAGGCACACTCAGAAATGGGTAATATGCCGTGATGATATATTTATTTATTTATTTATTAAATAAAATAAAGAGTAAGATAACACATTTGTAGAAATGTGTATTTATGTAGTACCTGAATCGCTATCGTTTAAGGGTTCTACAACCCACAATTCTAAAGCCTAATATTTCTCTTATTTCACTATCAACACTGTTTGTTGGTGAAACAGAAACAGGAATTTTCTCTTTCAAATTCCCGTATTTCTTTTTTAATACACCCGAATTTCGATAGACCCTGCCACTTAAATAATTAAATAGATTTGTTATATTTTCCCAACAATTTTCTTTTTCTTTCCAAAATATTTTATATGTTTTCTTACATTCTACAATATTTTTATTTCTTTTGACTAGTTTCGTCCATCTCCTCCGGTGAAAAATTCGTTGCTCTCTTATTATTTTTCATTTTTTATGTGAAGAAAGAGGTGTAATAATTTTCTGAGATGTCAACGTGGAGTGACGATTTGCCAAACTGATATTATTAATAAAGAAAAAATTGAATGAAGTGCAAATTACGCAGTACATTTACAATATTATGACATCTGGTTTCAACTGAACTATTATCAGTTTCATAAGTAAAGTCCCCTGAGTTTAGGACACTATAACTTCTACAAAATTAAAGAAAACAAATCGCGGTTTGCACAGTGATATTCCATGACTATTTCTGTTTTACCATTTAAATATTACAGTATGAAAAGTAAAAAATGAGACCCATTTTTATTTAAATTTTGAGATACACTAACTACTAACTAATGTAATTCATATATCGTCAAATGTATGCTTTTCAAAATTTAATGTAGGTTAATATGTACCTTTATCTACAATTTAAGATACAAAGGACGTATTATAATTATTGATATTTGTTATAAATAAAGAAAAACTAAACTTACATACAGAAAAAATATCAAAAAAATATTAATATGTTCAGATTGCATGATTATTGAAATGAAAAAAAAAATTAAGAATAATTACATCTAGCAACTCAATAACGTGCAATTAATTGTTAAAAAATCGCAACTTTTTCAGTTTTACTGTTCACCACCCTCTTGGGGTGAGAAAGGATACCGGATTACGAACTTCGAGTACGTTCGTCTATTATTCTCGTGAGTCAAATATGTTCGACCCCAAAGTGTATAGAGCGGCAAGATTTACTATTAAAATTATTGCACGTTTGTTCCCGAATTATAATATTTAATATTTGTAACTGCAAGAATATCGAATGTTTAATTACAATTATGAAAAAAATCTCTATTTGTTACTTTATCCTTCTTTTAATCATTTATTTTTATTTCATAATAAACAAGCAATTTATTAAATAGCGATAGAGTGAATATTTAAAATATAAGAAAAAATTTCTTTCTCTTATACTGCCGAAATACACGTTTGCCGCTTTACTGTGCCCTAGATCAGCCGAAGACAGAAAATTGTTGAAATTGTTATGTTCATATTCTGGCATTATATAATTCATTTTTATTTATTTTTTAATAAATACGCTTAAAATATTCTGTTAGTAATAAATATTTTAAGCGTAATTATTGAACAAAAAAATCATGCTTTTGAAAAAATGTAGACTGGACTTTAAACTTTTAAAAAACTATAATTTTAAGTATGTCTAATTTGTTGTTTTCTATATATTAAATAAAAGATTACAGAAATACACGTTTGCCGCTTTACTGTGCCCTAGATCAGCCGAAGACAGAAAAATGTTGAAATTGTTGTGTTTATGTTCTGGCATTATATAATTTATTTTTATTTATTTTTTAATAAATTACATAATGCCAGAACATAAACATAGCAATTTCAACAATTTTCTGTCTTCGGCTGATCTAGGGCACAGTAAAGCGGCAAACGTGTATTCACTTTTTATTTAATACATAGAAAACAACAAATTAGACATACTTAATATTATAGTTTTTTAAAAGTTTAAAGTCCAGTCTACATTTTATCAGAAGCATGATTTTTTTTTGTTCAATAATTTCTGATTAATTCAGGATAGAATATGTGCCAATGAGAAAAACATGGAAATTTCAGGCTCCCAATTTACATTTTATTTATTTATACAAAACTGTGTTCTGTAACAAATACTGATGTTTTGATATATTACAAAAATATGTTGTAGCTTTCGCAAAAATTTTGTTTCTTTACATTCTGCTTATTATAATGAAAGTTATTACATTTCAAACCCAGGAGACTTTACTTTTGAAACCGATAATAGTTCACATATACATATCATAAAAAAGTACAAGTTCAAGTTCAAGGTTCAACTGAGCTGAGGATTAAGCCGTGACTGAAAAACCGGGCATAAGACTTACGACCAGTTTAACTATGCATTCCTCAATCTGACATTAATGGGAAGAGCTGAAAAGGTTTTGGTACAATTGGACAACTGGAAGTAGTAGTTTCTTAGAAAAATTCTTCTAAATATTATTTTTGGAAATATTTGTTATTACAAATATTGAAGAACATAAAATTCTTCATCTAATATACCTAAAAATTTTATTATATCTTCTATAGATTTAGAGATAAAGACATGTTGATAACATATTTTGTATAAGACAGATGTCAGTGTCAAAAGTCAACAGTGTTAGTGACATTCGGAAAGCTTTTTCTGAGAAGGGCATTTAATATGTATTATTATTTTATTAATTAAATATTTAAAATTATAGGTAAAATGCATATATCCATCAGAAATACCGCCAATCTTGTTAATAAATTGGAAAAATCTCTGACATTTAGGAACTTGCTCATATAATAAAAAATAGATAGAATTGTGTGTAGTAGTATAGCTGTAAGGGTTCTGCCTCACTTCCGGTCTTTTCACTCTCGATGACACATGCCATCGAGTTCTCTTCACGACCTAGATTTTTCAGCAGCCTCTGGTTGAACATTTTGAGTTCTTGTACATGTGCCCCTAAAAAATAACGCCCCTTTTTTGCGCCCCTTTGCGTTTTAAAATTAGCTACGGTGGCCTACCACCGAACGGAATGGGTGTTATACCCTGAATGGGGGATTGGGGGTGGGGATTGGGGATGAGATGAGGTGTAATTAGGATATATAATTAGAAAATATTTTGAAGTTTGTAATTAGAGAATTAAGTAAACAGAAAAAAAATTGCAAGCTTATATGAAACAAAGGAAAGTCCGTGCTCGACGACGAGTTTTAACTTGCTAACCGCATTCGCTATATAATTAGAAAATATTTTGAAGTTTGTGGTTAATTAAAATTATGTAAACAAAATCAAGGTTATATGAAACAAACAAAGGAAACCACACTGATAAATGAGTTGTAACTAGCTAACCGCAGTTGTTGTATAATTACTGTGTGTGGTATGCATGTAGAAACTTGTATTAGTTGTGAAATAGAATTGTGGCTAGAGAATTATATTTTGGTAGAATGTGGGTTCGGAATGTGGAGTTTGGAATGTGGGTTTGGAATGTGGTTCGGAATGGGGGCGGTTGGGCGTGGGAAAATTTTTGGCGCTAGTGTCGGTGTCAAAAATTTGAACTAACCGAAATGGCCACGCTTCCTTTTTTTGGCGGGAAATTTGATTTTTTTTTGTGGGAAATTTAATTTTTGTATTGGCGGGAAATTTGAACTAACCAAAATGACCACGCCCTCTTTTTTGGCGGAAAAATTGATTTTTGTATTGGCGGGAAATATGATTTTTTGTTGGGAATTTGTTGTTTATTAAAGACCTGTGACTGACAAGTATTTACACAAGTATTTTTGATTGACAGGTGTTAATTATAGGTGTACAGTTGGCCTTGAAAGGTTAGTAACCTTGGTTGTAAAAACAAGCGTTATTTTATAGGCGTTCTAAACTGTTGTGGAGAGAGCCCCACAAGTTTTTTTTACCTTTATAAATTTGAACCTCACCCTCCGGTTATCCTGAAATTCAGGTGGCTCACCTGGATTTTTACTTGGATTTTTTTAAAATTTAATTAGACGGTTTAAGCTGAATTTAATGGCCTACCCCGAATTTAATGGCACCATCCGAATCGGAGGCCCACTCCGAATTTAATGGCCCCATCCGAATCGGAAGCCCACCCATTACCAAATATGCTGTCATTAAAAATTAGATGTTTGGCATTTGGAGAGACTGCTAGATAAAATTTATTTTAAAAATTTAGCGATGCAGACGCTCAGATTTTATTGTTTTCTGTGTGAACCGTAACAGATATCACAAATTACACAGAGAGAGAAAAGTTTACTATTGAATGTATCTTTTTGAAAAAAAAAATAATTTCACGTCATCGGCGTGGCCATTAAAAATTTACGGTCTAATCAATGTTGGGACACCTAAGTTTCATACACTAGTGGTTCAGTAATAATCACAAGTATCATCTTAAAAGATGACATAACCATATAAACTGTCGTACCAAATTTCATCCAAATCAAATAAAGCGTCCGGTTATTATAAGCAAAATTAACTTTTTTCAAAGAACTTTGAAGCAGAATACTGGCTAAATGGTACACTTTCCGGTAGAAACAAGTTTAGTTAAATCGTCTTATTTTAGCCTCAGGAATTTGTAGTTAAGCCAAGTCCCCCTATTTAATGTTTTCGGAATGTCAGAATTCAACGTATATGGGTACCTTGAATGGGAAATGAACGGTTTGGAAGTTATTCATTCAAAATGCGAATTAATGTAAAACATTTATTTTACATTCAAAAAACAAAATACATTTACGTATTACTAACAATATTTGTTAATGGATTATAGTTAATTATTTTATCATGTATAATTAAACAATAAGCAGCTGTATTTTCAGGTACGTTTTCATTTGTGTCAAATTCCAATCTTATATCAACATTACCCGATTTCAATGTCTCACTCTGATGCGAACAATCTATGACTACCAGCGGTGCTGTATTAATAAATTCATGAGGTGTGAATATAGGCTCACATGGTCGTTCATAGTAAGACAACTGAAATTGAGTGTACATTTCATATAACATAGCCCAATGATTATTTTTAATGTTCAAATTTAGATTATCATATGGGTACATATCAGAATTTAAATGCAACTTAATATTAGTCAAATTACAGTGATCAAATTTGCTCATATCTTTATTAAGTTTATTTTTGCGATCTGTCTGAAATCCGACAATGATGAAACGAGGTGTTTCTAATTGTGTTGTAGCTTTGATTGGCCAGGAGTGACGTAGTGTTTTTTGCAGAAGTGGATATTCATGAAGTTCCCAGCTACGAAAAGCTATCTCCAAATTAATGCTCTCCTCTATATACTTCATAAGCATTAGTCGCTCAGCGTCAGCTACCGATATATGTGGAATTTTCCAGTGAACCTTATTTAATTCAATTTTCATATTTTCATTGGCGACGCTGTCTTCAATCGCATTCAGATCAGTGCTGCTTCGTATAAGAACTAATTCTTGTTGTAAATTTAGGATAATTTTTTTAAAATCTTCGCAAAATCCTAGGAGCATATTCAGAGGAATGCATACATTGAAATTACCTTGATTATCAACTATTTGTTTTGTATCAACCAAAGGTGACCAACCAGCATTTTGTAAACGTTTACTCTCATTTATATTGTAAGAGACATAACCTTTCATAGTTGAAGTTATTCCTGGATTTCGAACTCTATCTATTACTATTCCTCCAATTTCATATCGAATTTCACTATATAGAAATGCAAATGCATTGTTAATTAATTTAGCTGTGGGCGATACTTTATTATCATGCGTGAGGAGTTTACCCTCAATATAAAGTAAACTATTCCATGGTAGAGTGTACAAATCTTGTTGCTGTATTGGAATGCGAATTTCGTCATTATTGTTTAAAGTTGTGGAAGCATACGGTTGGTGCCTATGCTTTTCAGCATGACTGATTGAATCATCAAATAAGGCTTTGTTTGACACGTCCAATATATTACAGTTCATTTTGATGAATGCAGAGAATAATTTTTTACACTTTTTATAATAAACTCCAATCCAAATAATAAATGCTATTATGCGCTTTCTCCGTTTATTGTTATCCAGATTGAACTTTGAACCCAAGTGATTTTAGAAATTGATAATTCATGGGTGTTAACCCTTCAACAGTCTTTTTTTGAATGACATAATTGTAGTTCCGAGCAGTATTTAAATGCTTGCGTGTAGTATAATTAAAATTTAATCCCATCTTGATTTAAGATGTAGTCTTACCGTAATGGCTTCTCCTCTAAAATTAATTAAATTTCCGTCTTGATCAACTATTTTAACGATTATAGAATTTATTATGCGCGTGCTAATTGGTAAATAGATTATTTGACTTGGAGCCTCTATAATTTTGAATCCTGGTGGGACGCGCGGGGAAAATTCATGAATTATATGCTTATTTTTACTATTTGAATAAGAATTTGTAGTTATGCTACACTCAACACACACCGCATTTACTTTTATTATAGAAACTGGGTTGTCAGATTCATGTGATTTATTAGCCTCTAATCGACGAGGTTCAAACCCTAGAATATTACCGATTGAATCCTTTGGTACAAAATTTATCTCCTTATTGCTTTTAATTTCACACTTAAGAGTATTATTATTTGCTGCAATGTTTAAATTGGTACTCTCATCTAACTGTTTGGTTAAAAAATTATTTATATCTTCAATTTCGTAAGAACCTTCTGGAATAGTAATTGTATGACTACCAATATAAAATTTATTATTTTCAATATTTGGTATAGTATTATAACCTTCAAAACTTATTAAACCAAGAACATATTCCGAATTATCGTCGAGTACAATCGGTGGATAAACGATTTGAGTTAAAATTGATTTATTATCAAAAAGCGTAAATGTGCGTGACATGATGGTTCAATCAATACTGAGAGGTAATTATATTTTTTCATATAGAAATGCTAAACATAAATGACCACATTTTACACTATTATCAGGTTGGTACCTACTGTAATTGTAGTGTATTGAACACCTGTTTCCTAAATAATTAACTAGTTCCTTTGGTGGCGCTAGGTTTCCATAACTGTCAAAATATACAACTAAATTATTACGTTTTTTATAAGCAACCCAGTGCGACCCCGATCCGTTACTATTATCCAAATTAACAATGGCGCATTCGTTACGATTTACTTTTATAGGCAAATTATTTCTCATAAATACTCCTCTAAAAAATGGAATTTTCAGTTCTTTTGCATATTTTTGAAGATCAATATTACTTAAAGCCCGCGATGGTAATTCTATGAGGAGTTTTTTTTTAAATACAGTCCAAGTCCTTTTCGATATGGTTTTAAGTAGAGACCTTTACCCATAGCGATGGCTTCCATCATTTTATTATGACGCTGAGCTTCTTTTAATTGTTCTGTGGCAGCTTGCACGTCGTGAACAGCTTTTGCAATACCAGCAGCCCCACCCCCAAGTGCACCTAGAGCACTCAAGCCGGCAAAAATTGGAATTAACGGAAGAAACCCTCCGGTTTTCGGTACAGATAAAACTCTTGAATTTTTATTTTTATGTTTTATTTTCTTAACCTTACGAAAAGCGATTTTTGCAGATTTATTTATATCTGAGTTAGTTTTTGTGTTTGCTTTCCGCGCGCGATTAACTACATGTTGGAATGACAAACTTCCGTCAGATTTCTTTTTTTGCACCCTCATCATGACTATTTAAGTAGAGCACGTCTTCTTTCTTTTACAGTCAGTGACAAACAGTGCTAGAGTAATGTTTGTACACTTATTTATATGAAAATGCAGACCGTAAAGCAAAGTAATGACCTTGAGGTTAAAAATTATGATTTTACTAATGCTAGTAGTGAACCGCGCCATAGTACGTTGTTACCGGGTATAGTTAGATGTATTATAGCAGGTCCTTCTGGAAGCGGTAAAACAAATGTTATGATTGCACTTTTGGAGCACGAAAATGGTCTATGCTTTTCGAATGTCTATATATACTCAAAATCATTATTTCAGCCGAAATATAAGTATTTAGAATTGTTACTAGAACCTATTAAAGGAATAGGTTACTTTACTTATAATAAAAACGTAGATATTGAGAAGCCGTGTAATGCGCAATGCAACTCTGTGTTTATATTTGATGATGTAGCGTGTGATAAACAGGATGTAATTAGAGAATACTTTTGTATGGGTCGTCATGAG
Source organism: Ophonus ardosiacus (assembly GCA_943142095.1). NCBI lineage: Eukaryota > Metazoa > Arthropoda > Insecta > Coleoptera > Carabidae > Ophonus > Ophonus ardosiacus. Next base: position 22,896,486 of record OW964834.1, on the reverse strand, counting down.
GCTATAGATTGTTTTTATTTATGTCAGACGTATACCAAAATTCCCAAACATCTTATACGGGATAATGTTAACCTATTAATATTATTTAAACAAGATGATATGAATTTAAAACATGTATATAAAGATCACGTAAATACAGATATGCCATATGAAAAGTTTAAGGACCTTTGTTATTTTTGCTGGCAAGATAAGTATGGTTTTCTCGTTATTAATAAAGAAAGTGAATTAAATATAGGGCGCTACCGTAAAGGCTTTGATCGGTATATTATAATAAATAAGAGTGCCTCGAGCTAAAACGCTTCAGTAGATGGATAGTTGTTGGTTTATAAACATCTGGAACAAGCTAAATAGAACAGCGTTAGATTAAATTTAAATCATACCTGTTTTTAACTTGTTATACTTGCTATCAGGTCTGTTTTTTATCTAGTTGTGAACTGGTTATCTGCTACTGGATCTGTTTTACCTGTTTTTACAAATAACAGCTTTGTTAATTTAAAAACCTGTTTTGAAGCTGGTGTGATTTTGAACCTGTTTTACTTGTCGCTTCAAATAATATTCCTGATAGCTATTTAAATCTGGTTTATTAGTTTTGGCATTATTGTACCGAAATTAAAAATGAATGAAAAATTAACAAAGGATATAATTAATACCCGAAATATTATTAAACAGAAGCTTAAAAACCTTAGGCTCGGTGCATTACATAGAAAAATTGAGTTAGAATCACAGTATAAACCAATAATCAAATCTTTAAAAGATATTGCAGTTCATTTACCAATGACCAATATAAAACAAGAAGTTAAAAGTGAACCGAAAGAAGAAGTAAAGGAGGAGGAAATATCTGACAAAAATGAAACTTTATTGGGCTCTAAATTTTTAGAAACAAATGTAGTAGCAGAATCAATGGATGAGGGTAGAGATGACGATGATGTATTTATTGAAAATCAATCATCCATAATTGAAGGTCGTCCATCGTTAACTAGAGAGGATATTTTGAATTTAACTCAGGAGCCCTCATTTAGGGAATATTTAGACCAGTACGATCCATTACCTCGACAATATGTTGAAGAGATGGTAACAGATGACAAAGATTCATTTGATTTCAAATATGGAGTGCGACATGATGTAAATACAGATAAATTTACTATAGGTGATTCTGAGTTAAAAATTGTGGGTAAAGATATAGTTATACAAGAACTAAAGTATACCGGAACACCTGGTTTATATGAGCTCTTATTCAAAAAACAGCCTATAGGGTATACGGAGATTGACCGTAAAAATTATATTGATATTGTAAAGAGAACGAACGCTGCCCGTCGAAATTATAATGACAACGAGCAAGTTGCGGGGAATAGATCTCAGAAGTATACTTCCATTATTGCCCCAATGTTAGAGCCTCGAAAAAAAGTTGTTCCAGCTTCTAAAAAAATAAGTTCAATTTCTAAAAGACCAAGTTCTACATCAGGTGGAAGTCCAACTTTAAGATATATAAGTTCAATTTCTAAAAAACCAAGTTCCACGTCAGGTGGAAATTATTTTAAAAAATTAACTAAAAAACGAGTGGAGTATGTATACTGGGATAACGTAAATGAATTGGTTGATAGACTGCGTCTTTTAATTGCGTCACGTGATGCTGGTCATACAGGTCATAATAATGAAATTATATCCATAATTGAAGAATTAAAAGAAGCAGGTATTATAAAATAACAACATTTCAATAATGACTCTTGACAAGTTCGGACGTCATATTGAGCATCATAAAACTAAAAAATATCTTAAAAATTTATTACCTCTTGTTTCAAGACAAATTAAGGAATTAGAATTAGGTTGTATAGACAAAATAAATAGTAATTTCCAAGTTGAATTGTCTAAAGTGAAAAATAATTTAAAATCCACCATTGTAATTAATTTAAAATTAAAACTACAAGGTGATACCTATAACATAATAAATAGCCCTAATTTGGTTTTTTACAATTTACCTTGTACTGGTAAAGTAATTCAAATTAATTTGAATATCCCAAAGGAACGACTAAACTATCGAATTAATAACAATCCCCGTATTTCAATAATAGTTGATAAACATGTTTTAAAAGGGGATAAATTGACATTATATCCCAGCCCTGTTGGCTTGAAAACTAGTGAATTATATATGGAAATTATATTGGAAACACCTGTTAATTATGTCCAAAATTAAACGCGAAATTGTGGAAGAATTACATAGACCAGCGAGAGTGCATTTTCCCAGAAGGCGTGTTATTACAAAAGGAATAGATGACTTATTTCAAGCGGATTTGGTTGAAATGATTCCTTATGCTAAAATAAATAAAGGCTATCGCTACATTTTAGTTGTAATTGATGTATTTTCCAAATTTTTGTGGACTAAGCCTGTAAAAAACAAAACAGGTTCTGAAATTTCAACTGCTATGAAAAGTATTTTGCTTGGTAGTAATCGAATTCCTCAAAATCTACAAACTGATCTCGGAAAAGAATTTTATAATCAAAATTTTCAAAATTTAATGAGTAAATATAATATTAATCATTATTCAAGCTATAGTATTAAAAAGGCATCTGTTGTTGAGCGAGTTAATCGAACCTTAAAATCAATGATGTGGAAATATTTTTGTTTACAAGGTACATATAAGTGGTTGAGTTTATTACCTGAACTTACAAAAAAGTATAATAATACAAAACACAGAACTATTAAGATGAAACCAATTGATGTTAGCAAAAAAAATGAAAAATTACTTCTTAGCAGTGTTTACAGTAATATTAAAATAGTTGTAAAAGCTAAATTTAAAGTGGGTGATTTTGTGCGTATAAGCAAATATAGAGGGGTTTTTGTAAAAGGTTACACTCCTAATTGGTCTAATGAAATTTTTAATATATATTCGATTCAATTAACAAATCCTATTACTTATATTCTTAAAGATCAGCCGGGACAAATTATAAAAGGGGGATTTTATGAATATGAATTACAAAAAGTAAAGTATCCTAATGTATATCTTGTAGAAAAAATTCTAAAAAGAAAGGGTGATATGGTACTTGTTAAATGGCTTGGATTTGACAATAAACACAATAGCTGGATAAGTAAAACAAATGTTGAATGATAATTCAAAACAGATAATAGCCACTGTATGTTTTTTTTGTTTCCTGATATTCCTATAAATATCAATTCAGTATTTCTATATACTTTACTTTTTCCATAATAATTACTATAAATATAATGAATATTTAGGGACGACTGCTTAGAAAGCCTATAAGGTGACACTTGATAAGCAATTAAATGCACAACGCAAATAAGTAAGGCGACGCTTGATAGGCGAATTGTGATGTGTGTTTCGTATTTATATAAATTTTTTATATTATATTATCAGTGTTTTACAATTATATTTATATAAAAATTATTTATTTCGCTTTACATTCAATTTAGCTAGCCTAATACACGAAGCAGAAGAAAAAATGCATAATATTGGCACAGTTTTAAATTAACTCGCGTTTGCATCAATCACAAGCCAGGAAATGGTGTCTCTATACCATGCTACAATGCGTTCTTATATCAGACAAAGAAGGGTTCTCAAGTATATGTAAAATGGTTGGGTTTTGTAAAGAAATATAATTTTTTAATTATTAAATTTGATGTAATTTTAAAATAAAAATTAGGTACAAATAAACGACTAAAATAACAAAAATTTTTTTTTACTTACCTAACAAACACCCTATTCCATCCCCTCTTGCTCTGGAACAGGTGTTTAAATTAACAAATGTGTTATTTCTAGACACAAGTAAAAACTGATTCATAACCACATGGAAACCGGACCTAATAGTATTAGATACTTAAATTCAGTCTGATGCTGATTACTTTACGACGACTAGCTCAATTTCAGTTGTTTTACTATGAACGACCATGTGAACCTATATTCACACCTCATGAATTTATTAATACAGCACCGCTGGTAGTCATAGATTGTTCGCATCAGAGTGAGACATTGAAATCGGGTAATGTTGATATAAGATTGGAATTTGACACAAATGAAAACGTACCTGAAAATACAGCTGCTTATTGTTTAATTATACATGATAAAATAATTAACTATAATCCATTAACAAATATTGTTAGTAATACGTACTTGTGATTATTACTGAACCACTAGTGTATGAAACTTAGGTGTCCCAACATTGATTAGACCGTAAATTTTTAATGGCCACGCCGATGACGTGAAATTATTTTTTTTTTTCAAAAAGATACATTCAATAGTAAACTTTTCTCTCTCTGTGTAATTTGTGATATCTGTTACGGTTCACACAGAAAACAATAAAATCTGAGCGTCTGCATCGCTAAATTTTTAAAATAAATTTTATCTAGCAGTCTCTCCAAATGCCAAACATCTAATTTTTAATGACAGCATATTTGGTAATGGGTGGGCTTCCGATTCGGATGGGGCCATTAAATTCGGAGTGGGCCTCCGATTCGGATGGTGCCATTAAATTCGGGGTAGGCCATTAAATTCAGCTTAAACCGTCTAATTAAATTTTAAAAAAATCCAAGTAAAAATCCAGGTGAGCCACCTGAATTTCAGGATAACCGGAGGGTGAGGTTCAAATTTATAAAGGTAAAAAAAACTTGTGGGGCTCTCTCCACAACAGTTTAGAACGCCTATAAAATAACGCTTGTTTTTACAACCAAGGTTACTAACCTTTCAAGGCCAACTGTACACCTATAATTAACACCTGTCAATCAAAAATACTTGTGTAAATACTTGTCAGTCACAGGTCTTTAATAAACAACAAATTCCCAACAAAAAATCATATTTCCCGCCAATACAAAAATCAATTTTTCCGCCAAAAAAGAGGGCGTGGTCATTTTGGTTAGTTCAAATTTCCCGCCAATACAAAAATTAAATTTCCCACAAAAAAAAATCAAATTTCCCGCCAAAAAAAGGAAGCGTGGCCATTTCGGTTAGTTCAAATTTTTGACACCGACACTAGCGCCAAAAATTTTCCCACGCCCAACCGCCCCCATTCCGAACCACATTCCAAACCCACATTCCAAACTCCACATTCCGAACCCACATTCTACCAAAATATAATTCTCTAGCCACAATTCTATTTCACAACTAATACAAGTTTCTACATGCATACCACACACAGTAATTATACAACAACTGCGGTTAGCTAGTTACAACTCATTTATCAGTGTGGTTTCCTTTGTTTGTTTCATATAACCTTGATTTTGTTTACATAATTTTAATTAACCACAAACTTCAAAATATTTTCTAATTATATAGCGAATGCGGTTAGCAAGTTAAAACTCGTCGTCGAGCACGGACTTTCCTTTGTTTCATATAAGCTTGCAATTTTTTTTCTGTTTACTTAATTCTCTAATTACAAACTTCAAAATATTTTCTAATTATATATCCTAATTACACCTCATCTCATCCCCAATCCCCACCCCCAATCCCCCATTCAGGGTATAACACCCATTCCGTTCGGTGGTAGGCCACCGTAGCTAATTTTAAAACGCAAAGGGGCGCAAAAAAGGGGCGTTATTTTTTAGGGGCACATGTACAAGAACTCAAAATGTTCAACCAGAGGCTGCTGAAAAATCTAGGTCGTGAAGAGAACTCGATGGCATGTGTCATCGAGAGTGAAAAGACCGGAAGTGAGGCAGAACCCTTACAGCTATACTACTGTGTGTATGCAGAAGACATGTCAAATACAATAAAAAAATCTATTGTGGCCAGCACAAGACCTCTCGCCATTTCCATATTATATAAGTATTGTATTGCACTTTGCTATCGAACCGTAGTTTTATAACAAAATATTACAGAACTTTATCCAAATATTGTTTTCTATTGTATTTAACATGTCTTCTGCACACATATAATTCTAATTATATCTATTTTTCATTGTATGAGGAAGTTCCTAAATGTCAGAGATTCTTCCTATTCATTAACCAGATTACCGGTATTTCTGATGGATATATGCATTTTATCTATAATTTCAAATATTTAATTAAAAAAACAATAATAAAGATTAAATGTACTTACCCAGAAAAAGCTATCAGAATGTCAATAAAACTGTTGTATTTTGACACTGATATCAGTCATTTACAAATTATGTTATAAACATTTGAATTTGTCAACTGGTTTCCTTAGTGTAGTTTCGCCTACTCGACTTATTATATCCCGATATTCTATATATAATAGTGTCTTTAAATTTATAGAAGATATAATAAAAATTTACATGTATCAGATGTATAATTTTGTTCTTCAAACTTAGTAATACCAAAAATTTCCAAAAAATAATATTTAGAAGAATTTTTTTAAAAACTACTACTTCCGGTTGTTCAATTGTTACCAAAACCTTTTTAGCTCTTCCCAGGAATGTCAGATTGAGAAATTCATAGTTAAATAGGTTTTATGTCTTATAGTTTTTGAGGAAACGTCCCTCCAACATCCATACATACACACATCCACACACACACACACACACACACACACACACACAGCCATCATTGTAAAAATGTTAAAATCGGATTCTAGTGACCTTGAAACGTGCTTATTCATTAAAATCTGAATATGCGAATTTTTGCATGAATCCAATACCTCTCTTAGCGAGAGGTAAAAATATTTGGGTAAAATTCTGTAATTTTTTTTTTTATAAAACGACGGTTCGACAGAGAAGTGCAATACAATACTCATATAACATAAAATGGAAATGGCGAGAGGTATTGTGCTGGCCACAACAGATATTTTTATTTTCGAATAAGAGATTTGTTTAAAAATAATTGTTTAGAAAAGGCGAACGTTATGGTCGGCGTTTTGTGCAGGGTACAATGCACAACCATCCCACTCGTACGAAGCGGCCCCGTACAAATTATCCTACATGATAATATAACATTTTGTTAGTAACAACTAACAACATAGGGATAATATTACCAAAATTAAATACACAGACTATCTTAAATAACTATAATAAAAATATTTACTTCTCGGGTTTTAGTATTTTTAAGGGAAGAGCTTTTTATGAGTTACTATGTAGAAATAATATTAGCAAATTTACAGTAGAAGAACAGGGACGGTAAATTCAAATTCATTTGGTCATATTGAAATTAATTATTCGTCATAAACATTAAAATGCGAGGGAAATTTGAAACCAAAGTGTGATTTTAAATTGTTGTTTTAAAATGGTATGTCTCTATAAAATAAATTTTAGATATTTTTTTTTCTTCGAAAATCTGGTAAGAGCTCTAATTAAAGTAGCGTATCTGGTTTATCATATACACGGTATTAAAAAAGGGTAAATATTTTTGAAGGCATATAGCACTGACCAAAGTGAGTAAAACCAGTTGTTCAACATGGATCCGATCTGGAATAGTTTCCGAGATATCAGGCAGTAAAAAATAAGTTTTTCACGGGGTTTACCTCTGCTCTGTCAAAACTGTAGAGTTACGATAATTAAATGAGACTTTTTGTTTACCTTTCAGGGGCCATCTCAGATATACTATTTAAAAAAAAAATCAAATTGAGTAGGTTTCATTCAAACTTCGCCTTAATTATTGTAGTGCAAATTGAATGACATGATCAGTTTCGAGATAATTGTAACATGTCCTACAAAAATTTAACTTCAATCAAAAGTTAACATGTCCCCTGGAACTGCTGCTTGAATTTTGTAACATTTTGATCAAATGGCGAGAGAAAGATTTTTTTTAATACATGCATGTTTCATGAATTTTAATTACATAATAACAAAAAATTCCGAGCAAAACTCAAAATGTCTCAACTTTTCCATGCATATGTCCCAATATTTTAAAAAAAAAAATAAGATTAATGGATAGATATAAAATAATCTTACTAACGAACAATTTATAAAACTTTACTGATTGAATAAAAAAAAAATATTTTATAAAATAATTTATGTCTTACTAGTATGTCATTGTTTTATAACAACCTCAACATTAGGTCCGTTACTGAGTAGATAATGCCCAAGGGCGTATTAAGTTGCTATGGTAATGTTGACAACAAACTGAGTTTAATAATACTGATACTAACATAAAGTGCAGTTAAGGTTAAGAAGCATTGTGGATTGTATTCGCTAACATAAATAATGGTTATCTTATCTTTCTTCTGCATGTTATAAAACATATAAGATAATAGATGCTAACTACGTTATCTAGATAAAATTTTAGATAATGTTATCTAGATAAACACAACACTGGTCACTACTATATACCTTTCAAAAATTACTCTTTTTATTTTAACATCCTGTATATTCAAAACCTAATACGTTGTCCTCAATTAAATATGAATTTTGTAAATAGATTCTACAAAATGTCAGATAAATAAATAAATAAGTAAATATATCATCACGGCATATTACCCATTTCTGTGTGTGCCAATCTGCTTTATCGCAGATATCGGTAATGATGATGACATATTTGTACCGTGAGGGCGCTTACCAGGCGTCACTTCACGGGCACTCGTTGCTGGCGTGGAGAGTGCACCACAGGGATCACTTTTATGCCTTTTTAAAATACGAAATATTTGGCGTCGGTCGGGATCGAACCCGGTACCCCCAAAATGTCAGAGATTATTAAAAACAACGAAAAGAGCAAGAGACACAGGGAGATCATTAAGGACGAGGTATACGGGAGCATGTCAAAGACGAGGACAGCGCGAAAGACAGGATAGAAACAGATCAGGTGGAAAGGTGCTTGCGAAGTTTGGGTGGGGTGAGCAGATTGGGTGGGCACGTTGCGTTTTCAGTTTGGGTAGGTATGTTGCCTGGGTAGTTTGGGTGGCCATGTTGCTTGAGCAGCTTGGGTAAGTAGGCTGCGTGGGCAGTTTGGGTGGAGAGGTTGCGTAGGTAGCTTTGGTGGACATCTTGCGTGGGCAGTTTGGGTGGGTATGTTGCGTGGATATTTTGGGCAGGCATGTTGCGTGGGTAGTTTGGGTAAGCAGGTTGCGTGGACAGTTTGAGTGGGCATGTTGCATGGGCAGTTTGGGCGGGTAGGCTGCATGGGCAGTTTGGGTGGGCAGGTTGCGTGGGTAGCTCGGATAGGCAAGTTGCGTGGGCCAGACAGGATTTAAACACTTTAGATGACTGTTAGCGTTAGCACTTTGGTTTTAAATTGTACCTAGAAAGATTAGATACGTAAAACTATCATAAAACACTATCGGCAGAGCCCTAGGGGAAGCTCGTGCTAGTATCGATACTATTTTTTGGGTAAGCGTCGCTATGTTTATATTCTTTACTTGAACATACACGGATGCAGGGTCGCATTTAAGCAGAGGCGCATGAGGCGCTAGCTGGGGGCCTCATCTACGGGGTGCCTCAGAAAAAAGATCTTTTCGTACATTTTTATTTTGTTCATGAACTACAAAAAATAATCTTAAAACTTAAAACATTATGGCTATTATAAGCTTTGATTTTGAATCTATTCATAATTGTTATTGTTACTGTTACTGCCACTGCCATCTAGTTAGAGATAAAGTGATTATGTATGTATCTCATTCCAAATTCTTGATATTGTATACCTCATTCGTATACATTTGACAACTTTTGTGCGATTTACCTATATTCACGTTTTATTCACGTAGTTGCTGTTGATTTTTATTCAGGAGGAAACCAGTGTTACATGCAATAATATATTAAAATAAAAACAACGCTTTTACTCAACAGCCATTCCTTCCATTTATATAATATTTTATGTTTTGTTTATGTGATACTAATGATAATAAAATTATTTACTATTATTAAAACTACATAATTTATTTTGATTTAATAACCATTAACAACTTATCCTTTAATTTAAAATAGACAGGTGTTTTTCACCGGATATATTTTAAAGTATATAAAACAACAGGTCACTGCGCCCCGGGCCTCTGAAGATATAAATGCGGCCCTGCGCGGATGTTTAACATCTCCCTGTGAAAACTTGTACAATCGTATTTATAGTAACTGAGATAGACTTGGTTTAACTTCGATTTACTTAGACTAGGTTTGAACCAGATCTAAAAATGGTTATTCATAGTCAAACAAAGACCTGATTTAAACCTGGTCTAAGTAAATCGAAGTTAAACTATTCTATCTAGTCGGCTATGCCCATACATTACACTGCTCATGCCTAGTGAATACAATTTTGACATTTGTGATCACAGCTGTTGTTGACTGGGATGATTTCTTACAACTAAAACTTTTTATTTACTGTTAACAACGACATTAATACAATTAATTTTTACCTTGATTGCGATAACATACATTGATGGTTTTAGTACATCAGGATTTGCAAGGGAAGATGGGAATAAAAACGAAATGCTTCTGGATTTTATGTAAATTTAGACAAACATAATTTGCAGTTCCCAAAAATAACGCTTAAACTACTTCCAAAAGTGAAATAGTATCAGAACCAATAGATTCAATTTAATATTTAAACTGGAATATGAAATGATGGAAAATAAATTACATTAAATGAAGAATATGAATTAGAATGTTATTGGATTGCAGTCAAATATTATTCATTTATTTTAATCGTATGGTTTCGTACAACACATGCAAAATTGTTAAAAAATTTAATACATTTAACAGGAATACATAACAATAACACTGTTGCTTATATAATATAATACATAATGTTACAACATTTTATTTATTAAAATTCCTTCAATATAGTTCACTCTTTCGTACACTGGTATATTATGCAGTATTACTATTGTCCGAATATGAGCCTTGATGTAGTAGCTTTAGCTGGATGAAGCACTAAAATCAATATAAATTATGGCGTGATCATAACTGTTTTAAAAAGAGAAGCGATAGCTCTTGACAACTCCAATGCAGTGCGAATCATCGTACTTTGGAAAAACTGTGTAAGTTTGCTAAAACAGATTGTTTAACTTAAATAAGTTATTACATTTAACATTTTATCTAATAAATTACCAGATTCACTTTAATAATTCTCTATTCAAAGGTGTTATAATGCTCAAAACTTGAATATCAACTTAAACTGGTCGCTTTTTATTGATGTTTGCATTTTCTAATATTGGTATTATTCTGTCGATTAAATTCTGTAGTTTCTTTGATCTGCAAATTTAAATCACGTTAGTTTATAAAAAAAAAACAACTCAAACAACTGAACATTTCCTGGAATATTACTTAACCTATAATAAATATCTTAGATTCATGATTTAAAATAAACATTTAAATTCCTCTTCCTATATCCAACTATGTTTTGTTTAATATCTTCCATATAGGTAATATGCTCAAAAATTTCTTGAAAATCGTTATCCATCATGAACTTCTTAAAAATGAAATAATGCAAGTTACAAATTCATAGCAAAGTAATATTATAAACATTAATATGATAATATTTATGACATACTACTTACAAAAATATTATATTAAGTAATAATGTATTTAATTTGCATTAAACATACAAAATTATATTTTTATAGTTCTGTCAACTGACTTAATACCGCATTAAACTAGGGTACGCGCAGGTATAAATTTTACTCTAGAGTTAGACCTGTAGTAGCCCTAAACTGCCTCTACGAATAGCTTTTTTCGCCAGTCTAAGTTACACTTGAGATAGACTAGGTTTAGACTCGAACAGAAGCACTATGAATACGGCTGGTAGGGTATATAGTACTGACCAAAATAAGTAAAAAAAGCTTAATCAACATAGATCTGATTTTAAACTTTTTACGAGAAAGAGGTTAAAAATATTGGTCGCCACATCATTTTACATAGAAGAATTATTTGATTTTTTTAAAATACGAAAACATGACAACACAAAATTCAATAATTAAGTCTAATTACTTATATTTCGGATCAAAATATTAGATTAGATGTACTTGATGTCATTTGATGAAGAAATTTTTTATCTTTCAATTGAAAGAAACAAATAAAATCATAAGTAAGACTTTATGGTTGGTGCTCACAGCTTGGATAATAAAACATAAATTAACATCAACTGTCAGTTAATATAATACCCTTGTCTTACGTTAATTTTAATTTCGAGAGCTGTGAACACTTTCATAAGAATTTATCGTTTATATCGTTATTTTTATTTTAACTTATTTACTTAATCTTCACCTCTTTTACCCTTTTGGGAGTCGAGGGTTTTTTATTTTCGGAGCTGAGAATTTGGCTTAAATCTTCTATGTACACTTTGAGAAAAAAAAAAAACATTTGGTACGTAGTTGCCTGTATTTTTTAAATCAATTGTTTATTTGTAGTTGACCCATTACTGGGTGTGCCAGTATCTAAAACATATATAGACATCGGTAATGATGACGATATATTTTACCGTGTGGGCGCTTACCAGGCGTCACCTTACGGACAGTCATAGCTGGTGTGGAGAGTGCACCACAAGGGTAACTTTTGTGCCATTTAAAATTGGTAATATTTGGCGTCTGTCGGGTTCGAAACCGGTTCTCCAGCTTCGCGAGCAGACACTCAGGCACGCTGTCACGGGACCCCATACAAATAGTAATATTATTACGAATAATCTTTCATTTTTATTATTATCGTGAAAAGGGATAATGTTTAGTAATTGTACTTATGGGGTGGTATTAATCATAATTAAAAAAAAAATAAGAAAAAATTATTCTGACAGTTATATAAAAAAGTACTTATATATGTATTAATAGTTTTAGTAAAAGCTAGTACTGCCGGTGTAGTGGCATTAAGGCGCTATGTCTCTACATGTTCAGTTCGAATCTGAGGTTACTCAGTTCGAATCTGAGGTTAGTCGGTTCGAATCCACCTGCCGGCTAAGCGCGTAGTCGTTAAAATGCCACATCAGGCATTAATCGCACTCGCATGTGATGACCTGACCAATCGTCCATATTAAACATAGATGGTGTTAGTTGTAGGAGGTGTACTCCCGATACCGCACTGGTTGTATAGCAATCAGTAGCTGTCACACGGTGTAAGTATGCCAACGGCGCTAGCACTATCGATCATGAAACGAGTACCTACGGTACTTGAGGCCTTGGCCCTACAAGGGCTGTTGTGCCACAGATGATGATGATGAAAAGCTGATGTTAAAAGGAAATATTTATTTGGCAAAAGTATGTACTAATACTCATAATCAAAATTAGTAATTACTTAAAACTGTATAGATAAAATGGAGTTGATTCTTATAGAATTAAGTATTTACTTATAAATTTATAAGTATGATATACGTCATGCTTATGGGGGACTGAACTAAAATTTCAAAGATATTAATTTTAAAAATCATGTTCTACGCCGTTCGAGCCCGTAAAGATTATAAAATTCGTAGAGAAGATCTCAGTAAACATTTTATAAAATTGTGTAAGATTACCACCAAAAATGTGGAATGACTATCAGGCAGTGGCGTAAATAGGGTTCGCAAAACCTAGCAATGCGGGGTGAAGTTTGCACTATTTACGCCACTGCTATCAGAACACACTCTTGACGTAAGCAATGAAATCGGAGGTGGTGCTCTGAGTTCGTTTATTACAAAATCTGTTGTGGCCAGCACAAGACCTCTTGCCATTTCCATATTAAGCTATATAAGTATTGTATTGCACTTGGATTTCGAACCGTCGTTTTATAACAAAAAATTACAAAATTTTACCCAAATATTGTTTTTTTATTATATATAACATGTCTTCTGCACACATATAATTCTAATTATAACTATTTTTCATTGTATGAGGAAGTTTCTAAATGTCACAGATTCTATCCAATTCATTAACCAGATTGGCGGTATATCTGATGGATATATACATTTTACCTATAATTTCAAATATTTAATTAATAAAACAATAAGAAAGATTAAATATACTTACCAAAAAAAGCTATCAGAATGTCACTAAAACTGCTGATTTTTGACACTGACATGTGTCATTTACAAATTACGTTATAAACATTGAAATTTGTCAACTGGTTTCCTTAGTGCCTTAGCCTCCGCGATAAGATTACTCTATGTATTATAGTGCCTTTATCTCTAAATCTATATAAGATGTAATAAAAATTTTAAGTGTATTAAATGGAGAATTTTATGTTCTTGAATATTTAATAACAAAAATTTCCAAAAAAATTTTCTAAGAAACTACTACTTCCGGTTGTTCAATTGTTACCAATACCTTTTTAGCTCTTCCCAGGAATGTCAGATGAGGAATCCAAAGTTAAACAGTTCTTAAGTCTTATAGTTTTTGAAGAATCGTGTCTACAACATCCAGACATACGCACATACACACATCCACACACACACACACACACACACACACACAGACATCATTTTAAAAATGTTATAATCGGATTCTAGGGATCTTAAATCGTGCTTATTCACTAAAATCTGGATATGCGAATTTTAGCATGAATCCAATATCTCTCTTAGCGAGAGGTAAAAAGTTAAAATGTTGTATTGCATAACATCCGGTTTACATATTAACGTTGGTGAAGATAACACTTTTTACCTGCCGCTACCCTATGTAAGGGAGGTATAGGGATCGTGCTATAAATCACGTATATAAATTTTAGTGAATTTTTTTACTAATATAAATTAAATATAACGATACAATTTTCAATTCTACGACAATAGCATTTAGTAAATAACCTTAAATAACTTTAAATGTAAATTTATGCCTATGCCTCAAACAAAAACAATATTTTAATAACAATTTTGACATATTTAAACAAATGTCACTGTCAGGAAGCAATTATATTAAAATTAATAATGAAACAATGAAACCGTGTTAAGGAGAATGTAGTAATAATATGTATTTGCATCTTATAAAATTAAGGTTTGTAAAAATAATATATTTTCAATCATACATAAATATTACGAGTACTATTGATTTGCTTCATTGTCTTCCAGAATACGAATACTGTTAACAAATATCAAAAATTACATTTCTTTAGAAACACACGGCTTACTATTGTATTTTATATGCAAGTAGCAACTTATAAAATGTAAGTATTTACTTACAAGTATCAGCATTTGGTGATTAATATCAAGATAAGTATTTACTTGTAATTCTTGTTGATACTGATAAGTAAATGCTAGTGCTTTTAATGTAATGGATCTATTAATGGGTATCTAATTTAATAACACCAGTTTATAATCCTGAATTGCACGCTTTATTTATTCCAGGTCGTGCCGGTTCGGTTGTAGTATCTGTCAGATTTTCTGTAGAGCCATTTTCGGGAACTTCTGCTGATTTCTTCCCTGGACCATTTCCTCGCCTTTCTTCTTCTAATGGATTATATGCTTCATTATATTTCTTGACCATTGTAGTACTTCGTTGATAACGAACCCCTTCTGGTGATTTTATTACCACTGCGTTCCCTTTTCTTTTGATCACTTTAAACTTCTCGTCTCCGAATGTAGTAGACAATATATAATGTTTCTCTTGTAATATGAGCACCGTATCTCCTTGTTTTCTCTGTCCATGTCTCTCATTTCTCGTCATTCAGAATTACATCTTCTATAGTTGGTATCTTGTCACAAATTTCTCTTCCAAATAGTAATTTGGCTGGACTAACTCCCGTTTCACAATGTGGAGTAGTTCCATACGACAACAGATATGCTAATAGTTCCTTTTCTAAATATTTGTTTTTGGCAGATGCTTTTCGAAGTCTTTTTAACAAACATCTATTTTCTCGCTCTACCTCCCCATTTTCTTAAGGCCACATCGGTGTGATTTTCCGATGTTTCATTTCTACCACAATGGATTGCTACTGGCGAATATGCTCCGAAAAAAGCAAAAACAGTTGCATCGGCCGGCAAGGTGATGGCGATCGGTTTTTGAGATAGTCACGGTATAATCTTTATTCACTACTTGGAAAAGGAAATAACCATCACAAGAGAGTAATATGCTGCGTTATTGGACCGATGGGATAACGAAATCAAATCGAAACGTCCCTATTTAGCAAAGAAAAAATTCTTCTCCGTGAAGAAAATGCGCTAGCTCATACCTCGGTGATCACAATGGGACTACAACAATTACATTACAAATTTATTCCTCATCCGCCATATTCACCAGATTTACCCCCTGCGACATTTACCTGTTTTCATATCTGAAGAAATGGCTCACCGAACAGAGATCTGGGTCGAACGATGAGGTCATGGCCCAAATAAACGCTTATTTTAAAGACTTACCGAAGACGAATTTTAAAGAGGAGTTCGTAAAACTGGAAAAGCGTTGCATAAAGTGTGTAGAGCTAAAAAGAGATTACTTCAAAAAATGAAAACGAATTTTCTCAAAAAGTTGTGTTTTTTCCTCTAGGCCAACTATTTCTCAAACGTCCCTCGTAGTCTTCAATGTCCTTGACCATCGATTTCCAAATAAAAAAAATCCTTGATACGACTGTATGTCTTCTCACACTCCTGATTTCCCGCATATGGCAGGTTGTAATAATCGTGCATTACCTTAAATTTCTGGATGCTGGTAGTCGATGATGACGCTCATTATTTGACTTTTCTTTGAAGATTAAACTTTCATCATCTGTGAATAGCCTTCTTTACTGGAGAGTTGTTGCACTGCTGCATTCTTATGTTGTTTACTTACTATCATGTGCCTATCCCATATTGGTTCATATGTTTTTTAAATTTCTACGGCATTTATGGGTAATCTTGATAGTTCGTCTGCGTTCACCTGTTTCTTGGAGAGTAAGTACCCATCTTGATGAACGTGACTGTGGAGTTGTCAGCGGTAATAACCATTTCAGAGGCTGGTGGTCTCTTTTTGATGGTAACTTTTTTTCCATACATATAAACTCTGAAGTATTTACACCCCAAATTACTGTAAGACATTTCTGTTCTGTTGTGGAATAATTTATTTCTGCTTTATTTAACTGACGACTTGCAAATGCTATTGGCCTTTCGTATCCGTCACATATCTGACTGAGGATGGCACTTATAGCTTTGCCACCAGCATCCCTTGACAAGTTGAATTCCTTCGTGAAGTCTGGATGAGCTAGGACCATGCTAGAACAGAGAGTATTCTTCAATGTTTCAAATGCCTCTTCACTGTCTTCGGCCAGTTGAACGATTCGTCTTTTTTTATCAACTTCGTGAGAGGTTTGAATGTTTTTGCGAAATATCGTATGCATCTTCTGTAGAAACCTACTAGGCCGCAGAAAGCTCTGATGTCCTTGATTGATTTTGGCCTTGGATAGTTCTGTACAACTGAAAACTGAAATTTTGTCTGGATCCGGCTTAACACCCTCGCCATTTATTGTATAACCTACATACTTGGTTTCATTCTGTAAGAAATTACATGTACTAGGTTGCAATTTTACGTTGGCCTGTCGTAGTCTCTTGAAAACCTCAGTGAGTCGTTCCAGATGTCGTCTACTCCTTGTCCGTTGAAAACTATGACATCATCCAGATATACTAGGCATTTTTTTGCATTTTACGCCCAGAAAACACACTGTTCATGAGTCGTTGAAAAGTACTTGAGGCATTAGCTAGACCGAACGCCATCTTTGTCAACTGGTTATGTTCACTATTTGTTGGGAAAGCAGTCTTCTCCTTATCTCGTTTATCCATTTCTACTTGCCAGTATCCTGATGCTATATCTAGGGTAGTGAATAGATTAGAATATCCAAATTGATCCAAGGTTTCTTGTTTGTTGGCAATAGGATAATAGTCCTTCTTTGTCATCTTATTCAGCCCTCTGAAGTGCACAGCGTTATACTGATGCACTGGTGCTGGCCATGGTGAATCGGAGGATTCTATGACTCCTGATTCACACATAGTTTGTAGTTGCTTCTTTGAAATTTCCTTTTGGCTGTGAAGAACTCTGTATGGAGCTTTCGCTATAGGCGGCACATCTTCCGTAATTATGCGGTGTTTTATTTGATGTTTGCAGACTAATTTGCTGTCT
Organism: Ophonus ardosiacus; assembly: GCA_943142095.1. Classification (NCBI taxonomy): domain Eukaryota; kingdom Metazoa; phylum Arthropoda; class Insecta; order Coleoptera; family Carabidae; genus Ophonus; species Ophonus ardosiacus. The sequence continues at coordinate 22,878,631 of OW964834.1, read as the reverse complement.
TCCCACTTCTTCCGGTAAATAATCCAAGTTGAATTGCTCTTTAAAGCACCTATTTCCTTGAACTTTAGTAGTGCACACGGCCTGATGTCTCTTATTCTCAGCTATAACGGTTTTTCCAGCTTCTCTGTTTTTCTTCTTCAATGGATTTGTGCTGTCATTTTTCTTCTATGTCTGACGATTTACAGCGCTCTCAACTTGCGAATTTTTCATTGCAATTCTTTTGTTTCCATTATTTCTGATATTGTGGTTCAGATGACGTGGAATACTGAATTTTTTATTCTTCTACGCCTGTTGGTGTATAACGCTTTCTTGAGAATTCTTACGTGTAATACTTCTTTTTTCAGCTGTCCCGTCTTTCTGGTTTTGTGGTCGAAATGACGTGTATACTGTACTTTTTCATTCTTCTGAGTCTGGCGATTTCTAGCGCTCTTCCCTTGAAAATTATTCTTTGTCCCGACTTGCCCTCTTGACGTGGTCGACGACTTTTCAACTTGAGCCTGTTGATTTGCAGCGCTCCCCTACTCCAGTAAGACCGATTTGCCGATTAACATGTTTTTGTTTTCAATGTAAGCTCAATGATTTGTGAAGTTCATCAACTTCATCGGTACCTATTCTTCTGCTTTTGTTATGACTCTTGCTGCCATAATCCCATGGGTCTTCATTTCTACTGGTTCTACCACGTTATCATGCACTAGATTGATTAGTTCCTGTACTACTGTACACACGAATTCGCAATTTAGGGGAATCTTCACGGTGCTCTTTAATCTGACTGATTTTTCTTGATTGAGGAAGCCATTCTTCGTTTTCTGAACTACTGTGTTCTTAAGTTAAATAGTAATGGTCGCTGTCAAAAAATTAATTATTTGAAATTATTGATGGTGACATTAAAAAAAAAAGTAAGGCAATAGTTATATGCAAAGTAACATATAATATAGTTTGCACCATTTGTGAATACGTAGGTATGTATTTAAATTAATAATAATTATTAAATTGCGGGAGGTATATTGTTGGCCACATCTGATTTTTACCTTCGGGATTTTCTTTGCATCTTCCTGAGTGCTGTGAGCGTAAATGCGGTTAAATTAAACTGACGTATACAGACTGTTTTGGTGAAAACAGCAGCTTTCATAGCCCTGGAAAATTTGCGTATTGCAATAGATGAGGGGCCCGAAAGTTTGCAAAAGTGTGTTAAACGCAATTTTTGACGAAAATTTCACAGATGTGAATTTAACAGGAATATGAAAATCATATTCACTTGTCTAAAGTGGAATTATTTATACTTTTCTCACTCACATATCCTATGTTCTCTCTTAATCTGGCATGTACCGGTAGACACTTTCTCTTTCCAGTAGTTAACAAAGCCCTGATACCAATATGTTTCACTTAGTGGCTTCTACCATCAAGTATATTAAATTTTCTATTTTCTAAAAAAAAAAAGAAACAGACGCCCGGTATATTATGAAAGGTTAGGGGTGAAAAAACTCTGAATTTAAAAAAAAAAATTGTTTGGCTTGTCAATTTCCCTAGTGATTTAGTATCTTCAGATCCTTACAGCTGGAAAAATGTATAATGTAAATATAAATATTACTACATAATATAATATAAAGTGTGAATTGATGGGGAAAATGCTGGGGAGTGATATATTTTATTATAGTGTAACATGACAAACACTTATATAGATAGATAAATTATTTATAAGATATGGTGTATTACTTTCACTCATAAGAATGAATGGACCCATCTACAAAATTTTCTATTCCTGGAATAGGACAGCACGTTGTGCTGTTAGGTAAATGATTATTAATTATGTGGAACAATGAGTGTAATTAATTGTAAAATTTGGAATAAAATAACTTCATTCTGCTTAAGAAAGAAAAGATTTAAAAAAATGTAAAATATAAAATATGTAACTTCTGTCGTGCGATGTAATAAATATATAATTGTATAAAGGGAACCCGACACATATGTAACGAGTAATTAAAAAAAGCGGTTTATGAAAGGGTAAATAATGAAATGCTCGCAACACAAAACAACTTTTTGATTAAGAACTTTAATGAACTCGTTAAGTGACTGTCTTCGTTTAACACACATTGTAGAACAGTCATGGGTACATAATCCCTTACGTCAGGAGAAAGAACGAAAATCAATGATTCCAAACAGAGGAAGTCTAACGCGCAACGCTAGTTGTTATGTTGACATTTCCTAGAGGGAAAGGAGATTCTGGTAATGTTTGACTTACACGTGTTTACTTATTTTCCGCTATATTCTCTGTTTATATCATTACGTATTCAGGACCGTTTCACTGTTTTCAATATTCCAATGTCAATATTTTTGGCAATAACGTACATATTGTTTTTCTCATATAACAATAAACAGAGTGACTGAAAATATAAGGACAATTTGTTATTTTTGATTAATAATTTTATACCTATAGTTTAAATTACAAAGTTGTGAAGCAAACCTGAATGCCACTTTTGGTGGAAAATTCCTGAATTGCATTTCCAGAAGCCATGTATAATAAAATGGCTGCAAGTGAAAGTAGTGATTGTTTTTTCTGCAAAGAAATTATCAATTTCAATAATAAATTATCAGTAAAGTGCGGCGGAAAATGTGGGAATTATTTTCACATGGCCTGTGTTTTTTTTAAAAAAAGGTGAAACAACCCTAATTTCAAGCAATCAGCAAATATTATGATTTTGTGAAACATGCATAAAAATTGTAAAAAAAATCCATGGAACTGAATATCAAAATCGAGAACTACAAGAAATGCTTAAAAATTGCTACGAGGTAATAAAGGAACAGGGAAGTACAATAAGTAATATGAATCATGAAATTACCCATTTAAAATCATAAATAAAAAATATTAATGACAACCTTCAAATTTTAAATCCAAGTAAAACTGTCAAACTACTTGACGAACTACCACAAAAACCAGTTGCGGCGGGAACTCAGTTGCCGACAGGCAATTAAGTTAATATAGAAATTATCGATAAAGCGTCAGATGGCCGTACAAGTATAAAAATACAAAATAAATAAAACGAAATACAACAATGAAATTAAGATCTCATTCCACATTACATGAGAATAATGATAAAAATAAAACAGCAATTGAACATATTAATGATAATAATTCCCAAACATTGTTAACTGAAAACAATAATGATGGGTGCAGGGAAGTACTAGGCAAGAGGGAAAAAGCCGGGCGTAGGAGTAAAATTACAACTGGTACTGATTCAGCAAACTTGAAACTAAGCGCTCTATCGAAACAACATAATCATTTCATCACTCGTCTATCCCCAGCAACTACAGCAACCGATATTGAGGATCATTTAAAGAGCTTAAATATTAAACAGTTCACTGCTCTACAATTAACGACGAAATACAATACCTATAAATCATTTAAAGTAACTGTTCCAGAAAATTACAGTGCTACCGTGAGTGAAACTGCGAATTGGCCAATGGGAACTTTGCTAAAAAAAATTTTCAGCAAGAGACGATTTTCCTCAGAAAAACCAGCTTTTTTAGGACAACAGAACACTCACAAGGACAACTGTGATGGATAGTAAACCTGAAGATATTGTCTGTGCTAATGACTCTAGGTTGAAAACTTTTCATATCAATATTCAAAGTTTAAGAAATAAATGTGATGAATTAGAAATTATACTATCCAAGTATTGTCCAGATTTCATATATCTGTCCGAGCATTGATTATCCACTTGTGAAATATTATCTTATAAATTAAATAATTATAAATTAGTAAGTATTTTTTGCAAAATAAATAAAAGTTGCGGGGGTGTAGCAATATTCTGCAAAGAAAAATACTCCAACCAAGCACTTTGCTGAACGGCGATATTCAGGAAGATATATACATGGAAAAACCGAAGAATGTAGAAAAAATATTTAAATGATATATTAATTGATGAAAGTACAAATGAAGATCAATCAATATTTAATAAAACGAGCGAAATGTTACGAGAACTGCGAAATACTAAGAATGAGAAAGTTTGCAAACTACAAAAAGCAATATATGGTTTGAAACAGGCTGGAAGGCAATGGTACTTCAAATTAGACAATGCTTTGAAAGAATTAGGTTTTCAAACATCTGAAGCAGATCCCTGCATCTATACAATGTCGAAAGAGGGGGATAAAGTAGTCATCGCCATCTATGTAGATGATTTAATCATTGCTTACAACAATAAAAATCTTCTAAAAGAAATTAAAACAATGCTAAGTAAAAATTTTTAAATGAGAGATTTGGAAACTAAATTATTGCCTTGGAATTCAATTTAAAGTAGAAGAGTACATTATAAAGGCATCTCAAAGTAATTATATTGAAAATTTATTTAAAAAGTTTAAAATGACAGATTGTAAACCTGTCAATACACCGATGTAACCAAATATGAAACTAGAAAAATGTACAAATATTGAAGAAATGAAGAGTATTCCATTTCAAAATCAAATTGGTTCACTGATGTATCTTGCAATTGCTACTAGACCTGACATTATGTATCCTGTAAGCTATTTAAGTCAGTTTAACAATTGTTACGGTGAAGAACATTGGAAATGTGCAAAAAGGATACTAAGATATTTAAAAAGAACAAAAAATTTAAGTCTAAATTATCAAAAAACTGGAAAACTACTTATTGGATTTGCAGACGCAGATTGGGCAGCATGTACTATTCACAGAAAATCGTACACAGGTTACTGTTTTAAATATGGAAATGCAATTATAAGCTGGGAATCCAGGAAACAGAGAACCGTAGCTCTATCTACAGCTGAAGCAGAGTATATGTCTTTAAAAGAAGCAGCTAAAGAGGGCATACATTAAAAATATTTACTAAATGATGTTGGTATAATGCAAAATAAAATTAAAATATATAATTATAACCAGGCAGCTCAGAATCTATGTAAAAATCCGATTATAAGTACAAAATCTAAACACATAAATATAAAAGAACACTTTATCCGGGAATCTATTCAAAATAATAGTATTGAAGTTGAATATAAGAGCACAGAAAATATGAAAGCGGATTTGTTCACGAAAGCATTACCAGGACCTAGATTCATTCAATTAAGGAAGAATATTGGTATATATTAAAAATATATTTGACGTCTTTCGTGAGGGGGAGTGTTGGAAGTGGATCAAGCTAGTCACTCAAGATAAAAAAGAAACAGATATACAGTTGTCAATAAAATATATGTTTTGATGTGTTATGCCATATGTAATTCAATGTAATAAATATTATATAAAGTATTCAACTAATTCTATCGAATTCTAATTAAGTAATCACTCATTTTATTTTAGTTGAAACGGGTAAGTTATTGTAATAATATACAGATGTTAAAAACAAGGGTAAATAATTTAGGTCATATATATTTTGATGTGTTGATGCTCAGTCAGAAAGAAATACACCAAAATTTAGATAATTATTTCTTACTATTTACTTAATCCTTGCAGTGTTCATTTTTATTGTGCCACTGCCGACAAATGGTATAATTTTAGCCATTCTGTACATACCGTTGCTTTGTTGTTTGTTTTAATATTGTCATAAAATATATGATATCCATCTACAAACTGAGTTAGTTTATGGCATCGCATATTTATATTGTTTATATTATTGTGAATTTTCTTGTAACTAAAATATTTCTAAAATGTTACACATATCCTTTATCATGTATATTGTTTATTTATTATATTATATATTTTTTTGTGAATAAAACCCTTTCTATCCTTATAGATGCAGTGTAAACATTATTGAATTATGTTATTTTAATATAACACCGCATATAACAATAGTACATAAGAGATAAATTTGCATTACAATACTAGTACAAAAATGTAACCAAAATGATAAAGAATTCTTGATTTTATAAAATTATTAAATTATATTACATATGTATAACAGAGTATAGTAGAATTATATATAAAATAAAGAAAATAAGTATCTTTCAACCTTTTACGTAAACATGACTGAAATATATTTGCTATTAGCACTAGTTTATATTTATGTAACAAAGCGGACATAAGCTTTGTGACGGACATCCCGTTGTACAAGTAAATAACATGTAACAAACAAATAATATTACAAGTCGTAACAGCTACTACAAAACTCTAATGTAAATAATATATATCTGTGTTTCCTGGGATACCTCATTGTAAACTAAGGTTAGAGGCTCACAAATCATGGTGTTTGGCATGATGGTGCTCTTCGTGTTTAAGCAAAATTAACATTAACTTTCACGATTCAAATAGGGACACTTATTAGTTATTTACATACCAAATGCGAGAACGTATAGTTCCCGGATGAGTGTTTGGCGGCGCGAGCTTGCGAGCGCTGCCATAGAACGACTCCGGGAAGCAAATTCACGCAAGAGGTTTGTACAGTATTTTTCGTACGAATTTATAAAACTAAAAATTAGTTATTTTTGTACAAATAATATCATTTATTAAAACAAATTATACACATATACTGATTTGAAGCTAACTTCAAAGTGGTGTGTAAATTTAAATTTCAATTGTTTTAAATACATTGACATTGCACAGCTGATGGCTGGAACCTTATACTATAATTTACCCTAATTTCAATTATAGTATTATAACAAATTAAAATTTAATAAACTTGTTTATTTTTTTATCTACTTATGTTACAACAATAGACACAAAATTGAGGTCATGCATACAAACAAACCTCCCGTCGTTGTCTTGCGTCCCGTTCCCTGTTCCTATCTGTCATTGTATTCGCATCTGTTATTCAGTGTTAAACCTAATTCTTTATTGTGATTTGTACGTTGTGTTTAATAAAAATTAATTTAAAACCAGAATATGTGTCTGGGGCAACTTTTTTCTTTGATAATATTAAAGATCATTCGATTATTCAACTAAAACGATGGCTAGAGTGTAAAGTCTACGGCTGATGACAGGTCTTTGTTTATACGGGGTAACCATAGCAACCTTGATTTCTATGCTTTGCCGTTGGAGGCGCTCGTGCAAATTGCAATTTTGTAAGTGTCTATTTATATTACGTTTGTTGGTTATATTTTCCATTACTGGGACCCTATTCTAATTCATTAGGAATAAATCGGCAGCCATATTTTTAGCAGAATCGAGTAACGTCATACAATTGGGAACCATTGGGAACTTTCATTTTAAAGATTGGCATGTTTTGAAACTAGATGTTAGTACATTAAAGAACGCCAAAATCCGTTAAAATTTTCAAGATTCAAAATTCAAATCATTCAAACGTTGGATAACTGATTTATCTGTGTTGAGCAATGTTCAAGTTATTTGTTATTAACAATAATTACTAATATTAAAAAGCAGTACTGACAACAAGTTTTTAATTATAGTTTTAAGTGTCAATACGTAGTTTTAAAAAGGTTATTTTCTTTATTTATTTATTAACCATTTATTAACAAACTATTTAAAACTAAAACTATTATAAGTAATTTTTCAAACTATTATAACTATGAAACACAAACTATAATAATAAATGGTAATATCATTGATTAAATAATGTATACAGATTGGCATCCTTATGGGCATTTACGTAGCGCACTGTACAACGACGTATTGTGCTGCCACCTTTAATAATTTTATTATTTTGCCGTACTAACATTCAATAAGACTGGCGGTAATTATGTTCGGATGTATTCGTATGAAGTCGCTTGGAGTCGGAGACACGAAATTGTTAATAAAAAATAATTAGATATTTAATTACGTAACTGTTTTTGAATAAGAAATAAATTAATTCATTATTATTTTTACGGACACTAAATATGAACTTCAAGAATTTTGTGAATTATGAAAAAAATGTTTTTGTGTAGGTATTCTCAATTTTTTACCCTTTTATAGTGTATTTATACGCATGAAATAAATTAAGCTATTTTATCAAATAAATACATAACAAAATATCTAATAGCATACGTTAATTTTATTTTTGGACAAATTACTTTTTGGAAAATTTTCAAATTCCAACTGTACTATGTATATACATGTTTCTTCTGGATTTACAGATAGGTACATATATAATGTTAAATTTTATAATTCTTACAATTTTATGTTTTCCAGTAGAAAAGATATAATATAAAAAAAGTGTCATAAGGCCAATCTCGTCCTTTGTCAAACTCGCCTCGTGGTTCGTTTTCTAAACTTTGACTCGTACGAGACCAAGACTTATGACACATATCTTTTATAATTTTTTTTTTCTGTTGAGGTAATTTTGTACATTTCTGTCGGTTATATTGGAAGCGCTTCCCGCTAACAATTGAATTTCACATTTTGACAATTTGTGTATTTTGAGTTGTGAATTTGGTCTGATTGTTTACGTTAATATATACATTGTATCAAACAAAGCGCATATAGATCTTCTTAACGATAACGAGGTATTAACAGTGTTTTTATAGGCTTAAAGAACACAGTAGTGATTGGATCCAATTCCATCAAATGCTATGTACTTTGATTTGTATTGTTTATAAAGAAGAGAACTATTTATTTTAAATTAACAAATAGATTGCAACAAAATTGTCTTGAAAACCATTTTTCAATCATTAGAAATAGAGGCGGATACAATCCAAATCCAACTGCAAAATAATTTAGGCAAACATTGCAAAGAACGAAGAACATACGAATTTTAAAACCAGTTGGAAGGGGCAACTGTGAAAGAGATGAAGATGAAATTATTGATACAGAAATATCAGAATGCATTACACCGTCTCAAGAATATTTATGTGAAATAACCAATAATGGTGAAATTATACGACAAGAAAATGTTGAGGACAGTGAAAATAATGACAATGAATCTCAAATTCAATAGCCAAATAATTTATATGAGGAATGTGCTGTGGTGTACCTACTTCACTGGATATTTGGTTTTTCGTTGTATTGAATAATATAATTGCGAAAATTGTAATAATATTTTAAAGAAAAATGACCTTCTTCTTGGTGAAAAGGAAATTTATTTAGTTCTAAAAGATTATGACAAAATGAATGATATACAATATCTTTGCAGACCGAATGAAGAGATGGTAAAGATTGTGTCAGAATTAGTGATTTGTTTTAGGGAATTTACAAAGCAATATTTACATTCAAACAATATAACCAGGAAATTATTTAAAAATTGTGTACGGTGCATAAATTCACATTTCAGTAACTGATTAAATAAAAGTGATGGATGCTTTGAGCATAAAATTTTTATTACAAAAATATTCATTATAATAAAACTTTTAAAAACATTAAAATGGAAATTGCAAATATGACAAGAATATCTTGGAAAAGAAAAATAAATATTTTGTTATTATTGTTTTATTATTGAATTATTGAAAAGTGTAATAAATCCTTACGTCAATAGTTTTTAAGTAAATATGTTTTTCTAATTGTTACTGTTTTTTAAATTATATATTGGTGGTCAAAGAAGTTATGGAAAAGATTGCTTAGATTTACAATCATTTATTATTATTATTATTATTATTATTATTAAAATAAAATTTAAACATTAATAACTTTATGTGTGTCAAGTGATCGGGTGTGATTTTAACTACCTGGGTTCATTCTAATGAAACCTGTTTCACTGTTTCAATGACGCTTGGTAAGCACTTTATTTAAAAAAGAATAGCTATTTATGATATATTTATGTTTGAAGTTTTAATTTGGTGAAGCAGTGTGGTCCAAACCTTCAAATGCATACATATGTATATGGATATAACCGCAGTAAATTCATATTAAATTGTTCCTCGATTCAATGATAAATGATTTTTTTATTTTATTAGAAATATTAAAAATGTTATGGAATATGTCATGTGTATGTATTAAAAATAAATGTGTAATAAAATTAAATTTCTCTGAAGAAATAAATTTAACAAATTCTAATTATAAAATTAATTAGCCCCACTTGAGGCCCCGCCAGCCGACGAGTTCTATCATGCTGCTATCTTGTAGCGAATTAAACACATGTATAGTAGACAACCGCCACACAGATGGCTCTCATTCTCACAGAATAAAAATGTGTTACGCGGTTTGACTATAGCATTGCCAATCGATATACAGGGTGTCTCAATAAGCTTGCTCACTATTGGTAACTTTTTTATTTGAAGAGATACGAGGTTGGTTAAATGAGCAAAATTGTGCCATTTTATATTAGAAAATTGGTCATGTAGACAAAATAAAAATTGTGTCAGCGGTTCTCAAAATTTGGGACAGAATGTATATTTTTTAAATGGAACTATATATTTTTTATTATCTTATTAGATAGACTATTTTTTTATCTTTCCATTAAGGTAATGTTGTTTATGTACAATTTTTTCAAATAAACGAGTTATTTACGTTTAAAGATAAAAATTATTTTTTATTAGTTTAGGTCAAGTAAACTATGGAAACAATTGTCTTTTATAAAATTATTATTTTATTAATTTATTTTACAGTAATAACAAAACAAAGAAAATATTCAAATTGAAAGCCATTATTTCTTTCGCACATTTAAACTCTTTTGGAAAGAGAGCCGACCGTTCTACGTAACTGGTGTATAGATATAACTTTCCATATAGCAAGATCATTTCTAACTTTTCTTTACTTTTAAAGTTATTAAACATTATTAAACACAGAGAACTTTACGGGAGATATTATTAAACGTCAAACAAACAAAGAATCAATTGTTTCCATGGCTTACTTGACTAAAAAACTAATAAAATAGTTTACAAAATTTAAATTTTTAACCGTAAATAACTCGTTTATTTGAAAAAATTGTACATAAACAACATTACCTTATTGGAAAGAGAAAAAAATACTCTTTCCAATAAGATAATAAAAAATATATAGTTCCATTTAAAAAATATATATTTTGTCCCAAATTTTGAGAACCGCTGACACAATTTTTATTTTGTCTACATGACCAATTTTCTAATATAAAATGACACAATTTTGCTCATTTAACCAACCTCGTACCTCTTCAAATAAAAAAGTTACCAATAGTGAGCAAGCTTATTGAGACACCCTGTATACCATTTAATCAATGGTAATATACTATATGCAACAAAACTTTACAAATATAAAACACATAATACTGAAAAATTGCGAAAGAAAAATAGTAGAATTTCACTTTTTGTTTCAAACTCGTGATTTTCGAAAAATCGCTGATACGCTGTAAGTAAGCAGACGCATGTTGTTACTAGGCAACTGGTCCGAACCAGTTGCTTTTTACATGGCGCTAATAAGATGATCATGCTAGTCATGACGTCATCACTTCATTCTTACAGTTGTCATCAGGTGGCGACTCCGTCCAATATCAGCCGGACATGGCTGCCTCGCGTACTTCTAATGAATTAGAATAGGGTCCCTGGGGTGGAATTCTGTAACTTCATAACCTATGTTATAACAGATGCATACGTTATATAACGTATTCAAATCAAAGTTCCTATTCTGTAACTACATAACCTACTCAAATAACAGTTGCTTGCGTTATTTGAATCCGTTATCTTAACAGACGATAAATACGTAGCATCTGTCACGGAATAACAGCTTATCCACTTCAAGAGTAAGACGTAATTTTTAAGTATACCTAAATAATTATTAATAACATTATATTTTTTTGTTAAATAAATATGGTAGGATACTTATTTTATATAAATATAACGAATTTGTCTGAAATTAAATATTTTATAACTATAAAATACATTTTCATCATGGGTGTTTTACATATAAAATTATTATTGTAAAATATATTTTAGTGGCGCCGAAAATATTAGGCAAAACCACTCATTTGCAATATGAGAAACTAATTTCCTTTATGGAAAATCACCCAGATTTGGCACATGGCAGAGTGCGAGGTTTCAATGCTCGACAACGGTCTAAAAATGAGTGGGAAAATTTGGCGGCAATACTAAATGCAGAATTAGGACCACAAAAAGAACAAAAACAGTGGCAGGCAGTAAGTATTATAAACGGTCGTAATATAATTTCTAATTTGAAAGATAATTTTTTATTTAAACATATTTTTTTTCAACCTTACTACCCTTTCAAAATTATATAATGTAGAGGTGTTTGAAAAGAAATGTTTAAATTTCTCAGCTAAAACAAGCAATTTCCGTTCTAGTATGTGTTAAATTTACAAATTTAGTTGAGTAGTTTCTGAAACATAAATTTTCAAAAGTTATTAAAGTTTATATTTTACTATTTGTCTGAAACCATTATTATAATCACTTTCTGTAATCATTTTCTTTGTTGTAATCAATCAAATTTTTATGATTGTTATTTCGTTTTTTGTTGCAATCAAGCATGATATTTTAAAATTAAAAAGAAACGGAGAGACCGTAATAATGTATTTATAATATTAATACGTATTTGAGATAATCTATTTAATAATAACTGATGAAACTATAATAGAAAATCAGTCAAAGCAAATAAAATTGATGAAATACATGTCGGAAAGCTTATATGAGATAAAGGAAAGTTTTAAAGATTGTGTTAAGGCAATAAGAAAAAATATCGAAGTAATGAAAGAGTTAGTAAATCTTCTTATTTCAAAACAATAAATTATTATTATTATAATAGAAATATTTTGTATATATTTATTTATTTGGTTTTTAAAAAGTTTTTATTTAAGTAATAATTACATTGTGTGTATAACAAATACAATGATTTTGTTTTAATACATTGTTTTTTATTTAAATAATAATAAATATATTTATAATATAATAAATAATTTTGAATAACGCGTTATAATATTTTAAAAGATTGAAACTTTAATAGCATAAATTAGAAATTATAATAAATTACATTTACAATATTAAATTTTTATTAAATAAAGTAAAAGTTTTTCCCACAGCAATGCAAAATTAAAGTACAAAACTACGAACAAACTTGCATAAAGTACCGGAATACGAAAATAATAAAATTACAAACTTGCATGAAATACGAAAATAGTAAAATTAGAAAACTACAAACTTGCATGAAATACCAGAATACTAAAATAATAAAATAATAAAATTACAAAACTACAAACAAACTTGTATGTTGTACCAGATTACTAAAATAATAAAATTACAAAACTACAAACTTGCATGAAGTACCAGAATACTAAAATAAAAATAACTTGTAACGTGTCGAACATGAAAAAATAATTATTTCTAATTTATAATTATCTAATTAAAATAACGCACAACATTGTTCCTTATCCTTTTACCTTCATCCAACACGTTTCTCACATCTGCGTTGCCATCCTCTTGAATAATATCATCTGCATCAGCTGGAACAGCATCAGCAACAGCAATCATTTTTAAATGTATCCTCATGTTGTGAAGAACGGCGCAAGTGTTTATAATTGAGCCTGCAATCCGTGGTAAATATCGAAGAATTCTGTCCTTTCCAAGGTATCGGAAGACACTCTTCAAAACCCCATTGCATCGCTCTACGCAAAACCCGTGTTCGAACGTGACAGTCCGTGTATCTCTCCTCCGTAGTTCCAGCAGCAGCATCGACGATAGGAGTCAGTAACCACGGTTCCAGTGGGTACCCCGAATCTCCTTTATAAAATTTATTTTTATTATAAAAAGAATTATTAATATGATCAAAAATATTAACCGAGTAACCATGATCCTCTAATAACAGCATTATATTGTTGCATTAAGTGCTCTCGAACACTGGAATTCCTCCATATAAAAGCATCATGTGTGCTACCAGCAAAACGTGCATTTATATTTAGGATCCTGAGATCAAAATCAGAAATCTACAAACAAAAAGAAATATACTTAAACTTGTTATTTTTTTCTTTGTTTAACGACTAATATTACAATTTGTACGTTTTTGGAGTGGTATCCTTTTCTATTGACGTAGTTATGTTCTTCATGGCGAGGTGCAAGTATCGCTACATGGGTACAATCAATCGCACCACATACGCCAGGGAAACCAGTCTTCTCCATAAATCTTTATGTAAAAATAATGTATTTGAAACAACGTTGCATACATGAATATTGCATATTATTACCGTTGTTTCACTACTGTTTTATCATCTTCGGTAAATGGAAACTTTACCCACACGAGAAGGAGATGTCTCTCGATGACTTCACTCACTTCATGAATTGCCCTACTCATCATGGTTTGCGACATTCCCAAATTGTAGTCTTGTCCAACGCTGCGTTGATAAGATCCCGTAGCGTAGAAGTTCAAAGCACCTAAAACACGGATATGAATGGGTATTCCGGATCGTCTAGTTCTTACAGTCATAAATGGTGCAATCATTTCTATGATTTGCAACACCCAAAACTGAGGAAAACAAAATAGTTCAATAAATCTATCACCGGGTAAATCAAAAGGATTTCTGGCATCACGTAGTTGGCGTCTCTGCAACCTCAAGGAACGTCTTCTCTCACGTTGACGTACAAAACGATGAATCAGCAAGTTGTCCATCTAAAAATCAAATACGAACAATGAAAAGTACAAACATTCTAAATTCATAAGTTCATTTTACTTACCTTTAACCAAGATCTTTCCAACTATTCTTTGTAGAACTATAACTTGATAATACTTACAATACTAACCTGACACTAACTAAATATTACAATAAAAAATAATAAAAATATACAGATATTTAAAATTACTACAAGAAAACTTATAAGTAACTATAAATTGTTATATATTATTATTCTAAAAATAATGTTGTAGCTATGTAAGGTAATTTGTAATTTTAATAATTTATCGCAAGGAAACTTACCACAAGTCGAGGTCGGAAACTTGTCAAAATATATAACTTGCGCACGCAGCTATTCCAACCATAAATTCGCGCGCATTTAAATATTCATACATGGTACTTATTATCATCTGTTATGTTGTTACAGAATCACTCGCTTTGTTTATGTCTGTTATTTTCATCGGTTATATATATATATATATATATATATATATATATATATATATATATTTTCGGGAGGAGGGGAAATTTTCAAAAGACTCCCCCAGTTACCAACCGGGGGTTGTGTGGGATTTTTACCCACTAAAACCTCTCCTCTACTCCTCTCCGCCCCCGGGACCGTTTTCACATTGCTTCGGGGAGCGGTGATGCCTCACCTATTTTCCGTTCCTTTCGTCGAGTTCTTTCTGGGACATAATGCTCTCCACTATTTTAAGGATGGCGTCCCAATTTTCCTCACTTTCCATCATGGTATAAATTAAAGTGTCTGGCGCCCCCTAATTTTGACATGGTGTCTCTCATGACTTCCTCCCACCGTTCGCAGTAGAAGGTAGTGGGTTCTGCATCATCTGAGTCGGAACAGTACATGCATTTGTTGTTTCTTCTTTTACATAGTTTAAAAAGGTACTCAGAGAAGCAGCCGTGATTACTGAGGACCTGTGTTAATCTGAAAGTAATGTTACCGTGGGGTCGCCTGAGCCAGCTCCCAGTGGAGCCTCTTTCCCATCTTTGCTGCCATTTTTCAATCAGGGCTTCTCTGTTACCCTCTCTTCTATTAGAAGGTCGAGGGGAGGAATCCTTGCGAGTACGGAAGCTGCGTCGCATGAGACGCAGTGAAGTGAAGGTTGTTATCTAGCATAACACCCAGGTAATTCAGGGTCTTCTTGGTGTGGACTCTGATTCCACTCATTTCAAAGTGGAGTTGTTTGTGTTTCTTCCTCCCACTCAGTAGGATAGCCTCCGTCTTAGGTGGGGCCATTGTCATACCCTTATCCTCCATTCACTCCTCTATAATATCTAATGTTGTATTAGTCTTCAGCACAAACCTATCCTCCTCCTTTGCCACCACCGCCACGGCGATATCATCCGCGAAAGCAACCAAGGTGACTCCGGTGGGCACTGCCTGTTGCAGGAGATCATTATAGAAAATCATCCACAGCGTGGGGCCTAGAATCGATCCTTGAGGGACTCCGCAAGTGACTTCATAATCCTGGTCCGCATATGATACCTTCCTGTCTGATAGGTAGCTACCTATCAGACTTTGGAGGTATGATGGTACCTCCATGTTCCGCATCGCATCCATGATGTGGCGCCACGGCACTGAGTTGAATGCGTTTTGAACGTCAAGCGTTATCAGGAGGGCAGAAGCACCTTGTCTTGAGTGTTTTCCCCATTTCTACATTAGCTATCTCTGCTACTTTCTCTACTGCCTGTGTGGTAGATCGTCCTGCTTGGAAGCCATATTGTCGCGCGGACAGTCTTTCCAATAGTTTGGCGGTGGTGTTTAATAGGCTTATGGGTCTAAAGGAACTAGGTTCCAGTCCTTCCTTTCCGGGCTTCCTTATCAGTATCAGGGTGCCTGCCTTCCATGAGGTAGGGAAGGTGCCCGTTTCTAGTATTGTCTTAAAAGTTTGGCAGAAAAAGCTGGGGAAGTTTGTGGCCAGGAATTTAGTCATTTCCGGGGGGATGTCGTCTGGCTCAGGGGCCTTTCTGCTTTTAACCTTTTTTCCCGCTACTTCTACCTCCTTCTCGATGAAAGGGTCATGATCCCTACTGAGGGTAATATTCCATTATTGCACTGGGTGGGAAGGAAAAAGTGTCCTTATGATTGGCCCTGCCGTCGTATGGCATAGGTAAATCGGCGCTTGGAATTTTAGCCTTTTGACCATAATGTTGTAGGCCTGTCCCCAAACATCCTGCTCTACCGTTTGTATAAGGTTTTCCCATGCTTTTGCCTTTGATGCTTTTATTGCGTATTTAAGAGATTTTTTCGTTCTGGCATAGTTATCCTTTGTTGTTGTCTTTTCGGCGTCTGGTATGTTACGTGTATTCGCTCTGGTCATTAGCCTCCGACTTTTGACGCATTCCGCCCTTAGGATTTTAATTTCTTCATTCCACCAGTAGGCTGGTGTTTTGCCAGTTCCAGCGCCTTTTTTCGCATTGTGGCTTCGCATAGTTCTCTTATACAATCCGTTAATTCCTGTCCATCCATAGGCTTTTGCTCTGAGAGAACAGATGCCATTATTCTCCGACATGTCTCCATGTCGAAGGTTTTTGGATTCCATCCTCTAGCCTGGATATTGTGTAAGGCTGTATTTTTTGGGACTTGGTCTTGGAGTCTGAAGACTATGTCGTTGTGAGGACTCATTGAGAGGTGTTCAAGAACTTTCCAATCAGTTATGCTCCAGAGGATTTCTTTGCTGCAGCATGAAACATATATAAAGATGTCCCGTTGTTGTTTTCAAACGTGGGAGTGTACCCATCATTTAGTACGCATAGGTCCATAGCAAGGATATGTTTCATTAGGATAGTACCCTTGTGATTACATATTGGTGAACCCCATTCTGGCGACTTCGCATTGAAATCCCCCGTCAGCACTACTTCTCCTGTTACGCGGCTTATCGAAGCGGCAATGTCCCTCATCCTCTCGTCGAACTCGTCTTGCATGAGGGATGATGGCAGATAGCAACTATAGACGGTACATGGTGCAACACTGACCTACACGTACCCCCTACCGCTGCCCCAATCTTTTACTCTGGTGGTTTTGGTGTTAATAATCTTAATCCCTACGTCAAGGTTATTATCTGTGTACCATCCTCTCGTGTTAGTGATTTTTATTCTGTTCGGTTCGCTGGCTAGAACTATGTCGAAGTCTCCTCTCCTTTCCTGATTATAAAGCATGTCGAATGACAGGCGGGATCTATTCAGATTGATCTGTCGTATTTGCATTTTCGATGTTTGGGGGCACGGTCTCACTTGGTCTCCTCTTTTTTCTTTTATTTTCCTCTGCTTTCCGTATCTCATCTCTAAATGTTGGACACCTATTTGTGTTGGTCTTATGGCCATGCTTTGAACATGTCCAACAGAAGAGTGTTTTGGAGCATTGTGCGACTTTGTGGCCGTCTTCGCTACAGTTAGAGCACTTATTCCTCCTGCCTTCCCCAGTGCAATATTTCATTTTATGTCCGATTTCCAAGCACTTATAGCATTTTAAGACCTGTACTCGTTCCCTCACCGTACATCGTATTAGACCTATTGTGAGGTAACCCAGATCCGTGAGCTGTTTGGCAGTTTTTTTTATCAAGCCTGATTGTTGCATTCCTTGTGTAACCAAACCCGTTTCTCAGGCCACTGACTATAATCTCTTCTTTTGTATGTAGTGCGTCTTGTACTGCTAACACTATTTCCTCTTCGGTTGTGACCGCGTCCATCCCTGAGAGGTGAAGGACCACTTTCGTATCAGTTGATCTGACCCTCACTCCTTGTAGTTTGTCTCTAAGGATTCCCGCCAGTTTGTTAGTCTTGTTGACATCTTTGTCGAGGACTACCACCATGTTCTCTGACTTAGTTTCCCTCATTCCTCGTACTTGCTTGTTTTCTTTGCGTATGTCCTGTCCCATAGTTCTTATCCTGCTGACCATGTCAGCATATGATCCTTCCTATTTTATTAGGATGGCCTCCGTGTTCAGTTGCCTCCGAGCTGCCTGATTTCCCTTTTGGGGTATGGGTAGTGTACCAGGATTTGAACTTGGGAATCTCTGAGGACATACTCAGGGATTTTCCTAGTTTTCTGATTGTCTACACTAGAGGCAAAAATAGCCCTCAGTGTTTGCTCTTTTCTGAGCCTCGTATCCCTGAGTTGTGTGGCCTTTGTGAACAAGTCTCTTATAATGTCAACTTCTGTTTCAGCCTCAACCAACTTGATGCTGTGGACGTTTTTTCTCTTTGGTGGTATCCTCCTGGTGCTCTGTCTAAATGTTAACCACCGAAGTCAGGGTTGCTAAATCCGAGGTCTTTGGTTCCCTCTCCAGGATGGCACGGCCACCTGGGATTTTTTCTTGTATTGTTCCTAAAAACTCCGAGCTCTGGGCTCCCTGATTTGTGTGGATGAGGAGGAGGTTGTCATCCAGACTCATGGGGTTTCCAGAGGCCATTTTAGTGGTCTTATATATTGTTTCTGGCCACTCTATATTTATGATGTCTTGTAAGCCTTGAAGAGTTCTGTCTTCCTTTTGGAGCGCATCGAGGATTTTTGTATTGTTCTTCTTCAGCTGCTGTGCGTAAGAATCCGGTGATGGGTTGCTATTTATATAGTCCCTGATAGCGGCATTCTTTTCATCCTCCATCTTTTTTTTGTATTCTTCTATTTCCTGTCTTGATTTTTCCTGCAGCTGTCTTTTACAGTTTTAGTTCTTCCTCAAAGAGCATTGTGTTGTTAGTGATTTGCTTGACCATGGATTCCAGGTTATTTACTTGGCCTTTCCATCGCTTAACTGTGTACTTTCTTTCTGCCTTTAGCTTCCGGAATGTCCCGTACAGCTCCCTCACCTTATCTTTTACCAGTAGGGCAGTATTGGTAAACTTCTCATGTACCAACTTGTCGAGATCAAACAGGTGGTCCGACAAGTTTTGCATGTAAGCTTCTTCTTTATTTATGTCCATGGGTTGGTGATAGTCTTCCGGTTTGGCCTTTTTGGACTCCTGTTTAGAGGAGGTAGTTAGGCTGGTGGTGCTTTCACTGCCTCTTTTTTGCCCCATGGTGTTTGTGTCATCAATGATGATGACCGAGCGTTCCTCGTTAGTTTCCATGGTTTTATTGTCCTCAATAGGTGTTTTGGAGGGGATACTTGTTTCGAACACGACCCTTTTGCCAATTTCTTTCTTTGGCATTGAGGCGGTCTCTGTAATGGGACTTGACTCGTATGGGAGCTTTGTCTCTTTTTCTCACCCCTGTGTGTGGCCAGCTGTTCTCTTATCCGTGAATAGCATTTCCAAGATTGTGTGCTTTGTGAGGCTACTCTCAAGCTTTTGTAGTGACCCGTTCAGCTCTGTTTCTTCTTTTTCTATCGTTTCGTACGTTTCTTTTCTATCTAGTTCCGCAGGTTTGGAGACATCCCCAGTAGAATACCATCTCCTCCTTATAGGCGGGGACCTCTCCAGTGCTTTGGCCTGAAAAGGGTTTCGCTCCATATTCTCTAGGTTTTTATTTTCTTCCTCTTTTTTTGGTTTTTTCTTTTTTTTGTTTGTTTTATTCTGTTTCGGTGGCACCGTCCCCGTGTCGATCCTTGTTCGTAGTTTTGATCCGTCCTGTTTCTGTTCCGTTTCCATGTCGTTGTCCGTGTTCGTTTGCCGTGTCGTTATATGAGTTGATCCGTCCAATTCCGAGGCTGGGCGAATGTCCTTATCCATGTTTTTCCAAATCCAGCTAAAAACTGGATTGGGAGGTTGCTGCCCTCGACGGCAGCTGGGGTGGTGTCGTGGTCGATTTCAGGGATTGCACCCGTGTCTGAAACAAGCCTATATACAAGGAGGTGCGGCAGGTGCCTCCAGGTTCCCGTTAATGACCAATTTGCCTTTGACCATTCATCCCATCAGCACGGTCACACGCCTTAGGATTAGGGGATTTTTTGACGCAGTTTATTCTGCCCATACCAAGTCCATTGCCGAGTCGTCGTTATCTGTTGCAGTCTGTCATCCAGAGAGAGTCCATTTCGTGTCCATTTCCATAGCCGGGTCGTTGAGGGGGGCTCCTAAGAGTCCGGATGGGACTATCCCCTGCAACCGAAAGGAAAAACATTTATTGCGGTCTTAGGCGTGGTTTTCTTTCGGAGTTTTCTTTCTCCTAGGGGGGTTGCCTCCACTGGCTCACGGACCCTCCCTGTCCGTTGGTTTGATTTCGAAGTGTTCTTCTCCTAGACAGGTGGTCTCCCAAGACTAACGAGCCCATGTCTGCCCATGTTCATCGGTTATATAACGCACTCAAACCATAACAGACATAGTTATAGAATCCCACCCCTGTACTGCTGGCCGAAGCCGATTACTGTCATCACAGGTACAAGTTGTGACCAATATTGTGAACCAAATGCACTAAATTTATTATGTTAAAATTAAATTTCATTTAATATTCCCCCATTTTCTCTTATTTTTATTAAGCCGAAGAGTGTTTGAGAAACTATACTTTTTTATTATATAGTTTTTTAAGAAATGCTTTAGAAATAACAGTGTTTTTTCCAAAATTTCCCGGTCGCTTATCTAGTGGAATCCTGAGAAATTGACGTTCCGGACGTTGCTTAGACAACGCGAAACAACACATTTCAATGCAGGAGTACCAAAATATTTTTACATATTTGGAAACTACGCAAAATTACGAATTCAACGATATGCTTGAAGCAAATTGTTATTGAAGAAATAAATTTCAAAAACGCAAGAGAAAATGTGAATAATTAGTTAACAACATAATTAATAATAACTATTAATGGGATCTCGTGGTCGCATACCTGTTCGATGCGGGTTCAATCCCGACCGACGCCCAGTGAAATATTTCGCATTTTAAATGGCACAAAAGCGACTCATGTGTTGCACTCTTCATGCCAACAATGAGATCCGGTAAGGTGACGCCTGGTAAACGCCCGCACGATACGAATATGTACAACACACCCAGCAGTGGGTAATATGCCGTGATGATAAATTATATTTATGAATAATTAACCTGGTAAGTCTTATCCTAGGGTATACTATAGGCTGCGAAGTAAAAAATAAGACAATTGAAATACTTTTAAATTTAAATTAGTTTGGGAACTTCTAGTTGCAATTTAGGAAAAAATAATTGAAGCCTTGTAGTTTCTTTGCCTTATATTGCAACAGATGTTGCATAAATATTTATTGATACAATATACATTAGACTATTAAATATAGCTACATTAACATCAAGAAAATATACAGGGTTGAAATATTATAATAATGAAACACTGAACCCAATATATCATTGCGGCTATTCCAATGTAAATTACATTAATAAATGTTTATACGACTTCTGTTGCAATATAAAGCAACGGAACTACAAGGCCTTTAATTATTTTTTCCTGAAATATGTTTACTAATATGCTGAATGTACACATTGCCGCATGAAGAGTTATACTAGAACAGAAGCCGAGGTATTTTCAAAAAATGCATGTTTCTTCGAAACAAAGTCGTGATAGTCCAGTCATTAGATAGGAAAATACGGCTTTATTCCACAAAAAGTATTTTTGATTTTTTGATATATTATATATTTAGGGATCCTAATAAAAAATGCAAGTTTTCCCCCTCGGGAGCCTTCGGGAAGTACCGCCAATTTGGGAAAAAAGTGTTTTTTTCTAAATACCTCTTCACCTATTTGCATTAGGGCAAAAATAGTTTTTTCTGAATTTGTTGAGAATAAAATTCCCCACAACTTTCATCTAATACATTTTTTTTAGTACCAATATATAGCGAGCTACAGCGCTTCAAACAGACCAAATTTTAAATTTCATTTAGATCATATTTTATTTTATATATATATATATATATATATATATATATATATATATATATATATATATATATTTTAATTATTATTATTTATTAGTTATTATTATTTAACTACTACATATTTTTTATTATTGCTTATCGTTTTATTTTCATTCTAAAGATGTTTTATAGTTCAGGAAATTTATAATTTTACCTCAAAGTAATTACAAGAAAAGCTTTCAAACGGAATCCTATCCAGAAAATGCTCTGACTAACATATCAAAAATATCCGGAAATCGGAGCACGGGAACCCCCGCCAATTGACAAAAATGGCAGCATATTTATGTTTTTGTCCATTTGTTCAAAACAATTATGAAATATTGAAATTACTTAAAAAACAAACAATATTACTTATTTAATACTTAGTCTAATAGGTTTCCCTAATTATAACAATTTACATTCTTCGTGGCATCGAAAGAAGTAAATTACTGACGATTTTTTTTATAATAATTGTCAAAATTTTCCTGCAATTTTTTATTTTTTCATCCATTGTTAGAACAACCCCACTCAGTCATCATGAGAACGCTTGGAGTTCTGGGTTCAACTCTATGGATGTTTGGGATTTATCCAGTTTATTGGTTTAAAAAATTGTCCAATTTTAAATAAAGATCTAAAAACACCTCACGATATCTCAATTATATTTTAAAAGTATATATCATAATTTTTTAAAGTATGTATCATAAAAATAACAAATTTGTAACGTCACACGTTATATAAATATATCTGGGGCCAGAACACAATTCTACGTGCTGAATATTGCATTAAGTTAAGTAAATCCAATTATAAATTCAAATTACTTAGTTGCTTTTAATTAAATTTAATAAACACTTAAAACTTTCCGTGAAGTGCTTAAATATATTAACAGGCATATTAACATTAATTTCTAGGCAACGTGCCCAATTCAAATAAAATACTAACCTAATACTTGGTTTGTATTTTAGTATCTTTATTTACTAAATACAGAAATAAATACAATAAGTAATACTACTTCTTGCTTTATACTTCCATCTTAAATCCGGCTCTGTCTCTACTAGAATCGATACTACAACGTACCCACACACACCAGTACTGTTTAGATTTATTTGATTTCTTTTTTTATGTTTTAGAATTTCCAATGTTAAAAGCACACATCTAAAATAAAAAAACATTCCCATTCTTTTCCAACGAGTAGCTAGTTGCTGAAGTGATGAGTAGTCCAATTTACTTTACCTTCTTTTTATTTGTTACAATTATGTTGCATTTTATTTCTGGTTTTATCCATTTTTATTTATTACATTATTGAATCGTTTTCATATGTACGAATTCCGTAACAAATTCTATTTGGGAAAGCTTAAAACGTAGTAATATTTTAAGCGAACAAAGATGAAGGCAATAAAAATACATCGTGAAGGTTGACCGTCTGATTTATTGAAATGTTATTCTACTGTTGTTCAAATATAGAGAGAGCTCTCGTTTTACGGTAAGTAAATGGCATTTTACTGCGTTGTTTTCTTTATCACAATTGATCTTTTTTCTAATTACCATTTTATATAAAATTTTATTTAGGTACAAACAAAAATTAATTTTTCTACTCACATGCATAAAGTAAAAACTTTACACATTGGAACATAATTCGTGATGTATATACATAGTGACGCGTAAAATACGTATTTCTTATAGAGTTTATTTTGCGCACTACGCACATAAGAGTTTTATACGTTTTGGCATGGATAAAATTTTTAATACGTTTCTTCGATTGTTTTTGACAGTTATGTGACGCTTCGAACATTAAATAGTTTTATCGAAACAATTGAAGAAAAAGTAAAACATCTCATGTTTGAAACCATTTTCACCACATCCCATTACTGGGTTTGCCACTCTGTTTCGTATGCAGATATCAGTGATGGTGATGAAGTATTCGTATCGTTCGAGAATTTACCAGGCGTCACCTGACCGGTACTTACTGCTGGCGTGTACCACAGGAGGAAAATAAAGAAAATGATAAATTTATATTTTTGCTAAATTCGAGTTTCTGTATTGCATGTATATTTGTTAACTTGGTGCTTCTACCTTTGTAGCATGTTCAGATCTTCAGGGATTTGAGTATATTTAGAATTAAATTTGAAGTACAGTACCTACCATAAAAAAATATAGGTGATAAAATTTATATTTTTGAAATTTCAAAAGAATTAGAAAAATAAAAGAAAATTTTTAGTTTAACTGTATTGGCAACTTTTAGTGGTAGGTACTGTATATTTTAAGTGTAAATTATATTCAACAAATCTTATTTTATAATTCCGTGAGGCAGACATTGATTTCTGTTACTCATTAAGAAAGAAACGTAAATAATTGAACTGTATGGCATGTTGTAGTAATAAGATAATGGAAAACAAGAATTTTGTATAAAACGTAACTAACGCTGTCGGTGCGGTGGCCGTACGCATCAAAACCGCTATGCCTCTGAATCACTGAAATATA
The DNA here is from genome assembly GCA_943142095.1 of Ophonus ardosiacus. Lineage (NCBI taxonomy): Eukaryota > Metazoa > Arthropoda > Insecta > Coleoptera > Carabidae > Ophonus > Ophonus ardosiacus. The sequence goes on along the minus strand of OW964834.1, from coordinate 22,853,951 downwards.
TACTAACTGGAACTCGCATACTCTACCTATCAGCGTACGCTGCACTGAAGCCTCATTGAACAATAATGGCTGGTCCTGTTCGCGCACGTTCGTGCCAAACAGAACCTAGCCGAATAACTCGTATCATAGCTGATCGCTTTGTTTTCATATTATGCTTCATTTATTTAAACATGCGTCACACGAAATAATTTCCGTCTACTCACGAACTGTCTCGATGTTTGCCAACTACTCCAGCAGCAGGCTTCCGTCTACTCACGAACTGTCTCGATGTTTGCCGACTACTCCAGCAGCAGGCTGTCAATATGCTTCACAATCACGGTTCGTACGCGCATTCCAGTTAGTATATATTTCAGTGCTCTGAATTTACAGATCAAATCTAAGGTTGCCCAGTTTAAATCTACCGGCAGGCTAAGTTTGTATGCCAGCATATCAGGCAATCATCGCACTCGCATGCGATGACCTGACCTGCTGTCCATGTTAAACATGGATGGTGTTAGCTGTAGAAGGAATATTTTCGCTGCCGCACTGGTTGAATAGTAATCAGTGTTTGTCGCACGGTTTAAGTACCTACATCAACTGCACAAGTACTAATCACATCACGAAATGAATAACTACGGTACTTCAGGCCTTGGCCCTACTTAGAGTCTGCGTACTCATCCTTTTGGGTGTTGTTATAGCTTTGTTATAAACTCAAAATAGGATAAAATATAAAACATTAGCAATTTGCCACTGATTGTAGTCAAATCTAATCTAAATTAATTAATATCCTAAAAAGAAATAGAACGCTTATTTGTCGGGCACGCGCATTACTAACAGAGAATCCTGACAAGTTGTCTGAAAAGATTCAATTGTATGTGGTATTTGAATTGTTGAACCGTAGGATCCGAAAACGAGTATTTCAAGACAAGGTTAAAATATTTAAGGAATTACTGGATGCATCACGTGGAGTGGAGAGCACAATATATGAATCAAAATTGAATTCTAATTAAAATATGAAGACAAAAGAAGGTAGTAACAAAATCGAAAGTCGAAAAGAAAGACCGCGTTGTACTTTTTGCAAGAAATTTACACACGTTTTTGAAAAATGTCGAAATCGTGCAAAAGATAATCAAAACCAGAATAATAAACAAAAGGAAAGTTCAATGTTAGGATGTGGTGCCCCTGGAGTAATAACAGTGAAATGTACTGCTTGCAACAAAGAGGTACCAAAAGCGATCAATAATGTTACATCCAATTCAGTCGAATTTTGTAACCTAACTGCGCAGGATGATGATACAAACGTCCTAGACCAACAATACCAATTATAGTACTAGGATCACATGGAATTGCTTGTGCTGATTCCAGTTCTCAAGCCAACATATCAGGTTATACTTTATACAAGATACTAAAATGAAAAAGAAGTACATTTACATCAGAGGTAATAGACATGTCATATGCTAAAAATTGTTCTATACATTGAAGTAGCTGGTCAAAGTATAGCCATAATACTGTTGGCCTTACCACATCTTAAGTGTGAATTGCACGATGAAGTTTTTCTTTTCAAGTGACTTGAAAAGTTTTCTCTCTCGCACAATGACTTGAGTGCAAGAGAAATAGATGAATACACTTTGAGAGGAAAACTTTTGACGAAAAACTGGAATATGCGCTACTTTTTCTTAAAAGTCATTACAAGTTTTGTATATTTTGAAGTAGATAAATGTCAAATGTCAACTGTGTTTGTCTTTGATGTACATGTGCTATTAAATGAAAAATGACACCGTGGACTAGAGAAGATATTGAAATATTAGTGGATTTATATGACAATTATCCATCTTTATATGCAGTGAAATCGGTAGATTTTCATAATCGTAATTTGAAGACAAATGCATTGGAAGAACTGACGAGGAAATTAAATATAGAAATAAATAAAAAATTTAATGTAGGTGAAGTGAAGCGTAAAGTAACAAAATTAAGTACACAGTTTATAGAAAATTTGAGAAAAACAAATCCCTCTCAGGCGAGTGGAACTGAAACTGACGATGTGTACAAACTTACATGGTTTCTGTTCAAATGAATAAAATTTATTCTTCCGCACATTCTATAGAAAAAGGGAAAGTAACTTAATTCAGAATTCTAAACTTCATGTATCATAATCACCGGTAATCATTAATTATTGATACAAATTATAACGTTTTCCTTTCAAAAAATTGTGTAAGAATTAATCTTTATATTAAATGTAGTACGACGTTTTGAACTAGAAAATAATTAATTTGCTTCCCGAATCTACATTACCGATATATGCGGAATCTCCGACTGAAAATAGGAGCAGAATAGAGAGTCCGGAGACGATGAGAGTAAATACGGTATTACAATCATCCAGTTCCAATAAATTTGACGAATCATACAGAGCAGATAATGTTACACCCACGTCCACTAGGTCCATACAATCAAATGAACTGCACAAAGGAATTAAAAGAAAAATGAATAATCCGGCTGATGACGTTTTTAAAGAAGCCAAACAAGTAGTGCAACAATTAACAGCAACGAATCTTCCATCGGTTAACGTTGATGAACTGGATCATTTTTTTTATTATTTGAAAGCAGAAATTAAAAAATTAAACACTGACGCACAAGAACATATGAAAAAAGTTTGCTTCAGTGCAATTTTGGAAGGAAAGCATAAGTTTATTTAGTTTTCTCGAAATTTATATTTTCATTTTCTATATACGTAAGTTTTGTTTCTAAATAGTTTTTAAATTCATTTCTAATTTCCAATACAGAAATACTTGGTCCATCATGAAATGCAACATTTCGCATTTGAACAATATCATTTTGCCACGAACCTAGTACCAAATTTCCGTTATTGACTTCTTCATCTACAAATTCGGAGGAAATGTATGCTGGATTTTCATCTTTTAAAAAGTTAAGTAAAGCACCACATATTAAAATTATAGTTTGGACGTTGTCGGGATTTAACTTAATCCGTGTTAAAAAAATACGAGAACGGCTCGTTGATATTCCAAACCCATTCTCAACAACGCTACGAGGTCTATTAATTCTATAATTGGAGACACTGATGCAGAAGAGGATAAGTTACATTTTTTGAAAAATGGAGATTTGTGTAGAAATCTGATCTAAAGCAGTGTTTGCGTCTATACTGCAAGAAAGGTTTATGTATTGTGTCGCATATGAGAACTTGTACGTAAGGAAACATATCCCGTTTGTAGTTTAGGTGCAAAAACGGGATAAGTTTTTTCACATATCCCGTTCTTGCACTTAAATTATTTTTCACAGGCAAAATTTTACTGCACAAATCCCCTTCATGCGCCAAAATATTAAAATCGCGAAATAAAGTTAAAAATATTAGTTTATATTAAAAAAACAACAGCATATTAGTGCGAATATATCAAATTACAATAAAAACATCAAAAATTGAAAATATTTTTTTATTTTTTTTGGACCTAGAACAAAACTTTAAAAATGTAACTTGTCTCCATTTTGCACCAGAGTCTTCAATTATAAACTCTTTGTTCGTATGTCAAGTGTCTTTGCGGAAACGGTTTCATTATATGTTTTTATAAGGTAACGCAGCATCAGCTACAATAACATATGGCATTGAAGTTACACAGACAGATAAAGGATTTTCAGATGGAATATGCAGTGTATTGGCTTGTAATGCAGTAATCAAATCACTGTCTCTAAAAACTCCACCGTCACTAACTCTGCCATTGGTTCCCGCATATACATATATAAATTTATATTCTGCATAATAATACAAGACTGTTCGATTGCTTGTAATTCCAGTACATAGAGCCCCATTGTTTTTATTTAAATATTAAAATTTACGGTGCTTCATTGATCACGTTATCTGCAAACTCACTATCATGTTTTAAAAGAAAGTGTAACCCAGGAAATATAATATATAGATAGATTGAGGTGTCATAATTTTTGTAATTCTATTTTTGACTGATGTTAATTTAATAAAGGATATTTTGTGACTCAATTCAGAATCTTTATTGAACTTCAATAAAAGATATTTAAAAGGTTATGGGCCCAGGTCTACGCTTATTTTAGGTCTAAAGTGAATTATCAAAGAACAATGTGTCAGATCCAGTCGATTTACGAAATATATCAAAGTTTGATGGCAGCAATTTTCAAGTGTGGAAATTCCAAATTCGTACGGTATTAGTATCCAATGGCGAATAAATTTCGGAGGTCACTATTATGGCCAAAATCCTTGGTAGTCTTCCATATAAATTTAATGCATTTGTTACAGCATGGGACAATGTCGATCCAGAAAGACAGACACTCACAAACCTAACAGCTCGACTAATAAAAGAAGAAGTTAGAATGACTGTGACAGACAACTTGACAGGTGCCTTCTCGACAATGACTGTAGACAGTTCAAAGAAGACGATTCAAAGGAAAGGAGAAAAGTCAAGTAACAGGCAAGTGAAAGATAAAATAATTTGTTATTTTTGTAACAGAACAGGTCATTTTGCCAAACATTGTCGTGTAAGAATGAGAAAATTTAATGAACAAAATAATAAGAGAAACTATGTAAATGATAATGCACTTATCGTTGAATCTATACAGCCTACAGAATTTTTTAAACTTGACATTGCGAAGGTATGGATATTAGATAGTGGAGCATCAAAACACATGACACATCACCGTGAATGGTTCAAATAATTCAGGGCAAATAAAGGTGAAAAAGTACTGCTCGGTGATGGTGCAGAATGCCACATCGAAGGAAATGGTATGATTGAAATATTAAGGTATATAAACGGAAAATGGATTAATGGAAAAATAGAGAATGTACTATATGTACCAAACCTGAAGAAAAATCTATTGTCAGTGGGAGCATTAATGAGCAAAAGTTATAAAGTAAATTTCAAAAAAGACAGTGTCCATATTTGCTCAAACAAAAATATAGTTGCCCAAGGAATTCGTCAAAACAACAATTTGTTTAGAATGTTGATCAAAATTGATCAAAATGAAGCCAACATTCATGGTGCACCAACTCTAAAAGATTGGCATGAAAGACTAGGCCATATTAATAAGAAATATTTAAGAGAAATGTGCAAAAGTGAAATCGTGGATGGATTTAAAACTGCAGATGAAAAAGACTTCTTCTGCGAAGCCTGCCAGATAGGCAAGCAACATCGACTACCATTTTCAAAAAATAATTCTAAAAGAGAAGCAAATGTTGGTGAATTTATTTACAGTGACGTAGTCGGACCTTTTTAAGAAACCTCACTAGGTGGATCTAGGTTCTTCGTTATGTTTAAGGACCATAAATCTGCATACCGAACCACATATTTTATGAAACACAAGTCCGAGGTATTTGACAAATTGAAACATTTCAATGCACTTGTCCAAACACAATTTGGATTAAAGTCATTCGTTTTGACAATGGATTAGAATTCTGTAACAATTCTATTACGCATTATTTAGCTGAACAGGGAACTAAGATAGAAACAACTGCTCCTTATACTCCTGAATAAAATGCACGAGTAGAGAGAGACAATAGAACTGTAATGGAAAGCGCTCGCAAGTGGCCTACCTCTTCGCTTATGGGCAGAAGCAGTTAACAATGCAGTGAATATTCTTAACAGAACGCCATCTTCACAGGTCGAATCAACCATACCTTTTGAAATTTGGACCGGCAGGAACGTATCACTTATAAAAGTTTTTGGTGAGACAGCATATGTCCACGTACCAAAAATCCACAGACAAAAATTAGATCCAAAGTCGAAGAAAATGGTGTATGTTGGATTCCATGGGGACTCAACAAATTTTAGATTTTTTGATCCTAAAAGTAATCGTGTAACGATTTCAAGAGATGTCAACTTTGTTAAAGTATCTGAAAAATCAAGAGAAGGTAAAGATATATTCTTTCCAGTCGTTATCCAACGAGAAGACATACCTTCAGAAGTTTCAAGTAAAAATGTAGAATCCGAAGACGTTTGCAGCAAGCAGATGATAAATGCCAAGAAGACGAAGAAGCTGAAGAAAATCGTCAAGGTCAAGAGACAGCTCGTAACGGAGGGTCAACTTCAAAATTTGAAGAAACCTGCTAAGTTTGACATATATGAACTTAACTGTACAGAAATTCAAGGGCCTTCTACATATGAAGAAGCTATCTCCGGTGAACACTCAAGAAGTTCGCAAAAAGCAATTGAAGAAGAATTGACAGTACACTCGAAAAATGGGACCTGGACATTGACTCCTCAACCAACAAATAAGAAGATAATTTCAAGTCCATGGGTCTTCGAAGTGAAATACAATCCCGTCGAAGATACTACACGGCTTATTTGGCTTCGTAGATTATTACAAGATCTCGGATGTCTAAATGTTTCAGAAACAATTTTAAATGTTGATAATCAAAGCGCAATAAAACTTATTAAAAATCCCAAATATCACAAACGTACAAAACATATAGATATCCGAAACCATTTTATTCGTGATGTTTATAAAAATGGTGATATTGATATTAATTATGTATCCAGTGAAAGTCAATTTGCAGATATATTCACAAAGCCACTACCAAGAGACAGATTTATGAATCTTAGAATCAAAATTGGTGTGGTAGAACAAAATAATAAAGCTTGTAAATAGTGGGAGTATTGAAATATTAAAATTTACGGTGCTTCATTGATCACGTTATCTGCAAACTCACTATCATGTTTTAAAAGAAAGTGTAACCTAGGAAATATAATATATAGATAGATAGATCATTGAGGTGTCATAATTTTTGTAATTCTATTTTTGACTGATGTTAACCTAATAAAGGATATTTTGTGACTGATAATTCAGAATCTTTATTGAACTTCAATAAAAGATATTTAAAAGTTTTCAAGCTTCAAACTCTACGTGTTTGCGTCCAATGTACCTATGCAATTTGGCATATACCACTTTCTCATGAATGCATCAACAATACTGTTCCATATATCTTCAGAACTGAGAACGTGGAATAAATTTCTCAATTATATATATATATATATATATATATATATATATATATATATATATATATATATATATATATTAGTGAAACACTCAACTCTCTACGCATTGAATATTTATATTCCACCTTCCTGTCCAGTTAACGACTATAATACTTTATTCGATTCACTCTCAAGTCTGCATTTTCTTCATAATTCTAATCTTATTATCTTCGGCGACTTTAATATTCCTCTCTATCTTAAATGCTACAATAATATCTCGTTTTGTCCTTTTTTCAATTCTCTCAATAATTTCTTGAAATTCTTAAATTTAGAACAGTTCAATTTTATAGTTAATGACTTTGACAAAATTTTAGACTTAATAATAAGTAATTATCCCTGCGTAGTATCAAAATCAAGGTCTTAACTACAATAGAGCCGACTTTCCCTCTCTATATAAAGATCTTTCTGCTATACAGTGGGACTTCTTAGACTTCTTAAACAATAAAGAGCATGTAAATTGTGTTATTGATGCCTTCTACTCCGCAATAAATAATGTTTTGTACAAGCACGTATCTTTAAAACGTATGCGTTCCAAATCCTACCCCCAGTGGTTTACTGGTCCTATCATTCATAAAATTAAACAGAAGCATAAAGCCTGGACGAATTACAAGAAGTATAACTCTTCTACCTATAAACATGAATTTATAAGACTACGCCTTGAAGTCAAAGCTGATGTTAATGATGCTTTTAAGAGTTATTGCTCTAGAGTTCAAAATGATATAACTCGGGAACCTAAAAAATTTGGTCATTTGTAAACACTAAACGTAACACCTCTAACATTCCCTCTGCGATGAATTACAATAACAATTCTGTTGAAAACTCTCAAGAAATAGTTAACTGTTTTGCAAACCACTTCTCGAACTCATTCAATGGTAATACAACTAATGACTCTGCGAATTTTATTATACCGGGCAATTTTTCAACTTTATCCATCGTGACAGTAACGGAAAACGAGGTTACAACTGCTATTCATGAACTTAAATACAATATGACAACGGGTTCAGATTTAATTCTATCTCTTATTATTAAGGATTGCTATTCTGCTTTTGTTAAACCTCTCGTCAAAATTTTCAACCTTATTCTTAGTAGTTCCACGTTCCCTGAGAAGTGGAAAACATCTAGAATAAAACCAATTTACAAAAAGGGAAATAAAAATGACATCACAAATTACAGACCCATTGCAATTTTATGTAACTTTTGTAAAATATTTGAATCTATCTTGCACAATAGAATTTACAATCATGTTAGTAAGTCAATTTCCATCAATCAGCACGGCTTCATGGAAGGTAGATCTACAGTCACTAGTCTCATGTGTAAAACAGAAATGATATGCGACGCACTGGACAGTCAAAGTCAGGTCGACGTTGTTTATATAGACTTCTCTAAGGCCTTTGATAATTTGGATCACTCTCTGCGTGTAGAAAAACTTAAACTCTATGGCTTCTCTAAACCTCTGCTACAACTCATTATCTCATATCTCAGTAATAGACTACAATTTGTTGCTGTAAACGGTTTCCAGTCTCAGAATTTTTTACAAAAATCAGGTGTGCCTCAAGGTTCGATTTTAGGGCCTCTCTTTTTTAATATCTTTATTAATGACATTACTGCCAATATTGAAGTTGATTACTTACTCTACGCGGATGACCTGAAACTGCTATATAGTATAACGTCTATTAAGGACTGCTTGCTATTGCAAAAAGGTTTTCAAGTGGTGCAATGAGAATAATCTTCATCTAAACATTAGTAAATGCGTTTGTATGTCTTTTTCTAAAAAACATAACACGATTAGCTTCAATTACTCCATAAACAATTGTACTTTATTACGCCCTGATGTTGTACGTGATCTCGGAGTCACTTTCGATCCTAAACTCACCTTCACTAAACACATTGAAGACAAAATATCTGTCGCACTTAGATGTCTTGGTTTCCTGATCCGTAATTCGGACATGTTTTCAAATTTTAACATCCTACGAATATTATTTGTTACACTAGTACGTCCCCACCTCGAATACTGTTAGAGAACGCCCAAAGAAAGTTTCTTAAATTTGCCACGTACTTTCTAGAAGGAGTCTACTCGCTGCGAGGTATTTCTCAATCTCGATTTCTTGAGGCATTCGATTTAGCCTCACTTGTTCAAATGCGGCATATCACGGCTGTAGTGTTCCTACATAAAAAGTATTAATAATAGTGTCGATTGCATATGTATTGTAAATACAATTCACTACCAACTTTGCAGGATATCGTCCAGGTATAAAAGTATCTTTTATTTGAAAACAGCTAAGTCTAACAGTCTATCTAAGTCAGCTATTTATCATATGGTCAATTCTTATATTACCATTGAGAATACAATAATTGATATATTTCACCACTCGGCTAATGATATAAAAAAGCTTACCTGTTGCTACTAACTATTTTCTATGTGTTTTTTCCTTTCCCTAGAATTGGGCTATTTGCCTGTTGGGAATTGTATTTAATAATAATAATAATTGAGGAATAATTCTCGAAATAGTACAGGCAGGAATTCCTGTCGAATACATTATGCTCTGGCAACTATCCCGGAGATAAAAATCTGAAGGTAACTGAATATGTCCCTCGCAGGTATACTTAAGCGCATATTAGTACCTTCTTTTTCAATATGAGGCTTGGCAATGGATAATAGTTTTAAAAAGCGTGTTCGTCCATTCGTGAATAATTTTTATACGATAATGGATCTTCAGAAGAGAATTCGTCATGTACTAATGAAATTGATCCAATATTTTTAATGTTTCTTCTTTCTATTCAATATCTTACCCTACAACTCACATTTTCTTTTCGTTTTATTATTCCCGTGTTTTGCTACTAATGCAGCAATTCCCATTAATGTCAAACTTTTAATTTTTTTAATACGATTTTCTATATCCATTTTGTTATAGAACCTGAATAACACAAAATCATAACATTTTATTTACAAATATCTATTTAAATATGGTATAATGTACATACCTCAGAAAATTTCAGGTGATCTAAATTTATTAATACAATTTTTGTTGGTATAACTGAAATTTTGATACTTGGATATTTAAATTGACATAAAACTTAATCGTGTAAATAGACTTATAGGGTTACTTGTAAAGACATTTTTCAAAACACTTAAAAAGAAAAACTTCATCGTGTAATTCACGCTTTACAAATAACCAAACACTGCTAGTAATTAACTTTTTAGACAATGCAGGCATTGTCTTAGAACCTTGAGAAAGGCATTGGCATATTTATGATAATCGAAAACAAATATAGTTACACGCAAGATAATCAGGAAGTAACTAAATCTTATGTGGAAGAAGTACCAATAAACAATGTAAGCTTGAGAATAGAGGAAGGAAAAGGACTTTTAAATAAAGAAAGAATACAACTAAATGAATTTTTATCTAAAAATCATCGTATCTTTGCGATAGGGGCAACACCAACGTCAAACATGTCATAGATACAGGTAAGCAAAAACCAATTTATATACCTCCTTACAGAATATCAAGTTACGGGAAAAAGCAGTTACGAAAGGAACTAGATTCCATCTTGCTTGATGGGATAAATGAAGAATGCGAGAGCCCTTGGGGTTCTCCAGCCATTCTAGTACCAAAACCAAATGGAAGATGCCCCCTCCCAAACATGGAAGAATCACTACATGTTGGGAAGAAGACATCATTTATGTCTACGATAGATCTTCGTGCAGGATATCATCAGGTGCAGGTATGTGAAAGAAATCGCGGTAAGACTTCATTTGTCACACCGTTCGGTATGTTCCCATATACACGAATGCCTTTCGGGCTGAAGAATGCGCCTTAATCCTTCCAAAGGTTGATTGATAAATTTCGCAATCGACTTTGTGATAATTCAATGCTCGCGTATCTCGATGACATTATCGTGATATCTGAGACATTCGAGGAACAATTAAATGATTTACAGCAAGTGTTTAGTACATTGGAAAAATTTTGTTTGCACACGAAATGTGAGAAGTGCTACTTTGCGTGTGATACCGTAAAGTATTTGGAACATTTAATCACTAAATTCGGTATAAAAACTATTCCAGAGAAAGTGGATGCGGTATTAAAAAGGATTGAACCGCGAAACGTAGAATATTTAATATCATTTTTATAAACTGTATCATGGTATCGTAAGTTTATACCAGAATTCTCTGCGGTTGCTAAACCATTGACGAACTTTATGAAGAAAATTTTAAAGTGAATATGGCAACAACCGCAACAACGAGCTTTCAACAAATTGAAAGAGCTTCTTTACCACTGGTCCAATATTGCAGCAGGCAGATCCTCAAGAACCTTATATTTAGCTGTCCCAAGCAGAACAAAAACTACATACGACGGAAGCTGAACTAACAATGGGAACAGACCATCAGCCACCAAATTCTTCAATAACATAGACACAGTTCCACATTATAAGTACATACCAACACCAGTACGCCAAAACAATACAGCAAAACTATATTGGAACAAATATATATATATATATATATATATATATATATATATATATATATATATATATATATATATAAGGAGGAAAATATCGTGGGTGTGTCAGTGGATTGTGGGCTTTAATTAAAGTTGATTTCTTTTAAAATCTGTCAAGCTTTCGTGTATTTAGTTTTTTACACATCATCAGGACAGTTTTGGTGAAGTTGTTTATAAGTCATTGATTTTATAAAACAGAAGAATTTTGACATTATTTTAGTTAAAATTTACAAAAATAAAACTTATAATAATTTTGACTGTATCACATGTTTAACAACGTACTTAAACATGTGATACAGTCAAAATTATTATAAGTTTTATTTTTGTAAATTTTAACTAAAATAATGTCAAAATTCTTCTGTTTTATAAAATCAATGACTTATAAACAACTTCACCAAAACTGTCCTGATGATGTGTAAAAAACTAAATACACGAAAGCTTGACAGATTTTAAAAGAAATCAACTTTAATTAAAGCCCACAATCCACTGACACACCCACGATATTTTCCTCCTTAACTAATCGAAACAGTGACGATTACACTCCACATATATATATATATATATATATATATATATATATATATATATATATATTATGTAACCCTGTTAGATGATGACATAATAAATATGTGATGAATCCCTAACGGAATCTCTCACGTTGTAACAAGAATCTTTATGATAAGAAACGCTATAAATACGTGCTAGACAATGAAATGTTATTCTTTTTACTGTGTAATTTCAAAGTTATAACTGCTTAATAAAGCCTGTCTTAAAATCAAAAATTTGTTTTTTTTATTATATATCGGTCACGATCATATAATTGGCGCAGTCTCTGTAGGATCACAAATAAAGAAGTCAGTGTGCTCGAAAAATTCGCCGTAAATCTGTACAACGCTTTATTCGACAATTTTAATTGTTGCTTAGTGTGATCGAACCAAATAACTATTATTGCGAAGAAACTCGAAGCCTAACAAGCAAGAAGCCTTCGTAAAAGCAAAGCTATACCAATAAGCCTTCGCTTTAATCAACAATCAACCTAAACAGTGGTTGCATCAGAGGTCTATTCATACGACCCATCGAGATCAGCGATCAACCTAAACAGTGGTTGCATCAGAGGTCTATTCATACGACCCATCGAATTCACCAGGCCAAGCAGTTCGCAGAAAAGATATCCGTCAACTGAACGTCATCAGCCCCCTCGCAACAAAGGAGATGTCAACAATACAGGCACTCATAATAAGTCTGTAAGTCTCATTGTTTCTTTTAATTTATAAATCACATGTCAGATAACGAACCACAGTCATCTGATATAAATCGGGAACTTGAATTATTAAGTACCTTATTAAACAATATTACATTACAACCAAACAGGTTGAGAAACTCTGTAACTCATAATATAAATAATACAAATAATTCACAAGTCAAAATGACTACCTACGCAGATATTAAAAATCTTGCTAGTGTCATCCCCGAATACAACGGTGATGTAAATAGATTGCCAAATTTCATAATTCAAGTAGATTTGTTCTACGAAATTTTATTATCAACAGCTCTTAATGCATTACAAACAAAATACGCTTTTTCATTAGTATTAAGTAAATTAACAGACAAAGCGGTAAATCTGATTAACGAAAACACGTTTAAAAATTGGGAAGATCTAAAAAAACATTTATCTGAAAATTTCGAAGATAAACTCACTAAAGAAACTATTTTATTAAAAATTTTAAATACGAAAAGTACAAATAAAATATACGACACTTTAATACAATTTAAAAACGATTTTGCAAAATATAAATCAAAAGTCCACTTATTAAATTATAATACAGCTCAGAAAACTATATTAATAAGCGAAATACAAGAATTAGTCGTAAAACATTTCATTACATTACTACCAATTCACGTTCGAGGATCTTTTATTACCAACAACCCCACTACATTAGAAATGTGTGAAAATTTACTAACAAATGATTATAACTATGCACTTCAAACTTTTAAAAGTCCATTGTTAAGATCCGATAACCCTCAACAATCACAAAAAACATTGCATAACAATATTTAACTACCACCACGGAAAAACCAACCACCGGGGTATATTAGAAACTTACAATAAATTAAAAACAAAATATTATTGGCCAAAAATGTTAGAATCTATAACAACATTCATAAATAAATGCGAAACTTGTAAGAAATGTAAATATGACAGACAACCCCCAAAATTAGAAGATCAACTTACACCAACCCCTCAACGACCTTTTGAAATTATAAATTTAGATATATTAACCCTAGATTCAAAATACTATTTAACAATATTTGACCAATTTTCGAAATATGCTCAAATATATTTTATAAAAAATAAAACCTGTAATAATATCATAAATACAGTTTCAAATTTTATTAGAGAAAGATTACAACCGCAAACAATTATTTGCGACTCAGGGAAAGAATTCGATAACTTAGCGTTCAAAACTTTCTGTCATAATAACCAAATAAATTTACATATTACATCCGCTGGTAACCCAAAATCAAACGCAATAGAAAGACTACATTCCACTCTAATAGAACACTTGCGAATTTTATTCCAAAAATACCCAAATAAAAATTTAGATGAAATATTGACGATAACTATACTAGCTTACAATGACACCATACATTCTATTACGAAATTATCACCGAATGAAATACTATACGGTAGAGATTACTCACACATTCGACCAAGAATGACCTTAACAGACGAACAACAAATAGAAACATTTCAAAAAAATAAACAAAATGAACATGATAAATTACGAAACAAAATCGCGAACGAAAAATTAAAACGTTTCAAACCAAATAAAACCCATACAAAATTCCAAAATGCTTCACAAGCCTTTCTCAAACAAAATCCTAGATTGATAACAAAATTCAAAAAACCATTGTTCGAAAAGGTAAAAATTGAAAATTATAATGACAGGAACAATACCATTGAAGTAAAAGGGAAAGTTCATAAAAGAAAGGTAAAAATTGACAAATTAAAATTATAATTTGTTACAGATTAATATCCTTATCTCACGGTCAATTCCTTCAAGATATCTCTGATAACAACGGATACAAATTACTAGAATTAGGCAAAACCCATATTAATGAATATGATATCTACGCCTATTTTAACTATGACTTACAACCCTTATTTTCAAATTTCCAAAATATTACTGACATAATCAACTCCCTTAAAAATTACTCTAAACCATTACAAAAACTAAACTTTGACGCATTTAATGTAATGAATATGATTTATGAAAATACAGAAAATCAAATTAATAAATTAAAAATTCATAAAAGAAATAAACGAGGACTAATAAACGGATTAGGTTCAGTTGTAAAATCTATTTCCGGAAATTTAGATCAAAATGACGCAGAACACTATGAACAATTATTTAAACAAATTAAAGAAAATGAACAAAATTTACAAAAAGAAATAAAAAATAATTTACATTATTTGGAGAATTTCACTAAACATTTTAATAAACAAATTAACAAAATAAATATTAATGAAAAAGAGCTTTATAACCAAATTCAACAACTAAAAGGACAAATTAACAAACGAGAATATTATGATTCACTATTATTACTCAATTCAAAATTACAGATAATAACTTCTTTGCTAAATCATATTCAAATGATCATTTCTCAAATAAACGAAAGTATAAATTTTTGTTCTCTTCACACTTTCGATGTTAGTCTAATATCTTTCGAAAATTTAAAACAAATGTTACCCATGTATGATATAGTTGAAATTTCAAAATTATTAACAGTCAATTGTAATCATGATAAAAATAAAATATATTTTATAATAACTATTCCTATTATGTCAGAGAAAACACACGATCTATATCAAATGACAATGATCCCCTTTAAACATAACAATAAGTACTATTTATATGACCAAGAGACAACAATGTATATTGATAATAATATTAAGGTTGATGATTGTTTAATTAGTAATAAGCAATATTATTGTAGAACTAACAATATAAAAATAAATAAATGTATTAACCAATTGTTGTACAGCAATAATAGTAAATGTGAAATTAAACAAATAACGTCCCATAATAATATAATTCGTATACCAAATTCTAATGAATTAATTATATTTAGCCCTGATAAACAGAACGTTGAAATTGATTGCAAAAATATTAAAGAAATAAAAAACATACAAGGAATATTTCAGATTTCTAGTACAAGTCAATGTAAAATTAATGACTATGTCTTTAAACCTTTTGTAAATGAATACAAAGAAATAAAACTCCAGTTTTCACAACCAATGATATTAGAAACAAATCAAAGTAAAAATAAAATTTTGCAAAACATAGAAGAATTCACAGGAGCTATTCCTACTATAAGACCATTAAAAGAATTAGATACTAAACATGAAACACATTTTACTATATTGTATGTACTACTATCTATTATTGTTTTAACTTTAATATGTTATAAATTAATAAATAAATATAAGAATAAAATATGTAAGGGAAAGACATCTGACGAAACAAAAACTATTCAATTACCACTTTCAACTAATAAAGTAGAACATCAGATTTCTTTTCCATCCACTATTTCTTAGCCATCATCTAGAAGGGGAGGTATTATGTAACCCTGTTAGATGATGACATAATAAATATGTGATGAATCCCTAACGGAATCTCTCACGTTGTAACAAGAATCTTTATGATAAGAAACGCTATAAATACGTGCTAGACAATGAAATGTTATTCTTTTTACTGTGTAATTTCAAAGTTATAACTGCTTAATAAAGCCTGTCTTAAAATCAAAAATTTGTTTTTTTTATTATATATCGGTCACGATCATATAATTTATATATATATATATATATATAACGGATAAGTAGATTTCTAACAATATACCGGATTTTGTACTAACAATAAAGGAAAAGAAAACAACCTACATCATTGATATCGCCATACCACTAAGAAATAATATTGAAACAACCCATGCAGTAAAAATCAACAAATACCATTAGCTGACGAAATTAAGGATATGTGGGATATGACGACTGTTCGTATTGTACCAATAATAATCAGCTCCACTGGACGTTTACAAAAAATTATTTGATAGATTAGAGCCACTACAGATACAAAAAATCTGTTGTGGCCAGCACAATATCTTTCGCTGTTTTCATATTAGGCTATATAAGTATTGTTTTTAACATTTCTGGTACACACGAAAAATTCTAATTACATCTATTCTTTATTTTTCAATTCATTCTATGAATAAGTTTCCTCCTACTTTAAATATTTAATTAATGATAAAATAAGAAATATAAAATGTACTTCCCAGAAAAAGTCTTCAGTAATGTCTGGATTTTTGACACTGACATTTATGTCAATTACAAACAATTTAATTTTTCAATTAGTTTCATAGGCTGATTGATTCATTATACAATGGGTTATTTTATATATTTATAATTCAGTCTACATCTAAATCTATAGAAGATATAATAAAAATGTTCAATGTATTGGATAGAGAATTTTATATTCTTTAATATTTGTAATAACATAAATTTCCAAAAAATAATATTTAAAAGATTTTTTAAAGAAACTCCAATTCCGGTTGTTCAATTATTACCAAAATCTAATCAACTCTTCTCTCTCTCTCTCTCACACACACACACACACACACACACACACACACACACACGGACATCGTTGTTATATAAAAACTTCATTCTGAATCAGCATGCAAAATATCAATTTTGAATTATTAATAGAAGCTGAGATCTAACACTTTTCTTTTTTTAATTGTTATAAACAAAATATAAATAAAACGAAAATAAATTAACGTTCAAATTATTCACAAAGCATATGGTTAAAACATATTAAAATTTAAATTTTAAGTTTAATGACATTTCAGAAGACATTATCTGTCAATAAACATGCATATGTCACTGAATATGTCAAAAATACTAAAAATTGGATGGAAAGTCAAATTAAAGACGTTAATATTGAAGATGATTATAAGGATTATGAAAAAGATACAAATGTGATCCAAGCTACAACTTGAAGCTTTAGATAAATTCAAAGAAAATATGGCTCATAATATTAAGCTACTGTCAACTCGTCAAGCTGTAAATAAAGATCTACCGTCTTTTAATGGAAAGCCTGAAAATTGTCTTACATTTTATGTTGAATATTTAGAAACAACAGAAAAATGCGAACTTTCAAAAAGAGAAAATATAATAAGGCTCCGCCGGTGTTTGAAAGGACAAGCTAGGGACATTTTTTAAGTATTCCTGATAAATCCAGAAGATGTGGATGATGCGATACAAATGTTAAAAAGCAAATATAGACAGCCGCAACATATTTTGAGAAATTTAATAATAGTAGTAAAATTATCATCTCTAGTTCAGCAACTTGTTACCAATATGATACGTCTCGACTTAGAAGATTAGTTAATTAATATGGAAACGATTGAAGAAATTTTGTATAAACTTCCAATCAGCTTGAAGCTACATTGGGCACAATCCAAATATAGAAAAGAGAAAACAAATTTACAAGATATGGCAGATTAGTTAAAAGAAAAATCCAATTTAATTAAAACATCGTTTATTAAATTATATCATCAAGAAGATTATTAATATATATTTTTATTTAATTAATTAAAACAGTTTGCAATTTTTCCACTCGAATGAAAACTGATAAAAAATGAAGCAAGTAAAGGAACCTGGAAGTACAAAGATAATCGAGAAAATTTGCTAATTACGGTTGAAAAAAATATAAAGCGAACGTGTTTTATTTGTAAAGGACAAGATCATTTTATCCAAGGTTGTAAAATATTTATCAAACTGTCCTTTGAAGAAAGAAGGAAAAAGGTTCAAGCATTTGGTTTATGTTATTCCTGTTTGTAAAAAAGACATAGGACATATAGTATTTAATTGTAGACACTAAAGAAAATGTGGAATAATGGGATGTGAAAATGATCATAACATACATTTGCATTTAAAAATACTATGGATTTGAACAAGATGAAAAGTGATTCTCTACTTGAAGAAGAAAAATATGATGGAGTGTAAGCCATACGGCAATAAGCGCGAATAGAATTTTACTAAAGGTTTTACCAGTGTATGTGTCTGGACCAAGAAGAACTGTTTTAACTTATGCTTTATTAGAGGTAGGTCGTATTCAGAAGGAATTAGACAGTCGTAGTGAGTTGAATGGGCCTTACGAAAAATTAAAACTAAGGTGGATGAACGACAGTACTTTAAAAGAAATTGATTTGAGAAGAATATCACTTAATATTCATGGAAAAGATTGCCTTAAAATACATTTTCTTAAAAATACAAGGACAGCTGTCTGCTTGAATTTTATACCAAAGACATTAAATTTAAAGAAAATAAAACACAATGGTAATTACACTACACAACCGGGGTCGGTTGTGTAGTGGGCAACGTAGCCAACTCATGACCCAAGGGTCCCGGGTTCGAATCTCGGGTAAGGTATGGATGTTTGCGTGTATCCCTTTCATCATCTCATCTTCATCACTGCCACGTGAACTATGCCTAGGTTACAAATATACCAGGAAAAATTGTCTCATCCCCATTAATCAATTGTAATAAGATTGAATATCTTGAAATACAATAAAGAATTATTATTATTATTATTATTATTATTATTATTATTATTATTATTATTATTATTATTATTATTTGGTATCAGAGTCAAAATATAAAATTGAGGATAACATCAATGCGATTGTTAGTAGAAAAACAATTCCAGTGCCTAAAAATGCACCAGCTAATAATAATAATAATAATAATAATAATAATAATAATAATAATATATTTATTTCCTTTAGACAAGTTAAATACAAGTATGGAATACGTCAGAGTTACAAAATATATACATACAAAAAATAAAACAGAAAAATTAAATCTGATCCTGATCCGACCAGTGTAGTTAGTGTGAAAGAAATTCGTTTATTGAATAAAAAGTATTTTCTAAAAGAAATTTTTTTAGTAACTTCTTAAAAGAGTTTTTATTATTTTCTGTCCTAATTTTCTGAGGAAGTTTATTGAATATTTGGAGACCTTTTGTGTTAGATATAGCATCTAATGATTTATGATTAGTCCTTGGAATATGCAAGAGTCTTTTTTGTCTTGTATTGCAAGGGTGTATATCTGAATTATATTTAAAATTGTTTAAATTGTGGAAAATGAAGAGACAAATTTCAAAAATATAGACAGAGCAAAGAGTCAAAATACGCAATTGAGAAAAGAGCATCCTACAGGAAGTTCTGCGAGAAACACCTGCGATAGTCCGTATAATACGTTTCTGTGTGATGAAAACATTGTATGAAGATGATGAAGCACCCCATATACAGATCCCATATCTTAATCTAGATTCTACTTGTGCATGGTAGAAGATAATTAGTTGTTGTTTCGTTAGAACGCTGCTTAGATGCCAAAATTGGTAACATATCGAATTAAGTTTTGAGACAAGCTCATTGATATGGTATTTTCCATTTAGATTATCATCAAACTTATAACCAAGAAATTTACCATTATCAGTTTTATTTATATCATACCCATCAATAGCGATATTCAAATCTAGATTTCTTCTACATTGAAAGAAATGATATCGTAAATAATGAGTTTTACTTAAATTAAAATAGAGATCATTATCACAAAACCATGCCGATAATGCATTTAAACAATTTTCGCATTTTTCTTGCAGAAGATCATCATTTTTATCGGAAATTATTATAGAAGTATCATCCGCATATAACGTTATGTAACATTCATCCCCAAAAACCGTTGGTAAGTCGTTAATGTATAAAACGAACAGCGTAGGTGAAATAACACAACCTTGAGGAACTCCCCTGTTGCTCAATAGGGTTGTAGAATTTGTATTTTTAATTATGTTATTGTCAAGATTGCGAATAGAAACAAACTGTTTCCTATTTTCTAAAAAAGATTTTATCCATTGTAGAGGGACACCTCTAATTCCATAACAGCTAAGTTTATCCAGCAATTTGGAATGACTAACGCAGTCAAATGCTTTGGAAAGATCGCAGAATATACTGACTGGTTGTTCGTTATTATCCAAATAATTTGCAATAACTTTAGCCGAGCACTGAATTGCATCTACTGTTGATTTATTAGGCCTGAATCCAAACTGAGCTTTATTGATAATATTATTATTATTCAGAAATGGTTCTAATCTGTTTATAAATGCATATTCAAATATTTTTGAGAAGACTGATGTTAAGGACACTGGTCTATAATTATTTAAATTTGAGCGATCATCTTTTTTATGAACAGGTACAATTTTATTAACTTTCAGTTTTTCCGGAAACATTCCCGATTCAAATGAAAGGTTGACTAAGTATAAGACTGGTTGTACAATTATGTAGAAAATGAACTTTATTAAAAAATTTGGAAAATTATCTGGCCCACATGAGTATTTATTTTTAATTTTATTTTGCACTAACTTAATTAGCTCATCTTCACAATAGGGCTGTAAAAACAAACTGTTCGACTGCAAACTTATTGACAATGGAGTGTGAGAATTTCTGTGATTAGGTATTTGGTCAATGATATTTAAAGGTGCGTTACGAAAGAAAGTATTGAAATTATTAGCAATCTCTAATGGGTCAGTGGTTACCTCGCTGTCAGTTTTGATGATAATATTTGTAACTGATACATTATTTTTCGTATTGTTATTAATAACTCTCCAAACATTCTTTGAGATATTATTTGACGAAAATATGATAGAATTTCTTTTTTGTATTTTTTATTAAACGCATATGTTTCCTCTTCTCTTCTCTGTAGATGTCTTTCAATTGCTCATTTGACTTTTGCATCTGAAATAAAGTATATAATTTATTTCTAGAATTTCTAATTTCATTTGTAACCCACTGCTTTGTATTATGTTTTATTTTCTTAGACTGTGAGGTAAAGTGTTTCTCAAAGTAATATGAAAAAATATTGTCAAAATTATCATAGGCCTCATTCATATTTAGACTTGTGTAGACATTTTCCCAAGTTTCATTTTTAATATCACTTATAAAGTTATTTATATTATCTTTATTAAATGATCTATATGATTTTTGAAAATTAATTTCAGTTCGAAGTTCCAGATTTCCTATAGCGGTATTATGATCTGAAATAAAGTTATTTTTAACTATGCAAGAAGTATTTAAATTTGTAAATAAGTGATCTAGTTTGTAATTGTTTCTAGTATTTGAATTTACAATATTCTTACAGTTAAATTTTAGCAATAGACCACTAATTTTGTCATATATCTCAGCATCTCTGGTCGGATCAACATTAAAATCGCCTCCTATGAATACATTATAATCTTTTTTTATAATAGAATCTAAAACATTATTAAAATTTATTAACAACCTATTACAATTTTCAATACTAATGTATCCCGGAGTTCTATAAAAATTTAAAAGAATGTATGTGGCATTAGGATTTGGATGCCATTTCACAGCACAAATTTCGAAACATTTTTCGGTACAAAACTTTTCAAGGTCTAAGGGAATTACTTCTAGGCTTTTATGGGCCCAGATACTAACACCACCTCCTTTATTGAATGAACGGTAGAAGCTGGAAACACAATTAAAATCTGGAAACTTATAAACATTTACAGAGTTAGTATTGCAGCCAGTTTCTGAGAGACAAATAAATTTTACATCACTATTTTCTTTTAGAAGATATTCACTTGAAATTAGATTCACCTTATCAAAGGTCAGGATTTGACAATTTAAAAACAGTATTTTTGATGTATCCTTTGGTTCATCATTTGCTACATGGTTGGAGTTTTTTTCTGTGTCTTTTGAAAAAACCTACTAATCTAGGATGAGTACTAAACGACAGATTACGAGTATATAAAGATTATTACTAATGGAGAAAAAACTCAATAAAACTAAACAATTTTTAAAGAGTATTGCGGGAATATGAAGAAAAGACATATGTAAGAAAGTTAGAAGACAAAGAGCTGGAAAGCTTTGTTTTGTCTTCGATGTAGCCGCTAAAATTAATAGAAAAAGTTTAAATGATTTATTACTTAAAGGTCTGGACCTTTAGCAAGTTTAATTGGAATATTATTTAAATTTTGACAGAAAGAAATAGCATTTTCTTCTAACGTAAAGAAATTGTTCCATCAAATAAAAATTCGGAAAGGAAATCAACATGGCTAAAGGTTTTTATGGAGGTCTGCAAATTCAAGAGAAAAAAACTGATTGTTACGTCATGGAAGCCATGATTTTTGGAGCGATTTCTTCGTCATTTGTACCCTCGAGCATATCAAACAATAACAAATTTCACTATGTAGATGATTTTCTAGACAGTACTAGTGCAGTGTAAGTGACAAAGATACTTATTTCTGATGTTCGAGAGATCTATGAAAATGGAGGTTTTCTACTAAGGAAATGGTTAAGAAATTTAAAGAAGTTTTAAATCGTCTTCCTGGGGATTTAAGAGAAGTAACAAAATAGTTTATTGAGAGTACAAACAGTGACATAAAAATAAAAGAATTTAGAAACGATGTGAAACATACACTAAGATGTATGAGCATTCTCTTCAAAGTTTAACAAATTAGAGAATGATTTGTTTGAAGTTGAACGTTTACCATCTGAAAGACAACTGCTTAAAGTCGTAATGTCGGTTTATAAGCCACTTGGATTAATGTCAAACTTTGTCATAAGTGTACGGATTATAACATAAGAAATTTGGAAAAAACAAATCGACTAGGATGATACCAGCGATAATGAAACTGAAAAGATGTGGCTGAACTGGATAGAATATACAAAACCTGTGAAACTATTAAAGATAACGAGACCTTATTACAAAGTAATGAGAAATGTACAAGAAAGATAACTGCATGTGTTTTGTGACGCTAGTGAGCAGGCTAGTGTAACGTGCATCAGGTGCTCTACTGAAGAAGTTACGATAAAACTTACGGTGCTCAATTTTAAGCACAGATTCATGTATAAATGCTATAAGATGATTTGTATCCAGATGAGATACTCAAAAATAAATATTATCAGACAATACTACCAACTTTCATGGTGCTAGAAACGAACTATTTAAGGCTATTCAAGATATGAAACAGGATGAAATAAAATTAAATTTAGCCATGAGAAATATAAAATGGAAAATTATTCCACCCTCTTCACCATATGGGAGGCAGCTGGGAGAGAACGATACAAAGTATTTAAAGGGAAATTTTAGAAACATTATTAACTTTGTTCCAGCAGGTAATTTTGGACAAATTTGCAACATGTTTCTGATTTTTTTAATGCGCATGCGTGAAGATAAACTTCTTGCTGACAAGTTGGAAACATGCGATGGTTGGAACGCACAAACCATCCCCCTGACAGCTTATAGGATTTTTTGTGATCAAAGAACTTGTGGAGCAGGGGAGGTAGAGAGTAAAGAGAGAGTATAGCTTTGGAAACACCAACAGATGGCAGCACATTAGCAAATAGTTCCTGCAATATCTTCAGAGATGGCGGAAAAAGTGCGTGTGTTAACACATTTGTTTTTTGGTCGGTGCTTTGACATTTCACGACGGTGTTAGTGTTAAAGTCGAAGCTTCTTAATAGAGTGTTTGGTGTATTGGTTTTTGCTTTTGTGCATCTTTCAGTCACATTTATAAGGTATGTAACTTAATTTTTATTTTATTAATCAACCCCAAACGATTTTCATGAAAATGAAAATAATGCAAATTTTTAATTTCAGAAAATGTGAATAATGTATTGTGTTGTTCCTGGCTGTAAAAGCAACAGCAGGGATAATAAAGAGCTTGTTTTTTTTCTTTGCCAAGAGACATTATTGTTTTGGAACAATGGACTTCGAATATGGATATTCCAGATTTATGGACAAACCACTGTCTACTCGGTTCCATATAAAAGCGTGTGGATTACATTTTGAAGAAAAATGTTTTCGGACTCCGGATCTCAAAAAATTAAACCATGGAGTTATTCCTACAATAAAGCAGCATTCTTTTGGTAAGCAACTTATGTATAATGTTTCTTATGCGCACGCTATTTTACTATTCAAAAATTTGTGTTCAATAAAATTATAAATAAAACGTTTAAATGTTTTCGTGAGTGGCCAGAAAAATACAACTGTCGCGCCGCATTTACTGCCGCTCCGTGGGTAAAAGGCGCCTTTGTGCAAATTTATATATCAGCGCCTCCCCGTAATTTACATTTGCAAATTAACACGCACTTTCAACTTTAATCTAAAATACTTTTGAATCTTCGAAAAATGTTAGATTTAAAATATTGATGAAAGTTTCTTTGTTAGATTCATTCTTGTAATCAATATGGTTATGTTATAATCAAAATCGTTTGTTGTAATCAACAATTTTACAGTTATAGCTTGCAACATAACAATGCCAGAAAATTATCCGTTTAGCGGGACATTTATTTTACGTTTTTTGTACTAAATTCATTGTAGGATTCATTCTTGTAATTAATATTCTTGAGCTATAACCAAAATATTATTATTTCAATATAACAATGCTAGAAAAATATCGATTTGTTAGGATAATTATTTTACTTATAACTTATAATTAGAGCTCTAATGCAAACAAATTAACAAAATAGTAATTATCTTGAATTGACGCCCGTCATGATCAGGCGCCTTTGTGCGGGGCAAACTTGCCCACCCGCACGGAGTGGCCCTTCGAGTCATCGACGGTGTAAGTTGATTTCTCGTGCGCAGTTTGTCAGCAACTGTAAGGTTGATATGGCACAAATTTGTCGCCTAATAATCGTTTTTAGACACTAGCAGTTAACACCATTATATATTATCTGTTACAGGAATGTATAAATGTTTGACTCGTGGAGAAATAGCAACGACAGAACAGTCAGACTTGTTGTTCAGTACGTCTTCTGGCAATTTCAATGTGTCACCTAGGCCTGAAGAACCTTCAACTTCCAAGACCTTTACTGATAAAGATATTAATTTTGCCGAATGCCGAACAAGTAGAACCATTACAGATGCACGGCTTCTGAGACTGACTCGTGGAGAAACAGTAACGATAAAACAGTCAAATTTGTTGTTCAGTACGTCTTCTGAGAATTTCAATGTCCCATATACACCTGAGGAACCTTCAACTTCCAATATCTTTACGGATAAACTTATTAATTTTGCCGAACAATCAGAACCGTTACATGTGCTTAGTACGCCGTCTGAGACTTTAGATTATTATTATTATTATTATTATTATTATTATTTCAGTGTTATAATTTGTAAACACTTTTATTATTATTTACTGCTGTAATAAATTTACAAATAATTATGACGTGTGTACAATTTAATAACCCATATATTCTAATATTATCTGTAAAAACCAAATAAACTACATATTTCTTTCATAAAATATCGAAAACATGTTTGATATTCAATTTAATATCAAAAATGTTTTCGAATGTTTGCGAAAGAAATTGAATTTACTTACAATCTTTTAAATATAAATTCAAGAGATGCATGCTGCCCGCATTACAAAAGAGATGCATGCTGCCCGCATTACAGAATAGATGCATGCTACCCTCATTACCAAATTGAGTTTTGGAAACACCGTCGGAGGTCTCTGCTGACCAAACCCCCACCCACCCTCGCTCCCCGCACTTCTATCTTTTCAAATAACATGGAGCTGTCAAGTCTCCCTTTGTTTTTTGGTCGGTGGCACAAACAGTGATCTGCAGTGATCTGACAGATAAATAACCTTAAAAATAAACATATATAATAACTTAAAATAAGGATTTTATACAAACTTCATTTATTTTACTTTTAATTATAATTTATAATTATAAATATAAGTGGGACAATCAAATTTAACAGAAAAATGACATGTATATGTCACGTCATGTCAAATTTATCATAATTTGCTCAATATGGATATGAATAATATAAAATTATTGAAAGAATTGTATTAAAACCACAAATAATTGTATTACTTGCTTATTAGGGGAAAGTAAGTTATGTACTTTTAAGTATGACACAGGCTCAACACATTTTTTAAATATAATTATAATTACTAAGTATAATTTCAGCGTTGTGAATGTGCCTTAATTCTAAAACGTCTAAAACTAAAAAGTACAAATTCATCTTACATTGACGTAAAGAAACAAACACTGAATTTGTATTCAATGCGCAGGTTCTGACTTCTAGTCAGCAGAAAAAGTAATGACTGTTTAGACTGTCAGCAACTAGTTTGTGACAGTCTAACAATATGCGTTGGAACATCTAACTAGTAGTTGCAAACTTGTCAGTGGTACGCCTGGAACAGTATTTTGGTAATGCGCATGTGTCTGACAGTCACAAACTATTAGCAGTGAGAGGCTGGAACAAATCTATTATCAAAAAGATGAAGTGAAGAAATGCTTTCATTTGTACTTATTGAAGTAGAAAATATAATAAACAGTAGACCTTTGACATGAATCTCAGACAATCATGAATATTTAGCTGCAATGATTTACATCTTAGGAAACAGTGAAAAATTGCAAAAAGTTTAATAGAAGAATTCTGGAAAAGATCGATAAAAGAATATATAACTTTATTAATTAAAGATCATGGATAATTTTAAATAAACGTAACAAATGGTTTACAAGAAAAGAAGAAATCAAAGAGGGAGACCATGTTTTGATAATGGACAAAAATATTTCTCGCGAAAGATGGGATAAGGGTGTAGTAGTTAAATGTTACCCGGGAAACGACGGAATTATCCGTTTATTGTCAAAATAATATACCGCATTTTTCGACGTCCAATGGCTAAGCTATGTATTTTAAAAATGTATCCTTAAATCGAAATTTTGAGTAAAAGTCCCACCTTTTTCGAGAGGGAAAAATGTTATAGAAATGAGAATATAGTATGTAAATTATGTTAATATATTTCTTTTGTAATTTTTTTAGAATCAAGAAGCCAGAGAAGATAATTCAATCTTTATATGAATTTGACATCAGTGGCGGCTCGTGCTATAGGGCACAAGGGCGCAGCCCTACCAAATAAAAAGACAAGAAAAAAAGAAATAAGCGAGTACATATACATTTTAAAAATACATTATTTATTATTTATTTACTTTCATTATTATGCAATTCTTACTACACCGCCGATAGCTAGATAGCCTATATACTGACGTGTGCACGTACCGATATGCTGCTAGGAGCTAGGGCACAAATGTTTCTGCCCCGGTCTCCCACTATTTTTACTCGAATTTTGACCAATAGCAGCGAAGCGCGCGAAGCTGCATATGACTGCATTAAGCCTGATCCGGGCACAGCCCCAATTTAAACGAAGATGTCCGAGTATGTCCGGCATTTTCCGAGGTAATCTGTTATTGTTGAATTGTAATCGTCTAGTACTCATTTAATTACGAAGATGGCTTCTGTATCTTAAAGATTAAATAATTTAATATACTCTTTTTACTTTTTTAAATTTTTGTGCCCTACCATACAAAGATATCACCAGCCGCCACTGTTTGACATTAATTTTAATGTTCTGTAAATTTCTAATAAACTTTTGCTTCAAACCGGATCTAATTGTATTTATTATTAGGTTTATATAACAGAGCTGGTTTCGACTTTCCTATTACGCTTACATAACGAATGCTTTTCTACAATTAATGAAGACCGGCAGGAATTTCTTTTGAATTTTTTGGAGGACAGAAAATGGTATTGAAATTATTTATTTCTATTGAGTTGTGCTAAGGTCAACGTGAGTCTTTTTTGTAAACAGCGGAAAAGTATGAAAACAAAAATATGCCTTATTGTAAACAGACAATAATAATTAGAGATTAGCAAATAATTTCTATGTGGACAATGGGTTATTCCATCGTAATCGAAAAGAGTAAAAGTTTATCAAAAATATGAAAAATAACAGTTAAACGATACGAAAAATACCAACTATTTTTTTTTTAATTACTCCTATTCAAGTTTGAACTCGTACTGTATGGAGCTCCGCTCTCACTTCACTTCAACTAAGAAAATAATTATTCGGGTGTGTTGCATATGTTCGGATGCTGTTCGGGTGATTTTCTTGCCTTCGCATGTTTGTTGATCTATCTGCTGCACTCCTTTGAAATTTGTTTGAAATCATAAGTCATGGGATAAGATTCGAAAAATAAAAAGCGGAAAGTCAACCCAAAAAATAAACGCACTAATAGAAAACAACAACACAATCACTAACCCACTAGAAATTGCAAATACGTTAGCAAAAAATTTCAAAGAAAACTCCTCAGATAACCACTATACAGAGAAATTTCTAGAATACAAATACCAAATGGAATTAGAACCCATACAAAATACAGACACACCCAGGGACCCCCTCAATATCCCCTTCCAACTAAAAGAATTAAACACAGCCTTAAGGGAAATCAAAGGAGGCAGCAGCCCAGGACCAGATGGAATTCCATACGAATTCATTCAAAACCTACCAAATACGGCACTACACCAACTACTCAAAATATATAACGCAATTCTCCGACTGCAAACTTACCCAATAAAATGGAAAGAAGTGATAGTAATACCAATACGAAAGCCAGGCAAACCTCAAACAGAACCATCAAGTTACCGGCCCATAGCACTGTCAAACACAATGGGAAAAATCCTACAAAAAATAATAAGCAAAAGACTCATGTGGTACTTAGAAAAGAACAACCTCCTTGCCAATACACAAAATGGGTTTAGAAATGGACGATCAACTATGGACAACATAATAAGTATCACGGTTGACATCGAAGAAACGTTCCAAAGAAAACAACACCTCATAGCAATATTTCTGGACATGGAGAAAGCCTATGACATGACATGGCGCTATAACATAATAAAAACACTTAAGGAACTAAAAGTAGAAGGAAACATACTACTACTAATAAAAAGCTTCCTTCAGAACAGGACATTCAAAGTAAAGTGCAATAACACACTATCAGAAAGAAAACAGCAAGAAAATGGTGTTCCCCAGGGAGAGATCTTGAGTGTCACACTATTCCTGATAGCGATCAATAAACTGACAACCACTATACCAAAAAATGTAAAAACATCACTCTTCGCAGACGATATTGTAATATACTGCCGTGGAAAGAATATCAAAAGTATAGGTACACAATTACAGCAAACCCTAACTAACCTTGAAAATTGGGCCTCCACAACAGGTTTCAACTTCTCAAGTCAAAAAACAAGCGCTATTCATTTCCATAGAGTCAGAAAAGGAAACGAGAATCCCACCTTAACACTAAACAACAACCATATTAAATACGAAAACACAAAAAAATTCCTAGGAATAACATTAGATTCAAAGCTCACATGGGTACCACACATCACGAACCTAAAAAAGGAATGTTACTTAAAACTGAACATACTAAAGGTACTAGGGAATACAAATTGGGGTGCACAAAAAGAAACATTGTTACTTGTATACAAATCTCTAATAAGATCCAAATTGGACTACGGATGCATAGCATATCAAACAGCGAAACCAGCAAAGCTTAAACTACTAGATCCAATCCACAACACAGCAATACGCCTAGCAACAGGGGCCTATCGGACGAGCCCCATAGCCAGTCTACTGTGCGAAGCAGGAGAACCAGCTCTAAAAATTCGCCGAAAACAACTAATGGCATCATACCTAACCAAACTAGCAAGCAGACCAACATCACCAAACTATAGTCAATTTTACAAAACAACAAACAACATAAATACAGAACTATTAAACGCAACACAACTACAAAAAATTGCCCATTCAATTTTCCAACCTACAAACCAGCACGAAATAAAAATAAACCAGACAACACACCACAAAACCCCCCCATGGCTAATCAAATTTCCAACTCCAATACAAACCATGACCCAATATCCTAAAATACATACACCACCAGAGCTCTACCACAACAAATTCAAAGAATTTAGAAACAACCACACAGACTACGAATTCGTATATACCGATGGCTCAAAACAAGAGACCAAAACGGGAGCTAGCGTGGTAATAGGAAACTCAACATACAAATACCGACTACCAAACAACACCAGCATATACGCAGCAGAAACTTATAGTATTAAAAAAGCCACAGAATACATAACAAGAAGTGGAAAATCCAAATACATTATATGCTCAGACTCCCAAAGTGCACTGGAAGGTATTACAAACCCATACTCCAAAAACAGCAACATCCAAGACATCCAAGAAAACCTACACGAAGCAATCAACAATCAAAAGAAGGACGTAAAAATATTATGGATACCTTCACACATAGGGATCGAACACAACGAAAAGGCTGACACCGCCGCAAAAGAAGCCTGTAGATTGCAAACACCAGACACGACAAACATGCTCGCAGAAGATGTCTACAATATAATAAAAAAAAGTGTAAAAGAGGAAAATAATAAAGAATGGCATGACATAACGAACAACAAACTAAGACAAATTAAAGATGATACATCAAAATGGACAACAACAGGAAATAGAAGACATCAAGTCGTCATAACAAGACTTCGAATCGGACACAGTCGATACACACACGAACACCTCCTTCGACGGACAGAACCAGAACAGTGCAATACATGCAATACCCCCATCACGATAGAACACATACTAACACAATGCACAAAATACACCAGAGAAAGACTCAACAACAACATACCAAATACACTATCCCAAGCCCTAGCAAACAACAACACAGCCATAAACAACACAATCAAATACCTTGAAGACATTAATGTTATTAACAAAATATGAAATGTAAATATTTATATACATATATGAACAAAATTGTAACAATTACTGTACCAGGGTGTTAATGATCCTAGAAATCGAAACACTCCAAATACATAAATAAAAAAAAAAAAAAAAAAAAATCATAAGTCGCCATGCGCTATAACTTCGAGAATGTCAAAATGTTTTTGTAAAATAAGAAAAAAAGTAAAATAAATGAATTGTAATAATATATTTTCTTTCTCTAATAATAAAATATAATATTACAATTCAAATATACATTATTTTGTAATTTTTTCATCATTTTTTTAGAAGTCTGTGAACCACTGTTTGTTTACTTCTGGTATATCCACATTACATATGTCACAAATTAAATTTAAAATTCATACCTTAATATCTCGCTTATTTGGAGGAAATTTAAACTCGTACTGTCACATATTGTTTTACATACTTATGTAGTTCAAGATAAAAAAAAAAAAAAAAATATCGTGGAATAGCCTATTGGGTAACTAGCTTACCCAGGGAAGAAACATGTCTTAATTAATAAAAGGATCCTTAGACTATGGCGCCAATTTCGATTTGGGAGAGTGAGAGTACAGTGGAAATCTAATCTTAATTTTGAATAACAGTATTAATTCTGCGCATGTATAAGTGTAATAAATATTGCATTGCGTGAGTTTAATTCCTCAGATTTTTCATATGTCATATCAAAATTTATTTTATTTTAAGACAGAAAATACAGTATTACTGGTGCTACATATATTCTATATGTAAAGTAACTACGTTGCTTCACATAACTGGTAAATACATGAACATCCAATCATAAATTTAAAGATAATTTGAATTCATTCAACAAACATTTATTATAAGTAATTTGTTTACATATGTAACAATATTGAGCACTATTATTCCTTGTCCACAGTATAATGTTCTTAAACATTGTAGAAAATGAATGAAATAAGGAGTCATTTCAGGTAAGTACAAATCTATAAATAATAAATGTAGGTACCTATATATGTATGTAGAAAGATGTAATCACAAATTGAGCCTTTATTTATATCTCACAGTGTTGTATAAATGTTACAAAAACAAAATAGGAGAAAGATCTTAAAATGTAGTAGAAACATAATATTATATATTTGCTAACAAGAGTAAGATATATATAGCTTTATAAATTTTTAATAAAGATGGCCTAATATCAATAAAATACAATATACGACTATAAATAATACTATTATACTCGTATATTATATTTCATTTTTACTTAGTCCAAAACATAGCATATAATTAACAAGAGTTAATATTTATTGAATAATTTTGCAAAACAACAAGACGTCGTTTCTATATAATAAATTATGAAATACTTATTTTTATCAAGAACAAATGTATTTTTTTAAATTAACAAGAGGTGTTTGCTGTTCTCGTACTATGTTCTAATCTCACAACTACAATGTATCAATGACGGCTAAACTTCTGAATCAAATAATTATAATAGGTACTAATACTTTCAGGTTTATTCTAAAATACGTTTTTTTTTATCTAAAAATACAATTATGTACCTTTATAAATTAAATTACGTAATTCGAATTTTGGTTGATGATAATGAATGATGCAAAAAAATTCAAATTAGAGAAATATTTCTACAGTAAATGATACATTATATTATTATTTTAAGCCAAATGACGCCTTCATGTAACTATTCTAATCGGTACATTACAATGGAAAAAACAAATTCGATATACAACGAAAACGGGATATTTTTTTCTCGCGCATATAAAAAATAGTGAAATTAAGATAGCTCATGTGGGATCCTGGAATCTATGATATTTTATATCTAACAAGCGGAGTTAAAACACATTCTACAACGGGCTTCACTTGTCATGGACGGTCTGTGTTTAAAGATCATCTAACTTATTGAAGTCAGGTTATTCAAATTATACATTTGTCATATATTTAGTTTAATACATCAGTGTTTACGTAAATAAAGAATTAATGTATGTTATTGATTACATTATGTAGTTTTGTGTGGTTTATATTTTATATAACTTTATATATATATATATATATATATATATATATATATATATATATAATTTTACGAATCTTCGTTTGTTTATAAAAATCAGCACTTGTACCAAATTAAAGTACTTAACCCTTAGCCAACTGAGTGTCTCTACTCGACGAACTGCTAAGTGGGGTAACTCAGTGACCCCCTATGTAATAATTACTTAATACATATATGAACCTAAAATATAGTATTAATAGGTTAATTAAAGCTAGAACATATTTATTGTGTAGTATTCAAAAATATAAACTCGAAAAAAAAAAAGAAAAACTCTGCTAACATTACTCTGCATTGGCGCAGCTTTCAGAAAAAGTATTTATTTTTTTAAATTTGTCAGTGTCTTTTGACACTTTGAGCATCTGAGCGTAATTTTTAGTCATTCTGTCGTGTGCAGAGAAAACACCTACTCCTCTTTCTATTGACGGTTAGCGGTGCGGGTGGTGGAATTGCTCTCTTTATTTTTATTTTACTCTGTGCCATTTTTTTTAACAGTTCGTCGGTAAGTTACCAGAAAGTAGGTGGCAAAAGGGATGATTACATGAAACTTCAACACAAGAAAAAAAAAATTGAAAGAAATATCAAGTAAAATGTATACCTGGGGTCACTAAGTGACCCCAATTCGTCGGCTAAAGATTAAGAAAGATGAAAAAAGATTTAATGGTGTTGATTTATTGTTAAAGTAATAGTGAACTTGATATACATATGTAGCTATAAAAGTAATATTGCATGTTCACTTAGAGTGTATATTCAAAATTTGTAGCAAAAAATTGATACATTTGCATTTAATTGCAATTATTTTGTTAAGCACCAGACATCCGCACCGTCCTGTATCCAGAAGAATTGCGAGAATCGGAAAGTTGACATTTATACATAAAATATTATAAAAGTTCATTTCTCAAAAAGAAACCAGACGATGTTGATAGATTAATAATATAAAAGAGACTAAAATAAACTATTACTCTTTAACACAAAGTGTATTTTACGACTAGTAACATGTAACATGAATCTTTTTTTTATCTCCCGCTGAGGGAGGTAATGTTTCCGAACAAAAAATTCAATAGTATATATATATATATATATATATATATATATATATATATATATATATATATATATATATATATTATTGAATGAAGAACTATAGTAAAATAATCCAAAACCTTTTATTAGTTTTTAGTATTTAAGGGAACAACATGTTAGATTTTTGCTAAAATTGAAAAAACAAAAAGTGATACTTTACTTGAAGCTCTGAACAGATTTTTGTGCAAAATATATTACGATATAATCCAAAACTTTTCATATTTGGTATTTAAGACTTTAACTGGAAGCTTATTAATTAATAATGAAATAAATTTTATTGTTCTTTTATATTTGGATCAACAATTGATGTTATTACAATTGTAAATATTTTTATAGCTGATGATGGGCCACTTGTGCTCGAAACGTCCTGAATAAACAAATTTTTATATTAAAAATTGTCTGGGTTCATTAAGGCCTTTCTTCGATTATATAAAAAATTTGAACTTGATCCTTCAACTCCAACCAAATTATTTACTTTTGAAAACAATTCAGATTCTATTATAGTTATAAATAAAGGATGCTCAATTCCATAGATTCCTATGACGTGAGACATGACTTGCTGACTACACATTTATCGAAAATGAGAGGGCGAATCTAACCAAACTGAACCGGCTTTGAGAAAACGAAACAAGTTTTCAGTGCATAATATAAAACAAATATACGCTAAATGCATACAGTATTGTGTTCTTTGTTTTACTGTACCAATTAATCATAATCGTGGTTTTAGATCTGTGATTA
Source organism: Ophonus ardosiacus (assembly GCA_943142095.1). NCBI lineage: Eukaryota > Metazoa > Arthropoda > Insecta > Coleoptera > Carabidae > Ophonus > Ophonus ardosiacus. The sequence goes on along the minus strand of OW964834.1, from coordinate 22,818,859 downwards.
TTTCAAAAATAATTCTTCTTGATTTAAATCTAAATTGTAATTTGATTTCATCCAAATTTTAATAAACTGGACGAGAGTAAAAGTAAACATATCCTACTTTAAAGTACGCAATACAGAAGCACGAAATGAATTAAAATTAATTTATAGTGCAATAATACAATTTAAATAATTATTTTATAAATAATAATATATATGGAATATGTTTGTAGTTCACAAAGATATAAAACAAATTGTTGCTAACAAAACATATATCAAACATTTTTCAATAATGTAAACTTACAGACCAATTAAATACAGGTACATTCACATAAGAATATCGTCATGTACATTCATCTAGTTATCTAGTATTAGTATTTTACTAGTAAGTACAACTACGTAGAGATATATTCTACTGTACAGTTTCTTATCTCATTGAATTTACATAGTTCTACAATGTAAAAATCATGAAGTTCGTATAAAAGAGAGATAGGTAGATGCTAACTATATTAGTCGTAGTAGTATTTGTATTATAAATTAATTAATCCTAATAATAATAATAATAATAATAATAATAATAACAATAATATATATATATATAAAGTAAATTTTAATTACAAATACTTAACGAGCCCCTCATTATAATAGTTCGACCTAAGAGCAAAAATCAATTTTCATTTTTAAGTAGGGGGACGCAAAAAAAGCAATTACGGAAATATTGTCAGACGATACGAAATATCAAATACGGTAATTTCAATTAAACTATTGAATAATTTACGTAAATGCAAGATTGCTATTAAACAACATTGTCGTATAAAATTAAGGTTACATTTGAACAAATGGCAAACATGTTTATAATCAGACATTCATATTTTACAATCACCAAAGATTATAATATATATACCGGGTGTAACACGAAAACCGGACCATAGGCGTTTAACATGGGAAAACAGTTTTTCCTTGCTCAAAAGTTTTTAGATAAAAATGTTTCAATTTAATGTTGTAGAGAATTAAATTCTGCATCGAAATCAATAGGTAGTCAGATTTTCTTTTGCATGTTTGGTAACCGAGCAAATTAAATTCAAAATTTTATAAAAGTTATTTCTTTATAGTGTTAGCCATGGTAATGAAATAAAATTTCAAACAAATTTTATGACATTCTGCCTGTCTGAAATTATAACATATAGTTTTCATGAAAATAATACTAATCAATGATTTGTGGCTTCTCTTCCTGTGAATAATTCTCCATTTTTAAAAATGATAACTCAAGCAGAGCGATTCTGACAGGTAAAATTACAATCAAATATAATGACATTTTACCTGTCATAAACATATCTGTCAGATTGTGACATATTTTGCATGTCAGAAAATCTCTGAGTTATCTTTAGGTGCGTTCGGTAAATGAGTTCTATTCACTCTTTTCACTCTGTACACACCCAGCACCGGTCGGTAAATACATGGAGTGATAAGTGTATTAAAATGAAGCGTTTGGGAAATCCAGAATGGAGTAAGTGGAGTGAAAAGTGTTAACTCCATAAGCCCAACCTCAATATATAAGCATACACGGAGTTTTTTTTGTTTTATTTGACATCTGTCAGATCATTTTGTATTTTCATGTTGAAATATTTTATTATGCACGATTATTTTATATTTATATAATATTGTTTTGTAATATAGCAAGACATAGTATGTCGGAATGGTAACCTTTTCTAATGTATACTTTCTTCAGAATCATTAAAGAATAATACCAAACTAAATAGGTAACTTCCGTATGATTCATTGCTTTTTTGTGCAGTGCAGTATATCAGATTGTCAAAAAAAAGAAGGTTATTATATTTGTGCACCAAAATTTTAACTCTACTCCGGTGATTTTGTACTTATAAGTACAAAAACACTACTCTACTCGTTCGGTTAATCACAAATAATGGAGTGTGCGTTGTTTCCTCGATATACTCCAACTCCTGCTCAACTCCCACTCCACTCTAACACCGCTCCGTAAATACTCCAACTCCGTATGATTTACCGAACGCACTTATTATTGAATATTTCTGACAGGTTAAATTTCATAAAATTTGTTTGAGATTTTATTTCAATGCCATGGCTAAATAAAGAAGTAACATTTATAAAATTTTAATTCAATTTCCTCGGTTATGAAACGTGCAAAAGAAAATGTAATTATTGATTTAGATGCAGAATTTAATTCTTTACAATATTTATTTGAAGCGTCTTTGTCTATAATTAATAGGCCACTTTTGCACAAGGAAAAACTGCTTTCCTCTGTTAAACGCCTATGAAACGAAAAGCATGTTGTTATTATACATAAAAAATTAACAAATAATATAGTTATTTTTATTATTTTATGTTGTTAATATTGTAAATATTCATAATTTCATGACCAAAAAGTCTCCGTACGATAACCAATACATTTAAATAATAAACCTTTTTCGTATTTTGTACAGTAATAGACTATTTTAATATACTCAAAATCGTACAGTAATGGGTTACTTTACAACTTAGCAACCGTTACTGTATAGCAACGGTTATGTCATTAAAACACATTTTGATACAAGGAATTTTTTATTTTTTATTGCCTATCTTCTAAATCGTTTTCCATGTTCTTTTCATCATCTAGATCCATCGTTTTGGAAATCGATCTCCAAAAATTAATTTCTTTGAAGGCTATAAGGTATAAAAAACGATAACTGTCAAGTTACTTTGTTACTGAGAATCAGACTACTATGTTATTTAGATTCAGAATATGTCGCAAAAAAATCAAATTTTAATACTAATATAAAATACGAAAAAATAATGTACTCACCGCGGCAGAAAAGTGATATTACTGTACTCGTGTGGCATTTTAGTACGAGCGATAGCCATACTCGTCTGGTAAACTTTCACTTCTCTTAACTTGGAACGTAATAAAGTATTTATTTTTGTTTCGTAATAAAATATAATGATGAGTTTCCTTTGGTTTCTACACCGCAGTAACTAAGCGACGAGCCATTGAAACTACAAAATTTGTGGTAACCGATAGCATTATATTCTGCCATTCGTCGTGTAATTAATTTTGAATTATTTTTTGGTTTTTATTCTTATTTCTTTAAAGAATTTTCCGCATTTTCTCAATTTGGTTAAAGTTCGTAGACTGAGGAGGGATGATTAAGCATATTTTTAATATTATAGAATAGCCTTTCTCTTACAAGACGCGACTTATATGTCGGATTGTTCTAATGTAGTATCGAAAAATAGGATAAGCGGATAATTTTAATTTCATGCACGAAAGCGATACGATAATTAATTTGAATCTTCTAAAAGAATGGTTATTACATAATAACGAAAATTAGCTTACTCATCCCCCACTGTCTCCCGACTTCTTCTTGAAAGAAACAAGAATATAAACCAAGAAAAATGGCAGATTATAATGCCATGGATGACTAAAATTTGGTAGATCCAATGGCTCGTCACTTAGTTACAGGTAGAAAAACTTTAGAAAACCTTATAAAACTAAAATGGAGTCTTAAGGTAAAGTTATAACTAAACCTATCGAAATATATTTCTTTATGAAACTGAAAAACGGTTTATTATTTAAATGTTTTTGTTATCGTACGGGTACTTTTTTCATGAAATTATGAATACTTTCAATATTTACCCCATAAAATAAATAAAATAACTATATTATTTGTTAATTTATAATAACGGAACATAATGCCTTTCTTTTTGGATTAAATATGTTGGGTTATAGACTGCTATTTTTCCTAAAATAGTCACTCAGATTTTATTATTTTCTGCGTGAACCGTAACAGATATCAGAAATTACACAGAGAGAGAAAAGTTTACTATTGAGTGTATCTTTCTGAAAAAAAAAAAATAATAATTTCACGTTATCGGCGTGGCCATTAAAAAGTTACGGTCTAATCAATGTTGGGACACCTAAGTTTCATACACTAGTGGTTCACGAATAGTAACAAGTATCATCTTAAAAGATGACATAACCATATGAACTGTCATACCAAATTTCATCCAAATCGAATAAAGCGTTCTGTTATTATAAGCAAAATTAATTTTTTTTTCGAAGACCTTTGAAGCAGAATACTGGCTAAATGGTACACTTTTTGTGGACCATGCTGTAAATTCGGCCCTATTAATTATAAAACAAAAGTGTACATATAAAAAATTCAGGATTAAAAACTGCATCTAACAAGTCCAAAATTATTATTTAAATGCGTTTCGTATGCGAAAGAGAGGTGAAATAAAAGTAACAATTTTTAACTATTTACAGATTTCCATGTGCAATAGAACAAAATGTTAACCAATTGTATTGCTTGAGTTCCGCAGATGACATCTGTCATAAAGTTTTAATAATTAACTTTTTATCAGAAATCATGTACCTATACATGTACCATCTCAGAAAACACTATAACAATATTAGCAATTAAATATCAATTAATATAATTTTATCTGTTAAAATCAAACAATACGACTATATGAATTGCATGTTTTGTCTTTCATTGCACTCTGTAAAAATCTTAAAGACAGATATTATATTTTACGTTTATCTCATAACAAAACGTATTATATCAACAAATTTAAGTTCGCTTGGTGCAGTTTTTAATTCTGCACATTTTTTGTATTTAATATTTAGTTCTAAAATGAATAGGGCATACCTTATAGCAATATGAAAGTTTTACCAATCCTATGGTCCATAAAAATGTAGACACCCGGTATATACAGGCGCAGGCTGTTTCACGGATACGGGACATACCGATCATTTTCTTTATTATTGGGAATATAATTGAAATAAAAGTTAGACTGAGGGGGACATTCAATTATTAAAGAAAAAAAATATTAAAACCACTGGTTCTCAAACTATAATATAAACAGAATGCAACCATGTAATAATTTTACATAACAAACACATTGAGAACATTTCAATTGAAATTTAAGTAATTTATATTTTTCTCGTAATTTCTCAGGTGGTTATGTATTAAAACAATTGATCTTAAATTAAAACGACACAAATATTTGTTAATAACTTTGTAAATAGTGTTGTATTATTATCAATATCAAATTGACAGATAGTAGTTTTTGTTTGAAATATAACGATAAAAATAAAGTTTGTTTAAACTTCAATTGAATTTTTCTTAGTATCTTTGTTATGTAAGAATACAATAGTATTATTACATGCTTGAATTCAGAAAAAATATATACCATCCCATTTAAAAATATGTAATTTTATGTTATTGTTTGAGAACCACTGGTTTAAAAATATTTTTTCTTTAAAAATTGGTTGGATGTTCTCCTCGATCTACTACAACTTTTATTTGAATTATTTTCAGTTATTCCCAATAGTAAAGAAAATACTCGGCCTGTCCCGTATCTGTTAAAGTCCCTGTATATACCATTAATTCCCAATAGTAAAGAAAATACTCGGGCTGTCCCGTATCTGTCAAAGACCCTGTATATATCATTAATTAAACACAATAACTATATATATATATATATATATATATATATATATATATATATATATGTATATATAAGATAAGAAAATTAATAATTTAGTAGAAACCGGGTCATTTCAAACCCGTGCTCTGTGAAAACCGGGACTATCCCGGCCAAACCTGGATGGATAGTCGTTCTATATTTAAGGTAATTTATACTTAAATAGTTAAAAATTAAATTTTGTTTCATTGTTTGATAAATGTAATAAGGAATAATCACGTTACTATACTCAACGTAGATTTTGTCGTACTGTAAACGTTAATGAAACGTATTTTCACTCAAAACTTCAACCTTAAAACGTATTTAGGACGAACTATTATGCCGACGGGCTCATATTCCAACTATGTGAAATAAAAAATAATGTATTAAGAGCTTTTCATTAAAAATACGTGAATATATTATAAAATCTTTCTCTGTTTCACAAAAAAAAGAAATTTTGCAGTTTTATTGGCAACGTTAAATTACGAAAAAAATAAAATAAATAAGAATAAAATAAAAAATAAAAAAGATGAGAGATTGATATTATAGGAATGTGACTAATAAATGGCAGTAAAGTTTAAATACAACAATATAAATTCAATATTTGCGTGAAAACACAAATTTTATTTTTTATTTCTATGAGAAACGTCAATTTGTTATGCAGTTGTATTGCATATATTTAAAATTACTGTCTTTCATAATTAATAGTCAGGGTATTAAGGTATACGTGTTACAAACTTTAACAGTTTATTCCTGAGGTTATTTCCAGCAAATTATGTTATATGAATGTATATCGGGAAACGTTTCGTTTCAGAGTTACAGGCCTTTTAAGGTGTACCTCACCAGACACATTTTTATTATAACTCTGGTACTAGTTCCACTATAATTTTGAAACTTGGTACGAGGATACTACTTCTTTAGATGCATATTTACGGTTTTTTTTTTTGTTTCTGTTTTTGTTTCATATGGGGAAGCCTTGAACGATCATCATCGTTATTATTTTACCTATTAACATTTTTTATATCTTCTAATAAAATATTACACACAATGCAAAAATACACATAAAATGTACTCTTACTAAAACTTGATAATCGCAATAGTTTTCGAGATATTTTAATTTTTAGAAAAACTATTATCTAAAATATTTAGTTATTAGTAACATTCAAGTTACCACAGAAAATGAAAAAAAAAACAAAATCTGTTTATAACTACCTATTTCGTTAATTAAAAATCAGTTGTGGCCAGCACACTACCTCTCGCTAATTTCATATTAGGCTATAAATATTGTATTGAACATTTCTGGTACACACAAAATATTTTAATTTTTTATTTTTCAATTCATTCTATAGGTAATCAAGTTTTCTCCTACTCTTCTAAATGTTCGAGATTCTTCCAATGGGGTCATTTAAAAAAAAAAAAAATTGTCGATTTTTTTTATAAAATCATGAAATCCATCTCATTTAATAAAAATAGTAATAGAAAATAATTTAAAATATGCGACTTTTCATTCATAAATTTGTTAATAAACTTTCGCGTTTAAACACGGACTAAATTTGTGACGACACAAATTCATACTCACACAAAGACAATTCTTTCTCACACACACATGCTTCACAACATGAAACAGTAACCTAACCTAAAAGTGTGACAGCTGACAGCAAAATATACAAGAGAGAAGATTATTATTACTTTCTATTTCTTTAAAAGTACTAGCGCAGTATAAGGTATGTAAATGAACCATTTATTTAAATAAATACCAAACCAAATAATCATAGTTCTAAATTAAACCGGTAGAGCTCGACTGTCGTATCCGTGAAAATGTGTCGTCAGCCGATGAAATATTTGAAATTAAACGCAAAAATCATATCTCTGATTCTAAAGACTTGTAAGATGTAAAACATACACATACATGTTTAATTTGACCTATTTTTTCAAGAAAAAAATAAATCAGAAAATGTGAAATGACCCCATTAATTGACGAGATTGGCGGGATTTCTGAAAGGTATATGATAAAATATATGCATAGCAAGCGCGTGTTTCGTTGACCTGTTCTGTACATACTTTGGCTTACAAATGAATCCCGTTTCTGTTTATACCAACTTTTAGGTGTTGACGGAGTCTTTTCCTTGTTATAAAAATAACATATGATAATTACTATTACACCTCGACTTGTCCAAGTACGAATTTTAAAAGTGTTAATTTAACGTGCGGCAGCTATATATATATATATATATATATATATATATATATATATATATATAATTTTAAATATTTAATTAATGCTAAAATAAGAAGTATTAAATATACTTCCCAGAAAATGCATTCAGTAAAGTGTCTGGATTTTTGACACTGACATATATGTCATTTACAAACATTCTAATTTTTCAACTGGTTTCCATGGGCTATTTGATGGATACAATGGAATATTTTATATATCTGTAACTCTCTTATCTCTAAATCTATAGAAGATATAATAAAAATGTTCAATATACTAGATAGAGAATGTTATATTCTTTAATATTTGTAATAACAAATTTCCAAAAACTAATATTTAGAAGATTTAAGAATGAATTTATACGAATTTGATTTTTTCCTCTCACTAAGAGAGGTAATGGATTCATGCTAAAATTCGCATATCCAGATTTTATTGAATAAGCACAATTTGAGGTTCCTAGAATCCCATTATAACATTTTTAAAATAATGTCTGTCTGTGTGTGTGTGTGTGTGTGTGTGTGTGTGTGTGTGTGTGTGTGTTTGTGTGTGTGTGTGTGTGTTTGTGGATGTGTGTATGTATGGGTGTTTGGATGTTGGAGGGACGATTCCTCAAAAACTATAAGACTTAAAAATATTTAATTGTAGTTTGCTCAATTTGATATTCCTAGGAAGAGCTGAAAAGGTTTTGGTAACAAATGGACAAACGGAAGTAGTAGTTTCTTAGAAAATTTTTTCTAAATATAATTTTTTGGAAATTTTTGTTATTACAAATATTGAAAAACAAAATTGTCCAACTAAAATTTTTATTATCTTGTATAGATTTAGATATAAAGACAGTATAATATATACAATATTCTAACCGCAGAGGCTAACAGGCCTATTCTACTAAAAAAATGTATAACGATATCGTTACTGAACGACTGTCGCTAAGCATTTGGTTAAACGACTTTAATAACGACAAATGCCAAAAACCTATTCTACTAATCATATCGTTATAAATTATCGTTATCAGGATTATAACGATAATATCTAACTTCATGTATATTTTGACAGAATAAATTTTTATATGTTTTTCAATTTAAATTTAACATATCGATTCATTGTTTGTTTATTTAATTGAATTTGACAATGGATATAAAGAAAAGGGCTTCGAGGACAACTCAAAGAAAGTATGAAATATATGTCGAAGAACTGGAAAATAACAGTTCATTAAGAATTAATAAATTGTACAAGTCATTTAAATTCTGTGGGACCGGGTAAAAGGATCTGATGTATCACGCAGGTTACGATTATATAATCCGACATCCCTATACAAATATATAATTTTTAAATACATAGATAGTGCATCTATATTCTATATTATATTATATATCAATATATTAAATAATATTATTTAAGGGTAGAAAAAAGAAAAAGTTTTTTCGTTGCAGAATGTATTTGAAAATTATTTATTTATTATTTACATTCTGCAACGAAAAAACCTTGGATTTTTCTTTTTTCTAACCTTATCAACATGCAGAACAGCCTGGAGTCCTTCGTCCACTAAATATTATCTAAATCTAAATTTTTAAATATATTTCTGAAATATAAATAAAATGTCTCATACTAAAAAGTATAATATATATAATTAGTGTACAGATGTGAATAAATACTCATCTTTGCAGAATCTCTTTCTCAACTACAATTAACAAAATATCTTCTTCAGCCATTTTTACTTTTGTTCTCAAAATATGTCTAACTTTACGACTTCAACGATGCATGTGAACTTGTCGTTATTAAACGATATGAAACAACGAAATGTAACGATTCGTAACGATAAATAAATTAACAGAATAGGGTTTTGGAAAAAATCGTTATCATAACGACTTATCGCCTAGTAACGAGTCATAAACGATACATATTTTTTTAGTAGAATAGGCCTGTAAGACACTAAGGAAACCAGTTGACAAATTCAAATGTTTATAACATAGTTTGTAAATGACATATGTCAGTGTCAAAAATCAACAGTTTTAGTGACATTCTGATAGTTTTTTCTGGGAAGTAAATTTAATCTTTCTTATTATTTTATTAATGAAATATTTGAAATTATAGGTAAATTGCATATATCCATCAGAAATACCGCCAATCTGGTTAATGAATTGGAAGAATCTCTGACAAATAGGAACTTCCTCATACAATGAAAAATAGATATAAATAGAACTATATGTGTGCAGAAGACATGTTAAATATAATAAAAAACAATATTTGGGTAAAGTTCTGTATTTTTTTGTTATAAATCGACGGTTCGATAGCGAAGTGCAATACAATACTTATATAGCCTTATATGGAAATAGCGAGAGGTCTTGTGCTGGCCACAACAGATTTCTTTCTTAATTTTTACCAATTTTCTTTTACTTGTTTTTTTTTTCTAAAAATTAAAATATCTCAAAAACTACTGCGTTTATCAAGTTTTAGCGAAAGCATCTTTTGTGGATTTTTGTATTGTATGTAATGTTATTAGTAAAAAGAATGTTAAAAGGTAAAAAATCTGTTGTGGCCAGCACAAGACCTCTCGCCATTTCCATTTTATGTTATATAAATAATGTATTGCACTTCGCTACCGAATTGTCGTTTTGTAACAAAAAAATTATAGAACTTTACCCAAATATTGTATTTTATTGTATTTAACATGTCTTCTGCACATATACAATTCTAATTATATCTTCTTTCCATTGTATGAGGAAGTTCCTATGGCAGAGATTCTTCCAATTCATTAACAAGATTGGCGGTATTTGTAATGGATACATGCAGGTTACCTATAATTTTAAATATTTAATTAATAAAACCATAAGAAAGATTAAATTTACTTCCCAGAAAAAGCTTTCAGAATGTAACTAAATTTTTGATTTTTGACACTGATATCTGTCATTTACAAATTATGTTATAAACATTTGAATTTGTCAACTGGTTTCCTTAGTGTAGTTTCGCCTACTCGACTTATTATATCCCGATATTCTGTATATTATAGTGTCTGTATCTCTAAATTTATAGAAGATATAATAAAAAATTTAAATGTATCAGATGTAGAATTTTGTTCTTTAAAAGGCGTAATATCAAAAATTTGCAAAAAATAATATTTAGAAGAATTTTTTTAAAAAACTAATACTTCCGGTTGTTTAATTGTTACCAAAACCTTTTCAGCTCTTCCCAGGAATGTCAGATTGAAGAAACTGCAATTAAATATTTTTTAAGTCTTATAGTTTTTGAGGAATCGTCCCTCCAACATCCATACATACACACACACACACACACACACACACACACACATACACACATCCACACACACACACAGACATCATCGCAAAAATGTTAAAATCGGTTTATATTGACCTTAAATCGTGCTTATTCACTTAAATCTCGATATGTGATTTTTAGCATGAATCCAATACCTCTCTTAGCGAGAGGTAAAAATAACGATGCAAAACTTTCAAGTCTTCCCCATATTAGACGCCTCTGGTTGAGATACAGGCACAAAAAAAACTATGAACATGCATCTAAAGAAGTAGTATCCTCGTATCAAGTTTCAAAATAATAGTCCAACTACCACCAGAGTTATTAATAAAAATGTGTCTGAAAAGGCATGTAACTCCGCAACGAAACGTTTCCCGGTATACGTTCATGTAACATATATGAGCTCAGAAATAAGATGTTGAAATTTGTAACACGTATTCATTAACAACCGGTATACTTGCACGTGTACCTATGTTCTATTATAGTAAATGTAAGAAGTTCAGTAAATATGTAAATTTCAATGATAAATTCATGAACAGTGGTACGCTACATTACGTACAATTAAGTTCGATTCAATTAGATTTAAAATGATCATTATGTAAAAATCATACATATTACCTAGGAGAGTGTTAAACTCCTACTTTTCCATTAAAAATGGAATAACATAATTTGCTTCTGTATTTGTTTTTCGTCTGTATTATGTTATAGCATTACATGAAATTATTTTTCGCCTTCTCAAGGCGTAATTTAAAAGTTTCTACCTAAAATTCTTTTATTACATACATACCGAACGTTTCGAGAGACCCACGGTTCTCATCATCAGCGGATTAATTTTTCTTTTTTTAATTTCTAATTCTATTGTTAACATTGAATTATTTATGGAGCATGTTTGCACATAAAATCTTGTATGATCAATAAAATCTTCACCATCAAACTATTTTTGCGAGGGAGTAGAGCGTGAGTACATTCCCGACTGACGTTTGAAAAATTATCTTTCCATGAGATGTTGTTGGTGAAAACTATGTAATAAATTTCTGCTTCCATACTTAATTTTGTGAGGGAGTAAAGCTTGATGTGTAGAGCTTTTATGATAAATACATGTTGAAATAATTGTAGAATCACACATGTGTAATATAATAAAAGAATTTTAAGTAAAAAACTTTTATAATACACCTTGAGAAGGCGAAAAATAATTCCTTAATAAACAATTTGTTATACTTTTATTTTACTCCTTCGAACCCCTTTTATAAAATATCCTGGGTACGTGTATGGTACCCACCTAAATATTTCATTTACGCCGGTATTATTTTTTTTTAAGTCGGACGATATTTCGTATTCAGAAAATGGACGAATAGTGAGATCGACTAGAAATTGCATCGCGATCATTCATAATTATGCATATAAAAGTTATTTGATCATGCCGGTTGTTTTACACATTTATTAAATTTCTTACATTTAACACCCGCGTATCACATAGAATTTTATAAACTATATTGTAATGCGGTATATGTCACAACAAAGTAATTAACATTCATAGTATTCATTGTACCGTCATAAATAAATATCGCATTACAAAATAAGAAAATTTTAAATCGTATAAAAGTATTACATAATTTTACTTATTCAATGCATAAAAGTGTCCGTCGATGACATGAAAGAAATCCGGTTTTGAGGAATGTTAAGGTTAGTAGGATTTCTGTAAAGCGACACCATGATTGATTAAAAATATTTTACGTTGACTTTATACTTAGTACGTGAACCGCTCCAACGAAGAGTAAGTAGTAGTTTGCACCGAAGTAACGCATGGTCTATTAGATAATCTCGATTATGTGACGTGGAATACTCGTACTTACCTAACCGATTTTCTTTCGTGCCATCGACTGAAATTCAATTAACACAAAAAATGATTTTTGTTCCTGAAATAGCGACAATTTTCTGTCTGTTTAATGTAAGTTTTATTACAACTAACAGTGTTTTCAAAACATATAAAAAATTGAATAATAATTTGTATATGATATTCGTCTACAAATACGGGCCCCCTTTCGCAATCACACAAATTTTGATCTAAGTTAAATGGATTTTACTAAACTTTTAAAAACATCGACATGTACCCTGACAACCTTACTTAAATTAAATTTAAATTTTCTATCAGTTTCCTAAGGTACTTATACAATTTGAATAACTAAATTATGAATTATTTCTAAATAAATATAGAATTTTATAAAGTATGTGCTACTAGCTGAGTTAAGATATGTATTAGTTCTGGCACTCTGATCAACCATCACACTACTGGCAACAACGACAGGCGGGTGATTTTCAGCAACACTTCTAGCTTCTGGCTCTCCACAGTGCTTGGCGCAGTGCTCGGAGCTAGGTCTCAGCTCGGAGTCGTTGCAGGCATAGGTGTGTGGGCCAAGACAGGCGGCGTAGGCGATGGCGTGAGGAACGTATGTTTGATCCAGCGTGCCAGTGAATAGCACGGATGCGAACGGTCCCAACGCGTATACCGGTACGTCCTCGCCACCATGTGTGGCCCACTGGCGAGGTACAGCAGCTCCGTGCACGCCATTCTTGTCTTCCAATACCGTGGAGACGTTTAGGGGAATAGGACGCGGAGCACTGTAACCTGGTCCATTGCCGTATAGGAGTGTGCTGTATGGTTGCCCATCCACATCTGATACTTTGCTGTCTGGACCTAAGTATTTCAAAACAGTTAATATACGAGTATTATTCTGTATAAACTTAATGGGGAAGTTTAGTATGGTAAAAATTCTACATAACATACTATTTTCTCACAAATATAACACAAATGACTGCTAAAATTGAAATTAAAAATTAAAATTATTGTTTCATTTATTTATAATTAATATTTTTTGGGTAAACTCTAAGTACGCCACAAGTCAGTTATGCGCAAACTCAGACAGAACGGTGAAAGTGAATTACGTGAACGTAGGTCGAACAACACCTCAGTCTCAAGTGACGTGACCGCAACCGCGTGCGTCAGTGTATAAGAGACATACGTTTACCAAGCCTCTACCGACGTCATCACAGCTTAAAATCGGCTTTTCCGGAAAATCTGGCCAGTTTGGAAAAAAATGAAACATGTTACATCATTTTTCAAGTCATTTCCCATGGAATAAAAAAATGAAAAAAAAAACAATCGCTAAACTTCCCCATTATAGTACGTTTTATTTTAAAGAATTATGTGATTATTGGAGTTCCGATTCCGAATACATGCAAAAGATACATATGTTAAGTGTACACTTTCATATTTGTTTGAAAATCGATTTTTTGCCAATTTATTGTTGAAGAAGAAATAATAAAATTTTATGGTCAGCCATATAACATTTTGGAGTGTTTCGTTTAATTTTTATTTACATTACAAGATGTTTTCCACTTTTACCAGGGAATTTTCCAATTTCCATGTAATTGCTACTCCTATATTTGGTGTGAGTTTTATAATTCTGTCGGTATACATTTCTACGAATGTTCGTGCGAAGCAGTAAAGAAATAGTTATAATATTGTGTATTAAACAAAAATAATGGATTTAAAAAACTTACCCAAACAAATAATTTAATAAAATATTAAATTTCGATGTTGAGCTTAATGTTAATTTTAATTCAAAGTTAAATACAAATTTCAATATAACTTTAATTATATTATAGTTATACAAGTAACTTGCCATACGTTACTACTTAGCAAACAATATTTCATTTTATCTAACACCGACTCTTAATATACTTATTGAAGTAACTAATATACAACATTACTCATCCCGTAAGAGAATATTTAAGAAATCACTGAGGAATTATTACTTACTTTTGAATTTTTTTTTCTATGATAAATAAAAAGCAAGTTTACAAAATTATTTTATTATTGAAATAATTTAATATAAAACTTATTTACTTAAATGTTAACTAAGGCTACTTTTCTCTACACAGTAACAGCTGTCATCTATCATCTAGGTGAAACGAAAACAAGTTAGTGATTACTAGCTTCGGAATTAAATTCAAATTCAAATAATTCCCAATGACAAACAATAATTATTACAGTATTTTTTTTTAATAACAATATACTGAAACCATAACACCCATTCAATAGCTACTTTATAATTTAAAATAATATATCAATTGACATGTCAGTGTCAAACGATGAAAAAAGATTTAAGAAGTTTTTAAAAAAAGTGTTGGATAAAACGTTGTATTACACTCGTGTGGAATACACATTAGTCACTAAAGATAATTAGCCTCTTTTCGTGTCTAATATATTACATTCCACACTCATAAAATAAATAACTATTCTAATGTGCTGTGAAGTTTTGCAACGTAACAGGTTTGCTCGTAGTTTTGTGACACAAATTTTCACAGTAAAATCAATCAAATCTACTGAGCAACTTATTGTAATGGTATACGCTTGAACGCTAACGCTAAATGAAACGGTAGAACCCTTGGACATTTGTTGCTAACTCGCAGTAGTTTCACGCTGTAGCTGAGTAGAAACAATTTTAAATAGTAAATTTATTATTATATTGTTTACTATCACTATTTTTGGATTTATTTCAGTTACTATCATTGTTTACTTGTATTTTAAAAATTTATAGTGATTTATTACTGACTGATTAAAAATTATAAAGTTTAGTAAGATTAGTTCACATATTTTACGATAGAAGATGGTTATAAAAGCGAGGCATTGCGGGCAATAGCCCTCTTAGCAGGGGGCTGACAGCTAAATGGAATTATTTGTGATAGAAGTTGTATGGACCAAGTGAGGCAAAGAGCGAGGGGAAAAACAGCTTTTTCCCCGACGCTAGATTGCGCTAAAAGCAGTATAGTACGAAATAGTTTTAACGATGGCGGGTAAGATGGCAGCACATATAAATTTCATATTTAACGGCTAAGTTCAAACCAACAAAATGAATGACACTCATCACCGACCAGAAATCTCAGGTTTTCGTTTTCGAAGTGTCAGCATCGGTTTTTCATCTTGTGTACTCCTGTCTCGTTGTTTATTAAGTTATTTTTGTTGTTTCGTTGTTTGTTATTTTTGTCACTTGGTTGTGTTTGATCGACGAAGTTGTGTATACCGAGTGAGGTAAACTTTTTTACTTCGTACTTGTGATTATATTTGCCAGGTAAGTTTCTATATATGTGTATACATATATAATATTGTACATGTACATAATTTATTATAGAAATATAATCTCGCTAACTTACATACTCTTATAATATGAATGAAATTTGTGATAATAACCTCAATTGTTCAGATTTTATATTACTAATTAAATTTCAAATAAGAAAAGTACGAGAAAATTTAGCATGAATATAATATTAATTTCCTGTTCCAGACGATAAAAACGGTTTATTGTGTAGTTCCTGATTGCAAGAGCAGCAGTAAGGGACAAGCAGAGCTTGCTTTTTTCTATTTACCAAGGAATAATGACCGTTTGAAGCAGTGGACAACGAACATGAATATACCTCAATATATGAATATGAATAGAAAAGTGGATTGTCGAAGTCATATTAAAGTGTGTGCATTACACTTTGAAACAACCAAATTTTGCACTTCTGATCGGAAGAAATTAAATATTGGAGCTGTTCCTACAATATTACGTGTTGAGGACTGTGGTAAGTAAGAAGTATATTTCATGTACATGGCTTTATACGAGTAAACGACGAACAATAGTTTCAAATTTTAATAACAAAATAGTTCTTTGTTTAATTAATACAAAAAATGCAAGATTCGCGGAGTTCGGCAATCTTTTTGTATGAATTAAACAATTTTTTTTTAAATATTTGAGTAGAAATTATGTTCTGTTTTAAAAAGATATTTCATTAAATTTGATGTTATTTATTATTATTGTAACTATAAAACTTCACTAACTGTCTAACTTTTTGAATATTGTCATTTTTATGTTTATTTTTTGACAAAATAAACTCTTGTCAATTATGTTTAATTTTTTTTTTTTTCAAGTTTTACAATACTTTTCTGTAAATTTTAGTGCCAAAGAAATCATGAACTTATAATATCAGTCGATTTATTTCAATTGCAGCTATTATAACTAGTGAAATATTTTCCGAGAAGACAATAGCGGATCCAAGTACATCAAGCGAATCCAAAACGGTATCTGCAACATCTACTTCAAAGAATCTTGACGAAAAAGTTACAGCAGAACTGCTAGAAATGCAAATTACGCCTTCTGAGAATCTTGGGGAACCCATGCCTGGCCCTTCGACAAATTTGAGTGTTCTGCCTAATCTTGGACAACCGAACCTGTACCATCTGAGAATATACTATTTTCAAATAATCCAGGTGAACCCACATTTGGACATTACATGAATGTAAAATTTCACCCAATTTTGGAGATCTCACATTTGGATCTTCCAGGAATGAAGATGCGTGTGGCGTTACTCCGAGTACGAGTTCTCGTTACAGACACAAAGGTAAACATTTTTTGATAGCTTATATTACAAATTATTATTTAATATATTTTTGACACAGATATTTGTGTTCCTTTTTTCAATATATCATATACTTTGCTGAAATTAGGTATCTTATTTTTATTTTTGTTTCTCTAGGAAAAACGGCTCCATACAGCGTCCTGCAAATGATGGGTGCAACCCATGTCTCCAACTTGACGCCTAGGAAATATTTGGATGCCAATTGAAGTTCAGTTTATTAAATATAAGGAATTTTAATGTAAATTAAATACTTTGTATTATTTCATTATTATTATTTTACAATGTTACAAATGTGATGATTACAATTAATATTATAATCTAATGATTTCAATTTGACAATCAGTAAAAATAAATATAATATTGAAATTTAAAATTCTAATTTTTATGCCAACCGTAAAGCTGTGATGCGGGCAGTATGCTACCTGGTTGAGGTAGCATACTGCCCGCATCACAGCTTTCAGCTTTTTCCCCGACGCCAGTTGTCGCTGTGATCGTCTCCCTACCCTTACCCCCACTTCTACCTTTTCAAATAACACATAGCTGTCGCGTCTTTCTTTAGATTTCTGGTCGGTGCCTCTTAGTTTGAGCTCTTTGGCTCTTAAAGCTGTACGTTTTGAGCTACCGAGGTCGCTTCGTTAGCTACGCAAAGACACAGTCACATGTGAAGTAGAGGTTTCGATTTTAGTTTTGTTTGCTGTATTATTCAAATTAGAGTTTCTGTAACGAACAGTGAGGATTGGACCTGGTGAGTGATTCAAATATTTTTTATTGTTGTTTGTAATTTTTTTTTGGCTGATTGCCGTGGTGGCAAGGGCTGTGTTTATTTGAATCAAACACTAGGTGCTGTAGAGCATTTTTTAGTCTAATAACAGGGAATACTCGGGAACCGCCGCTCAATGTTAAAACTACTGTACCGTCTAAACGTCCTTGACAGTTAGTTCCCTCCTTAACCGCTAGATTGGCGCTAGTATCATTTTTTTATATACTGCGCGCCTGTAAAAATATATGAAATAAATACACACAAAAAATTATTTGTATAATTTTATATTTACAAAAAATTGTACAAAGTTGTGGTGTAAAAATACAAAAAATATATCTGTATAAATAAGAGAAATTGTGAATTTTGCAGAAACACATTGATAATGCATTTATCTATCACAGTGAAAATATCCAGTAAAATTTTATGAATAACCATATTTTACAATTAATATAAATTTCATTTCATGAGCAATTGGGTAATTAATACGTATTCACTAAGTTATGTGTTTAAGAATATGAGAATAATACAAAACATATGCCATATTCAATTTTCTTATAGAAAACAATACCAAATATTATTGAATGAATGCTTATATTCTTATGAATCTGAATATGCCATTCGTATTTTGCAATTTAGTAATTAATATAGTGTTGTCTAATTATTAACTACTATTTACTGCAATATACATATACAAAACAGAATATATGTTTTCATGCTTCTTCTATAAACTGTTTCATTTTACAAGATAAAAAAATATGTATCTTAAACAACTTTGTTTCATTTT
Organism: Ophonus ardosiacus; assembly: GCA_943142095.1. Classification (NCBI taxonomy): domain Eukaryota; kingdom Metazoa; phylum Arthropoda; class Insecta; order Coleoptera; family Carabidae; genus Ophonus; species Ophonus ardosiacus. Next base: position 22,799,914 of record OW964834.1, on the reverse strand, counting down.
GATAAGGAAGAATTTAGGATTTCTCATTACTATGTTCTTCCTAATGTGATGAACCTCATTGTTTTATCATAATATTCTTAGGATATCTCACCGTATTGAATGTGTAAAAACAAAAACATTGATAACTATGGTACATTCTTTGTTGATCTGTTGTACAAATGCTGCTATTCACAGCATTGGGTGTTTAATAAATGAGTGTTTGTACGGCAGAACGAAGAAAGTAATTCTGAAAAGAACTCTGCTTGCACAAATATAAATTGGTCGTGGTAACACAGAAACAGATGATGAATTTAAGAATAACTGTGAAGTACACGTAGAAGGATGAATTGTTCGGGTTCTGCCTCGTATATGGAGAAAACGTGACCAAGTAAAGTCGGTCACAGGAAGAGCATAACTTGAAGTGATGACTTTTGGAGCCACTACGGTGAAGATATCCTACAATTTTTTATAATATTATTTCTGTTTTCTAACACATTACATTGAAAATACTTACGGTTTATGTGCGTTCTGTATATTTCAACGACTTTCTGTAGCGATCAGCAGCTAGTTGTTGTATGGGATCCAGAAAAGCATGAATGCGTCAGTCATTTGCTCTTCTGTAATGTAAAATTATTCATTAGTGTTATCAAGTTATAATTTCTTCATTACTAATTTACCCATGGTAAGAAAAATCGGAGGCACAGCATCCGGTGCGAGTAAATGTTTAAAGGCAGCAAAATTCAAAAACTTTGCCTCAAAATGTTGGCTGCAAATCCTTTTGTTTTTATAAATATAGTCCAGAGTTTTATCCTGTAATTCCGGACTATTAAAGGCTTGTTTCCAAGATAAAAATAGCTCCAATTTTTTTTTTTTTTTGATCGGAAACCGCACCAAAGTGTGTGTTGCATATGTGTAGCAACTTGGTACACAAGAAGAAAATGGCATCTGTAGGAATAACATTAGGTATTATTAATTACACAGTATAATAATTGATTAACATTTACATTCAAATAAATGCTTTGCATACTTGCCTTATTTCATGTAAATAATGAAATGTTCAACTTACCTTTATGAAATGTAGAAAATAATCCAATATTTTTAAAAAACACTATACCAAATGTATTGAAACTGACCAAAGCAGATTCAGAAATTAAACGAAATTATTTAATCACAATATTTCATGTGTCATTCATTTCTTACTGACAATTTTCGTTTAAAATTTATTTAATTGCTAGGTAACACACAACACAAGTTACCTTGATCATATATGTTTTAAATCTGAGACTAGTATGCCATCTACCAGGTATAAAAACATTTATAGGAGTTACCTCCTTAGCCGAGGGATGTCGCTAGCGGTGTACCAAAGCTGTACATTCAAGTGAAAATTCCCGGTATTTCCTGTCTAATAAAATCATGACAATTTGTTTAGCAATTGTTAAATTTCAGAATTTTAGTTTCTATTTTTTTATTGTGTGTTACTGTTTCTTTCATAGTTGGAGGCCTAGTTTTATTTGTCCTGTCGTAATTAAGCAGCCGAGTTTTAATTTGTCTCTAAATTTGTTTTTATGCCCTGTAAAAATTTATTTTATCTTGACTAGTTAATTTTTTTTTTGTGTTATTTTGTCTTAGACAATTTTGTGGCCATTAGTAGCTCATTTTTAAAGTTTTATTTACCGAGCCAATTTAACCTAGACGGCTCCAGACCCCGGTGTTTTTAAAACACCTTCACTTTTGTTTTTCTTTGCCATTTATTAAGTAGTTCAGTTTAAAAATCCTTTGTACCTGTCCACCCTTCCCTATCCTGTGTGCACGTGGTGTAAATGGTGCAATGGACGGCCGTCTTGGTTTAATCCTGTTGGACTATGACTCGGGCGTAGTTTTCATTTAGAAAGTCGGCCCCGATTGTTTTGATTTGTTGCGATCATCAGCGGGAAAAATTTGTCCATCAGGATTGTAAATTATTTGAGCGTGGGGTACAAAGTCTTTGCTTTAATCAAATTATTTTTTCGGCGCCTATTTTGTTTTTTACGAGACCGCGTTGTTTTGATTTGTTGCTATTCTTGGCGCAAAAAAATTTATTTGGGTTTTGTACGCGCTTTAATTAATTTTCTTTTGACTACAACCCTTATCCTAGTTTGTGACGTCTTCTTTTTGTACTGTTGTTCATTTATTCATCTTTTATTGCCAATTTTATCTTTTAGAAATAGTTTTTGATAACTTTAATTTTTTTTACTTGCTCAACTTTCGGTTGGAGTGCAAGGAGCCGGATTTTTTTTATTGTATGATTTATGTACAGTATCCACACTCTTCGGGTGTTGTTGTCTTACTCCTTACGTACCAAGTACTGCGGAGATTCTTTTGTAGGGATGATAGCGGTTGTTGTGGTCTGACTGATCCTTGGTCTGAACACTGGATTTTTCCGCTCACTTGGACATCAGAGAGTAAGACGAGTTCAACCCGCGACCTCTGAGAGGCAGGCAGCCTACTGTCCCTCGACGAACCGGCTGATCACCAGAGAGCAGACAAACCCCACCATAGAGTGTACAATTTCGCCGAACACAGCGACCGAGGTTGACTTCCACATTTCGTTGCTGCTCCAATTAGGACAGTCTCATCGTTGAGTTCCCCGAAGGAGGTGCGCCCCGTCCGTTACTCCAAGTCTTGGCTAAAGGCTCAGTTCCCCCATCTATTTGTTCCACCTGCGTTAACCAGGAGGCTCCCTGTACTGTCACTAAAGATCTTTAAATAAGGTGACCTCAAGCATGGTCTCAAAACAACTATGGCTCTAAACTTTTAAAATAGTTTTATTCTTCATTTGCAATTTTACCACTAGAAATTAAGGGATACCATAAATAAACTGCATTTTTTTGAAAAACTAACTTCAACGGATGGTTCCTCAGGACCTCCACCAGTTGCTATTCTTGCTTACTTCTCGTTAGCATTCCACTGGAACTACTTCATATTACTCTGTAGGGTACAAATATGAGAAACAAAGCAACCAATTTTAAAATAGTTAATAATGATAAAATTTTACCTCTTGGATGATATATTCGAGTTGTTATGTAATTCTTTGACTTTATTCCATCTTTGTTTAGTATAAAAAAAGATTTACTTAAAAGTATATTGACACTTTTCATATTATAAAAATAAATTTACGTAATGGGTGACAAGAACTTATAATATTTTGCTGCGATTGGTTGTTTCGTATTTTATTTTACCGAAAATAACCGAAGGCCTCAAGACCTAATTAACATAGGACCACAGATAATCAGTGGCGTGCAGTCCATATGTGCAAGGTGTGCACTGCACACCCTGCGAATAATTTCAAAATTTATTGCATTAAAATGTAAATTATTTAATTGATTTGATCTTAATATATGATATGGAAAATATAAAAATATTAATACAATTATGGGGACAATAACAAACAGTAACGTGCTTGGTTGCCTATCAGCGAATGTGTGAAATGCCAGGCAAGTGCCGATCTCCGCACTGCACTCGGTGCGCATGTTTTTACACAGGGAGGGTATAGGATCAGTGTATTTGCGCAGACAAGGATAAAATATTAGAAATACGTATCGCCCCATCGCACTCTCCAGCGTGCAGCATATTTTGTGCACGTATCGCCGTAAAATTACTTTTGGTAGTCTTCACAAGCATAAACAAGTTCATACAAACAATTAATTATTAATTTTAGGTATTTGGTATATAATTTATATATTATTTATTTAACTTATATTTGTATTTATGAAAATTTATAGAATGGAAATTGTAAGTGAATTACTTATTGCGAATTTACTGAAGAAACCATTTTCTAGAAGGGACATAGTATAAAAAAATTAGATAATTCTGAATTGTTAACCTAAGATTCTACCTACACAACACTTTTTAAAAAAATTCTGCCCACTCAACACAGAAACGCACCGCACGCCACTGCAGAGAATACAACACTACGCTTAAGATAGGACTATGAATCCATGGTGAAAACAAAACGATCTCAAGATTTATCTTAAGATCCGACTATAAATACCGCCCTTAGTTATGTAATGTTATAATATAGATTCTAGCTCAATCGAATTAAGGGAAATTATCAGCTATAATATCCCGAGGACATTGATAATTACGAAATAATTTTATGAGAGTTACCGAAAGCGCGTTGCTTGGTAACAGCCCGACGCCGAAGGCGGAGGTGGTGTTACCTAAAAGCAACGTGCTTGAGGTGAGATAAAATTATAAGTATTTATCAATGATCGAGGGGCATTCGATGAGAAAATTTTTTGCAACTTTAATTAAATTTATGAAAAATTTGTATTTAGCAGAATTTTTATAATTATAAAATCACCCAATAGATGCCAGTAGTAGCTATGAATATAGTTCAGCGCGAACTGTGTAACGATAATAACATTGACATTGACACTACGAGATGCCGACACATATTTGAGTTTTATTATACAAACGTTTAATAGTAATATTAATAGAATATTTTCTATTTTTTTATTTATAATAGAGTGTTTTATTGTGAGTGTGAGTGGGTATTTTATTAATTGCAGCGTTATTTTCTCTATCATACTGTCAAAACGTCATTTTCAAATTAAAACAACTAACCTTTAATTATCTGTCAAAAAGTGTTTGTTACTTAGCAACTTAGCAAATGACATAAGTGATAATTGTCTTAGGATAATTATCAGTGTAAGTTTGTTTTGATTGGTTACTTTCGCATACGTGATCAGAAATAAAGGGATTCAATTGGATATTTTTTTAACCAAAAAATTTTCAAAGAAATACGAATGTGAATGCCGAATAAAGAAATAATATAATTAAAATACTTCGGAAATATTGATTTTTTGTCTCTGCTCGATACAAATATGATTTCAATATATATTTTGATTGGCGACCAAAAGACCGCCTGTAAATGTATAACAGCCTGTTAGGAGGCTGGTCTTACTACCAATGGAAGTTAAGAAATTGAAATCTTAAAGGAGGGGCTAACACTCCAGGACTGCAATTCTCAAACAGTTTTTATTTGAACATCAATTTCTTACATTAAACTTAATAATTTAAATACACTTGCAAATATAAAGTATGTAGACCTATACAGTGTTATAATATTCATTTATTTTTTGTAAATATAATTTAAAAATAGCATATTATTTCAGACACAATAAGGTTCAGGATGAAAGCAGTATGATATAAAAACATACATATATTCGTGACGTCACATCAATTTTTTCAAACTTCCTTAAAAAAATTTTCACCGGATTTTTCAGATGAAATTATAAAAAAAATATGGTGGAATCCTTCATTTTAACATTAAAATAGATTAATTGAAATAATTAAGTAAAAACTAATGTATTACTCGTAATATAGGTATATGCACTAATAATTAATCATAACTGCAAAAGTGCATACAATAGCAAATATGTATAAGAGCTTATTTCAGTATATTTTTAATATGTATTTCCAAGCTTATTTTTTCACTTTTAGTTAATATTTTTTTAAACTCTAGTAATTATGTTGAAGGGTATTGTGGCTGTATGTCTATTTTTTATTTTTCTGCGAGAATAGGATAAACTAAGAATTTTAGTGTAAACGCGACTTAAATATTTTACGTATTAAGCGCAATTTTTAAATCCTGAACTTCGGGTTTCATATCTTCATCAATGGGCGAGTATACATATCATTTTTAAAGTTAGGTAACCGATTTTATTTCTTAGGACCCAGGCGATGAAAGTCTTTTTCCTACAACTGCCAAAATATTGACATTGTTGCATCAAATTTAATGTGCAAAGTTGGTCAGTTTTTCATAGCAATGATTTTCTCAATGTTGCCTTGACGACGAGCGACAAAGTGTTTCTCACAAAGGCATGGGAAAGATGGTATAGAAATTTAAGACATAAAAACTAAGTCAAATAATAATTTTATTGAAATTATTTAAATATAAAAGCATTACTTATGCATAACATTTAAATTAATAGAATAATTAGTACAATTATTAAAGTTTATCCCCGAGGAAGATGCTGTAGATGTTATAGATAAATTTTCTTACACAACTGATTTAGTGCTTTTAACATCTAAACTAAAAGATTCACAGTTTAGAATTTTATTAGAAATTTGGATTTTGTTTTCTATATATCCTTCCGCCATTCTCGAATACTTCCACCCGCGGTTTGGTAATATCGGCTCAAGCATCAGACAGTAGCATAGCCGACGTCCCCCGAAAACAGTAAAAACAGGTAAAGGCTTCGGAATTTGGCAACATAAGGAACTGAGCTATTAATCGGGTCTTAGTTCCAATTTTATTTAAGAAATGAACGCCGAGTGGAAGCATGATTTGGGCACAGGGCAATATACTTCCGATATAGTTCAATATATTTCAAATTTGTAACAGTAAACGTGCATTCAACGTACATCTTCGAGTGAGGGTCTTTCACTATTAAAACTGAATCCATATTTGTTATGTCATAATTAATTCAATCTTAAATAAAGTATTCTATAAAATATAGTTTCACTGAATAGTTATTTCATTGAATGTGATAGTCGTTGTTTTTTGCAAGGTGTTTAATTAGCAGTTTTTTGTGATATAAATCATAAGTTTCTGTATTTGTTTATATCAGCGTATTAGTGCTATAATTCTTTTTCTGCTCGTGTTATTTATATAAAGTTTTTGTGTGTTTTGAAGCAGTTATTCAGTAATTAGTTCATCTTTTTATCAATTTTTGGAGCTGCATCACAAGTGCAAGGTTTTTTCCTGAGTTATCACTACGTGTGAGTTCAACAACAAATAATTATTCAATAAAGTTGAATACCCCATACATCAACATGCCTCAGGTGTGCGATATCTGCAAGTCCAAGGTTAGTAGGCAGGACAAATGTATTCAATGCGCAGGGAGCTGTCACTCCACCTTCCACATCAATTGTCTTGATATCTTCTCTGCCGATAAAAATGTGTTATCAACCTCTAATCACCTAGCTTCTGCTTGGATTTGCAAAACATGTAAATCTGCTCCGCCTACTCACTTGCTATCTCCAATAACATCTTCATACTCCCAAGCAGATTTAAACGGTATTATGGCAGCTGTTGCGGAACTAAAAAAGTCTGTAGATTATTGCTGCGGCAAATTAGATGACTTTGAAAATAAAATGAAAATTTGTACCGACAAAATTAAGCTTATCGAACCTCTCAAACTTGAATGTGATGCATTACGATCAAAAGTTAACGATCTGGAGCAAAGATCTCGTTCTAATAACTTAGAAATCGTTGGAGTCCCCGATAAACAAAACGAGAATTTAATAAATGTTCTGTCTAGCATCGGTAATGTCGTCAATTGCCCAATAGTAGAATCAGACCTCGACGCAATACACAGGGTGTCTCATTACCATCATACTAACAACAGATCAAAAAATATTATTGTCAGATTTGTTTCTCGTATGAAACGTGACAAGTTCATTGCGTGTGCTAGACAGGTCAAATTTTTAAAATCGGATATGATAGGTTTCAACGAAAAAAACAATGTATACGTAAATGATCATCTGAGCCCACACAACAAACTTTTATTGAAGAAAACCAAAGAGCATTCACGCGAGAAAAGTTACAAGTATGCGTGGGTTAAAAATTGTAAAATATTTGTTAGAAAAAACGAGAATTCTCCCATTATTTTGATCAACTCTGAAAATGATTTGAATAAAGTTAATTAAATAAAAATAGTACAGTAAAAATACTATCACACAAACAATTTAAAAATGATCTCGATTTACTATCAGAACGTTCGTGGACTCAAGACTAAACTTATTGATTTTTACAATGAAATATCTGCCTGCAATTATGATGTCATTTGTGTAACAGAAACATGGTTGAATGACACTATCAGTGACAGTGAAATATGTGATCTCTCCAAATTCTCTGTGTATAGACGGGATCGTGATAATTCAATTAGTAAACAAGGTGGTGGTGTAATGTTCATCATCTCAAAGAAATTTCAATCTCGGGTGCATCTTGAATGGTGTTCTTCAGCTGAATCAACAGAAATCCCTTTTATGTTGTGTTTATATTCCCCCAAAAAGTGACCTAACGAACTACGACAATCACTTCGATAAATTATCTAATGTGTGTATGCAACATCCCAACAATAACATTTTAATTATGTGTGATTATAACCTCTCGGACATCCAGTGGTCTCCAGTTCAAGATAATACCCTTTCACCTAACTTTCATATCAACAATGACATTCATCGTAATTTAATTAATACCATGTCCCTGTGTAATCTACATCAATTTAATAGTTTTGTGAATCATAAGAACTCAATACTTGATCTTGTATTATGTAATTTCGTTGTAAATTTAACTGTATGCAACTTTCCATTAAGCAAATTAGATAATTATCATTCTGCCATTGAAATCGATTTTCCTCTTCATAATCATAAACCATTAACTTTTGCTAATCACACCTCATACAATTTCAAAAAATGTGATTATGAGAATATTATATGGAAACTATCAGCTATTGATTGGGACACCAAACTCTCAAGTACTAACGTAAACGACAATGTCAAAATATTTTATGATATATTGTACAGTCTTCTTGATGTTTACTGCCCTACCATTCGTCACAAAAACCAAAAGTATCCTAAATGGTTCTCCGGAAGCTTAATAAAGATTATTCAAGTGAAAAATAAATTTCATAAAAAGTGGAAGTTGCTCAAAAACCAAAATGCGTATAATAGCTTTTCAATTCTACGTAACAGAGTGAAAATATGCATGAATACGGATTACAAAAATTACATTAAATATATTGAAGATAACTTGCACTCAAATGTTAATCATTTTTGACAACACATAAAATATTTAAAAAAGATAGCAGTCTACCAAATTCGATGCATTATAATAACTCTGCAGCAAATAATGGCGAAGATATAAGTAATCTCTTTGCTACGTACTTTAAATCAGTATACACCACTTCTACTAATACTAATAATAATATTAACAGGTTACTGACGTCAAATCTCAACTCTTTTAATTCGGCTAATCTATTTATTAGTCAAGATGAAATTTTTAAATGCTTATGTAACATAAATGCAAATAAAGGGTGTGGGCCTGATAAAATACACCCGCTGTTCATAAGAAATTGCGCACATTATCTTGCTTACCCGCTTTTCCTTTTATTCAACAGCTCTCTGAAAACCGGTGTATTTCCTCATCAATGGAAAGTATCCTATATTACTCCTATTTTTAAATCAGGTGTCAAAAATAATATATGCAACTACAGACCTATTTCTATTCTCTCATGTTTTGGCAAAAAATTTGAGTCTCTTGTTGTTGATAAAATTAAACCAGACTATAACAACATCCTAATTCCTCAACAAACTGGTTTCTCTGAGAAGAAGTCGGTTTTAAGCAGGGATGGCAACCATAAAAAAATATCGGTTTGGGTTATGGTTTCGGTCATCGTGAAAATAAAAATTCGGTTTTGTTTTGGGTTTCGGTTTTTATATATCAATCGGTTTTGGTATACCGGTTTTACTAAAAGGGTTTCGGTTTTGCAAAAATAATTTACGAGAATAATAATATTATTAATTTTGATTGAACAATTAATTATTATAATGATGAAAAGTATGCACAAACACGTGTACAAAGTTTTATAACAATCAATTTTAATGGGAAGCAAATATTCAAAATATTATAATTTCCCATGTAAATGTAACATGTAGCGGATTTCGAGCGCCACCCGATTGAGGTACTACGTTGAAAATTGAAATACGTTTTTCCCAAAAAAAAAATATGTTTATACTATTTTATACATAAGTATTTTAACAATAAAAATTTACAATATTTAACAACAAACAAGAGACCTGTACATAATGCGGTTAACCGATAAATAAAAAAGGGTTTTGCTTTCGGTTCCGGTTTTGTATCTGTTTCGAATTTCGGTACAGGTTTCGGTTTCGGTTCTCATATTTTTCTGGTATTTTTCGGTTAATGGTTTCGGTTCCGGTTTCTGTTACCATCCCTGGTTTTAAGTAATTTAATACCTTTTACTGAATTCATTAGTGGTTGCATGGATAAAAAAGTTCAAGTTGATGTGGTGTATACTGATTTCAGTAAAGCTTTTGACAGAGTCAATCATGATAATATTATTGCCATTCTGTTGTCTTATGGTATTCATGGCTCACTATTACGTTGGATTGATTCTTACATAAGAAATCGTTCGCAGTTCATTTTTTGTAACGGTTACAAGTCTCGATCATTTCCAGTACCATCAGGTGTTCCTCAAGGGTCACACTTAGGTCCTTTGCTGTTCAATTTGTATATTAATTCTATTTATAAATGTTTTACACATTGTAAGTTCTCACTATACGCCGACGATCTGAAAATATTCACTGAAATTCATGATGTACAAGACTGTATACGATTACAAAGCGAACTGCTTAATTTACAACAATTCTGTACTGATATTGACTTGCATTTAAACATAGATAAATGTTGTGTGGTATCTTTTTCAAGAAATAAAAATATATTCAATTTCTCGTACAGGTTGAATAATTGTACTTTAGAAAGAAAAACAACAATTAAAGATTTGGGTGTTTTGTTTGATCCCAAATTATTATTTAACGAACATACGGATACCATAGCTAGAAAAGCATACGAAACATTAGGATTTATATACAGGTCACTTAATCGTTTCAATAACATTAATTCATTTATTTTATTATTTAATACCTTAGTACGTCCTATTGTCGAATATGCTTCTCAAGTTTGGAGCCCGTCGTATGCCAGTAATATTACTAGATTAGAATCTGTTCAGAAAAAGTTTATTTCACTGCTTAAGTTTAAATTTGGTCTAAATGAAAGTAATTATGAACTTTCATTAAGCACGTTAAATATGTTAACCCTCGAGAAAAGAAGATCTAATGCTGACATGATTTTCTTATATAAAATTTTAAATAATCATGTTAATTGTCCTGACATTCTAATTAACTTTAATTTTCATATACCAAATGTAGTAGTGCGCAACAAGCATTTATTCTATACAAAAATTTACAATTCTAATAATTATAAGAACTCTCCTGTGCAAAGATTTATGCAATGCTATAACGAAAATTTTCAGCACTTAGATCCTTTTTGCTCATCTTTATTTCAATTTAAAAGAGACTTATATAAATGATGTATAATTACGTTCAATGTTTATTGTTTGTATTGTATTTGTAAAATTTCAAGCGATATTTTTCTTTTGTTTTACTTTTGTGCTAAATTTATGTGTTTGTAATTTTCCAAATTGTAATAGTATATGCATACCGAGGAAACCTGTAAATAGATTTATCTGTTGGTTTCCCAAATAACAAAAATAAATAAATAAATACATTTAATTACATACTTTACCTTCATTAACAAATAATCTTTTTTATTGGCTTCGGCTATAAATTGGTTTATTTTTTTATTTTTTAATATTTTTAACTTTTTTATTCGATATCCTATTGATTTATTTTTTAGGCATGGAACTATTTTAGGTAATTTATACTTATATCAATGTTTTCTTTAACATTGAGCATAGACACTTATGGAATAAGTAGACCATAGTGTTGACGATTTGGTTTTTCTAGATTTTTCCTCTAAATATGCTAATATAACATGTTCAGAGGCTATCTTAGTTTTTTCTTTTTTCCAGGCACCATTCCTTGAACTGATTATGCATATTTTCATATTTCTGTTTTGACTTAGCAGGTAGAAGATTCAAATTCGCTGAATTTGCAATTTACGCGCGAGCAGCAATGTATTCTCATACAAAAACAAGGCAAGTCACACAAAATATCAATCGCATGTAATTTGCGAACATATTAATGTTTACACTTTGTCTTTCTCTAATATTCATTTAAATATTTAATATAATACCCTATCAAACCAAACTAAAATGGGTAAGTTAAAATAAATTACGCTCCTAAACATCCTGAGAGGCATACGGCACAGTCTCATATTGTGTTGGTATTTTACATTGTAAACTAAAAATTACAAGTTATTAAATTATTACTTTACAGTATACTGTAATAAAATTTCCTTAACATAATTTAACCTTACCTAATTTTAACCGTTTTTTCGCTAACAAATTAACCTTTAATTTTGAAAATACGTAACATAAATATTTCATTTTCGATATACTAACTCAATCGCACTGCTCAATAATGATAGATAATGAGTTTTATAAATAACGTTGTATTTTGACATTTTAGTAGGTTTACATATAAACCTAAATCTTCATGAATTACAAATGTGTTTCAATTGAAAAGGCTAACATAAATGGACTGTTAAAAGCCCGCTATAAATTTATTTTCTAAATTAATCGGCCATTCACGATTACTGTTCCATATATTACGGCCTATTCATCTAAAACCCGAACAAAGGAATTTGTAATTTGTTTACCCTTCATTATTCTCCATTTAATTTTTGAACGAAATGCTAAGCATATAAGTTTGCAGCATAATATCGTGCACATTTTATTATATAAAATGAAATTTATAATTTGATTAAAAAATGGATTTGCCAAACTGTTGTTTCCCTTACTCAATGTAATTCTATCATGGAAACAGTTACGACAGTTTTCAATGAAATTTAAGTATGTTCTTTTCCTCGAGTTTTCACCTATACTCGTATGCACATTTTTAAATATATAGGTTTACCATGCTGAGTTGAGATATTTAAAACCAAAATAGAGCGGAAATTGTATGTATATGTGTATACATACTTTTTCAAGTTGTCAACGCAAAGTAGTTAATTCTAATGAAATTTGTACAAATATAGCTATAGTGTTCTTTATTATATCAAAATGAAATAAAGATTGAATAATTTATGGAGCCGATAATTTATTAACAGTTTCGAATAAACTTCTCTACAAAATACATGCAATGATTATTTAAATAAAATGTTAAACTGGTTTAAATATCAGAGTGAACCTGGCAGAGGATTCGATTGAAAATAACATTGGGACAACCCTGCCGTTCGGTGGAATTCTGAAGTGTTCTGTACTATTCGCTTGTGTTCGCTGTATGTACAACAAATAATTAAAATAAGTATATTATTTCAAGTGATAGGCATCTGGAAATGCATTTTAGGGTCACGAAAACTAAACGAGTTCGCCCAGCCCCCCCCCCCCCTCCCCACACACAATCTTGAAAATTAAAATAAAATTATAATAAGTGCATATTTCAAAGGACGGAGTACTTTTAAAAAAAAACTAAATAATACGTGAGACATTATTTTTGTTGTATTAGTTTTATATAAAATAAGTCATTTCATCCCATAATAATACTTCTGATACTTTCATCTTTTCAGTTATTGTAAACACACTCCTAGAAATTAGAATAAAATTAAAATAATTAAATAATTCAGGGGATGAGATACTGTAAAGAAATAAAATAAAAATCTGATGTGGTCAACACAAAATCTCCCGCTGTTTAATATTTATTAATTTGAATGCATACCTCCGTATTTACTAATGCTGCAAACTGTTCCATTACATATAACTATTACTTTATTTACTATTTTCTTTTTATAATGTCACTAATATTAATTTGACGTGATTAGTTTTTTGACAGTGACATTCACCTTTCAGTTACATTGGTCGCGTTCAGCCGCACCTAGCTGCTAGCTCGCTAACCTAGCGAACGTCGTTGAACGGTCCGCTGACCGACCGCTAGATTCTAGCTGCTAGTCTAGCGGGCTAGCGAAAACAAAACGTGCTAGATGACCTAGCGTACTGCTATAACTGTCAAAAATAGGAAATATGGCGCTAGTAAATTCAAATTCAAATGAAATAATACAATATGAATATGAAACCATGTCCAAACGGCTCATATCTAAATATTTAAGTCTTCTAAATTTTCCTTTCAGAAGACCAATTGTTATTATTCATTTTATTTTATTATGGCAAATGGCAACGTCCTACCCGCGAAAAAATAATTAGTAGGTTAAATTTGACAGATGTATATGGATGGCAGTACTAGCATTATGGACCGGTCGAATTACCACGACCGCTGCTATCTAGCGCTAGCTAGCAGCTAGATAGCTGCTAGATGCGGCTGAACGCGACCATTCATTTGAAATATGAACTGCGTGACAAAGGAATTGTGTTTATCTTAGGCTTCGGGATTTATAACAAAATTTATTTTTAAATTTATCTGTAAAATGTATAGAAAAAGAACTAATGTATTCCTGTAGAAAATTCAATAATCTTTAATTTTTCATAATGACATAAATGCGAAAAGATGGCATTTAATGGTATTTTTTGAAGAAAAACCATTATGAGCTTCAGGTAAAGTGCCATTTCCAGTTATCCGATTTACAGCAAAATCTAATGTTTTTTTTTTTTCATATTAGAATAGGGTAGAAATATAAGGTTTCAGAATTTTCTGAATGATAATATTTGAGATAGAGCGAAGACAAAATCCATACACATACATACACACACACACACACACACACACACACACACATACACACACACGCATATACACACATCACCGTGAAAATGTTAATATTGGATTCTAGGGACCTTAAAACGTGGTCATTTACTAAAATCTCGATATGTGATTTTTAGCACGAGTCCTCTACCTCCCAAGGGCAGCGGGAGGTAAAAATATGTTATGCCAGTGCTATTGGTTTTAAATAAAATTAACAATCACTACACCCCCTAATATTACTTCTGATATTTTCATAATTTTAGGAGAAGTAAATACATCCCTTACACCCGTGAGGGTAGAAAGGTGCAGGATTAAGTAAGTAAGTAAATACATCCCTGACAATTAAAATAAAATTATAATAATTAAATATTTCAGGGAATGAGATACTGTAAAAAAATAAAATAAAAAATCTGATGTGGCCAACACAAAACCTCCCGCTATTTAATTTTTAATAATTTAAATACATACCTACGTATTAACTAATGTTGCAAACTGTTCCATTGCATATAACTATTGCTTTATTTACAATTTTCTTTTTAAAATGTCACTATTATTAATTTGAAGTGATGTTTTTCCACCTGTCAGTTACATTCATTTGAAATATGAACTGTGTAACAAAGAAATTCTTAAAAAAAAAAAACTCTCAACAGGATTAAATCCCAATTACTGAGTAGGTTCACATACACAAACATCCATGCTTAGTAGGATTCGAACCCAGAACCACGAGCGCACTCATGACTAAGAGGCGTTACTCTAACCATTGATCCACTGGAGCCGTGTTTATCTTAGGCTTCGGGATGTATAAAAATATTTATTTTTCATAATGACATAAAATGCGAAAAGATGGCATTTAATGGAATTTTTTGAAGAAAAACTATTATGAGCTTCAGGTAAAGTGACATTTCCGGTTGTCCAATTTACACCAAAATCTAATGGTTTCTTTCCATATTAGAATAGGGTAGAAATACAAGGTTTCTGAATGATAATATTTGAGTTAGAGCGAAGACAAAATCCATACACACACACTCACACACATACATACATACATACATACATACATACATACATACATACATACATACATACATACATACATACATACAGACATCATCGTGAAAATGTTAAAATTGCATTCTAGGGACCTTAAAACGTGGTCATTTACTAAAATCTCGATATGTGATTTTTAGCACGATCCCTATACCTCCCTACCACGAGTAGCGGGAGGTAAAAATAAGTTACGCCAGTGCTATTGGTTTTATATAAAATTAACAATCATTACAACCCCTAATATTACTTATGATAGTTTCATAATTTCAGGGGACGCAAACACAATGGGGGATTACACCATTTTTTTTTTTATAATTTCATCTGAAAATATTAGAAAAACTAAGACTATTGATAAAAATCCGGTGAAAAAATTCCTATTAATAAGCGAGTTATGGTCTCCCGAATTTTGAAAAGATTGACGTGACGTCACATTTATGTGTTTTTATATCAAACTGTTTTCATAATGGACCTAAATGTTCTTGAAATATATGCTATTTTAAGTTATATTTACATAAAAATAAATTAATATTATAACACTGTATAAGTCTACATTATAATTACGGGTGTATTTAAATTATTAAGTTTAATGCAAGAAATTTATGTTAAAATAAAAACTGTTTGGAAACTGCTGTACAGGAATGTTAGCCCCTCCTTTCGAATTTAAATTTCTTAACTTCCATTGGTAGTAATCCCCACTTCCTAACACGCTATTTGTAATGCATGTATAGGCGGTCTCTCGTTCGCCAATCAAAATATTTTCATATTAGTGTCGAAGCGCTATAACAAAAAACCCTTTATTTCCGAAATATCTCAATTATACCATTTCATTATTTTATTAATATTCGTTACTCAGCATATACATTCGTATTTTTTTACTATTTTCCTTTAATTCGATTAAGCCGTAATCCCCCATTTCTGGCAATTAAAATAAAATTATAATAACTAAACATTTCAGGGGATGAGATACTGTAACAAAACATGGCATGCCAGTGCAATTGATGTTTTCATAATTTCCTTGCCGGGTATGAGTTTACTTCTCTGAAAATTATGAAAATATCAGATGTAATACTACGCGGTGTACTGACAGTTTTATATAAAACCAATAGCACTGACATACCATATGTTTTATTTAATTTTTTATAGTATCTCATCACCTGAAGTATTCAATTATTATAATTTTATTTTAATTGCCGGGGATGTGTTTATTTCCCCTGAAATTATGGAAATATCAGACGTAATATTAGGGGGTGTAATGACTGTTAATATTATATAAAACCAATAGCACTAGCCATACAATATTTACCTTCCGTCATAGGTAAGGAAGGTATTGTCTTTGGTCAAAAAATTCGGTGGTGAGTTTTTAATGAATAAGCAGGTTTTAAGATCCCTAGAATACGATTTTACTAATTTTACATTGATGTCTGTATGTGTGTATGTGTGTCCGTGTGTATGTGTGTGTGTGTTACAAATTTTTCTCCGACGATAACCCCAAAACTACAATTCTAAAAATTATGATTCTTTCATATTCCTCTTCTTTACAACCATATGAAGAGCTGATTAGATTTTGGTTATAAATGGTCAACCGGAAGTACCCTTATTTGAAGTTCCTAACAGTTTTTCTGGAAAAAACGCAGTTAAATATCAATTTTCGACATTTTATGATCATTAAAATGAAAGAAAATCTTATTCTCTATACGATTTGATTATACATTTTCCTTCACATTCAATAGATATAGAGTTATAGAGATATTAAGAGAGGTTAACTTTCAAAAATCAGTCAGCTTTGCAAAAATTATGGAAACAGCAGATATATTCAAAAAATTCTAATTGACAGATGTCAGTGTGAAATGCAAAACCAAAGTGGAAAGTATAGGATCAGAAAATAACATAAGTGTCAGAGTGTCCCTTGCAAGTGACTTGCAATTTCAATGCCGGGAGTACGAGGAAGGCCAAAGAGAAGATGGAAGGACTGTGTAGCAGAATATTTGAGAGAGGAAGAACTGTGTGAAGAAGATTCGTTGTATAGCAATGAGGAAGTGTGAAGTGCAATTTACAGAATGTACATTCGTGTTATAATTATATTGGATTTATAGAATCTTTTCAAAGGAACTTGCAATATGGAATTTGTAAAAAATAGTGTGTTCGTGTTACAATTTTACAGGGTATATAGAATCTTTTCCAAGGAACTTTTGGTATCGGATTTGTACAAAATACATCGAAATGACGGAAGGTTTTGTGCTGGCCACAACAGATTTTTTTATTTTATTTTTTTATGGCATCTCGTCCCCAGAAATATTCATTTATTATAATTACACCCCCTAAAATTACTTCTGATACTTTTATAATTTCAGGGGAAGTAAACACATCTCCGCCAATTAAAATAAAATAAAAAATATGGTATGCGAGTGCTATTGGTTTTATAATAATTTTAACAGTCATTACACCCCCTAATATTACTATTGATATTTCCATAATTTCAGGGGAAATACACAAATTCCCGGCAATTAAAATAAAATTGTAATAACTGAATATTTCAGGGGATGATATATGGTTTTATATAATATTAATAGTCATATCAACTCCTAACATTACTTCTGATATTTTCATAATATCAGGGGATGTAAACACATCCTGGCAAGTCAAATAAATTTGTAGTAATTTATAATAATTTAGTATGAGGGTGAGATACCTTAAAAAAATAAAATAAAAAATATGGTGTGCGTAGTGCTATTGGTTTTATACAATATTAATAATCATTTCACCCTCTAACATTACTTCTGATATTTTCATAATATCAGGGAATGTAAACACATCCCTGGCAATTGAAATAAATTTATAATTCAGTATTACAGGAGATGAGATACCTTAAAAAAATAAAGTAAAAAATGTGGTATTCCTAGTGCTATTGTTTTTATACAATGTAACAGTCATTACACCCCATAATATTACTTCTGATATTTCACATTTTATTTTTTTACAGTATCTCATCCTCGGAAATATTCAATTATTATAATTTTATTTTAGTTGCCGGGGATGTGTTTACTTTCCTCGAAATTATGAAAATATCAGAAGTAATATTAGTGGGTGTAATGACTGTTAATATTATAATAAAACTAATAGCACTGGCATACCATATTTTTTATTTTATTTTTTTACGGTATGATGAGTCCCCTGAAATATTCAATTATTATAATTTTATTTTAATTGCCGGTGATGTATTTACTTCCCCTGGAATAATAGAAATATCAGAAGTACCCTGTCCCCTGAAATGTGCAATAAGGTTGGGGTGAAGGGGGGGGGGAGGTAGATGGGCGAACTCTTTTAGTTTTCGTGACCCTAAAATGTATGTCCAGAAGCCTATCACTTGAAATAATATACTTATTTTAAATATAATTTCATTTCTAGGATCGGGCTAGCATCCTCTACAAACATAGTGGTTAAATATTAATGCTTTTGCAATATTTTTAATAAGTACATACAGCGAGTGAATAATAGTACAGAACACTGCAGAATGCCACCGAACGGCAGGGTAGTACAAATGTTATTTTCATTCGAATCCGCTGCCAGGTTCACTCTGATGGTATAAATTAAATTTTCTATACCTGAATAAAAACAAAACGAATTATATACGTTTTCATAAGTATCAAAATTCTAGAATATTGGATTGTGATGTTACCACGAAGAACGGATATATTAGTAGAGTAGGTATTACTAAAGGTTTAGGTTTTACTTTCAATGAATTATTACTTTGAAAAAATCATTGTGATATAATCTTTACCAGGTAGAACAAACTGTTATCCAATAAATTATTTAAAACAATATTTAACTCTAGATCATTTATTGATGTTTTATCATGCAAAAGTTGAATCATTATTAAGGTATGGTATTAGCATTTGCGGCGCGTCTGCAAACGCCAGTAACGTATTTTGAGTCAAAAACGACTCATTCGGTGTATTGCTAATTTAAAATCACTCAACGTATGCGGAGAAGTTTTAGAAATCTAAATGTATTAAGATTGACTCGTTTAATCATTTATGAAAATTGTTTATTTATTTTTTCAGAAAAGGGATACAACAAAGATTTCCATCACTTTAATACTAGGGGGAAAAATTAAATAAGGATTGCTTTTGCTAAATTCAAAATTAGTAGTAACTCACCAAATTCTTTAGGAATTTCAGGTATAAAGGAGGTAACAAATTTAAATACTTTTAAGCAAAAACTAAGATATGCTGCTATGATCTCAATTAATTCTATAACGAGTGACATATAACTTTATTGTTTGTATACATCATGCAATTGCACCTAATTCAAGGTAAAAATTGATTTTACGTAAGTCCGCTATGTAATTAACATTGAATTATGTGGAATATCTAAAACAGTTTATTATCTCGAATTAAAATAAAAATAAAAATTCAAATTAAATTTTATTTAAGAATATTTATAAAGTAAACTTTATACTACACAAACATAAGAGACGGGTTATGACATTTTTAATCATTGATCCGTAATGATAACATTTTAAATTACCAAAAATAGGGGTTCAGTTTACTGTGTAAGAAAATCTATGTAGGCGTACTCATAAAATAAAAGCACGGTCACATTCACATTGATCATCCACACCACAGCATAGAAGCAGTTACGCTTGAGATGAAATATCTGCAACACTGATTGCCAAAACAATGATAAAATGATTAATTGTTCTGAATTTACATGTTTCTGCAATTTGTGCAAATCGGCTTATGTATGCAAATTTTTATAAGTCAATCATTTCGTCTCAATGGAAATTTGAAGTTAACAAAGGTAAAAATTGTTTAAATAAAAAGTGCTACACATTTGACATGAAGTTGTACAAGCAAGTTTGGCATGTTAGCATACACATTTCTGGCACGTCCGTTTCCCGTGGCGTACCCCATATATATATATATATATATATATATATATATATATTTGTCAGCGAGTATAGTTTATGTTTGTTATTACTTGTAATTACTGTTGAAGTGAAAATATGGTCGACAATTATACATTAATTAAATTAAACTTCACTTAAAATTTACTTCCACAGTAAATTTAATGAAGTGAAAAATTGCAACGTGTTTTTTTGACAGCAATAATACAAACGTCATAAAATTAGAAAAG
Source organism: Ophonus ardosiacus (assembly GCA_943142095.1). Lineage (NCBI taxonomy): Eukaryota > Metazoa > Arthropoda > Insecta > Coleoptera > Carabidae > Ophonus > Ophonus ardosiacus. The sequence continues at coordinate 22,779,307 of OW964834.1, read as the reverse complement.
CTGATTCGAATTTGTTCATTTCAATAAATTTACTTGACATCTAAATTTTAAGTTAAGCTTAAATTTTTTTATAAAACCGGCCGTAAGTGAAAAAAAATCTATTTTTAAAAGTTTTTAAATAAATAAAATAAATACGGCATATTACTCATTCTTGGTTGGCCATTATCTACAATACATGTAGATATCGGTAATGATGACGATATATTTTTACGGTGTGGGCGGTTACCAGGCGTCACTTCGTGGACACTCATAGCTAGTGTGGAGAATGCACCACAGGGATCACTTTTGTGCGATTAAAAGTGTGCACTGGCCGGGATCGAACGCAGGTCACCAGATTGGCAGGCACTATAAGCATTTCGGTTGTTCAATGAGCCGGGCAGCCATCCTGTTGAGACCAAATTATGTTTCCCCACGCAAAGTTGTATATAGCTGTTCTAATCTCTGTCTGGAGTAACTCCAAATATTTTTCGTCATTCATTTTTTTATCAATGAAGAAAGATCCTCTAATATTAAACCCCAATATTCCAATCCAAGCTTCGATAATTTTGATTATTTCTCTCCATTTATGCTAAATGTAGACTTGTCAGAGAAATAATTATTCTGTATAAAATTTCTGTCCATATTCACCGTTTCCATGACTTTTTCGCAAAATGACATATGCTTAAATTTATCCTCTTCCAAAATTTCTTGTTGGACGGCAAATTTAAAAGATTTAAATTTGTGTTCCTTTTAAATATTTTTAGGACCGCGGTGTGCTGCAAATCCAGATATAATTTCTCTGAGGATCACATTTGGATTATTTGATACCGCAGCAAATACATTGATTTCGTTAGAGTTATGATCTTCAGCTTTAATATCTTCTTCTGGTGCAATATTTACACGTTTTTTAATTCAAATCTTGCAAGGAACGAACACTGACTCATATTTTTTTTATTGATAATATGAGTTGCTGAAGTCGACGGAATTGATCTATGAGGATATAAATTCGTAAATAGATCTCGCACTTGTCTTATACTATTACCACTGTAAAATAATTTTGAGTGCCCGTTAGGTGACGTTATTTGATCTAACGATTTTCTAATTTTATCATCCAGTTGTAAAATTAACTTTTGCTAAAGGCTGCAAAATACGCACTGGCACTGACCCTGGCAATAACATCCTCATTCGACGAGAATTTGTTCCCGTTGAGCTAAATTTTCAATTTGGGAATAGGAAAAAGTCGCATGCGACCAAGCTCGTAGCCTGATTCGTGCAATTGGTCCCTTGCTACGGTCGATTTGCGGGAGGGCGCAATGTCTTCGAGAAAGAGCATTTTTTTTGCTATTCTTGACCTTTCTTTCAAACGATCCAGTATATCTTTTAGAATCCCAAAAACAGTGGCCATTACCTTCCCAGTCGATGAGATAGTCTTTGCCTTCTTCAGAGAAGCTTCTTTGGTCTCAACAGGATGGCTGCCCGGCTCATTGCACAAACGAAATTAGTTTTTTTTTAAATCAGTGTTTCCCAAATTACTGGATAGGACGGAATGGACCAGTAATTTGGCCAGCTCGATCCCCAGATTTATCGCCAAACGACTACTTTTTATAGGAACATTTGAAAACGAAGATTTATAAAATTAGCCACGTAAATGTAGTCTCACTAAAACAAAAAATAATAGAAGAATGAATGAGAATTACAAAACTGCGAATATCTAATATGTGAAGAAATTTTTATGATCGGCTTGCATTTTGTTTAGCAAATAATGGAGACTTATTGCAGCATTTAATTTGAAAGATATCATTATTACTATTACCTACCTACTTATTTAATTTAAAATCAAAATGAATTAATCTTATTGGCAATAACCAAAATACAAAGGCCCTTTTTAGGACCACAAATATTTTTACAAAAAAGAAAACTTTTGTTTATGTAACATGTAATGTAAATTATAATATTTAATAATAAATTATATTTAATATTTATATTTATAACAATTGTGGTGACGTTGACATTACGAAATAGCGACCATTTTCCTCAAAAAAATTAATTACATTATTACCGGTAATAACAAAAATAAACTAATGCAGCGTAATTTGACAGATAACCCGTTAACAATTGTTAGGTAATTTTTGTTCCATGGCTATCGCTATTTTGGGGTGATTTACGTTATTTTCATACCTAATTTCTGAGGTTGCAAAATTAAAAAAATTAAATTAATTTTGTTTATTGATTTAGATGCAGAACTATTGTTTTTTATCTAAAATAATTAGGGGAGCAGAAAATTACGAAAATATGATTTTACATGTCAATAAGTAATATTTAAGTTATTTGTTTATATAGTAAGTTTTTTTGTAAGATTCTAATTTTTTTTTTTACAAAAAATGATCAATTTGTTATCACAGCCCATCTTATATGGCATATACAGGTTAATTATTTATAATTTTCATTTACGTTTTTGTAATTTTAATTTATTTCTTCAATAAAAATTCACTTCAAGGATATCATTGAATTCGTAATTTTGCGTAGATTTTAAATACATGAAATATATATGATATCCCATTTGAAATAAGAAAATTATTGTCACTTCCGTTGAAACCAGAAGCGCTACCATCGTGCCAAATACTATGATTTGTGAGTCCCTAAGCCTAGTTTACAAATATATTAAGAAAATTAAAAATAATTCTAAATAAAAAAAGTTATTTCGTGTGGACCGTTTTTCAGTGTCGACCTGTATACGGGATGTAACAGCTAAACGAGCTACCTAAAATAATTTCTGTATTATTAAATATACAATAAAATGCTATAAGAAAATTTTATAGAAGACCAAGGGGGACTAGAGAGGAAAATATTTTTTTAAACCAGTTCCCAAGTTACAACACAAAGTTATTTTTTTAATAGGATGGTATACTTTTTATGACCATTCGATAGAGTGTTTCTTTTCTGAATTCAGCAATGTATTCATTTTATATCCTAACAGTACAAAATGCATTAGAAACTTAAATAAATTTTATTTTTTAATTATTTTTCAGTGGGCTATACATGAAAACATTTAATCTTAAATTGACTACTCCCGGAAGCTATATAAATGTTAAGTGTTAAGCTTAAATGTTCCAGTGTACTGGGCTTACATTAATATTTTTTTAAAGATGTCAAAATTCTGTGATCATTCTAAGCAATTCCTAAGAAAATCTTCATGAAAAAAATTTTAATTTCCGTTGGAGAAGGCTGGGAAACAACTCAAATTTTATTTATAATCTGGCAAAAAACCATTAAAACTCTAGTTTTAAAATCGGTGATTAGCTGTTAATGCGGTTTTCCAGAATTATAAACAAATAAAATCTACAATAAATACAAATGTAATATTTTATTTACTTATATGTAAATTCCTAAATAAATATATCACGGCATATATGCTGCTAAATACAAATTCTTCGTAAATTTAATTAAAATTACAAAAAAATCTCACCGAATACCCCTCGACCATTGATAAATACTTATAATTTTCAAGCACGTTGCTTTTAAGTAACAACCGCCCACCTTCGGCGTCTCGGGATATTATAGCTAACAATAATTTATTGTCCATTTAACTTTCCAGAGTCGCTCGGAATGTACACTGTTGTTCTCAGGCATTATTGACCAGTTAACTTCTGTGGTAATCTGTAATAGTGTGTTGAAGTGAAAACTTCTTTAGCTGCACCTTGCACACCTTTTTCCTGGGCAGTGAACAAAACTCATCCGTCACGGTGTTCGGGTAAATTCGGGGAGAGCCGAACGTCACGCGTCATTGTATCGGGTCATAGCCTAATTTGCGTTATTAATACAAGGCCGGAAAACATCACAATAGCTGTCAAGAAGAAACTCAAGTTCCAAAAACGCTGTTTTAGTGTTACTTATTCCTGCTGTCATTACCTATATCTGTGTATAAAGCAGATTGGTACACCCAGATTAGCACACCCAGTAATGGGTAATATGCTGTGATATATATATTTAGTTATTTATATATAAGTAAATATATTGGTGTAAACTTTGTACACTCATTTCAATACTGCCATTTATAATATAGCAAATATTAGATATAACTTAAAGTTGTTGGAAATATCTCGTGTTTGGCATCAAACGAAATTTTTTTCGTGTTGTGTCAAAATGTATTTTAATGACAAAACCGTTGCTATGCAGTAACTGTTGCTCTATTGTAAAGTGTTGACGTTTGTTGACGTTTATCAATGTCAAAATGAAACTAGTGTAATCAAAGTAGGCAACACCGTTTTTTCAATGAAATAGTATGCCTTGATAAAAACAAGCATTGTTATAATAATAATAATAATAATAATAATAATAATACTTCAGCTGTACAATTTCATGTAAAATATACGTCATATAATTTAAAATAAACTGATATAAAACTGTTAATTTCAAAAGGTTATGGGCCCAGAACGTGGGACAGAAGAATATAAACTGATATAAAACTGCGTAATTTCAAAATAAAGTAATCCATCTCTTTTACGAATTTGAGTATATTAAAATAGTACATTACTGTACAAAATATGAAAAAATATATTACATATATTTCAAATATTTCTATTTGATAGGAACCCGTGAATTTTATTATCATGGATTCATGTTATATTTAAGTCACAGAATATACAACATATCATGTAGATATGACAATTTAGTCAGAAAAGCATATTATGGTTACAGTATAATAATAAAAGTTTTGATCTGCAACTAAAAACTTTTTTGTAAATATCTAGCTATTATTTCAGCATATCGTGGACACTATACACTTTTAGTTATTTTAATGAAAATATCTCCACATCCGCCATTAAGTTGTTACATTATTGGAAATTAAAAAGTCGCCATTTTGTGCATTCATTAGGTTTGTTCGAACCTACAATTCTAAGCAGCTCACGAACTAGTGAGCATGCGCATTTCACTCAAAAGCGTTCGAACTCTGTAGTTCTGAAATTCGAAATTCTAAGAACTATCAGTTCGGCGTTCGAACAGGCTAGAACTTTGAATTCAAATTCTCGTGGAACGGTTCTACCAGTTCGAGCAACGGAGCAAGTATTTCAAATTCTAACCATGCGCAGTGAAGTTTGAAGATTCTGTTTGACGTTTAGAAGGCTATATACAAATAATAGGTTAACTAATTTTTTTATTATTAATAATTATTTTACTTAAGGAAAATTTTATAAGTATGTATTGTCTGATATTGTTAATTTTAAATATTTTTATTATTTATTTGCAAAATATTGTCTTCTTCTCCTTATTTTTCTTTGATCATCTACACAACATGATCTTTGTAATTTCTTTCTAACACTTTGTTTTTACAATTAGAGATACTATAATCATATTTATTGCGTTTTATTTTGTTTAAAATGAATATTTTCATTCTTTTTATTATATTTGTTCTACTTTTAATTTTAGTTTATTTTATACATATATTCACTTCGATTTTGTTGTCCATGCTTTATATTCCTTTTGAGGAGTATGTCCAATTATTATTAAGCACATTGAAAATTTAAAATATAATTTTATACCTTTAATTTATTTAATTATATGTATATTTTCTCCTTGATCGCATATTTTAAAACAATTTTCGGTTATTACAAACAAACTACAACAGAGATAATTGAAACAAAAAATACACGACTGTTCGCCTCCACAATCGGGCTGAGAATCCGACAAATGTACGGGACAAATTATACAGTACCGTACCCCAAATTTAAACCAATATGAGCGTTCGAACTTATTCAAGAGAGAACAGTTCTGAATTCGCTTTCTTAGATGTCATGCGCAGAACTCCTAATTCTGGAACAGTTCCGAATTAACGGTTCGAACAAACCTAATATTTTACATTATTGCCACTACTGCTTAGGGCGCAAACTTTTTAAATGACTTTGGTATATCATTGTTATGATTGTGATTAAGTTTAATCACTAGAATGCACGCTAATTGAGTCAGAATAAAAACTGTAGTATATTTTTTTTATTATACAGGTTGTCTCTTAAATAGGGGGACATGGCTTAACCACAGATTCCTGAGGCTAAAATAAGACGATTTAACCAAACTTGCTTCTACCGGAAAGTGTACCATTTAGCCAGAATTCTGCTTCAACGTTGTTCGAAAAAAAATAATTTTTGCTTATAATAACCGGATGCTTTATTCGATTTGGATGAAATTTGGTATGACAGTTTAAATGGTTATAAGTCATCTTTTAAGATGATACTTGTTATTATTAGTGAACCACTAGTGTATGAAATGTAGGTGTCCCAATATTGATTAGACCATAACTTTTTAATGGCCACGCCGATAACGTGAAATTATTTTTTTTAGAAAGATACATTCAATAGCAAACTTTTATCTCTCTGTGTAATTTGTGATATCTGTTACGGTTCAGACAGAAAAAAATAAAACCTGAGTGACTGCATCGTGAATTTTTTAAAAATAATTTTAATCTAGCAGTCTATCCAAATGTCAAACAATTAATTTTAATGACAGTAACGAGTTGCCAATCTTCTCAACTTGTTTAGGAGTAAGCTAACATATTTATACGTGTTATTTATAATAATGGTGGTAAAATACTATTAGGCCGAACAAACAGACGTTACTAATTTCTGAATATTGCGAAGGAATTTTTTGACAATCCATAAACAATTGTTACTGTCATTAGAAATTCGTTGTTTGACATTTGTATAGATTGCTAGATTAAATTTATTTTAAAAAAATTCACGGTGCAGTCACTCAGGTTTTATTTTTTTCTGTCTGAACCGTAACAGATATCACAAAATAAACAGAGAGAAAAAAGTTTACTATTAAATGTATCTTTCGAAAAAAAAAAATCACTTTATCGGCGTGGCCATTAAAAAGTTACGGTCTAATCAATGTTGGGACACCTACATTTCATACACTGGTGGTTCACTTATAATAACAAGTATCACCTTAAAAGATGACTTATAACCATATGAACTGTCATATCAAATTTCATCCAAATCGTATAAAGCGTTCCGTTATTATAAGCAAAATTATTTTTTTTTCAAAGAAATTTGAAGTAGAATTCTGGCTAAATGGTACACTTTCCGGTAGAAGCAAGTTTACATCGACGTCTGGGTCATTAGTACCCGGAACTGTATATGTATATTACATTGTAGGTAAGTATTACATAGTATGGTAAATTAAATAATGGTTCGGTTTAGATATTGTTATATAGTTCTATATCCTTCAAGAATTGTAGTGTGTTTTTAAGGTTGGTGTCGTTGTTTCCCAGAAATTCCCGGAGTGAGCCTAGGAGTTGATTTTGGGTTCTATGTTTCGTGTAGAGGGGGCAGTGAATCAGTATGTGTTCTGTTGTTATTTGTAGTTGGCATGTGGTGCATAAGGGTGAGTTTGTTTTTTTTGTAGAATGTGTTGGTGGGTTTGTCGTGTGTGTCCGATGCATAGTCGAGTTATAATTATTTGATATCTTCTATTGGTAGGTGTTGCCCATTTGGAGGTATCTGTTTTTATTTGCTGTAGTTTATTGTTTGTTAGGTTCTTCCATGTATTGTCCCAGTTTCCTCTTATGCGATCATTCTTCTTTTATGATGTCTTCGGCTGGGGTTGGTATAAATGTAATTTCTTGTTCTTCTACTTCTTTAGCAATTCTGTCGGCTCGTTCGTTTCCAATGATTCCTATGTGTGCTGGAATCCACAAAAAGTAGATACATATATATTTTTTTCTATTATTTTGTGGGTTTCGTCCTGTATCTTCTAGATTTCTGGGATCTTGGTGAATTGTTTTTGCATTTCTTGGAATGTGCTCAGTGAGAATTTTTTTCCCCGATTTCCTTCTTTATTTATCAGGTTTGAGATACAGTATCGCTCTGCAAATTTTCCTGATATTGTATTCGGGAGATGAATTTTTATTTCTTCTTCCCCTATAATAATGGCCCCACCTGTTGTATTTTGGGTCTTGGATCCGTCTGTATATATTTCCTGACTCTGAATTTTGCTTCGTAGATCTTCGAATTTCTGCAGGTATGTAGTAGGCGACGTTTCACTTTTCTTGTATTTAGCAAAACTCAGGATGTAATTTGGTTATTTTTTGTCCATGGGGGGACTTTGTCCGGGTAGTTATGTTCGATAGGTAGGATTTTCAGGTTTAGGCTGGATAGTATGGAGTTTATTTTTTCTTGGAAAGGGGTATTATTTGGGATTTTGAGTGTGTCAGGGTTAGTATTTTCGAATATGTATTGATAGTCTGGGTTTTCTGGGTTTTTTTTTTTTTGCTAATCTAATGTCTTCAAGTTAGAATATTTTGCCATATTATATACTACAGATCCATTAATTAATTATTAATTAATTAATAATTGTGTAGATTTTTATTAGTACGTCTCTGTGGGCTCCCCATTTATTATGACTAAGACATTTTAAAATATTTAGGCTTTTCCAACATTCCTTTTTAAGGTGGTTGATATGTGCTTTCCAAGTTAGACGTGAGTCAAGTATCATGCCAAGGAATCTGATGTTAGAAACATTTTCTATTTTTTTATTGTTTAATTTTATTGTTGGTTTTATTGGGTTGTGTTTTTTTGTAAAATACATCATTTTGGTTTTTTCTTCTGAGAATTGGAAGCCTGTAGCTATCGACCATTCTTGTAGTTTGTTTGTTGCATTTTGAAGTTCATTTTTAAGTGTGGTTATGTTTCTAATTTTATAATATATCGCCAAGTCGTCTGCGAACAGGAAACATTTTACGTATTCTGGAATTTTTTTCTGTAATTTTATTTATTGCAATTAAGAATAAAGTCACGCTTATTATTTCTCCTTGTGGGATACCGTTTTTTTGAACATGTTCGTCAGATAGATATCCGTTAAATCTTACTTTAAATCTGCGTTCTTGGAGGAAGTTATGAATGTAGTGTACTATGTTTCCATTTAGTTGGTATTCCTTTAGTAGTTTAATTATATTATGTTTCCATACTGTATCGTAGGCCTTCGTGATGTCAAAGAATATAGCCGCAACATTTTGTTTGTTTTTGAATGCTTTTTGTATGTCTGATTGTATTGGTATATGTTGGTCTATGGTGGATCTTCCTGTTCTGAATCCGCTCTGGTTATTATTTAATATTTTTTTGGTTTCGAGGTACCACAATAAGCGTCTATTTACTATTTTTGAAGCACTTTACTTAAACAGTTAGATAGTGATATTGGTCTAAAGCTTTGTGCATCTGTCTTATTTCTATTAAGCTTGAGAATTGGTACAGTTACGAATTCTTTCCATTGTTTTGGGAATCTATTTTTAAGCCATATATTATTATAGATTTCTAGGAGTAAGTTGATTGTTTCGTCTAGTAGATGTTTTATGCATTCGTACGTAATTCCGTCTGGTCCAGGACTAGTTGATTTTTTTAGTTCTTTTATTGTTAAAATGAGTTCATTTTTTGTGATTGGTTGGTTTATATCATTTTCGTCATTTTCATTTATTAGTATTTGTTCTTCCTCTATTTTTGTTTTGTATGTGATAAATTCTTTTCTGTAATATTCGTCGCTTGAGTTCTGAGCGAATTTCTCGGCGAGAGTGTTTGCAATGTTTTGGGGGGAGGTTATTAATTTATTATTTTCTATTAATATGTTTGTTGATGTGCTCGAGTGTCCACCTTTAATTTTTTTATTTTCTCCCATATTTCTTTGTCAGGTGTGCTTCATGTGATTGTTTCTATATATTCTTTCCAAGATCTTTTGCTTTGTAATATAGTTCGTCTACTATATACTTTTGCCTGTTTAAGTTTTATAAAATTTTGTAGTGTTTTTGTCCTTTTGTATTCTTTTAGTGCTTTTTTACTATTTTTTACTGCTTCTTCACATTTATCATTCCACAATGGTACAGCTTTTTTATGTTTGTGTTGTTTTATTCTTTTTAGAGCTATGTTTGCTGCTTCTGTAATGTGTTCCGTCAAAATTTTTACTTGTTCATCTACATTGTCGGTTGTTGGTAGATTTTCTATTTTCGCCATTTTGGAGAATGTTTCCCAGTCAGCATTTTTTGTGGACCACTTTTTTATATTTTCTTGTGTTGCTGTTTGTATTTCGAGGTCGGGTGTGTATGATATTTTAATTGGAAAGTGGTTTCCTACGTATATTAAAGGTAGCACAGTCCATGTTAGGTCTTGTGTTATGGAATTGTCGCAGATTGTCAAATCGATACTGGAGAAGTTTCTCGTTCTAGAACAGAAGTGGGTACTTGTTCCGTCATTTAGAAGTGTGAGTTTGTCGTTGTTATATAGGATGTGTTCGATGTGTTTTCCACGCGGGTTTGTATCTTCGCAGCCCCATAGTGTGTTGTGTGCATTGAAGTCACCAGTTATATATAAATGGTGTTGGAAGTTGCATTATGAGTTGTTCTAGTTCTATTGTACAGACTTGTTGATTTGGTGGTAGATAGAGTGAGCATATTGTGATTTTGTTTTTTATGTATGTACTAATTGCTATTGCTTCTAGTGTTGTGTGCAAATTTATTAAATGTGCTTCATTTGAGTGTTTTTTTTTTTTACTAAGATAGCTACTCCTCCACATGCATTGTTGGTTTTTATTCTGTCTTTTCTAAATACTGAATAGTTTTTTAGATGTACTTTGTGTTCAAGGTGTAGTCGGGTTTCTTGTATACATATAATATGTGGATTTGTATCAGCTGCTATTTTTTATAACTCGGCAAGATGGGCGTGGAATCCGTTTGAATTCCACCGTATAATGCTCATTTTTTAAACTTTTTATGTGTCTTGGTTTGCTTGTTCTTCTATGAGTTGTTGTTTTATTCGTCGATGTAGTCTTGTAAATCTGTTTTTGATTATTTTTCGTCTTAATGATGGGTATAAGTCGTTTTGAATTTGTAATAGTTTTTCAGACTCGGTTGTATATTCTCTTGCGATAATTAGCGGGTTGAAAGATCCGTGTGCATTTTCTATGAAGTCTTTAAAACGTTCATAGTTTAGTGCATATTTTTCGGGATTTTGAGATATTTCAATTTCCGTACCTTGCAGGAGTTCTTCTGTTGTTAGATTTGCTGAGTGGTTTATTGATCGCGCTTTTTTTTTTGATTTTCTAGATTCTGTCGATTGTAGACTTTCTAGTGATGCACTTAGATTGTCGTTTTCTATATTATCCATGTCTTCGCTATCATTTTGTCGTTTTAGTTTATTTGTGTTTTTGTTATTATTTGTACCACTGGGTAAGTTCATTTCTTTTTCTATTTGTGTGAGAACTTGTGCTGTTAGTGTGTTTGTGATGTTTTGTGTTTGGGTCATTACTTTTGGTGTTTGGAATAGTATTGTCTTCTCAGGTACTTGTGATTTTTGGGATATTATGTCCTTCTGGATTTCTAGTACTTGTTCTGTGTTTTGGGTGAGTGGAGGAAATTGGTAATTTTGGGTTAGTGGTATAGTATCTGTCATATTATTTGATTTTTGTTGTTGACATTGTGTTGTAGTGTGTCCCTGTTTTTTACATATGAAGCAAGTAGGTGCATCTCCTGAGAGATAGATTCTATATTCAGTGTTGTCGTATATAATTATTAGTGACTGTGGTATTGGTTCGTTCTGTTTTTCAGTTATGTGTACTTGCCGTCTGAAGCTTAAAATATGGGCATATTCATTTTCTTGAAGGCCGGCTTTGAGGAAGGTAATTGGTGAGATTAATTTCATATTTTTTTGAATTAGGGCTTGTTCGATTATATGATGTGGGATTGATGGGCAGACGTTGGAGATGATTAGTCTTTTCGTGGGGGTAATAAGGCGTCTAATTTCTAGTAGTTTGTCATCTACTTCTATATTTTTGTATGTTGTGATTAAATTGTTTACTATTGATTTTAATGATAAATAGATACATATTGGTTTATGTGAAATTCTAGATGCGAAGATAATATCTTTTGGTTCAACAATATTTCCTATTGCAACAACGTGTTGTTTTAATGGTATTTCGTTTATTACATTTATTACAATTGCTTGCTCTTTTGATGGGAAGCTGTAGTTTGAATTTTGTCTCGTTTTGTCGACATAGCTGTTCCTGTTTAGATTGGTTGTGAGTTGGAATTGTATGCGGCGATGGATTTATTTTGTCGGGTAGAGATATCATGTTCGTTTATTTTGGTATGTTTCGCTGTTTTATCAACATAGTTTTTTTGTGTTATTTGTTAGATGTCGCAAGGTGTTTGTTTTACTCAGTTATTGCTGAGTAATGTTTTAAGTAGATTTAGGTTGAGTTTATGAATTTGGAAATAACGGTAGGGATTTGTGGAGGGAATTTGTGGTTTTTGGATTTTGTGATTATGTAGTTCATAAATATGTAATTTGTTTGGCTAAATACCTGTTTTTTTTTTTTTTTTTTTCGTTAGTAACTTTGACACTGTCACGAGACGTTTGCACCGTATCTAGTAACCTTGAAAAACTGTAGTATCTTTTTAATATACCTAATTTATTCAATTGAAATGATATTTTGCGGCAAATCAATGTTTCTTACAGTGAAAATTTAACATCGTATAACTAACGGATAATGTACTAATAGAAAAAGATTTTATTTCAAGGAAAAAATATGCCAGGTTTCTATTATATATATTTTGTTAAGCCAATAATTGAAGATATCTACGGAAGCGTTAATTTTTTGGGAGTTTCTCCATAACTTTCATCAGTAAAATTTTAATAGCACTTAGTTTTTACCTAAATGCTAATAATACACAATTCTGAAAATAAGATCTATTAAGCCAGATATCTTCTAATATTTGTATTATTTGTAGTTACTAATAAAGTCTACTATCTGCCGTGTTATGAACTGCGAAGGAAAGAAAATTACTATTATGAAAACAAAAAGTTATAATATTTCTGTCTTGTAACTAAAATAGTGCTACATTATTTTCAAGGAAATATTTGAAAATGTGTTATTTTATGAGCCTGACGCCAAAAAGAAAACCAAAAAATGGCTATGTAGTTCGCCAAAATATTGTCATATTTAAGTTATATTATTGATATCTTTTGGTAAAGATTTAGTTGTGTAATGAATGTAACATATAAAAATATAACCACTTTGTAAACTGGTTGACAATTATTTGCCCACGTTAACTTTTCCGCAACTATAAAATAATCCCCATTTTAGTAATGCAAACGAAAAAATAACATATTTAGGAGGTATTGGAAGAGGTTATTCTAGCCAATTAGTTATTTTAATTAATGCTATGACGTTGTAGGTACATGAATACAATTGACTACTACTTGGGCGGGAGCAGTCACGAGATGGCATTGTTGTACAATTCAAATGCAAATCATTTAAGCTTTTGAACCCTGAGATACTGAATGTAGGTAATTACAGGGTAATTAAAATATCAAGTACACATGAAACATAAGATAGTTGTTATGATATTTATAAGCTTTCATTTATTTGTATGAAAAAAGTACAATAAAATAGAAGTTTTCACTTCTAACATGCGGTCTTAAGCACACACATTTTTTACTCAAAATGACTCCCGCAATAACGGTTTTATTTTGGCACTCTATTCATGCATCACAGGAGCTGTTTTACAAATTATCCGACACTTTGAAATCATCCTCCACGCTACGGTCTGACAAAATTGATTTGAAAACATATTTAATTAAAAATTATTTCTATTCATTGCAAAATTTCTTTCACTATAATAATTATTCATATTTTTTATGTATTTTGTCATTTTGCTGTGTACTATGTATTACCTATTACAATATGAATGCTTTGACTGACTGATATTATTATCCAATTTGTGCAAGTTAACTAGGGCAATTTTTCTTGTACGAATCGATTTACACAAATTATATCGGCGTGTAAATTCAGTCCATTGGGGAAATATTTCTAAAATATACATTCTATATTACTTTGTATGTATGGAGTCACGCTTACGACATGCTATTTTTCTTTGGGGTTCATCTAATATTCGTAATATATCATACTGTCTTTATAACCGAAAATAGAATTATGAAAGTTATTCCAAGTATCAGAAGGCCATAATGTAACTGGATCTTTTATATTAAAAATGTGACTGGAAAAATGAGATAAATATCTCAAAAATTTATAATTGTAACATAAAAGTTAGATTATCTATGATTTGCAAAAAGTAAGCTACGAAAGTCTGCATACTTGAAAACATAAATGACTATATTCTACCCCTAAAAAGTTCTTATTTACACTAATTTGGTCGTATCAATTTCGCAAAACGAAAAATCATGATGTTTTGAAGTCATTTTTATAACAATTTTTTATATACTTTGTTTTTAATAGAAAATTAAAAGACGTCAAATGTGATGAGACGTTAAAAGTAAAAATTTTCTATTGTGCGAAATTCGTTTTGTAACTTTATATTACATTACTTGTGTTTCTAAACTCGAATAATTCCCCGTTTGCAACTTTCCCATTTCAAATCGTTATACCTATCTGTTTACGAAACTTCTGTATATAGATATGTATTATAACACGTTATTTTTGGCAATGTTCAAACAATATTTGCAACCTATTATGAAAACACCTCTCAAGGATTGTAGAACTATCGTCAAATGAAAGTGATTTAGATATGTGTTTTTCTATTGTGAAAAGTGTGTTTATCACAATACTTACGGATTTACTTACTAAAGGGTCTTTCGATAAGGACGCTCGATTTTTAAATGTAAATAAAACAAGTTGGGTGTGATATATCTAGTCAATTTTATTTTATTTGAAAGATTATATTGTGGCATTAATTATGGAAAATAACGTCGTTCAAATGTCCGCCGCGGTTTTGTTTGGTGGAACGTATTTGGGAGGTCCAATTTTCGATTACTTTGTCGCATAAATCTGGCTGAATTTGCTGGATGGCATTCCTTATGATGCCTTTGTGCACATCATTTGTTTGCGATTTATTCGCATAAACCTGAGATTTAAAATAGTCCCAAAGAAAGAATCCTAAAGGCGTTAAATCGTACAATCTCGGTGGCCAGTTCAAGTCGCCGCCGCGCGAGATAACCCTGCCCACAAATCGCTCGTGCGGATTGTCCATTGTGGCATGCGCTGTGCGGAACGTAGCGCCGTCCTGTTGGAACCACATATCGTCGGTACCCATATCATCCAGTTTAGGGCACAAAAAGTTGCTTATCATCGATCTGTAGCGCTCGGCTTGGACGGTTTTAGCAATGCCAGTTTCGTTTTGAAAGAAGTACGGACCATTGATTCCGTCACACCAAACTCAGCAAACCTTGTGTTTCGGTGATATACGGGTGTTGGCTGATTACCGAACTAATTGACTTGAATTTGGCCACCAAACGTCGAATAGTCGACTTGAACGGAGCACTGATTTTGAAAATAAAATTTGAAGATTTGCAAACGTTATTTTACACTACAACATTCGATGGTGATTTTCCATACATTACTGAACAATTTGCAAAAAAATAACAGATGGTGCTTTAACAACATGGCTGCTAGAGCGTAACAAATTTCGAGCGTCCATATTGAAAGACCCTTTAGCTTAATCATAAAGAATCTTCCCAAAAATATTCAAAATAGCGTGAGATATTTTTAACAGTCGGCGATATCTGCTCTAGCATAAAGAATTCTTACGTATACATAAATGCTGTGTGAAACTTTTCATGACTCAATTTATATTTGATTGTTTTCAATGAATAATCGTTTATTATCCAGATTTTTCTTTACATATTCAGTATTACACGAATCTCAATTATAATTCGTTTGGCATATAAAAAATATTATTTATTCAAAACTATACATTTTATGTTATCCTATACCTGGCGTCTACTTGAAATTTGATATAAACAGATTACAGTGTTGTTATTTTTTTTTATTTTTTAGAGGGATGTTGGAAGTGCAAAACTTATTCAAAATTAGGAGCTATATAATTCGAATATATAGTGGTGGTTCATCAGTATGTTTTCTTTAATAACTATAGTTTTAAATATTATGGGGAAAAAATTTATATTTATTAATTTTTTCATTTCCTTAATCAACATTTTGACTTCATTCATGTTTTCTGTTCCTTTACCTTTTGTGCGTAACTAGTTAGCTTAAAAAAAAAATCAAATTCTTTATTAATTTCTACACTTTTCCGTTGGTAAGTTCTTTATTATCAGATATAGAATTAAATCCTCTGGTTTCCTAATCCATTTGCCCCTTCTTATAACTTAAATTTAGTACGCCACTGCTATGATAACTACTCATGCTGCGCAGCAGACACACTCTGTCGCTGTTACTTAATTTTTTTAACCTTACTTAGACACACTTTGACCTCAAAATTTAATGTTTGTCCTGTACCACAGATTTAAACTTTTTTCGCAGTGGTTTTATTCAAACTCGTACTACATATGTCTGCAACCTTTTTCCACTTTGGTATAACAATTCGCGGAATTTTTGGGTTTATCGCTGATATAGCACGACTAACAAATAACTTAAAGAAGTATAGAATTGTACCAAATATTCAGGAATGAGAATTTTTGCATCTACCCATTTAAATACCGGACTAGTAAATCCCAGAAATACGTTACTATGTTTTGCTTAAAATAAATGGCTGACGGCGGTACCTGCATAATAACAAAACAGGGGTACGTTTAATTTTTTTAGATATATTATGACAAAACTTTCAAACTATTTAATTCTATAAAATGGGATTATTTTTAATTTCATCTAACAGCAGTTCGCAGTTTGCTTATACCTAAGACGAACGAACCATAATCCACGGTATTAATTTTTTAAATACATCCCTGAATCCTGTTGTTAAGATTATTTTAAATACCTCCTAGTATACCAGTGGTATTGGGTACAATTCTAATCTTCTCTAAAGGAATACATAAGAGTCAGTTTCCTTTCAAATTAAATCAAAAGACAAAGTTATGAAAGCAACCACATCTATAAAATAATTTAAACGTCAACTTTCATTCGCTAGTCATACTGTACAGTACTATAACTCGACTAACTTTACAACTAATAAAGAGTTCAGATAAAACCACGGTTAGTGTAGTTGTTGCCGTCCCTGAAAAGCAAGGAATGGTATATTAAGCGTCGATGGGAGCCAACACGGAGCGAAAGGAAGTGATTGACTTTCGACGGATCGCCAATATAGCGGTTAGTAGATAAAAGTATTTCTTTGTTAAGCTAGGTTTTTTTTACTGACTAAATATGAAACAATAATCAACAAAAATGTATTTTTACTGAACAAATATGAAAAAAAAACACTAAACAAAACTTTTTTACTGTACAAAAATACTGTACAAATATGAAAAAATACTGAACAAATATGTTTTTTCCTGAACAATATTACTGAACAAATATGAAAAAAATACTTAACGAAAAATATATTTTAAGTGAACAATTATTATTTATAATACGAACAAACCCAAATAAAATATTAAGCAAAACTGAATAAAATAATGAACTCTTAAATACGTGCCTTTTTATATTTATATATTTTGCAAACTAGAATACCGTTTTTTTTTTAAGGTGCACATAGGAGATTAATATGGGAAATCAATTTTTTGAAGACTGTTGCCCCGTGTTTTGAATGACAACGATGGTTGTTGTATCAAAGAAAGATAAAAAAATCTACAACAACTGACTCCAAATATATGTAAATTATGTAATAATAATTTATTATTTTCGTAAATGATTAAATAAAAAGATTGTAGTCAGAAATAGTTATGAAAAACAACCCCCCACTACTGTGATGTCGGAGTACATACAGCACGTCATGTATAGCCAAAGGAACACAGTTTAGGTTATTTATATAATTAAAAGAAGGCGATAGTTTGTCACATGTTAAACTGTATGCATTTGATATCATATTCTGTTTCAGATATCATGACTTTTTCAAAACATTAAACAAATTTAAATATTTCATTTTAAAAATAACTAGTGGATATTTTGTAATATTTTGCAAATGTGAAAAGAACAATACCTAGTAAAATTTAATACTTAGAATTTTTGCAACAGCTCTATTCTTCTGCCGTATATAATGTTTCTTTATTAATTGTTAAACGTCTCTGACGATGGTCACTAGATTTGAATTTATCCTTCATATTTAACGTTGTATGTAGTCTTGTGGTTAGCATATCAGATTTTTTTGGTCAAAGTTTGTTTAATGATATGAAAGTTCAAATCCCACAAGTAAAAAATTTATAAAATTGTCGTTTGCCTACCAGGTATCGCGTGGTCGAGTGGCCAGTACGCCTGACCATTGCGCTGGAAATCGTAGATTCAATCCCACATGAAATTGTATTTATTATATTTTTATTCAAACTTAGCGAGAATTTGCATGAAGACTAAAAACGTGTTTGAACTTTTTACGAAATTTTTAACGGTTTTTCGGGGTACAAATACGAGCTCGAACGTTGGTTTTATTGAGTGTGTGCTCTCTCAAGGGAGAGTTAGCTTTCCAACGAGCCTTAGACGGTGTGTGCCGTATTCCGCAAACCTGGTGAAGGCCTGGTGAGCGGGTTGGTGATGACCTTAGCTATCTCTGACTCAGTGCTGTTGGTGTGTGCCGGCAGCTCGTGAGAGAGTGCAGAAGGCGTGGTACCGGTGTCCGTAGCCGGTTGTTTCCGTGCAGTGGCGTTGGCCACTGTTTGCCGTAATCGCGATTGTCAATGAGTGTTGGTGTGTGCTAACACTGTAACCGTCCGTTCCGTTTTCAACTTTAGTGTGGGCCATTGTTGACCGCGTATAGTAGAGAAAAAATCCTGCAAGTATCGCTGGTTCATTTGATGATTATTTGCCGATATAATTGTTACTTTGCTTTGTTTTATTTATTACTTTTCGTTTTAATATATTTTAATAAAATATTAAAAATGATTAGAATTCATTTCATTGCCAAAAGCTGAACTACTTTTCCACTAAGCTACCCGAGCCTTTTTGGCGTTCAAGCCACCCTTTTCAGAGACGCTATGAGAGCGTCCTTTACAAGATCGACCATCTCTCCTTGTGCTGTTTTCTGACTAATTGGAGCCCGAGCAATCCTTTTGACAGCACGGACAACAAAAGAGAACGTCACGTGGAGATTATAGGTCACGACCCAATGCTAGTTTCGCGAGCGAACGAAGTCGTTTTACAAAATAGAGTACCGAGCAGGGACGTCTTTACACGCCACATTAAAAGAATTCTATTATAAAATATGAATGTGTATTTGTGTGTATATACCTACACATACATGTTTTTATTTTTGAATTGTTTAATTTTTGCTGATGTTTTTTTTTTATTATCTCTGTTCGAAATTAAATTTTAGAACATTTATTACACTGTGTAGCATAAATGTGTAAATTACTTTGAATTGGATTGGTCCTGTTGATTGGCCAAACCACAAATAAGTAAATAAATAAATAGATAAATAAACGCAAGTTGTAGTTAAATTAAAAGGTAAGCTAGCTGCGTATTAACATAGCCAAAAAAAAAAACTTGAAATTTCACGCACATATTTTTCGCCATTGATCTTTTTCAAATAGATACATCTTTATAATCGATCCTATGGGAATACCCTCTAGTAAAACTTGACGGACATAATTTCAGTGTTGATAAAATGCTCATACATCATTTTCAAAAATGTTTTTATTTGACATGTGTCTGATAATTTTGTGTTTTTATTTTTTAATCTTTTGCATATTACATACAAGTGTTTTATTATATGTAATATTGTTTTGTAGTAAAAGAAGACTCAATATTATGTTGAAATGGTAAATTTATAATACATAATTCCCTGGGTCACAGCAGAAGCGTATTGTTACGACCCCTGGAATTCTGCTACCTCCAAGCTGTACCACCGTCTGATTTTGAATATATATATAAAAAAAACTGGCTGAAAAACGTTGGAAAGAATGGCGACGATTCCAAGAGACGGCATGTGGGATATATGTATCTCTTAATTCTGTCACTAATCTTATGTATCCTATGTCTATTATGTTTTATGGCTTGGACATGAAATAAATAATATATTTTTTTTAAATATAACCTAATGTTTTGAGCGAGATTTTAAGTATATGTACAAGTAAGATGGATAAAACTAATTCTTTTGCTATAATATTTTTTACAAATTCCAAATCATGCCTGTGCTTGCGAATTTATTTATTTAGAAAAGTGTCAAAAGCCCGGGCTTCTGAAATAATACGCCATATATGGCAACAACATATATATTTAAACCTACATTGTTTTCATTTCATTTTAGTGATATAAATATAATTATAAAATTTAGTTAACCTTGTTTTAAATTGTTAAAACAATATGCCCGGCTTACTTCTCGCATTTGCATATGCGCTAAGTTTGAATTGCATGCTAAATTAAATTAAATTCAATTGGATGCTAGGTGCACTGGAAGTGACAGCATTACCATATTCAAGTATTGCGCGTAATCTGGAGAATAATAATTAGGGCTGAGTGTTTTCCTCCTCTTTGCTTCATACTGTTAATTTTTACAAATTAAAAATGTGCAACGGTACTCTTGAGTTTTAATATCCTAGTATCAGATAATCCCATATTACGTATATATTTAGTTACGTATACACTTACACTGCGATCTTGAGAATAATAAATCATCACATGTCTAGTTTTATTAGAAAACTCGGTAAATAAATAAAATGAAGGCAATGGCGTTAAGTGTATCTATTTTAAAATTCCTAAAATAATTAATCCCAACAGGTACTTATTAACTACACGCCGAAACCATTATGTTATTAAATAGACAAGTAGATAACAGCAATATTATTCAACTTTTTCTGTGTCACCCATTAAGAGCATACCCGGTGGATGAACGATTTAAAATTTGTAATACGTACAGACGTAAGTTCCATGGTCCCCCTTCTACTTTCTAAGAAAATTTTCTATTTTTATCAGCTGTCTCTTTCCTACATATGCGAACTCATCTATGTCACTGACCGTTCTTTTCTAACCAGCCATGACTCCTCCCAAGCAAACAACCAACTAATTTTTACAACTGTTTCTACATAAAGATTGTTCTAAACGAACAGGACAATTTCTCAAAATTTTGTAATTTTATGCTTGGGGTTTGTAGCAATATCATTTGAAATTTTTATAAGAGTAGCGGAAGTATTTAAGATTGTGTGAGTATAGAATAATTATTTATTAATTTATATAAGTAGGTATATAACCAGTAAATAAATAAAAAAAGAATTGATCCCTGTTAATAAGGCTAAATTACATTTGTATTTTGTTTAAAATCATAAATATAAAAATAGTATTCAGCAATATCAATGAAAAAACTAAAAATTGTTAATTTTACATATTTAATTTAAAATTATTTTAATGTTGTTACATTTTCCTGCAAAATTACTGAGAGCTTTTTAATGGTGCGTCTGTGAAAATTACGTTCTGTTCACAATAATAATTACAAATAGGTATTATTATTATTATTATTATTATTATAAAAAAAATAAAAATTATTTATCTCACATATTTAAATTTATATTATTTTAATGTTATTGTACATTTTTTTTCAAAATTATTAAAAATTTGAGAAATTTTTGATACCGTGTCTGAAAAAAATACGTTTTGTTCATAATAACTGGAAATAATAATAATAAAATTTGCTGGCAGTACGGCAGTGTGGTTAGAGTGTCACCTTTTTGATCGGAAAGTCCCCAGCAGCGATGTATGAATGCCCAGCAACTAAAAATTTATCATACTGCGGCTCGGTGCGCCCAGCGCCCTTACACAGAAAGGTACAAAAAGGGTTACAGATTATATATATATATATATATATATATATATATATATATATATATATATATATATACAGGTGTCTCAGGACGTGCTTACGCTATCTATATTTTAAATACTATTTAATATAATTTAACAAAATTTGGTATCTAGAGGTTATCCAACATGCCCATTTTAACTAAAATATTTTCAAAGCAGTAGCACTTCCGGTTTGACTGGAAATTGACCTCAACTTTCTTATTTTAAATGGAATACGCTATATTTTATTTTACGATTGAATACAGCGGAAAATTTTACATATGAAGCAATAAAAACATTTTACTCATGATCAACTACTTCCGGCGTTATTCAACTTTTTTTGATTTTTTGTCTGAAATCCGGCACATTTTCAAAACTCTGTATATCGGGAAAGAGATCGAATTTTTGTAATCTGAAAGAAGGCTTTTATAAAGGAGACTTTAAGCTACATTACCCATAGAAGAATCCTCGATTATTTATAAAAATGTGACGGGTATGTTACACTAAAATTACAGTTGACAAACTTCAAAAAAGACAATTTTTTTAAATGGAACCCCCCCGTTTTTATTACATAAATGTGTTCTACGGCAAAAAATAAGGGTACTTTATGTAACATGTCCTATGTTGAAAGTTGATAGAATTTCAGTAAATTAGAAAAACATGTAATCTTTTTTTTTTGAAGTTTGCCAACTGTAATTTTGGTGTAACGTACCCGTCACATTTTTATAAATAATCGAGGATTCTTCTATGAATAATGTAGCTGTTTCTTAGTTGTTACCTAATTTTTTTGCATAATTGACTTTTTCTAAAAATTAAAATATGAAAACCATTCATAGATCAAAAATAAAGATAAAAAACCTTCATGACTTCCCCATATGGGACGCCTCTGGTTAAGATACAAAAACAAAAGAAAATTTAAATATGCATCTCAGTATGTAGTTTCCTCGTATCAAGTTTCAAAATTTTAGTGCAACTAGCATCAGAGTTATTAATAAAAATGTGCTTGATGAGGTGCATTTTTAAAGGCCTGTAACTATGTAACGAGTAGTTTCCGGACATACCTTCATATGACATTTTTTACTCAAAATGATGTCAGGAATAGGCTTTTAATTTCTTTTACACGAGTCCTAATACAGCCTGTATATACAGGGTGTCTCTTAAATAGGGGGACATGGCTTAACCACAGATTCCTGAGGCTAAAATAAGACGATTTAACCAAACTTGCTTCTACCGGAAAGTGTACCATTTAGCCAGAAATCTGCTTCAAAGTTCTTCGAAAAAATATTAATTTTGCTTATAATAACCGGACGCTTTATTCGATTTGGATGAAATTTGGTATGACAGTTTATATGATTATAAGTCATCTTTTAAGATGATACTTGTTATTATTAGTGAACCACTAGTGTATGAAATGTAGGTGCCCCAACATTGATTAGACCATAACTTTTTAATGGCCACGCCGATAACGTGAAATTATTTTTTTTCAGAAAGATACATTCAATAGTAAACTTTTCTCTCTCTGTGTAATTTGTGATATCTGTTACGATTCAGACAGAAAAAAATAAAACCTGAGTGACTGCATCGTGAATTTTTTAAAAATAAATTTAATCTAGCAGTCTCTCCAAATGTCAAACAATTAATTTTTAATGACAGTAACGAGTTGTCAATCTTCTCAACTTGTTTAGGAGTAAGCTAACATATTTATTCGTGTTATTTATAATAATGGCAGTAAAATACTATTTGGCTGAACAAATAGATGTTACTAGTTCCTGAATATTGCGAAGGAATTTTTTGACTACACAAAAACAATTGTTACTGTCATTAGAAATTCGTTGTTTGACATTTGGATAGATTGCTAGATTAAATTTATTTTTAAAAAATTCACGGTGCAGTCACTCAGGTTTTATTTTTTTCTGTCTGAACCGTAACAGATATCACAAATTACACAGAGAGAGAGAAAAGTTTACTGTTGAATGTATCTTTCTGAAAAAAAATAATTTCACGTTATCGGCGTAGCCATTAAAAAGTTATGGTCTAATCAATGTTGGGGCACCTACATTTCATACACTAGTGGTTCACTAATAATAACAAGTATCATCTTAAAAGATGACTTATAATCATATAAACTGTCATACCAAATTTCATCCAAATCGAATAAAGCGTTCGGTTATTATAAGCAAAATTAATATTTTTTCGAAGAACTTTGAAGCAGATTTCTGGCTAAATGGTACACTTTCCGGTAGAAGCAAGTTTGGTTAAATCGTCTTATTTTAGCCTCAGGAATCTGTGGTTAAGCCATGTCCCCCTATTTAAGAGACACCTGTATATAAAGTGCCACCATTGGGATCTCGAGAACTATAAGAGATACGATGTCGGTTAAATGGAACTTTTTGTGCGCTTTTGGGAGGCCATCTCAGATATGCTTTTGTTTTTCCAAAAATTCTCATAGGGCACTAGATAATAACGAAAAACTGAATATTGTTGATTTTTTCTTTTTTCTTTTTCAAATAACTTCTGTATTCTGTATCTATCAGTAATTGAGAAAAACGTTTCAAATATAAAAGATAGATATTTTTATTATCTAATCA
This sequence comes from Ophonus ardosiacus, assembly GCA_943142095.1. NCBI lineage: Eukaryota > Metazoa > Arthropoda > Insecta > Coleoptera > Carabidae > Ophonus > Ophonus ardosiacus. Next base: position 22,755,032 of record OW964834.1, on the reverse strand, counting down.
GTGGCGTGCGAAATAAATTTTTATATTCTTAAATTTTTGAGATATAACACAAACTTATATTTTTTTAAATGGAACCCATATCTGATTTCGGTGTCAAAAAAATCATTATTTTTTTCTCTTTTGAATGATGTAAGGGTTATTATGTTTTATATTTGTTTTGCCTTCAAAATTATTATTTTTTCCTTATTTTGTATTAAATTTATAATTATTTTGAAAATATTAGTAGATTTCTATTTAGAAATACTCCTTGTATTTAAATAATATATTTCGTTAGAAAATTTTGTTCAAAACTCGTATCAAACTAATTTTTATAATATTTTGTATCTTTTCGCCCTTGGCACATTATAGTGTAATTTGTAATTATGAGTCTAGAAAAAAAATATTAAGTAATAAAGGCATAAAACAAATTATTTCTATCAAATACAATATAATTAATAAAAATAATAATGTTTTTGGGAAATAATAAGATAGTTTAGGAAAATAAAGAGAAAAATTAAATTTTAGGAGTAAAACAAATATAAAACATAATAACCCTTACATCATTGAAAAGAGAAAAAAATAATGATTTTTTTGAGACTGAAATCAGATATGGGTTCCATTTATAAAATATGAGTTTGTGGTTTGTGTTATATCTCAAAAATTTACGGATATAAAAATGTATTTCGTACGCCATTGGTTAGTTAATAAAAATATCTATCTTTTATATTTGAAACGTTTTTCTTAATTACTAATAGTTTAGAAGTTATTTGAAAAAGAAAAAATCAACAATATTCAGTTTTTCGTCATTATCTAGTGCCCTTGGAAAAATAAAAGCACATCTGAGATGGCCTCCCAAAGGCGAACAAAAAGTTCCACTTAACCGACATCGTATCTCTTGTATCTCTTATAGTTCTCGAGATCCCAATGGTGGCACCACTAAATGGGATATATATATATATATATATATATATATATATATATATATATATATATATATATACAGGTGTCTCTTAAATAGGGGGACATGGCTTAACCACAGATTCCTGAGGCTAAAATAAGACGATTTAACCAAACTTGCTTCTACCGGAAAGTGTACCATTTAGCCAGAAATCTGTTTCAAAGTTCTTCGAAAAAAAATTAATTTTGCTTATAATAATCGGACGCTTTATTCGATTTGGATGAAATTTGGTATGACAGGTCATATGGTTGTAAGTCATCTTTTAAGGTGATACTTGTTATTATTAGTGAACCACTAGTGTATGAAACTTAGGTCTCCCAACATTACATAGACCGTAACTTTTTAATGGCAATGCCGAAAACGTGAAATTATATTTCTTCAGAAAGATACATTCAATAGTAAACTTTTTTTTCTCTGTGTAATCTGTGATATCTGTTACGGTTCACCCAGAAAAAAATAAAATCTGAGTGTCTGCATTGCTAAATTTTTAAAATAAATTTAATCTAGCAGTCTATCCAAATGTCAAACAAGTAATTTTTAATGACAGTAACAATTGTTTTATGAGTTGTCAAAAATTTTCTTCGCAATATTCTAAAATTAGTAACATCCGTTTGTTCAGCCTAATAGTATTTTACTACCATTATTATAAATGAGACGATTACATATCTCAGCTTCCTCCTAAACAAGTTGTGAAGATTGACAACTCGTTACTGTCATTAAAAATTACTTGTTTGACATTTGGATAGACTGCTAGATTAAATTTATTTTAAAAATTTAGCAGTGCAGACACTCAGATTTTATTTTTTTCTGGGTGAACCGTAACAGATATCACAAATTACACAGAGAGAAAAAAGTTAACTATTGAATGTATCTTTCTGAAGAAAAATGATTTCACGTTTTCGGCATTGCTATTAAAAAGTTACGGTCTATTTAATGTTGGGAGACCTAAGTTTCATACACTAGTGGTTCACTAATAATAACAAGTATCACCGTAAAAGATGACTTACAACCATATAAACTGTCATACCAAATTTCATCCAAATCGAATAAAGCGTCCGATTATTATAAGCAAAATTAATTTTTTTTCGAAGAACTTTGAAGCAGATTTCTGGCTAAATGGTACACTTTCCGGTAGAAGCAAATTTGGTTAAATCGTCTTATTTTAGCCTCAGGAATCTGTGGTTAAGCCATGTCCCTCAATTTAAGAGACACCCTGTATACAGGGTGTATCAAGATAATGGAACAGTGCCTTTCATTCGTGTATGTGAAAAGATACAGAAAAAAGTGATTAGGATATTTTGTAAGGGATAGAGGGGGACACATTTTAGCATAAACTTTATTATTATAAATCCAGTGGTACTCAAACTATAGGGAAATATTATATTTTTTTAAATGGCATTATATATATTTTATTAACTCATTAAATAGATAATTTTGTTCTGAATTCAACGATATAATAATATCATACCCTTACATTGCGAAAAAATTTATAAAAATTAATTCAAAGTTAGTATTTCATTGCTACTGTATCTAAGTAATCTGAGCAAACATTTAATCAAAAAAACAAAAAATTTATTTTAAAAGTTAAATTTATTGCCAAAATCGTAGCTTACTTGAATGTAATAAAACTAAAATAAATTTTATTTTGTTTTATTGATTGAAGGTTTGCTCAGATTACTTAGATAAAGTAGAAATGAAATATTAACTTTGAATTAATTTTTATCAAATTTTTCGCAATGTAAGGGTATGATATTATTATATCATTGAATTCAGAACAAAATTCTCTATTTAATGAGTTAATAAAATATATATAATGCCATTTAAAAAAATAAAATATTGCCCTATAGTTTGAGTACCACTGGATTTATGATAATAAAGTTTATGCTAAAATGTGTCCCCCTCTATCCCTTACAAAATATCCTAATCACTTTTTTCTGTATGTTTTCACATACACGAATAAAATGCACTGTTCCATTATCTTGATACACCCTGTATATATATATATATATATATATATATATATATATATATATATATACAGGGTGTCTCTTAAATAGGGGGACATGGCTTAACCACAGATTCCTGAGGCTAAAATAAGACGATTTAACCAAACTTGCTTCTACCGGAAACCGGAAAGTGTACCATTTAGCCAGAAATCTACTTCAAAGTTCTTCGAATAAAAATTAATTTTTCTTATAATATTCGGACGCTTTATTCGATTTGGATGAAATTTGGTATGACAGTTTATATGGTTATAAGTCATCTTTTAAGGTGATACTTGTTCTTATAAGTGAACCACTAGTGTATGAAACTTAGGTCTCCCAACATTAATTAGACCGTAACTTTTTAATGCAATGCCGAAAATGTGAAATTATTTTTCTTCAGAAAGATACATTCAATAGTAAACTTTTGTCTCTCTGTGTAATTTGTGATATCTGTTACGGTTCACACAGAAAAAAATAAAATCTGAGTGTCTGCACTGCTAAAATTTTTAAAATAAATTTAATCTAGCAGTCTATCCAAATGTCAAACAAGTAATTTTTAATGACAGTAACGAGTTGTCAATCTTCACAACTTGTTTAGGAGTAAGCTAAGATATGTAATCGTCTTATTTATAACAATGGTAGTAAAATACTATTAGGCCGAACACACGGATGTTACTAATTTTAGAATATTGCGAAGAAAATTTTTGACAACCCGTAAAACAATTGTTACTGTCATCAAAAATTACTTGTTTGACATTTGGATAGACTGCTAGATTAAATTTATTTTAAAAATTTAGCAGTGCAGACACTCAGATATTATTTTTTCTGTGTGAACCGTAACAGATATCACAAATTACACAGAGAGACAAAAGTTTACTATTGAATGTATCTTTCTGAAGAAAAATAATTTCACGTTTTCGGCATTTCCATTAAAAAGTTACGGTCTAATTAATGTTGGGAGACCTAAGTTTCATACACTAGTGGTTCACTAATAATAACAAGTATCACCTAAAAGAATGACCTATAACCACATAAACAGTCATACTAAATTTCATCCAAATCGGATAAAGCGTCCGATTATTAGAAGCAAAATTAATTTTTTTTCGAAGAACTTTGAAGCAGATTTCTGGCTAAATGGTACACTTTCCGGTAGAAGCAAGTTTAGTTAAATCGTCTTATTTTAGCCTCAGGAATCTGTGGTTAAGCCATGTCCCCCTATTTAAGAGACACCCTGTATATATATATATATATATATACCGTGTGTCCCAAGCAAACCTTGACATAGGCATTTAACATGAGAAAACAGTTTTTTGTAAATAAAAAGTGTCCGGCAGACGATTAAGCCATTATATTGCACATGATTATAGTACATTACTTCATGTTCATTATTTAATATTAATTACTTTAATATTATTGCATAAATTAAAGAAAATTATAAATATATCTAAAAAAATATTTGTTTCACTATTTTATAACGTGATATCAAAATTATTTTATTCGCTATCATGGCCGAGTGGATAGCATGCTTGCCTGTGGAACGAGGGATCGCCTATGGATTAGGATTCGAACCCGGGTCAAGCTAAACTTTTTCATATATTTTTTTTATTTATTGATTAATTACGAATTATATTAAAAATATTATAAGATCATAAATGTGAAAGAATTTAAATTACAAATAAATTTCTATCGTGACATAGGTAAAACTAATTTCAATGGAAGTAGTAATCACGACTCAAAAGCAAGAAATTAAGCTATTCCACCTATTTTTTTTAATAAATATAGTAAAAACACAATACATACACATATTCATTGTAACCCAATCATGTTTTATTAAGATCTAAAGAAAATATCATACATTTTTTATTATATCAATGTATTGATCATTGTAATCAATGTATTGATTATTGTAATCAATGTATTGATTATTGTAATCAATGAATTGATTATTGTAATCAATGAATTGATTATTGTAATCAATGAATTGATTATTGTAATCAATGTATTGATTATTGTAATCAATGTATTGATTATTGTAATCAATGTATTGATTATTGTAATCAATGTATTGATTATTGTAATCAATGTATTGATTATTGTAATCAATTCAAGTATAAACAATGAAATAATTTTTTTCGGATTATGTAGATGCCATTAAAATTAAAATATTCTATTAATCAGCGAAAAGTTCTGTGCTATTTAGTTCTAGTACATTTTCGCGCCTTTTTCTTGAGGTTATCGAATTTTCTCTTTATTTATTACACAGTTTTAGGTGGATTTGAATTGTTTTATTCTTGTATGGTATCCATTCTTTTACCTTTAAATGAAACATATTTTCTGATAATAGCATAGGTCGGGCTAAATAGCATAACAAGTTTTTTTTATTGTATTGTTAACGAATTAATAATGTAATAAATCATTATGAACTAATTTACAGTTAAATATTTTCTCTGCTATTGTTTAAATACAAGTAAAATAAAAAAATACTGCGTAATCAAAAACTTAATAATTATTTGAAGTAAAAATTATTTTTCTTAATAAATTTTGTGGCCCTGAAAAGGGCCTGTTTTTTATAGCATAGAAAAATAAAAATAATGCTATATTAAATATTCAAAATGAGCGCCATTCTGCGCCAAACAATAACCTAATCGGTTGTAAAATTCTTGACGCACTTTACTTAATTGTTGAGGTGATATATTTCGGCAGGCAGTAACTATTTCTGTTTTCAGGTCTTCAATGGTTACATACTCTTTATTATGTTTGAATATAATTGATTTTAAATATCCCCACAAACAAAAGTCCATAGGGTTTAAATCGGGAGATCTTGGTGGCCAATTAATTGGACCTTGTCTGCCAATCCAAGAATCAGGAAACACATTATTTAAATATTCTCGCACGTTTGTTGTGCAGTGAGCAGGACAACCATCATGCTGATAATAGATTTGTACATTTTGTGCAATTTCGGCAATTCTTGGGCCTATAACATTTTGCAGCATATCAAGATATTTCTCTCCTGATAGAGTACCATTGATAAAAAATGGTCCAATAATATGTTGCCCAAGAATACCAGCCCAAACATTTACTTTTTGGGGGTATTGAGTCCTGGTTAAATTTTGCAAGAACGGATTAGTTTGAGCGAGGGTCATCCACTGGTCGGAATTAGTGTACATAATATGCGGAATACATGGGAATACATTCGGAATAATGGGAATAGGTTGGAATACATGGAAAAATATTGGAATATTCGGGAATATCTCAGAATACGCAGGAATACTTCGCAATACACAGGAATACTTCGGAATATCATAGGAAAACTTCGGAATACCCTGGAATAAATTTGGAATATTTCTACTTTACTTGTTAGAACGTGATTGAATAAACTAGTACTGCGGTTACCTACAAGTTTTTCTGTTTATTATTTTTTTTGCCAAGTATTTAGTAGTTTATATAATTATTACTTTTTGACACATTTTAGTGGAAGTATACATATATTTTAATTTTTTCTAAATGTACTTAATAACACTACGTTATAGTATTGTATTAAGTAACGTGCAAATCTGATTTTCATGAGAAAAAAAAATCTGTTGTGGCCAGCACAATACCTCTCGACATTTCCATTTTATGTTATATAAGTATTGTATTGCACTTCGCTATCGAACCGTCGTTTTATAACAAAAAAAATTACAGAACTTTACCCAAATATTGTTTTTAACTTGTCTTCTGCACACATATAGTTCTAACTATATCTATTTTTCATTGTATGAGGAAGTTCCTAAATGTCAGAGATTCTTCCAATTCATTATCAAGATTGGCGGTATTTCTTATGGATATATGCATTTTTCCTACAATTTTAAATATTTAATTAAAAAATCAATAAGAAAGATTAAATGTACTTCCCAGCAAAATGGCTCCGCCATTTATTATAATGGTCAATGGTATCTTGGTAGAATTGTAAACACTAATGGGGATATTGCGAGGTAAAGTTTCTTCAAGCTGATCCACAAGAATTTAAATGGCCACGAAAAAATGACATACATAATGTACATAAAGATTTTTACCTCTCGCTAAGAGAGATATTGGAATCATGCTAAAATTCACATATCCAGATTTTAGTTGATAAGCACGTTTTAAGATCTCTATAATCTGATTATAACATTTTTACGATGATGTCCGTGTGTGTATGTGTGGATGTTGGAACTACGGTTTCTCAAATACTGTAATATTTAACTGCAGTTTCCTCAATCTGACAATCCTGGGAAGAGCTGATTAGATTTTGGTAACAATTAAACAGCCGGAAGTAATAGTTTCTTTAAAAAAAACTTCTATTATTTTTTGAAAATTTCTGTTACTACTATTATTGAAGAACATAATATTCTACATCTGATACATTTAAAATTTTTATTATATCTTGTATAGATTTAGAGGTAAAGGCACTGTAATATATAGAATAAATCTAATCGCAGAGGCCAAGGCACTAAGGAAACCAGTTGACAAATTCTGTCTATAACATAGTTTGTAAATGGTAGATATCAGTGTCAAAAATAAACAGTTTTAGTGACATTCTGAAAGCTTTTTCTGGGAAGTACATTGAATCATTCTTATTGTTATATTAATTAAATATTTAAAATTGTAGGTAAAATGCATATATCCATCAGAAATACCGCCAATCTTGTTAATGCTTTGGAAGAATCTCTGACATTTAGGAACCTCCTCATACAATGAAAAATAGATATAATTAGAACTATATGTGTGCAGAAGACAAGTTAAAAACAATATTTGGGTAAAGTTCTGTAATTTTTTTTGTTATAAAACAACGTTTCGATAGCGAAGTGCAATACAATACTTATACCGTGAGTATTTTTTAACGTAAAACATTGGATTTGCTATATCTATGGTTACGACTTAACATATGATTGACAGTAATATATTTGCCTGTCCCATTTAAAATGGAACACAGGGAACGAATTTGACATTTGACAAGACGTCAATAGAGGTTATTTTTGTTTAAATAATTATACCTGTTTTCTAAAAATTTAATTTAATTGTAGATAAAATATTGTGTGCACCTTGTGCCCGAAATATGTTTAATGCTCTGGAGTGGTTTTCTTACAGTATTTAAATATAATACTTTTGTTAAATTCGTTCCCTATATTTCATTTTAAATGGGACAGGCAAATACATTGCTATCAATCAAATTTCGAGTCGTAAACATGGATATGACAAACCCAATGTTTCACGTTAAAAAATACTCACGGTATATAGCCTAATATGGAAATAGCGAGAGGTCTTGTGCTGGCCACAACAGATTTTTTTATTTCATGGTCCAGTGTATTTAGATGGAACTGGATCATTTAAAATTAAAAACTCCGAGCGAATATTAATAAATAATAAATACAAATGGTTAAAAAAATAATAAATACAAAAAACTATTAATAAAGACAAAACTCCGTCATTTTTATTACACTCAAATTCAAACTTCAGGGCATAAACAACGGCACAAAATACAATATACATATTGAGAATCTACAAGAATATTTAGGAATACACTGAAATACTTTGGAATATGAGGAAATATTTCGGAATACACGGGAATATTCAGGAATATATATAAATATTCCAAAATATTTCGGAATTCACTGGAATATTTCGGAATACCGAGCTATTCCCTGGAATACTCCGGAATATGTCATTTTTATAAAAGTATTCCGAAAAATGGGAATTAGTGTACAAATTGTGAGGTAGTGGTTGACCCCTCGAGTTTGAGACCAAATTCTATCATTTTGAACATTAGGCTCACTATTCAGTCCAAAAGTGCATTCATCCGTGAAGCAAACACTTTTGAGGACATTCATATTTCTGTTTGCCATCTCAAACATAGTTTCGCAAAATAAAATTCTTTTTTCTTCGTCCCCGGCCACTAATTGTTGATGGCACTGAATTTTATAGCTGTGATATTTATATTTCTTCAAAATGCGGTGTACTTCGGATTTACTTTGTCCAATTTCAAGAGCTAGAGCTCTCAAACTAATCCGTGGATTTATATTAATCGTAGCCAAAACATTTTCTTCTCTCTCATTGGCTTCTTCATTAGGTTCTATTCCTTGATTTACTACTGGATGTGAGGCAGCACATGCAGTATTTTCAAATTTAATTATAATTTGCCTTACTGTTTCGGCCGATGGAAAGTTCTCATTCATACCAGCAAAATAATCGGAAATTTCACGCAGACTTCGTCCTCCGTAATACATTTTTATAATATTCACTCGATCGTTAACGTTTAAGAAATACATTTTGACACGAATATTCGATTAGACAAAAAACAAAACAAAGTAGACAATGGACACATTGTTGACAAGAAAATCAAAATAAATACTTTAAATAATTGTTATAGGAAAAACTTATTTCTAAATTATTGAATTTTGAAATAAAAGATAGACACTAAAAATGATAATATTATATAAATAAAAATAAATGGTGTTAAAAATGACAAAATTGATTACAATAATCAATACATTGATATAAGAAAAAATGTATGATATTTTCTTTAGATCTTAATAAAACATGATTGGGTTACAATGAATATGTGTATGTATTGTGTTTTTACTATATTTATTAAAAAAAAATAGGTGGAATAGCTTAATTTCTTGCTTTTGAGTCGTGATTACTACTTCCATTGAAATTAGTCTTACCTATGTCACGATAGAAATTTATTTGTAATTTAAATTCTTTCACATTTATGATCTTATAATATTTTTAATATAATTCGTAATTAATCAATAAATAAAGAAAAAAATATGTAAAAAGTTTAGCTTGACGGGGATTCGAACCCTAATCCACCGGCGATCCCTCGTTCAGCAGGCAAGCATGGTATCCACTCGGCCATGATGGCGAATGAAATAATTTTGATATCACGTTATAAAATAGTGAAACAAATATTTTTTTAGATATATTTATAATTTTCTTTAATTTATGCAATCATATTAAAGTAATTAATATTAAATAATGAACATGAAGTAATGTACTATTATCATGTGCAATATAATGGCTTAATCGTCTGCCGGACACTTTTTATTTACAAAAAACTGTTTTCTCATGTTAAATGCCTATGTCAAGGTTTGCTTGGGACACCCGGTATATATATATATGATGTTAACCCGAAGTCGTTGTACCCGAAAATGGTAGGTAGAACTCATGAAAACAAACAACTTTTCTTAGTTCCAATTATTGATTTGGTGCCCCGGTTCGTAATTATCGGAGTTCTTTTTTTGACAAATCTTCATAAATCTTTCTTATTTTAAAGACTATTGATTTTTTTTCAAAATCACGTTTTAACCTCTAAAACATTTGGCATTTACAATTAATTTTTATTTTTTCAAATGACAAAATAGCGATCAATCAAAAATTTCAAAACATGATTTTTTGATAACCATTCCATTGATTTTCGAAAGTAAACCATCTATAAAATCCTTAAATTATCTGCTACAATATTTGTTCTAAACATTTTTTAAACTATACAAAAAAGGCTTCATTCATTTACTTGACTTACATAAGTACAGTGTGTTCAGGAAAAAAAACCTAATTCGGAGTAAGCTATGAACACAGAAACGTATGTCTGAACATTATTTTATTCAAAAGTCAAGTTGTAATAATTGATCGTGAAATGTAATTTTAAGGAAAAAAGATAATAAAGATGAATAAGGATTGTCATTCACCGTTTAAATGAATAAAAACTTTTTTGGGATAGATTGAAAAAAATATTTAGGACAAATCTTGAAGTAGATAGTTTAAGGATTTTATTTATGTTTTACTTTCGAAAATTCAATGGTCCATTATTTGCCAGCCACCTATCTTCAAAAATTGTTTCCAAAAAAGTATTTATTCTATGGCGGGGTGGAGCGCCATCATGCTAGTACCATATCAAATTCCTTTGATCCAACGCTAAATTATCTAAGAAATCAAGTAGATGAGTTTGTAAAAACAAACATTGTTTTTCCATGGCTTACTTATCCGTATTAATAAAATAATTATACACAGATTACATGTTTTTCTAATTTACTGAAATTCTATCAACTTTCAACATAGAACATGTTACATAAAGTACCCTTATTTTTTGCCGTAGAATACATTTATGTAATAAAAAACGGGGGGTTCCATTTAAAAAAATTGTCTTTTTTGAAGTTTGTCAACTGTAATTTTGGTGTAACGTGCCCGTCACATTTTTATAAATAATCGAGGATTCTTCTATGGATAATGTAGCTTAAAGTCTCCTTTATAAAAGGCTTTTTTCAGATTATAAAAATTCGATCTCGTTCCCGATATACAGAGTTTTGAAAATGTGCCGGATTTCAGACAAAAAATCAAAAAAAGTTGAATAACGCCGGAAGTAGTTGATCATGAGTAAAATGTTTTTATTGCTTCATATGTAAAATTTTCCGCTGCATTCAATAGTAAAATAAAATATAGCGTATTCCATTTAAAATAAGAAAGTTGAGGTCAATTTCCGGTCAAACCGGAAGTGCTATTGCTTTGAAAATATTTTAGTTAAAACGGGCATGTAGATACCAAATTTCGTTAAATTATATTAAATAGTATTTAAAATATAGATAGCGTAAGCTCGTCCTGAGACACCCTGTATATATATTAATAGTCCTTAAAATAAGAGAGTTATGACGATTTGTCGAAAAACAAAAGAACTCCAATAACTACGAACCGACGCATCAATTAAAAAATTGGAACTAAGAAAAGTTATTTGTTTTAATGTGTTCTAGCTACCATTTTCGGATGTAACGACTTAGTATTAACATGCTGTATACCGGGAGTTTATTTTATCAGTAAACATAGGGTTATATCATTGCCATAGTTACGGTATGAATGTTTGACAGCAATGTATTGAAGCGTTTATTTTATGAGTAAACATAGGCGTATAACATGGGAACCAGTTTTTGATAAATACAAAGGTCTGGCAATAAATCAAGCTATGCTATTGAACATGATAATAGTACATTACATCTTGTACATTATTTAATATTAATTACTTTATTAATATTGTAAAAATTACAATAAATTACAGAAACTGTCAAATAAATAATTGTTTCAATTTTTATCATGTAATATGAAAAGATTTACAAATGTCTCCGGTGGCGCAGTGGTGGTTGGGGTTCGATTCCCCGTTGGGATAGTTATTTTTTTTTTTTTTACATAAAAATTGTTGAACTTTTAAAAATCAGTTCATATTTTCATATTACAATCATTTAAAAATAATAATAACATTTTAATAAATAAAGAGAAAATAGTTGACAATAATTGATTACAATAATCAAAATATTGATACAATAACAATGCATTGTATTTTCTTTTGATAAATACAGTAAAATCATAATAAGTACTCAAATTTATTATATTTCAGTTATTTTTATTAATATCAAAAGAAAATACAATGCATTGTTATTGTATCAATATTTTGATTATTGTAATCAATTATTCTCAATTATTTTCTCTTTATTTATTACAATGTAATTATTATTTTTAAATGATTGTAATATGGAAATTGATTTTTAAAAGTTCAACAATTTTTATGTAAAAAAAAAAATTAAAATAATTAGCCCAACGGGGAATCGAACCCCAACCAAAAAATTCAGACGCCACTGTTATAACCACTGCGCCACCGCAGACATTTGTAGAGCTTTTCATATTACATAGTAAAAAAGTGAAACAATTATTTATTTGACAATTTCTGTACTTTACTGTAATATTATTAAAGCAGTTCATATTAAATAATGTACAAAATGTAATGTACTATTATCATGTTCAATAACATGGTTTGATTATTAGCCGGACACTTTGTATTTACAAAATACAACTTCCCATGTTAAACGCCTATGTTTACTCATAAAATAAACGCTTCAATACATTGCTGTCAAACATTCATGTGGTAACTATGGCAATGATATACCCTATGTTTACTGATAAAATAAACTCCCGGTATATGTATGTCTGCATATATACCGCCGTAAATTATAACGAAAAAATTATATTGGATGACAATCGAGTCAAGGATTGAGTGAATTCGAATTAACGTTACCAAGGGATTATTGGAGCGATTTATGCGAAACTAATCGGATAGTGTCGATTTATAACTATTGATGAAACTTCTGAGACACAATGCAAATAGTAGATTGTGAAGGGTAAAGCTGCTCTGAAGAAGGCAAAGACTGTCTGACCGACTGGGAAGGTAATGGCCTCTGTTTTTGGGATTTTCAAGGATAGTGGTCAACTACTATGTGAACTGAAATATTGTAACGGAAACCTATGCAACATTACTGAATCGTTTGAAAGAAACAATCAAGAATGGCAAGGAAAAAAATGCTCTTTCTCGAAGATATTGCGCCCTCCCACAAATCGACCATAGCAATGGACAAATTGCATGAATTAGGCTACGAGCTTGTTCGCATGCGACTATTTCCTATTCCCAAATTGAAAATTTGGCTCAACGGGAACAAATTCTTTTCGAATGAGGATACTGCCAGGGTGAGTGCGTATTTTGCAGTCTTTAGCAAAAGCTAATTTTACGACTGGATGATAAAATTGGAAATTCGCTAGATCTAATAATAAATTTGCTTTATTATCAGAGTTATCAAACCACCATCGTACATATTTTAAAGAAATATTTGCTTAGAGACTATTTCAAAAACTCTAAAAAAAAAGATATTCCAATTTAAAGAGAAAAATATATAAAATTCATATAAAAAAAATTTTTCCGTCCACTGAAATGAATAAAATAAATTGCTGTTTTAAACATTAAAATAAGGTGGTAAATTCCAATCATTTCTGCTGCGCACATCAAACTGGAAATCGCCCACCTAGGAGTTGTACTTCTATAAGTATAAACTTTAGATGTCTACCTATATAGCACCCACGTTTAGAAAGCCTTAAGCTGTATTCCCACCTAATGTTTTAAAGCGTTGTGAATAGTGCATAATAGATAGTACGTAGTGCATAAAAGTTTCTACAGCGCTGTCAGTATCACAAAAGCTCTCCTACTTTTGTTTTGATTAGTGCGTAGTGCAATAGCAAATATGTTTGCAAAGTTGAAAGTACAAGATTTTTCACAATGTATAAGCGTAATTCTGCGATAGACATGAATAGTGGTCTTTATTACCTCCCGCTACCCTTGGTAAGGGAGGTGCTAAAAATATCACGTAGAGATTTTAGTGAATACGTCCGCAGAACCCGATTTTAACATTTTTACAATGATGTCTGTTGGTATGTGTGTGTGTTGTGTGTGTGGGTGCGCGCGTGCGTGTGTGTGCGTGCGTGCGTCCGTGCGTGCGTGTGTGTGTGTGTGTGTGTGTGTGTGGATCCTGTGGACACGATTACTCAAATACTATCAACCAGAAATTTTGTAGACTCATTCTATACTAATGTGTGAAGAGCTCATTAGTTTTTAGTGTTATCGGATAACCGTAAGTATCATTTATATAAGCTTTTAACAGTTTTTCTTGATAAAAATACATTGAATATAATTTTTCAGCGACTTTTACTAATAGAAATTGAATATAATGGTACAATCTTCAATTGTACGATAATAGCATTTAGAAAATAAATCTAAATAACTTTAAATATAAATTTATTATATAATTTATTTTCATCATCCTACCTATGCGACAAACAAAAACAATATTTTAATAACAATTTTGACATATTTAAACAAATGTCACTGTTAGGAAGCAATTGAATTAAAATGAACAATGAAACCGTGTTAAGGCGAACGTAGTAATAATATATGTATGTATTTGAATCTAATAAAATTAAAATTTGCAAAAAAAATAATATATTTTCAAGCATACATAAATATTAGAAGCACTATTGATTTGCTTCATTTTCTTCCAGGCTATGGCTCTGAAAAGACTTTGTGTAAAGATGCGAGTACTATTTTGATTTTTCTAATAGTCTTGCCAATATCTGTAAAATTTATTTTGTGTATGATATATTTGTTAAATGTAAAATAAAGATTGTTATGCGTGAATATAAAAATATTTGAACATATTGATTGCTTGCTGCGTGGTTAAATACCCAGCGGGAGGTTATGGGCTGGCCACATCAGATTTTTTTTCAACCGGGAACATTCAAATATATAATGTGATAATTTGACAGTATTTTGATTAAATACAATGGATGGTCAGAACACAGTATATATAATGTGATAATTTGACAGTATTTTGATTGAATAAAATGGATGGTCAGAACACAGTATATGAAACCATAAGACGCAGAAGACAAACAGTTGCTGTGGCAGCTTCATTATTTATTATGCAGTCTTCACGTATTATAAGTAAAAATATGAAGCGTCGCAAATATCAATGGTGAGTTCACCCTATAAATCAAAACCGACACGAAATGTCAATCAGCTCTTATTTACGTACAAGTTTATTGATGTTTTGAAACTATTTGACAAAAATTAAATTATATATTTCAGACATCTTTCGCGTGGAGATTCATTACCTTCTTTAGCCAATGGATTTTCAGTAGGGAAGTCAATAGTTTGCAAAATTATTAAAGAAACATGTGATGTTCTTTGGGACGAATTATCTTCTATATTTAGAAAATATCCAACTACGGTAGAATGGAAACGAATTGAAATAGAGCTTGATGAATTATGGAATCTTACCCATTGTTTAGGATCAATTGTTGTGTTTCAAGCTCCTAAGAAATCCAGATCGCAATATTATAACTACAAGAAGAGTTTTCACATAGTTTATTTAGCGGTTTGTGATGCAAATTACCACTTTGTTTATGTGAACGTGGGCGTCTATGGTTCGCAGAATGATGGGGGTATTGTCCCAGAAACTAGTTTTGAACATAATTTATTATCAGGGAACTTAAATTTTATTCCAGATGAAATTATTGCCAATACAAACATATGTGCACCCTTCTTTTTCGTATTAGAAATGCAAATACCGAGACTGCAGATTCCATTATAAAAGCTATAGTCCAGTCATTAGGTAGATTTACCCTGCAAAAGGTCGGGTATTTTTGATTTTTGGATATGTTATGTTATATATTTAGAGGTCTCAACAAAAAATGCAAGTTTTCCCCCTCGGGGGCCTTCGGGAAGCACCGCCAACTTGAGAAAAAAGGCGCAAAAAAGCGGCTTTTTCTAAATATCTCTTCACTGATTTGCATTAGGCAAAAATAGTTATTATCTTATTTGTTGACTATAAAATTCTCTACAATTTTTATCTAAAACATTTTTTTCTATAATTAATAGATAGCGAGCTACAGTGCTTCAAACAGAGCAAATTTTTTGAAAATTACATGAATACTTCATTTAAATCATATTTTATTATATTTTTTTTACGTTTTTTTACAAATTACTTTTTGACAATCATTAGTTATTATTATTTAACTAATATATATAATTATTAATTATTGTTTATAGCTTTTTTTTCATTCTAAAGATTTTTTATAGTCCAGCAAATTTATGATTTTACCTTAAAGTAATTAAACAAAAGCTTTTTAACGGAATCCAGTCCCAGAAACGTGCGCTGAATAACATATCAATATTTTCCCGAAATCGGAGCATGGTAACCTCCCGCCAATTTGGACAAATGGCGGCATATTCAGGTTTATGGCCATTTGCTTAAAACAATTATGAAAATATTTAAATTCTTCAAAAAAACAAACAATATTACGTACTTGATACTTAGTCTAATAGGTTTCATTATTTACAACAGTTTACATTCGACGTGGCATCGAAAGAAGTAAGTTATCGACAATTGTTTTATAAAAATTGTTAACGTTTTCCTGCAATTTTTTAGTTTTTCATCCACCACTCTGATCTTGTTAAAGATACGATGATGCGGTTTTAAAATTTGAATTCAGCATAAAATTCTCTTTCGTATCGTGTATTACACTATTTCCGATGAACGATTGGCGAGTTACTGCCAACTAAAACTCATATGAAATCCCTCTAAAATTTTAAACATATGAAAATCGGCTCTTTTTTCATTTTCTCATTCAAAATTTCAACAGGCTTCCAGATAACCAATATTAAGTATTTAATAGGTGTCAAAGGGGTTGATGAAAAATTGAGAAAAGAGCCGATTTTCATATGTTTAAAATTTTAGAGGGATTTCATAAGAGTTTTAGTTGGCAGTAACTCGCCAATTGTTCGTCGGCAATAATAGTGTAATACACGATACGAAAGAGAATTTTATGCTGAATTCAAATTTTAAAACCGCATCATCGTATCTTTAACAAGATCAGAGTGGTGGATGAAAAACTAAAAAATTGCAGGAAAACGTTAACAATTTTTATAAAACAGTTATCGATAACTTACTTCTTTCGATGCCACGTCAAATGTAAACTGTTGTAAATAATGAAACCTATTAGACTAAGTATCAAGTACGTAATATTGTTTGTTTTTTTGAATAATTTAAATATTTTCGTAATTGTTTTAAGCAAATGGCCATAAACCTGAATATGCCGCCATTTGTCCAAATTGGCGGGAGGTTCCCATGCTCCGATTTCGGGAAAATATTGATATGTTATTCAGCGCACTTTTCTGGGACTGAATTCCGTTAAAAAGCTTTTGTTGTAATTACTTTAAGGTAAAATCATAAATTTGCTGGACTATAAAAAAAATTTTGAATAAAAAAAAACTATAAACAATAATTAATATTTATATATATTAGTTAAATAATAATAATTAATGATTGTCAAAAAGTAATTTGTAAAAAAACGTAAAGAAAATATAATAAAATATGATTTAAATGAAGCATTCATGTAATTTTCAATAAATTTGCTCTGTTTGAAGCACTGTAGCTCACTATCTATTAATTATAGAAAAAAATGTTTTAGATAAAAGTTGTAGAGAATTTTATAGTCAATAAATTAGATAATAACTATTTTTGCCTAATGCAAATCAGTGAAAAGATATTTAGAAAAAACCGCTTTTTTGCGCCTTTTTTCTCAAGTTGGCGGTGCTTCCCGAAGGCCCCCGAGGGGGAAAACTTGCATTTTTTATTAGGACCCCTAAATATACAATATATCCAAAAATCAAAAATACCCGACTTTTTGTGGAATAAACCCTTATTTTTCTACCAAATGACTGGACTACTACAACAGTTCTACATAATTTTATAAAAAGTTACCATAGAGATTAAAATTATTATCCTACAAATTATAAGTTCTGACTTATGATTTGGCGAGGAATGTTATGTGTGAAAACTGTCAGAAAAATATGTCTAAACATTCCGCGTTGTATAATATTAGAAGTTTAAAATGGAGATTAGGGGCAAGAAACGCAACTAAAACGGCATAGTTTTATAGAACTAATATGAAGGATTATTTAAACAATAGTGTTTGTTAATTTACATATAAGTATATTATATAAATTTTTAAAAGTTCTCACAGAGGCAAAACAAATGTATTTAAAATAAAGAATTTTAGTTTATTTAATCTAATACCTAAGTACTGGCAAAAATGTTTTGTTTGTATGTCTGGAATACCCCGATCAACTTTTGTTGATTTTAATGGTATATTGATTGAGGCTGCCAGTGCGGCCGCAATTTCCAACAACTGTGGACATTCAATCCTAGTGTTTTTGTATTTTTTTTTTACCTCCCGCTACCCTAGGTAAGGGAGGTATAGGGATCGTGCTAAAAATCGCATATAGAGATTTTAGTGAATAAGCACGTTTTGATGACCCCAGAATCCGATTTTAATGAATTTTTTACAATGATGTCTGTGGGTATGTGTGTGTGTGTGTGTGTGTGTGTGTGTGTGTGTGTGTGTGGATCCTGTGGACACGATTACTCAAATACTATTAATCAGAAAATTTTGAAATTTTGCATACCCATTCTATACTAATGTGGGAAGAGCTCATTAGTATTAGTATACTCGTATATTGGATAACCGGAAGTAACACTTATACAAGCTTTTAACAGTTTTTCATGAAAAAAAATTACTAATAAAAATTAGATATATCTTGAATTCTACGATAACAGCATTTAGCATAATATATAGCATAGCATAATATTTAATATAAAAATTTTGACATATTTAAACAAATGTCACTGTCAGGAAACAATTACATTAAAATTAATAATGAAACCGTGTTTAGAAAATTGTATTGAGTCTAATGAAAGGAAGGTTAGTAAAAATAATATATTTTCCATCATACGTAAATATTGGATGTACAGGATGATCCGATATAATTTGATATGTTTACAGCACTAAAAATCAAACAGTTATGAATAAGCACGTGTTGTAAAAGTGTTAAATATTAGTTTACAACTACACATTAACGAAATGGATCATGTAAAGCAATAGATATATCCAAAGGAATTAATATAGTTTGCAGGATTAGTTAATATATAGGTATGTATTTAATTTAATAAAAATTAAAAGCCGGACGTATTGTGTTGACCACATCAGATTTTTACACTTTGAGTTTTTGGTCTTTAGGTTATTGGAATTGGATTATTAGTTTTGGAAGTATAAGGAACAGATTGAGTCGCTGAAATGTTTGGTGAATTTTTCGCATTAAGAATATATTTTGGCGCTGAAATAGATGGTGTGTTGATAAAGTTTTTTCTTCATTTGCAAAAGTATTTAGTATATCTTCACTTTCTTTAAGTTCGGTATTTTGAGACGAGTCTAGCAAATTAGCACATTAATTCTACTTGCTCTTTTGCCGGCTTGCTGTAGGATGAAAAGCTTCTGCTCAGGGTAATTAGATCATCTAAGATACATAGTTGCTCCTTAAGATGCCATTTACGATACTTCGAAGCTGGTCCATTTCTGGTATCATCAATTTCCTTTTTTTTCACTCATATATTGAGCCCTGAGCGATTTAAAAAAGCTCTGGCTTCACTTCCGTCTGTCAATTTACATTTTTATGCAATTTCTACAATTTATCAATTAGTTTTACTCCGGCGACATTTTATCTCAAAGGCATCGACTATCGAATACCAAAGAAAAATAATAACTAATCATAAAAATACAGTAAGCACAAACACGTGCTACTATCAATTTATTTATTAAAACATTCACTGGTCATGGTCTCAAAATTGTATACTAATCAGTACGAATTACATTTACGCTTATGCATTATGCACTGTCGACTGCGCGTTAAAACATTTAGTGGGAATGCAGCTTTGGTAACAGCATCAAACAACAACATTTATGGTTTAAATACAACTTGTTAGTAATACATTGCTCACAAAGTAACAGACGAACGAATCTTTTATTTTTACATGTTTAAAAGAATATAGGTAATCAAATATACAGGTATCCCAAATTTAGTGGTTATACCATTGGAATCTCGGAAACTATAAGAGCTACGAGATCGGTTAAATGGGCAATGTTGTGCAGTTTTGAGTGCTTATTCAGATTATGATAAGAAAAATTTAAAATTCTGAACGGTTTGAAAGTTATTCATAAAAATCTGTTGTGGCCAGAACAATACCTCTCGCCATTTTCATATTAGGCTATATAAGTATTGTATTTAACATATCTGGTACACACAAAAAATTCTAATTACATGTACTCCTTATTTTTCAATTCATTCAGTGAACAAGTTTCCTCCTACTCTTCTAAATGTTCGAGATTCTTCCATTTCATTGACGAGATTGGCGTTATTTCTGAAGGGTATATGATGAATTATATATATAGTAAGCGCGTGTTTAGTTGACACTGATACTGTATATACTTTGCCTTATAAATGAATCCCCTTTCTTTTTATACCAATTTTAGATGTTGACGGAGTCATTTCGTCATTATAACAAGAGCATATTATATTACTATTACATTTCGATTTGTTCATGTACGAATTCTATATCTATATATATATATATATATATATATATATATATATATATAATTTTAAATATTTAATTAATGAGAAAATAAGAAATATAAAATGTACTTCCCAGAAAATGTCTTCATGTCAAACATTTTAATTTTTCAACTGGTTCCATGGGCTAATTGATTCATTATACAATGTGGTATTTTATATATTCATAATTCAGTCTAAATCTATAGAAGATATAATAAAAATGTTCAATATATTGGATATAGAATTTTATATTCTTTAATATATGTAATGAAAATGTCTTCATGTCAAACATTTTAATTTTTCAACTGGTTCCATGGGCTAATTGATTCATTATACAATGTGGTATTTCATATATTCATAATTCAGTCTAAATCTATAGAAGATATAATAAAAATGTTCAATATATTGGATATAGAATTTTATATTCTTTAATATATGTAATAACATAAATTTCCAAAAAATAATATTTAAAAGATTTTTTTAAGAAACTACTACTTCCGGTTGTCCAATTGTTACCAAAGTCTAATCAGCTCTTCCCAGGAATGTCAGATTGAGGAAAATGCAGTTATATATTTTTTAAGTCTTATAGTATTTGAGAAACCGTGGTTCCAACATCCACATATTCACATATTCACACACACACACACACACACACACACCACACACACACGCGCGCACACGCACACACACACGCAAAAACGCGCGCGCGCACACACACACACACACACACGGACATCATCGTAAAAATGTTATAATCGGATTATAGGGACCTTAAAACGTGCTTATCCACTAAAACCTGGATAGGCGATTTTTAGCATGATTCTCTCTTAGCGAGAGGTAAAAAGCTGAAAATCGTGATTTTGAAAATAATATGTCAAATAACTCCGTTATTATAGAAGATATATAAAATGTTTTACATAAAAGTTATATGATTTAAGTGGGCAAATTGAACTGTGATGTCAGAATAAAATTCATGCTGGCGATTTCCAAGATATTAATAGCAACTTTCTTATTTTTAGTAGGTGCATATTGGATATTTACTTTAAAAAAATAAGAATTTTAAACTTTTTACCGGGTAAGTTAATTACCATATTATGTCTTTGATGTCAAATGAGAAAAATCTATTTTTTTTTTGATAGTTTTAGAGAAAGTATTATACTTTAAGTTTACATGTAAAAAATTAGGTAAATAACGTATGCAATATAATGAACATGTAAACTTTGTGAAGAATTTGATTTTAAGGTTATGTGCATTCCAGATGTGCAGTAACTCTTGATCGTTTAATTTATAATACATTGTAAAAAATATGTAAACGTAATGTATTTATAAGAATGAATATTTTTGTAACAAAAAATTAAAATTTCATACCATTTTCATTGTTTATATCATTCTGAAAGAAAAATAGCGAGTGAACTACATGGTTGTCTACACGTAAACAAAGGTATATTTTACATGGAGTAGTTTACGCGGCCTGTTAAAGAATAATATTCTGTTACAGAATGAGCACAGTTTTCAGTTACAGAATGTGTGGTTTCCTTAGTAGAGTTAGAGAAAAATTCATTCCATACAATAGAGTTTTGACAACGGATAATAACTAAATTTATAAGTAATGCAATAACTGATTTATATTGACTAAAATATTTTTAGTTACAACAAATAATAAATTTAAGTAAATTGAATCCTTAAACCATTGGTAAGATAAAAAGATTTTCATTTTGTAGAAGTAAAAATTCAATATGACACTCATTTAAAATAAGAAAGTTACTATCAATACCATGGAAACCGCCAGCATGAATTTTATTGTCATCAATTTTTTATACGTTATTCAGTGCATTTTCTGGATACGATTCCGTTTAAAGGCTTTTCTTGTAATTACTTTGAGGTAAAATCATAAATTTCCTGGACTATAAAACGTCTTTAGAATGAAAATAAAACAATAAACAATGACTAATATGTATGCATAGTAGTTAAATACTAATAATTAATGAATAATAATAAGTAATTTGAAAAAAAGATTTAAAAAAATATAATAAAATATGGTCTAAATAAAGCATTAGGGTAATTTTCAAAAATTAGCTCTGTTTGAAGCTCTGTAGCTCGCTATCTATTGGTTATAGAAAAAAATGTATAAGATGAAAGTTGTAGGAAATCTTAGTGTCAACAAATTGAAAAATAACTATTTTTGCCCTAATGCAAATAGGTGAAGAGATATTTAGAAAAAATCGTTTTTGCGCCTTTTTTCCAAGTTGCTTCCTAAAAATCAAAAATACCCTACCTTTTGTGGAATAAACCCTTATTTTTCTACCAAATGACTGGACTATGCAACTTTGTACAATTTTTAATAAAAATACTTGGAATGTTATCTGGTCCAGCACTTTTAGTTACATATAAATTAAATAAGATATCTGAAATTTCATGTTTATCAAATTTGATATATTTAATAGAATTAACTACCTTTGGAAGATAGCTATGCTATTGCTTTATCCTCACATTACCATTTTTTTCCACAATCACAGATTTAGAGTATTCTGAAAACAAATTACAAATGTCATTTCCATTTTCAGCCGTAACATCCTCGTAGCACATCGCTTTAGGTATACTGCTCGCAGATTTCATTGATTTGACGTAGGACCAAAACTTTTTATTATTGTTGGGAATGGCATTCTCAATATTTTTTATATATTCGTCATAGCACTTTTTTTATCTCAATTTTTTCTTTTTTACGTAACTCTGAGAATCTATCATAATGTGATTCTGATTTAAATTGTTTATATTTAGTGTGTGCTTTGGTTTTTTCGCTAATCATATTAATTAACACTTTAGTATACCAGGTAGGATAAGTAATACGAGAATGTTTCTTCATAGGAACGTATTCATTAATAACAGAATATAATTTAGTGTAAAATAATGAAACCATAATTTCAGTGTCTGAATTATCAAATAATTGATCCCAGTTAGTATTTTTAAACTCGTCATTTATTTAAACATAATCAGCAGATTTATATAAATAGATTTTTCGAGAACAACTAGGCAATTTTGGATAAATGATAGTTTTCAAGTAAATTTCAATTGGTAGGTGGTGTACATAAATTTTACTTAGTGGTGAATGGCAAGGTAATAAATACATCAATATTATCCAAATTTGTGATTATTAAGTCTACAATTCTATTGTTATGATTTTTAATATAATTGAATTGATTCATATAACAATATGATATGCAATCGACAAATTTGGATGATGATAAATTATAAGTATTTGTTGGCTTCAAACCTGTATTTGTTGTATCAGCCATCCATTGTAAATGAGGTAAATTAAAATCACCACAAATTAAGAAATAATCACCAGAAACCGTATCAGTGGTATCGGAAAGATTATTTAGGAATTCAGACATTGCTACATGATCTTCGGGGGGCAAGTATACAGAACATATATGTAAATATTGTTTTTTATTTCCCTCATTTAAAATGACTGATATTCACACATCTTCTGCCTTTACTGCACCAATTAGGTCTTTCAAAGAAATTCAGATTGCTTTGAACTGCAATTAATGCACCACCACCATTAATTTAAGCGGAAGAAGTGCTATATCTGTCACGTTGAATTGCATGGTACCGTGTGGAGAATCATTCACTATCATTGTCTGAAGAATTTAAAAAAGTTTCTGTCAAACAGATAATAGCTCTGTTCGATGAGAAGTGCTTGAAGTGTAGAGCAGAATAGTGCAGTGCAGTGTAGTGTACACTAGTACAGTCTAATTCTTGTGGTTTCATAAAACACACTAGTGTATATTTGGGCAAGTTTGCTCAGCTGTGAGTAATCAAGCCAAGCATAGCCAAAGGTGTAAAAGGTTAGGTTGTTTATAAACACAGTCATATCATAAAGCTGCAAAAAAGTGACTGCAGAAATGTCTGTTTTAAAGAGCATAGTGAACTAATAAACGATTCTGACGAAGATCAATCATCACTTGATTCTTCATCAGATTCAGAGACAGATATATTAATTAATTCTTTATATAGCAAAACAAAATTTTAGGTTAAATAAACAGATGTGTAGATAGGATAGAATTAAAATGTCTACCGAACAACATTTAGCTACCCCAACTCCTAATCTGCACTTTCTACACTACCTCGCGAGTCAGGTCAGAAAAGTGAGCACTAGTTCTTAAAATTTTTGTCATCGAACAGCCTGCCAGAAGCTGCCCGTTTCTCATAAAACATGTTAGTGCAAGGAAGTTAACACTAGGGCGGCCTAGTACATGTCATCGAACAAAGCTAATATCGTGAGTACATGCATACGAATTAATACGAAATGTATCAGTTTTTGTTTTTAAGTGTTACATAAAAATTAAATTAATTATAGGTAAATGATTTGGCTATTGCATAATTTCAATACAAAATTTAGTTTACTTGCACCGAGGTCAGGAAAAAAAAAAGAAAATTATCGATGAATTCAAACAAATTTATTATTTATGTAGAATAAAATAATAACTATTTTTTATAACATTAGTTCAAAATGTTCACCTGTAGCAAGCAAACAGGCACAACAACGATCTGCCATTGGTCGCTGCATGACATTGCTCGGAAGATATGGTTTTGAATCAAAGAAATTCTCATTTTTGGTTACATGAAAAGCCTCACGCAATTAAAGAGAAAAAGTCCACTATGAATTTCAATGTAATGTTTGGCTAGGTATTACTGAAAATACTTTAATAGACCCTTTCTTTTTGCCACATCGTTTAAATTCGGATAGGTTCTACAATTTTCTAAATAATGATTTTAATGATTTAATGGAAGAAGTTACATTAGCAGTAAGAAGAAACCATATACCTATTAGACTAATATACTGCTAATCCTCCGCGATTCATCCGTTAAAGAATATGAAATAGAAGATATATCTCCATCGCTCACAAGCGATACAGTGCTTTGGATGCGCATGCTCGCATTCTATAATTCTATTGGCTATTGGTGCCGCTAACGGAAATAATGAAAGAGTGGGATTTCAAAGTTGAAGTTTCCTGTAACCACGTGCGTTATTCAAAGTCAAAACAAGTGAATTTGTACTCATTTACTTTTGTAAAAACTGTAGTTCAGACGGTGACAAATAATCCAAATTAGAATTGAAAAGTATCATAAATATTAATATATATTTTTTTTTCAGCAATGAGTTAAGATAATGTGCAGAGCCGGCTCGTGGTATGTTAGCACCCCTGTGCAAAATTTTATTATGCACCCCCCCCCCCCTTTAACAACCCAAAAAATTTGAAATTGTTTGAAACGTTTTATATACACAAATATAATTGTACATAAGTTTCAAGAAAAGAAGAATTATTGTTATACTTATACAGGGTGGTTGATTTTTCATTTTCCAGTTTGTATCTTCTGAAATATTAAAGATACAAAAAAAAGTTAAATACAAAAGTTGTTTAATACAACCTGATCTATAATTTAGCATAAACATTTTTTTCCAAGGCGTACCATATTTTTGGAAAAATATTTAACTTTAATTTTTTAAATGAAACACCTGTATATTTTGACAGAATAAGATTCTTAATAAATTTTTCTTTACAATGATGTGTAACAAGTAAGGATTTACCTTGTTTTCCTACAAAGCAAATAGAAATATGATAAAAGTAGGCTATGATATTCTATTGTAGGGGTTTTCCTTTGAACAAAATTATGTCTAATAAAGCAAGTAATAGAATTACTAGCATTGATGATTTACAACATTATTAATACTTTTATTTAAAAATCAATCAGCAAAATTTAATACAACATAATATTATTATAAATTTTGATACAGGATAGCAGCCCGACGTTTATTATTATTTGATCTGTGGAAACAGCAAAGCATATCAACTTTTTCGCTATTACTATAACCGACGTTCATTTTTCTTAGTTAAATAAGAATCTTAACACCTTTCTCACTATTATAATCAGTATTATTAAATCTGTGATATATGTTACTGCTATAAACAATAGAATATCACAGCCTACTTTTATCGTATTTCTATTTGCTTTATTAGACATAATTAAAAGTAAACCCTTACTTGTTATACATCATTGTAAAGAGTAAATATACAGGGTATTCCATTTAAAAAATCAAAGTTAAATATTTTTCTAGAAAATTGGTAGGCCCTGGAAAAAAATTGTTTATGCTAAATTATAAACCAGATTGTATCAAATAACTTTTCTATATAACTTTTTCTTGTATCTTTAATATTTCAGAAGATATAAGCTGGACAATGAAAAATCAACCACCCTGTATATTATCGCAAAAATAAAACATATTCTATAACATAAAAAAAAAATTAAAAAAAGAAATATCAGTTAGGTTAGGATACGAAAGGTTACTACGCATTTTGAATTAACTCTCTTTTCCTGGCCGGCCGCTAGCGCCTGCGTTCTGTGATGCGTATTACAAATTTAAGCGCGAAATACACGAAATAACAAAAATTTATATTAGAAAATCATTTTATTTTTATTTTATAATAAAATTGGTAAAATCAGCTAACTGAGTTAGGATAGCACTATAATAGGGTTTTGCTTGCACCCCCGTGCTATGCACGTGTTGCACAGTCGCACGAGCCGGCCCTGATAATGTGTATTCATTAGGCGAATGGTTTTATTTGGAAATAACAAACCATTATGAATTTCATGCTCACAAAAGAAAAACTAATTATCTAGATGATAATGAAAGCTATTTTTTTCAGTCACCAAATAAATCGTTGCTTATAGTTGCTCCTATGAAATTAATAAACACAGTCTAAAATGTAAAAATTGAATAAAATAAATTTTAATTGTACAAAACATAATTTAATATAATTTAAAATATTTGTTTAGTTATCATAATTTCATTGAATTTTAAATTTCGCGCTGTAGTAATGTTATTTTACATAAACAATATTAAATTATAATGATAATATCATGTATAAGAATTCTTTACTTTGTTGAAATTTGTATATTTATTTATTTAATTCTAATTACAAAATTGTCACTTGGAAGGAAATTTTCCTGGCCGCTAAGAAATATATTTTAGTTTCACGAGCATGCGCATACAAATCACTGTATCGCTTGTGAGCGATGGAGATATATCTTCTATCTCATATTCTTTAACGGAAGCACAACACATTGGCGAGGCGAGATAGGGGATCAGCAGTATATTAGTCTAATAGGTATATGGAAGAAACTGTTGGCTACAGTTAAATGGCTGCCTTGCACATTATGGGAGACAATCAAGAGAGTGGTTCAATTTAAACTATCCACGACGGTGGATTGGTCGCAGAGGACCTGTACCATGGCCGACCCGTTCGTCTGATCTAACACCTTTAGATATTTTTGCTTGGAGTTTACGATGAAACCGATAGATAATTTGGACACTCTACGCAGAAAAATTATTCAAGTTTGCGAAACCATATCTCCCGAGCAATGTCACGCTGTCACGCACTGACCAATGCAGTGGCAGATCGTTGTCGGCTGTTTGCTTGCTACATGTTAACATTTTGAACAAATGTTATAAAAATTCGTTATTATTTTATTGTGCATAAATAATAAATTTGTTTGAATTCATCGATAATTTTCATTTTTGCTCTGACCTTAGACAAGCAAACTAAATTTTGTATCGAAATTAGGTAATAGCCAAATCATTTACCTATGATTAATTTAATTGTTATGTCATAACCTAATAAGTTGAATATTTGATATTTCGTTATAAAGTTGATTTTTTAAAGTAGTGGTGCTCCATTAAGAAAAACATGAATATTTCTGAAACAAAGCATTTACGGTCATTTGCTCAAATGAACTTGTCACCTTATTTTTGTGTTTAATCCATGATTCAAGTTATGCCGCTTAAATCTGGGACACTCTGTATATATATAATGTGGGTCCTTCTAAATTGATGGCTGTAGATGTTAGGTCCAAACTTCTTTAGGCCGCAAAAAGGAAGTTATCTTTGATTCTGCGCGAAACAAAATTAACAAAAAAGGTTTTTTGTCTAAAATTCCTCGAATGCGGATGACTATGAGCTGCGTCGAAGTCACTTTTGGAAACAGAATCTCCGATTTTATTTCCGATTTCACAAATTACATTATCAATATTTACATTACTTTTTTCCGGTAAATTATTCACTGTAACATTATTAATTTTGGAATATTGTTCTAAATCCTCAATTTTTTATTTAAATTCGTAACTTCACATTTTAATTTTTTGTTTTCTTTCACAAGAATATCAAATGTTTTAATTTTTTAATTAATAGATTTTAAATTTAATTCAAAATCTGTTACTTTATTGCTGCAGAAATTAACTAACTTCAATGGTTGGCAAGTGTAAACACATGTTTTTTTCAAAGTTCTTTTAAAAATAATAATCTGGATATATACACATAAAATATTTACTACAGTATAATAGTTAGTGAATAATAAAGTCAACAAAAGTTGAGAAATATAAAATTATAGTTTCTCATGCATATATTGAAATAGTAGCGTCATAACCTCCAATTATTTTGGCGCCATGAGTGATGAAGACAAATTTCAGAAAATCCTGAATAAACTCTTAACATTGGGTGATATTAAAAATGAAATTACAGAAACGGAACTTGAAATACAAAAGATTTATAGTATTTGTGAACATAATAATGAAAATATACAGGAGTTACACGAAAAAATCGAATCACAGCAAACTAGGATAAATTACATAGAAAAGCAACGAAAAATGAAAAATCTTATCTTCATCAACATAGAAGAAACCGAAAAAGACTCACAAGCCTTAGAAGAACCTGTTCGCCGACTCATAAAAGAAGATTTGAAAACAATTCTGCAAAATTCAGACATAGACCACGTGGGAAGACTAGGAGTCAAGAGGAGCTATAAAAGGCCAGTACTAGTTATTTTTTCTTCTCTCAAAATAAGAAATGAATTATATTCAAAAAGGTTTCATTTTAAGGGTAATATATAAATGAAGATTTATCCACACAAGAAATAGAACGCAAGCAGTTACTCCCAATCATGAAAGAGAAGAAAGCAGCAGGGACCCGAGTCAACCTCGTACGCAGCAAACTGTACATAGATGGGCAACTTTTCAACAGTCACGCCTCGTCCACGGCAACTGGCAAGCGACCCAGAGGCAGTCAGTCTTCCAATGAGACCCAATGCAATCCCATAGAAAAGTAGAGGAGTAAGATATACAGGTAACATACATTGTCCAAAAATGAAGAACAACCATGCAGACTCAACACCTTAGATTCTTTTTTACAACTTACCCTAAGTAAAAATCCTAACCTAACTATCACAGACTTTCCAAAGAGCGACAAATCAATATATGACCCTATCAAGTTAAGTAATTTCTCTATAAAGGTATGCAAAGATAGATTAAGTATTATATTTTGGAATATTAACGGTCTAAACAATTATGTTTGGTTTAGATAGTAGTAAGCGGAATTACTAACTCTCTCCGCTTCGTAAACATTATTAAAGTAATTTTAATATTAATAGTCTCATAGAAACAGATTTTCATAATATTTTTGTAAATCCAACTATAAATAGTATAAATAACTTATTTAACTACACAATAAGCTCTATGCAATTAAAAAGCTTCTGTTTAATGAATAAGTTAGAAATAAGTTGCCAATCCCTTTTGTAAAGATTGTACAATCAAAACAAAATATTTCTAAATAAATAAAAAAAAAATAACTAACTTCAATACAGTTTCAAATTTAGTGTCCATTGCGCTCAAAATTTGTTCGAATGTGCAGAACATTTTACGGTCAGTTTTAGCAGTGGCGTCCGAACTTCCGCACTCCTCTGGTAAACAAACTGACTTACGGTTTTTTGGACGGCATGTATTGCTAGACCAGGGTGACACTGATGCATTTTTAAAAAGTTCGAATTGTTCCTCATTAATACCTGCACACACAGGGTGGTAAGAACTCTCACATTGAGCACGCACTACACCCGGATACTTTTGATTCACTCTTCGCTGAATAGGTGACTTGAGATAAGAATAAAAGTACAGTTTTAAAGAAATAAGTATTATGGGAAAATTTATTTTCACAACTTTTCAATCACACTAACATATTTTCACAATTTTTAAGTAAAAAAACACTTTGAAAAACTGATTTTTTGATGAAGAGTAAAATCCCGTGTAACCAACTCAATTGCTAACACACAAAATATTATGTGCATATTTCACATTGAAATGTTAAATAATACGTTTAATTGACTTTTGATGAAATTCGTTTGCTTGGTCCTTTGTGAGCAAAGCGTTAATAACATGTAAGAGTACCTACTTATTTGCACTTTGAACCGTAAATGTAGTAATACTTGACTCTGTTACTTAAGCTTTCTGAACGTGGGTGCTATGTATATGTAGGTAAACATCTCTAGAGTTTATGCGCATGTGGGTATTTGTTATATATTTAGTTATATTAATGTATATTTAGTTACGGGTTGGCAACATTATTTTTATATGTTTAAATATTGGGATGTTTATACTCATCTTTTTTCTTGTTTAAACTTACACAAATACAACTTTTAAGAAAGAAAGTATTGATTATTATTCGGTCTGCACTCTTTATTACAAAAATAAATCATTGCAAAAGTGATTCTGATTTACATGTACACCACCTTTACAATTGGCGACGAGGAAAGAATCAGGAAAGTGAAAATATATATTACAAGTATTTACAACGTATAACATATCCAACAATTTTAGCACGTGCAAGGAATAAAAGGAAATGGACGAAGCTATTGCATAAATTTTACAAAATCTAATCACAGCCATTGGTAAAATGAACAACAATAACAGGGAAAATTCACTACAATTACAGCCATACGATGAAAATAATGAATCATTTTCCACGTACGTCGATCGTCTTGAAAACTATTTTATAATGATTGGCCTCATGCAAGCTGGAGTAGACGATAAAAAGAAAGTACAAGTACTTATAAATTGCTTAAGTACTAAAACATACCAGGTAAGTCTTACTGCACCAGATACACCCAATACTAAAACGTATGATGCATTAATCGAATTATTAAAGAAACATTTGGACCCCACACCCAATGTATATGAAATAGTAGAACAGCATAAATTTATTTTGTGTGTACAACACCACGAAGGTGAGTCTGTTGCTAATTTTGTTGCTAATCTTAGGAAATTAACTACGTACTGTAATTTTAAATGTCCATCTTGCAATGTAAGCACAATAGTAACGCATTTATGGTCCCAATTTATACGAGGCATACGCGAAAATAATATAAGAGAAAAACTACTACAGCAAAGCGATAAAACTGATTTTTAAAAAGCCGAAGATTTAGCTTTAGCAGTCGAAGCATCCAAAATTGAAAGTAAATGTATTACAGGCGCAAATCTAGAACACAATGAAG
Source organism: Ophonus ardosiacus (assembly GCA_943142095.1). Lineage (NCBI taxonomy): Eukaryota > Metazoa > Arthropoda > Insecta > Coleoptera > Carabidae > Ophonus > Ophonus ardosiacus. The sequence goes on along the minus strand of OW964834.1, from coordinate 22,722,896 downwards.
TATATAATAAAATCGACAAGACGAAACATGCTCATGCACATCATAAAATGCAAAAGAAATCTTCAACAAATTTTAATACAGTTCACTCAGAGATTTGTTATAGGTATGGTTATACAAAGCATATAGCCAACATATGCAAGTATAAAAATGTTACATGCAAAACGTGTAAGAAAAGAGGTTTGCCAACAAAGGGAATAACATTTTTTTGGCAAACCAACAAAGATTTTTAATAAGAATCATAACCATTTTATTTTTACAAAACTAAATTAAATTGCCCTGTACATAATACTAAAACAATTTTGAAAACATACACCGGGGAAGAAATAAAAACCCTGGGTGTTGCGTGTATAAATATTTCGGCAAATAATCAATTACATAATAATGCACCTCTTTTCGTTTTAAATGGCAATCTTTCACCAATTATTGGCCGTGAATGGATTAAATCATTAAACTTATTCTTATCTGCATATTCAGATTTATTCGCTGAATAGATTGGTGAAATACCTAATATAAAATGTGAGTTACAGCTCAAGGAAAATACTACATCCATATTATAAAACCGAGAGGGGTCCCATTTGCAATAAAAAAACAAGTGGAAGAAGATCAGGCAAAGTTAGAGGAGAATGGAATCGTCGAGAAGATTCAACATTCTACTTGGTGAACACCAATAGTACCTGTGATAGGGAAAAACGGGAGAGTAAGGATATGTGCTGATTATAAGGTAACTGTAAATCGTTTTTTAAAAGATAATAAACACCCAATACCCACCATTGATGAAATCTTTTCTAAAATGAATGGAAAATATTTCTGCTTATTAGATATACGAAAAGCTTATTTATATATGCCAATTGATGAAAGTAGTTGGATGCTACAATTAATTAGTACACATATGGGTGTATAGAAAGTGAAAAGATTAATGTTCGGTACCAAAGTTGCTCCAAGTATTTGGCAAAGATTTATGGATCAAATGCTAACCGAATTAGAAGGAGTAACTAATTTTTATTATGACATTAAAGTACAAGGATCGACTATAGAACAGTTACATAATAGATTGCAGTTATTGTTTGAACGATTAAGAAGTTACAATATACGACTAAATAAAGATAAATACCAATTTTTCCAAGATTCTATAAAATATTTAGGATATAAGCTCGATAAAAATGGAATTCATAAAGCGGACGATAATATTACAGCAATATTAAATGCACCTAGACCACAAAATGTAAACAAAGTACGCATTTACTTGGGGTTTATAAATTATTACAATCGTTTTTTCCCGAGTCTTGCAACTGTTATTAAACCTCTAAATAAATTATTAGAAAAAGATAGGCCATTCGATTTGTCTAAAGAATGTGAGAGAGCTTACAATTATATTAAATAAGAAATAATTAGTACTAGAATTCTCACAACCTTCAAGTCAAGTTCCTAAGACGTATAATCCATGGTTATACTCGACAACACCGTAGCATCGAATTCATTTAGACTTCTCAGGACCATTCTACAATCATTATTTTCTAATCATCGTGGACTCATTTACAAAATGGCTTGAAGTATATCCTATACACGAAATGACGACGTCGAAGACAATCCGAGTACTACCGGAATTATTTGCACGTTTCGGTTTACCAGTAACAGTAGTTACTGACAATGGGAGACAATTCATATCTCAACAATTCCAGAATATCCTAAAGTCAAATAGAATACGTCATAAAACTACCGCAACATACCATCCTGCTACTAATGGGCAAGCGGAAAGGTACGCCCAAACTGTTAAGCAAGGTATTCGAGCAATGATACGAGAACCTGGGGATATACATGACAAACTATCAAGACTATTAATGACATATAGGAAAGTACCAAATGCCACAAGAAATGTCAGTCCAGCCGAATTAATTTAATAGGAATTTACCCACTAGAATCGATCTCTTGAAAGCAAATAAATCTGATGAAGTAAGGGAGAAACAAATTGAGAAATACAAATTCAAAAATCCTCAAGAATTCAACACAAGGGACAATGTACAAACGAGAAATTATAAGATGAGTAAACCCAAATAGAATTTTGGTAAACTCGCGAAACAAGACGGGCTTCATTATCCCATACACACTACAGGTACTACAGTTAAACGACATGTAGATCAACTAAGGAGATACCACTTCTACGAACCTCATTTTGAAGAGCTACCTGACTTACCTCAAGATAATTTCACATCTACCCAACCACCTATACCTCAAGAATTCACATCAAATGTTACACCCCAAATTTCCAAATTACCAAGAAAGAAATCCTGTATTTTCAATTCAAATTCTAACCATAGCAATGAAAAATCTTTTCAGATTGAAAGTCAGGGCAATTATACAAGCTCCGATCCAGAACCTCCAGATCCAGGAGCAGCACCTATCGCGAGACAATCACAAGGGACAACACCATCCGAACCGGAACCACTACCAATTGTGCGGCGATCCACAAGGGAAAGAAGACCACCAAACCGACTAAAATATTAATTTATATTGTATTCAATTTTATTAAAAAATTATTTGTAAATTAAGTGAGGGAGATTGTTATATATTTAGTTATTGGTTGGCAACATTATTTTTATATGTTTATATTGGGATTTTTATACGCAACTTTCTTCTTGCCCAAACCTACACAAATACAACTTGTAAGAAAGAAAGTATTGATTATTATTAGGTCTGCACTCTTTATTACAAAAATAAATCATTGCAAAAGTGATTCTTATTTACATTTACACCACCTTTACAACAGTATTACCGCCGAAGTGGGTGATTTCCACTTTTATGAGGGCAGCAGAAATGAATTAAATTAACCTCCTAATTTTAATGTTCCATACAACAATTCTAACAAAATCTAAGAATTCAGGGGTAAAACAAATTTAAAATGTAACAACACTTATACCACTGGAAAGAGATACGAATCGTTAATTTTTAAACCAAAATCCAATATATCGCCCATTTGAAATAAGAAAGTCTCAGTCATTATTCGCCCTCACTAACACACTTGATAGTTAAATAACTACAGAAGATATGAATCTGCCTTTGGTAACATTAACAATAGAAAATAAAAAATATATATAGCGAATCCTTTATACCCGGTGATTAGTTTTCTATGGACCATAGGAAATACAATGGTAAAATATTCATATGGCCGTAATTTCTGCTGTATTAAATAAAATTAAAAACTGTATGTAATAAGTCTAAAATTATTGTATACATGCGTTTCGTTCATGGAAAAAGAGGAAAAATACAAGTTGTAATTTTTGGCTAGTTATAATTTATAGGCTACCATGAGAAATCCAAATAGAACAAGACTGTAAACTCTTCTCTTATTTGAATATGACATCTGTAATAAAGTTTTGTTAATTATTGTTGTGTAACACCTTGACAGCGGCGGCGTTCTGAAAATAAACTTGCGAAGACGGCCTGGGTAGTTTTGTGGAGTGTAGGGCAAGGTTTTTGTACAGAGACGAGAGAGTTGTTTTAAGTAATAGTTTATTGTATGCAAAATTATTACATCCAATAGGTAAGTGAACATTGTAAAATAATATACGGTAAATGACGGCAATCTTCGTCTCGTTAAATTAAACTTAAAGAAATTAATTATAATGAAGCTGGTTTAACTTACTGTCGGTAAACTGTTGCGATTTCTTTCGCGGACAATTAATTACAGCAGCTTCTTTCGGGGACTATCAGTAAGAGCAGTTTCTATTAGGTCAGCTGGCACGCGGAACTCAGCTTAACTGCGCTTTGGCGGTCTATTTTCTCTATCGGAAGCGGTATCTCCCGTGGAGGAGTACGACAGCGGTATTTGTCATCACGGCAGACTCACCAAATCAAACGCGACTTAACGTGATTCAGCAATCTCTCTTGCAGTAAACGACTCGAAAGCCAAATCGGTCTCGGCGGACCTCTACTCTAGCGGCTCAATAGACCTAACCTGCCTGGGGAGAGCTGAAGAACCCATTGCCATAACTATTTTTGCCCTAATGCAAATACGTAAAGATATTTAGAAAAAAACCGCTCTTTGCGCCTTTCTTCCAAAGTTGGCGGTGTTTCCCGAAGGTCCCCGAGGAAGAAAACTTGCATTTTTATTAGGACCCCGAAATATATAATATATCTAAAAATCAAAAATATCCAACCTTTTGCAGGGTAAATCTACCTAATGACTGGACTACTTCTCAAATGCTCGAAATTCTTCCAGTTTATTCACAGGATTGATGGTATTTCTGAATGGTATATGCAATATACCTATAATTTTAAGTAATTAATTAATAATACAATAAGAAATGTTAAATGTACGTCACAGAAATGCATTTACTAATGTTAGTTTTAAAGCCGAACTCGCACAATTGCCTAGTAAGTATTTACACGCACTAGATTTTTGATACTTCCATTTATCCGTCACTTACAAGCATTTTAAACTTAAATTTATTAACAGGTGTCATGGAGTTTTTTGGGCAGTAATAGTTATTTATGTTATTTTGAATTCACAACCTTGACTATTCGCCCTCAAAAGAGGGCGCAATTTGGCTTTGCCCGAGGGCCTACAAAGTTACCAGACAACAGCTATTTAAAGATCCCAAAATCGTGGTTTGTGGATAAATATCAAACACAATATTTTGTTGAATAGAATTTTGTGTGTGCGAGAAATGTAAAATACTATACATATGTAACATAAAATTGAAATCAAAGATGGGACCACAACAGATTTTTAAAAAGAATTTCTTTACTCTTTTTTGAACACAAATGTAAGGAAATATTTAGATGTTTCCTTCTTAAGGACTTATATCCTCTTAAATGCCCGTCAGGCGGTGTAGCACTTATTTAAAATTGCCTATACGTCTACGTGGTAAAACTCGATACTCCAAAATTCAAATATTCCCTCTATGATTTGCTCGTAACGCCAGTGTGTTGGTATAGAAACATTAGTCAGAATTAAGGGGTCTAAAATATGAAACAGGAAAAGTAATTGTTAGTGTTCCGATCAATGTCTCAATTGTATAGCACTGGCACGTATCTACGCAACATCAAATATTATAAAATGTGATGACTAAATATACTACAATAATTAATTTATGGTAACTTCAGTAAATCGCTCCAAAAGAAATAATATTTAATGAATATCAATAAACATCTAATAGTATTAGATCATTGTGTTCCTATTACCTATGCTATTTATGTCTGATGTATGTATGTATGTTCGGGATTATCTCGAATTCTACTGTATTAATTTCATTTTTATACATATGTCAATTAGAGTTTTCTGTCTAATATAGGATTTGTTCCTTTTCGATATGATTTCTAATTAAAAAGTTATTTGTAGGTTTTGGAGAACCCCGTTTTTTCCAGTTCAAATTAAAATTTCACAGCAAAAAAAGTAAAAATTTAAGTGCATATAGTACCGACAAAAATGAGTGTAATCAACATAGGTCTGATCTTCAACTGTTTCCGAGATAAATGAAAAATCGAAGAAAAACTGACAATGATAGTGATCGAACAAAATTTTGTCGATGTCATTTCTCTCAATGTCTAATAGTTACGAAGTTATATGAAAATTAAATATTGACCAAGGGCGCCATAACATTTAACTTAGTATAATTATTTAATTAAAAAAAAGACATCTAAGATGACCTCTGAAAGGTAAACAAAAAGTCTTCTTTAATTAAAGTCGTAACTCTTATAGTTTTCAAGATAGCAGTAAAAACTCATTTTTCACTGCGTCATATCTCGAAAATTAATGAAGATCGGACCCATGTTAATTCAAATTTTGTTACTCAATTTGGTCTGTACTATATGCCCTTCAAATTTTTTACTCTTTCTTTGAAACATCCTGTAGATGGCATGTGTCAGTGAGGCGATTTTAGCGTAGAACTTGTTCTTTCGTATCCTTTTTTCGGATTTTCCAGAAAATTGATTATACTTCGAGTAATTAAACATAATATCCACAAAGATTCAAATCGAAATAACCATTTTTACCCTCCACGGCTATTTTCTCAATTTAGTTAAAACGATTATTTTTTTTTTTACTTTTCAATGAATTCTGTAAGAGGTAAAGTCAGACTCTAGGACTGGCTTGGCGAGTTTGCGGGAATTTCCCGATGGGCCGATCAAGTAAAAATCGAACCTTATTTTGCGAAAATATCCAGGATATTCCATTTAAAAAATCAAAGTAAGATACTTTTCCGTCCCCCTTACGACAAATATTATTGGAAAAATTTATTGCAATAGGAATAGGTTGAGCGTTATCAGCTTTCCGTTTAAATTTATTATAAACTTTCTTAATACTAACAATTGGTAATAACATGAATATAACAATTATTAATATGCTATACATGACTGAATGTGAGCTTTCATTATTTTTATATATTGAGTATTACTGCTTTTAAAGAGATTTGTTCTAGGCCTGTTAATTTAACAATTGGTTTTATTGTAGGAATATGTTCATGCTTATTATTATCTATCTTTAAATTTATCATCTTAACAAAATTAACTGATTATTTATAGTTTACATTGTTAATTTTACAATTATTTTTGAAAAATATACCTTTAAATTTTTATTTATTATTTCATTCTCAAATTCTATCTTATAATCGCTTTCAACGTCGCAGGGGCGTATTTTAACGCAAAAGGCATACGTTTATATTCGTAATGTCCTTTTTCCGTAGAGAACGTTTTTTTCTGTATCGTTAGAGTCCATTTCTACACGATAGAACTCGTTAGTGAGGTCTAGGTAAAGGTTTGCTTAAAATATCCGTTATATAAGATATAGGGAATCGGTCGTGCACCGTTTTTTCATTTAGTTTCCTGTAATCATTTATTACACGGATTTTCTTTATACCGGAGGCGCCTGGTTTCTCTTTCGGTACCCAAATACGACTATTCCATGGTGAATAACTGTATTCTATGATTCCATCGTTTAACAATTTATCAATTTCTTTATCTACTTGAATTTTATAAATTTTGGGACATTTACAGTTTTTTTGTATATATCGGGATATCATCGGTTGTTACTATTTTGTATTTCATTTTAGATGTAAATGTAATTTATTCATAATCTCTAATTTTGAAGTATTTGTATTGATTTAAAAGTTTTATTAATTTGTTTAATTCATCTTCGTTTAAATGTTCGTGTCATATTTAAAGTTTTTAAAATTTCTGCATTAAAAACGGGTTTCGAATCTTCATTGAAATAATTCAATTTATGTCTACTGTTTAATAATTTTTTTTTTCCTTTTTAAAATTAATTTGACCTTGTAATAATTTTAGCGCGATGAAACCTAGTAAAATATGAAATGATTTATGAAAACGATACAAGTAGCACTTCATAGGTTTTATTACATATTTAATAAAAGTATATTCTGACCTTGGGAAAGGAATTAAATCAAATATTTTCAATAAACTAGTGTCAAGATTTGACAGAGCGCCACAAGAATTACGTTGATTATTCATTTTATTGTTAATATTTAAACTATTTAATGAATTGATTAGAGTGTCAATTTTGACTAGGTATAATAGTTATTTTATAATTTATATAATAATAACAGATTTCACGTACAATGCTGTTAAAAGTAAAATCTTCATCAGTATGCTTTTTTGCTGATAGGTTACCGATTTTCGCTCGACGATGATAGAGCTGGCTGCAATGAATGCTGGATCAGGAGGGTGCACGTACGAACCAACAGATGATCACCTTCAACGAGTTATACTTCTGGAAGCCCTCGGATAATCACCAATCTGCTTATATCTACTTTGGTGTTGACTCTCGTAGGTCGATTCCTCGGGATTTCCGTTTTTGCACTTGCCGTCGGATCTCTGATTTAAGTGGATGGTTGAAACCAACAGTTTGAACACTTCCACGAACTCATTCTTTTCAGAATTTCGGTGTAGCAAACCTCTTAACCATCCTACCAAGACTGTGGCAGTTAAGTATTTCAAGCCAACAAATATCTGTTTAAAATTTTTGTTTAAGATGTAATTGTAGATACAACTGGTTTGTACAATAGCTACATGCACACTAACTCTAAAAACTACGTATTTTCCTACATTGTTCTAAGGCTAACTGATAACACTGATTCTCATCGTTTTCGTATGTGTTGCGAAATTGAATCCCAAAATGTGGTATGATTCTATGTTACTGATTACAAAACTTTATATATATAAATATATCATCACGGCATATTACCCATTTCTGGGTGTGCCAATCTGCTTTATCGCAGATATCGGTAATGATGATGACATATTTGTATATATATATATATATATATATATATATATATATGACATTTTAATTTCGTATATGTTTATTATATTTATTACAAATTGTTAACTATAAATAATTTTTACGTGTCATACAATTTTAAATCAATTTCAAGTATTTAAATTTGTCATATCTTCAATGAGATAGAAAGAATAGGAATTATTTCACAAATGCAGGTTTCATAAAAATATTTTTACCTCAGAGGTTTCCATGGCGCGTCCTTTCCAGGTACGTAGCATAGAGTTCACTGATGATAGTCGACTACAGATACGCCAATATTAGAGCATACACATTATTCTTGTTATTGATGGAATCATCTTCAGGGAACATTTATATCCTCAAAGGAGCTTAAAACAGCTTGTATAAAAACAATAACGAGGTATATTTGTATAGGCTTTATCGACTCGACAGAGTGCCGCGCTTCCGCGGGAGTATTTATGGTACATTTTGCAGGAAAAAGGCGTAGAACAAAATTGATGAGTGTAGCAAAAATTATATACAGGAGGGTGACAAGGAACAAAGTGAGAACAAACAACAGGATGGCAGACGAATTTTCAATGGTAAAAGGTTTAAGAACATAGTGCAAAATACAAGGTTATGCCTACGTGCATATTGTATCCCAATTTCTGGCTTAGTTGTGTACCGAATGTTTGATTTGTACATATTTTTTTTTAATTTGCTTTATTTTATTCAAGTACATACTATAAAATCGACTCGAACAGAGATATCAGTCCACAAAGAAACGTAAATTTATTATATAAATACATCTTAGATACAGAAAAAATATTAGCAAAATAAAAAGATTCTACACATCGAACGTAAAAGACTCCCAGAGGGAACAAGTAAATTCTAACAACGGAAAAAATAATAAAATACCACCTATATATTTACATGATGTTAACAACTATGCAATAATTACAACAGATATAGAACTAATGACATGAAAAGAAATCACAACACCACAAAAAATCTGTTGTGGCCAGCACAAAACCTTCCGTCAATTCAATGTATTTTGTACAAATCCGATACCAAAAGTTCCTTGGAAAAGATTTTATATGTCCTGTAAAATTGTAACCCGAACACACTATTTTTTACAAATTCCACATTGCAAGTTCCTTTGAAAAGATTCCATAAATCCAGTATAATTATAACACGAACGTGCATTCTGTAAATTGCACTTCACACTTCCTCATTCCTATCCAACGCATCTTCTTCACACAGTTATTCCTCTCTCAAATATTCTGATACACAGTCCTTCCATCTTCTCTTCGGCCTTTCTTGTACTCCCGGCATTGAAACTGCAAGACATTTGCGAGGGACGCTCTGTCACTTAAATTACTTTCTGATCCTATACTTTCCACTTTGATTTTGCACTTGACACTGACATCTGTCAATTAGAATTTTTTGAATATTATCTGCTGTTTCCATAATTTTTGCAAAGCTGACTGGTTTTTGAAAGTTAACCTCTCTTAATCTCTCTATAACTCTATATCTATTGAATATGAAGGAAAACGTATAATCAAATCGTAGAGAGAATAAGATTTTCTTTCATATTAATGATCATAAAATGTCGAAAAATGATATTTAACTGCGTTTTTTCCAGAAAAACTGTTAAGAACTTCAAATAAAGGTACTTCCGGTTGACCAATTATAACCAAAATCTAATCAGCTCTTCATATCGTTGTAAAGAAGAAGAATACGAAAGAATCATAATTTTTAGAATTGTAGTTTTGAAGTTATCGTCGGAGAAAAATTTGTCACACACACACACACGGACACACACACACACACGCAGACATCAATGTAAAATTAGTAAAATCGTATTCTAGGGATCTTAAAACGTGCTTATTCGTTAAAAACTCACCATCGAATTTTTTGACCAAAGACAATACCTTCCTTTTGACGGAAGGTAAAAAGACTCCTTTACATGAATAGAAGACTACCAAAAAGTAACAAAATTTTACGATGATCAAAAATTAAAATATCATACATATTCCGTAATCCAGAAAATAATATCCTGTCAGTAGTTATATGAAATTTGCCCATCTGAATAAACACAGAAGTAGTAACAATGGAATTGAAAGAAAAATCATATCTGGTATTAAATGTAACACATTTATGAAATATAGAAAAATATCCAATGCCTGTATGTGTAGTAGACTTCATTGATGATGACAAAGGTAGCGACATATTTGATCCAACTAAACTATTTGATACTATTATATCAATTGAACCAAGAAAAAAATTGAAAGATACAATACAATGTACAAACTGCCAAAGATACGGCCGTACCAAAAGTTATTGTAAACTAGAACCTAGATGTGTAAAATGTTCACAATATCATCATTTTAGCAAATACCCTACACAAAAAGCGAAACACATAAATGCATCAATTGCGTAGGAAGCCAAACTACAAAGGATGTCCATTGTATCAAAATTTAAAAAAATCTAACTACTCGAAGTCAACGTCAAAAACAAACCCAATCCGTACCAGAAATGTTTAATAATCAGAGTGAAAGGATAGAAGAAATAGAAATCATAGAGGTGAATACACCACCGCAACCAGAAACATTACAGCAAATGGTGAGAATATAAGAACATTCGCAACAAACAGCGGAAATAACACAACAAACAGCCGGAAAATCAGAACAAACGCCAAGAAAGCATAAGAAAAGTTGCTGGAACTTAATACAAAAAAAAAATTATGCAATCCATGAAGCATACCGAAGAGATGCATGAGTTCAAATGTATTATGAGAAACAATTCCAAGATACCAGAATTGCAGCTATAAGGGAAAAAAGGGAGAGATCTAGTTGTAAATATTTTATAAATTATTTTTTGTTTAAATTAACTATAAATTTATGCAACTGAATAATTTATTCACATTTAAGTTTACAGTCTTTATATTTGTTTAGTATATACATGTAACTATAAATAATTTGTTTACATTTTAGTTCTTTGGCATAATAAATATACTTTTTTAATTAAAATATCTTTCAATATATTGCCATCGAAAAATATTGCCTGTACCATTATCAAGAACGTTGTGTCTTCTTCATCTTCATAATCTGCTAATTCTTCCTCAGGTTCTTCGTTAATTTACAGAAATGTTATGCAAAACAGGCATTGCAATTATTGTCGTTTTTGTCGTGTCTAGATGAAGTTGTAGTCCATTAAAAAAGTATCGAAATTTATTTTCATGATTCCAAACAATCTTTCCACAACATTCATCGTTCTAATGTGAGCTCGATTGTAATGCCTTTCTGTAAGGGTGTTATTAGGTATCTTGACTATAGGTACCATTATCTCCCAGTAATATGCAACTTATTTCACCATCATCAAATTTTGTTTTCAGGCGGCATATATCCCAAATTCTTGAATCGTGTACACTTCCTCTCCACCATGCTACAATATCAATGATACGATAATGTGCATCGCTCGCTATTTAGGCACTCAAGGAATAATATCCTTTGCGATTCATGTAGAATATTGAATAATCGCCCCCAGGGTTTTTTTTAATTTTTATTTTAATATGCGTTCCATCTATTGCCTAATTATAGACGGACAACCAGCAATGACAAAAAAATGCATCTTTCGCCTGATGTAGTTCCTCTGATGCGTTCGAAAATTTAATGAACTGAGGTCGGAGTTCAGCTATATAGCGAGCTGCCTCTTTTGTCATTCGGTATCTTCGCTGAAACTTATTGCCATTATGAACGGTAAACGGATCCAGTCGATTCAAGTAAGTCTTATGACGCGGGTACAATTCGTAATTGATTCCAGTAATTTCTTGCATTGCTTCTATTTCTTCCACCTCCTCTCTTATATTTAACAAGCCTTCTGCCATTGTAAGTTTTCTTCCTAAAACATAGTGTTTAGTTCTAATTGTATATAAAATGCCTGACTATTCAAATTAAGACGTAGTTAAAACTGTTTATAAACATACTCCGTGATACACGTGATGACAACTGTATATCTACATATTATTAGTATACACGAAATTAAATTCTATCACAGAACATAAAGAACTGACAACTTAACCTTTAATAAGAACCAAATTTTGCAATATTATCATGTTAAATATATGCAAGTTGGCTATTTAGTATTGACCAGTAAAAGTACAACTATGCATACCGTCCCGCTAATAGCATATTATCTGATTTTACTGGCCACTATGTAAAATATTTCTGAAACCATTTTAAGCTTGCACTTATGCATACGCCTATATGCCATTGTAATTCCACCATTCGAACCTTTAGAAGCTACTGCTATAATCACATATATGGGAAATAACAACAAAATAAAGCTCCTAGCAGCTTATAAACAATCCAGCAAACCTTACAAGAACAGTACTTGCAAAAGAATATATTCTGATAATACACCGTTTCTCGTATTAGGTGATCTCAACTCCAAAATACTATATGGGAATGTAGAACCAATAATCCAAATGGATCTAAATTACATGAATATTCATCGCGGATAGATTGTTTTATGTAAGCTCCATCAGACCCAACTTACATATCATACCGGGTTGATCATGAACCGAGTATCCTACATACAATATTAACAAATAATTATTTAAAAACTTTAACCCAAAAAGTTATTTGAACCACCTTCCTGTTCTCGTAACATGTATAAAAATTCTATACCCATTAAGACTACCGCCAGGACTAACAAACGGAAGAATTGACTTCGAAAACTTTCAAATATAAAAGATAAAAAATACTATAGAGCATAGAGAGCTTTACTAGGTCCACAGCACAAGCAGCACACAAGGCAACAATTAAACAAAATAATACAACAAGAATATACGCCTAATTATATTCTACGACTTATAAAAACTGAAATCAAAAGAAAGGCGATTGTGTCAACAAAAAAAGACCTGTAACACAAATATAGGCTAAACCAACTGTTCCCTCAAATCAAGTAGAAACTGGATAATCTACGAGTAAATAATTATCAAGCATACATAGAGGAACTTGGATCAGGAAGCCCGCACGTGTGGCTTACAACTAAGCGAAATCGTAAAAAATCGGAAGAAATATCAACATTGAAATTCGACGAAATTGCATATGAAACAGATGAATAAAAATTATCGTTACACTTAGAAAACGTGTTCTAACCTATAGCAATCTAAGTATAGACTGCATGACTCAAGATTAGTTATTTCCCCAAGACGTAGAAGCAGTTTAATGTCATCTGCATATAATAAAATATTAGAGTCGTGGATATGATTAACAATGTCATTAACGAAGAGAAGAAATAATAAAGGGCATAAATTCGGTCCCTGCGGAATTCCTGAGCTGGTAATGTATTGTTTAGATGAGTAATTTTTGTAATAAACAATAAGTTTGCGATTATTAAAATATGAAGCAATGAGTTGTACTAGATTATCGGAAAAATTGAAATAGGATCTGAGTTTACCTAATAAAACTGTATGACTCACTTTGTCGAAGGCCTTTGCAAAATCTGTGTAAATAACGTCAATTTGTTTATTTTCATGCAGAAAGTTACGTGCGAACGGCCGGTAGTTGGATATACTGCAACTATCACCTGATTTTAAGATGGGACCAACTCGTGTAACCCTTGAATTTTCAGGAAACGTATTTTTTGGTAATGCAAATATTAAATAGTATAAATGGAGGTACAACAAATATGTCAGCGCATGCTTTGTTAATATATGTATGCAGGAATATTATCCTGGCCTGGATTTCGTGAAGGTTTAATTTGATGATAACAATCAGGATATCAGATTTTGAGATTGAATCAAGCGTTATATTATTATGTGAAATGAGGGTTTCATTAATTGGAGCAAAAGGCTTGTTATCATTACTATGATACACACTGGAAAAGTAAGATGCAAATGCATCAACAATCTGAGTAGTAGTGTCGAATGTTGTATTATTAAAATGCACCGAACCAGGAACTCGAGATTTTTGCCTTTTAGAATTAATAAAAGACCAGAGCTTCTGAGGATTGTGGGATAAATTAATCTCAATAGTAGCCAGATATTGTAAATGACACAAGGGAATGTCAGTTTTTGTTTAGTCCTTAAGGTTTTGAATTCAATGAGTTAAGTGGTTTGTCCCGTTTGTTTGAATAGTTTGTGGTATTTTGCTCTTTTAGATTATTAATAATATCTCCAGTGAACCATAGCGGATACTCAGACTTAATGATTTTAGTATGGGGAACACAGATGTTTAGTGTATATTCAATAAAATATATCGAAGCATTCATTGACATCATTATAATCTTTCAAAACATCCCAGATGACTTCAGATAAAAACTGATACAAAAAGTGGAAGTTAGCACGAGGAAAGTTAAAGGTAGGTTCATCATTGGTAGTAGAATCAATGTATCAGGAATTATTAATATTTAGAGAAACTAGAGGAAAAGATACAATCAACGCCGGGTGGTATCTATCTTCGCCAACAAGGGCATCATCACAGTGACTGTTAGTACAGAGTCAGTCAGCACACGTCAACTCTGCACGAATATATCCGAAGAAGTCTTATTTAGGTACGCACGCTACACGAACGTCGCGAAACTGCACTTAAGGTTAAATGTAACCTCTTTGTAATACAACTAAATTTTACCGCTGCCACGAATTGTAACGTGCCAAGTAATTATAACACATTAAACAGTATAAAGTACGACAGCCTTTATTTAACATATAGCGTTTATGTATTTACATTTCATAGCATCACATCTAACATACGCCAGCTGATGACTCGCTCACCATCGCGTCCCCCTTTAATTATTACCAACATTCTGCTTAATTAATCAGTTACGTTGTTAGGATTATTTGAAGAATAAATTGTCCATATGATAATACGATATAGTGAATTGAAGTATCTATAACATAACGAACAAACTTTAAAATATTCGAGTACTATACTAAACTATTAAGAGGAATCCGTACTCTACTAAGAATATTCTGCGGGACGGAGCGGGTGTGCGAGTGGTAGCACTGTGGGCGTGAACAATTGCAGCCTAGTAGTACCACGTGATACGTCTGGTACAGGCAGTACAGTAAATAGCAAAAGTGTTGTTCTATACTGTGACAAACCGTCCCTGACCCAGGCCAGACATAGCAACAACGGCGTCGAGATATGGGATGCATGGGTGCAAGTGCACGCCGCAAAAATAATATATTTGCATCTTTCACCCCACAATTTTGAAAATGCTTTTATATAAATTTTTGCGAAAGCTGGGTAAAAGAATGTTTTTTTTTCTTAAATCAGTAAAAATTATTAAATTTATTTGTATTATATTTATTTTATATGAAATAAATACACCCCATATAATTTCGTGCAGTCACCATCCTATTCATAATTGCGTGCGCAAGGCAGTCGAGAACCCCAACGTTCATATTTATAGGCACTATAAAACATAGCACTGATCCAGACTGAGCACTTGTTACCTCTCACTAAGAGAGGTATTGGATTCATGCTAAAAATCTCATATCCAGATTTTAGTGAATAAGCACGTTGTAAGATCACTAGTATCTGATTTTTACAATGATGTCTCTTTGTCTTTCTCTCTCTTTCTGTCTCTCTCTCTCTCTGTCTGTGTGTGTGTGTGTATGTGTGTGTATAAAATTAAAAACCAATTTTACTACGTATTCCTTAATCTGACATTAATGGGAAGAGCTGAAAAGGTTTTGGTAACAACTCGACAACCGGAAGTAGTAGTTTCTTAAAAATCTTCTAAATATTATTTTTTGAAAATTTATGTTATTACAAATATTAAAGAATATAAAATTATCTATTCAATACAGTGAACATTTTTATTATCTTCTATAGATTTAGAGATAGATCCACATGGCAATTAGTTGAAAAAGTAAAACGTAATTAAGAGAAAATACTGAAGGCTTTTTCTGTGAAGTACATTTAATATTTCTTATTTTATTATTAATTAAATATTACAAATTATAGATACATACTTATATTGTAAGTATATACTCATCAGAAACACCGCCAATCACGTCAATGAATTTGAAGATTCACAACAAATTAACTGACATTTTATCCAGAGATGAAAAAACCGGGCCTTAGTGAAATAAAATTTCTGTTTTATGTTGATGTTAGTTAATTCAATTACCAATTGCTCATCCTTATATTCGGGGTATATCTGTCAATTATTTATATTCATATCATAAAATACAGTTTTATGCTTTCTAAGAATAATTATTTCTTGTTATTAAGTTGAAATATGCTATATTTATGAGATCATTATTTAATTAATAACAAAATTTTAACAAACTTTAAAACAAGAAAGGAGCAGCAACGATTTAACTTATATATTCCATAAAAATAGAGCCGGCTCGTGGTATGTTAGCACCCCTGTGCAAAATTTTATTATGCACCCCCCCCCCCCTTTAACAACCCAAAAAATTTGAAATTGTTTGAAACGTTTTATATACACAAATATAATTGTACATAAGTTTCAAGAAAAGAAGAATTATTGTTATACTTATACAGGGTGGTTGATTTTTCATTTTCCAGTTTGTATCTTCTGAAATATTAAAGATACAAAAAAAAGTTAAATACAAAAGTTGTTTAATACAACCTGATCTATAATTTAGCATAAACATTTTTTTCCAAGGCGTACCATATTTTTGGAAAAATATTTAACTTTAATTTTTTAAATGAAACACCTGTATATTTTGACAGAATAAGATTCTTAATAAATTTTTCTTTACAATGATGTGTAACAAGTAAGGATTTACCTTGTTTTCCTACAAAGCAAATAGAAATATGATAAAAGTAGGCTATGATATTCTATTGTAGGGGTTTTCCTTTGAACAAAATTATGTCTAATAAAGCAAGTAATAGAATTACTAGCATTGATGATTTACAACATTATTAATACTTTTATTTAAAAATCAATCAGCAAAATTTAATACAACATAATATTATTATAAATTTTGATACAGGATAGCAGCCCGACGTTTATTATTATTTGATCTGTGGAAACAGCAAAGCATATCAACTTTTTCGCTATTACTATAACCGACGTTCATTTTTCTTAGTTAAATAAGAATCTTAACACCTTTCTCACTATTATAATCAGTATTATTAAATCTGTGATATATGTTACTGCTATAAACAATAGAATATCACAGCCTACTTTTATCGTATTTCTATTTGCTTTATTAGACATAATTAAAAGTAAACCCTTACTTGTTATACATCATTGTAAAGAGTAAATATACAGGGTATTCCATTTAAAAAATCAAAGTTAAATATTTTTCTAGAAAATTGGTAGGCCCTGGAAAAAAATTGTTTATGCTAAATTATAAACCAGATTGTATCAAATAACTTTTCTATATAACTTTTTCTTGTATCTTTAATATTTCAGAAGATATAAGCTGGACAATGAAAAATCAACCACCCTGTATATTATCGCAAAAATAAAACATATTCTATAACATAAAAAAAAAATTAAAAAAAGAAATATCAGTTAGGTTAGGATACGAAAGGTTACTACGCATTTTGAATTAACTCTCTTTTCCTGGCCGGCCGCTAGCGCCTGCGTTCTGTGATGCGTATTACAAATTTAAGCGCAAAATACACGAAATAACAAAAATTTATATTAGAAAATCATTTTATTTTTATTTTATAATAAAATTGGTAAAATCAGCTAACTGAGTTAGGATAGCACTATAATAGGGTTTTGCTTGCACCCCCGTGCTATGCACGTGTTGCACAGTCGCACGAGCCGGCCCTGATAATGTGTATTCATTAGGCGAATGGTTTTATTTGGAAATAACAAACCATTATGAATTTCATGCTCACAAAAGAAAAACTAATTATCTAGATGATAATGAAAGCTATTTTTTTCAGTCACCAAATAAATCGTTGCTTATAGTTGCTCCTATGAAATTAATAAACACAGTCTAAAATGTAAAAATTGAATAAAATAAATTTTAATTGTACAAAACATAATTTAATATAATTTAAAATATTTGTTTAGTTATCATAATTTCATTGAATTTTAAATTTCGCGCTGTAGTAATGTTATTTTACATAAACAATATTAAATTATAATGATAATATCATGTATAAGAATTCTTTACTTTGTTGAAATTTGTATATTTATTTATTTAATTCTAATTACAAAATTGTCACTTGGAAGGAAATTTTCCTGGCCGCTAAGAAATATATTTTAGTTTCACGAGCATGCGCATACAAATCACTGTATCGCTTGTGAGCGATGGAGATATATCTTCTATCTCATATTCTTTAACGGAAGCACAACACATTGGCGAGGCGAGATAGGGGATCAGCAGTATATTAGTCTAATAGGTATATGGAAGAAACTGTTGGCTACAGTTAAATGGCTGCCTTGCACATTATGGGAGACAATCAAGAGAGTGGTTCAATTTAAACTATCCACGACGGTGGATTGGTCGCAGAGGACCTGTACCATGGCCGACCCGTTCGTCTGATCTAACACCTTTAGATATTTTTGCTTGGAGTTTACGATGAAACCGATAGATAATTTGGACACTCTACGCAGAAAAATTATTCAAGTTTGCGAAACCATATCTCCCGAGCAATGTCACGCTGTCACGCACTGACCAATGCAGTGGCAGATCGTTGTCGGCTGTTTGCTTGCTACATGTTAACATTTTGAACAAATGTTATAAAAATTCGTTATTATTTTATTGTGCATAAATAATAAATTTGTTTGAATTCATCGATAATTTTCATTTTTGCTCTGACCTTAGACAAGCAAACTAAATTTTGTATCGAAATTAGGTAATAGCCAAATCATTTACCTATGATTAATTTAATTGTTATGTCATAACCTAATAAGTTGAATATTTGATATTTCGTTATAAAGTTGATTTTTTAAAGTAGTGGTGCTCCATTAAGAAAAACATGAATATTTCTGAAACAAAGCATTTACGGTCATTTGCTCAAATGAACTTGTCACCTTATTTTTGTGTTTAATCCATGATTCAAGTTATGCCGCTTAAATCTGGGACACTCTGTATATATATAATGTGGGTCCTTCTAAATTGATGGCTGTAGATGTTAGGTCCAAACTTCTTTAGGCCGCAAAAAGGAAGTTATCTTTGATTCTGCGCGAAACAAAATTAACAAAAAAGGTTTTTTGTCTAAAATTCCTCGAATGCGGATGACTATGAGCTGCGTCGAAGTCACTTTTGGAAACAGAATCTCCGATTTTATTTCCGATTTCACAAATTACATTATCAATATTTACATTACTTTTTTCCGGTAAATTATTCACTGTAACATTATTAATTTTGGAATATTGTTCTAAATCCTCAATTTTTTATTTAAATTCGTAACTTCACATTTTAATTTTTTGTTTTCTTTCACAAGAATATCAAATGTTTTAATTTTTTAATTAATAGATTTTAAATTTAATTCAAAATCTGTTACTTTATTGCTGCAGAAATTAACTAACTTCAATGGTTGGCAAGTGTAAACACATGTTTTTTTCAAAGTTCTTTTAAAAATAATAATCTGGATATATACACATAAAATATTTACTACAGTATAATAGTTAGTGAATAATAAAGTCAACAAAAGTTGAGAAATATAAAATTATAGTTTCTCATGCATATATTGAAATAGTAGCGTCATAACCTCCAATTATTTTGGCGCCATGAGTGATGAAGACAAATTTCAGAAAATCCTGAATAAACTCTTAACATTGGGTGATATTAAAAATGAAATTACAGAAACGGAACTTGAAATACAAAAGATTTATAGTATTTGTGAACATAATAATGAAAATATACAGGAGTTACACGAAAAAATCGAATCACAGCAAACTAGGATAAATTACATAGAAAAGCAACGAAAAATGAAAAATCTTATCTTCATCAACATAGAAGAAACCGAAAAAGACTCACAAGCCTTAGAAGAACCTGTTCGCCGACTCATAAAAGAAGATTTGAAAACAATTCTGCAAAATTCAGACATAGACCACGTGGGAAGACTAGGAGTCAAGAGGAGCTATAAAAGGCCAGTACTAGTTATTTTTTCTTCTCTCAAAATAAGAAATGAATTATATTCAAAAAGGTTTCATTTTAAGGGTAATATATAAATGAAGATTTATCCACACAAGAAATAGAACGCAAGCAGTTACTCCCAATCATGAAAGAGAAGAAAGCAGCAGGGACCCGAGTCAACCTCGTACGCAGCAAACTGTACATAGATGGGCAACTTTTCAACAGTCACGCCTCGTCCACGGCAACTGGCAAGCGACCCAGAGGCAGTCAGTCTTCCAATGAGACCCAATGCAATCCCATAGAAAAGTAGAGGAGTAAGATATACAGGTAACATACATTGTCCAAAAATGAAGAACAACCATGCAGACTCAACACCTTAGATTCTTTTTTACAACTTACCCTAAGTAAAAATCCTAACCTAACTATCACAGACTTTCCAAAGAGCGACAAATCAATATATGACCCTATCAAGTTAAGTAATTTCTCTATAAAGGTATGCAAAGATAGATTAAGTATTATATTTTGGAATATTAACGGTCTAAACAATTATGTTTGGTTTAGATAGTAGTAAGCGGAATTACTAACTCTCTCCGCTTCGTAAACATTATTAAAGTAATTTTAATATTAATAGTCTCATAGAAACAGATTTTCATAATATTTTTGTAAATCCAACTATAAATAGTATAAATAACTTATTTAACTACACAATAAGCTCTATGCAATTAAAAAGCTTCTGTTTAATGAATAAGTTAGAAATAAGTTGCCAATCCCTTTTGTAAAGATTGTACAATCAAAACAAAATATTTCTAAATAAATAAAAAAAAAATAACTAACTTCAATACAGTTTCAAATTTAGTGTCCATTGCGCTCAAAATTTGTTCGAATGTGCAGAACATTTTACGGTCAGTTTTAGCAGTGGCGTCCGAACTTCCGCACTCCTCTGGTAAACAAACTGACTTACGGTTTTTTGGACGGCATGTATTGCTAGACCAGGGTGACACTGATGCATTTTTAAAAAGTTCGAATTGTTCCTCATTAATACCTGCACACACAGGGTGGTAAGAACTCTCACATTGAGCACGCACTACACCCGGATACTTTTGATTCACTCTTCGCTGAATAGGTGACTTGAGATAAGAATAAAAGTACAGTTTTAAAGAAATAAGTATTATGGGAAAATTTATTTTCACAACTTTTCAATCACACTAACATATTTTCACAATTTTTAAGTAAAAAAACACTTTGAAAAACTGATTTTTTGATGAAGAGTAAAATCCCGTGTAACCAACTCAATTGCTAACATACAAAATATTATGTGCATATTTCACATTGAAATGTTAAATAATACGTTTAATTGACTTTTGATGAAATTCGTTTGCTTGGTCCTTTGTGAGCAAAGCGTTAATAACATGTAAGAGTACCTACTTATTTGCACTTTGAACCGTAAATGTAGTAATACTTGACTCTGTTACTTAAGCTTTCTGAACGTGGGTGCTATGTATATGTAGGTAAACATCTCTAGAGTTTATGCGCATGTGGGTATTTGTTATATATTTAGTTATATTAATGTATATTTAGTTACGGGTTGGCAACATTATTTTTATATGTTTAAATATTGGGATGTTTATACTCATCTTTTTTCTTGTTTAAACTTACACAAATACAACTTTTAAGAAAGAAAGTATTGATTATTATTCGGTCTGCACTCTTTATTACAAAAATAAATCATTGCAAAAGTGATTCTGATTTACATGTACACCACCTTTACAATTGGCGACGAGGAAAGAATCAGGAAAGTGAAAATATATATTACAAGTATTTACAACGTATAACATATCCAACAATTTTAGCACGTGCAAGGAATAAAAGGAAATGGACGAAGCTATTGCATAAATTTTACAAAATCTAATCACAGCCATTGGTAAAATGAACAACAATAACAGGGAAAATTCACTACAATTACAGCCATACGATGAAAATAATGAATCATTTTCCACGTACGTCGATCGTCTTGAAAACTATTTTATAATGATTGGCCTCATGCAAGCTGGAGTAGACGATAAAAAGAAAGTACAAGTACTTATAAATTGCTTAAGTACTAAAACATACCAGGTAAGTCTTACTGCACCAGATACACCCAATACTAAAACGTATGATGCATTAATCGAATTATTAAAGAAACATTTGGACCCCACACCCAATGTATATGAAATAGTAGAACAGCATAAATTTATTTTGTGTGTACAACACCACGAAGGTGAGTCTGTTGCTAATTTTGTTGCTAATCTTAGGAAATTAACTACGTACTGTAATTTTAAATGTCCATCTTGCAATGTAAGCACAATAGTAACGCATTTATGGTCCCAATTTATACGAGGCATACGCGAAAATAATATAAGAGAAAAACTACTACAGCAAAGCGATAAAACTGATTTTTAAAAAGCCGAAGATTTAGCTTTAGCAGTCGAAGCATCCAAAATTGAAAGTAAATGTATTACAGGCGCAAATCTAGAACACAATGAAGTATATAATAAAATCGACAAGACGAAACATGCTCATGCACATCATAAAATGCAAAAGAAATCTTCAACAAATTTTAATACAGTTCACTCAGAGATTTGTTATAGGTATGGTTATACAAAGCATATAGCCAACATATGCAAGTATAAAAATGTTACATGCAAAACGTGTAAGAAAAGAGGTTTGCCAACAAAGGGAATAACATTTTTTTGGCAAACCAACAAAGATTTTTAATAAGAATCATAACCATTTTATTTTTACAAAACTAAATTAAATTGCCCTGTACATAATACTAAAACAATTTTGAAAACATACACCGGGGAAGAAATAAAAACCCTGGGTGTTGCGTGTATAAATATTTCGGCAAATAATCAATTACATAATAATGCACCTCTTTTCGTTTTAAATGGCAATCTTTCACCAATTATTGGCCGTGAATGGATTAAATCATTAAACTTATTCTTATCTGCATATTCAGATTTATTCGCTGAATAGATTGGTGAAATACCTAATATAAAATGTGAGTTACAGCTCAAGGAAAATACTACATCCATATTATAAAACCGAGAGGGGTCCCATTTGCAATAAAAAAACAAGTGGAAGAAGATCAGGCAAAGTTAGAGGAGAATGGAATCGTCGAGAAGATTCAACATTCTACTTGGTGAACACCAATAGTACCTGTGATAGGGAAAAACGGGAGAGTAAGGATATGTGCTGATTATAAGGTAACTGTAAATCGTTTTTTAAAAGATAATAAACACCCAATACCCACCATTGATGAAATCTTTTCTAAAATGAATGGGAAATATTTCTGCTTATTAGATATACGAAAAGCTTATTTATATATGCCAATTGATGAAAGTAGTTGGATGCTACAATTAATTAGTACACATATGGGTGTATAGAAAGTGAAAAGATTAATGTTCGGTACCAAAGTTGCTCCAAGTATTTGGCAAAGATTTATGGATCAAATGCTAACCGAATTAGAAGGAGTAACTAATTTTTATTATGACATTAAAGTACAAGGATCGACTATAGAACAGTTACATAATAGATTGCAGTTATTGTTTGAACGATTAAGAAGTTACAATATACGACTAAATAAAGATAAATACCAATTTTTCCAAGATTCTATAAAATATTTAGGATATAAGCTCGATAAAAATGGAATTCATAAAGCGGACGATAATATTACAGCAATATTAAATGCACCTAGACCACAAAATGTAAACAAAGTACGCATTTACTTGGGGTTTATAAATTATTACAATCGTTTTTTCCCGAGTCTTGCAACTGTTATTAAACCTCTAAATAAATTATTAGAAAAAGATAGGCCATTCGATTTGTCTAAAGAATGTGAGAGAGCTTACAATTATATTAAATAAGAAATAATTAGTACTAGAATTCTCACAACCTTCAAGTCAAGTTCCTAAGACGTATAATCCATGGTTATACTCGACAACACCGTAGCATCGAATTCATTTAGACTTCTCAGGACCATTCTACAATCATTATTTTCTAATCATCGTGGACTCATTTACAAAATGGCTTGAAGTATATCCTATACACGAAATGACGACGTCGAAGACAATCCGAGTACTACCGGAATTATTTGCACGTTTCGGTTTACCAGTAACAGTAGTTACTGACAATGGGAGACAATTCATATCTCAACAATTCCAGAATATCCTAAAGTCAAATAGAATACGTCATAAAACTACCGCAACATACCATCCTGCTACTAATGGGCAAGCGGAAAGGTACGCCCAAACTGTTAAGCAAGGTATTCGAGCAATGATACGAGAACCTGGGGATATACATGACAAACTATCAAGACTATTAATGACATATAGGAAAGTACCAAATGCCACAAGAAATGTCAGTCCAGCCGAATTAATTTAATAGGAATTTACCCACTAGAATCGATCTCTTGAAAGCAAATAAATCTGATGAAGTAAGGGAGAAACAAATTGAGAAATACAAATTCAAAAATCCTCAAGAATTCAACACAAGGGACAATGTACAAACGAGAAATTATAAGATGAGTAAACCCAAATAGAATTTTGGTAAACTCGCGAAACAAGACGGGCTTCATTATCCCATACACACTACAGGTACTACAGTTAAACGACATGTAGATCAACTAAGGAGATACCACTTCTACGAACCTCATTTTGAAGAGCTACCTGACTTACCTCAAGATAATTTCACATCTACCCAACCACCTATACCTCAAGAATTCACATCAAATGTTACACCCCAAATTTCCAAATTACCAAGAAAGAAATCCTGTATTTTCAATTCAAATTCTAACCATAGCAATGAAAAATCTTTTCAGATTGAAAGTCAGGGCAATTATACAAGCTCCGATCCAGAACCTCCAGATCCAGGAGCAGCACCTATCGCGAGACAATCACAAGGGACAACACCATCCGAACCGGAACCACTACCAATTGTGCGGCGATCCACAAGGGAAAGAAGACCACCAAACCGACTAAAATATTAATTTATATTGTATTCAATTTTATTAAAAAATTATTTGTAAATTAAGTGAGGGAGATTGTTATATATTTAGTTATTGGTTGGCAACATTATTTTTATATGTTTATATTGGGATTTTTATACGCAACTTTCTTCTTGCCCAAACCTACACAAATACAACTTGTAAGAAAGAAAGTATTGATTATTATTAGGTCTGCACTCTTTATTACAAAAATAAATCATTGCAAAAGTGATTCTTATTTACATTTACACCACCTTTACAACAGTATTACCGCCGAAGTGGGTGATTTCCACTTTTATGAGGGCAGCAGAAATGAATTAAATTAACCTCCTAATTTTAATGTTCCATACAACAATTCTAACAAAATCTAAGAATTCAGGGGTAAAACAAATTTAAAATGTAACAACACTTATACCACTGGAAAGAGATACGAATCGTTAATTTTTAAACCAAAATCCAATATATCGCCCATTTGAAATAAGAAAGTCTCAGTCATTATTCGCCCTCACTAACACACTTGATAGTTAAATAACTACAGAAGATATGAATCTGCCTTTGGTAACATTAACAATAGAAAATAAAAAATATATATAGCGAATCCTTTATACCCGGTGATTAGTTTTCTATGGACCATAGGAAATACAATGGTAAAATATTCATATGGCCGTAATTTCTGCTGTATTAAATAAAATTAAAAACTGTATGTAATAAGTCTAAAATTATTGTATACATGCGTTTCGTTCATGGAAAAAGAGGAAAAATACAAGTTGTAATTTTTGGCTAGTTATAATTTATAGGCTACCATGAGAAATGCAAATAGAACAAGACTGTAAACTCTTCTCTTATTTGAATATGACATCTGTAATAAAGTTTTGTTAATTATTGTTGTGTAACACCTTGACAGCGGCGGCGTTCTGAAAATAAACTTGCGAAGACGGCCTGGGTAGTTTTGTGGAGTGTAGGGCAAGGTTTTTGTACAGAGACGAGAGAGTTGTTTTAAGTAATAGTTTATTGTATGCAAAATTATTACATCCAATAGGTAAGTGAACATTGTAAAATAATATACGGTAAATGACGGCAATCTTCGTCTCGTTAAATTAAACTTAAAGAAATTAATTATAATGAAGCTGGTTTAACTTACTGTCGGTAAACTGTTGCGATTTCTTTCGCGGACAATTAATTACAGCAGCTTCTTTCGGGGACTATCAGTAAGAGCAGTTTCTATTAGGTCAGCTGGCACGCGGAACTCAGCTTAACTGCGCTTTGGCGGTCTATTTTCTCTATCGGAAGCGGTATCTCCCGTGGAGGAGTACGACAGCGGTATTTGTCATCACGGCAGACTCACCAAATCAAACGCGACTTAACGTGATTCAGCAATCTCTCTTGCAGTAAACGACTCGAAAGCCAAATCGGTCTCGGCGGACCTCTACTCTAGCGGCTCAATAGACCTAACCTGCCTGGGGAGAGCTGAAGAACCCATTGCCATAACTATTTTTGCCCTAATGCAAATACGTAAAGATATTTAGAAAAAAACCGCTCTTTGCGCCTTTCTTCCAAAGTTGGCGGTGTTTCCCGAAGGTCCCCGAGGAAGAAAACTTGCATTTTTATTAGGACCCCGAAATATATAATATATCTAAAAATCAAAAATATCCAACCTTTTGCAGGGTAAATCTACCTAATGACTGGACTACTTCTCAAATGCTCGAAATTCTTCCAGTTTATTCACAGGATTGATGGTATTTCTGAATGGTATATGCAATATACCTATAATTTTAAGTAATTAATTAATAATACAATAAGAAATGTTAAATGTACGTCACAGAAATGCATTTACTAATGTTAGTTTTAAAGCCGAACTCGCACAATTGCCTAGTAAGTATTTACACGCACTAGATTTTTGATACTTCCATTTATCCGTCACTTACAAGCATTTTAAACTTAAATTTATTAACAGGTGTCATGGAGTTTTTTGGGCAGTAATAGTTATTTATGTTATTTTGAATTCACAACCTTGACTATTCGCCCTCAAAAGGGGGCGCAATTTGGCTTTGCCCGAGGGCCTACAAAGTTACCAGACAACAGCTATTTAAAGATCCCAAAATCGTGGTTTGTGGATAAATATCAAACACAATATTTTGTTGAATAGAATTTTGTGTGTGCGAGAAATGTAAAATACTATACATATGTAACATAAAATTGAAATCAAAGATGGGACCACAACAGATTTTTAAAAAGAATTTCTTTACTCTTTTTTGAACACAAATGTAAGGAAATATTTAGATGTTTCCTTCTTAAGGACTTATATCCTCTTAAATGCCCGTCAGGCGGTGTAGCACTTATTTAAAATTGCCTATACGTCTACGTGGTAAAACTCGATACTCCAAAATTCAAATATTCCCTCTATGATTTGCTCGTAACGCCAGTGTGTTGGTATAGAAACATTAGTCAGAATTAAGGGGTCTAAAATATGAAACAGGAAAAGTAATTGTTAGTGTTCCGATCAATGTCTCAATTGTATAGCACTGGCACGTATCTACGCAACATCAAATATTATAAAATGTGATGACTAAATATACTACAATAATTAATTTATGGTAACTTCAGTAAATCGCTCCAAAAGAAATAATATTTAATGAATATCAATAAACATCTAATAGTATTAGATCATTGTGTTCCTATTACCTATGCTATTTATGTCTGATGTATGTATGTATGTTCGGGATTATCTCGAATTCTACTGTATTAATTTCATTTTTATACATATGTCAATTAGAGTTTTCTGTCTAATATAGGATTTGTTCCTTTTCGATATGATTTCTAATTAAAAAGTTATTTGTAGGTTTTGGAGAACCCCGTTTTTTCCAGTTCAAATTAAAATTTCACAGCAAAAAAAGTAAAAATTTAAGTGCATATAGTACCGACAAAAATGAGTGTAATCAACATAGGTCTGATCTTCAACTGTTTCCGAGATAAATGAAAAATCGAAGAAAAACTGACAATGATAGTGATCGAACAAAATTTTGTCGATGTCATTTCTCTCAATGTCTAATAGTTACGAAGTTATATGAAAATTAAATATTGACCAAGGGCGCCATAACATTTAACTTAGTATAATTATTTAATTAAAAAAAAGACATCTAAGATGACCTCTGAAAGGTAAACAAAAAGTCTTCTTTAATTAAAGTCGTAACTCTTATAGTTTTCAAGATAGCAGTAAAAACTCATTTTTCACTGCGTCATATCTCGAAAATTAATGAAGATCGGACCCATGTTAATTCAAATTTTGTTACTCAATTTGGTCTGTACTATATGCCCTTCAAATTTTTTACTCTTTCTTTGAAACATCCTGTAGATGGCATGTGTCAGTGAGGCGATTTTAGCGTAGAACTTGTTCTTTCGTATCCTTTTTTCGGATTTTCCAGAAAATTGATTATACTTCGAGTAATTAAACATAATATCCACAAAGATTCAAATCGAAATAACCATTTTTACCCTCCACGGCTATTTTCTCAATTTAGTTAAAACGATTATTTTTTTTTTTACTTTTCAATGAATTCTGTAAGAGGTAAAGTCAGACTCTAGGACTGGCTTGGCGAGTTTGCGGGAATTTCCCGATGGGCCGATCAAGTAAAAATCGAACCTTATTTTGCGAAAATATCCAGGATATTCCATTTAAAAAATCAAAGTAAGATACTTTTCCGTCCCCCTTACGACAAATATTATTGGAAAAATTTATTGCAATAGGAATAGGTTGAGCGTTATCAGCTTTCCGTTTAAATTTATTATAAACTTTCTTAATACTAACAATTGGTAATAACATGAATATAACAATTATTAATATGCTATACATGACTGAATGTGAGCTTTCATTATTTTTATATATTGAGTATTACTGCTTTTAAAGAGATTTGTTCTAGGCCTGTTAATTTAACAATTGGTTTTATTGTAGGAATATGTTCATGCTTATTATTATCTATCTTTAAATTTATCATCTTAACAAAATTAACTGATTATTTATAGTTTACATTGTTAATTTTACAATTATTTTTGAAAAATATACCTTTAAATTTTTATTTATTATTTCATTCTCAAATTCTATCTTATAATCGCTTTCAACGTCGCAGGGGCGTATTTTAACGCAAAAGGCATACGTTTATATTCGTAATGTCCTTTTTCCGTAGAGAACGTTTTTTTCTGTATCGTTAGAGTCCATTTCTACACGATAGAACTCGTTAGTGAGGTCTAGGTAAAGGTTTGCTTAAAATATCCGTTATATAAGATATAGGGAATCGGTCGTGCACCGTTTTTTCATTTAGTTTCCTGTAATCATTTATTACACGGATTTTCTTTATACCGGAGGCGCCTGGTTTCTCTTTCGGTACCCAAATACGACTATTCCATGGTGAATAACTGTATTCTATGATTCCATCGTTTAACAATTTATCAATTTCTTTATCTACTTGAATTTTATAAATTTTGGGACATTTACAGTTTTTTTGTATATATCGGGATATCATCGGTTGTTACTATTTTGTATTTCATTTTAGATGTAAATGTAATTTATTCATAATCTCTAATTTTGAAGTATTTGTATTGATTTAAAAGTTTTATTAATTTGTTTAATTCATCTTCGTTTAAATGTTCGTGTCATATTTAAAGTTTTTAAAATTTCTGCATTAAAAACGGGTTTCGAATCTTCATTGAAATAATTCAATTTATGTCTACTGTTTAATAATTTTTTTTTTCCTTTTTAAAATTAATTTGACCTTGTAATAATTTTAGCGCGATGAAACCTAGTAAAATATGAAATGATTTATGAAAACGATACAAGTAGCACTTCATAGGTTTTATTACATATTTAATAAAAGTATATTCTGACCTTGGGAAAGGAATTAAATCAAATATTTTCAATAAACTAGTGTCAAGATTTGACAGAGCGCCACAAGAATTACGTTGATTATTCATTTTATTGTTAATATTTAAACTATTTAATGAATTGATTAGAGTGTCAATTTTGACTAGGTATAATAGTTATTTTATAATTTATATAATAATAACAGATTTCACGTACAATGCTGTTAAAAGTAAAATCTTCATCAGTATGCTTTTTTGCTGATAGGTTACCGATTTTCGCTCGACGATGATAGAGCTGGCTGCAATGAATGCTGGATCAGGAGGGTGCACGTACGAACCAACAGATGATCACCTTCAACGAGTTATACTTCTGGAAGCCCTCGGATAATCACCAATCTGCTTATATCTACTTTGGTGTTGACTCTCGTAGGTCGATTCCTCGGGATTTCCGTTTTTGCACTTGCCGTCGGATCTCTGATTTAAGTGGATGGTTGAAACCAACAGTTTGAACACTTCCACGAACTCATTCTTTTCAGAATTTCGGTGTAGCAAACCTCTTAACCATCCTACCAAGACTGTGGCAGTTAAGTATTTCAAGCCAACAAATATCTGTTTAAAATTTTTGTTTAAGATGTAATTGTAGATACAACTGGTTTGTACAATAGCTACATGCACACTAACTCTAAAAACTACGTATTTTCCTACATTGTTCTAAGGCTAACTGATAACACTGATTCTCATCGTTTTCGTATGTGTTGCGAAATTGAATCCCAAAATGTGGTATGATTCTATGTTACTGATTACAAAACTTTATATATATAAATATATCATCACGGCATATTACCCATTTCTGGGTGTGCCAATCTGCTTTATCGCAGATATCGGTAATGATGATGACATATTTGTATATATATATATATATATATATATATATATATATGACATTTTAATTTCGTATATGTTTATTATATTTATTACAAATTGTTAACTATAAATAATTTTTACGTGTCATACAATTTTAAATCAATTTCAAGTATTTAAATTTGTCATATCTTCAATGAGATAGAAAGAATAGGAATTATTTCACAAATGCAGGTTTCATAAAAATATTTTTACCTCAGAGGTTTCCATGGCGCGTCCTTTCCAGGTACGTAGCATAGAGTTCACTGATGATAGTCGACTACAGATACGCCAATATTAGAGCATACACATTATTCTTGTTATTGATGGAATCATCTTCAGGGAACATTTATATCCTCAAAGGAGCTTAAAACAGCTTGTATAAAAACAATAACGAGGTATATTTGTATAGGCTTTATCGACTCGACAGAGTGCCGCGCTTCCGCGGGAGTATTTATGGTACATTTTGCAGGAAAAAGGCGTAGAACAAAATTGATGAGTGTAGCAAAAATTATATACAGGAGGGTGACAAGGAACAAAGTGAGAACAAACAACAGGATGGCAGACGAATTTTCAATGGTAAAAGGTTTAAGAACATAGTGCAAAATACAAGGTTATGCCTACGTGCATATTGTATCCCAATTTCTGGCTTAGTTGTGTACCGAATGTTTGATTTGTACATATTTTTTTTTAATTTGCTTTATTTTATTCAAGTACATACTATAAAATCGACTCGAACAGAGATATCAGTCCACAAAGAAACGTAAATTTATTATATAAATACATCTTAGATACAGAAAAAATATTAGCAAAATAAAAAGATTCTACACATCGAACGTAAAAGACTCCCAGAGGGAACAAGTAAATTCTAACAACGGAAAAAATAATAAAATACCACCTATATATTTACATGATGTTAACAACTATGCAATAATTACAACAGATATAGAACTAATGACATGAAAAGAAATCACAACACCACAAAAAATCTGTTGTGGCCAGCACAAAACCTTCCGTCAATTCAATGTATTTTGTACAAATCCGATACCAAAAGTTCCTTGGAAAAGATTTTATATGTCCTGTAAAATTGTAACCCGAACACACTATTTTTTACAAATTCCACATTGCAAGTTCCTTTGAAAAGATTCCATAAATCCAGTATAATTATAACACGAACGTGCATTCTGTAAATTGCACTTCACACTTCCTCATTCCTATCCAACGCATCTTCTTCACACAGTTATTCCTCTCTCAAATATTCTGATACACAGTCCTTCCATCTTCTCTTCGGCCTTTCTTGTACTCCCGGCATTGAAACTGCAAGACATTTGCGAGGGACGCTCTGTCACTTAAATTACTTTCTGATCCTATACTTTCCACTTTGATTTTGCACTTGACACTGACATCTGTCAATTAGAATTTTTTGAATATTATCTGCTGTTTCCATAATTTTTGCAAAGCTGACTGGTTTTTGAAAGTTAACCTCTCTTAATCTCTCTATAACTCTATATCTATTGAATATGAAGGAAAACGTATAATCAAATCGTAGAGAGAATAAGATTTTCTTTCATATTAATGATCATAAAATGTCGAAAAATGATATTTAACTGCGTTTTTTCCAGAAAAACTGTTAAGAACTTCAAATAAAGGTACTTCCGGTTGACCAATTATAACCAAAATCTAATCAGCTCTTCATATCGTTGTAAAGAAGAAGAATACGAAAGAATCATAATTTTTAGAATTGTAGTTTTGAAGTTATCGTCGGAGAAAAATTTGTCACACACACACACACGGACACGGATCTTAAAACGTGCTTATTCGTTAAAAACTCACCATCGAATTTTTTGACCAAAGACAATACCTTCCTTTTGACGGAAGGTAAAAAGACTCCTTTACATGAATAGAAGACTACCAAAAAGTAACAAAATTTTACGATGATCAAAAATTAAAATATCATACATATTCCGTAATCCAGAAAATAATATCCTGTCAGTAGTTATATGAAATTTGCCCATCTGAATAAACACAGAAGTAGTAACAATGGAATTGAAAGAAAAATCATATCTGGTATTAAATGTAACACATTTATGAAATATAGAAAAATATCCAATGCCTGTATGTGTAGTAGACTTCATTGATGATGACAAAGGTAGCGACATATTTGATCCAACTAAACTATTTGATACTATTATATCAATTGAACCAAGAAAAAAATTGAAAGATACAATACAATGTACAAACTGCCAAAGATACGGCCGTACCAAAAGTTATTGTAAACTAGAACCTAGATGTGTAAAATGTTCACAATATCATCATTTTAGCAAATACCCTACACAAAAAGCGAAACACATAAATGCATCAATTGCGTAGGAAGCCAAACTACAAAGGATGTCCATTGTATCAAAATTTAAAAAAATCTAACTACTCGAAGTCAACGTCAAAAACAAACCCAATCCGTACCAGAAATGTTTAATAATCAGAGTGAAAGGATAGAAGAAATAGAAATCATAGAGGTGAATACACCACCGCAACCAGAAACATTACAGCAAATGGTGAGAATATAAGAACATTCGCAACAAACAGCGGAAATAACACAACAAACAGCCGGAAAATCAGAACAAACGCCAAGAAAGCATAAGAAAAGTTGCTGGAACTTAATACAAAAAAAAAATTATGCAATCCATGAAGCATACCGAAGAGATGCATGAGTTCAAATGTATTATGAGAAACAATTCCAAGATACCAGAATTGCAGCTATAAGGGAAAAAAGGGAGAGATCTAGTTGTAAATATTTTATAAATTATTTTTTGTTTAAATTAACTATAAATTTATGCAACTGAATAATTTATTCACATTTAAGTTTACAGTCTTTATATTTGTTTAGTATATACATGTAACTATAAATAATTTGTTTACATTTTAGTTCTTTGGCATAATAAATATACTTTTTTAATTAAAATATCTTTCAATATATTGCCATCGAAAAATATTGCCTGTACCATTATCAAGAACGTTGTGTCTTCTTCATCTTCATAATCTGCTAATTCTTCCTCAGGTTCTTCGTTAATTTACAGAAATGTTATGCAAAACAGGCATTGCAATTATTGTCGTTTTTGTCGTGTCTAGATGAAGTTGTAGTCCATTAAAAAAGTATCGAAATTTATTTTCATGATTCCAAACAATCTTTCCACAACATTCATCGTTCTAATGTGAGCTCGATTGTAATGCCTTTCTGTAAGGGTGTTATTAGGTATCTTGACTATAGGTACCATTATCTCCCAGTAATATGCAACTTATTTCACCATCATCAAATTTTGTTTTCAGGCGGCATATATCCCAAATTCTTGAATCGTGTACACTTCCTCTCCACCATGCTACAATATCAATGATACGATAATGTGCATCGCTCGCTATTTAGGCACTCAAGGAATAATATCCTTTGCGATTCATGTAGAATATTGAATAATCGCCCCCAGGGTTTTTTTTAATTTTTATTTTAATATGCGTTCCATCTATTGCCTAATTATAGACGGACAACCAGCAATGACAAAAAAATGCATCTTTCGCCTGATGTAGTTCCTCTGATGCGTTCGAAAATTTAATGAACTGAGGTCGGAGTTCAGCTATATAGCGAGCTGCCTCTTTTGTCATTCGGTATCTTCGCTGAAACTTATTGCCATTATGAACGGTAAACGGATCCAGTCGATTCAAGTAAGTCTTATGACGCGGGTACAATTCGTAATTGATTCCAGTAATTTCTTGCATTGCTTCTATTTCTTCCACCTCCTCTCTTATATTTAACAAGCCTTCTGCCATTGTAAGTTTTCTTCCTAAAACATAGTGTTTAGTTCTAATTGTATATAAAATGCCTGACTATTCAAATTAAGACGTAGTTAAAACTGTTTATAAACATACTCCGTGATACACGTGATGACAACTGTATATCTACATATTATTAGTATACACGAAATTAAATTCTATCACAGAACATAAAGAACTGACAACTTAACCTTTAATAAGAACCAAATTTTGCAATATTATCATGTTAAATATATGCAAGTTGGCTATTTAGTATTGACCAGTAAAAGTACAACTATGCATACCGTCCCGCTAATAGCATATTATCTGATTTTACTGGCCACTATGTAAAATATTTCTGAAACCATTTTAAGCTTGCACTTATGCATACGCCTATATGCCATTGTAATTCCACCATTCGAACCTTTAGAAGCTACTGCTATAATCACATATATGGGAAATAACAACAAAATAAAGCTCCTAGCAGCTTATAAACAATCCAGCAAACCTTACAAGAACAGTACTTGCAAAAGAATATATTCTGATAATACACCGTTTCTCGTATTAGGTGATCTCAACTCCAAAATACTATATGGGAATGTAGAACCAATAATCCAAATGGATCTAAATTACATGAATATTCATCGCGGATAGATTGTTTTATGTAAGCTCCATCAGACCCAACTTACATATCATACCGGGTTGATCATGAACCGAGTATCCTACATACAATATTAACAAATAATTATTTAAAAACTTTAACCCAAAAAGTTATTTGAACCACCTTCCTGTTCTCGTAACATGTATAAAAATTCTATACCCATTAAGACTACCGCCAGGACTAACAAACGGAAGAATTGACTTCGAAAACTTTCAAATATAAAAGATAAAAAATACTATAGAGCATAGAGAGCTTTACTAGGTCCACAGCACAAGCAGCACACAAGGCAACAATTAAACAAAATAATACAACAAGAATATACGCCTAATTATATTCTACGACTTATAAAAACTGAAATCAAAAGAAAGGCGATTGTGTCAACAAAAAAAGACCTGTAACACAAATATAGGCTAAACCAACTGTTCCCTCAAATCAAGTAGAAACTGGATAATCTACGAGTAAATAATTATCAAGCATACATAGAGGAACTTGGATCAGGAAGCCCGCACGTGTGGCTTACAACTAAGCGAAATCGTAAAAAATCGGAAGAAATATCAACATTGAAATTCGACGAAATTGCATATGAAACAGATGAATAAAAATTATCGTTACACTTAGAAAACGTGTTCTAACCTATAGCAATCTAAGTATAGACTGCATGACTCAAGATTAGTTATTTCCCCAAGACGTAGAAGCAGTTTAATGTCATCTGCATATAATAAAATATTAGAGTCGTGGATATGATTAACAATGTCATTAACGAAGAGAAGAAATAATAAAGGGCATAAATTCGGTCCCTGCGGAATTCCTGAGCTGGTAATGTATTGTTTAGATGAGTAATTTTTGTAATAAACAATAAGTTTGCGATTATTAAAATATGAAGCAATGAGTTGTACTAGATTATCGGAAAAATTGAAATAGGATCTGAGTTTACCTAATAAAACTGTATGACTCACTTTGTCGAAGGCCTTTGCAAAATCTGTGTAAATAACGTCAATTTGTTTATTTTCATGCAGAAAGTTACGTGCGAACGGCCGGTAGTTGGATATACTGCAACTATCACCTGATTTTAAGATGGGACCAACTCGTGTAACCCTTGAATTTTCAGGAAACGTATTTTTTGGTAATGCAAATATTAAATAGTATAAATGGAGGTACAACAAATATGTCAGCGCATGCTTTGTTAATATATGTATGCAGGAATATTATCCTGGCCTGGATTTCGTGAAGGTTTAATTTGATGATAACAATCAGGATATCAGATTTTGAGATTGAATCAAGCGTTATATTATTATGTGAAATGAGGGTTTCATTAATTGGAGCAAAAGGCTTGTTATCATTACTATGATACACACTGGAAAAGTAAGATGCAAATGCATCAACAATCTGAGTAGTAGTGTCGAATGTTGTATTATTAAAATGCACCGAACCAGGAACTCGAGATTTTTGCCTTTTAGAATTAATAAAAGACCAGAGCTTCTGAGGATTGTGGGATAAATTAATCTCAATAGTAGCCAGATATTGTAAATGACACAAGGGAATGTCAGTTTTTGTTTAGTCCTTAAGGTTTTGAATTCAATGAGTTAAGTGGTTTGTCCCGTTTGTTTGAATAGTTTGTGGTATTTTGCTCTTTTAGATTATTAATAATATCTCCAGTGAACCATAGCGGATACTCAGACTTAATGATTTTAGTATGGGGAACACAGATGTTTAGTGTATATTCAATAAAATATATCGAAGCATTCATTGACATCATTATAATCTTTCAAAACATCCCAGATGACTTCAGATAAAAACTTATACAAAAAGTGGAAGTTAGCACGAGGAAAGTTAAAGGTAGGTTCATCATTGGTAGTAGAATCAATGTATCAGGAATTATTAATATTTAGAGAAACTAGAGGAAAAGATACAATCAACGCCGGGTGGTATCTATCTTCGCCAACAAGGGCATCATCACAGTGACTGTTAGTACAGAGTCAGTCAGCACACGTCAACTCTGCACGAATATATCCGAAGAAGTCTTATTTAGGTACGCACGCTACACGAACGTCGCGAAACTGCACTTAAGGTTAAATGTAACCTCTTTGTAATACAACTAAATTTTACCGCTGCCACGAATTGTAACGTGCCAAGTAATTATAACACATTAAACAGTATAAAGTACGACAGCCTTTATTTAACATATAGCGTTTATGTATTTACATTTCATAGCATCACATCTAACATACGCCAGCTGATGACTCGCTCACCATCGCGTCCCCCTTTAATTATTACCAACATTCTGCTTAATTAATCAGTTACGTTGTTAGGATTATTTGAAGAATAAATTGTCCATATGATAATACGATATAGTGAATTGAAGTATCTATAACATAACGAACAAACTTTAAAATATTCGAGTACTATACTAAACTATTAAGAGGAATCCGTACTCTACTAAGAATATTCTGCGGGACGGAGCGGGTGTGCGAGTGGTAGCACTGTGGGCGTGAACAATTGCAGCCTAGTAGTACCACGTGATACGTCTGGTACAGGCAGTACAGTAAATAGCAAAAGTGTTGTTCTATACTGTGACAAACCGTCCCTGACCCAGGCCAGACATAGCAACAACGGCGTCGAGATATGGGATGCATGGGTGCAAGTGCACGCCGCAAAAATAATATATTTGCATCTTTCACCCCACAATTTTGAAAATGCTTTTATATAAATTTTTGCGAAAGCTGGGTAAAAGAATGTTTTTTTTCTTAAATCAGTAAAAATTATTAAATTTATTTGTATTATATTTATTTTATATGAAATAAATACACCCCATATAATTTCGTGCAGTCACCATCCTATTCATAATTGCGTGCGCAAGGCAGTCGAGAACCCCAACGTTCATATTTATAGGCACTATAAAACATAGCACTGATCCAGACTGAGCACTTGTTACCTCTCACTAAGAGAGGTATTGGATTCATGCTAAAAATCTCATATCCAGATTTTAGTGAATAAGCACGTTGTAAGATCACTAGTATCTGATTTTTACAATGATGTCTCTTTGTCTTTCTCTCTCTTTCTGTCTCTCTCTCTCTCTGTCTGTGTGTGTGTGTGTATGTGTGTGTATAAAATTAAAAACCAATTTTACTACGTATTCCTTAATCTGACATTAATGGGAAGAGCTGAAAAGGTTTTGGTAACAACTCGACAACCGGAAGTAGTAGTTTCTTAAAAATCTTCTAAATATTATTTTTTGAAAATTTATGTTATTACAAATATTAAAGAATATAAAATTATCTATTCAATACAGTGAACATTTTTATTATCTTCTATAGATTTAGAGATAGATCCACATGGCAATTAGTTGAAAAAGTAAAACGTAATTAAGAGAAAATACTGAAGGCTTTTTCTGTGAAGTACATTTAATATTTCTTATTTTATTATTAATTAAATATTACAAATTATAGATACATACTTATATTGTAAGTATATACTCATCAGAAACACCGCCAATCACGTCAATGAATTTGAAGATTCACAACAAATTAACTGACATTTTATCCAGAGATGAAAAAACCGGGCCTTAGTGAAATAAAATTTCTGTTTTATGTTGATGTTAGTTAATTCAATTACCAATTGCTCATCCTTATATTCGGGGTATATCTGTCAATTATTTATATTCATATCATAAAATACAGTTTTATGCTTTCTAAGAATAATTATTTCTTGTTATTAAGTTGAAATATGCTATATTTATGAGATCATTATTTAATTAATAACAAAATTTTAACAAACTTTAAAACAAGAAAGGAGCAGCAACGATTTAACTTATATATTCCATAAAAATATTTTAAATTGAGTACAGTGTGTCTGCTGTAAGCGGGCCACCATTGCTAACTTTCTTATTTGAAGAGATAGAAAGACGATTAGATGGATAAAGTTGGGCGATATT
Source organism: Ophonus ardosiacus (assembly GCA_943142095.1). Lineage (NCBI taxonomy): Eukaryota > Metazoa > Arthropoda > Insecta > Coleoptera > Carabidae > Ophonus > Ophonus ardosiacus. The sequence continues at coordinate 22,683,465 of OW964834.1, read as the reverse complement.
ATACGACAAATTTAACGGTGGAAAATACAAAATAATTGAACATCAAATACGCGACTTATTCAACAAAATAACATTTTTTTAAATGGAATGCCATATTGAAAATGGTACCATTTAAAAGATTTTTATTATCTGAATATAAAAGTTCATTATCACTATGCCTCTAAAATTAAAAACAAAAGAGTTATTTCAAGTTGAAATTTAAATATTTTATTTCATATTTTAATAATAGACAGAAACCCAAATAATTGCACAATATTCTATTTTCGATCGTATTAAAGAAAAATATAATGTAAAGATAGCTTGAATATTAACAAAATTACGTTTATTTCTAATGAGAAACCCCAAAGTTTTAGTAGCAGCGGAAATATTATTATGTATATGAGTTGTAAATGTTAACTTGGGGTCAAAAAATATTCAAAGATCAGAAATTAAGTCTGTTCTAATAAGAGCGATATTATTTACTGAATAATTAAATAATATTGGGGACTGTTTTCGAGTATAGGTTAAAATTTTACATTTTGATAAATTAAGTAGTAGTTCATTTTTTATTTGTAAAGTTCGGTTAAATCATTTTGTAGTGATTTGCTATCATTAACATCAGTAACTGAGCGGTAAAATTTAAGATCGTCTGCAAAGAGAAGATTATGATTGACCAAAATTGATGTGAGGTCATTAATAAAAATTAAAAAAAGTAATGGACCAAGATTGGAGCCTTGTGGTACTCCTGATGTAGCAGTGAAAGCATTTCAATTAGATCCATTTAGTTGAACAAAAAGTGATCTCTCTCGTAAATAAGAAGAGATTAAATTTATAAGAGGTGTCGAGACAGAAAAATAGTGTAATTTATGTATTATTAAATTGTGACTAATTTTGTTAAATGCTTTGGCAAAGTTCGTACAAATGACATCAACTTGTCCACCATTATTAAGTGTAGTAGCGATAAAATGAGTTAGAGAACACAAGTTACTTGATGTTGACCTATGTTGAACAAATTCGTGTTCAGAGAAAAACAAATTATTATGTATTTTATTACAAATATAATTAAACATTATAGTTTCAAAGACTTTACTGAAATTGGACAAAATTGCTATTGGTCTGTCATTTACGATGTGAATTTTGTTTCCGAATTTGAATATAGGAACTATTCGAGCACTTTTCCTAATAAAAGGAAAGGTGTTAGAAATAAGAGCTAAATTAAATATGTGTTGCAATACCTGGGAAAATGGTAAGGCACAATCTTTAATAACTAGACTCGGAATTAAATCAGGGCCAGAAGAAAGATTAAATTTAAGTTTGCGTATTGATGAAATGATATCTTCTTGTGAAATATAAGATAATGAGATTAATTAATTAGAAACAACTTTAATGTCTGGAATAGTATTATTATCATTAGGAACTTTATATACACTGTGAAAATATTTGGCAAATCTTTTAAGATGATACTTGTTATTATTAGTGAACCACAAGTGTATGAAACTTAGGTGACCCAACAGTAATTAAACTGTAAAGGCCTATTTATAATGAAGTAACGTTAAACGCAACGCAACGACGCAATATGACCGGTAATGTAAACACAAAATCTATGATTTATAATAACCGCAAAAGATAGCACTTCAAACAAATCAGAAAAATTCGATATATTTCTTTGAAATTCAGCTCACTTCTTGTCATTATATGACATACATAAGTACAAATAAGGTTAGTATATAAAATAATTTAAATAGTAATGGACAGTGACGACAACATAGTATTTATTTTGTAGTTGTGACAGTTCACGAACATGCCGATAATACAGATTTTCATATTAAAACGGAAACACTGAATTCTGACTGGTCAGCGGTACAGCAGTAAGGTAGAAAGATAAGAGTTGGTCATCTTCTGCGTTGCGGTTATTACGTTGCTGATTGTGTCGCTGCGTTACTTTTCATTATAAATCAGCATTATCATGACCTCATATTTTGCGTCACCTTACTGCAACTACGTTACCGCTTGCGTTACTTCATTATAAATAGGCCTTACCTTTTTAATGGTAACGCCGATAACGTGAAATTATTATTATTATTATTATTATTATTATTATTATTTTTCGGAAAGACACATTCAACTGTAACCTTTTCTTTCTCTAGTCTGTTCAAATGCCAAACATCTGCTATATAATGACAGTAACGAGTTGTCAATCTTCTCAACTTGTTTAGGAGTAAGCTAAAATATGTAATCGTCTTATTTATAACAACGGTAGTAAAATACCAATAGGTCGAACAAACGAATGTTACTAATTTTAGAATATTACGAAGGAACCCATAAACCATTGTCATTGACATTAAAAATTATCTGTTTGGCATTTGGATAGACAGCTAGATTAAATTTATTTTAAAAAAATCGCGGTGCAGTCATTCAGATTTTAATTATTTCTGTGTGAACCGTAACAGATATCACAAGTTACACAAGAAGAGAGAGAGAGAGAGAGAAGTATGTTATTGAATGTAACTTTCTGAAAAAAAAAAAAAAAAAAAAAAAAATAGCGTTATCGGAGTGGCCATTAAAAAGTTACGGTCTAATTAATGTTGAGACAACTAAGTTTCATACACTAATGGTTCACTAATAGTAACAAGTATCATCTTAAAAGATGATATAACCATATGAACTGGCATATCAAATTTCAGCCAAATTGAATATAGCGTTCTGATATTATAAACAATTTTTTTTTTTCGAAGAACTTTGAAACAAAATACTGGCTAAATGGTTCATTTTCCGGCAGAAGCAAGTTTAGTTAAATCGTCTTATTTTAGCCTCAGGAATCTGTGGTTAAGCTATGACCCATCTTTTAGAGACACCTGTATACTTGAAAGAACCTAGTAAACATTATCTTTTTACCTCCAGTTCATAACGTGGATTAGGAGGTAATATTTTCGGTCAAAAAATTCGACAGTGAGTTTTCAGTGAATAAGCACGAATTAGGCTCCCCCAACATATTTTACCTATATCTACAATGATATCTATTTATGTGTATGTGTGTGTGTATGTGTGTGTTTGTGACGATTGTTTTCTTCCACGCTAATTCTTATATCAAACTTCCAAAAATATCTATTTTTCGTATTTGAGCTTTCTGCAATAACATAAAAAGTTAAATAATTTCGTCACATAATGATGTAGTTCAAAATGTTTATATCTTACTATATGCAGATGATATTAAAATTTTTAAAGCTGTCAACACAGTGGATGACTGTAATGCTCTCCAATCTGAAATAAACAACATCCTAGTTTGGTGTTCATATTCTAAACTTAAAATTAATTATAAAGTTATGTCTTACACTGTCAAAAAAGCTCCTATTCTTCATCAATACACTATGCATAATAATAGCCTACAGCGTGTTGCACAATTCACCTACTTAGGTATTCTCTTTGACAACAAGTGCTGTTTTGTTTCACATTATATCAACCTTTTAAATAGTTCAAATAGAAATCATGGCTTTATAATACGAAAAACTCGTTCATTTCATTCCATAACCAACAAACTTTAAAAATACTATATTACGCATTTGTGAGATCAAAGCTTGAATATTGCATGCAAGTTTGCAGTTCAATCTACAACAAATACATAATGCAATTGCAGTATTACAAAGGAAATTTATTAAATTTTATACTTCAAGAAATACAAAACACCCCACAAATTAATTTAACTACAACAACTGTCTCATTGAATTTAGAATTCTGTTTTTGGACGATCGTAGGAAATTGCATTCCTGTTTATATCTTCACAAAATTATGAATGGCGTGAATGATGATTTTTCTTCAATTATAATTTCTATGTTCCCCGATCTAGAACGAAATTTAAACTCGTCCACTCTATGGCAAGGACAAACTATGAGTCTCAATCACCCGTGACGCAGATGAGTATAAACTTTAATAAATTTCTTGCTGTAAACGATAAAATTGATTTATTTCACAATACCTTTTTAGTATTTAAGAAAGAACTAATGAAGTATTTCTTGCAAATTGCAGCTAATGTGTTATAATATTGTCGATGTGTAAAAATAGGTTATGAGCTTTGTTGTTGTAAATATGTAAATATTCTTTGCTCATGCTTGTTCATATTTTGTATAAATGTTTATATTATAAGTATACTACTGCTCGTTCATCGATGATGTGCTGTTAATCTATCTATATATATATATATATATATATGTATTATTTCTCTATAATTGGGATTTTATCCTGTTGAGCTAATAAATAAATAATATTGGCTCAAGAAAATCATATATAAATAAAAATAGGTTAGAACTCTATTCGCTTAACCAAATAAGTTTTGTTTAATAAAAAAATTTTTTGAGAAATTAACTTTTTTAAAGTCCGATGTATAAACTTGTGTAAAGTAAACGATTTTCGTAGTTTATTTACTTCACACAATATAGAGCTACCACCATATATACGTGAGGCATTTAAGTTGTTTTACCTAAATTTACGTTCATGTTGGTAATACTGACTGAGTGTTGCAGTAATCAACTTCAGATCGGTTATCTGTCAAATGTAAACTCGGTATTTGGTGTGCCCAAATTGTCATCTGCTTGTCTATCAAATGTCTAATTTGTTTCTGGAATATTATTTAAGTTCGTATCAAAAATCTTGTATGCAACTCAATCGTAAACAAGCTTATGATATTCGATGAACAATTTTGTAACTCAGCAAAAATTTGACCTTATGTGTTTACACCCGTATTGCTGAAATAACTATTTTGGGTGCAATATTTACATATAGTTGTTCCTCAAATTGCAAGAACTAATTGGTCAGAACCCATATTAAATTTTATCCGTAATGTGCACTGTATCATAAACAATCATGTTTGAATTAAAATAATTTAATATTTTACATGAGCATATTACAAATTGAACATTTCCTGGTAACTGAAATCATATTCTTGTACAACATTCAATATTACAGCACATAAAAACGCCAGCGAAGTAAATATGAATAACACTCTGTTTGGTAGCGAATTCAATTGTCTAGAAAATATGCGTTGTCATATTTCACTGAAAACAATGAAGGCCTTTACACTGTTTGCGGTCCATGAGTCAGAGCTTTAATTGATTTATGACCACAGTGTTCAATAGTTCGTGGAATACAATTTAATTGTTTGAATTTAGCAAGCGAACCTACTGGAAAACATTACATTTTAAAGAATTTATTACCCTATTACATTAATTAGGTATTTGAAATTCAATGTAAAACACAATACTCGTACTGCCACTACTTTCAATTAATATTGTACTTTTAATTTATCTCCATGCTATTTTATTCTATAAAATTTTGTTGGTGAATTAGTATGAACATATTGTGTAAAATAAAATATATTTTAACTTAATTACTGCAGTACGTTATTATTTAATTAAATTAAAACAAAAGCAATGAAGGATAAAATTCCTATTTAAATTTTTAATTCATCATATTGCAAGAAATAAAAACACGGATATTTGTGAAGTTTTCCTATATTTTTTAAACCGTTAATAGAATTTGATGGTTTCTCTCAAATAAGTTCTGAAATTATACCAGACTTTTTCAACCTTAATTTTAGAAATCGTAAATTGAATTTAAGAAATTACAAAATTTATTCTAATTAATGGGCTTATTTTTGATATTATACAACAGGTATTTTCTTACAAGACGCAAATTATTTGCTGGGGTGGTTCTCATGCGTGAAATTAAAATTGTCTGGTAAGCCCACTTATTCAACGCTTCTCTTTAAATTTGCTTTTAAAAACCGGAGTAACCTTTGCTGTTCATTATTGTTATCACAAAATCTAAATTGCCTACTCTCATTGACCAAGTATACTCCCTAACAAAATTAATTAATTAAGAATTAAATATATATATATATATATATATATATATATATATATATATATATGTAAAATATATAGAAAATATATTAATGTATACCTATAGAAATTTTTATAAACTTTAATTTTCATAATGACATAAAATGCGAAAATATGGCATTTAATGGTATTTTTTGAAGAAAAACCATTATGATTTTCAAGTAAAGTGCCACTTCCGGTTATCCAATTTACAGTAAAATCTAATGGTTTCTTTCCATATTAGAATAAGGTAGAAATACAAGGTTTAAGAATTTTCTGAATGCTAATATTTAATTAATTAATCGTGATCCTACCTGAGGTTTTCAAAGAAAGAAAAGAGAAATGGGCTTAACGATCATGGAGAATTTTAAATAAACGACGAAAGAAATAATGAAAAATTCAATGACTGCAGGGATTTGAACCCCGAACCTTATCGTATCTAGCGAGACGCTCTACCAACTGAGCCACGGAGTCCGTTCCAAGCAGGGACACTGAATCTTCCACAATTTCTTTTTACACATGTCGTAGGTGAGTACACCATCCTAAACGGTAGGGATTAATACTCAGCGTGAAACAATACGCTTAATATATTGCGTGAACATTTACCCGTCACAGAAACGTTGAAATTAATTAATTGTGACTCTACCTGAAGTTTTCAATTTGATAATATTTAAGTTAGAGCGAAGACAAAATCCATACACATACACACACATACAGACATCGTCGTGAAAATGTTAAAATTGGATTCTAGGGACCTTAAAACGTGGACATTTACTAAAATCTCGATATGCGTTTTTCGGCACGATCCCTATACCTTCCTTACAAAAGACAGCGGAAGTTAAAAAGAGAAACAATACCAAATTCAATGTAGGTTTGTGTTAGTTTGTGTTTGTGTTATATCTAGAGAAATATTATTTCACGGATTCGAATTACAGTATAAATTTTTATTCACAATCGGTTAGCAATATAACTATTTCTGACTTTTAAAAAGTTGGGTAGTTAGATATTATTAACATGATTTTCAAAGAGATTGGAAAGTATATTGTGAGCATAGTTAAGGTTGGAATGTTCACACTATCCACCCTCTTCTAAATTTAGGCTATACATTTCTAGGCGGCAAGATGCCACATCTCAATTTCAGGCCTATTTCCCATTCCCACCGTGAGAGATCAGTGATAGATATTAACATGTAAGCAAAGCTTCTTTATATTTTATATGAAAAGAAACGAATGAAATTGTAATTAATATAAATAAGTGTACATAAACGTGACATAAAAAATTAAGGTTAGAAATCAAACTTAAAGTTTATGTGACAAATGAACAAGCTCAGACTATTCGGTTTTTTATGTTAGGTTATTATTATTTGATTAGCTATTTTCGCTCTGGACACAAATGAAACACTTTCCACCTCGGTTAATAATATACTATTAAACACTTTTTGTACATAGTACAAAGTAAAATATAAGTTCCTTTGAAACAAGAAAACTACGAGTTACAACCTGCCATTTGGAAGAGAACTTATAACAGTGGGTATCATAGTTTATAATGGTTTCCGATTTTAAGGTGTATCATGAATGCATTTACGAAAGTTTTTAATGAAATTTGAGTATGTTATTTTTCATGAGTTTTAATAGATATGCAAATTTTTAAAACGGTTTACCCATCCCTGAGCTGATATATTTGAAACAAAATTTGAGTTAAAATACATTGGCAATATAGGAATAGTGTCTCACAAGGTAAGTGTTTTCGTAGTAACGCACATATCTCTCCAACCCTATATGAACTTTATGTAAATGATATTTTATCAGTTCTGGGTGGTGAAGATCATCACCTCACGTTATACGCAGATGACATATATTAAAAATTTTCTGCCAATGATGACAATACGCTTCAAGTTAAATGTCAAAATTGTTATTTATCTGTTTGGTTTCGTAACAAGGAATTGTATCTCAATACTTCAAAAAACAGAATATGTACGTTTTCATAACAGGCAGTGTAGAAAAAATCTTTATATGGTAATAAACCTCAGACCAAATAATATATCCAGAATAGTTACAAGTTCTTGGGTTTGTTACATGAAGAAAATCTCATTTGGAAACAGCACACTAACAACTTATCTAAAATTAAATCAGACAAGTTACTTAATTTGGTACTTAAGAAGTGTATTGGACATAAACCAATTACTTGTGTTTTACCATGCGAAAGCAGAATACATAATTAGGTACGGCATTTGTTTATGGCGGGAATAATGCATCATTACATAATGTTTTATTAGTAAAAAGAAAATACTAAGACGAATAGCATAAGTACCACGCCACTTCGCTTGTAAAAATATTTTTAAACAGTATAATTTGTTAACAGTTGCTTATATTTGTAAATATATCTTTCTGAACAAATAGTCTTTTGGACGCACTTCAAGGGATCATGCTGTTAACACAAGATATAAAGATAATTTTTATATGCCTCGTCCAAGATATAAAGTAACGCAATACGCCCCTCATGTGAGAAGATTAAAAATATTTAACTATCTTTCTGTGATTATAAAAAAATGTGAAGCCAATAAAAGTTTTCTACAAAAATTAAAATATTTATAATAATATTGCAATTATTATGACCTGAACGAATTTTTCAATAAAAGCTTTGCATAGATTTGCACTGTCTCTGTTTCGTTACCTATTTATGTATATTAAATACCTGTATTTTAACTTCTGACTAAATAAAATTATTATTAATAATAATAATAATAATAATAATAATGATAATAATAATAATAATAATAAACGACAGATTCGTACAAAAAACTACTTAACTCTAGTTTAAGTGACAGTTTATACATGAGTGTAAAAATGTCCAGTTAACATCTATTTTTTAGTAAGTTTCTTCAAAACTTGGAAAATTTGTGATTTTCAATGGAATTTTCGCATTTATTAAAATAATTGTATATTTTTATCGAATGTACTTATTGTTTTTATTTTATTATTATATGATATTTACAACTACAATTTAATTATTTAATTAGTCCTGAATTATTAAAAATTTAGAATATCTATTTTTATAAATTCTTTTACTTCGAGAAACTTATCATATTTTTGGGCGTTGAATTTGCATCCATCACCAATCCTCCTCGCGTAATAAGCACATCTCTAAATACTTACCTAAAATTGGATGGCCACGAGGTGTCGCATGACCGCCAAACGACATAACATGAGAATGATCCGAAGTAACGACGAAAAGTGTGTCCCGAATATCTGTTACTTGCAGTGCAGCCAGAAGCGCTGATTCCATTGCAAGCGTCTCGTCTAATGCTCGATATGCATTGTTGTAGTGGTGCGCATGGTCTATTCGTCCTCCTGAAATTTATCAATACCAATAAATATCGTAATGTTAGCATTACACATATTGTGTAGATAATTAAATTTTATACATGAATTTGGCTATAAATCAAAAATTTACTTTTTAATGCTCATTTACTCTAGATAAATAAAAGTAAATAAAATCTGCATAGAAATATGTCTGTTTTTAGTTGAAAATATTTTTTACGTGATAACCATTTTAATAGTTTTCAAATGAATAAAACAAAATTGTAAAAATTATTTTTTATATCATTATTTCATAAAAGCCGAGAACTCCTAACAAAATGTATAATATTTCTTATTCACAATCGGTTAATAATTATATGTATTTCTATCGTCCTCCTATAAACCAATTAGGCAATGAGCTAGTGTTTACTTTATTTTCCAGCTAGCTAGAATAGTGTATTAAAACAAAAGTTACAAAGGGCAATATATTCTAGAACGAGTTAGAAATCTGGACAAAAGCCGCGGAGCGGAAACTGCTCGTTCATGCACATCAGTCTTTTGTAACAAGAGTTTCATACTATCTGTTCTGTTTCGGTTTTCACTTACATTATTGCAGTACAAAGTTGTTGACAATTTTCATAAAGGGAAAGTTTTAGTAGAATAGTTAGGTAGGTGATAGTGATTTTTATATTTTGTTTGTTCGTTGCCTAAATATTTGTGTATTTAATGTCATATCAGTTCCAAATAAAAAACTTGCTAAATTTTATTAGGTCGTCAAAATTTCACTGTCACTTTGACATCAAATGTTCCGTTTTTACATTTTTTAAAAATTATTTTAATTTTATGTTTGTGTAATATTTTTCATAGTGATAGACAAAAAATACTTTGCTTTTAGTTTCGTATATAATTAAATAAAAAATTGGCGTCAGAAATAGTCAATAAGCACACCCCCCCCCCCTGCACTCATGTGACATCAAAGTACATACAATACGTCATCCATGGCCAATAGGAAAAAAAGTAGGCGAATAGTTTGTCACATGTTACACTGTACGAACATTGACATCACATTCTGTTTCAGATTACGCGATTTTTTTAAAATATTTTACAAATTTTAATAATTAATTGTAAAATAACTAATGGATTTTTCCTGATATCAAATTTGAGGTTATTTAGTGAATATTATATTTTAAAATTTAATACTTAGAAGACGTATAAAAATTCCTACAACAGCCATATTGTGATAATAACAACTCTGTCATATACCTTCATTTTAAAGCTTACTGACCATATATAAAACTGTCAAAAATATAAACAAAAAATGTTGAAAACTCAATGATCATTAATTGATTGTGAATAAAACGATACCTCATGCATAATTCAGCCTCGCGATTATAAATCACTGCTATAAATTGAGTATTTTTCGGGTCGGCATGTATTGCTTTATTTAGTTCAGTTCATAACAATTTTGTGATTAAAATTAAATTTAAAAAGTGTTATGTAGGAAACCATGACGATTTCTGATGCATCCTATATATATCAATATTTTTATCTTCGCGCAAGTATGTTCGAATAAACTAAACAATACATCGACCGTCGACATAGGAGTAAATACATATATTTTAATTCTTGTATTCTTTTTACTTCCATAAAAATCTTTCTTCGTATTTAATTTAGTAACTGAATCGTTTCATGGTTTTTAATGTAACATTAATAATTGTATGAAAACAGTTTAATAAACAGGTTTTTCACACGGTCGGGTACAAACTTTAAGGGTATATAATATAGTACTGACAAAATAATTAAGAAAAAGCCTAATCAACATGGGTCTGAACTTCAATCATTTCCGAAATATAAGGCAGTGAAAAATGAGTTTATACTGGCTTTACCTTTACTATTTAGAAAACCATGAGTTATGACTTCGATTAAATGGGACCTTTTGTTTAGTTTTGAGAAGTCATTTTAGATGTGCTTTTGTTTTCCAAAAGAATCAAATAATTGTACAAGTTAAATGTTGTGGCGGCCTTGACCAATATTTAATAATATAATATTTCTTAACTATTAGAAATTGAGATAAATGTCTAATGTAAAATTTTACTGTTTTTATACAGGATGTTTATTTTATTTTCTCCACTACTGCTATCTCGAGAACTATAAGACCTACAAGGTATTCAAAAAAAAAAAAATATCGTAATAAAAGGACATAAAGAGTTATGTTATTTATACAGTGTGTCCCATTTAGAGGTGCCACCATTGGGATCTCGAGAACTATAAAAGATACGATGTCGGTTAAATGGAACTTTTTGTGCGCCTTTGTGAGGCCATCTCAGATGTGCTTTTGTTTTTCCAAAAATTCTCATAGGACACTAGATAATGACAAAAAACTGAATATTGTTGATTTTTTCTTTTTCAAATAACTTCTAAACTATTAGTAATTGAGAAAAACGTTTCAAATACAAAAGATAGATATTTTTATTAACTAATCAGTGGCGTACAAAATAAATTTTTATATCCGTAAATTTTTGAGATATAACATAAACTTATATTTTTTTAAATAGAACCCATATCTGATTTTAGTCTCAAAAAAATCATTATTTTTTTCACTTTTCAACGATGTAAGTGTTATTATGTTTTATATTTGTTTTGCCTTCAAATTTATTATTTTTTCTTTATTTTATATTAAATTTATAATTATTTTGAAAATATTGGTAGATTTCTATTTAGAAATACTCCTTGTATTTAAATAATTTATTTCATTAGAAAATTTTGCTCAAAACTTGTATCAAACTAATTTTTATATTTTGTATCTGGTCGCCCTTGGCACATTAGTGTAATTTGTAATTATGAGTTTAGAATGACAATATTAAGTAATAAGGGCATAAAACGAATTATTTCGATCAAATACAATATAATTAATAAAAATAATAATGTTTTTTTGGGAAATAATAAGAAAGTTCAGGAAAATAAAGAGAAAAATGAAATTTTAGGAGCAAAACAAATATAAAACATAATAACCCTTACATCGTTGAAAAGAGAAAAAAATAATGATTTTTTTGAGACTGAAATCAGATATGGGTTCCATTTAAAAAAAATATAAGTTTGTATTATATCTCGAAAATTTGCGGATATAAAAATTTATTTCGTACGCCACTGGTTAGTTAATAAAAATATCTATCTTTTATATTTGAAACGTTTTTCTCAATTACTAATAGTTTGGAAGTTATCTGTAAAAGAAAAAATCAACAATATTCAGTTTTTCGTCATTATCTAGTGCCCTATGAGAATTTTTGGAAAAACAAAAGCACATCTGAGATGGCCTCCCAAAGGCGCACAAAAAGTTCCATTTAACCGACATCGTATCTCTTATAGTTCTCGAGATCCCAATGGTGGCACCTCTAAATGGGACACACTGTATATAGAAAATGATATGACCAGAACCGAGGGAAAGATTCAAAGCATAATATTAGATAGAAAGATAGTTAAAATAGGATACAGAAAAATAAAAATAGATAGAGACTGGTACGAATGGAATGACAAAGAAGAGAAATTAAAAAGTACTGAGGCAAAAAACGGATAAACAAAGATAAAACAACTCAAAATGTAGCTGTAAAAATAGGATTCTGGAACGTAGCAGGTGTAAATTGAAAAGATAAGGATTTTTGGGAGTTAGTTAATAAATATGATATAACGGATTGCCGAAAACATGTTTACATGAAAAAGATTGGGAAAAATGGAAGAATAAAATGGCAAAGGATTTTAAAAGGCTAAGCAAACATGCGATAACAGCTAATAAGAAAGGAAGAGCGATGGGTGATATTATAACTGGAATTAAAGAGCATACTGAAGAAATACAAACGGAACTTTTCAAGGAAAATATCATGGAGAGAAAAATAAAAATTAATAAGGAAAATTGGACAGTTTTGACAGTGTATAATAATAATAATAATAATAATAATAATAATAATAATAATAATAAAAATAATAATAAGACGAACGACATACTTGCAGAAATTAGAGACAGGGTAAAAGATACGGAAGAAAGTAATCTGGTAATTGGCGGAGATTTTAATGCCAAAATAGGGGAAAGGAGTGGTTTATAGAATCTGCAAACAAGAAAAAAAGAAACAAGAAGCACAAATTATAAAATAGAAAAAAAATACGGAAATATCTTAATACAAGAATGTAAAAACAGAGACTGGACAGTTTTAAATTGTAACATAGAAGGTGACGAAGATGGAGACTTTACATATATAGATAAAAGAGGAGAAAAAACAGCAACTGACTATGTAATTGTAAATAAGAAAAGTTGGGGGAATATAAAGAATATGAAAATCTTAAATGCTGTCGAATTAGATCACCAGCTTCTAAATGTGGAACTTAAAAATCACATATCAAAAGGAAGAACCAATAGTAATAAGAAAGGCAATGTCGGGAAAAGACGATGTGGAAGATTACAAAAATAAAATGAAAAACTGAATTTTTACAAATGGGGACATAGACGAGACACTAAACGAACTCGTAGGAAAGGGAAATGAGGCCACAATCAAGAAACAAATATTAGCAAAAACTGGAATGCCAGTTCCTAGTAACTGGTGGAATAAAAACTGTACAAACAAAAACTAAAAGAATATAAAGAGGTATGTGAGAAACAGAAAGAACATAAGAAAAGGGAGTTAGAAGAAGATTTGAAAGCTATATAAACAGAAAGAGATGCATGGAAATTTATAAGTAAAGAAAGATAAGAGAGAAGAGATGTACCTACATTAATATCAAAAGAAGAATGGTAAGAATAATTTGTAAACTGATAAACGGAAATGAGAGAAGAATAACAAGAACAGAAGAATATAAACTTCAAGCAGACACCAGTTAAAAATGAAATAAATGTGAACGACGTAAAAATACAACGTAATAAACTAAAAAAACAAAAAGCAGCAGGGGCAGATGAAGTTACAAATGAAGCATGGATAAATGCAAACGAAAAGGTAATCACGACGCTAACAAATATTATAAATAAGATTTGACGCACGGCCGAAATACTCAAAAGATGGAGAAAAGGAATAATACAACTAATTCACAAAAAGGGAGATGCCGATAAAGTACATAATTACAGAGGAGTAGCGTTGTTGAATACAACCTTCAAAATATACGTAACGATTTTACATGAAAATCTCTTTGAAAAAATTAAGATAGACAACATTTACTAGCAGCTTTAGAGAACATTTACAGAGAGGCAAGTTCAGTAATAAGAAAAGATAACAAATACACAGAAGAATTTTGAACAGAGAAAGGATTAAGACAAGGATGCCCTTTAAGCCCAACTTTATTTTCGCTATACATAGCAGACTTGGAAGAATTTCTTAGTAAACGACAAACGAGCGGCGTTCTCATTGGAAGGAAGAAAATATGGTCGTTAGCGTATGCAGACGACATAGTAATAGCACAGATTATCTATACTACCGTATACAGATGCGACACTCGGCGATTTCGTTGGGGGCATATTTTCAACTGCGCAGGTTGTTTGCGCATGCCATATTTCGTTAATAAAATATCGTGTTCTTAGTTTGCCATTATAGTTTGCAAAATAAATATGAAATTTAAAAGTCAGTGCCGTGAAAATAAAATGGAACACTTTTTTTTCAAAATTTTGAAATTGTAGCCATACAATTTAATATCATTAAAAATATTGTAAAGTAAATTAAAGAAATTGAATTTACCCATCTTTGACAGGAAAGTTTATAAACAAGAACTTTAATACAATAAAAGGGAAAAAAAACTATTACTATTATAACAAATAATAAGAAATGTCTTAATTGATTCTTAGTTTTTTTTATGTTATGTTGTCATTTAATGCATAGTGTAGCAGTTGAATTTTACATATTATTATCAATAATAGGTATTGTATTATTTAATTCTTTGTTTTTATATTAGTAATATATTTAAATAAAATGATATCTAATGACTATTTAGTAAAAAAAAAAAACATTGAAAAATAGAAACTTCTTTATACGGATTTGAACTCGCGACCTCACATAGTTTCGGTGTTTGCTCTAACCCATGCCACAGACAGTCTGTGCCCACGCTCTAACCAACTCGGCTACAAGTCAAGCTGTACTGTCCTCATATTTGTAGGATTTTGAGGTAGTAAATTATTTCATTAAAAACATGGCCGCCAATAAAATTTTTTGGAGACTCTAACTTCAAAGGTACCGACAGAGAGTGTCGCATCTGGTTACGATAGTATAGGTAATCTGTGGTAATAGTCACTTTATGAAGATGTTATTTAGATGATGTGCTATTAAACGTGGTAAGAAATTTATATTTTCAACAGGACAGATGCACCACCTGCCCACAATTCGCAAAGAGTAACGCAATATTTAAATGAATTGTTTCCGAATCAGTGGATTGGTACTAACGACCCTATTGTATCAGGTGCCGGATTTAAGTACATTACATTTTTTTGGGGATCACTTAAAGGATAAAATTTATAGTATGTAAGGTGTATCCAGATTTACAGCACTTAAAACTAATATTGTTGAAAGGACGTTAAGATCAGTAAGAAGTAATTTGTTTCGAAGAATACAATTATGTATTAACGAAAATGGAGGACAATTTGAGCAGAATTTGTAAACTTATGTATTTGTTGTTTTCTGTTTCAAAGTAATTGTTTTTCATATTCATTTGTATCATCCAGATTTTAGCTATATTAAAATAAAACTGATATAAAGCTAAACGTGTATTTTTCTCAAAAAACAAAAAAAAAATGTTATCTAAGGGTATGCAAATATTATACTACTGAATTCAGATTAAAATTCTCTATCTAATAAGCAACTAAAAATATATGATCCCGTTTAAAATAACATACCACTGGTCGAAAAAAAAATTTATGCTCATTGAAGTAATCTTGTAAAATAATAATAATTTATTGTAGTACTCCGTTTTTGAATAAATGCAGTTGTATTAATACGTAATCTGGCTTCTAATCTTCGAAAATATGTATGTGACAGAACTTCTCTCAGGATATTTTTGTGATAAATTCTAACCGCGGGAAATGAATTTTTTCCTGATAAAATGTACACTTCGTACACACTCGTACATATCAATTTTCTCATTAAAAGTAAAATTATGCATTTTTTATTTTATTGAGCTTATTTAATAATCACGCAATAATAATAACAATAATAATAATAATAATAATAAAAATAATAATAATTAAATAATAGCAAATAGTTATTGTTTCAGTGACAGCACTCATAACTTGTTTCGTCCATGAGTCACTGATTTTAGCCATATTAAAATAAAACTGATATAAATCCAAATGTGTTTTCCTCAAAAAAAAAAAATAATAATAATAAATGATATCTAAGTGTATGCAAATATTATATCACTGAATTGAGAATAAAATTCTCTATCTAATAATCAAATAAAAAATATATGATCCCTTTTAAAATAAGAAAGTTGGTCCATACAGTTTGGAAACCACTGGTTTGCTAATTTAACCGACCACGTAGCTTTTATAGTTCTCGAGATAGCAATAGTGGACAAAATAAAATCTTCGATTCTCATACATAATGGCCTCTTTCTCTGAAACAGATCAGATCGTTGTTGATGAAGATTTTTTTAATCATTTTGGTCAGTACTGCAATGCCTTTAAAGTTGTGAAACTACCTGTATAGAACTACTTGATCGGATTGGGTGCATACTCAACGCCCGAATATTCAAAAGCAGAATATGCTTACAGAGAATCATTCAAATCCTGAAAATTCAAAAACAGAACCGCTCATTGCACGAAAGCGTGCCACAGCTAACCTGAGCCAACCACCGATAACATAATCTATAAGACCTCCGCTTCACAATGAGGTCACGTCCATATATTTGGTTTTTGAATGCTTTAGCGAAGCGCATTCTGGCTGTGCTTGATTTTGTCGTTCAATTTTCGGGATTTGGATGATTTTATACATGCATATTCTGGCTTTGAATATCTATTCTGATTTTGAATATTTGGGCGTTGAAGACTTTCCCGGTCGGATTTATTCATTAAATCATATTTTAAAATATATATTTTACTTCTATGGCAGTTAGATTACTTTGACCTCAAATTCTTCACGTATCTTGTTTATTAGAAGTAATAATAGTATATTATTCAATGAGCATGTAATGGATGGTATTAATAACAAGAATGAAGTTTGTATCACGAGCCGAAAGGCAAGTGATGTAAATCATTCGAATGATTAATAGCCATTACATGCGAATAGAATATTATACTTTATCCACAACTGCCAAATAATAATAATCAGGAACATATTTGTACTGAAAAATAATTAGAATTTTTTCACTGCCAACTGTGAAACAAATTGTTTTCAAACATAGACAAATCTAGTTATCGTTGTAACAAATTATGAAGTGATTTGACATTTAACAGAAAATCTTAAACCGAATATTCAACTACAGCTTAAGTTTCAGAAGAAAATAAGAGCATGATAAATGACGAAACTAATGGATCTTTGACTTCTTATGTGGAAAAAATACATATTAAAGTAAATTTGATCGTACTCTTTGAAATGTAAGATTTGAATTTGACATAACGATTGAATAATATTATTCTATCGAACTGTCAATATTATTTAATCAGCAACAGTAACGAAGGTCATTAATTGATAAAAAGGAATTGATTCATGGGTATATTATTTGCCAGTTTTGGATAAATATTTTTTTATATACATACACATAGACATAATACAAAATTAATAGAGAAGATAAATCATAGTAGTCGTTTTGTTTTTAATTAAGGTATTATTCTGTAATGAAAAATACATTTCTAACCTTCTACAAAGAGAAAAAATCCATCGTCATTTCTCTGTAGAATGCGCAGCGCTGTGCGGGTCATGTCAGCCAGTGATGGATCTCCGGATCCCGATGATTCTCTGTCTGCCTCGAAATCCATGTGTGAATATGCAAACAAACCTAAATATACAACTGTAAATAAATAAGACAGAAACAGCCCACATTGTTTTTTGCTAGCATGTACTGATTTTAATTATTTTTCTACGTATTTATACTATATTTAATATAAAAGTGTATCCTACAATAAAAATAAAAACCCATTATTTACACACATTATTTTTAAGCCTATATCGTCATATTCGGTAATATGCAGTAAATAGACAAAATATCAACAGCATTACTCCTATACGTGCTGATGAATAATATCATTACTTATAAACTTGACTTATATTTAGACTTACCATAGTTATGAAATTCTAAACCCGAACAGAGATAGGTTATAAAGAAAATAATTAGCCACAAAAATATTTTTTCTTCAAACGTCATAAAAATGGCATCTTTTGTGACTTGATTCACAAGGTAGAAATGAAATAAATAAGTATCCATAGCAACTATATAAAATGAGCGGATAAGAAGTAACTTGTAAGATAAGAGTTACTAAAAACATCCAACAGCAAATTTAAATTGATAACCTACAAATTGAAATATAAACAGTTTATATTTAACAAAATAACATATTATAAAATAGCAGACTTACATATTGGTAATGGCGGTAAAAATAATTAGAATTAAAGTGATGAGAAAAGTTCATATTGTTTTTCAGCGATTCCTCGATATATCCTTGCGCAATATTGTTGAACTTCCATTCAATTGAACAACTTCAAGGGCCGTACATGGCAATACTTCAAATTCTGATATAATTGCACATAAGGAAAATAAAAAATTGCATAGTTTTTATTTAAACGTCAAAACGTGAAAATTTTCACTGGCGTATTTATAACAAAAAGTGAACAAATACGAAAGTATCCGTAGCAACAGAACAATTGAAATCACAAACGTCCTTTACGTAAAATATTTATAATTATTGTAACATCAACTTGTAATTATTTTATTTAAATACGTATATTTGAAGAAAAAATATAATGTGTCATTCGGAGTAAAAGTGTCATTGTGTGCCTAGCATGTAATTGTCCGACTCGCTACCGCTCGTCGTTTAAACTTACATGCTCGCCACCCAAATAGTCACTTTTACTCCTAATAACACAATATACTATTTGTATTATATATACAGGTGTTACCTTTGAAACAACCTATACTTTTTCCGGTGAAAAAATCACTTTATAGAAAATATTATGCAAAAAATTATTAAGAATAAGGGGCTAATTTATAAGTAATAACTAACCGGAAATTGACACAGGACGCTCAAACGGTAATTTTTTTTTTATTATTTCTAATAGTTACGAAGTTATTAGAAAATTAAATATAGACCAATGGCGCCACGACATTTTTCTTATGGCAATTAATTGATTTTTTTGAAAACAAAAGTATATCTAAGATGATCTCTGCAAGGTAAACAAAAAGTCTCTAGGTCGAGATTCTCGATGCGCTCTTATAATTATGTAAGTAGGTATTTGTAAATGAAACATTTTATAGCATATTACATCCGAGGTGGGAGATGTTTCATTACAGCCGAGGGCTCATGCACATGACCGAGAGGCGAAGCCGAGGGCTCATGCACATGACCGAGAGGCGAAGCCTCGAGTTGAGAATATGCGCGAGGCTGTTATGAAACTGCCACCGAGGTTATGTATACTATTTTATTCACAATCATCCTCATTTTAAAAATAAATCAATAAATTATAACCTTTAATTTTATTAATATTTTGACAGCTGTCTTAAATTATGGGGATCTACGGCAATGTTGCTAGGCAATCCCTACATAAACATTTCCAACCCAAGAGATGGAAGTGAAATCTGTTATTTCCAACCCAAGAGATTGTCATTAAAGTTAGGAATGTCGTATTTTCCAACCTCCAAAAGGTTAGGAATCTGTATATTACTATAATGATTGTGAATAAAAATATTTTTTCCCCGTTTCCAACTTACAGGCATCCCTAAATTCTTGCCGGCCTGTTCGGGAGAACAATTCTGCCATCTGTCGGGCCGGCCCTGGTAACTGATATAGTATTCGTGATAGTAAAGATAAACCCCACAAAAATTCAGTTTGTACTGCATTATATCTCGGACCCATGTTGATTAAGCTTTTTTACTCATTCTGGGCTGTACTGTATGTCCTCAAAAGTTGTTACTCTTGTTTTTTAACACCCTGTATGTGAATATTTTCTTTGCGTTGACATTTATAATCAATTAATATTCACTTCTCTGTGTCTACAAGGCGAAACAGGAGAGAAGAAAACCAACGCAGAAATGTTTGAAGGGAATAATGAACTTTGAAATGAAAATACCAAGTTAATGAAATAAACGTTTCAGTTCGGCATTCTGCTGAAGTGGAGTTTATGGCAATGAATGAATTAATAATATAGTTTGTACTAAAACGTAACGGAATAAGGAAAAAACAATCTATATATATATATATATATATATATATATATATATATATATATATATATATATATATATATATATATATACAGGGTGTCTCAGGACGAGCTTACGCTATCTATATTTTAAATACTATTTAATATAATTTAACGAAATTTAGTATCTAGGGGTTATCCAACATGCCCGTTTTAACTAAAATATTTTCAAAGCAGTAGCACTTCCGGTTTGACCGGAAATTGACCTCAACTTTCTTATTTTATATGGAATACGCTATGTTTTATTTTACCATTGAATGCAGCGGAAAATTTTACATATGAGGCAATAAAAACATTTTACTCATGATCAACTACTTCCGGCGTTATTCAACTTTTTTTGATTTTTTGTCTGAAATCCGGCACATTTTCAAAACTCTGTATATCGGGAACGAGATCGAATTTTTATAATCTGAAAAAAGCGTTTTATAAAGGAGACTTTAAGCTACATTATCCATAGAAGAATTCTCGATTATTTATAAAAATGTGACGGGTACGTTACACCAAAATTACAGTTGACAAGCTTCAAAAAAGACAATTTTTTTAAATGGAACCACCTCTTTTTTATTACATAAATGTGTTCTACAGCAAAAAATAAGGGTACTTTATGTAACATGTCCTATGTTGAAAGTTGATAGAATTTCAGTAAATTAGAAAAACATGTAATCTGGGTATAATTATTTTATTAATACGGATAAGTAATATACAGGATATATATATATATATATATATATATATATATATATATATATATATATATATATATATATATAGAAATCTGGTAAATCATAACTAACTTATTATTAAGGTAAATGTGTATAAATAACAGTAAAAAGTTTTTTATATTTTTGTATATTTGAAAGTGGATTGATACTCCTGATTTGCGAAGATAAACAATTTTAAAAAACGCTGAATCATAAATTTTTTGATTTCACTTTTAAAATCCTAATTATTTTCAAATTTCAGCAGTAAAATAATAGTAAGTAATAAACTTACACAAACTATATAAAATAGTTTTACAAATATACATTACTACTAAACACACTACATAACCTCGTAAAATGGGAAGTAAAAAAGAAACAGAAACTAATTCAAATATAAACGTAACGATAATAGAAAACCAGTATGCCAACATTCTGAAAATTCTGAAAGTTTGAAATGTACAGTCAAAACTCAACAAACTACAATTAATAGCATGGAAAAAATAATTTTAAGAAGAAATTTGATACTAAATGGACTCAAAGAAAACGACAGTAATAGAGCCTCTTTAGAACACAACGTACTTTCAACTCTAAATGAGCATATGAAATTAAACCTAAATGAATCACACATTGACGATATATTTCGCCTGGGGAAGTATTCCGATAAAACACGCCCAATACTAATAACATTCTCTTCAATAAAAACAAGAGATTTGGTATACGAAAAAAGAGCGAGTTTAAAAGGTACAAAGTTATACATAAACATCCCGAAAACCAAGGTAGAACGAGAAAAACATAATGCCCTCGTATCGAAACTAAAAGAATACCACACTCAAGGCATCAGTGCAAAAATAGTGGGAAACAAAATTCTGTTCCTTGACACCGGGGAAGAAGATGCAAAAAAAAAAACCAAAAGACAACGCCAATTATCAGAAAAAACCCCTACAAAAATCATACAGACACCAAAGGTCACCAAGGTCGCTTACGTCAACTGTCATAGCAGTGCTCTCCCATCTTTCCAGGACAGCACGAACGCAACACCGGTCGCAGAGGTCCCTTTTTACTTCCTTGTACGAAGTAAAGGAAGTATTGTAATCGCGAAAAATTCGGTTTCTAGATTTCAACGGAAATATCCATTTTGACCATCCCTGAATCCATTTTGACTAATTTCGTCGTGACGTCTGTACGTACGTACGTATCTCGCATAACTGAAAAACAGGAAGTCGTAGAAAGTTAAAATTTTGTATTTAGGACTGTTATAACATCTAGTTGTGCACCTCCCTTTTTGGTCATTGCATAACTTTCAGAAGTGGTACTTTACTTGAAGCCCATAATAGATTTTAATGGAAAACTATATTAAAATATAATCCAAAACTTTTCAAATTTGGTATATAAGACTTTTATATCAATGGGAATAACATAATAGATTTTAGTAAAAATGGTCTACCCGGAAATGGTACTTTACATGAAGCCTATAGTAGATTTTAATGAAAAACTATATTAAAATATAATCCAAAACTTTTCAAATTTGGTATATAATACTTTTATATCAATGGGAATAACATAATAGATTTTAGTTAAAATGGTATACCCGGAAGTGGTACTTTACTTGAAACCTATAATAGATTATAATGGAAAACTATATTAAAATATAATCTAAAACTTTTCAAATTTGGTATATAATACTTTTATATCAATGGAAATAAGATAATAGACTTTGGTTAAAATAGTCTAACCGGAAGTGATACTTTACTTGAAGCTATTATCAGTTTTTCTTGAAAAAAATGGTGTTATTTTGAATTTAACAGTAAATGCTTCAAATAAAAGTTTTAGAGAATTGAATTTTGCGTCGAAAACTTCAAGTATGATTAAATTAGTTCTTTGTATAAGCGAGATATTTAAATTTAAACATTATGTACTTTTTGGTTTCTGTAATTAAGTTTGCTATGAATTAGGACAAGAAATAACAAAAAAATAAAGAATTTAATGTCAATGTCAAATTATGTCAAATACGTGCAGTTTTATGATTGGGTCTCTTGTTATACATATTTAAATTATTAACAAAATATGTATAGTGTAACAGGCGTACAAGGAAGTCATGTGGTGTCCACATCAGATATTTTATTCAATCAACAAAGGGCTCATCCACCGAACCTGCCATCTGCCAAGACATAAATACCCTCCAAAATGACACCACAGTTAAGTTTTCTTTAAATAAATATCAATACATAACCGAACAAGAGCATTTCCAAGTAGTATTTTGAAATATAAGCGGATATAATAATATATTTAATTTAGAAAATGAAACACAAAACAAACTACTACTTGATGTTCTTTGCCTATCTGAAACATGGTATACAAACGAAATCAATTTATCTTCCATTATTTTTTAACCATATTAAATATATAATTGATACAACCCTCAATTGTCCAATCTGCAATTTGCGCACGCCCGAAAATCTTTTTCACTTGCTAATTCAATGTCCTATATACAAACCCTTTAGAAATCATTACCTAAAAGATTTTAACCCCACCCAATATAATAAACGAAAATTATTACAAAATTTTGAATAACCCCACCAAAGATAAAGTAAATAAAATATATTATTACATCATAAATTCCCTAAAAACAAGAAGTTTCTGCCTAGAAGAATGACCAATAACTAAATTATAAATAGAATATGTACCTATGCATATACAGTGTGTCCCATTTAGAGGTGCCACCATTGGGATCTCGAAAACTATAAGAGATACGATGTTGGTTAAATGGAACTTTTTGTGCGCCTTTGGGAGGCCATCTCAGATGTGCTTTTGTTTTTCCAAAAATTCTCATAGGGCACTAGATAATGACGAAAAACTGAATATTGTTGATTTTTTCTTTTCCAAATAACTTCTAAACTATTAGTAATTGAGAAAAACGTTTTAAATATAAAAGATAGATATTTTTATTAACTAACCAGTGGCGTACGAAATAAATTTTTATATCCGTAATTTTTCGAGATATAACACAAACTTATATTTTTTTAAAAGGAATCCATATCTGATTTTAGTCTCAAAAAAATCATTATTTTTTTCTCTTTTCAACGATGTAAGGGTTATTATGTTTTGTATTTCTTTTGCCTTCAAAATTATTATTTTTTCCTTATTTTGTATTAAATTTATAATTATTTTGATAATATTGGTAGATTTCTATTTAGAAATACTACTTGTATTTAAATAATTTATTTCGTTAGAAAAATTTGCTTAAAACTCTTATCAAACTAATTTTTATAATATTTTGTATCTAGGCGCCCTTGGCACATTATAGTGTTATTTGTAATTATGTCTAGAATGAAAATATTAAGTAAGAAAGGCATAAAACAAATTATTTCGATCAAATACAATATAATTAATAAAAATAAAAATGTTTTTTGGGGAAATAATAAGAATGTTCAGGAAAATAAAGAGAAAAATTAAATTTTAGGAGCAAAACAAATATAAAACATAATAACCCTTACATCATTGAAAAGAGAAAAAAATAATGATTCTTTTGAGACTGAAATCAGATATGGGTTCCATTTAAAAAAATATAAGTTTGTGTTATATCTCGAAAAATTACGGATATAAAAATTTATTTCGTACGCCACTGATTAGTTAATAAAAATATACATCTTTTGTATTTAAAACGTTTTTCTCAATTACTAATAGTTTAGAAGTTATTTGAAAAAGAAAAAAATCAACAATATTCAGTTTTTCGTCATTATCTAGTGCCCTATGAGAATTTTTGGAAAAACAAAAACACATCTGAGATATCCTCCCAAAGGCGCACAAAAAGTTCCATTTAACCGACATCGTATCTCTTATAGTTCTCGAGATCCCAATGGTGGTACCTCTAAATGGGACACACTGTATATGTGTATGTATATATTAATACATTTTGCAATAAATAAGGGTATAATAAACCCGTCAAACAAAGAACATGTATATAAGGTATATTGTATTTCGAATTAAGTAACTAGTTAAAAACGAAATTTAAAAATATGTGTATAATGCATGTATATTGTAAGATTATGTAAATATGGTATATTAATTTGGGATTAAAGAACAGAGTAATATTACATATCAAAACTTTTGTAAATGTAAGTATCAATCAATTTGTATAAGATATGTATAATATCTAAAAACAAATAAACTATCTATCTATCTATCTATATATATATATGAAAGTGGGAACCGGTGTCGGAAATGTCCGTCTTCAGCCCTCTACAGCGATAAACATGATATTTTTTAGGTTATGTTATATGTTATAAAAATTATATATTACCTTACTGTCTAGGGTTTTTAAAATTCTTTAAACATTATTTTAATTATGTTTACAATGTAAAAAAAATATACACATAAAATTGTAATGTAAAATTGTTTGAAAGAAACACACATGCTACATTTCAAGTTGGAGGTAGAGAACACTGCAGTCTCAAAAACATCAAAAATTGCAGAGAAAAAATATCAAATAAGAAGAAAAAGAAGTTTCAAAATATGAAAAGTGAAAAATTTTTAAATAAATTTCATATTTTGAAACTTCTTTTTCTTCTTATTTGATATTTTTTCTCTGCAATTTTTGATGTTTTTGAGACTGCAGTGTTCTCTACTTCCAACTTAAAATGTAGCATGTGTGTTTCTTTCAAACAATTTTACATTAAATTTTTTTCTGTATATTTTTTTCAACATTGTAAACATAATTAGAATAATGTTTAAACAATTTTAAAAACCCTAGACAGTAAGTTAATATACAATTTTTATAACATATAACATAACCTAAAAAATATCATGTTTATCTTTGTAGAGGGCTGGAGACGGACATTTCCGAAACCGGTTCCCACTTTCAAATATATAAAAATATAAAAAACTTTATTACTGTTATTTATACACATTTACCTTTATCAAAACAGTAACATGAACTACTTCATCAATAACTTAATATTGTTTCTATTGTTTGTTTGAAAAGAAAAACTCGAAGTTCGGTTTTAAAATTAACGTTATATAGTATTAAAAATAGTATTGTATTAGGTCAGTGAAGTTGGCAGGGACATATTAGAATTATCATATTTTTTTTGTTTTATAATTTTTTGCTCATTTTTTGTTAATTTTTGCTGTATGTATCATTTTTTTGCTGTTTACCAAATGAAGTTATAAACAAAAACAATAATACCTGCTAACTTCACGTAGCAGACCCCCTTATGTAAAATGCAAAGTTTTTTGCGCTATAATTTTTTGTTCATTTTTTGCTAATTTTTGCTGTATAAATCAAATTTTTTGCTATTTCCCAAAAAAAGTTATAAACAAAAACAATAATTCCTGCTAATTTCACGTAGCAGACCCCTTATGTAAAATGTCAAGTTTTTTTGAGCTATAATTTTTTGCTAATTTTTGCTGTATAAAACAATTTTTTTGCTGTTTACCAAAAAAAGTTATTAACAATAACAATATTACCTGCTAACTTCACGTAGCAGACCCCTTATGTAAAATGTAAAGTTTTTTTGGGCTATAATTTTTTGCTTTTTTACAGAAAAATAGTGCACAAATTATGCAAAAACAAGTTATTTAAACACATTACATTATACTCATTTTTTCTAATCCTACTTTTAAAAGAGAATGTAACTTTAATTCAGAAAATATTTAATTCAAATTTCACATATCTTAAGTTTTGCTTTCATAGCTTACATGATTTGAAAACATTTTTCAGTGTTGAAAGTAGGCGTTTGTCGCAAAGTGTGCTGCAAAACGCTTTTGTAATTTTGATTCGTGATTCAAAAGCAATCTCTATCTGGTGCCCAAATTTTGAACTAAAAATATGCCCAAAATATATTTCCTTCCTTTCATAGAAATTTTCTGGAATTTGCAGGCCATTTAAATAATTTAGAATATCCTTTAACATGTTTCATGTTTCTAAATATCGTTAAAAAGCGTAAAATGCAGTATGTGACAGCTCGTACATCAGTGATGTGACGTCACATCACTGATATACAACAGCGGGAAAAGCTAAATTGAATCGCAAATTTTGACAAAAGTGTTGTAAGATTTACTTACCTTTGCCAGATAAAAAATTTAAATCGATTGCTAGTTGTAAGAATAATTCCAGATCATACGTCCGTCTTTATTATTAGCATAAATTAACATACCTTAATAATAATACAATGTTTTCTTTATTTTATATAAATATAAAAATGGAGTTTATTTTTACCTAAATACATATACAACATACATAATTTTTGCCTAATTCGAGTACAAACAATATAGTTGAGTAAACTAAACAATGGTAAATTAAACTAAGTATCCATGTAGGAAGTTTTTTTTTATTGATAAAGTTGAATTTCATGAATTTAAATTATTTATTTAATGCACGTAAAAACGGTCGGCTCTCAAGCGCCATCTACTATTTTCTTACGTGAAATGAAAAATAGTAATGTATAGCATTACTATTTTGTCTTTCAGATAACATCTGAGACTGATATTTGTCTTTCATGTTTATTAGGCAAATGAATAACAATAACATAAAAATATATGTCCACATAATATATTATCTATTCGTTTCAATTTTCGCAACTTTTGTTTTCTACAATAACTTTTAACGAATTCTGTTCCCAAATTTCTTCTTCGAACATGCCTGTATTGTTTTCTATATTTTCTTCTAGGTCAACTGTGTCATTTATCGCACTTTGTTGTATACCACATGCAAATTTTTGAATTAAATACCTTTTTTCAGTTTCGCATATAGTGGGAGTAGTGTTGTTTATCGATACTCCAGTTCCAGTATGTGACAAAGCTGTTACAAATATTGAATATATTAGGTTCTTAATTTCATTGAAATCTGTTGCTAAAATTAACTGCCCAACTACTCTAATATAAAATTGACGAACTTTTTTATGCCTAGTAGTAGAATGGATGTATTTTTTTCCATCTACTGACAGCTTTAATTAAGTGAGCTAGATCCACACGTATAAAACATGTAGGAAGTTTTGCACCGTTCTGCTTTGTCAGAACTTTTGTGCATTCTTCAATATATTCAGACATATCAGAGCAATCTGAGACACTGATATTTGTCCTTCATGTTCTTTGGGCAAATGAATAACAATAACATATAAAAAAAAATATATGTCCAGACAATTCATTATCTATTCGTTTTAATTTTCGCACAACTCCTCCTTTTGCGTCTATAGAAATTTTCGAATAAATTTCTTTTTGGCAGTACGCATTATAAAGACTCAATTGATCGGGTATCAGTATTGCATAAAAAATTTTAAACAGCCAATTTCATGAATAGCGTACTGCATTGGGATTTTTTGTGCCATTAATTCCAAAGATTTTATTGGATCTTGATGTAAGAGATCCCTATTACGCAGCTCTGACTTAATTTTTCTTAATACTTCCAGGGATGGAACTGTAGGGGGTCTTTTATCAAATAATATTGTCGACGACTCGTACAACCTCTTCCGAGTTAAAGACGCTGTCGAATTTGTATCGATCATTTTTCTACCTAATTCACTTCTAGAGTGAACAATAAGCGGTCGCTTTTTACTATGCGAAACACTATTAGGTTTTCCTATTACATAACAATTAACAAAAAGGCCACTGATATCGGGATTGTTTTTTTCTGTATATTTTGTGTAACACTTTGGCATTGAGCACAATATGCTTTTGCTTTAAAATAATTTTTTCCTGTATTATTTGCGTTTATAGTATGATATTTAAATATCCAGGCACATGGTAATTTTGATGAATTCCAAATTTCTTGTGCAAATATATTTGTCCATAATTTAGGTGTAAATTGCAGTTTTTTTTTACATATTCCTGTTTTTTTACTATAATATGTTAAACTTGTTGGTTTTATTTTGTTCCATTCTGTTACATTTATATATATTTTAAAATGTAATTCGCTCAAGGTTGCATCTTCTGAATTACTACTGTGGTAACTTTCTTCCGAACTTTCTTCCGAGCTTTCTTCAATTGTTAATTATCACACACTTTGTTCGCATTTATTCTTTCGTCAGATGACTCAATAGATTTCCAATACTTTAAGGCCCTAGTGTATACATTTTTAGAAGATGTACCTAATTTATTTTCATTTATAATTTCAGCCCATATTTTTGCCGAGGGAGGTAAAATTTTATTGTTACATATATAATTTTCGGACGATTGGTTTCAAATTTCATTTATTTTTAGAGAAATTTCTTTTGTCTTACGCCCTGCCATGTTTTTAACAAAAAAATAAATAAAAACAATATGAATATAATAAAAATGAAGACAAATTAAACAATTCACTTGCATCACGCTTTGATCACTTCGAACCCGAACTATGTGAGGTCGCGGCTGCGCGCGGCCCTCCGAGACCACACGCAGGCTTACCCCCTCTCTATTCACGACGTAAATATTTGTATAGTAAAAATTTTTAGGCAGAGTAGTCACGTCATCAAAGTTTGTAACTAGATAATGACGTCACGAAATTAGTAGGTTTACATGGTACACTAATTTAATTTTAGAAAATAATTGTATTTACCTGCGATGCTAATTTAGTGATCAAGTTAATTTATTTAATAGTCGAATAATAATTTAATATTATTTTAAAATATAATATATTTCCAATTTATGGTATTGAAAATTCGGTGTAGGGCACACCGAGTCGGGTTTCAGAAGGAATACGGGGAGTGAATGAAGCACTTGATGAAAAATAAGAAAATTAATGTTAAATGACATTGAATATATTTTTAAAAAAATTGATTTGATTTTATTTAGAATTCTGTAGTGTAATAGAAAAGTAAAGAGTAGCACTATAAATTCGATTTATTGAAAATATAATTAAAATAACATTTAAAAAATATATTATATTTGATTGAAAATACTCCAATAATACAATTTACAATTATTGAAATTAACACAAACTAAAAACAGAAAAGCTCAAGATCAATCTCAAAGTAACGAACTAATGACAGCAGACGCTTGACAATTCCGGGAGAAATATGTCATGTAAACGTTTAAATATTGAAATCCAATAGTACCAACATGTGGTGAAAAAATGAACTACAATTATTTTAAATAAATTAAAACTCATTAAAAACATTATGTTCGACTTTAAAATAATTGTAAATTTAATTAAAATGTACTTTACTTATAGTATGCAAAAAACAGTATTTATTTTCTTCGTTTTCCTAAACATATACAATACTACAGTGTTTACAATGATGACGTGACTACTCTGCCTAAAAATTTTTACTATAGAATCTAGATAATTAGCCCGATTCTGTAAAAAGTATCTAACATTGTTACTTGTTAGCAACGTTACTATGAAGTTACTCTGATAGCAACTATCCTATCCCAGGAAACACACACATACATGATATATAACTATCAAGGATAAATCACAGCACAATGTTATATTCCACTGTTTCATAAAAGTTAAATCATAGATCTCTTTTTTTATATATTTCGTATATCTTACGTTAAGAAACTTATCATTTATATATTTTTATATTAATTCTATAATATTAAGTAATATTATTTATATAAGTTTGCAGTTATAATATTTTCATATTACAAAAGTAATAATATAGAAAGGTTTTCAAATTTATATAGTTTTTATGTAATAACCACAACAAAAATACTATGTTTGAATAGAACGTAACATTAATTTTATGAAACTAGTAATATCAACCACAGTTATATTAATTTCACATCATACAAGTAATATTTTGCACATGTTTTCAGAATTATACAGATTCTATATGAAAGCTTTAACGTCAGTATTGTGATTGACAGTATATCACATGCTCTATTAGTCTATTATTAGGTAGATTAATTTTGATTTATCTTACTGTGTAGGTACATATGTATGTATATGTAAGTAGTAATATACTTTACTTCGTATTTTATTTGATAGTATTTTGCAGGTATTTTGCGTAAATTAATTTTAAGTGGTACCCATTTTCATTTCTTGTCACTTTACAATATATTATTTACTCGTAGGTAGCATTAAATAATAAAAAAATTACGGTAAATTATAATATTAAATTTGAAATATAATACAAAAATTTACGATTTTTAATTTTAATTATTGTGTATACTATTGCTTTGCGCATGCGGGTGCTCCGCAGCGGGTTATAGCTATTGTTTGTGTTATGTGTATTCATTTGAATGTTTATAGTGGAAGGAAGACGTTCAATAAGGTAAGTTATATAACGTAATTTATTATATTGTATTAATAAGTAATATCTATGATAGTATCACAGTGTTTATTTTGTTCTGTGTCATATTGATATTGTTGAATAGTTTTTAGGTTCGTTATGAGTAGGTGTATTTTCTAAAAGATGGAAACCTACTCTGAAATAACCACAAACTGGATAACAGCAAATGGAACAAATATGAAATTAAAATTGATTGTAACTGTAGTAAGCAAAACAATATTTTATCGTATTATTTTCTAATATAATTTATTTCCAAAGATTTTTCAGAGAAAGCATGGAAAAAGCAGAAGAGGCAGATTACACCACTTGTTCTGAAAGCCGTATAGTGAAAACAAAACATTATCCACAAACATACTCATCTGACACAAACGGTAGCGTTGAAGGTAGTATATTTAATGAAATTCGGTGCCATTTTGCTAATCCGAAATTTATTTTAGAATTCTCCATTTCACCACCGCAAAAAATTCCTAAGATAAATACTAACTATTTAGCTTCAGCTGCAGTCCAAGAAGATAATAATTGTTATTCAGTAATGAATGAATTTATTTTAGTTAAAACAGATAAGTTATTGCAATAATATACAGGTGTTAAAAAGAAGGGTAAAAACTTGAGGTCATATACATTTCGATGTGCTGATTCTCAATCAAGAAGAACTTCTCCAAAATTCTGACAATTATTTGTTATTATTTATTTAATCCTTGCAGTGTTCATTTTTAATGCGCCATGCCGACAAATTTAATAATTAACAATAATGAATTATCTAATCACATAACTGACGTTGAATAGTTGACTAGAAAGATAAATTAATTCGTAATTATTTTTAATAAAAATTTCGTATCAGGCAGTGACAAAAAATATTTTCCAAATTTTAGAAAAATTCTTTTTGATTTCGAATCAGCATATCGAAATGTATGTACTCACAATTTTTTATCCTTCTTTTGAACACTCTGTATATAACAATAACTATTTCAATATTTTTCATTTATAAGGTGAATACCAATCACTATTTTATAAGAATGTATTTCTTGTTCATAATTGACTATTTGAAGTTTTATCTCTAGCTTAAAATCTAGTACAGATGTTCATACAAGCTTATAAAAATGACTGATAGTTATGTGATACAGTTTCAGAAACATGTAAAAAATAAATTTTATGTTTCAACTGCGGTCGTGAAATGTCAATATTGGATCTTCGGTATACACTAATGTAGGACGAAGTCCTTTAGTAACTTTAACTATCCTGTACATACCGCTGCTTATTTTCATTATTGTTATAAAATATGTGACATCGATCTACAAACTGACTTAGTTTATGGCATTGCATAACCTATATTTATATTGTTTATCATTATTGTGTGAATTTTCTTGTAACTAAAGTATTTTTAAAATTTTACACACATTCTTTATTGAATTTGAATTTGTAAATGATGTCCATTTGTAACTTTAACTATCCTGTACATACCGTTGCTTATTTTCATAAAATATGTGACATCGATCTACAAACTAACTTAGTTTATGGCATTGCATAACCTATATTATTTATATTGTTTATCATTAGTGTGCGAATTTTCTTGTATCTAAAATATTTTTAAAATGTTACACACATCCTTTATTATGTACATTGTTTAATTATTATATTGTATACTTTTTTTTTTTGAATAAAGTATATTTCAAATGTTACACATTTTACAAAAACTCTTTTTACCCTTGTGGATGCAGTATGAACATTACTGGATTACATAATTTTAATATAACATCGCATATTAATTCTTGATATAAAATTATATTACCTGCGTATAACGGAGTATAGCACAGTTATATAAAAAATAAATAAAATAAGTATCTCTCAACCTTTTAAGTAAACATGACTGAAATATAAATGCCATTAGCACTAGATTATATTTATGAAACATAACGTATATAAGGTTTGTGGCGGACATCCCGTTGTACAAGTAAATAACATGTAACAAACAAATAATATTACAAGTCGTGTTAAAGTAACGACTGTTACAAAACTGTAATGTAAATAATATATATCTGTGTTTCCTGGGATAGCTTAAAATCTAGTACAGATGTTCATATAAGCTTATAAAAATGACTGATAGTTATGTGATACAGTATCAGAAACATGTAAAAATAAATTTTATGTTTCAACTGCGGCCGTGAAATGTCAATATTGTATCTTCGGTATACACTAATGTAGGACGAAGTCCTTTAGTAACTTTAACTGTCCTGTGCATACCGCTGCTTATTTTCATTATTGTCATAAAATATGTGACATCGATCTACAAACTGACTTAGTTTATGGCATTGCATAACCTATATTTATATTGTTTATCATTATTGTGTGAATTTTCTTGTAACTAAAGTATTTTTAAAATGTTAAACACATCCTTTATTATGTACATTGTTTATTTATTATATTGTATACTTTTTTGTGAATAAAGTATATTTCAAATGTTACACATTTTGCAAAAACTTTTTTTACCCTTGTGGATACAGTATGAACATTACTGGATTACATAATTTTAATATAACATCGCATATTAATTCTTGATATAAAGTTATATTACCTGCGTATAACGCAGTATAGCACAGTTATATAAAAAATAAATAAAATAAGTATCTCTCAACCTTTTACGTAAACATGACTGAAATATAAATGCCATTAGCACTAGATTATATTTATGTACCATAACGTATATAAGGTTTGTGGCGGACATCCCGTTGTACAAGTAAATAACATGTAACAAACAAATAATATTACAAGTCGTGTTAAAGTAACGGCTGTTACAAAACTGTAATGTAAATAATATATATCTGTGTTTCCTGGGTAGTAACTGAATACATATTTCGTATTTTGTAATTATATGTTTAGGAACGTTACTACCAGAGTAACTAAACAAACTTAGTTACTAAGATAGCAGTGAAATGAGGAACACGAATTGTGGTGCGCATGCGTATTTCTTCTTCTGCGTGTGTTCTAATCCGACAAGTGACATTTCTTAGTGTTTATAAGTGAACAAGTGTTATATCTGTTTGCCTAGGGGATCAAGAACAACCAACGAACAGTTGGAAATATTAATAGCTTATTTAGAAAACCACAAAATAATGCTCGAAATGAAAACACATCCTCTGAAAACTAATGAGCTTAAATTGTCATGGGAAAAACTTACAAATATTTTGAATAATACAAAGAAAGGAGACAAGAAAAATGTACAGCTTACTTTTAAATGAATAGGTGCGCCTGTTGATCTTATTGAAGATTCCGCTAACGGAGTTACTTCTTCAATAAGATCTTGTACAATTGGTTTTAGTAATCGGAACACTTTTTTAAATTTTAAATCCGAAATTAAGAAAGGATTACTCTCGTCTCTTACCAATCTATTTTCTAACCTATTTCTTCTTCTGTGAAATAAAAGTATAAATTTATCAAATAAATTTTCCAATATCATAAATAAACGTTGCCGAAAATTATTTACAGTTACTTATTTATACATACCGATTTTCCAAAGCTGCCAGTGCTCTATTAAATTCAAAATTCATCCAAATTCCAGCCATCCTGAAAGGTTACTACTCTTTAAATACTACGTTTGGCTAGTCTCTAGCGTAATAAATTGTTTAACAACTAAGTATCTAAAACTGTAATGATTCTGTGCTTATAGAATACAAAAAATAACAAGTTACTGTAGTAGTAACTAACCTTCATTTTAAAGACTATTTTAGTAACTTTATTCTAGTAACTCTTCTTACAGAATCGGGCCGATTTTCTTCTCAATATTACCTACTATGAACTACGAATAAATGTATCTTTTAATATATTAGAACAAAATAAATAGAATGCCTCGTGGATTTTCAAGAGTAAAACAAAATACTATTCAGGGTGGGCACCACAAAAAGCCACCAGATGACGCCAAATTGAGTTTTCAATTTACATTAGTTGTGTAGACAATACTCGTAATAATAATATTATTATTATGATTAATAATAATAATAATAATAATATTAAGTTCCATTACTTATACAGGGGGTTACAAAAGGGTAATTTTGTTTGAAGGTATATACATTTCGATCAAACTTTTCTTTTCCAATAATCGGAAAATTATTTTTTATTATTATTTCGATCGCCACTCCTGACATGAAATTTATCTTAAAAATAATGAATAATCAAAGTAACTGACGTTGAATAGGAAGGAAATTAATTCGTAATTATTTTTAATAAATATTTTGCGCCGACCAGTGGCATTAAAAATGTACACTTCAAGAATTTAATTAAAAATAAGTAATATTACTTAACAGCAAATATTTTTTTTTATAATTTTTTTTTTATAATTTTCAATATTTAGTTAGAGCGCGTGAAATATTACAGAAAAAAATCCTACTACGTGAATTTAGCAGGTACTATTGTTTTTGTTTATAACTTTTTTTTGATTAACAGCAATAAATTGATTTATACAACTAAAATTAGCAAATAATAAGCAAGATATTATAGCGCAAAAATCTTTACATTTTAAATAAGGGGTCTGCTACGTGAAGTTAGCAGGTAATATTATTTTTTTTATAACAGCAAAAATTAGTAAAAAAATTAGCAAAAATTTATAGCGCAAAAAACTTTACATTTTACATAAGTGGTCTGTTACGTGAAACTAGCAGGTAGATACTAATGTTTTTGTTTATAACTTTTTTTAGTAAACAGCAAAAAATTTGATTTATACAGCAAAAAATGAGCAAAAAATTATAGCCCAAAAAAATTTCACATTTTATACAAGGGTTCTGCTACGTGAAGTTAGCAGGTATTATTGTTTTTGTTTATAACTTATTTTGGTAAACAGCAAAAAATTTGTTTTATGCAGCAAAAATTAGCAAAAAATGAGCAAAAAATTATAGCGCAAAAAACTTTACATTCTACATAAGAGGTCTGCTACGTGAAGTTAGCAGATAGGTACTATTGTTTTTGTTTATAACTTTATTTGGTAAACAGCGAAATAATTGATTTATACAGCAAAAATTAGCAAAAAATGAGCAAAAAATTATAGTGCAAAAAAACTTTACATTTTACATAAGGGGTCTGCTACGTAAAGTTCGCAGGTAGGTACTATTGTTTTTGTTTATAACTTCTTTTGATAAACAGCGAAAAATTTGTTTTATACAGCAAAAATTATCAAAAAATGAGCTAAAAATTATAGCGCAAAAAACTGTACATTTTACATAAGGGGTCTGCTACGTGAAGTTAGCAGGTATTATTGTTTTTGTTTATAACTTTTTTTGGTAATCAGCAAAAAAATAGTTTTATACAGCAAAAATTAGCAAAAAATGAACAAAAGATTATAGCCCAAAAAAAATACATTTTACATAAGGGGTATACTACGGGAAGTTAGCAGGTATTATTGTTATGGTTTATAACTTTTTTTGTTAAACAGTAAAAAATTTGATTTATACAGCAAAATTAAGTAAAAAATACAGCCCAAAATAACTTTACATTTTACATAGGGGGTCTGCTACGTGATGTTAGCAGGTATTATTGTTTTTGCTTATAACTCTCTTTGGTAAACAGCAAAATAATTGATGTACA
Organism: Ophonus ardosiacus; assembly: GCA_943142095.1. Taxonomy (NCBI): domain Eukaryota; kingdom Metazoa; phylum Arthropoda; class Insecta; order Coleoptera; family Carabidae; genus Ophonus; species Ophonus ardosiacus. Next base: position 22,646,456 of record OW964834.1, on the reverse strand, counting down.
CAGCAAAAATTAACAAAAAATGAGCAAAAAATTACAACGCAAAAAACTTTTAAAGTTAACAGATAGGTACCATTGTTTTTGTCTATAACTTTTTTTGGTTAACAGCACAATAATTGATTTATACTGCAAAAACTAACAAAAAATGAGCAAAAAATTATAACGCAAAAAACTTTACATTTTACACAAGGGGTTTGGTACATAAAGTTAGCAGATAGGTACCATTGTTTTTGTCTATAACTTTCTATGTTAAACAGCAAATAATTTTATTTATACAGCAAAAATTAACCAAAATAATTTTACATAAGGGGCTGCTACGTGCAGTTATAGCAGGTCGGTACTATTGTTTTTGTTTATAACTTTTTTTAGTAAACAGCAAAAAAAATTGATGTATACAGCAAAAATTAGCAAAAAATGAGCAAAAAATTATAGCGCAAAAAAACTTTACATTTTACATAAAAGGTCTGCTACTTGCAGTTAGCAGGTCGGTAATATTGTTTTTGTTTATAACTTTTTTTAGTAAACAGCAAAAAATTTGATTTATAAAGCAAAAATTAGCAAAAAATGAGCAAAAAATTATAGCCCAAAAAAATTTCACATTTTATACAAGGGTTCTGCTACGTGAAGTTAGCAGGTATTATTGTTTTTGTTTATAACTTATTTTGGTAAACAGCAAAAAAATTGTTTTATACAGCAAAAATTAGCAATAAATGAGGAAAATTTATAGCCCAAAAAAACTTTACATTTTACATAAGGGGTCTGCTACGTGAAGTTAGCAGGTATTATTGTTTTTGTTTATAACTTCATTTGGTAAACAGCAAAAAATTTGATATATACTCGTACAGCAAAAATTAGCAAAAAATGAGCAAAAAATTATTGAACAAAAAAAAATATGATAATTCTAATATGTCCCTGCCAACTTCACTGACCTTATTGTATTCACTGAATATACATAATATCAACAGTCGGTAAAAGATAAATTGTATTATTTGCAGAAGTTTTATTTGCCTATTTCTTAAAGTTTTGTTCTCATATTCATCATATGTGGTTTTGTTGAATGCGCGTCGAAAACCGGATTATAGCAGTTAACACGGGATTATAATTCATAATCCCATGTCAAGTAAAGCGCGTATATTGGGTCTCGTGTTTCTTATATAATAAAACTATAAGATAAAAGTTGTTTACATTTTACATTTAAAATTTAAATTTTATGTAACAAAAACATATTCATAGCACGAGACACGAGATATTATTTGAGGAATAAAATGTTACATTTTCTTCAAGAATCAGAGTATATTATGTACGAGTATATATAGAAAAAAATCTTATGTGACCAGCACATAACCTCCGGTCAATTCCATGTTTAAAATAGTAATGAGCTTTAAGTAAAGTATCACTTCCGGTTGACCGTTCGTAAATAAAATCTGATTTATTGTTTTTCCTCGAAAATCTGTTAAGAGCTCCAAATTAAGTACCACTTCCAGTTTATCATGTATATAGTCAAAATCTAATAGTTTGTTTCAAATTATATACGACTTTTAAATATCAAATTTGAGAAGTTTTAGATTATATTTTAATACTTTAAAAAAGAAATGTTTAGAGCTTCCAGTAAACTACCACTTCCTGTTTATCAATTTTGGCATAAATCTAATATGTCATTCTCATTAATACGAAAGTCTTAAATGTCAAATTTTAAAAGTTTTGGATTATATCATAATTTGTTTTTTACGATAATCTGTTCAGAGCTTCAAGTAATGTATCTCTTCAGTGTTAGCAATTTTTGCCAAAATCTAATATGTTATTCCGCTTGATATAAAAAAGTCGCATGGCCATGTGCGCTTTGTGTCTGGTTGCCAATTTGGTGACCCGGATTTGATCCCGACCAGTGCGACAATTTAATCTCACAAAAGTGATCCCTGTGGTGCACTCTCCATACCAGCTATGAGTGCCCAAGAGGTGACGCCTGGTAAGCGCTCACGCGGTAAAAATATATCGTCATCATTACCGATATCTACATGTATTGTAGATGCTGGCACATCCAGTAATGAGTAATATGCCGTGATTTCTTGATATAAAAGTCTTAAATTCTGAAATTGAAATGTTTTGGATAATATTTTAATATAGTTTGAAATTTAATTATTTCCCCGATAGTAGTCTTCTTTATATTAATTCAACGATAGGGAATTTGCCGCCCTTAGCGGGCGCCCCCTTTGCCCCTCCCCTGACTACGCTACTGTTCTCTTTACAATGAAAGGGGTCTGTCTTTAAATTATGTGTAGTAAAGCAAATAATAAAATGATAGCAGTCGGCTGTGATACTCATTGTTTTATATCTGGGGAGCAATTCTAATTCATTTTACACACTTGTCGCAATTAATGACGTCATATTGTTCCATGTCTTTGTTGTAGAAATAAAATAAGGATTTGATTTTCTTGTTTGGTATAAGGTGAAGTATGTCATGACTTTGTTATGTATGACATTTTGAAAATTTTATTTGAAATCATTTTATTATTCGGTAATATTTTGTAAAAAATGATTATATACAATGTAAGTTTTCTTTTATGAAAATAGTTGAAAATAGTATTATTCATACTGTACATTATATTTTTAGGAAATGATTCTGTTTCGCTATTTTAATGGCTCAGGAGGATGAATTAATATGGAACTATTATTGCAACAGTTATTCACAAGACAAGCTGTTGATCATGAAGCGTACCATTCACTTTTAAATTACAAAACTGCGTAAAATTATTCGAAAAATGTAACTTGCCATATTTCACCCTGTTTATACCAACCTACAAAATTAAATCCCAAATTTTTACGTCATGAATAGAAACTACATTGAGACAGTCTCCAAGTGAATTAGAAGCGGCCTCCGGTGTACATCTGTCATAGGTCGGATAGTATCGTTTATTAGTGAGAAAAGTGTCGAGGTCTTTATTTAATTAATAAAAATTAACATCGGTTACAAAAATAGTGAAAAATTAATGTGCTTTGTTGTTTTAACCGATCTACAGGTATATATATATATAAAGAATTATACTGCCGACAGTTATCACTTTACCTTCCGCTACCCTTGGTAAGGGAGGTATAGGACTCGTGCTAAATGTTGCATATTGAGATTTTATTAAATGATCACGTTTTAAGGTCCCTAGATTCCAATTTTAACATTTTCACGATGATGCCTGTATGTGTGTATGTGTATGAATTTTGTCTACGCTCTAACTCAAATACTATCATTAAGAAAATTCTGAAACCTTGTATTTCGACCCTATTCTAATATGAAAAAAAAACCATTAGATTTTGGTGCAAATCGAATAACCGGAAATGGCAATTACTTGAAACTCATAAAGGTTTTTCTTTAAAAAATACCATTACATGTCAATTTTTCGCATTTTGTCACTATAAAAATTAAAGGTTATTGAAATTTCTACAGGTATACATTAATACTTTTTCTATATATTTTTTCTATTTCGGTGTTCTTATGTCTATAAAAGCACTGTTAATCACTAAAAATACGACGTTTAGAAGATCTATAAGTGTACTGTTTTTGGTGCCTTTCGTGTTCTAGAGTTTGGTAGTCATGTTTTCATAACTGACATATGAATGTAATCAAAAAATGGTAAATTATTGGTAATATTTCAACATATTACTTTTAATTATTGATTTTTATACTTCCTCTAGGTGATAGGACTAGAAAGAGACGACATTGTGTTAGTTAAGAAAGAAGAAGAATGTCAAGATAAAATCTTTCAACTGAAAAATAATGAAACAAGAAACAGTGCGTTCTAGATTACTTTGTCAAAACGGTAAATTGTATTTATTGCAATTACTACAATTTACATTAATCGTTATAGGTATTGCAATTTTTTTTTGTATGTGTTTTTATTCCAGGCAGGTTCACGTTACTTATAATGTTAACATCTATATCATCACGGCATATTACCCATTGCTGGGTGTGCCAATCTGCTTTGTACGCAGATTTCGGTAATGACGATAACATATTTGTACCGTGTGAGCGATAATCAGGAGTCACCTCGCGGGTACTCATTGCTGGCTTGGAGAGTGCACAGTTCAAAAATCTAATTTTAGTATGTAATAAATTTATTTCAATAAATTAAACAAAACTTTAGTAACAAAATTATGTCTGGAAATTCGTACAAGTTAAATGTCTACCTATCAGAAATGTAATTGAAGAAAATATATATATATATATAAAAAAACAGTAAATTTTATTGAAATATACGGGCTAGTTGGTTATATATATATATATATATATATATATATATATATACACACTGCTGGACAAAAAAATCGGACACTTGGTTTCTTAAATGTGTATTTTTGTTATTATCTCGAGAACTATAAGAGGTATGAAGTTGGTTAATTAGACGAAAGTTATCCTATATTCAGAAGAAATGCATGGGCCACTAGATACAGACATATATGTAAATTTTGTAGTGTTTGTTGTTTTTAAAAAAATTCTAAGTAGGAAATGTTTTTAGATTTTGATTTGCACTTCTTTAGGATACGTTTTTAAGCTCTTTCGAATGGCGATTCTCATTTTTTTGTCACTACTTGATTGATTCATTATGTAATGAATTATTTTATATATTTATAAATCAGTCTATCTCTAAATCTATAGAAGATATAATAAAAATGTTCAATGTGTTGATAGAGAATTTTATATTCTTTACTATATGTAATAACAAATTTCCAAAAAATAATATTTAGAAGATTTTTTTAAAGAAACTACTACTTCCGGTTGTCCAATTGTTACCATAACCTTTTCAGCTCTTCCCAGGAATGTCAGATTGAGGTAACTGCAGTTAAATATTTTTTAAGTCTTATAGAATTTGAGAAACCGTCCCTACAACATCCAGACATACACACACACGCACACACACATATATATACATACACACACATACACACACACACACACACACACACACACACACACACACACACATTGTAAAAAAGTTAAAATCGGATTTTAGCGACCACGAAACGTGCTTATTCATTAAAATCTGGATATCGATGGCTTAACTGCAATACCACGTATCTGACATTTTTTGAATTTTTGAGTTATTTACACCACTGTGCGTAGAATCATTGTGTGCTTCGAATGAACAATACCTAGTATGTAAAGAAAATTTGAGCGGGCTTAAATCATATCTATGTATTAACATATTATATATTAAAACAAATTAAAAATAAAACAGTTTTTTTGCTCTCCTGCAAAATCAGGTATTATTCACTTACGCGGTATTACAGTTAAGCCATCGATATGGGATTTTTAGCATAAGTCCAATACCTCTCATAGCGAGAGGTAAAAATCTGATGTTGCCAACACAATTACTCCCGCTATTTAACTTTTATTAATTTAAAAACATACCTATATATTTACTAATTCTGCAAACTATATTAAGTTCTTTTGCATATAACTATTGCTTTATTTACTATTTTGTTTTTAAATTGTCACCATTATTAATTTCAAATGATTAGTTTTTTGACAGTGACATTTATGTGTCAGGTTCATACATTTGAAATATCAACTGTGTAGCAAAGAATTTTTTTATCTTTAAATCATATGCTCTGGGATTTATATAAAAAAATATTTTTACCTCCCGCTACCCTATGTAAGGGAGGTAGGGATCATGTTAAAAATCGCATATAGAGATTTTAGTGTATAAGCACGTTTTGATGTTCCCAGCATCCGATTTTAACATTTTTACAATGATGTCAGTGCGTGTGTGTGTGTGTGTGTGTGTGTGTGTGTGTGTGTGTGTGTGTGTTCAATTCTACGATAATAGCATTTAGTAAATAACCTTAAATAACTTTAAATATAAATCTATAAAATAATCTTGCCTATGCATCAAACAAAAACAATACCTTAATAATAATATTGACATATTTAAAAAAATGTCACTGTCAGGAAGCAATTACATAAAAATCAGTAATGAAACCGAGTTAAGGAGAATTTCGCAGTAATATATTTGATTCCAATGAAATTAAAGTTTGTAAAAATAATATATTTTTAATCATACATAAATATTTGATGTTCAGCAGAATGATCTGTCAATAAGCACGTGTTTTCAAAGTGCTATATATATATTACAATTACACATTTACGAAATGGAAGCGAAGATTTTACACTGATTGCGTTTTAGAGCACCAGGAAATTGATGCTGATTTTTAAAATGATGTCTTCCAAAAATTTCTATTTTCCGTATATAAGCTTTCTCCATTTATTTAAAGAGTTGCCTAGATATTGGCTAATATTGGATAACCGGAAGAGATATTTTATTTGCAGCATATGGTATTTGCAACTCGTATGTAATTTAGTAATTTATTAGTAAATGATGTTGACGAATTATATTCTATTTATTTATTTCAAGAAAAACTGTTAAAACCTTGTATAAATGATATTTCGGGTTATCCGATATACATTAAAAACTAATGATCTCTTCCCATATTAGTATAGAATGGGTATACAAAATTGCAAAAGTTTCTTATTGATGGTATTTGAGTAATCGTGTCAATGGGATCCACACGTTATTCACACACACACACACACACATATATATATATATATATACGCCATCATTGTAAAAATATTAAAATTGGATTCTGGGGACATCAAAACGTACTTATTTACTAAAATCTCTATGCGATTTTTAGCACGATCCCTATACCTCCCTTACCTAGGGTAGCGAAAGATAAAAATAGCTAAAATAATAGTTTTCTACAATCTTCATATTTCTTATAATTATTTTTACATAATTTTTACAGCACTTTCAAAAATTAATTAATTAATTATTTTATTAAGTGTATTATTATTTTTTGCAGAATTAAAAGATAATTTAATTCTAATTATATTGTATTATGGAATCATTAATATTTAGATAGTTGATGCATTCAGAATCTCGATTTTTTACACGGGAATGTAAGAATAACGTTAAAGTTCGGGTTTTCAAACTTTAAAAAAAAAATTTTACAAGGCTATCTCCCCTGAGTCTAAACTTAACGTCTGTGTAGAAAATCAAAGAACGTAATGACACAAGTTTTTTTGTTTTTGTTGAAATTATGACTCTCTAATTTTTTCAAAATAATTATCCCCATTCTGTCACTCAATCGATAATTTTTAACAATCCATACTAAATTGTAGCCAATAATTGTAGTAGCCACTGAATAAAAGACGAAACTGATGCTCGTTTTCACCAACGTCAAATAAATCTTCGAATAGCTTATTCATTGAATAAGAGAAAAATATCGCATCAAAATATGACAGCTAGAATAAATACCTTTATTTGTGTTATGGTATCGATGCGATATGTTACTCTTATTCAATGAATAAGCTATTCCAAGATTTATTTGATGTTGGCGAATACGGGCATGACAGATGTAATATTTACTTATTATATATTATCGATCGATAATTATTAACGATAGGAGCGAACATTACAATAAATTTTTGTTGCATAATGATAATCCGTAGTGAATAAAAATAGGTAGTTTTAAATATTTAATCGACATAATTATTTATATTCAGAGCAATGGACCGTTGAACTCTGAACTTCACCAAGTGGGTGTTAGTGTTTAACAATATGAGCTATCAAGACTTGTGATTATTATGAAATATTTACGAGTCAAATGCTGCCTACTTCGTGTGCAATGTTCCAACCAGATTATTTAATAGTTTGCAGTGATTAGTGCGACAATTTATTTGTCCAAATCACTCAAATGTAAAATAGTAGTTTAGTAGACATACTCATGTCGGTGGCGTCGTGTCATTAGAACTGGTGTGAAGCGGTAACTCATATCATGATGTCGGAACCCCCTCTTCCCTAGATATATAGATCAAGTAAGTTCCATATATCTTAAAAAATTCTAAGTAATATATTTTTTTGTACAATGACAACATTTTTAGTAGTAAATCGATATTCTTGTAAAATATATTATAATTACCATGTGCACATTAGGTACATCTTTAAATTACAGTATATTTTGACAGTAAATGTTGTGTGAATCTCGGTTTAAAAGTTCATTTTTAACGACAATTGATTTGCTAGCCTCGGCATCCTCCTCGGCTGCAAACTTCACATTCAGCCAAACAAGATAACTTTTACAACCTATTGTTGTTACTTTTTTTAACTAGAAATACATGTATAAAAATACAAAATACTAATTTAATGTGGGAAAATTTTCGATTGTGCTAATGAGATTATAGATTAGGTGTTAAAAATTTATCAAAATCTCAGTTAAACAGCACATCAGAGTTATTGTTGGTTTTTAGAGCAAAATGCGTATATGCTTTTTACTAATTTTTGTAGATGTTGAAAAGCTGAAAGAAAAAAACGATTGCACTTTATGCACATGAGAATATGCAAAGTTTTGTAATATATTACTCATCCAGATGAAAATACAAGAATGTACCTACCGAAATATCGGTTGCTTAAGAAAATAAATGCTGCCTGACTGAGTTTTCGAGTAACTGGTAACATCTTACTACATTAATTTTTATACCTCTGCAAAAAATCTAGATCACAACAATAATTACTACTGTTAGAGCTAGGTGGCTAAGGTGCATATAGTGATGGAACTTACGCGTCATCTATTACAGATTACATTAGGCATCAACAACATGTAGATATCGTTGTTGATGTAGACTATATAGATAACACGTAAACAACAGTTGTCATTTTTTGACGGTATATACGCTATACGCTCTCGTACTTCTTTTTCTCATTGTAGAACTAACATTCTTTCAAAATGCTTCGAATGAAAAACACAAATTTTGACATACTAGGTTTTAATTAAATTAAACGCGGTAAAAAAATATGAAGCGCTGTGTACAGTTTGTAACAAAAACTTGTAAAATAAATCTTTAATACGTCTGAGTATTCAAAGGTAAAAAAATATACAAAATCCAATCATATTTTGGAGAATGGTTGGACGTCCAATCCATCTAGGAACAATTTAAACGCAAAGTGCTAACGCTATGAATCTTTCAAAATATTTTTTCCCGCCCACCCAAACAGCCCACGCAACCTGCTCACCCAAACTGCCCACCCAAACTATCCACGCAACCTACCCGCCGATAGTGTTTTATAATAGTTTTACGTACGTCCAATCCATCTAGGAACAATTTAAACGCAAAGTGCTAACGCTATGAATCTTTCAAAATATTTTTTCCCGCCCACCCAAACAGCCCACGCAACCTGCTCACCCAAACTGCCCACGCAACCTGCCGCACACAACCTGCCCACCCAAACTGCCCACTCAATCTGCCTACCCAAACTTTGCACGCAACATGCCCAACTTTAAGCAAAAAACACAAGCCGACCGAGCTGTCAAATTTTTGACATTTCTGGATGACAGCCCTTGACGATACCTTTCATTTGATACCATATATGACATGTTTCTGACAACTTTAAGCAAAAAACAAAAGCCGATCGAGCTATCAAATTCTTGACATTGGAATATTTGTTTTTTACTTAGTTACTTATGAAATGTTTGGCAACACTTTCGAAATGCCCATGAATCACGGACATGAACCTTCAAAAATTATAATTTTTTAATATAATGTTTCAAGGCTTTTAAACTACTGTGGAATGACCGTTCATTGCCATAATTTATGTTTATGAATTTAACTTCTATCAAATTGTCCTTATTTCGTGAATAATTCCATTTAAATTTTCTGAATGACATGTCAAAGAAACGTTCTTCGTCTTAACATTTTCATGGAGGTCTCAGATATTTTATTTTAAAAAGCCAAAATTGCACTTTTAAAAATTTTTTACACAAAAACTATGCACCGTACGTAAGAAAAATTACCTATTACCAGGAAATCAAATTGAGTTATGCTCTACAATGCAACAATTTTCATTAAAATCGCTTGTACTGTTTAGTCTGTACAGGCGAACAAAATTTCCCCGATCGTCGTGATTAAAGAAAATATAGATATATAGATAGTGAATTTACCTGTTTAGTATAAAAGACTAGCAAAAACTCGGCTACGCCGAGTATTCCCTAGGGCTCCGCCGATAGTGTTTTATAATAGTTTTACGTACGTCTAATCCGTCTAGGAACAATTTAAACGCAAAGTGCTAACACTAAGAGTTCAAAAAATATTTTTCTCGCTCACCCAAATAGCCCACGCAACCTGCCCACCCAAACTGCTCACGCAACCTGCTCACCCAAATTGGCCATGCAACCTGCCCACCCAAAATGCCCACGCAACTTGCCCGCCCAAACTGCCCACGCAACCTCCCCACCCAAAATGCCCACACAACCTGCCCACCCAAACTGCCGCACGCAACCTGCCCACGCAATTTGCCCACTCAATCTGCCTACGCAACTTGCCCACTCAATCTTCCCACCCAAACTTCCCACGCAATATGCCCACTCAAATTGCCCACTCAACTTACCCACGCAACATGCCTCCCTAAAATGATTTTGACATTTCTGCATGGCATCCCACGACGATACCTCCCATTTGATACCAAACACGACATGGTTCTGATAACTTTAAGCAGAAAATAAAAGCCGATCGAGCTGTTAAATTTTTTACATTTCTGCATGACAGCCGTTGACGTTAACTCTCATTTGATATCAAACACGACATGGTTCTGACAACTTTAAGCAAAAAACAAAAGCCATGCGAGCTCTCAAATGTTTGACATATCTACAAAGACAGCCCTCGACGATACCTCTCATTTCATACGAAACACAACATGATTCTGACAACTTTATGCAAAAAACAAAAGCCGATCGAGCTGTCAAATTTTGACATTTCTGCAAGGCAGCCCTTGACGATACCTCTCATTTGATATCAAAGACGACATGATTCTGACAACTTTATGCAAAAAACAAAAGCCGATCAAATTTTTGACATTACTGCATAACAGCCCTTGACGTTACCTATCATTTGATACCAAACACGACATGGTTCTGACAACTTTAAGCAAAAAACCAAAGCCGATCGGGCTGTCAAATTTTTTACATTTCTGCATGACAGCCCTTGTCATTACCTTTCATTTGATACCAAACACGACATGGTTCTGACAACTTCAAGCAAAAAACAAAAGCCGATCGAGCTGTCAAATTTTTTACATTTCTGCATTGCAGCCCTTGACGTTACCTTTCATTCGATACCAAACAAGACATGGTTCTGACAACTTTAAGCAAAAAACAAAAGGCGATAAGGCTGTGAAATTCCTGACATTGGAATATTTGTTTTTTACTTAATTATTTATGGGATGTTTGGCAACACTTTGGAAATGTACATGAATCACGGACATGAACCTAAATGTAATGTTTTAGGCCTTTTAAACTACTATGGAATAACCGTCCATTGGCATAATGTATGTTTATGAATTTAACTTTTTTTAAAATATCCTTACTTTATAAATACTTCCATTTAAATGTTCTGATTGACATGTCAAAGAAACGTTCTACGTCTTAAATTTTTCAAAGAAGACTAAATTTTTACCTCTCGCTAAGAGAGGTATTGCAATCATGCTAAAAATCACATATCCAGATTTTAATGAATAAGCACGTTTCAAGGACACTACAATCCGATTTTAACATTTTTACAATAATGTCTGCGTGTGTGTGTGTGGATGTGTGCATGTGTGTGTGTGTGTGTATGGCTGGATGTTGGACGGACGATTCCTCAAAAACTATAAGACATAAGGCCTGTTTAACTATGAATTCCTCAATCTGACATTCCTGTGAAGAGCTGAAAAGGTTTTGGTAACAATTGAACAACCGGAAGTAGTAGTTTTTAAAAGAAAATCTTCCAAATATTAATTTTTGAAAATTTTTGATATTACTGATTTTGAAGAACAAAATTCTACACCTGATACATTTAATTTTTTTATAATATCTTCTATAAATAGAGATAAAGACGCTATAATATATAGAATATCGGGATATAACAAGTCGAGTAGGCGAAACTACACCACACTGTCTGTGACTACACTAAGGAAACCAGTTGACAAATTCAAATGTTTATAACATAATTTGTAAATGACAGATTTCAGTGTCAAAAATCAACAGTTTTAATGACATTTTGATAGTTTTTCGTTGAAGTACATTTGATCTTTCTTATTGTTTTATTAATTAAATATTTGTAATATGCATATATCCATCAGAAATACCGCCAATCTGGTTAATGAATTGGAAGAATCTGTGACATTTAGAAACTTCTTCATACAATGAAAAATAGATATAATTAGAATTATATGTGTGCAGAAGAAAAAACAATATTTGGGCAAAGTTCTGTAATATTTTGTTATAAAACGACGGTTCGATAGCAAAGTGCAATACAATACTGATATAGCCTAATATGGAAATGGCGAGAGGTCTTGTGCTGACCACAACAGATTTTTGATTTCAAATTGTTTCAAAAAGCCAAAATACGACATTTAAAAATGTTTTACACAAAAACTATGCACCGGACATAAAAGTGACCTATTACCAGGAAATCAAGTTGACTTATTCTCTACATCTTGGAAAAATTTTCATTAAAATTACTCGCACCATTTAAGCTGTAGAGGCGAACAAAATTTTCGCGATCGTCGAGATGAATTCAATATAGAATATATATATATATATATATATATATATATATATATATATATATATATATATATATAGTGAATTAAATTATTTAGTATAAAAGACTAACGAAATCTCGGCTACGCCGAGCTCTCCCTAGGGGGATAGTGTTTTATATGTGATAGTCTATACGTCTTTCCAATCCATCTAGGCACACTTCAAACTCAAAGTGCTAACGCTAACTGTCTTTTCGGATACAAAAACTACTTATCTTTATGCATAAAACAAAAACCGATCGAGCTGTCACTATTTTGAAATTTCTGAATAGCCCTTGACGATACTTCTCATTTGATACCAAACACGACATGGTTCTGACAAGTTCATGCAAAAATCAAAAGCCGATCGACATGTCAAATGTTTGACACTTTTGCATGGCAGCCCTTAACGATACCTCTCATTTGATACCAAACTCGACATGGTTCTGACAACTTTATGCAAAAAACAAAAGCCGACCGAGCTGTCAAAATTTTGACACTTCTGCATGGTAGCCCTTGACGATCCCTCTCATTTGATACCAAACTTGACATGATTCTGACAAGTTTATGAAAAAAGGAAAGCCTATCAACCTGTTAAATTTTTGACACTTCTACATGGCAGCCCTTAACGATACCTCTCATTTGATACCAAACTCGACATGGTTCTGACAACTTTATGCAAAAAACAAAAGCCGACCGAGCTGTCAAAATTTTGACATTTCTGCATGGTAGCCCTTGACGATCCCTCTCATTTGATACCAAACACGACATGGTTCTGACAACTTTATGCAAAAAGCAAATGTCGATCGACCTGTCAAATTTTTGACACTTCTGCATGGCAGCCCTTAACGATACCTCTTATTTGATACCAAACTCGACATGGGTCTGACAACTTTTTGCAAAAAACAATAGCCGATCGAGCTGTCAAAATTTTGAATGTTAGTCCTTGACGATCCCTCTCATTTGATTCCAAACACGACATGATTCTGACAACTTTATGCAGAAAACAAAAGGCGATCGACCTGTTAAATGTTTGACACTTCTGCATGGCAGCCCTTAACGATACCACCCATTTTATAACAAACTCGACATGGTTCTGACAACTTTATGCGAAAAACAAAAGCCGATCGAGCTGTCAAAATTTTGACATTTCTGCATGGTAGCCCTTGACGATCCCTCTCATTTGATACCAAACACGACATGGATCTGACAACTTTATGCAAAAAACAAAATCCGTTATTGAGTTGAAAAATCAACATTCGACTGTGTGTTAGGATGGAGGTAGATACAGGAAAGTAAGAAATCTTCGGACTTTCAGTCAATTAATAAAATTTATTCACGCCGACGTTTCGACTATACTATAGTCTTCTTCAGGGCTCTGGTGTATGATGTTATCCATAGTCAGTCAGTAATGTCCAAAGTGTGATGAGAGTTGAAAAATCAATATTCGACTGTGTGTTAGGATGGAGGTAGATACAGGAAAGTAAGAAATCTTCGGACTTTCAGTCAATTAATAAAATTTATTCACGCCGACGTTTCGACTATACTATAGTCTTCTTCAGGGCTCTGGTGTATGATGTTATCCATAGTCAGTCAGTAATGTCCAAAGTGTGATGAGAGTTGAAAAATCAATATTCGACTGTGTGTTAGGATGGAGGTAGATACAGGAAAGTAAGAAATCTTCGGACTTTCAGTCAATTAATAAAATTTATTCACGCCGACGTTTTTTATTAATTGACTGAAAGTCCGAAGATTTCTTACTTTCCTGTATCTACCTCCATCCTAACACACAGTCGGATATTGATTTTTCAACTCTCATCACACTTTGGACATTACTGACTGACTATGGATAACATCATACACCAGAGCCCTGAAGAAGACTATAGTATAGTCGAAACGTCGGCGTGAATAAATTTTATTAATTGACTGAAAGTCCGAAGATTTCTTACTTTCCTGTATCTACCTCCATCCTAACACACAGTCGAATATTGATTTTTCAACTCTCATCACACTTTGGACATTACTGACTGACTATGGATAACATCATACACCAGAGCCCTGAAGAAGACTATAGTATAGTCGAAACGTCGGCGTGAATAAATTTTATTAATTGACTGAAAGTCCGAAGATTTCTTACTTTCCTGTATCTACCTCCATCCTAACACACAGTCGAATATTGATTTTTCAACTCTCATCACACTTTGGACATTACTGACTGACTATGGATAACATCATACACCAGAGCCCTGAAGAAGACTATAGTATAGTCGAAACGTCGGCGTGAATAAATTTTATTAATTGACTGAAAGTCCGAAGATTTCTTACTTTCCTGTATCTACCTCCATCCTAACACACAGTCGAATATTGATTTTTCAACTCTCATCACACTTTGGACATTACTGACTGACTATGGATAACATCATACACCAGAGCCCTGAAGAAGACTATAGTATAGTCGAAACGTCGGCGTGAATAAATTTTATTAATTGACTGAAAGTCCGAAGATTTCTTACTTTCCTGTATCTACCTCCATCCTAACACACAGTCGAATATTGATTTTTCAACTCTCATCACACTTTGGACATTACTGACTGACTATGGATAACATCATACACCAGAGCCCTGAAGAAGACTATAGTATAGTCGAAACGTCGGCGTGAATAAATTTTATTAATTGACTGAAAGTCCGAAGATTTATTACTTTCCTGTATCTACCTCCATCCTAACACACAGTCGAATATTGATTTTTCAACTCTCATCACACTTTGGACATTACTGACTGACTATGGATAACATCATACACCAGAGCCCTGAAGAAGACTATAGTATAGTCGAAACGTCGGCGTGAATAAATTTTATTAATTGACTAAAAGTCCGAAGATTTCTTACTTTCCTGTATATACCTCCATCCTAACACACAGTCGAATATTGATTTTTCAACTCTCATCACACTTTGGACATTACTGACTGACTATGGATAACATCATACACCAGAGCCCTGAAGAAGACTATAGTATAGTCGAAACGTCGGCGTGAATAAATTTTATTAATTGACTGAAAGTCCGAAGATTTCTTACTTTCCTGTATCTACCTCCATCCTAACACACAGTCGAATATTGATTTTTCAACTCTCATCACACTTTGGACATTACTGACTGACTATGGATAACATCATACACCAGAGCCCTGAAGAAGACTATAGTATAGTCGAAACGTCGGCGTGAATAAATTTTATTAATTGACTGAAAGTCCGAAGATTTCTTACTTTCCTGTATCTACCTCCATCCTAACACACAGTCGAATATTGATTTTTCAACTCTCATCACACTTTGGACATTACTGACTGACTATGGATAACATCATACACCAGAGTCCTGAAGAAGACTATAGTATAGTCGAAACGTCGGCGTGAATAAATTTTATTAATTGACTGAAAGTCCGAAGATTTCTTACTTTCCTGTATCTACCTCCATCCTAACACACAGTCGAATATTGATTTTTCAACTCTCATCACACTTTGGACATTACTGACTGACTATGGATAACATCATACACCAGAGCCCTGAAGAAGACTATAGTATAGTCGAAACGTCGGCGTGAATAAATTTTATTAATTGACTGAAAGTCCGAAGATTTCTTACTTTCCTGTATCTACCTCCATCCTAACACACAGTCGAATATTGATTTTTCAACTCTCATCACACTTTGGACATTACTGACTGACTATGGATAACATCATACACCAGAGCCCTGAAGAAGACTATAGTATAGTCGAAACGTCGGCGTGAATAAATTTTATTAATTGACTGAAAGTCCGAAGATTTCTTACTTTCCTGTATCTACCTCCATCCTAACACACAGTCGAATATTGATTTTTCAACTCTCATCACACTTTGGACATTACTGACTGACTATGGATAACATCATACACCAGAGCCCTGAAGAAGACTATAGTATAGTCGAAACGTCGGCGTGAATAAATTTTATTAATTGACTGAAAGTCCGAAGATTTCTTACTTTCCTGTATCTACCTCCATCCTAACACACAGTCGAATATTGATTTTTCAACTCTCATCACACTTTGGACATTACTGACTGACTATGGATAACATCATACACCAGAGCCCTGAAGAAGACTATAGTATAGTCGAAACGTCGGCGTGAATAAATTTTATTAATTGACTGAAAGTCCGAAGATTTCTTACTTTCCTGTATCTACCTCCATCCTAACACACAGTCGAATATTGATTTTTCAACTCTCATCACACTTTGGACATTACTGACTGACTATGGATAACATCATACACCAGAGCCCTGAAGAAGACTATAGTATAGTCGAAACGTCGGCGTGAATAAATTTTATTAATTGACTGAAAGTCCGAAGATTTCTTACTTTCCTGTATCTACCTCCATCCTAACACACAGTCGAATATTGATTTTTCAACTCTCATCACACTTTGGACATTACTGACTGACTATGGATAACATCATACACCAGAGCCCTGAAGAAGACTATAGTATAGTCGAAACGTCGGCGTGAATAAATTTTATTAATTGACTGAAAGTCCGAAGATTTCTTACTTTCCTGTATCTACCTCCATCCTAACACACAGTCGAATATTGATTTTTCAACTCTCATCACACTTTGGACATTACTGACTGACTATGGATAACATCATACACCAGAGCCCTGAAGAAGACTATAGTATAGTCGAAACGTCGGCGTGAATAAATTTTATTAATTGACTGAAAGTCCGAAGATTTCTTACTTTCCTGTATCTACTGACTGACTATGGATAACATCATACACCAGAGCCCTGAAGAAGACTATAGTATAGTCGAAACGTCGGCGTGAATAAATTTTATTAATTGACTGAAAGTCCGAAGATTTCTTACTTTCCTGTATCTACCTCCATCCTAACACACAGTCGAATATTGATTTTTCAACTCTCATCACACTTTGGACATTACTGACTGACTATGGATAACATCATACACCAGAGCCCTGAAGAAGACTATAGTATAGTCGAAACGTCGGCGTGAATAAATTTTATTAATTGACTGAAAGTCCGAAGATTTCTTACTTTCCTGTATCTACCTCCATCCTAACACACAATCGAATATTGATTTTTCAACTCTCATCACACTTTGGACATTACTGACTGACTATGGATAACATCATACACCAGAGCCCTGAAGAAGACTATAGTATAGTCGAAACGTCGGCGTGAATAAATTTTATTAATTGACTGAAAGTCCGAAGATTTCTTACTTTCCTGTATCTACCTCCATCCTAACACACAGTCGAATATTGATTTTTCAACTCTCATCACACTTTGGACATTACTGACTGACTATGGATAACATCATACACCAGAGCCCTGAAGAAGACTATAGTATAGTCGAAACGTCGGCGTGAATAAATTTTATTAATTGACTGAAAGTCCGAAGATTTCTTACTTTCCTGTATCTACCAAAATCCGTTATTGTCATTTTTTTAAGTATTATTTGTTGGCAACATGTCTTATTTTACTTTATAAATATTGGCAATATTGATATTATTGTACGAACTTCACATTAATGCAGTTAGGAATATTGATTTTTCTACTTAGTTACTTATGACAAGTTTGGCAGCACTTTCTCCTCTAGTTATATTCCATTTTTACTATATTTTCATTGGCAATACGGTAGTTAAAGTACGAAATTCACATGAATGCATTTAGGAATATTTGTTATTTACTTTGTTACTTATGGCAAGTTTTGCAACACTTACTCGTCTAGTTATATTTAAAATTTACTATATTTTTATTGGTAGTATGGAAATTATTAATGGACTAACTTCACAGTAATACAGTTAAGAATATTTGTTTGTCACTTAGTTACTTATGTCATGTTTGGTGACACTTGTTTACCGACTTCACATTGATCTTGTTAGGAATGTTACTTATGGTAAGTTTGGCAACACTTACTCGTCTAGTTATATTTAAAATTTACTATATTTTTATTGGTAGTATGGAAATTATTAATGCACTAACTTCACAGTAATACAGTTAGGAATATTTATTTGTCACTTAGTTACTTATGTCATGTCTGGTAACGTGTACCGACTTCACATTGATCTTGTTAGGAATGTTACTTATGGCAAGTATGGCAACACATACTCGTCTAGTTATATTTAAAATTTACTATATTTTTATTGGTAGTATGGAAATTATTAATGGACTAACATCACAGTAATACAGTTAGGAATATTTGTCTGTCACTTAGTTACTTATGTCATGTTTGTTAACACTTGTGTACCGACTTCACATTGATCTTGTTAGGAATATTTATTTTTTACTTACTTACTTATACCATGTTTGGCAACACGAAATGCAAACAAAGCACGGATATGAACCTTCAAAAATTATAATTTTTAAATATAATGTTTTAGGCCCTTTTAGCTATTGTGGAATAATTGTCCATTGTCATAGTTTATGTTTATGAATTTAACTTCTTTCAAATTGTCTTCATTTCATAAATATTTCCATTTAAAGAATCTGATTGACATGTCAAATATTCAAAGGTTAATATTTTGACACATATCAAATATGACGTCTCACAGTGTTTAAACTACGGACATGAACCATCAAAAATTATAATTTTTAAATATAATGATTTAGGCCCTTTTAGCTATTGTGGAATAATTGCTCATTGTTATAGTTTATATTTAGAAATTTAACTTGTTACAGATTGACCTATTTTTATAAATATTTCAATTTAAAAGTTCTGTTTGACATGTCAAAAAAACGTTCTTCGTCTTAAAATTTTCAATTAAGACTAAGATTTTTGGTGTCAAATTGTTTCAAAGTACCAAATAACCACTTTTAATATTTTTTACTCGAAAACTATCTATCCTATAGAAAAAATGCTCATGACTAGGGCCCTGAAGAGAACAATTTCCTACAACTTGAAACAATTTTCACGAAAATCCGTCACCCCGTATAAGCTGTAGAGGTGAGCAAAAATCCGGCGATCTTCGAGATGAAAGATCCTATAGATAATGAAACTGTTTAGTATATAGACTAGCGAAATCTCGGCTACGCCGAGCTGTCAATAGGGGGATAGTGTTTTATGATAGTCTATACATCTTTCCAATCCGTCTAGGCACACTTGAAACTCAAAGTGCTAACGCTAACTGTCTTTTCGGATACACAAACAACTTATCTTTATGCATAAAACAAAAACCGATCGAGCTGTCAAATTTTTGACAATTCTGCATGGCAGTCCTTGACGATACCTGTCATTTGATACCAAACACGACATGGTTCTGACAACTTTCTGCAAAAAACAAAAGCCGATCGACCTGTCAAATTTTTAACACTTCTGCATGGCAAGCCCTTAACGATACCTCTCATTTGATATGAATGAACCTGTTTAGTATATAGATAAGTATTATAGATATGGGACATAATTTTTTTTTATAAAAATAAGTAACCTATATTATAGTCATATTTTATATTAGGTATTCCTTGTAAATATTACTTTTTATTAAAATGACATATATTTAATTTTGATACGTATCCATACTTACAAAGTGCAGTTAAACGCATGATCAGCTAACAACGTTTTGTGCAACTGGCCCTAGCCTATCAAGAGAGAGATGCAAATTATAACTTATCAAATATAGTGCACAAAACGGAGAATTAATAAAAACGTGCTATTTAATGTGAATTTATGAGTAAGTACTAGTTTTTGTGTGTTAATAGTAATATTTTCATTTTTTATAATTACGTACTTGGTTTTACATCTCGCTGTCCTCGGTAAGGGAGGTATAGTGATCATGCTAAAAATCACATATTGAGATTTTAGTAAATGACCACGTTTTAAGGTCACTAGAATCCAATTGTAACATTTTGACGATGATGCTTGTATGCGTGTGTACCTGTATGTGTTTGTGTATGTATATGGATTTTGCCTACTCCGTAACACAAATACGATCCTTTATTAATATGGAAAGAAACCATTAGATTTTGGTGTAAATCGGATAACCGGAAATGGCACTTTACTTGAAGCTCATAATGATTTTTTTTTTCAAAAAATACCATTAAATGTCATTTTTCACATTTTATGTCATTATAAAAATTAAATAATACACTCCTGGACAAAATTAACGCATCACTTTTAATTTTTCGTTTATTTCACAAAGTTTTATGGTTTTTTAAATTAGTCCTTTACAGGTAATTAAAAACTTTCAGAAAATAACGCAACATAATATACCTTTAAATTAAAAACTACCATATTATTCAAAATGAAGACAATATGATTTTTTTTTAAATAAATTAAAATTTAAAATTTTATGGGAAAAACTGATATAATACTTGGTATTACCACTTCCTACATTAATTATGGCTTGCTTTCTTCGTCCCATGCTTCGAAGTAAATTTCGAATTGCATGGTGAGGTATGTTTTCCTATTCTTGTAGCTCAGCATTCTCTAGCTCATCTAGAGTGCATGGGACGGGTACAAGACTTCTTTCGCTTCTTTTCAGCATATGCCATACGCGCTCTATCGGATTTAATTCTGGACTGCTAGGTGGCAATTCCATACGGTTAATTTCTACCGTATTTCAATATTTATCTACGCCCCGAGTCCGATGCGATCTTACATTATCATGAATAAATATGAAAATACCTCCAATTATCGACGAAAAAGGAGTGACATGGTCTTATATGACATCCTGCATGTATTTTTGTTCATTCATTGATCTTCCACGAAGCACCGCCAACACTGTGCGTCCCTTAGAACAATTAGCTCCCCGAAACAGTATTTAATCACCAAAGCAGGGATCTCGTTGAGCAATTTATCACTGAGTATATTGCTGTCCAGGTCTCCTCCAGGTATGATCTCTTTCACCTTGTAATTTTAAGCTGACTCATGTCTCATCAGAAAACAAAACACGGTTTCAATCAGCCGAATTCCAGGGAATATGTTGTCTTACAAATTGTAAGCGAGTTACTCGATGAGTTCTGGTGAGACACGGTTCTGTGTTAGTACATCTATTAGCCAGTCTTGCTTCCTCTAGTGTTCTTCGTACCACACGGGTAGAAATCGGCGCAGCACAGGCTTCAGGAATGTTATTATTTTGCATTTTACTTGTAATTTGTCGTCTTCTCAGAGTTTCTAGAGTTAGAAATCTGTCGTCTCTTTCTGTCGGTGGTTTCGGACGACCTTTCTGTGTCTCCTGAAGTTGAATCTAGTCTCTTTAAACTTCCTTAAAACTTGTTCCAGTAGTACTGAGATCAACTACCAAGTTCCCCAATCTTATGACGTTAGCCCCGTCCAATAGAGTTGACGCCCGAAAAACCTCAAATTCGGACAATTATCAACCTCTATTAATTTTCCCAATTCAATTTAATGTTAATTTCGTAGTAAAACACAAAAACATGAAATTAAATTTAAATTAAACGTAAAAACACTTTTAAACTTTTCCATACATTTTCCTTGTCAACACAGGAAACAATAAAATACTCATATAAACAAGAATTGATTTTTAAATGTTATTATTTTCATATGTCTAGAACCCTATATTTTCAACTGCACCCTAAGAAATATTCATATATTATTCTGTTTTAAAATAAATCGCGAAAATATAAGTGATGCGTTAATTTTGTCCAAGAGTTTATTTAAATTTCTACAGGTATAAATTAATACTTTTTTCTATATATTTTAAAGATAAATTTAAAAAATAAACTCTTATATAAATCCCAGACCATAAACACAATTCCTTTGTTACACAGTTCATATTTCAAATGTATGTAATTTACAGATAAATGTCACTGTCAAAAAGACTAATCACTTTAAATTAATAATAGTAACATTTTAAATATAAAATAGTAAATAAAGCAATAGTTATATGCAGAGGAACGTAATACAGTTTTCAGCATTAGTAAGTATGTACATAGGTATGTACTTAAATTGCGGGAGGTATTGTGTTGGCCACATCGGAATTTTTATTATATGTATGTGACCGTCAAAATGTTCATGCCTACTTTATTCTAAAAAAAAAAAAATATACCTTAACATAATTTCTTATGGCACGGCCGTATTGGTATTAGAATCGAAGCTATAATAATGGTATTACATATCTCTAAATCTGTAAATAATGAACAAAATCCGAATGAAAGCTGTTAGCAATAATAATACACAACTTATTACACGGTATATTATTGGGGATGAACAAATTTTCGTACATATTGTGTAACTGCGATGTTTCGAACCCGGGACCATTGGGTCGTGAGTGGTTGCCTACTAGACTACCGGGGTCGGTACATTAATATACAAAAATAGACATCAGTTGTTTTTTTTTTACAGATATACAGATCTGTGAGACATAGTTTTGATCATAATACGGCCATTAACCTAAATCACGAAAAACGGGCTGGCACGTAAAATGTTCGGTTTGTAACGATAATAATAAAGTAATTATTAAAATACGTTAACCAAAATCCTAATCGACACATACATAATCTGTCAAAACCGTCGTATTATATAATATTTAAATCAACAACTAGACCAAAGCAAAATATTTACGTTATATTTGTATAATTTTACGTTAATAATTTTCCGACTAAATTTAATTAATATTAGTACATTGTATTATTGTTACGGGTTTGTTTTCATTGTATTATAGAATTACGCTATTTCCTACAGTGTGAATTGACATGAACTCGTAAATCATACAATCACTACAAGCATAATCAGCTTGGAGCACACAGTTTGATCCATAAATGCTATTTTCATTCGAACGAACTTTACTAGTCCCATCACTAGTCAGTTTGGCGCCGTTTAATTTGTTTTCATTAAATTGCATAAGATACATATGTTAACACAAATATATGTGTTATGTAGCTAGTATCCCATGAAGTCCACATTATATTTAGTGGTAAAAAGAACACTACAATAATTTATTTTAGTTTTCCACAGTGTTAAATTAGTGAAAATATAGTTTTCACTAAACATTTGATTCAAATTTAAATTAATAAATAAATATATCACGGCATATTACCCATTTCTGAGTGTGCTAATCTGTTTTACCACAGATATCGGTAATGATGACATGTTTTTACCGTGTGGGCCCTTACCATTCGTCACCTCACGGGCACTCATTGCTGGCGTGGAGAGTGCACCACAGGGGCCACTTTTCTACCATTTAAAATTTGAAATATTTGGCGTCGGTCGGGATCGAATCCGGTTCCCCAGATTCGTGACCATACACTCAGGCACCTCATACTATTTAATATCGACTGCAATTAACTGTAAAACTATTGAAAATATAAAGTAATCTGAAGTTTGGAAATAACCTCATGCGAACGAGAACAAAAGTAAAACCGGAAAGGACCTGATTTGCAAGATGTTCTGCCATACTTTCAAAATGAGATACGGAGATTTAAAGCTACGAATATATTCAATATTACATTCGATGACAACTTTTAATATTATCACTTACTACACTGTACTACTAACATTTGCAAATTAGTTTAGTAGACAACATAGCCGAATCATGACCTGAGGGTCTCGGGTTTGAATCTCGAGTAAGGTATGAATGTTTCTGTGTGTGGGTCCTTTCATCATCTCATTTCTATCTATGCGATATATGATTTACTTACAAATATAGAAGCACAAACTAACTCACAATCATCTGTTAAACTGCATTAAGATAAGGTGAAATCTTGATAAACAGTTATATAAAGAGTTATTAAAAATTAGATTTTGATTCCTCACGCATACATTGTTAATGCTGTTGAATTTTTTTTTTTAAATTTGGTAAAATCATGCACTTTAGATTCTTGAAAAATACCCCTAAATGTATGTCATGTGCTAATTCGAAAAATTTAATCTAGAACTTTAGGACACAGATTCAGTTTTTATATAAAAATTCTAATACTCGTAATAATAATGTTAAATGCTCAATGGTTTTCGGGAATAAATTATAACCCTCTTTCATCCTAATATTTATATGAAACCCATAACTCAATCTAACGTCAATTATCACAGGAGCATTATTGTCCTCATACTACGGTCCAGTCGCTTCAACAAATTTCCAGTCACGTCGTGCTCTCGGAGTACATCCCGCAAAGTATCTCGAAGAACACTATGATACGCCTGTTTTAATCGTGTAAGCCATAGAATATCTTTTTTGCTCTTGCCCAGTAACTTTTTTCACTATTAAACAATTCATTTCGTTTGATGCACAAAAAAATCGCTCTGAACATTTCTAATCGTCGTTTACATTTGTTTAGCTATTCAAAATACATTGCGTTAAATAAAAAACTAACTCGGAGTAAGCTGTGAGCAAAACATATTTCTTAATTTCGAAGCATTTAATTAAATGCTAATTTGATACGAGATATTGCCTAAAAAATCGAAGCTTTTCTTCTTGAATCTGGTTGTAAAAATAAAAATAAATTAGAAAATGACGATGATCAATATTCTCTCTCCTTCTTTATTATCTTTTCTCCTTAAAGTTACTTTTCAAAATCAGTTTTGATTATTCGACTTTTGAATTGAATAAAAAACAGATATACGTTTATCTGTACATAGCCTACTCCGAGTTGGTTTTTTATAGACCACGTTAGTGCAACGGTCAGTTTGTGGCGGCAAATTCAAACTAAAACCCTAACTCGCCTCTGCCTCATGTTATTCATAGGGGAACAAAAATATGCTATTTTCAAAATATTCAAACAACTTTAAAATGCAAATCTTTTATATTAAATTTATACTTTTATATGTCGGATACATTTGAAACATTATGTTATTTTTTAAATATATATTTACTTTGTTTCAAAATTTAAAAATATTGTACAATGTACATTTCGAGGTATTACCTCATCATCAGGAAGAAAAATAAATGATATAAATATAAATAAATATAAATATAAACAAATAACAAATGAGTGAAACAAATTACAAATTAATAAAGATAATAAAATTGAAATTTTATTAATATAAAATTATTAATATAAAATTACTAAAATTTTGAAAAAAATTTAGGATCTAATAGGGGTGAATTGTTTAAATCCAAAATTTCATTCATTAGATTATCTTTTTTGTGTAAAGAATTTTTTATTTCGAATGCTTCTAAACAATTTAGTTTTTTACTTTTGTTTTCAATATGGAGTATTTTTAAATTTTGAATTGTACAAAAATGTTCATTGTTAAATAAATGTTTTGCCAAATTTGAATTTTCTATTTTTTCGTATTTAAATTGTCTTAAATGTTCATTAAATCTTAACTTGAAATTTCGCCCCGTTTGATCAATATATTTATAATTACAATTGTTACAAGAAATTTCGTAAACCCCAGATTTATCTAATTTGTCGAAATTTTCAATTTTATTATAAACAAAAATAGATTTTAAATTATTTTTTACATAATATGCTGGATAAATATTATTTAATTTTAATATTTTATTTTGAAAGCAATATAATTGTTTTGATATTAATTTCTTTTTTTGCTTTTTTATAATATTATCAATTATTATTTTATCAAAACCATTTTTATAAGCCAAATAATAAATTGTTTTTAATTCTTTTTTATAATTTTTGTAAGATAAAGGAATGTTCAATAACCTTGTAATATAACAATAGAAAGAAGCCAACTTATAATTTAGAGGATGTTTTGATTTATAATGAATAGTGTTATCAGTGCAAGTTAATTTTCTATAAATATCGAAACTAAATTTACAATTAAATTTTGTTATTTTTAAATCTGAAAAATTTAAGCTATTATTTAATTCTTTTTCTATTGTAAACTTTATTGAATTATCAATAGAGTTTATTAATTTTAAAAAATCATCTAATTCAACCGTATTACCCAACCAAAGACATACAATATCATCAACATATCTATGCCAAAATGAAATTTTAGAAATTAGATTGTTTTTCAAATTAAATAGATTTATTTCAAAATTATTCATGAATATTTCTGCTAATAATGGTGATAAAGGACTACCCATAGGCAAACCATCATTTTGTTTGTAATATTGATTATTAAATCTAAAATAATTTTGGTCTAAACATATATTAATTAAACATTTTAATTCATTTCTAATTTGAAAGTTATCAATTTCTTTTTCTAAATGATTATTGATAATTACTTTTAATTTAGTTATAGGTATTGAAGTGAATAAATTTATAACATCAAATGATACTAAAATTGAATTATTTGGAATAACCGTATTTTTAATTTTATTAACTAAATCTATTGTATTTTTAATTGAAAATTTTGAGTTAAAATTTATAATATTTGGGAAGGTGGAACTTAGAAATTTACAAATTTTGTATGTAGGGGCATTAATATAAGAAACGACAGGTCTAATTGGTATATTATCTATTATATTGTACAATATTTTTAAATAAAAAAAAAATTTTTTTGAAACAAAGTAAATATATATTTAAAACATTATATATTAAACTTTATAAATACAAATCTCTAATGTATTATATATCTACTTATGTCGTATAAATATCTAAACTAAATTTACAATTAAATTTTGTTATTTTTAAATCTGAAAAATTTAAGCTATTATTTAATTCTTTTTCTATTGTAAACTTTATTGAATTATCAATAGAGTTTATTAATTTTAAAAAATCATCTAATTCAACCGTATTACCCAACCAAAGACATACAATATCATCAACATATCTATGCCAAAATGAAATTTTAGAAATTAGATTGTTTTTCAAATTAAATAGATTTATTTCAAAATTATTCATGAATATTTCTGCTAATAATGGTGATAAAGGACTACCCATAGGCAAACCATCATTTTGTTTGTAATATTGATTATTAAATCTAAAATAATTTTGGTCTAAACATATATTAATTAAACATTTTAATTCATTTCTAATTTGAAAGTTATCAATTTCTTTTTCTAAATGATTATTGATAATTACTTTTAATTTAGTTATAGGTATTGAAGTGAATAAATTTATAACATCAAATGATACTAAAATTGAATTATTTGGAATAACCGTATTTTTAATTTTATTAACTAAATCTATTGTATTTTTAATTGAAAATTTTGAGTTAAAATTTATAATATTTGGGAAGGTGGAACTTAGAAATTTACAAATTTTGTATGTAGGGGCATTAATATAAGAAACGACAGGTCTAATTGGTATATTATCTATTATATTGTACAATATTTTTAAATAAAAAAAAAATTTTTTTGAAACAAAGTAAATATATATTTAAAACATTATATATTAAACTTTATAAATACAAATCTCTAATGTATTATATATCTACTTATGTCGTATAAATATCTAAATACCCAAAATTATTGAATAAACTGTAATTAAAGCAGCAAGTGCAAATTCATTCAAACGTAGGTCGTAGCTGTTTTTGATTCTATTTAATCCGACTTGTGTATGCATTTTCTTCTCTGTCAACACAATTTAGATTGTCAACAAAGATATTATTTATTGCGGACAACGTAATAAACCTTTCAGACATTGCAAACAATAAAAACGGAAAAGCTTACAACCACCTTATATTATAACTATGAAGATAAACAGCGTGAAATCCAAAATTAACCTACAAATTTAGTTTGTCTGTCACTGTAGTCATTGTACCAAGTAACAACATATGTTGCTATTTGCAATCCTACTTTCTTTAAACTAAAATTATGCTTAACTTACTATCTTGTTTATACTTTTATTGTACAGAAAGCAAAGAGTATTGTTAAAAGTTAGTAAGAAATCCAAAATTTTAATTCAGAAAGACGGAATAGCTTTAATAATATGAATTGAAAATGAGCTTCCGTAAGAACTTCATACATTCTGATCTGATTTATGGTTTCGCGCCAAACGTAAATCTTAACCTCATTAATGTGATCTATTTAAATACTCTGTATAAATCTGTACTATCGTTGTTTAATGTACCTTGACTTCGAGCTTGTCTTACGGTCTCGCCGTCAAAAAGTATGGGTGATGCTCAATTTTTTCCATTCTTCGCAACCCGTCTCTCGCAGTGTTGCCGTTTCTTCATAACCTAGCATTTTCAACATGGCCAGTAAATTGGCACCAGTGAAGAAATCTCCAGGCCATACACATTTGACGGCAAATATAGTTTAAAACAATTTTCGCTTAAAGTGCACTTAACGGTAAGTGATACTAATGCGTATGTGGATTACATAAAACTAGTTGGTTAAAACTATTATTGTCCAGTTAATATTACCTAAATGTACATTTCTATGTTTGCTGCTTTAATTCTGTCTAGTATCCCTATCATTAACCTCATATGTAATAGTAACAAAATTTTGCAAATACAGTGGAGCATTACCAATTCTAATTTTATGTATAAAAACTAAACAATTAAATTCAATGAATGCTTCAATATTAAGCCAGTTTAATTTAGTTAACATTTGATTAACGCTACTATATCTATTGCCATTGAAGATAATCCGCATAGCTCTGTTCTGTAACATTTATAGTCTATGTATATTACTTTTACTACATAAACAAAGTAAAGTACATGTATAAGTAAAATGCGGCAAGATAATGCAATTGTAAACTAATTTTTTTGTTCAATACTTAAAACATTTCTAAGTCTGCACATCACACCTATTTTCTTTGCAATTTTTTTACATATATAGTCAATGTGCGCATCAAACTTCAAACCATTATCGATAAGAACGCCAAGATATTTAAAAGTGGTAACAATTTCAATTATTTCTTGATTCATCACTATGTTATATTGTTTATCAACAAATAATTGTCTGAAGGTTACTGATCCTAATACCATTATTTTACTTTTATTCGCATTTAACTTCAGTTTATTATTATTTAACCAACTAAATAATTTTTCTAACTCATTGTTCATATTAACAACCATATTCTCTAAATTATTGCCCTTTATATACACTATTGTGTCATTAGCAAAGAGATGGTAATAACAAATATCAAAGTTTACGTATATGTCATTTATATATATGAGAAAGAGTAGTGGACCCAGAACACTACCTTGTGGTACCTGATACCTCATAGTCATTAGAGAGCAAATCAGAATTATAATCTTCCCATAATACTTTTTGACATCTATTGCTAAGATATGACTGGATCCACGCAAGGCAGGTTCCTTGTACTCCATAATGATTTAATTTAAAGAGTAATCGATCCCTGTCAATGGTCTCGAACGCCCTTTTCAAATCCAAAAATATAATAACAGATTTATTATCTTCTAAAGCCTCTTACCAATTGCTGATAACATACTGGAGAGCTGTTTCACAACTGAAATTTGCTCGAAAACCAGATTGCTTGTCGATAATTAAATTATTATCCTGAAAGTAAGAAAGTAACTGTTTCTAAACTATTTTCTCCAATATTTTATCAATGACCGGCAACATATTAATTGGCCTAAAATTACAAATATTATTAATTTTTGGTACTGGTTTTATAGTTGCTAACTTCAACTTATCAGGAACAACACCTGTTTCAAGAGAACTATTTACAATATTAATTAATTTATCACAGATACATTCATAAAATTCTTTAATTAAGTACGTGTGAATCTCATCCGGGCTGCTTTTATTTTTCAAACTATAAATTAATTCAGTCAATTCTTCTTGTGATATTAACTTGAAGTTACTTAATTCACAATCATTATTTACATTTAAATTATTGGTAGTAGAATCACAGTTATCTAGACTTATAGATTGCCTTAATTCCCTAATACTGTCTATATAATAACTATTGAATTTTTCTGAAATTTCTGTTTTACTATCATATACTAAGTTATCAAATTTAATATTATTTACATGTTTTAAATTATTTTTACTAACTATGTTTTTCAAAGTTTTCCGTAACAATTTAGTACCACTCCTGCATTTGTCTACTTGGTTTTCAAAGTATTTTTGTTTTTCTATTCTAATAGTTTGGACTACTTTGTTACGGGATTGTTTATAATCTTTCCAATCACAATTTTTACCAGTTAATACATAATTATTAAATGCAATATTTCTATTTTTCATTAATGATTTGACGTTATTAGTAATCCAAGGTTTACACAATTTTGATGAATTTTGAGAGTTAGTTACTAGAGGCATGAAATTATTAATGATATCTATGAACTGAAAATAAAAACTGTCATATTTTCTATTAACACTATCGTCTCTAAAATTATATTCAATTTCCGCCAATGCAACTGCAAAACCATGAAAATCTTGGAGCCTACTCCTGTTTGGTGTTTCTCTCAAAAACAGTTCGGCACATTTCACTATCACCTGCACCACTCTATGATCAGTTAAAATCGGTTCCTTCAGCACTTTATGTTCAGTCTCACACCCCACACTTTTGAAAACTAAGTCGATTGTTGATTTACCATGAATACTGAAGTGTGTATATTCTTTAATTATCTGACACAGGACACAGCCCAGAATCATCAGCAATCGTCATTAACTTCTTTGTAGGTGCGTGAACTTGGCAGCAGTATATTAAAAAAAAAATGAAAGTGCGCTTAATCGATTGTATTTCGTTTGTATTTCATTGTATTTTACTAAATATTATTTGTATTATGCAATTAATGCTAATAAATTACATTTTATTTTTATGCTGCTAAATTCACGCTAGCAGCAAAGTTCACTTGAAAAAAATTTAAAATGTCACAGATCGTTTGTATTTGACTGCATTTTCAGTAAAACATTTGAAAAAAAAAATCTATGGGAAGTTATGATAATATCATTTTTATGCTGCCAAGTTCACGCTAGCAGCAAAGTTTACTTGAAAATAATTAAAAATGTCACAGATCGTTTGTATTTGATTGTATTTTTAGTAAAAATTTTGAAAAAAAATTCTACGGGAAGTTATGACAATATCATTTTTATGCTGCCAAGTTCACGCTAGGAGCAAAGTTTACGTGAAAAAATAAAAAAAATATCACATTTTGTTTGTATTTGATTGTATTTCCAACAAAAATTTTGAAAAAAATTCTACGGAAAGTTATATAGTGCGACCAAGCAATATGTGCCCCTGGTTTAGACTTAGGAGGTGTGGTCTATCATTAAGGGTACATGCGGAGACAGAAGTTTTCTATACAAATTTTAGCGGTTCATGTATAAAATGGGTTTATTTAGAACACAAATGAAATATGTACATAAACATTTCTTTAAATGTCGTTTATTATACACTTATACCTTCTCCATAATTATAATTCATTTATTAATATGCCTGCCGCCGCCGCCACTACACTTCTATTTTTATTCTGTATGTACCTACTTACGCGTTCGCGCCAAAATTCTCAAATGTTATTGGTTGAATATTTACGTCAGCGCGTGCCTTCCGCGTCGAGGTCAGGGGCACATTGCTTGGTCGCACAATAACAATATCATTTTTATTCTGCTAAGTTCACGCTAGCAGGAAAGTTTACGTGAAAAACTCACAGATCGTTTGTCACACATTGTATTTCTAAAAAAAAATTCAAAAAAATATAGTCATGGCAACATCACAATTATTCTGCCAAGTTCACGCTAGCGGCAGAATTTACGTAAAGTTTTTGAAATCTTGTAGATCAACTGTGTTTCTAGTTTCTGACCATATCAATTCTATGCTGCTAAGTTCTTAAAATATAGGGTCCCGTGGCCGCGTGCCTGAGTGTCTGGGCGCGAACCTGGGGGAACCGGGTTCGATCCCGACAGACGCCAAATATTTCCAATTTTAAATGGCACAAAAGTGACCCCTGTGGTGCACTCTCCACACCAGCTATGAGTGCCCGTGAGGTGACGCCTGGTAAGCGCCCACACGGTAAAATATATCGTTATCATTACCGATGTCTACATGTGTTGTAGATACTGACACACCCAGAAATGGGTAATATGCCGTGATGATATATTTATTTATTTTATTTAAGTTCTTAAAATCTCACAGATCGATTGTATTTCGTTCGTATTTAATCGTATTTCTAGAAAAATTATAAAATAAAAATTTTAAGAAAAATTTTTGACAATATCAATTTTATGCTAGCAACAAAGTTCGAAATTAAGCAATCTATTTCTCATTCTATTTCTTTTTGTAAATCTACAAAATGTTATGACAATATCATATGTATGCTGTCAATTTATCTCGTGGCCGTGTGCATATAATGTCTGGATGCCAATCTGGTGACCCGGGTTCGATCCCGACGAATATGCAAACTTTTAATCGCACAAAAGTGACCCCTGTGGTGCACTCTCCACACCAGCTATGAGTGCCCGTGAGGTGATGCCTGGTAAGCGCCCCCACGGTAAAAATATACTGTCATCATTATCGTTGTCTACATGATGTAGATACTGGCACACCTAGTAATGGGTAATATGCCGTGATGATATATTTATTTATCACTAGCAACAAATTTTGCGTAAAAATTGAACATTCGCGCAGATAGTTTGTATTTCGTTTGAATTCGTTTATATTTTTAGTAAAATTAGTTTTAAAAAATTACGACTGGTTATGACATTTTTACGGTGCTAAATTCAGCAATATTCGCTTAAAAATAAACATTCAATTAACAAAATCCCTAAATTACAAATCTACGGAACTTATTTGGAATATAATATCTCATGCGTCTTGGTTAATATATATTTTTATAGTAAAATTATTTTTGATAATATCTCTCATTTCTTTATTCATACAGTGTGATTCACAATTTATACACCAAACTTTAAGTGAAGTGCATGTAGTATTGACCAAAATGAGTAAAAAAGGTTAATCAACATAGGTCTGATCTTTAGCTGTATTTGAGAAAGAGGCCATTTTGTATTAAAATTGAAGAAAAACTGATAAAGATAGCGATCGAACAAAATTTTTTGTCTGCCAATAAATAGACCATAAAAATACAATAAAATTTTATATGAAACATTTTTCTTAATTTCTAGTAGTTAAGAAGTTATTTTTCCTAGTACAATTATTTGATTTGTTTTGAAAAACAAAGGCACACCTAAGATGACCTCTCAAAAGTAAACAAAAAGTCTCATTTAATGGATGTCGTAACTCATAGTTTCCGATATAGAATGGGTAAACCCCGTAAAAACGCATTTTGCAGCCTTATATTTCGGAAACTATTGAAGATTGGACCCATGTTGATTAAACTTTTTTTAATCATTTTGGTCAGTGCTATATGCCCTTAAAGTTTGGTGGTAAGTTGTGAAATACTCTGTATAAATCATTATGCAATACATTATTCAGTATTTTCTAAAGTAATATTCAAAAAATATTTTAAATATTACGTATTAATATTAATTTATAAGCAATTTTTGCCATAATCAGGAAACATGGTAAGGTATAAAAATACAGAAGTAAAACATTATTATTTACATACAATGAGTAATGAAAATATAAAAACAAAATATATTCCTGGATAACAATAAAATTCAAATACATAAACAAACATCAGTAAAAACATTTTTACTTACATAAATATGATAAAGTAATGAATAGGTAAAAACAAAATATATTTCTGAACAAAAAAAAAAAAAAAAAAATCAAATACATAAATAAACACAGGTAGTATATTACATCCGAGGTGGGAGATGTTTTATTATAGCCGAGGGCTTATGTATAATGCGCGAGGCTATTATGAAACTCCCACCAAGCTTATGTATACTATTTTATTCACAATCATCCTCATTTTAAATCAAAAAATTTTCAAAATAAATCAATGAATTATAACCTTTAATTTTATTAATATTTTGACAGCTATCTTAAAATTTGTTTAGCCTACTTAATTATGGGGATCTACGGCAATGTTGCTAGGCAACCCCTACATAAACATTTCCAATTCCAACCCAAGAGATGGAAGTGAAATCTGTTATTTCCAACCCAAGAAATTGGCATTAAAGTTAGGAATGACGTATTTTCCAACCTCCAAAAGGTTAGGAATCTGTATATTACTATAATGATAGTGAATAAAAACATTATTATTTACATACATATAATGAGTAATGAAAAATGAAAAATCTATCTGTGGCGGTTTTAGTGAACATATTTTTTATTACATCAATACCCTTTAAATTAAATCAATAAGATAAATATTGATGAATGTCAAATAGCTAATTTGACAGAAACGCCTGTAGTAACCGGACATATTTTATTCACACCGGTTACCAAGCTTACTGCGCGGTTAACCATATGTAACCTGGTTATATGAAAAGAAAAAAACGCCTTAGAACTTAGCCAATTGACAAATATAAAACAGGCATATATATTTGCTGTCATCATCATATACGGCTCGACAGCCCTTGCCCTTGTAGGGCCAAGGCTTCAAGTACCGTGGGTGTTCGTTTCCAGACAGATGATTACTAGTGCAGTTGGTGTATTTAAATCGTGCGACAACCCTGATTACTATGCAACCTGTGTGGCAGCGGAGAAACTCCTTCTACAGCTAGCACCATCTGTATTTAACATGGACAACTGGTCAGGTCGTCACATGCCAGTGCGATTAATGCCTGATATACTGGCATTTTTACGACACGAACTTGGCTAGCCGGTGGATTCAAAACAAGGAACCCCAGATTGGACCAGGCAGAGACATAGCGCTGCACATGCACCGGCTTATACATATATTTACTGTACAAAAGTTATATCTCAGTGTAATTCATTTCATTCAAATTACAGTTACAGTGCTACAAGCATTATCTAACGGCCTAACAAACTTATATACAGGGTGATTCATAAAGAGTGTGTCAAAATAAAATCATATATTGAGCGAGTCATTTTGAGTAAAAAAATGTTATATCAAGGTATATCCGGAGACTTTTCGTTACAGAGTTACAGCCCTTTAAAAGTGCAACTCATCAGGCACTTTTTTAATAACTCTTGTACTAGTTGCATTAAAATTTTGAAACTTTTATGAGGATAATATTTTGTGTGTGCGTGTGTGTATATATGTGTGTGTGGGTGTGTGTGTATGTGTGTGTGTGTGTCTGCGTGTGTTTGTGACATTTCTTTCCACGATAACTCTTATATTAAACTTCCAAAAATTTCTATTTTCCGTATTTGGTTTCTGCATTAATAGGAATAGTTGGTTAGATTTTGGGTAAAATTGGATAAACAGAAGTTTTTTTAATGAAAAACACCTTTCGTTTCATTTTACTATTAGATATTTTCTAAAATTGATAAACAGGAAATGATACTTTACATGAAGCTGTGAACAGATTTTCGTGAAAATTATATTACGATATAATCCAGAACTTTTCAAATTTAATATTTAAGACTTTTGTGTAAAACTTGACCGGATTTATAGTTGCTTTATTAATATATTCGACTGATGCAGACTTTTACAAACAACATAACCCTTACAAAATATTTTAAACAAATTTAGTATTAAAAATATTACAAGAATATTTTATTGAAAATATTAAACCAACCACGTTACAGTATTTTTGCAATTTCGACCAATGACAATCGAATATCAGTGAAGATACTCGGGTATTACATATGTGCAATACCGAATATTTATTCGTCAAAAATTTTACGTTTCAGTGACAGATTAAAGTGAATATGAAACATTTGTAAAAAAATAATGAGAAAATATAGATCGTAAAGTGCTTCTCGGGATATATTGTACCAATATACCACAATTCAGGTATTTGCCATTTGCCATGCACTTGTGATATAATTATTGGTCGAGCTATTGATTATTTAAACAGTTACTGTAAACTAGATTAGCATATATTAACACAAAAAACTCTCACCAAGTGGCATAATAACTCCTTTTATTTATAATATTTTTATTTCATTACAATCATATAAATCATCTTTAAATTTTTATGAGAAATATGCTGCTAACATGATATTAGTGGCAATTAGAATTGTAGTGAACCATAAACGATTTATGCATATACAGATGGCACTGAAAAACGGGCCACTCAAAATAATATTTTTATTTATATTTATTGATTTTGTTGGCATGATGGCAGCGCTTCCAATTTAACCGGAAGTGATATTAACTTTTTATTTCAATATATATATACAGGGTGGCAATTTGATAAGTTCCCGCCTTAAAGTTTAAAATAGGCAATCCATGTTATATTTCATAAATGACTTGGTTTTTAAAATTTAGTTTTGCTCTTATACCTATTTTCTCTTACTTTTTGTAATTTATTTCTTCAATAAAAATGCTCTTCAATCATATAGTTGATTTAGCAATATTGATTTGAAATATTATAATTAATGTCGCTACCGGTTAAACCAGAAGCACCTACCATCATGCCAAATACTATGATTTGTAAGCCTCAAAGGCTAGATCATAAATATATCAACAAAATTAATAAATAATTATAAATAAAAAAGTTATTTTGAGTGGCCCAGTTTCCAGTGTCTACCTGTATTTACATTTTTTACGAAAAATATACTGTTAATGATTAAGCACGTTTTAGGAATTCTAGAATACGAGTTCACAGATTTTACGATAATGTCTGTATGTTTGTGTGTTTCTCTCTTCTCCGGCAATTTCAGTACGATTGTTCCAAAAATTACAGTTTTTTCATATTCCTCTTTCTTACATCCATATAAAGACATGATTAAATTTTGGTTATAATTGTTAAACCGGAAGTACCCTCATATGAAGGTTTTAAGAATTTTTCTTAAAAAAAACGCAGATAAAAAACTTTTTTTTGACATTTAATGTTATTGTAAATATTAAAGAATATTTTATTTTCTGTATCCTACATAACCAGTGGATATAGAGTTAAAAAATCTGATGTGGCCAGCATATGACCTCCCTCCAATTCCATGTTTATATTAGTAATGAACTGTATCGCCTCCGACTTAACAATTTTAGAAAAAATCTAATGTCATTGTCATTAATACAAAAGTCTTAAATACCAAATATGAAAAGTTTTGGATTATATCATAATATATATTTCACGAAAATCTATCCAGAGCTTCAAATAAAGCATCACTTCCGGTTTATTAATTTCAGAAAAATTCTAATTTGCCATTCTCATTAATATAAAAGTCTCAAATACAAAATTTGAAATGTTTTGGTTTATATCATAATATATTGAAACAAACAAGATTGCTTCCTGTCAGCTACTGGTTTCATCGGCCGTTTTTTATTACCGAAGCCCATCTAATTGATAATTTTGGTCTTTACGCCATCAGCAACTACAAAGTTTATCAGATAAGTATTATCTTTCTTAAACATTTGATATTACGTTTAATTTTTATATTATATATATATTTGAATTTTCAAAAATTTGATTTTGTTTATTAGTTACGGTTTTAGCATAACTAGATTATAATTTATTATATTTTTGACAGTTTGACAGCTGTCAAAATACAGAAATATATACATACATAAATTCATTTAATAGTTTTTTATTTAAAAGGAAATAAATAAACAAAAAAAGTAATTATTTCCAAATTTTATAGGTAACTAATATAAAAATGAAAGGCTAACTTAAATTCTTTTCTTATACTTCAGTCAAAGACGAGTCTGGTAAACTGCTTTGACTTCTACTCTTACCTAAAAAACCCGTTTTCTGTCTACTCTGTCCTTCTTATCTTTTATGTATAGTAATATGAAGAATAAATGGAGAATGTATGATGAGTGTAAATTCGGGACGTGGAATGTCAGAAGTGTGAATGGCAAAGAGAATGAGTTGATGAATGCAATGCGAATGTACAGTGTAGATGTTTTATGTGTAACTGAGACAATGAGGAAAGGCTGTTGTGAGGAAGAAGTGGATGGAATTTTTTGTTTGTGGTCGAGAGTTCGAGAGATTGAGCATGCTAAGCATGGTGTAGGTATACTTGTGAGTGAAAGAATGAAGCCGTTTATACGAAGTTATGGTTGTATTTCTTCGAGAATTTCTTGGATGAGATTCAAGGTAGGCTATATACGAATCTTCGTTGTGTCCGCTTACGGTCCAACAAAATCTGAAAATGACCTTGAAAAAGATCAGTTTTGGATGTTGATAAATAATGTAATTGATTTGTGTGATCCGGGTGATAGTATGTGGCGATTTGAATGGATGGGTGGGTGTAAAACGAAGTGAATCAGAGAATGTGTTGGGACGTTTCGGTGATTGTCGAGTGAATGACAATGGTAAGAGAATTGTTTCATTTTGTTTGGAAAGAAATCTCTTCATTTCGAATACCATTTTTAAGCATAAATTAGCTCACATATACACCTGGGAAAATGTGGTTCAGAATAAACGTAGTGTAATTGACTTTGTAACCTATGATGAGCGTTTGAGGAGTATGATTGTAGATACGCGTGTGAAAAGAGGCGCTGAATTGGGTACGAATGATCATTATTTGGTTGTGTCGCGAATGCGGTTAAATAAATTTTGGCGAATGAAGGAGAAAGGCTCTGGGCAAATGTTTCGTGTGAAATCCTGTGCCCTTTTAAATGAAGATGTTAGGATAAAATTTGTTGATAGGTTGAATGAATCCATACCTGAATGTGAGCCTAATTATGATTGTAATATAAATGAAGTTTGGAAGAAATTTAAGGATTCCCTCCTTAAATGTGCAAAAGAAGTTTGTGGTGAAAGCAGATGAAAGTGAAGTATGTGATGCGTTAGCGCGTGTAAGGAATGGTAAGGCTGCGAGTTTGGATGAGATTACAAATGAGATGTTGAAGTATGGGGGAGAGAAAGTATTTGATTGGTTAATGTATTTATTTAGATTTTGTCTAAAACGTTGTGTAGTTCCTGATGATTGGAAAAAAGCTGTTATTTGTTCTTTATTCAAAGGAAAAGGCAGTTCGAGTGAATGTACAAATTTTCGCGCGACAAGTCTGTTGAGTGTGGTAGGGAAACTCTTTGGTAAGGTTTTCATTCATAAGGTGCGAACCTTAACAATTTCAAAAATTAGTGACGTTCAGGGTGGTTTTTTGCCTGAGGGGGGATGTGTCGATCAATTGTTTGCTCTTCGTATGATTGTAAAGAAGTCACTTGACAAGAACAAGAATGTGTTCTGTGGCTTTCTAGATTTAAAGAAGGCGTATGATAGTTTTCTTAGAGATACTTTGTGGGGTGTACTAAGAAAGTACGGCGTGAATGGAAACTGGTTGGGAGCGATTCGAGCGTTGTATGAGGGTAGTGAAGCTGCTGTGAGAATAGATGGTAGGTTGAGTAGTTGGTTTCGTATAAATGTAGGTGTTAAACAGGGTTGTGGTATGTCTCCGTGGTTGTTTAATTTGTATATGGATGTGTTGTTGCGGAAGGCGTTGAGTGGATTGGATGGTAAAAGTATTGTGCCTGCGTTAGCGTATGCGGATGATGTAGTTGTCTTAAGTGAAAATGTAGAGCAACTGAGAAGTATGATAGAGAGAATAAACGAAGTTGGAAGAAGTATGAATTTAATGTTGAATGTTGATAAATGTAAGGTGTTAGTATTTGAAAAGAGTGAATTGGTGACTGAGTGCAATGTGTTGGTGAATGGAGTAAAACTGGAGCAGGTGAATGTGTTTGTATATTTGGGTACCATGATGTCGAGGGATGGACGAATTGACCGTGAAATTGATAGGAGGGTGAGTGCGGGATGTAAGGTAATGGGTGCTCTGGGCACGTTTGCTCGTAACGTAAACGTATCTAGAGAAGCTCGGTTAAGTGTATATAATGAAGTGCTGGTGCCTGCTTTGATGTATGGAAGTGAATGTTGGGCATGGACGAGAAAGCATAAAAGGAAAGTGACTGCTGTGGAAATGAGGTGTTTGTGGGTATACAAGACGGGATCGCGTGAGGAATAATTTGGTGTATGAAGAATGTATGGTTAGGAAGAATGTTGTTAAGAGAGTTGGAGTGAGTCAGTTGAGATGGTTTGGTCATGGGGAGAGAATGATGAGTGAACGACTTGTAAAACGCATATATGTTGGTAAAGTTGAGGGTGTTCGATTGCGTGGCCGTCCAGTGTGTAAGTGGTTGGATGTGATTGGTAGTGTTTTGAAGGAGCGTAAGTTTCCGAGTGGAAGGAGAAGAAGAGCATGTATGAATTCGATTATGAATGTGGCTCAGGCGAAAGAAGTTTGCCTGGATAGGAATGTGTGGCGAAGGATGATTGTTTCGTAATTATTGTGGTGTGAAGATGTATGGTTAGTAAGAACGTTTTATGAGAATGTAGAGACAGCTGAACTTTTATGTGGACGAGAAGAACGAAGTATGTTTGTACAGGAATGTGTAGCGAAAGATGATTTTTGTGTAACTATTATTGTGGTCCGGATGCGGTTATCCGCTACCGAAAATCGGTCACTTTAATGTTATTATGTATGAATACGTTAATGAATGTGGCTGAGGTGAAAGAAGTGTGCATGGATAGGAATGTGTGGCGAAGGATGATTGTTGCGTAACTATTATTGTGGTCCGGATGCGGTTATTCACTACCGAAAATCGGTTACATTAATATGTTCTTTGTATGAATGTTATGATGATTTTGGACTAGGTGAAAGAAGAATGTTTTTAAAGAATTAAGTGATTAAGTGGGAAACGCGTGGTTTTATGTATGTATGTATGTATGTATGTATGTATGTATGTATGTATGTATGTATGTATGTATGTATATTTTTTCTTCAAACGTCATAAAAATGGCATCTTTTGTGACTTGATTCACAAGGTAGAAGTTTCATGTCTTCGCCGCCGGAGTAGAAAT
Source organism: Ophonus ardosiacus (assembly GCA_943142095.1). NCBI lineage: Eukaryota > Metazoa > Arthropoda > Insecta > Coleoptera > Carabidae > Ophonus > Ophonus ardosiacus. The sequence goes on along the minus strand of OW964834.1, from coordinate 22,605,247 downwards.
AACTATATAAAATGAGCGAATAAGAAGTAACTTGTAAAACAGAAACCTGTTATATCACCCCAAGTTGCACTATACACTACCTAGATAACATAAAAATAAGGTTACTAAAAACATCCAACAGCTGTCAAATTTAAATTAATAACCTACAAATTGAAATATAAATAGTTTATATTTAACGAAATAACATATTATAAAATAGCAGACTTACATATTGGTATTTATGGTAAGAATAATTAGAATTAAGGTGATAAGAAAAGTTCATATTGTTTTTCAGCGATTCCTCGACATACATATCACATCCTTGAGCAATATTGTTGAACTTCCATCCAATTGAACAACTTCAAGGGCCGTACATGGCAATACTTCAAATCCTCATATAATTGCACATAAGGAGAATATAAAATTGCATAGTTTTTATTTAAACGTCAAAACGTGAAAATTTTCACTTGAATGTTTATAACAAAAAGTGAACAAATACGAAAGTGTCCATAGCAACAGAGCAATTGAAGTCAGCAAACGTCCTTCATGTAAAATATTTATAATTATTGTAACGTCAAGTTGTAATTATTTTATTTAAATACGTATGTTTGAAGAAAAAAATATAATGTGTCGTCATTCTGATTAAAAGTGTCATTGTGTGCCTCGTATGTAATTATCCGACTCGCTACCGCTCGTCGCTTAAACTTACATGCTCGCCACACAAAGAATCACTTTTACTCCTAATAACACAATACACTATTTCACGAAAATCTGTTCAGAGCTTCCACTAAAATATCACTGCCGGTTTATCAATTTAGAATTCTCATCATACAAAAGTCTTAAATACCAAATTAGAAATGTTTTGGATTATATCATAATACATTTTTCAGGAAAATCTGTTCAGTGCTTCCACTGAAATATCATTGCCGGTTTATCAATTTTAGAAAAAACCTAATGTTGTTCTAATTAATACAAAAGTCTTAAAAACCAAATTTGAAATGTTTTGGTTTATATCACAATATATTTTTCTGGAAAATCTGTTCAAAGCTTGCAGTAAAATATCACTTCCAGTTTATTAATTTTAGAAAAAACCTAATATTGTCCTAATTAATACAAAAGTTTTAAATACCAAATTTTGGTTTATATCATAATATATTTAAAAATACCTATTTCATATTTTAAAATACCTATTTAATTTTTATGAACGAATTATGCTTAACATTTTTAATTTTTTAAATTTTTTCTAGATGAACGATGAACAATCAAATACAAACGCAATACAAACGATCTGTGAGATTTTTATTGTTTTACGTAAACTTTACAGCTATAGATTGGCCTGAAAAATTGACCCTGTCGGCTCCAACAATGAAATTGGCAGCATAAATATAATATAATATAAATATAATTATATACAAACGATCTGAGATAGTTTTCTTTTTTCACGTAAACTTTGCTGCTAGCGTGAATTTGGCAGCATAAAAATAATATTGTTATAACTCCGTATTTTTTTTCAAAATTTTTACTAGAAATACAACAAATACAAACGATCTGTGGCTTTTTAAATTTTTCAAGTAAACTTTGCTGCTAGCGTGAATTTGACAGCATAAAAATGATATCATAACTTCCCGTAGAATTTTTTTTAAAATGTTTTACTAGAAATACAATCAAATACAAACAAAATACAAACGATCTGTGGCATTTTTAATTTTTTTCAAGTAAACTTTGCTGCTAGCGTGAACTTGGCAGCATAAAAATGATATCATAACTTCCCGTAGAATATTTTTCAAATTTTTTACAAGAAATACAATCAAATACAAACGAAATACAAACGATCTGTGACATTTTTACTTTTTTCAAGTGAACTTTGCTGCTAGCGTGAACTTGGCTGCATAAAAATGATATTAACATAACTTCCCGTAGAATATTTTTTTCAATTTTTTTACTAGAAATACAATCAAATACAAACGATCTGTGGCATTTTTAATTTTTTTCAAGTAAACTTTGCTGCTAGCGTGAACTTGGCAGCATGAAAATGATATTGTCATAACTTCCCGTAGAATTTTTTTTTTCAATTTTTTTACTAGATATAGAATCAAATACAAGCGAAATACAAACGATCTGTTGCATTTTTATTTTATTTTTTTTTTCAAGTAAACTTTGCTGCTAGCGTAAACTTGGCAGCATAAAAATGATATCATAACTTCCCATAGAATTTTTTTAATTTTTTTACTAGAAATGCAATCAAATACAAACGAAATACAAACGATCTGTGATATTTTTAATTTTTTTCAAGTAAACATTGCTGCTAGCGTGAACTTGGCAGCATAAAAATAATATTATCATAACTTCCCGTAGAATTTTTTTTCAAATGTCACTCCCAGTTTATTAATTTTAGGAAAAACCTAATATTGTTCTAATTAATACAAAAGTTTTATATACCAAATTTTGGTTTATATCATAATATATTTAAAAATACCTATTTCATATTTTAAAATACCTATTTAATTTTTAAGAACGAATTATGCTTAACATTTTTAATTTTTTAAATTTTTTCTAGATGAACGATGAACAATCAAATACAAACGCAATACAAACGATCTGTGAGATTTTTATTGTTTTCGTAAACTTTACAGCTATAGATTGGCCTGAAAAATTGACCCTGTCGGCTCTAACAATGAAATTGGCAGCATAAATATAATATAATATAAATATAATTTTATACAAACGATCTGAGATAGTTTTATTTTTTCACGTAAACTTTGCTGCTAGCGTGAATTTGGCACCATAAAAATAATATTGTTATAACTCCGTATTTTTTTTCAAAATTTTTACTAGAAATACAACAAATACAAACGAAATACAAACGATCTGTGGCTTTTTAAATTTTTCAAGTAAACTTTGCTGCTAGCGTGAACTTGCAGCATAAAAATGATATTATCATAACTTCCCGTAGAATTTTTTTTTTAAATGTTTTACTAGAAATACAATCAAATACAAACAAAATACAAACGACCTGTGGCATTTTTAATTTTTTTCAATTAAACTTTGCTGCTAGCGTGAACTGGGCAGCATAAAATTGATATTATCATAACTTCCCATAGAATTTTTTTTCAAATTTTTTACTAGAAATACAATCAAATACAAACGAAATACAAACGATCTGTGACATTTTAAATTTTTTTCAAGTGAACTTTGCTGCTAGCGTGAACTTGGCTGCATAAAAATGATATTATCATAACTTCCCGTAGAATATTTTTTTCATATTTTTTACTAGAAATACAATCAAATACAAACGAAATACAAACGATCTGTGGCATTTTAAATTTTTTTCAAGTAAACTTTGCTGCTAGCGTGAACTTGGCAGCATGAAAATGATATTATCATAACTTCCCGTAGAATTTTTTTTTCAATTTTTTACTAGATATACAATCAAATACAAGCGAATTACAAACGATCTGTGGCATTTTTATTTTTTTTCAAGTAAACTTTGCTGCTAGCGTGAACTTGGCAGCATGAAAATGATATCATAACTTCCCGTAGAATTTTTTTTTCAATTTTTTTACTAGATATACAATCAAATACAAACGAAATACAAACGATCTGTGGCATTTTTATTTTATTTTTTTTTTCAAGAAAACTTTGCTGCTAGCATGAACTCGGCAGCATAAAAATGATATCATAACTTCCCATAGAATTTTTTTTTTATTTTTACTAGAAATGCAATCAAATACAAACGAAATACAAACGATCTGTGACATTTTTAATTTTTTTCAAGTAAACTTTGCTGCTAGCGTGAACTTGGCAACATAAATATATTATCATAACTTCCCTTAGAATTTTTTTTTCAATTTTTTACTAGAAATACAATCAAATACAAACGAAATACAAACGATCTGTGGCATTTTAATTTTTTTTCAAGTAAACTTTGCTGCTAGCGCGAACTTGGCAGCATAAAAATGATATTATCATAACTTCCCGTAGAATTTTTTTTCAAATTTTTTACTAAAAATACAATCAAATACAAACGAAATACAAACGATCTGTGACATTTTTAATTTTTTTCAAGTAAACATTGCTGCTAGCGTGAACTTGGCAGCATAAAAATGATATTATCATAACTTCCCGTAGAATTTTTTTCAAATGTTTTACTAGAAATACAATCAAATACGAACGATCTGTGACATTTTAAATTTTTTTCAAGTGAACTTTGCTGCTAGCGTGAACTTAGCAGCATAAAAATAAAATGTAATTTATTAGCATTAATTGCATAATACAAATAATATTTAGTAAAATATATTGAAATACAAACGAAATACAATCGATTAAGCGCATTTTAATTATTTTTTTTTTTAATATACTGCTGCCAAGTTCACGCACCTCTTCTTTCTATAGCTGTTGGATTTATGCTTCCAATCAATATTGAAATCTCCCATTAAATAATATTATTATAACTAGAGATTATACCATCAATATAGGATGAGAAAAAATTGAGAAACTCCATTTCTCTACCACTAGGAGATCGATATATGCACCTTAAGATTAAATATACATTAAACAATTTTAGATTAACAGTCAATAGTTAAGATGTAACATGTAATATTTATGGTTGTTCTCGCACCAATAACGGCAAATTTGTTTATTAACAAAGCCATTCATTCAAAAATGCGCCTCGTCTGAGAAAATGATTTTTTGGCCAAAATCATGATTATATTCCAAGTGCTCAAGGGCTTAATCAACAAACTCCTGACGCAATTTGTGATAGTTTGGCTTCAATTCTTGAGTCAATACGACTTTTTAAGGGCGTAGGCCCAAATCCTTGCGCAAAATTCTCGAAGTTGGCATCTGAGCAAGCCCCAAATGTTAAGATCGTCTTGAAATCGACAAATTTGGCTCATCGGCAACACTAGCCGCTGCAGCTACGTTATTCTCCTCATTTCGCATATTTCATTGTCTTATTGACGGCTTGTTGTCTTGTCAAGTGAACTTACGCTCAAACTTTTCCAGAGTGCGGCGTATAGCCTGCGCAGAAAACGGTGACGGTGACCCAATTCTCTGGTGAACAAACGTTGAGCACCCACAACTGAGCTCTAAAGTTGGTAATATTTTTTAATAATTTCTAAATATTAGGGAAAGGTCAAACGATGCATGGTGAAACTGCAAACCATAGTGAATATTTTGACACCTGACAGTAAAAAAAAATAATATCAGGACCCTAAAAATCTCTATTGAAAAAATGTCACTCCTATTGAAATACAGTACATGTTACTTACTTACTTGTTCTAAATCTGGCTGTGTTCTCGTCGTCTTATTACTTTCTATACCTACTGTCTGCACTTCGTGTATTGTTGTATTTTTCAATTGTATGTTTCCTTGTGTTTTGGCTTAAAAGTGGTTAAACGTTTCTGCTCTTTGATTATATTCGTGTTCAATGTTTTTAGTTGGTGTAACGTGTGTCACGTGCAGAATTTTGATTGGAAGTCATATCTCTTTGGAGGGTATGTAGCTCTACGTTTTACATATTTCATGATTGGGGACTGCCTACGTCTTGGATGTGCCAGCTACGGCCAGTCCCTTCCGTCGACACCATTGCCCCAGATCATCACCCAAAATTCTCTGAACACGCCAATTCAGATAAGTGTTTTTTTTTTTGTAACACCATTCTTCCATTTTGTTGTGTCCATTGTTGTGAGAAAGAACCGGGAGTTGAACTATAGAGTTTGTGTTGCCTAACAGTTGGCGCTTCATTGTTGTAATGTATTTGAAGATTAATGTGTTACGTAAAGGAGAAAGGAGAAAGGTTCTGGGCAAATGTTTCGTGTGAAATCCTGTGCCCTTTTAAATGAAGATGTTGGGATAAAATTTGTTGATAGGTTGAATGAATCCATGCCTGAATGTGAGCCTAATTATGAATGTAATATAAATGAAGTTTGGAAGAAATTTAAGGATTCCCTCCTTAAATGTGCAAAAGAAGTTTGTGGTGAAAGCAGATTAGGCTGTTGTCCGAAAAATGCGTGGTGGAATGAACAGGTGAAAGAAGCGATTGCTGAGAAAAAGAGGGCGTATTTAAAGTTTTTAAATGTTAAGGATTCGCCTGGGAGGTTGCGCGAAGAATGTTTGATAGATTATAGAAGGAAGAATAAATGGGTGAAGCAAGTGGTGAGAGAAAGTAAAAAACAATTTGATGATTTGTTGAGTGAAAGGTTGACAAATAATTTTAGTACAAATAAACGATTGTTTTGGTTGAGTGTGAAGAGACTGCGGGGTGGAAGTGGTCGAGTTGTGAAAGCTGTAAAGAGTGCGAATGGAGAGTTATTGTGGAATGAATCAGACGTAAGGAATAGATGGTGTGAGTATTTTAAGGGTTTGTACGGAGGTGAGATTGAGAGGGATGATAGTAGCGAAGCTGCAAGTGAAAATGATAGTGAAGATGATTATGATATAGATGAAAGTGAAGTATGTGATGCATTAGCGCGTGTAAGGAATGGTAAGGCTGCGGGTTTGGATGGGATTACAAATGAGATGTTGAAGTATGGGGGAGAGAAAGTATTTGATTGGTTAGTGTATTTATTTAGATTTTGTCTAAAACGTTGTGTAGTTCCTGATGATTGGAAAAAAGCTGTTATTTGTCCTTTATTCAAAGGCAAAGGCAGTTCGAGTGAATGTACAAATTTTCGCGCGATAAGTCTGTTGAGTGTGGTAGGGAAACTCTTTGGTAAGGTTTTAATTCATAAGGTGCGAACCTTAACAATTTCAAAAATTAGTGACGTTCAGGGTGGTTTTTTGCCTGAGAGGGGATGTGTCGATCAATTGTTTGCTCTTCGTATGATTGTAGAGAAGTCACTTGACAATAACAAGAAGGTGTTCTGTGGCTTTCTAGATTTAAAGAAGGCGTATGATAGTGTTCTTCGAGATACTTTGTGGGGTGTACTAAGAAAGTACGGCGTGAATGGAAACTGGTTTTGAGCGATTCGAGCGTTGTATGAGGGTAGTGAAGCTGCTGTGAGAATAGATGGTAGGTTGAGTAGTTGGTTTCGTATAAATGTAGGTGTTAAACAGGGCTGTGGTATGTCTCCGTGGTACATATTGGTGAAAGTATTGTGCCTGCGTTAGCGTATGCGGATGATGTAGTTGTCTTAAGTGAAAATGAAGAGCAACTGAGAAGAATGATAGAGAGAATAAACGAAGTTGGAAGAAGTATGAATTTAATGTTGAATGTTGATAAATCTAAGGTGTTAGTATTTGAAAGGAGTGAATTGGTGACTGAGTGCAATGTGTTGGTGAATGGAGTAAAACTGGAGCAGGTGAATGAGTTTGTATATTTGGGTAGCATGATGTCGAGGGATGGACGAATTGACCGTGAAATTGATAGGAGGGTGAGTGCGGGATGTAAGGTAATGGGTGCTCTGGGCACGTTTGCTCGTAACGTAAACGTTTCTAGAGAAGCTCGGTTAAGTGTATATAATGGAGTGCTGGTGCCTGCTTTGATGTATGGAAGTGAATGTTGGGCATGGACGAGAAAGCATAAAAGGAAAGTGACTGCTGTGGAAATGCGGTATTTACGTGGTGTTTGTGGGTATACAAGACGGGATCGCGTGAGGAATAATTTGGTGTATGAAGAATGTATGGTTAGGAAGAATGTAGTTAAGAGAGTTGGAGTGAGTCAGTTGAGATGGTTTGGTCATGTGGAGAGAATGATAAGTGAACGACTTGTAAAACGCATATATGTTGGTAAAGTTGAGGGTGTTCGATTGCGTGGCCGTCCAGTGTGTAAGTGGATGGATGTGATTGGTAGTGTTTTGAAGGAGCGTAAGTTTCCGAGTGGAAAGAGAAGAAGAGCATGTATGAATACGATTATGAATGTGGCTGAGGCGAAAGAAGTTTGCCAGGATAGGAACATGTGGCGTAGGATGATTGTTTCGTAATTTTTGTGGTGTGAAGATGAATGGTTAGTAAGAATGTTTTGTGAGAATGGAGAGACAGCTGAACTTTTATGTGGACGAGAAGAATGAAGTATGTTTGTACAGGAGTGTGTAGCGAAAGATGATTTTTGTGTAACTATTATTGTGGTCCGGATGCGGTTATTCGCTACCGAAAATCGGTCACTTTAATATGTTATTATGTATGAATACGTTTATGAATGTGGCTGTGGTGAAAGAAGTATGCATGGATAGGAATGTGTAGCGAAAGATGATTATTGCGTAACTATTATTGTGGTCCGGATGCGGTTATTCGCTACCGAAAATCGGTCACAATAATATGTTCTTAAATGAATGTTATGATGATTTTGGGCAAGGCGGAAGAAGAATGTTTTTAAAGAGTTAAGTGATTCTGTGGAGCTCTTGCTTTCATCCCTTTTCTTATTATTTTCGGGTTTTTGCTAACCCACTAAGTGGGAAACGCGTGATTTTATGTATGTATGTATGTATGTAATTTTGGACTTAAAGATGTGTTACGTAATTTTGGAATTTGAAGATTAATCTGTTACCTAATTTTGGTTTGATGAGAGCTTTACTATAGCGTCAATTATGGTACCGTATTGGAATTATGTTGTTCCTTTAATTTTAATCCTGCCCAAACCATCTAGGGTGCATTATGTAACAGTTATATTATCGCATTTCGCGTTGCACGAATGACGCACGTTACACTATTTGCAATCTAAGGGTTTCTTAATAATTGGACCCATTTTGATTATTAAGGAGTACATCATTTTTAAGTTAAAGCAAAGATTATTTGAATTTATACTTACACAAAGGGCCCACATAGCATGGATTATATATTATAAAACACATAACTCTGAAAACTAAATATAATTATTTTTTCTATTTGTCTGCACAAGGACCGCCCGTAATAGTTATTTGTGTATCATGAATGTACGTTGAAATTGAAGCGCGATCGTAGCGAGCACTACAATCGAACGAGAGATACTTTACGCTAGAGATGCACACATAATATTTTCCACGACTATACTAACCGAAATAATAATAAAAGAAAAATTATACTTATTTAGTAAGTTCAATTCAACCACAACTAATTTCTGTTTTGTGATGTGTGTAACCATGACGATATAAGTATCCAAGTAAATAAATAAATAATTCTGTCAGTAATCATTGTTTATGAAAAGATTTTACACATATATATAAAAAATGTGCTCAAAAATCTGCGAAAATAGTAAAGATAGTGATTTTTCCAGCACTCCTCCAGATATATTTGAAACGGCGGAAAATGCTTTTTTGAATTTATTACCAGAAAAATCAAAAGCATTATACGAAAAGAATTATAACCTCTCCATTGAATGGTAAAATAAAAAAAAATTAAGAATTATGGTGAAAATGTTTTACTAGCTTACTTTTTGGAAAAATCTAATGTAATGAAATCGACTGCTCTTTGGTCCATTTATTCTGTACACATACAATTCTAATTATATATATATATATATATATATATATATATATATATATATTCCATTGTATGAGAAAGTTCGTAAATGTCAGAGATTATTCCAATTCATTAACAAGAATTGCGGTATTTCTGATGTAGGTATATCTGAATTTTACTTATAATTTTAAATATTTAATTGATACAACAATAAGAAAGATGAAATGCACTTCCCGGAAAAAGCTTTCAAATATCACTAAAACATGATTTTTAACACTGACAATTATCATTTTCGAACTATGTTACAAACTTCTGAATTTGTCAACTAATTTCGTTAGTATAGCTTGGCCTATTCGATTTATTACATTCGATTATTCTATACGTATATTATAGTGCCTTATAATTTGTAATAGCAAAAATTTCCAATAAATAATTTTTAGAAGAATTTTTCTAAGAAATTACTACTTTCGGATGTCCAATTGTTACCAAAACCTTTTCATTTCTTTCCATGAATGTCAGAATGAGGAACACGTAGTTAAACAGGTCTCAATTATTATAGTTTTTGAGGAATCGCCCTTCCAACATCCAAACATACATACATATACACATCCACACACACACACACACACATACACACACAGATACACACACACATATACACACACATACATACATACATACATACAGTCATCATAGTAAAAATATTAAAATCGAATTCTTGTGACCTTAATACCTGCTTATTCACTAAAATCTGAATATGCGATTTTTAGCATGAATTCAATACCTTTTTTAGCGAGAGGTAAAAAAAATAAACTTCGCGGATCCATAACGATGTATAAATGTCATGCTTTTTTTGGCAGTTGTGGAAAAATACATATTATTTGAACTGTCAATAATTAAATTTAGAATAAAATTAAATCACTGAACGGTTTTCTTTTTTTTTTCACTGAAATAACTAATTTTGTAAGTATTGTAACTAATCTAGAAACTGCACTTTTGCGAGAGCATACACAAGATTTTGTGGCAAGTACTCCTAAATTTATTAAGTGGATTAAATTTATTGTCAAAAAATGCAATACTAGGGACTTTTAATGTTAGCAACATCAGAAAATGTGAATAATTTCAAATAACAAGAATTGACAAACCCAACCTGAAAATTCAGCAAATATTTTTTATTGGTTTTGAATTTCGAGGTCAATTTTAAGCACTTACATTTAGCTTAAAATATGTTCATTTAAGTTACAATCAACAATTTTGTATTAAAAGTTGTAAAAAAAATTGCCATTCTTGTATTCAAAATATTTATAAGTTGACATTTCACCAGAATAATAGCAAGTTATAACAATAAAAGTTTTTTTGGTCGGCCGAGGCATGTAAAGTAACTGGTTTTTGAAGGATTTAGAGATATGTAAAACAACTCACACCGGATGGGAGCATAAAAAATTTTTTTTCTACGAGCACATGAAAAGTTGACATTTGTGCTCTATTTTGTCATCGTAAAGTTGATGGTTACTAAGGTACGAGCAAAAATACTTTACCGCGCGTTGCTATGAGAGACTTAGAGCCCATTTCTCAATTTTCACCATTGTGATATGATATGAAATGATAAATTTATATCATAGCACTTGTCAATGTCATGATATTATTTGTCAAATGTCAACAAACATATGCACCAAATTCGTATTTTCTTGTTATGCGCAATCATTATTGACAACATGCGGTAAATACATACAATATCACACTTTCTCACCCATTTATTTCAGATCACTATGCAATTGAGAATAGCTCCATGTGACAAAGTGAAAAAAAATTCACTGCATATCACTTCAGTGAAAATTGAGAATTGGGCCCTTAATTTTCTCGCTTAGATAAATACATATTTTTAATGTATTAAAACAATTCTTACGAAATATAAAATATAGGTTATGTTTATTTTTACACTACAAACGTGCTACAAACATTATACCTGAAGTTAGCTACGCTACCAATTTAGTTATTTAATTATATATAACAACTTTATTCTACTGGTGAATGTACATTTAATATAACACATTTCATAATTAACAAACTTATTGGATTTAATTATTGATGGACAATGTTAAAATTGAATATACAGTTTTGGCAGAACTTGAAAACAACTGACCAGGATAAATTAAATTCTGTGATTGTGACACTGCTACTAGAATTTTCAGTTCTTAACTGCTAGTGTTGATTTTAGCATGGAATAAATGGACCAAAGTAAGCTAGTAAAACATTTTCACTGTAATTCTTGATTTTTTTTTTTTAACTTACCATTCAATGGAGAGGTTATAATTCTTTTCGTATAATGCTTTTGATTTTTCTGGTAATACCTTCAAAGAAGCATTTTCCGCCGTTTCAAATATATCTGGAGGAGTGCAGGAAAAATTGAATGTACAGTTTTGGCAGAAAATTAAATTTGGGTAAAGTTCTGTAATTTTTTTTTATTATAAAACCATGTTTCGACAGCGAAGTGCAATATAATACTTATATACTTCGAGCATATATTGACTAGAGACCGCCTTACGGTGTTTGTTGTGATCGGAACATATGCGGAAACCGTGGTGTTTTGCGCACTGCGTATTGAAGCCGTGGTGTATTGCGGGCTGCGTATTATCTTAATATTTGTACTACCTTTTTTACAAATTAATGACTATTTGCTGCTTTTGAATTATGTAAATCACCTTTATTCCCAATAAATTTCAGTCTCGTTACTCTTACGTCATTATTAGCAGGAAACCTAAAACTTACACTTTGTTTAATATATTATTTGTAAAAAAAAATTCCAGTTACTTTCCACATGAAACGAAATATCCGTACTTTCTTGATATTTTTCATTACAATTTGTTATACTCCGAGATATACTCACAAACTACACGCAAAAAATAACGTTAAGTTACAGTAAAATGACAAGTAGTGACATATAACACAACAAAACATTGCCCACAATACACTTTGACTTCCAGCCCCCCATCTATATATCTTTCAATCACAACAACCTATGCATTGGTATAGGATAGTACTTCTCTGGTCAGTATATGCTCGAAGCTTATATAACATAAAATGGAAATGGCAAGAGGTATTTTGATTGCAACAACAGATGTTTTACGTGTGAAAAAAAATATGTATTCACAATTTAACTCAATTAATAAACCATTTTAACAAAACATTACTTATTATAAATATTTAAAATAATTGTGAAGTTGGTAATTATTCTCTACATTAATTCCCAACGAAGACAATGCAAATAGTTGGCCGTGATAAATATCCCCGCACAAATTTGTCTTCCTTAGAAGTGGATGGCTGATTTATCTTGTTACATATCTTCTCTTTCGAAGTGGATGGTTGGCAGTTTAAAATTATGTTTGATATGTCAGTTTTATTGTTTAAACGATCTTGAATATATCGCTCTGCTACGGTGGTAGATTTCCACCCTCCGTAGCGTTTAATAAAAGTCATCTCATGTCCTGTATTAGCCAAGAGAGTGACAGAGCTTCTACGAAAACGGTGGCTCGTGTACCTCAAACATTTCCTTTCCAAGCTATTTTGCAATCAAGATGCGAATTTTGTTGATTCCGATAAGTTGATTAACATACCATTGTTATACTTAAAGAATAATCGACGACTTAAAACATGGGTCGGCCTTAAAACTCTGTATTTACGGTATATCTCAATATATTCTGAATTTGAAACAGTGAAAGTTCGTTCAGAATGTGTTTTCGAATCCGGTATTTTTAAAATCGATATACAGCGTACATCTTCAATATCATCAATCGTCATTTTACCTAACTCTTCGCGACTACAAGCGCCACTAATGTGAAAAATTAGCACAATCTGCAATAAATATCATCAAGTAGGTATTTATCAAGGTATTTATCTACCTAAAATTAAATGGAAATACCTAACTTCTTCAATAAAAACATTTCATCGTCAGCTTTTTTAATAAATTTAATTAAATCTTCTCTTGTTAAAACATTTGATTTCTTCACTCTATACCCAACTGATTTACTTTTGAGATAAGGCACCAATTTTGAAAATTTTCGAAAGTCAATATCTTCCTTTACATTCATAGCTTTGAGCTTGGAAAAGGTTGTCTATAGTCTAGGTGGCTTTAATCTTGTCATCTTTTCTTCTAGATAAGCCAAAACCACGTTTCCTGATACTTTTACCACATTTTTCGACGCGCACCATTTTCGAAATTCAGTATAAGTATTCTCATATTGACGACTTCGTTTCACTCATAATAAGTCCGAAATTGCATCATTTGCAGTTTCGTTTACCTCAGGAGGAGTATCGCTATCACTGATCTTATCACAATCCGTCGCTGTAAAGCAAAAATTGATAATATAGATTCATCGAAGATTCAAATTCGTTGACACTTTATTTATTTAACATTTGCACGTACCAGGCGACTTCATACAGGTAGCAAATTAATATTACTTTGATAGATGTTTACCAAGCAAAACTACAAGCAAAAGATTTTGAATGCTCTGAAATATCAAATTATAATAAATACTTTTTTTTTCTAATTTTTGGTACCTTGTATAAAGATTCTAAATATCGAACTTAATTCGCCTACTCAAGATGTCGAGAATAGGGATAAGTCATGTTCACAATTCTCTTGATTTTAACATTTATTTGGACGTTTCGGAGGTCCAAAAACCTCCATCTTCAGCATTTGACATTATTGTCTAAATTTTTACATTTGATGTTTTCTGGTAAGATGTGTTCTCTTACAAAAACCCGTAAATTTGATAAGAGGGTTGATCTTCACCTCCATCCTGGTTTTTTGAGGGATTAACCCAATAAACAAATAATGACAAACGTACCTGGTACGTACCAGTAAGAGCACAACTTTTAACAATATCCTCCGGATGTAACTAAGATATCGTTGCAGTCCATAAAAAATGGTATATCCCTTTAATGAAATAAATAAGTGTAGAAATGTATGTCCCGTCAACTACGTTGTTAGGATGTAACTAGTACATCATGTAAAGTAAGTAACAAAGGTGTGTTACAAGGATATACTTAGTAAGAACTGACAGTATGTACCTGGTACGAGTGCAATACCATATTCTGAATATATATGCAAATTTATATAACAAAAAGTATATTGTGGATATATGCATATTACATATTAAAGAATATGTAATGTCTGTTTTTGTAAAATATGTACGTAATATATGTGGAATTGTATGTACTGTGTATGTTCATTTGGTACATATAACTAATGTAGATACTTGTTATGATTTATGACGTATGATATGCGTAATCAGTAAACATATAGACCTTTTCAATTTAACAGCTCTCTCTTTTTCTTTCTCCGCAGTAAGTAAAATGGCGCGTATAATTGTCAGCTGGGCTGTAAAACGAAACGTTATAGTAATTAAGGTACCAAGGGTTGTTATAAGGACAATAATGCCTGAGGTCAACAGTGTACTGTCGAGGGCCTCTGGCCCGAGGCGAGTACGTTGACCGAAGGCATTATTGTCGTTTAACAGCCGTCGTGCCTTCAACGTTTTATGTCTTACTATAAATTCTTAATAAACATTTTGTCTGATTAGAATTTATCAAACAAAAATAATAAATCACAAAATTTTAATACAACTTACAAAGTAGCCTGTGAATGCGATTTCTAGGTAATATTTTGTTTCTGTAAACAAAGCATTTTTTCAAACAAAAAATATATTTCTTGTGGTATTTTTCTGTCAATATGGCAATGTTATTGTTAAGAATAAGAAGTATGCTGGTTTGTATTTGTGATGAAACAAATATTATAAACGACTACAATTCACAATGCTTCTTAACCTTAATTGCACTTTATGTTAGTATCAGTATTATTAACCTCAGTTTGTTGTCAACATTACCATAGCAACTTAATACGCCCTAGGGCATTATTTACTCAATAACGGACCTAATGTTGAGGTTGTTATAAAACAATAACATACTAGTAAGACATAAAAAATATTGCAGTCGTAGTCTCGGTAAAATTTTTGCATTGATTAACATTTTATTTTCAATAAAAGCTTTTGTCAGTTGTTCATTTGCTGAATATATTCTATTTCTTTAAGGGTCTATTATTATAAATCATTGTTTAATGTTTATGAAGCGTGATAAAACTTCGTTTATAAATATTATTGTGTGCCAAATTATAATTCAATTATCAATAAAGTATATTCTTTCTTCATGCACAACATACTCCAAATAGACCTTTTCAATTTAACAGTTATCTCTTTCTACATCTGCAAATAGTAAGTAAAATGGCGCCTCTGCAACTGCCAGATGGTTGAAAAATAAAAACTCAAAATATTTCAGTCAATAAAATACCTGTAATCTCGGTGATAATTTGCATTGTTTGACATGTTAGCTTCAATAAAACCTTATTTTGAGATTTTTAAAGTTGTCAAAGACTTTCCTCCATCATGAAACCATGACTACCGCAAGTAGATGGCTTACTAATACATATCTCTTTAAACTAAAAAGGTCTATTAATAATATTTTTGAGACAATTGTTTCACATTGTGGAAGATGTTGGTTTCATTTGTTTAATTTTATTCGGTACTGTTACATAATATTTAAAATATAAAATTATTTTTAACATATTTTAATTCAAGTATACTTATTTGAACGCACACATATGTATAGAGTATAGAACTAACTGAACGACCCCTGCTGCGGCAGAGTACTGAGTGCACAGACGTCGCATATCGCATAGGGTACGTTCAGATTCCTCTGCTATTTACCTAGGTAAAAAACGTCCAGGGAATGACGTCATGTCGAGGTAAAGCCGGTGATTCTGAACGACGATTTTTATTAAGTACAAAATTTGTTGACAGCTGTCAGTGTATCATAACCTTTTATTGAAATCCATTAATTATGGCAATCGGAGCGATAACGAATGCGATAATTTTTTTTTTTACAAAAGTTTATATTTATTGAATACGAAGATGAAGATGATTTTTTAAATTTATTTACCAATATCATCACAATTCCATCGGACAATAAACCAAACAGAATTGAAAATTATATTGAAACAGTGTTACCGGGATATACACGCAGAGAATTTCAATCCCATTTCAGAATATCAGTTGATGCATTTGAATGTTTATGCGAGATAATAGGTGCATTCTTTTTACACACAATCTCAGTTCATCTCAGCTCACCTCAGTTGACTCAGTAATTTTGACAGTTCTATTTGTCCCAACTGAGATGAGATGAAGTGAGGCGGATTCCTCCTCCCTTGCCGATACTGAGCTACCTAGCGGTGTGATGTTTGTTGAGTGTCTCACTTCAGTTGAGGAGTGGGGGTCTTTTTTCAATATTATTTTTTATTTAAAAATGAATATTTAAGAAAGTGTTAATGTTGATGATTTAATATTAATAAGTGAAATTGTATTTCTTTAATTATAAATTTAATAAATAAATTGAATTGTTTTATGATGTTATTTGCAATGAAAATTCGTACAAGGCAGATTTATTCTTTGACATTTCATCGTCTTAGCAGGTCCACCTTGTTAGATATTTAAAATAAATTCGAAAACAAAATGAAAATGTCAAGATACTGATAAATAAAACATATAATAAACATGTATTCCGTTCTTTCTCTAAATTGCGTTCTATTTGCTAAGCAACTATCTCAGCTCACCTCACTTCAATCTCACCTCACTTTGAGAACAAGTGAGGTGAGATATTAGTAAAAAGAATGCAGCTAATAGCTCCACTTTTGCAGTCCCCTTTACAAGCTGGAAGGCAAACGACTGATGCTCGAAAACAAATATTACCAGTGTTATGGTTGTTGTCGACACCAGATTCATACAGGTAAATAAATTTAATTATTATGTAGTATGATGTCACATAAAATGAATGTATTTAATTTTTATTTATAGCTCTGTTGGAGACAGATTCGACATGGGCAAATCCAGTTTGTCAGCATGTTTCATGCGAGTAATTAAAGCTCTAAATCGTATTGCACCTCAAATAATTAAGTGGACTAACGTAGACGAACGAAGAATTATTGAGAGGAATTTTTTTTCTTTTGCTCATCTCGAAGGAGTAATTGGTGCAATTGACGGCACCTATATTCCTATAAAAGCTCCAAAAGAAAACCCAGATCAATATATTAATAGGAAATGTTTTCATGCAATTACTTTACAAGCTATATCAGATGCCAGCATGAAATTCACAAATTGTTTCGCTGGATACCCCAGTTCAGTTGGCGATTTAAGAACATTTTGAAATTCCGACATTTATGAAAAGTTTACAAATGAAACAAATGCATATTTTTCATTGGGAGAATTCATAATTGGGGATAAAGCATATCCTAATTTTAATTGGTGTATAGCACTTTATATTGATAGAGGAAACTTACAGGACTGCCACATAAACTTTAACACCGTACATGCTCAAACAAGACAAGTTATTGAACGATCTTTCACTCTTTTGTTTGGTAGATTCAGGCGTTTGAAATATTTGGACATGAATCGTCATGATATTATACCTGCTACTGTCTTAGCATGTTGTGTGTTACACAATATTTGCTTGGATTTTGAAGATCTTTTAATTAATGATTATTTACAAGATGGGCACAATATGTTAGTAGAAGCTGATGATGTGCAAATAGCCCGTGATCGTGAAGCTATGCAAATGGAAGGATTGGCGAAAAGAAATGATCTTGCAAGAAGATTGTATGAAAATTAAAATGTAAAAATTATGTACAAACTTTTATTTAAAAATCACATTTTATATACAGTCTGTTCTCTGTCCCAATTTATTTAAATTAAGACACTAGCTTATTTTAATCAAGCTTTAAATATTATGAAAAATATTACAATAAATCCATGTTACTGGTAAAAATAAACAAAATGATTGATAGCACAAGCCTTGTTTTAACTAAAACACTGTTTTAAGAAATGTCAAATTCATATTTCAATATTTAATTTTACCCTTATGTTTAAAGAATAATTTTTTTAAAAATATTTGTTTGAATACAAAGTTTGTTCTGCTTTAAAATCATATTTTGATAAATTTGATACTATTTCTTTTTATTATTAAATAATGAAATTTGACATTTTTTAAAACAGCGATTTAGTTAAAACAAAGCTTGTGCTACCAGCCAATATCAATACCGATAAATAAAAATAAACTCGTAAGATGTATTTCTATCACTGAAATATATACTAACTGGAACTCGCATACTCTACCTATCAGCGTACGCTGCACTGAAGCTCATTGAACAATAATGGCTGGTCCACTTCGCGCACGTTCGTGCCGAATCGAACCTAGCCGAATAACTCGTATCATAGCTGATCGCTTTGTTTTCATATTATGCTTCTTTTATTTAAACATGCGCCACACGAAATAATTTCCGTCTACTCACGAACTGTCTCGATGTTTGCCAACTACTCCAGCAGCAGGCTTCCGTCTACTCACGAACTATCTCGATGTTTGCCGACTACTCCAACAGCAGGCTTTCAATATGCTTCACGGTCACGGTTCGTAGGCGCATTCCAGTTAGTATATATTTCAGTGATTTCTATATTTTATCAATTAATTTTTCCATAATTTCTTTGAAGGTATCAATAGCCTTTTCTTGTGTCTTTAAAAAAGCAAATTAAAATGTAAAAATTATGAACAAACTTTTATTTAAATATCACATTTTATATACAGTCTGTTCTCTGTCCCAATTTATTTAAATTGAGACACTAGAAAGAGAAGCAGCCCGGCGCACACAAGTGTTATGCTTAAACTTGGCGATGAGGTAGGTACGGGGGAAAGGGATACCGGTCTATGCACTAGCGCTTAGTAGTTGAAGCGATGAAAAGATTAACTACGATGCGTTAAACGTACACCGCTCCTCCCTCTCCACCTGGCCGAATATATTCGAGTAGACTCGGTAATTCACGATGTTATTCTAGATTTAGGGTCCGCACGCACTGAGCTCCAACACTTCGATACGGCATATTTTCTATTTTCGTTTGCTACTTGATCATAGCGTATTTTTTTGTAAATTAAATTTAAGTAAAAAAAAGAAATTCTTTAATTATTCATGTAAATCAAAATTGTTTTGGGCATATTATTATTAATTTTAATAATACTCGTATTAAAAATTATTGATCACAGATTTTTACCGTTGCGGATAGTAATAGTACATTATACATGAGTGGTTTCGCATGATAAAAATATCTGTTGTGACCAGCACACTACCACTAATCATTTCCATTTTATGTTACATAGGTATAAAATTTAACACATCTTGTTCACACAAACAATTTGAAGTTTACGGGTATAAATTTTCATTTTAGATGAACATAATACTTCCGGTTTAACCCGAAGTGGTATCAAGTTTCTTATTTTAAATGGAAAACTCTGTATATTTGAACATTTTTGAATTCTTCGGTAAATTCTGAATACTGTGATGTGCGAAACGACAAATTTTGCAGTAAGAAATAATAATAATAATAAAAAAAAATTGGTTGTGGCCATTATTAACATCTTTTCTGATTTCATACTTTTCGAGATATTTTTGTTGTTGTAATTTCCAAGCATTATATTTTAATTATTTATTATTCCATGTTAATGTAGATAGTACAATTCAATATTTTTAATTGGGTGAGTTTTCATGTTATTTTGTCAAAATTTTAAAAAACATTGTTCTAGTTTGCAGCAAAATTTCAAAATTTGCCTTGTTTTATAAATTAACGAGAAATTCAAAAATGTAAAAATATACTGATGTTCCATTTAAAATAAGAAAATTGGTGCCACTTCAGGTTAAATCAGAATGATATGTTTATCATTTATCTTTCTATAAGAATGATGCTAGGTATATTAATTTTATTCATATAAATTTTCAGTTAGATATAAATAAAAAAGTTAATAGGAGCGCCGCGCTTTTTGGGGACACCTGGTATACGAAGGACGCACATTTTGAAGTTTTTTACAGGAATTTAGTTGAAATGGCATCGTAAGGCATCAATAATAAGTATTCACTGTATATCACGGTATCATTATATGTATTACGTACCTGTATAAATTTTAACAAATATATAAATTATACAAAACTCAAGTATAAACAGAAAAATAATAATAATCGACTATAAAATACGAGATAAAATACAATAAAATTGAAATATTTACCATATGTTATACATGTTGAAGAATCTTTAATTTGCCTTTATTAGGAAAATGGAATCTTTGAGACTCCCATTTTAAACTATATTTAATTTTAACATTTAATAAATGTTTTAATATGTACATTCTATGTTCCACACATGTAGTTGTGAACCAATTTGGAAAATCTACATTAATTTTTTCTATTGTCAAATTAATTAAAGTCTGTTTAACCTTTTCCTTATATTTTATGTCGTTAAAATGTCTTTCAAATATTAAGATCTGTAACTGTACGATCTTTAAGAAAGGCTCGCTTGGGATTTTTAGATATTTTGGTATATTTTCATTATTATCATAATCACGAAACACAGTTAGTAAAAAATTTTTGTTATCTAAATTTCCTTCTGTACATGATAAATTTTTCTCACACGTATCACATCTAAATTTTTTGAAACATGAATGTACTAAATAGCCTGCAAAATAATTTATTGAACACTGTTCTAGTGAAGAAGATGAGGTAGCTGTTTCTTTTTGTTCTGTTGCAGACGGACTAGGCATAGACATAAGATCATTTTGGCACATTGTTTCAATGTCCTTTTCATTAAAATCTGTTCGTAACTGTACCCCATCCCCATGTACTGTGTCAGACTCTGGTGTATTGTTTTCCGATTCATCAAGAATAATTGCTTCATCTTCATCATTTTCACAATTTGGACTGTCCGGAGTAGACATTAGTCTTACAAATATATTTTGTTGTAAGGCTGTTCTAAATTGTTTTGTTGTTGGATTGCTGTTGGAACCACATCTGTACTTAATAACTGAGAATAAATTTTCTATCGGATCTTGATTCAGACGTGATGTTAAAAGATAAGAAAAGCTTTCATTGTTAAGATCAGTCCATAGATTTAGCACCGCATTAATTGTCTGAATTAAACCGTCAAAGCAATAAATTTTATTGTTTTCTTTGTTGTTTTTAGTAAATGTTTTAAATGTGCTTACCCAATATACAGATTTCTCTAAAAACTCTACTACACCAGTTTTTAATGAGGATAGTCCACACGCATTTGGATTTCTATCATTAGCGCGCTTACTATTCAACGCATCAAATATGTCATTCATTTGTTTTACGAAGCTGGCTGTATTGGGCGCTGTTTTACTAGTTAGTTGTTTCGTAGCAATAGCGGTATATACATAAATAAAAGTAAATAAATATATCATCACGGTATATTACCCATTTCTGGGTGTGCCAGTATCTACAACACATGTAGACATCGGTAATGATGACGATATATTTTACCGTGTGGGCGCTTACTAGGCGTCACCTCACGGGCACTCATAGCTGGTGTGGAAAGTGCACCACAGGGGTCACTTTTGTATAGTTTTCAAATAATTTCGGAATTATTAGAAAGTGAGAAAAAAGTTTCATATAAAAATTTAATGCTTTTTTATGATATATTTACTGGCATAGGCAAAATTTTGTTTAATCACTTTTTTTTGACAGTATTTCTACGATTCTAATACAACATGGCATCTTTCTCAAAAACAGTTGAAGATCGGACTCATGTTGATTAAGCTTTTTTTACTCATTTTGGTGAGTATTGTATGCCCTCATGATTTGTTACACTTATTTTTAACACCCTGTATATATGTTAAATTAATGTTCGAAAAAATCTTATACCAAACAAGTAGAAAAATGTTATAACTAGTTGCTAAAGCATATGAAAGTAATCAAAATATTTTTACCTTTAATTTGTATGAAAAGAAGTAGCGTTCCTCAAAAAACTAATTAGAAAATAAATAACTACAAATATTAACACAAAAACAAAATGAATAATAGTTTATGACAATTAAAGCAAAATGGAATATTAAACTATCCAACCAGCAAGCCATGTAAATTCTACTATTCGTCAAAAGAGTGCGCCAGGTGCCTCTTTCAATTAAGTTACCTTGCCACTCACTAGATGGCCGACAGTAGCGCCTCTAAGCGGAAAGCAAGATTTTCACATACGGATCGCGCCATATGGCTAATAATCTTACACTAGCTTATTTGAATCAAGCTTTAAATATTATGAAAAATATTACAATAAATCCATGTTACTGGTAAAAATAAACAAAATGGTTGGTAGCACAAGCCTTGTTTTAACTAAAACACTGTTTTAAGAAATGTCAAATTCATATTTCAATATTTAATTTCACCCTTATGTTTAAAGAATATTTTTTTAAAAAATATTTGTTTGAATACAAAGTTTGTTCTGCTTTAAAATCATATTTTGTTAAATTAGGATACTATTTCTTTTTATTATTAAATAATGAAATTTGACATTTTTTAAAACAGCGATTTAGTTAAAACAAAGCTTGTGCTACCAGCCAATATCACTACCGATAAATAAAAATAAACTCGTAAGATGTATTTCTACATTTTATCAATTAATTTTTCCATAATTTCTTTGAAGGTATCAATAGCCTTTTCTTGTGTCTTTAAAAAAGCAAAGTGTCTCTCTTCTCTAGCTTTCTCTCGCAATTTCATATTTTCCTCGTGTTGCATTAAATGTTGTAAAAATTTACTTTTTTTTGGACTATTTTTTGTTCCCAGCTTCATTTTTTTTGCAGGACTATGTTCTGCTTCGTCTGCTTCTAATACTTCTTCTTTATCTTCTGCTGGTTCTGTGGAACACATAGGTTTTGAAGAAGATGCAAGAGCAACAGGTTTAACGTTAGGATCTTTTCCAAAAATTCCATCCATTACATCAAAATATTCAAATTTAATTGACTTCGCTCCAGAAGATTTTTCACCCATATTTTCTTTTTTTTAAATATATTTTGCTTTTAAATATTTAAATTTATTTTTACACTGTTCCCAGTTGTAATTTTTCATTCTTTGTGCAATTAAATGCCATACTTTGTCATTTCTCATTGTAGTTGATTTAAATAAATGCATATGTAATTCATACTGTTCTATCAATAATAATGTGTCTTCTCTAGACCCTACGTTTCTACCACTTGATTCATTCGATGATGATGGTGCTGATGTAGGAAGTTTTATTCCAAACAACTCCTCAACACCTTTCGAATCAATATACATCAAATTCCCATCTGTTAAAGAAATGAATTAAATTAATACCAATTTTATTTTCAATATTATTAAAACTAACCTGCATCTTGAATTAATATCTGTTGTTCCTCGTTCATTATCATATTATTGCCATCGTACACAAGTGTGTACGTATTTGTATTAGCATTGACGCTCATTTTAAGAAGAAAAATTAAGAAAATAAAAAATTAAGCTTAAAGATTTACAACTTAGTATATTACCACAATAAACATATGTGCGAAAGTGAACTTCAATGTTTAAATAGATGCAACATACTGCGCATTTCACACAAATGTTACCTACGTCTCCGAGTAAGGTATAAAGTTGTTGCCCGGACGTTACCCCGAAGGTGATTCGGAACGCTATTTTATTTTATACAGACAAATCTTACCGCAATTCTGAACGGTTCAGAGTAAAAATTGTTTCCCCGGGTACACCCGGGCGTTGAATCGGAACGTACCCCTGGTGATAGAGAGTTGTCAGTTATTGGAGACGTATTATTCATTTGTTCATTATTTTGAGTGCGTGGAAATTATTACATTTATGAGTGAGTATAATAACTATTATTTTTAATATTGTTTTCACTGTAATATGATAACTTTTCTTTTGTGTTGTGTAACTTAACCTATATTTACTCGAATGTTTATGTTTCTGCAAGTTTTGGCTGGTATTTCTTTGTGAAGTGTCTAATCAGTTGTATTGTTGTAGAAATTAATTTAAAGTATTTTACACAAATGGAGAAAAAAATTTTTAGTGAAATTTCGTATCGACAAAAACGTCGCAGAATCGTAAATGCTATTCGCGATATTAGCGACGATAATTCTACGTATATTGGTGTACTGACTACTGAGACTGAGAGCAAAATAATTGATAATGATTGTGATAAAAAAAAAAATAATGAATTATGATGAAACTGGTGTAAATAATATTACGTGTTCCCATAAACCTGAAGAAGAAATAGGTACAGGTGTGCATTCATCTAATAATTGTTATGAAGATAACGACTTACAATCTTCACAATTATCTACCGTTTCTCCATTAGACAAACTAGTTTTTGATTTACGTATGTGGGTGGTAAAATTTAATATATCGCATGCTGCTTTGTCAGTCTTATTGACTGTTTTAAAATCTGTACCTATTTTTAGTGATCTTCCTTGTGATGCTAGATCATTCATGGGAACACCAGTAAATACAAATAAAAATATTTTGAATGTAAATGGAGGTGAATTTGCTCACTTTGGTCTTCGCAAAAATCTTGAATTATCAGTAAAAAAATATTACAAAAATATACCGACTAAAATTAAAGTAAATATTAATATTGATGGACTGCCTTTATGTAAAAGTTCTGGTAGCTAATTTTGGCCGATATTAGGAGCCATTGTAGAGGATTTTAATACAGAACCATTCGTTATTAGTTTGTACCATGGAATGAAAAAACCCATTTGTAGTAACACATTTTTGGAAAATTTTGTTCAGGATGTTATAAAAATTTTAAAAGACGGAATTAAGGTAGATGAGCATTTTATAGAAGTAAATAAATTAATTTGTGATGCTCCTGCCAAAGCATACGTAAGTGGTGTTAAGAGCCATACTGGATATTTTGGCTGCACAAAATGTATACAAGAAGGAGAATTTATAGAAAATCGAATGACATTTCCAGAAATAAATTCTCAACTACGTACAGATGAAACTTTTAAGCTAAGAATTCATTGCGAACATCATAAAACAAATTCAATTCTCGAAAACATTATTGGCATGGTTTCACAGCAACCAATTGATTATATACATGCTGTTTGCTTAGGTGTAATGAAAAAATTAATTCAATTTTGGGTTTCTGGCCGCCAAGATGTTAGATTGAAATCAGATAACATTCAAATTGTATCTTAAACTTTAATTTCATATGGGAAGTGTATATGTGATGAATTTTCAAGGAAACCTAGAAGTATAACAGAGATTGATCGCTGGAAAGCTACAGAACTTCGACAATTTTTATTATATACAGGCCCCGTAGTATTAAAAAATATGTTGCCTCAAGATTACTATGACCACTTTATTGTATTGAGTATTGCTATAAGAATTTTAGCGGATGATAACCTTCATTTAATTTTAAATGACTATGCCAAGACATTACTTGATTGGTTTGTAAAACAATATCCTGTTCTTTATGACAAATCACATGTTACTTATAATGTACATAATTTAATACGTTTACCAGCAGATGTGCAATTGTACGGGCTACTTGACAAATTTAGTGCATTTAAATTTGAAAATTTTATGCAAAAGATCAAGAAAAAAATAAAAAATTCCGGAAAACCTCTACATCAATTTTGTAATCGATTACATGAAGAACAAGCACTTCCTATAAAAAAATATGAGTATAAATCTTTTCCCATTTTTATTAGACATAAAGATTGTAAACAGACTATAAAAGAAATAATATTTCCTGGATTTACACTTTTTTTCAAAAAATTTAATAATATTTTTGAAAGCACCGATGGACAAGTATACGAAATTATTCAAATGACATGTGAAGGAACGGAAGCAGCAAATATTATTTTGTTTGTGAAGAAGTATATTGTACTAGAACCCTTTTTTAAATATCCCTTCAATTCAACTAAATTGGGTATTGCGATATTTAAAGAACAAAGTTCAACTGAAAAAATTACAATAGATAAAGTAAAAAGAAAATGTTTAAAACTTCCACTTCCCGACAATGAAGATACGTTTATTATTATTCCGTTAATTCACTCACATTTTGTAAATTAAAACTGCAGAAATATAAATATTCATTTATCATTCAACAAAAATGATGATCAGATATTAAGGTAATTAAATATAAATATTATATTTTATGTAACAAAAATAATCACAGATTAAGATGTCTGCATTTGCTGTCGTGAGATTTGAGGACGAAACAGCATCGGAAATACCTACAAGCTGGTTATGCGATGAAAATAAATTCTGTCGCTGGCCTAATACAAAAAATGTATAATTTTTCATAAATAAGTCAATAAAACCCTTAGATTCATGGCAAAAACACAAAGTTACCGTGGAAACGTTTTGCGGTAAGTTTGAAATAAATTTAATTACTGTTACACTTTATTAATGTCTTATACTACAGATAATGTTGAAACAGCACGCAGAAAGGCTGAAGATATTACATACACTGATACAGAAGAAATTACCGGAAGTAAAAAAAAAAGAAAAGCCTCAAAAGCAAATATGAATTTCGAGGAACAGAGTTCAAGCGATAGTGATAGTGCAGAGAAGCGTAGGCGTAAGCATAAATAAATTACCAAAAAATAATCAATTATATTTATAGATTCATAAACATGTTATAGAAACTCTGCCACCGGCACCTGCATTTCCGGAAGAAATAATACAAGACATAGATATAGAATGTCTACTTGTTGACATATTACCATATTCTCAAAGTGAGTCAACAATATAATTCATTATTTTTATATTTATATTTTTTATAGACGTTTCAACGCCAACTACATCCTATTCTATAGTATCAGCTAGATCACTGGTTGATAGTCGAAGTAACTACATGTGTTATAGGTACTAGTTCTCCTTATGTACTAATGTAACTTTTTTCTTTTAGTGTCCAAGGCTATAGACAAAATTTTGGCTACCGTAACGGAATTAAAATTTGAAATGCAAGAAATGAAAAATAAACTAAATTTAAATAATAACGGACCTACCATTTCAAATTATAATGAAATTTTAAATTTGTTGCCCATTAGAGATTTACTGCAATATGAAAATTTCAATTTATTTTTAGATGACATTGATAAGACTTCCCTATTTGTAAGTATTGCATATTACTATCGATCGATTATATTTTCATGAAATATTTGTACCGTGCACCTCGCGGGCACTCATTGCTGGTGTGGAGAGTGCACCACCGAGGTTAATTTTGTGCCAAATAAAATTCGAAATGTTTGGCGTCGGTCGGGATCGAACCCGGGTCCCCAGGTTCGCGACCAGACACTCAAGGCACACAGCCTCGAGACCCCATAAAAAAAAATAAAAACAATAAATAAGATACCTACATTATTAATAGGAACAGTACTTGCGATCCATAGGAGGGGCATCGTGCAAAGACAATGTGGGGAGGATACTCCGAAAAATATTTTCCAATGAATTTGCCGTAAAATGCTCGTGGTTAGGGCTACGTAACAATATAAAAATACAAAATACCAAGTGCGAAAAAATAATTAGAGGTATACATTCTTGAAATATTCAATTACTAATATATTATTGTATAAATTGTGTAGGTGTTGTTTTAAGCTCACACAAATCTAGTGAGAAAGAATATGAGTATGCAGCGTCGGAGTGGCTTCGACATGCCAAACAGAGTTTATCTCGTGAAAAAAGTGTATAATTGTTATTATAATGCCCCATTATAATTATTATAGAATAATTTTATATTAAAGTGTATAATACACAATTTTTTTTTAATAATAAATATTATTTTCAATAATTAAATATTTTATTTAAATATCCCATCCTAAAAATATAAAGCATGTACGACGTACTTACTTTAACTACGTACAGTAGATGTTCTAGTAAGTCCTTCTTAAGTAAGTAACATAATTTTGTACAATGTACATATTTAGTAATGTATGATGTATGTACTTTTCAGTACGTACAATAGATATTCCAGTAAGTCCTTCTTAGGTAAGTAACAAAATTTTGTATCATGTACATAATTTTGTAATGTAATATATATATATATATATATATATATATATATATATATATATATATATATATATATATGTACTTCTGAAATATGACTGCTACGTAATTATGCAGAGAACAAAGTCTGACATTAGACTTTACATGTAAGTTAAATGGAAGTTACATGGTACATAACATGGTACGTGGATGTATGATTGTTTCATACTTGTTACATACATATAATAAAACAGTGTTTGCTGGGAAGGCTTGAAAAGAATTTTTTTTTAAATAATGAAAGTGACCGACACTTTTGTTACCTCGACCACATGGTGACAGATTTGAATTTAAATTTAAATTGTCGGTTACTTTCATTATTTAAAAAAGAAATTTCTATTCAAGCCTTAATCCCTCAAAAAACCAGGATGGAGATGAAGATCAACCTTCTTATCAAATTTACGGGGTTTTTGTAAGAGAACACATCTTACCACAAAACATCAAATGTAAAAACTTAGACAATAATGTAAAATGCTGAAGATGGAGGTTTTTGGACCTCCGAAACGTCCAAATAAATGTTAAAATCAAGAGAATTGTTAACATGATTTATCCCTCTTCTCGACACCTTGAGTAGGCGAATTAAGTTCGACATTTAGTATAATAAATACTATAAATATCTCAAAACTACTTTTGGTACGGAAGAATAATGAAATTGAGGTTTATCAATTATTATTAGAATTATTGCTCAAATAAGAATAAGTAATAAAAGCAAAATAATATTTCTTTATAAAAATATAAAATATATAATTGATACGGAATTAATATGCACAATGTGTAATACTCAAGAACAAGAGTCAGTATTTCATTTCTTTGTAAACTGCCCAATTTTCAAACCTTTAAGAAACATTTATTTGCAAACGTATTTAACTCATATACATGAGCAAAATATATATAAACTTTTTTTCAAATTTAAACAAAGATATAATAAATAATATATTCTACTATATTGTTAATGCCTTAAAGACTCGAAGTTTCATAATCAATGAATAAACTTTTATAGCTTCAAACAGCTTTCTATTTATTATTTGTTTATAGATTATGATTGTTACTGTATTCTTTTCATTTTACGTATTCAAAAATTTAATATTGGTATAAAAAATGGTTTTTATGATTGTTAATTCTTTTTTCATATCATCTATAAATTCTAATGTTTTGAAAACCGATACAAAAATTGTTAATAGTTGATAATTTGTTATTTTAGATGACACTATTTTAAACCGGAGTTATAAGGGACAGATGAATTTACTTCCTGAGTAAATATATTTTATTCGTCCAATTAATAGCCGACTTATCAGTACTATCATATATGCCACAAATTTAGCCAATTTGATTCGTTTATGTTATTTTTGCGTTTTTATACGCAGGTGAATTTATTCTGTCCCTTATAAACCCGGGGGTTAAGGGTTTACATTTATTATGTTCTAAATAGGGAGTTACATATGTAATTAATTTATATTGCACTGTATTAATATACAAATTGTTAATAATATAAAATATTTTTTTCATGTTTTCATAAATAATACAAGGTTGACGCATGGTTATCATCTAAGTAGGGATAACGCTCCTATGTGCAACAGATGTGATGTTATAATTACTATACATCACATCCTTGTTGCATGTCCAGAGTATGACCAAATCAGGCAACTTTATTAAATTGACCAGAACCTTTCTCTTATTTTGACAGATCATAACAAGTTAAGGAATATTTTGAAATTTTTGAAAGCAGTGAATTTATATGACGATATTTAAAATTCCAAGTTTTTCTTCAAAAGGGTAAATTAATTACATTTATATTGCTAATTTCAAATTTTTGTAACATTATATTGTGTATTGTCAAACCTTTATTTATATTGTTGTGTTATTTATTGTTATAAGTTATAGTTTTATATTCTTGTATTGTTATTTGTATAGTGTTATTGTTAATTTGTTATAGGGTAATAACCTTTGTAGTTGAAGCCCAATAAATTAATAATAATAATAATAATAATAATAATAATAATAATAATAAATAATTCATTAATGTAAAAAATGTCAAATCTTCGTATAAGATGTAATCTTGAGATCAGATCTATCATAGTAGCACTGGGATAGGGTGGATTTTATTGTTAAATATTTGATAAGGAAATTTATATTGTTGCACAAATTTTATTGTAACAGATTATCAATATTATCCGTATATTCTATTTTCAACGTCTGTCAATGTTATATTTTAATAATATAATTGTCATTTTATAATCTATAATTGAAAAATCAATATTCGACTGTGTGTTAGGATGGAGGTAGATACAGGAAAGTAAGAAATCTTCGGACTTTCAGTCAATTAATAAAATTTATTCACGCCGACGTTTCGACTATACTATAGTCTTCTTCAGGGCTAGAATGGTCAGTTGAAACAAGGAAACCACATGTGGATAAAATAACATACAGCACGGACAATTAAAAAAAATAAATAAATAAATATGAATAAATAAATAAATAGTTAAAACCAACATATCACAGAGAGAAATTCGTCTAAAATTAAAAAACTTGTCTTTGATGAATGCAATATTTATGGAACTACAAATAACTAGTTAATCTTACTTTCCTGTATCTACCTCCATAATCTATAATGTCTATATATTTTTTTGTCACCATCACCAACAAATATTTACTGTTGTTGTTCATATGTTCCATGCAAGTGTTCAATTTTAATTACTTTATTCATTATTTTAATGTGCGGGCAATAAGTAATTACTTGTAATCTACAATATAATTCTTTTATAATTAATATATTATATATACTATTTTAATATAAAGAAACGAATGGAAATATGTATGATAAAACTTAATGACTGGCAGTTAAAATTTTAGGGATTATACACATTCATTTTATATTGCATGCTTTTTACATCTTGCTAAGAGAGGTATTGGATTCATGTTAAAAATCGCACCAGATTTTAATGAATAAGCACGAATTACAATGTCTGTGTGTGCGTGGTGTGGATGTGTGTTTGTGTGTGTGTGTGTTTGTGTGTGTGTGTTTGTGTGTGTGTGTGTGTGTGTGTGGATGTTTGAGGGATGATTCCTTAAAAACTATAATACTTAAGACCAATTTAACTACATGTTCCTTAATCTGGTACTAATGGCAAGAGCTGAAAAAGTTTTAGTAACAATTTAACAATCTGAAGTAGTAGTTTCTTAAAATAATCTTCTAAATATTATTTTTTGGAAATTTATGTTATTACAAATGTTAAAGTATATAAAATTCTCTATCCAATACATTGAACATTTTTATTATATCTCCTATAGATTTAGAGATAGAGAATTATAAATTTATAAAATAATCCACTGTATTAAACAACTCATGGAAACCAGTTGAAAAGTTAAAATGTTTGTAATTGACATAAATGTCACTGGTTATAAAAGCTTTTATTTACCAGTCATAAAACCCCAGGCATTGGGTAAAATTTGACCTAAAGAATCTGTATCTTCCTGTTTACGTTCATTCCTCCATCTCAGGCACAAACCTAAGTAGAAACCCGAACCATTCTATCGCCCTCTCTTGGTTAATATTATAAGCAAACATGAAATAGTTCATGGCTTGGCCGATATTACTTCGTGTCGCTTTTTCGAAACCCCCCCCCCCCCCTAAGATGCGGGAACTTTTACTACACTTTTCAAATTTATTATGGGTTTTTTGCTGCAATTCCCAACAGATGTTGGATTTCGCCATTTTAACCATGTAAAACACTGATAAATGTAATTTAAACATAATCTAAATGGTAAGTTGAAGAAGCTTTGCCGTCCATGTTATATTCGTCTGCAGCTGTAGTTGCCATTTTATCGAAGGGAACCTTCCTTTTACGTTTCGTTTCGTGTCATACTGATACGAATTACTTTCACACAGTTCTACAGCTTCGACTTCAAACAAATCAAAGTCATCTCTAATCGAATTCAAATAATCACATAATGCAGAATACAACGTAATAATTGTATCTAAATCAATTTTCGGCGTTTGTAATTTTCTATTAATTTGATTGAATCTGTTTAAAACTTTTGACCAAAAGCAGACCATTATAGCTGTTTCAATATGGCTTAATTTTTCGTGCATATTCTCAGCTTCCACTCTTGTGTCAGGTTTTTCACTGTCGCTTTCAGATATTTCCAGAAAAGCATTCAGAATTTCTTTGTAAGAAGTGATTAAAGCCTTAGAAACCTCCGCACAAGCACTTCAGCTTGTAGATGAGTGTTTTCACTGTTGGCTTTGTACTTACTTTTGACATTAAAATATCCCATCCATGTGTAGAGGAAAAGAAAAATTTATAGAGCGTCTGCTCCAATCCAAAAAATGTGATGGCAGGCTTACACAGACCTACTGCTGATTTGCCCACTAGATTTAGGGAATGCGCAGCACAAGCTACATACGTAGCCAATGGGTTGTGTTCTCGGATTCTGGCTTGCACACCCGAGTACTGTCCTGACATATTGGCAGCGTTGTCATAACTCTGGCCAAGACAGTTGGCAAGGTCAATTCCCATTTTGTTCAAAAAGGCACAAAGAGCATCAACAAGTTGCTGGGCCTGTATGACTAGTGTTTGGCAAAAATGTCAGGAATCGTTCCACTGGAGACCCAGAACTCGAATTACTTATCAATATTAATAATAGGTTCTCCATTATTTAACAAAATTTTGAAAGTCAACAAACGATTCCCCCAGAACTTTTCTTTGTCAACTTAAAATAAAATCAGAATTATTTCAGATTTATTTTAACAATATTAACATATCACACTCGCGCCTTGAAGTTTAACATGAGATTTGCATAAAGAAAGATTTTATGAAAATCACTTTATAATGTATAGTCTGGAAAATTTATTTTGGAAAGCCTTAGGAATGCAGGTCGATTCACAATTCCTACAATGCGGTATGTTAAATATATACTTTTTCTTAGATACCGCACTGCGTTAAAAGTAAAATAGTGATTTATGACACTTATATTCAAGCAGTTCTCTTTGCACATAGGCGTGCATATATTTTCTTACTGGCAATAAGAAATCTACAAATGATTAAATTTTTTGAATATATATTTCAGATATTACATATAACATGTTAGTAAAGTAAACGTATTGACAAATATTTATATTTTGTAGCTAGTAGTAAACTTGTAATGTACATTATAATATAAGCTAAAATCTGCTCGTAATTATAATCTAAACTTAAAGACAAGATTTAAACACAAATTACAAGAAAAACCCTTATATAAATTATGCAAAGTGATTATTATACGAATAATATCAGTACATATGTATTTTATTTTATTTATTTTTTAATTTGCTTTTC
Organism: Ophonus ardosiacus; assembly: GCA_943142095.1. Classification (NCBI taxonomy): domain Eukaryota; kingdom Metazoa; phylum Arthropoda; class Insecta; order Coleoptera; family Carabidae; genus Ophonus; species Ophonus ardosiacus. Next base: position 22,571,620 of record OW964834.1, on the reverse strand, counting down.
GTACTTGACACTGTTGTATTATTATTTTTAAATGTAATAAATAAATTATTATTTTCTTCACTGTTTGTAGATTTATTAAATCGATTTTTTTCCGGCGCGCCTATGGTTTTTATACCTTTACCACAACCAAAGAGAAATCCTTTATTACTTCAGCTCGCCAAGTAATATTGTCCAGACTATAGTTCTACATTTGAATGTTACATATGAATTTTTCTTCATATTTTTTTTCTACATCTATCATTCTACATAAATTTATTCTACTAGTACATGCATCAGTTTCACTGTAGAGAAATATGTGTGAAAAAATTCAGTTCTACATGCAGAAATGGCCGAAGAGTTTATTCTACATAAATTTATTCCGCATACTATCTTACACATTGTGTAGAATATTTCGACATGGGATCATTTTTTTAGCTATGAAACTGTATTGGCGAATGTAGAAAAAATGTATGTAGAATAAATTCATGTAGAAAAGAATGTGTGCTCCGAAAATAACAATTTTGCGCAAAATGAGAATTTTTACAAATGGAGTTTTTGATGTTTCAACTTGAAACACTTCCCAAAAATTTGATTTGAAACTTAGGAGCATTTTTTTGAAAATTTTCAGAATTTGATCTACTTTAAGAACATCGTAGTAGTTTACCGTTAATAATTTTTTCACGAGCATTTTGGACGCGATTGTTACAAAATCCTTGTGCAAATCGCATGTTAACTTCAAGCAGCGAGTGCGACGGATTAATATTGTTCAAAAAAATCGAAAATATTTCTGACATTAGTTTTAGTTGATAAAGAAAAGATCTGGGGGGATCATTTGCTGAATTTCACAAATTTGTTAAATAACGGACACCCCAATCAATAAGCATCTCGCATATTTACAAGTAATTTGTCCTTATCTACGTTATTTTCAGTATTGGGATTGATTTCCTTCGTAGGCTCATTTCATTGATGTTTTTCTTCGGCACATTCTCCTGATCCTTTAAATCATCGCATGTCCTAGCTTTAAAAGCCTATTTTCTACGATAGAAGTAGAAGTGGAACTGGATCCGGAGCTCGTAACAGGCGTAGGAGAATGCTGAGATAAAGGACCAGAAAAAAATTGTCTGAGGTTGGTGTCATTTTCAGAAGCTTTTTTTTTCTAATTTCTCTTTGGCACGCTGTCTGAATTGCGCCCCGCTCGGTTTTTTACTTGCTATATAAAAGTGAGAGAATTGCGACTATGCAACTAAATGTCGACGGAATAAGATTACACATACACTACCTAGCTGACGAGTACATAGACTTCCTAAAACTTCAATTTTCCAGATGTCCGAAAACGGTGACAACCGAACACGCTTAGTTTTATATCCAAGAAACTTTTGAAATCCATATTACGCAACTAAAATTTTGTGACAAGTGACCTGTTGTATTGTATTGAATTATATTTTTAAAAATTACCTATGTATTTAAATTTACAAATTATAATAATATTGTAGTAGATTTGCTTGACCGTATGTCAAAATTTTTATTATAATCTTGTTGTAAATTTCAGAATCAGAAAAATTTAAATCTATATTATGTACAGTACATGGTTGAAGAGAAGCAAAATGTATGAAGTATGAATTTTCTACGTTAGTAACATATTGCTAGCAATTATTCCAAACTTCTGGACTTATTTTTTCTACTTCTTTTCCAAGTATCACAGAAGAATTAACCTGTGTTGATTTGTTAATCTACCGCGGGACATTAACATGTCGTTAATCTTAAGCAGATTAAAATATTCTGCAATTTGTAAAACTAATTATTATTGTTACTAAGAAATAACTGTTTAGCGATTAAATCGTGCATATAAAAATAGGGTGTAGTCTGATTTTTATTTCAGTTTAACTTTACTTAGTATACCACAGTACACATTGTGTTAAGATTGATATTTGATTGTGTGATCTGTGCTAACTTCTTCTAACAAGAAAATGCTAATTTGGAAATATTGGAATGTGAAAGTGTGCTTGCAAAAGCAAATACATCTGAATGTGAAAATTTTCGTCCGTATTTGCACAGACACAAACAACAAATTGTTATTAATATGTATAACATTTTAAAAGCTGATATTTGAGCAACTAAAGATTAAATAAAACCGCATATTTGACTAAGGTACTGATATATTTCTAAAATAAATTTATTTCTAATAACTCGTAATTTTAAAATATAGATATCTGTATTTTTATTTAAACTATATTTTTATAGGTATCAAAAAATACCGCACGGACGATTACTGAAGAAGGTGTTGTGACTACGAAATGAAAAAGAAAGGATTGTGGTATTACACGAACAAATTTGGATAATTTTTACCACAATTTTTTAATAAGGAAAATATATGAAGATTACGGTAACAACATAAGCCTTACTTTATCTTCGTTAACGAATATATTAAGAAAAGAATGCGGCTGTAATATTTCAGGAAGCTCAGTACATGTTTATTTGAAGAGTATGGGCTTTTCTTATAAAACTTTGGATAAACGAAGAACAATCACGGAATCCCGAAGTATTTCAAAAATGCGAATAAAATTTTTAAATATTATCCCATCTGCTTGTACGCGAAAGGCTGATATACAAATTTTTTTATTTAAAAACAATATAGAATTTCCAGAAAAAGCATTAAAAAATGAATTACTGGAGCTTATTAGGAAAAATGATTTTCCAAAAGTATATGCCGTTGATAACATGGCAAAAGAAACAGGTCACACTATTGTACGTTTGCCACCGTATTATTGTATTTTTAACCCGATAGAATTAGTATGGGGTCAACTTAAAACAAATATTAGGAGGAAAAATGTTTCGCCACAGCTTAATTCTTCGGTAATTAGTTTCATTAAAGAAGAAGTACAAAAAATAAGCCAAGAACATTGGAATAAATGCCAGGAACATGTTACTAAGTTAGAAAATTACTACTTTACACATTTTGCATCTGTTCAGCCATGTATTATATATTTAAATTCTTCAGATTCTGAAACTAACAGCGATGATTCTGATTAAAAACTAAGTTTTTTTTGACATACGGAAATAGGCTTCCAGGGGAAAACCACGTAGTAAAAAGGGATAACGGGCTGATAGTAGTACCTCATGGGTGGTCAAGGAAATCTACTACAATATTATTATAATTTGTAAATTTAAATACATAGGTAATTTTTAAAAATATAATTCAATACAATCCTGTACCTCGTGCATATTTACATTTTGGCATTACCAGTTGCTCAATTCAGTAATGAGCGTTCATTGTAAATTTTTATTTAAAATTAATGAGGAACTCTTATATAAGGGAAAATGATTTCTAATGTTAAATGTTTATGAGCCGGTTTTTATTTCTGTATATGCGAAATGCAAACATTTGCGAATGTCAAACCTTTAGAAATACATATGTGAGTGAGAAACAATGTCAAATCTTCAATGATTAAAAATCCTGGCAATGCTAATAATAGCAACTTTTGAGTTGAAGTTTAAGACTATTTTATATCATACTAGCGGAATCCGGCAAACATTATTTCGCCGTACTCTACATTTTAAATAAGTAGTTTTCTTTATAATTTCATTTTAATTTTAAACAATAAATCTAAATTACATTTTTTTATTTATAATGCTAATACTATTATTATTTATTTTATTTTTAGAAACGTACCTATAAACCTTTCTTGCAACCTAATATATGCTGTGAATATGGACTCAAACAGTCGAATGATTTGGCAGTGATTCTATGATACACAAAAGCACCAAGGATTTTATATATTAAGATAAAAATGGATGTAAATGATCCATGCTAAGATTAGAACTTTATGAATTAAAATATTTCTCTGTCGCACCCAAACTCAACAAACTAATAGCACGAAAACTCCTACATTCACTTGAGGTATCTACTATCTTTGCTTGCAATAAAAACAAATAACAACAGAAATTAGCTATTCTTTAAGAAAGATATTAATTCGAAAATCAGATATTTATTTCCAAATCTATTGGTGACAAGTTATATTAGTAAAAAAAAAAATATTCAGCACTGAGTGCCAGGATAAATCAGTCAAATTAAATTCTAGATTGAGTTAATGGCAAGCATTTCTGTATATCGTGGAAACATGGTGTGCAACTGAATTGAAGTGGGTAGACACGTTGAAAGGGAGCATGACGAGTAGAAGGATTTGTATAAATACTGCAATGTTGAGGGAAACGAAATTGCTGTACTTGTATAAAAATTCCTTGTGAATAATGAATTTTAGCAATTTGGTAATTGAATTTCGATACAGGTGAATTTATTGAACTCTTACTTTTTGTATGAATTTGTGTTATCATAATAATCTAAAATCAAGAAAAGCCAGGTTTAATAGGAAAATTTAGTTTCGTCATTAACATATTATTTATATCCGACGATTATATTATCCAATTTAGCATTTATTTTTGTAATAAACTATATACAAAGTACATACACTTATAATAAATAAACTTTGTGTAAATGAGAGTAAAATTGGAAAAAATATCTGTATTATGTTTGTTAAATGACACTTCTTACCTAACAGAAAATCAACTTTATCGGTCTTGAGTTTATTCAATTGGTCCTTATTCCACACGTATTGAGCGTTCAGACCTCGTTTTCTTTTGTCACGTAGCCAGTCATCAATGAGATTACGGCCATCAAGACGCCTTCCGTCCTCGTATGGCGCTTCAGGGTCGTGTGTCACTTTCGGTAACCAGTGTCGACGGCCACCGCCTAGCAACACCTGTGGAATAATCACAGTCAACATTTATCAACCTGACTTTTTATAAATCACTGGCATTTAATTGTCCATGTGTATTGGAAATAACAAAAATACATGAATATAACATTGAAAATAAATATATCATGCACAATAGTTGCTTCTTATTCTTTAACATGGAAAATAAAAATGATAGAAATATTTGCTTCCCATTAAAACTGTTACAACACATTGCACACATGTTCGTGACTATTTATTGCACCATTTTAATAATTAATTATCCAATATTAATAACGAAAATTAAAAAAATAATATAAAAATATTTTAGCGAATTTAAAGTAATACTTATTATTCTCCGCAAAATAAAGTTTGAATAAAGAAATCTCGTAGCACGATGGTATGGTTTATGTGGGGGGTTCCAAATACGGAATTTCTTAATTTTTACCGTCCGTCACCTTTAGGTAAGAAAGGTTTCGTCTTTGGTGAAAAAATTCGGTGGTGAGTTTTTAATTAATAAGCACGTTTTAGGGTCCCTACTATCCGAATTTACTATTTTTAAGATGTCTGTATGTGTGTCTGTGTGTCGTGTGTGTGTGTGTGTGTGTGTGTGTGTGTGTGTACGTACTACAATTCTAAAAATTATAATTCTGTCGAATTCCTCTTCTTTACAACCCTATTAGTAAATACCATGCAGCTCATTTGTTTTAGTTTCAGAACAGCGAGGAAACCGAGGTCAAACCGTTAATGCCTAAACGGAGATGGGGTCGACCTCCAAAATCCTAGAAGCCATCTGGTCCTAGTCCGCAGGCGATGGCGTCCATGCGAACCAGAGATAGTTGTTAGCGGTCGAACAGAGCCCCATAACACGCAGAGCCCACAGCCGTGATGAGTGATAGCGCTACACGGCTGCGGCTAAGATAGTAGAAGTGTGGCAGTTGTCATGCGTGATTGTACTGTTCGTCAATATAATTTGTTTCTTTATTTCTACACTCAATGTTCATTTTTTTGTCGTTCTTTATTCCTGTTCTTGTAATTCACCCGTCAATAACTTTATAACAATAACGTGTATTACTGTTATATATATATATATATATATTTCGGCTTGCCTATAAATTTGGCAACTTTGCAGGCCACGTCATAATAATTTGTCATCTTTCCTCCATCCACTGTTAAAATTTCAAGATAATTAGGCAAACCGTTCGGCAGTAGCCTTTGATTCAAGTTAACTACATACTTTTTCGTACTCCGCCGGAATTATATTAGTGTCAATATGAAATTCTGTGTGAAATTTAAAAAATCCGCTACAGAAATGTACGAATTATTGAAGTTGAAGAATGTTTATGGTGATGAGGGTCTATCTAGTACTCAAGTTTTCGAGCAGTTTAGAAAACTTAAAGAAATAAAAAAGAGATCGGAGACGATTAGCGCCTCTACCGTGCACTGACATTGTTTTCTTCGAAATGCGAGTGATTGTTCACATGGATTGGGTGCCTGAGGGGCATTTCGTTAACCAAGCATATTACAAGAAGGTTTTGATAACCCTTCATGCACGTGTGAGAAACAAGTGCTGAAATGTGAGAAAACGGCTCATGGATTCTCCATGAAGACAACGCGCCGAAATAATACGCCCTTCCGGCAAGACATTTTTGACGAAATACAAAATCACCGTGTTGGTACATCAACCGTACTCACTTGACCTAGTGCCATGTGACTTGCTTTTAATCCCAAATTGTAATTCTGCGTCAAAAAGCATCAAATTGGGAGCCGAGATGTAGTTATAGAAAAGCTTATGAACAAACTAACGAAAAAGGCCTGGAGGCATTGCTTCCAACAATGAAATATTCGCATCGGGCGGTGTAGCGTTCGGGGAGGAGAGTATATATATATATATATATATATATATATATATATAATATAATATAAGTTACCGTTGCCCAAACCGCCGAATTGCAGTTCCCAGGCGCCGAACCCGACACCTGAGTTTCCTGTTTCCAGTTTACAGACTTTTGGGTAGTTTCAAGTTAGTCACAGTTTAGAATCCAAATAGAAAACATTAGAATAGAATAAATGTAATAATTTTTATTAAATAAATATTAATAAATTTTATAGGTAACAATTGATAGTTGGCATATAATAAACTCATAATAAAATCACTTTTTAAAAATATTATTTGGGATCCTCGAAATATAACTGGCGCAGTCGGAGCGGATTTTCGAGCGAATTTTCACATCGAGTGAAATTCGTGTTCGTGTCAACGATTCACTGAAAAGAACCACAACCCCAGGGAGAAGAAGCGACTTCGTTCAAGTGCAAGATCACCCAGTTCCTTCATCTGCGAGAGAATATCGACGACGAAAGAACAAAGCGCTGCTGAACACAGACCACCGGGAGTCGACGCATCCAATGGACAAATTGCTTCTGTTAATGTGAGTACACACATGTCACACAACTATCAGTACCATTCTGACTCAAATACAGGTTCTGATACACATTCAAACCCAGAAACTTCCTCTGACTCCGAGTCCACACTCGTAACTTCCAAACCTTATAAAACTTAACGTAAAATAAAAAACCAAAGTCAAAATGTCAAACCCACAAGCAGCAGGATCAGTAATACAACCTGCACGTCTTGAAAACATTATCTTGACATGATCCCAGATTTCTACGGTGATAGTAAATTACTATCTCGCTTTCTTGAAATTTGCGAAAAAGTAGTCAACAAATTTTATAATTTGGCCTACGAAACAGACTTCCAAAATGAGTACCTTATGTCGAGCATTTTAGCTAAAATAAAAGGCGATGCAGCAATAAACATCGCCAGTAGTATAATAAGTAAATGGGCAGACGTTAATCAAGCATTGTTAAACGCCTACTCAGATAAACGAGACCTATGCAAGCTAAGTATTGAATTAACCGAATTGCGACAAGGCAACGAAACGGCATTCGAATTTTACGATAAGATTCAGAATATATGGAATCTCCAAATTTCTCACATCTCTAATCATAGTTTAGCACTTGCCAAGCCTTATCTAACAGAATATTGTCAAAATTATGCTTTAAGAATTCTTCTACGAGTACTAAAAGATCCTCTAGGAACTCTTATGAGAACAAAGAATCCCAAAGATATGAACACCGCGTTAAACATGCTGACAAACGATTTCCAGCTAGAAACGCCGTCCGCAATATAAAAATATCAGCCATACTCAACACAAACACAAACAAATAAATCATAATACACAAAACAGACAACCACAATACCCACAACTGATGTACAGACCAAATCCACCTACCAACCCAATTTTTAAACCCATCACTAATCAATTTCCTAATCATCAAATAAGGAAACCCTACACACAAAATCAGTATCCCTCAAATCAAGGAAATAAAACATTTAATAACCAATTCCAAAATGTTTTCAAACCTAATCCTAATTATAAAGCTCCCAAGCCTACGCCTATGAGTGTCAGTACCAGACAGTCAATGACATCCAGGCCAAGAATGAGCCAGTACCGTCCGCAACAATTTTATAACACAGAAAACATACCTAGTTTCATAGCGGAAGAACTATTCAACACTGAAATTGACGAATACACTGAAAATGACAATACTGAAGAACAAAATTCCGATTATTATGTAACTGACCCCAATCCTGACTATTATGTAACAGAACCAAATTCTGAGGAACCGAATGAGTTTTTTTCGATAACAGCCTCGGAACAAACGTCGAATTAATGAATGTAATACACAACCACAGTGAATTATCATTTGTCATCTTCCAGAATTAAATTTAAAAGGTTTAATATACACATGAAGCACGTCCCTTTATAAACCTAGACATTGCACAAAAATATTTCAAAGAAAAAATCAAAAATGATCCTTTCAAAATTACAACCGCTCACGGAACATCATTAGAAAACAGCATCATAATACCTGCCTCTTAATTATTTAATTCTCCTAACACTTTACTAAAATATCATCCATTTAATTTTCATAAAAATTTCGACATCTTATTAGGACTAGACAACTTGAAAATTTTAAATGCAAATATCGACCTAACTCATGACAAAATAACCACCCCTACTCAAGAAATTAAGATCCACTACCATAGAATACTTCCAAAATTTAATCACATGAAAATACCTCCCAAATCTTACAAAATTTCAAAAATATTTGTAAATAATATAGAAAACGGCGATGCATTTATACCGGAAATCAAAATATAGTATATAACCATTTAAAACTGAAAATTATTGCAAATCATACGGTTTTGATTTTTGATCTAGTGAGTTTGAGCTTTTCCAAGGAGACAGTTAGCAATTATTGGTATTGTTTACGTTAAGTGAACAAGTCAATATTTTTTTTTCATTGTTTTAGTTGTTATTCATATTTATTTTCATTTTTCGTTACCTAGGTAACTCAAAAATTTAGCGTGTTTTAATGGTCGATTTACGCACGCTTTTGCGTGATTTAAAGAGCGATTATGATGCATGTATAATAAGAAATAATTTAATCATTCCAGAAGATATAGCAAAAATTGAAAATAATGAAATTATATACCCAATTATAAACCTAGGCGATAAAATTATAAATTGTGTAGATTGCATACAAGTTCAACCATTAAATAACTTTGAAATTAATAATATTAATTTTAATCAAAATGGAACCAGATTTAAACTAGACATGAATAAAATCAGAACTGACCACATGAATAGCGAAGAGAAATGTGAGATAAGAAAACTGCTGAGTGAGTATTCGGATATCTTTCATATGGACGATAAGCCACTAACCTTTACAAATGAAATAAAACATTCTATTCGAACAAAAGATGAAATTCCTGTATATGCAAAAAAACTTATAGATACCCCGAGGTACACAGAAAAGAAGTGGCACCCCAAATTCAGAAAATGTTAAACTAAAACATTATCCGCCCCTCTCATTCTCCTTGGTCATCCCCCGTCTGGATCGTACCAAAAAAATTAGATGCATCCAGAAAAAGGAAATGGAGACTCGTAATTGACTATCGTAAATTAAACGAGAAAACAATCGATAACAAATATCCAATACCTAACATCAACACCTTATGAGATAAACTCGGTAGATGCCAATATTTTTCAACTTTGGATTTAGCGTCAGGATTTCACCAGATTGAAATTAATGAATCTGACATACAAAAAACCGCCTTCAGCACAGAACACGGTCATTTTGAATATTTAAAAATGCCTTTTGGATTAAAGAACGCGCCAGCCACCTTTCAGAGTGTTGGACAATATCCTTCGACATTTAACCAACGAAATGTGTCTCGTATATCTCGATGATGTAATAGTTTTTAGTACATCTCTCCAAGAGTATATCCAAAATTTAAAATCAGTTTTTAATCGTTTGCGAAAAGCTAATCTCAAAATTCAACCAGATAAGTGCGAATTTTTACGTACAGAAGTCTCATATTTAGGCCATGTAGTAACTCCAGATGGATCAAAGTATTTCTAGCATTATTAGGCTACTACAGGAAATTTATTAAAGATTTTGCCAATTTTACTAAACCTTTCACGAAATGTTTAAAAAGGACTGCCACTATTAAACACAATGATCCCGAATATATTAATTGCTTTAACATCGGTAAAAATGTCGTAATAAATGAACCCATCCTTCAATACTCGGACTATGAAAAACCTTTTAACTTAACAACAGACGCAAGCCAATATGCCATTGGCGCTATATTATCACAAGGACCTAAAGGATCTGACCTACCCATCGCATACGCGAGTCGAACTCTAAATAGCTCGGAAATAAACTATAGCACAATTGAAAAGAAATTACCTGCTGTCGTATGGGCTACCCAAAAATTTAGACATTACTTGTATGGTAGAAAATTTAAAATTATAACCGACCACAAACCTTTAGTATACTTACATTCAATGAAAGAACCCCGTTCAAAATTAATGAGATAGCGACTCAAGCTGGAAGAGTACGATTATGAAGTAATTCGTAAAAAAGGCTCACTAAACAAAAACGCAGACTCATTATCACGCATTGAATTAAACATAAATACTTTAGAAATCTTTACGATCTCATTGAAAATTTTAATGAAACTTATTTCAACCCCGACAATGACAAACAATCCTTAATTGTAGAACCAGACGAAGATGAACAGCAAGATCCCGAAACTGACCAAAGAATTCACTCAAATCCCGAACACCCTATGATAGGCATACCAATCACCGAATTACCTGTAAATTTTGGTAAAAACTAAATTTTTATATAGCAATAGCATATAGCAACACTCCCCTTCTAAACCAAAAATACAAATAAAATGAGAATTAACCTCCAAATTTCTGAAACAGATTTTGAACAGGACACAGTAAATTTTATAAAAGAATATATTGCACCGAATGTGAAATACTATCTATATTTTGAAACACTCATTTATGATAAATTTAGTAACGTACTACAAAATTATTTTAAAAACTCAGAAATTAAATTTGTCAAAAGCAATATAAAATTAATAGACGTAGAAGAAAAGGATGAAATCTTAAAAATATTTAAAAAACTACCACGAATCTAAGACAAACCACCGCGGAATAAATGAAGTCCACACTCAAATTAAAATACGATATTATTGGCAGAATCAAATAAAAATCATTACTGACTTTTTAAATCAATGTGAAATTTATTTAGTTGCTAAATATGAAAGAAACCCTATCAAACCCAAATTAAATATTACTCCAACCCCCAATAAACCATTAGACATCATCCACATTGACACTCTCTCTCTCTCTAGAAAATACCAAATTCCTTTGCTATAATTGACGCTTTTTCTAACTCAAGCATATAAAGTTACATCCACAAATGCCATAGAAATTGCCAATAAATTGACAAGATTCTTATCACATCACGGTATACCCAAATTAATACTAGGAGATAATGGGCTCGAATTCAAAAACAACGTCGTAAAAGAATTATTAAACCTGTAAAAAATCGAAATTCATTTCATTTGCTCACAAAACCCAAATTCCAACGGGTTAGTCGAACGCTTTCATTCAACTCTGGTAGAGCACATTCGTTTATTCAATCTGCAGGAAAACTTCAAAAATTAACTAAATCAAGATAAACTAAATTATGCAATCCTGGCTTATAACAATACGACTCATAGCACGACAAATCTAAAACCAGTCGAAATTATTAACGGACACTTGGATACAAACTCCCCACTCGATATAGAACTTGAGAAACAAATAATGCAAGATTACATTCAGAAACGTAAGGAAAAAACAAAATTAGTTTATAAAAATATTAATAACAAACTGCAGACAGATAAAACAAACTATAACTAAATTAAACGAAAATCGCGAGGAACTTCCCGACATATCCGGAACAGTTTACGTTCAAAACAAACAAAAGGTAAATAAAACAAAAACTCTAAAATCAAAAAGGAAAAAATTAAGAAAATTAACAAAAACTTAAAAACTGCAGAAATTGACACAGATAATAATGATAAAAAACAATCTAAAATTTATCTTTGAAACATAAAGAGACCGAGAAAATTAATTAACACATATCCGGCTATTCCAGGTCCCTCTACTTTCCTCACACACTTGGAATAAATATCCAAGACATTACCCTAAACCCAGGACTACTGGCAATTAACCTTGGACAAGCAAAGTTACAAAAAACGAAACACACATTCGAACAGTTTTACGATTTAAACCCATTATGGATACAATATGAAAGTTTAAATATGCAGTACACAAATCTCAAACGCACTATCAACGCAGATAGCATTATCGCCGCAGACTTTGATAACAACAATAAAATCATAGAGTACCTGAAAAATAATATTAATGAAAAAATTAGCCATTTATCTACGCATCCCGGAGCAAAACGAGGAATATTAAACGGTTTAGGATCTGCTATAAAATCAATAACAGGAAATTTAGATGCTGAAGATGATAACCGATACACGAAAATTTTAAAACATTTGAAAGAGAATCAATTTAATTTAAATAACCAAATTAAACACCAGTACTCTGTTAACCACCAAATTATGGAATATTTCAATAAAACTATCGAAACAATTAAACGAAATGAAAATATTTTAAAGTCAAAAATTGAACAACTCATGCACATTATCATCGGCGGAATCAAAGATTATGATAAACTATTTATTAAAGATATTTACAATCAGTTAAAAACTTTGTACACCATGACATTTAATACTCTTCAAGATATAGAAAACTCTTTAACATTTTGCAAGCTCCACACAGTGCATTAGCAAATCACATGAACTTTACGAAGAATTAAGTAAAATTTCAAAATTCTATAACAATGAACTACCATTTGAAATCAATTCTGAAAACATGTCAGAAATCGAAAAATTAATCTCAATTAACTGTAAATTACAGGAAAACAAAATTATATACTTTAATGACATCCCTATAAATTATGAAACCTCTTTTGAACTTTATCACCTTATCCCAACACCCACCAAACAAAATAAAGAATTTGTAACCAGTATCCCTAACTACGAGTACATTCTGAAGTCTGAAAATGGCGACTTACGATCTTTGTATGATCTGTGTGTCCGCAATAAGAAACATTTACCAATGTCTCAACAAAATTAAAGAAATAAGCCAAAATTCCTGCGAAAGGAGCTTCATACTACAAAGCAAAGTGGAAAATTGCCAGTTCGTCAATTTAAATATAAAGAGAAACCAGATTGAATATATTGAAGAAATCAATCAATCAATATCTAGCAATACTTCCTAATCCCGAAAATGTACAAGCCAAATGCAACCAAGGCGACAGTATAACCAACCTACAAGGCATACTCTTAATTAAAGAAGATGAGTGCAAACTACAACTACAAAATTATGCTTTAATTTTTAAACACGGCACATTTGGCAAACCAGTGGTAATTGAAAACTTCGAAATTAACTACAACAATACAAAAATTCCCAAGGTAGCGATCGAACCAGATTCTATCTCCGAACTTAAACCATTAAACAAGTTCGAAGATACAGAGTACTACGAAGACCAAATCGAAACCGATAACATCAACTACCCAGTGTGGGCACTGTATGTAATAATCATCACCGGTGCCCAAGGCCGAAGACACTAAACTTCAACTGCCAACTTCACCCCCTAAATAGGCGCTGAAGTTATTCAATAACTTTACCAAACCTATTCTGAAAGTATATACTACAAGGAAAAATTGCTTCGAGCCATAAGCGTTTAACATGGGAAATCAGTTTTTCTTTGCGTAAAAGTGGCCCATTAATTTTAGACAAAAATAAAATATATGTTTTTTTTAATTACTTCTTTATAGTGTTGGCCATGGTATTGAAATAAAATCTCAAACAATTTTTATTACACTTACCTGTCAGAAAATATAAAATATAGTTTCATCAAAATAATACTACTCAAAGATTTGTATCTTCATTTCCTGTGCATAGTTATCCATTTTCAATAATGATAACTCAAACACAGCTATTCTGACTGGTAAAATATGTTATAATCTGACAGATACGTTTCTGACAAGTAAAATATATCACAATCTGAGAGACTGTGCTGAGAGATACGTATAGGGCAGGTAAAATGTCATTATATTTGTTTGCAATTTTACCTATAAGGAATGCTCTGCTTTGAGTAATCATTACTGAAAATGGAGAATTATTCACAGAGAGCGGAAATAAAAATACTATTTTATAATTTCTGACAGGTAAAATGTTATAAAATTTGTTTGAAATTTTATTTCATTACCATAAGTTTTATAAATTTTTAAATTAAATTTTCGCAGTTATCAAACATGCGAAAGAAAATATGATTGTTGGATTAGATGCAGGAATTAATTCTCTACAACATTTATTTGAAGCGTTTTTGTCTAAAATTAACAGGCCAAGGAAAAACTGTTTCCCTTGCCCCAGTTTTCGTATACATACATACATACATACATACATATATATATATATATATATATATATATATATATATATATATATATATGTGGAGTGTAATCGTCACTGTTTCGATTAGTTAAGGAGGAAAATATCGTGGGTGTGTCAGTGGATTGTGGGCTTTAATTAAAGTTGATTTCTTTTAAAATCTGTCCCTGACAGATTTTAAAAGAAATCAACTTTAATTAAAGCCCACAATCCACTGACACACCCACGATATTTTCCTCCTTATATATATATATATATATATATATATATATATATATATATATATATATATACCGTGAGTATTTTTTAAGTACAGTAAAATTTATATTTGTGACAAAACTGTCTATTATATCGCTAAATTCACTTTACTTTGAGTACATTTTTGCAATTATAATCTCTGTCAGTGATTGTAAACTGACCTTCGGTCTTTCACGGGATAGTTCATTTTTTATAGAATTTCGTTTTAATTTTATTTAAAAATAATTTATGGTCCTTAGACTCCATGTTCAGCACAAAAGTATTCTACGCCTATTGTTGGTATGTAATGTGCTTCATAATTAGATTTTATTGAGGGTTGAAGGTCCAATTTTTCAGCGTAAAGTAGAGGGTTACACAATTTTTTTTTCACCATTTAGTAGGTAGCTCTGTTTAAACATTATTTCCCGAGCCAATGAGCCTGTAAGGCTCTAGTCTGTTGTAGGACACTTTCATTTTTGTAAATTTCCATAATTTAGTAGTTCTGTTTAATTTTTTTTATTGCCGAGCTCTCACAGTAAAGCTACCGCCCCCGGTATTTGTTTAGTTAACTTAAAACCTTTGCATCCTCTTTATTTGGAGGAGGATCCTGCTGTTTTTCGGAGGTAGGAAGTCCAGTGAAATCTACTAAACTTTGTAGTGGGAAATTAAAAATACTATATATTATGAACAAATCACACTAAAATTGCACAAAACTGTTAAAAAGTAATAAAATTGTTAATTTGATTTTTTTATAAACGTTACATGGGCGACCGGGTAAGGCCTGTCAGGACTTTTTTTTCAAAAAACTCCAAAATACGGTCCTAAAATATTTACGTATTACGTGGACTCACAGGACTCATCAAGCCGTTAGAGGGTTAAAAATACAAAGTAATACACGAGTATATACAGAATGTTCTAAATTAGAGGGACTTGGCTGAACCACATTCCTGAGCCTAAAATAAGACGATTTAACTAAACTTACTTTTACCGGAAAGTGTACCGTTTAGCCAGTATTCTGCTTCTTCAATTTTTTTTTTTTCTTATAATAACGGAACACTATTCGATTTGAATGAAATTTGGTATGGCACTTTATGTGGTTATGTGATCTTTTAAGTTGATACTTGTTATTATTAGTGAACCACTAGTGTATGAAACTTGGGTGTCCCGACATTGATTAAACAGTAACTTTTTAATGGCCACGCCGATAACGTAATTTTTTTCGGAAAGACACATTCTATAGCAATTTTTTCTCTCTGTTTAATTTGTCATATCTGTTACGATTCACATAGACAAGAATAAAACCTGTTTGATTGCACCGTTGAATATTTAAAATATATTTTATTTAGCAGAGTGTACAAATGCCATACATCTAATATTTAATGCCAATAAGTTGTGAATCTTCTCAACGTGTTCAGGAGTAAGCTAACATTATTTAATCGGCATATTACAATAAGGTAGTAAAATACTATTATAGGTCGAACTAATATATGGTATTAGTTTTAGAAAATTGCAAAGGAATTGTTTGACAACCCATTTACAATTGTTATTGTCATTAAAAATTAGTTGTTGGATATTCGGTAGACTGCTAAATAAAATTTATTTAAAAAAATTTAACGGTGCAGTCACTCAGGTTTTATTTGTATCTGTGTGATTCGCAACAGAGATCACAAATTAAACAGAGAAGGGAAAACTTACTAATGAATGTATCTTTCTGAAAAAAAAAATAATAATTTTACATTATCGGCGTGGCTATTAAAAGTTACTATTTAATCAATGTCGGGACACCCAAGTTTCATGCACTACTGGTTCACTAATAATAAGTATCATCTTAAAAGATTAATTATAACCATATAAATAATTACCATACCAAATTTCATCCAAATCGAATAAAGTGTGTGCCTAAGTGTCTGGTGGCGAACCTAGGGGAACCGGGTTCAATCCTGACAAACGCGAAATATTTCCAATTTTAAATGGCACAAAAGTGACCCCTGTGGTGCACTCTCCACACCAGCTATGAGTGCCCGTGAGGTGACGCCTGGTATGCGCCCACACGGTAAAATATATCATCATTACCGATGTCTACATGTGTTGTAGATATTGGCACACCCAGAAATGGGTAATATGCTGTGATGATATATTTTTTATTTTATATTTTTTATTATAAGCAAAATTAATTTTTTTTTTTTCAAAGAAATTTGAAGCAGAATACTGGCTAAATGGTACATTTTTCGGTAGAGGTAAGTCTAGTTAGTCTTATTTTAGACTCAGGATTCTGTGGTTGTCATGTCGTACTCTTTATAAACCCCCTGTCTAGTAGGATATGCAGTTTGTAATGCTATTCTGTTTTATGTTTTAAGAGTATTGTGTACAATTGCTGCTAAAAGCTTAAAATTTAACTTCATTTTAGTCCAATTACACGAAAACTGTTGGAAATATAAAGGTTAAACAAATATTAAATGAAAGTATACGAAAACAATCATATTTCTTGAGCGCAAAATTTGTAAACAATTCTTTTTTCCTAGGGTTATCGCTCAACTGCAGCTGTAGACAAGTGTTTCGCTCTTATTAGAGCTCATCAGTACGGCATAGCTAGTTAATAAGTGTAACAGCACTAGTAAGCTGCCAAAACACCTTTGTTGCCTCGGTCAGTATTTCCACACCCTTTGTGGAGAAATACGTCACAGCGGCGGTGATTTATAACGATCCACCAGACCCGTTACTTGGACCCCAAAGTAAATATACGAAAACAATAATATTTCTTGAGCGTAAAATTTGTAAACAATTCTTGAGAGATAACCCTAGAAAAAAATTGTCTTATACGTAGTGTGCAAGTTTTGACAATCGCCGAGATCATTCGCTCGGTCAGCTCCATTTTTACCTCTCGCTAAGAGAGGTATTGGTTTCATGCTAAAAATCACATATTGAGATTTAAGTGAATAAGCACGATTTAAGGTCCATATAAACCGATTTTAACATTTTTACGATGATATCTGTGTGTGTGTGTGTGTGTGTGTGTGTGTGTGTGTGTGTGTATGTGTATGTGTGGATGTTGGAGGGACAATTACTCAAAAACTATAAGACATAAGACCAGTTTAACTATGAATTCCTCAATCTGACATTCATGGGAAGAGCTGAAAAGGTTTTGGTAACAATTGGACAACCGGAAGTAGTAGTTTTTAAAAGAATTCTTCTAAATATTATTTTTTGAAATTATTATTACTAATATTAAAGAACGTAAAATTCTATATCTGATACATTTAAATCTTTTATTATATCTTCTATAAATTTAGAGATAAAGACGCTATGATATATAGAACATGGATGTATTAAGTAGAGTAGGCTAAAATACACCAAGGAAATCAGTTGACAAATTCAAATGTTTATAACATAATTTGTAAATGACAAATGTCAGTGTCAAAAATCGAAAGTTTTAGTTACATTCTGAAAGCTTTTTATGGGAAGTACATTTAATCTCTCTTATTGTTTTATTAATTAAATATTTAAAATTATAGGTAACATGCATATATCCATTAGAAATACCGCCAATCTTGTTAATGAATTGGAAAAATCTCTGACATTTAGAAACTTTCTCATACAGTGAAAAATAGATATAATTAGAATCGTATGTGTGCAGACATGTTAAAAAAAAAACAGTATTTGGGTAAAGTTCTGTAATTTTTTTTGTTATAAAACGACGGTTCGATAGCGAAGTGCAATACAATACTTTCATAACATAAAATGGAAATGGCGAAAGGTCTTGTGCTGGCCACAACAAATTTTTATTAATAATTTCATCGATAGATAGCACCATGGTAACTCAATGTTATATTTCCAATGCTAACACCTGACAAAACACTGGGCTTCACTGTAGTGGTGGTTGACTAAACCATTATCATTTTTCTTGCCTATCCATGTCACTCGAGCAAAAAAATGCTTTATCATGTAATGATATCATGCAGCAGGTGCAAAATACCAAGTCCAGCAGCATTCACTAACGATCCTCGACATCCAACACTATCTGACGTTATAGAAGCCATAAATGATCTCAATAATTTAATATCATTCGTATCCGGATAAAATTCATGATTTTGAAAAGAAACTAAGCACTATATCCCAAAATATTAAATTTATTGACACTTTAAAAGGGACAAGTGATGCGTTGAAAATCAAAATTGCTGATATAGAACAACGGTCTCCTATAAACAATATAGAAATCACTGGCGTACCACAAAAGCAAAATGAAAATTTAATGGAGGTATTAAGCAACTTAGGCAAGGTTATCAACGAAAACTATGAGCCCTGCGCCAAAAATATTCGCCCACATCTATTTATTATAATTTTTCATATAAAAGGAAATTGTTTACACTTTTCAATTATTACTCCTAAACTTACTTTTATGTTATTAGAGTTAATTAATTGCTTACATAAAATGCGCTATCATAATAAATAAATGTGTAGCTACCTTGTAAAGAGAAAGAATGTAGGCGAATTATTTTGGCGCAGGGCTCGTATATCAATATTTTACGTAATAATAATAATAATAATAATAATAATAATATAAATAATAATAAGAATAATAATAAAAATAATAAGAATAATAATAATAAGAATAATAATAGTAATAATAGTAATAATAGTAATAACAGTAATAATAGTAATAATAGGAATAATAGTAATTATAGTAATAATAGTAACCCAGGAAACACAGATATATATATTATTTACATTACAGTTTTAACAGCCCTTACTTTAACTCGACTTGTAATATTATTTGTTTGTTACATGTTATTTACTTGTACAACGGGATGTCCGCCACAAACCTTATATACGTTATGTTACATTAATATAATCTAGTGCTAATGGCATATATATTTCAGTCATGTTTACGTAAAAGGTTGAGAGATACTTATTTTATTTATTTTTCAGTTATGTTTACACTGCAACTATAAGGGTAGAAAGGGTTTTTGTAAAATGTGTAATATTTGAAATATACTTTATTCACAAGAAATATACAATATAATAAATAAACAATGTACATAATAAAGGATGTGTGTAACATTTTAAAAATACTTTAGTTACAAAAAAATTCACACAATAATGATAAAGAATATAAATAATATAGGTTATGCAATGTTATAAACTAACGGTGCGATTCTGTAATTTTCGCATATCGAACCTAAAAACAATATTTATCAATATCAATATGACACATAACAGAACAAAATAAACACTGTGATACTATCATAGATATTACTTATTAATACAATATAATAAATTACGTTATTTAACTTACCTTATTGAACTTCTTCCTTCCACTATAAACATTTCAATGAATACACATAACACAAACAATAGCTATAACCCGCTGCGGAGCATCCAAGAGCATGCGCAAAGCAATAGTATACACAATAATTCAAATTAAAAATCGTAAATTTTTGTACTATATTTGAAATTTTAGATTACAATTTACCGTAAATATGTTATATATAATGCTAGCTATATTATATTGTAAAGTGACAAGAAATGAAAACAATAATAATATTACTTTACGCAAAATACCTGCAAAATACTATCAAATAAAATACGAAGTAAAGTAATAGCATTATATACATACATTATGTACCTACACAGTGAAATAAATCGAAATTAATGTACCTAATAATAGTGCATGTGACGTATTGTCAAACATAATACTGAAGTTAGAGACATAGAACCTATATAATTCTGCAAACAATGGGAAAATATTACTTGCTTGATATGAAATATATATAACTGTGGTTGATATTTTCATAAAATTAATGTAATAATAAATATATAAATGTTACGTTCTATTCAAACATAATGTTTTCGTTGTGGTTATTACATAAAAACTATATAAATTTGAAAACATTTATATAATATTACTTTTGTAATATGAAAATGTTTCCTGCGAATAATAATAATAGTAATAATAGTAATAATAATAATAGTATAATAATAATAATAATAATTTTATTCCAAAAAAGTTGTACAGAAACAACATATGGAATCCAACAATATTTTTTTTTCAATAATTGACAACAGTTGTTAATAACTAATTTAAATATTTACAAAGAGCAAATTTACAAACTTATCTAATTTATGAATTGTAATATTATTAATTAATTAATATTACAATAACAATAACAAAACTAGATTTTAACATTAATTACAATTAACAGAAGGTATTATTTTCACAATCATTAAAATAATCGTTACAGTTATAGTATTCCTTTTGTATGAGAATTTGTTTAATTTGAGACAGTGATCTTTTTACCTTTAATTTCTTGTAACATTGCGGTAACGCATTGTAACATATTATACTGGAATAGTAAAAACCTTTTTCATAGGCAGTTGTATTGTGATATGGGATTTCTAAAATATTATTTGAATTTCGTGTAGAATAAGTAGAGTGGGACACCGAATTATACTTATGTATATTAGTAAAAACGCGTTTAAAAGAAGATAGATATAACAGCTGTGAATTGCAAAAATATTTCATGCAACAAATTTGCCTTTACAAGATTTGTTAGGTCGTAGATTGCATAATATATGAATAGCTTTTTTTAATAATGAAAACATCATCAACAAGCTGAGAGTTGCCCCATATCAATAGACACTTTTTAGCGAGTTTTTGTCAATATATTTATTTAAAATTCTCATACAAAAGATAGATTTATTCAGTTTAGAAATAAGGTTAGACGCTTGAGTATGCCATTTAAAATTGAAATCTAAATTTATTCCTAACAGACTAATTGATGTAGTGTAATGTATCTGTTTGTAATTGAATACTCATTCTATTTGAATCAATGCTAGTTACACTGAAATCTATAAAGCTAGTTTTACAAAAATTAAGTGTTAAAAAGTTTGTTCTAATTTTTTTTACAAGAGATACCATATTATTTAGCAGAGTAGGTAAGTGTTTATTGGACAAAATAAAATATGTATCATCAGCATAAATAGTACATTTGGAATTATCATTGTCTTCAACAATATTAGCAATATCATTAATGTATACAAATAATAAAAGGCCTAACACTGAACCTTGAGGAACACTGTGTATTACATTTTTGGAATCTGAGAAATACTCATTTGAATGGCCTTTTACATTTTTGTGAATTATTTTAGTCACTTGACGTCTATTTTGAAGACAGGATTGTAACAGGTTATGGGCAGTCCCTCTAATACCGTACAATTGAAGTTTCGATAATAAAATTGCGTGGTTTACGCAGTCAAAAGCCTTTGACAGGTTGCATGATAGTCCCATAACAAACTGACGAGAGTCTTACCACTTTAATACATAGTGAGTTAGATCACAAGCGGCACGAATTATTGATTTATTCTTTATGAATCCATACTGACACTAAGTTGTTATATTATTATTGTTTATAAAAGGAATTAGGCGAACATTTATTATTTTTTCAAACACCTTAGAAATTACAGATAAGAGCGAAATTGGTCTATAGTTATTAGTGCAATGAGGGTCACCTTTTTTGAAGATTGGTGTCACTATAGATTGTTCATAAATATCGGGAAATAAACCTTTTTGTAATGATAGTTTAAATAAATAACAAGGTTGGTTTTAAATTCACAGAACATGGTTTCAGAATTTATTGATATATTTATTATCAAAACCAGAAGAATTCGTATTTTTAAAAGAGATTATTATAGAAAGAACTTCATCTTCTGTTGTAGGATTAAGAAAGAATGTATTGTTGATATTATTACGTAATGTGTGTGATATGTTATTTGTATATGTTGTATTAGGTGCTGGAAGCTGCAAAAACTGATTGTTTAATAAGTTCGCGACATCATTTGGACCTGAAACAATGTTGTTATTAAGCGATAACTTTATATTATCTGCATATTGCTGTTTTTTTTTATAGAATTTATTCCTCTGTTTGTTATTGATCAGACGGTTTTTGTTTTATTAGATGACGTATTAATTTGGTGTTAGTAATGTAGTATTTATGCTAATGTTATCACTTTTTTTAATACCGCACAGTATAGTTTAACAAAAGACAAAAAGTTTGCGTTACGATTTAATTTCAGTTTTACTAGTAATGTTCGTTTCGTTTCACAAGATTTTTTTATACCTGGTGTTATCCAATAATTGAATTTAAGTTTGTTTTTATTTTGCGTAACCACTGGAAAATCAGATTCAAATTGTTCTTGTAATGCGTTATTGAAACATATATATTTTTATATTCTAGTCAGTATTTTGAATTAAATTATTAAATTTTGTTATATATTTTTTAGAAAAAAACTGATTTTTGATCGAAGTTGAAATAACTCCTTGATTGCAAAAAATATTATCAATGCATTTCGAAGATGACGCAGTTACTCTGGTGGGTTCAGCAAAGATGGAAAACAAATTAAAAGAGCTCAGTATGGACTCTAGATAATCCTTTAATCGAGAATTTTCCAAAAAATCTATATTAATATCTGCCATGATAAAAATTTTAGTAAAGTTGTTTTCATATAATTTTGTAAGATGTTTGAATTTATCAAAGTAAATATTCACATCACTTTTAGATGTTCTGTAAAGCGAGACAAAAGTCAGAGATATTTTAGCTTAATGATTGAGAATTCAAAATTGTACTCTTCAATGGTATTATCAAACTTGTTTAGCACAGAATATATAATATTCTCTTTTACAAAAATACACGTTGCATAAACGTTCTATAGGAGAAAGATGCTAGTTTATATCCTTCTATTTTTATTAATTTTATATATGTTTCATTTAGCCAATGTTCATTAAAAGCTAATACACATGGCAAAGATGATAGTTGATGTTGTAGAAGTAAATTAATATCATCAATTTTATTATTTATTCTTTGAATGTTTTGAAAATAAATGGAGAAGTTTGAGTTGTTCAGTAGTTGCTATCCATAATTATTGGTATTTTCGTCTACGATGTTATTAATTTCAATATTCGATGATTTAGTAACGACTTGTGGAACTACTTTTATAAATTTTATTGTTAAGTTTTTATTTCCTTGATATGATTTCTGTTTTAATTCGTCTTTAACATCTCTCAATTTTTGTAGTTGCATAGGTGTTTGATCAGTATTGACAGATATATTTAAACTTTTAAGAAGTTTTCTATTTTTAATTACACATATAGCATCTAATCTATTTTGAAAGAAGATTCGGGAGTGGTCTTATTTTTTTTTATCTCGATAGTTTACCAATAAGTTTAACACTATAAATTTAAAACTTAGTTTGGAATATATTTTAAGATTTTGGTTTTTTCTTGAAAATCAAAATTTGTGCAAACTTCCATATGCTCGTTTAAAGAATGGTTTAATGCTGTAGTGCATACTGAAATATTGTATACTATGATATTATTAGTTCGGTGTAGTCTATTTAAAATTTCAGCCTGCATTACTTCAAGATTCAATGAATTATTTTCTGTTTGCAAATTCGGGTTATTTTTGCAAGTGGTAATTTCAGAGACCTTAGTTTCTAGTTCTTTGAAGTGTACTTCGAGTATAATTATTTTCTCTATAAACATTTCATTATCAGGTGATAATTTTTCAAATTTGAAATTAAGAGAATTGGAGATTACTTTGACTTTTTAAAATAAAATCTAATTTGTTACTCATATCTCGAGTATATGTAGGTGAGCATTCAGTACATTTCCAGCTTTTTACTGATTTATCAGTTCGCATATTATGGAATTCTTGCACACTTGCGCACGGTCCAAGTGATAAACACCTTTGCACAATCCAGCACAGAACAGTAAATCACTGTATCTGTTGACTTGTTTTTGGCATGATCGACAGCAAGACATGGTGATAAATATATTGGCTGATTGTACTTACAGAGATGAAACACATTGGTTTTATTTTAAATAAAATTGAAGATTTAAGCGATTTTGAACCTTATCACCATTACTGTTTTTAAAAAACTATATGAAATAACTCGAAGAGTGCAGATATACCCGCGATCACTTGATGCAATATGAAGACAAATCACTTATATGTCAACTAGCACAAAAATCAAATTTTTGTAATGTATAATACTTTGTAAATATTTATATAGATAGAGCAATGAAAAATTCGACTTATCACTGGTACGCCAGTCCTTTCAAACATACATCCCCCGACTTAAGAAGAGATGCAGCTACACTACGAATGTTTACAAAATTAATATGAATCTCTACCTTTTAATAAATTTCACCGTTTTTTATTACTAACAGAATAAAATCAAGGAAATCATTCTGGGTAAGAGGATCCTAATTGGGCAAACAATTTAATACAAACAAAAAATGGCAAAAACGCTGGTCTTCCAGCGAAATTCCAAATAAAAGTTTAGTAGATGACCCTACAATAATGTTAAAGGGCTTGGACCATCCAAGAAAATCGTGAGCAGCCTTAAATCGATTCAGATCGCAGCAAGGTAGGTGTCAATTTTTAAAACATCGCTGGAAAATTACTTGTTACCCTGACTGTGAATGTGGTAATATACAAACAATGCACCATATATCGGACGAATGCCCCATGTCAACATTCGGCTAAATATTTGAAGCTCTGGTGGTAAAAAAAACTAAGCAATGAAGTTAATTAATATTATAATTCCAGAACAATTTGGATTTTGCGCAGGTAAATTGATATTAACAAATTTAATTCCACTCACTGAATTTCTTTCATCCATTATGGACGAAAGAACACAGGTACATGCTGTCTATATAGATTTCAAGAAAGCTTCCGGCAAACTCACCACTCCACTCTGATCTGTAAATTAAATAAATTTGGTATTCATGGTTCAATCTTAATTTTTTTAAAGCTATTAATAATTTACACCCCGCAACAGAACTCCGAAAAGATTTAAACAAACTTTCTGAATATTGTTGAAATCACCTCCTTTCTTTAAATGTTTCAAAATGCTGCGTTTTACCAGAAATAAAAACATTAAAATTTGATTATTCTATCAATAACTCACATTTATACAGCAAAAACTTTATTAAAGATTTTGGCGTTTGCTTCGACACCTAACATATTGAAATTACTAGTAAGGTAGCTTATAGCATGTTAGTTTTTATATCAAGGGTTACTAAAATATTTACAGTACCTGCAAGCGTTATATTACTTTTTAACTTCTAGGTAAAACCTAATTAGAATACGCAAGTACTATATGGAATTCTGCGTACAGTTTTAGTATTAATTTAGTAGAAAGCATTCAGAAAAAATTCTTACATATTTTATGTGCCAGGCATAAATTACATTTTCCGGATTACTGTGCAAGACTAAAATATTTCAATATGCTTTCACTAGAAAACAGAAGAACATTGACTCATGCTATATTTTTATACAAAATTTTTAATAAACAATTACAGTCTTGCGAAATAATTGAATATTTTAACATATATGTTAGTAACACTAAAATAAAATCTACAGAGTGCCCATTTTATAAGTTCCCGACTTAAAGTTTAAAAATAGGCAACCCATGTTACATTTCATAAGTGATTTGGTTTGTAAATTTTGTTTTGCTCTTATACATAGATTATTCGATTTAAATTACCAATATTTACCAAGTGGCTTATGAAATGTATTCTATTTTGTCTATTTTTAAAGTTTAAGGCGGAAACTTATAAAATGGTCACCCTGTACAATTTTTGTCCGACTGCCCCATATTCGTACTAACAATTACAAAAATTCACCAATTAAGAGGATAAGTCATATGTACAATAATAACTTTTTGCACATAGATTTTTTTCTGTCTTTCTATTAATAAATATAAAAGCATAATAATACATCGCCTTAATCATAAGTTGTTAAGTACTAAGTCCACGTAATTATTTTTATATTTGATTTTTATTCTTGTTACAATCCTGTCATTTCTTCATTATGTAACCCACTACTGTTCCTATGTATGTAAATCGTGAAAACGTATTATTAGTCATTTTTAACTGTTGGGTTTCCTATTTTCTAAATGTAAAATAAATAAAATAAATAAAATAAATAAAATAAATAAAATGAATAAAATAAATAAAATAAATAAAATAAATAAAATAAATAAAATAAATAAAATAAATAAAATAAATAAAATAAATAAAATAAATAAAATAAATAAAATAAATAAAATAAATAAAATAAATAAATAAATAAAATAAATATAATAAATAAAATAAATAAAATAAATAAAATAAATAAAATAAATAAAATAAATAAAATAAATAAAATAAATAAAATAAATAAAATAAATAAAATAAATAAAATAAATAAAATAAATAAAATAAATAAAATAAATAAAATAAATAAAATAAATAAAATAAATAAAATAAATAAAGTAAATAAAATAATAAAATAAATAATAATTTTATTCACGAAAGTGAGTCCCCTTTTGCCACTCCGATTCTCATGTGTGTTGATTTTTGCGACGACAAGCTTACACAATTAAAGATCGATACCCACTTCCGCGAACAGATGATCAGTTAGATCGATTAAAACAAGAGTGCTATTTTTTTTTTAGACATGTCATATGGTTCCAATCAGATCCATATAGATGAAAAATCAATTTATAAAACTGCATTCGTTACACCGGATGGCCACTATGAATATCTTCGTATGCCTTCCGGGTTGGATAACGTTCCATTAACAAAACAGTAGGTAATCTCAAAGATACGATAGCCCTTGTTTATTTAGATAACATCCTCATCCCTCAAAAACGGTCGAAGAAGAATTGGAGAATCTTAATGTAGTACTTAAAGCTTTACAATCTGCTTGTTTTTCTCTGAACATTCACAAGTGTCATTTTTTTCAGCAAAAGATTGAATATTTAGATCGTGAAATCCCTGCTGAAGGTATTTGCCCAAGTGCCCGCAAAATAAACGCTCTTCTGACAAACAGGTAACGGCAGTTCCTGGGTCTTGTCAGTTATTTCCGTAAGTTTATTCCTGAATTTGCTACACGTACTGCTTGTATTTCCAAATTAACGCGTTCAAACGAACCCTTTGTATGGACAGAAGAGCATGAGGCAGCCAAGAATTATTTATTAATCATTTAGTTTCAAATTATTTCAAAAAATTATCTGTGTTTGTTGTCGCTGCCAACCGAATTACACACGGACCCAAGTTCTCGTGGGTATGGAGGCATTTTGCTTCAAAAACATGATGACACAATGAGAGTAATTGGCTATTTTAGTAAGAGAGCTAATAGCGTTGAGGAGAAGTATCACTCTTATGAGTTAGAAACTCTTGCGGTTGTGAATTCTTTAAAACATTTTGGTGTATATCTTCTTGGCATTCATTTTACTTTAATAACAGATTGTAACGCCTTTAAATCGACAGCCACTGAAAAGAATATCTTACCACGCGTTATACGTGGTGGTCGTATATGCAAGACTTTAATTTTGAAATTATTTATCGTAAAGGTAGCACCTTGCCTCACGTTGATTTCCTTTCTCACAATCTCATTGCTGTTCAACGCGTCATTGCTTATCACAATTCGTCGCATGTTGAACAGCACGGTAACTCTGTAACTCGTCAACTTATTAAAGATGCAGAAGAAGGACGGCTAGACAAATCTCGTTATGTTGTGCGGAATGGTATTTTGCATAATGTTATCAATACTCTCGAAGGTCGATTCCCAAAACCCTTTGTACCATGTTAAAATCGACTTAGGTTGTTACGACTATTTCACGACCAGCAATGTCATATTGGTGTTGACAAAACAATGAACTCATTTCAAGAACATACTGTCCTAGCACTGAACACAACCATTCGAAAGTCCACTCAAACTCCACCTCTGAAAGCCCTAATTGATATAGAAAGCGGTACTTCGCTTATTCGGTCTTTGTTGAAAAGTTTAAGCCTTGATTTACAATCGCTACGTAATTTGCGACCGAATTAAACAGCGACTCGACCTGATCGCAAACAAATCTCTCCAGATAAACCAGAAACAGCATGACTCGAGGGAATTTGCGATAGTCGATTTTGTTTTAATGCACGGAAATGAAACGATGCAAAAAAGAAAACTTCAGTAAGAGTTCCAAGGTCCATTTGAAATATTGGGCATCACTCCAGAAAATCGTTACGAACTCAGAAGACTTTGAAAAAGTACCATAACTAATGCGGCAGAAGAACATCTTAGACGTTGACCATATAATTGGTCACTTACTATGAATATGCCCGATTTGTTGGAATAACTTGATAATGAATCAAGGTTGGAATAATTTGTATGCTTTTAGAATTTTACAATGTTGAAAGCTATTACGGTTTGCATTGGCGATGTTGAAAGCTACTGCCCTTTGCATCTTGTTTTGTGTTTTACAATGTTGAAAACTGCTACGCTTTGCATTGGCGAAGTTAAAAGCTACTACGCTTTGCATCTGGTTTGTTGTTTATAATGTTGAAAGCTTCTACGGTTTACATTGAGCATGTTGTTTGTGTTTTGAGTTTTTTTTTATCTACCTTACCGCTAACACTATATAAAACAATATTATAAAGAAACTACAATTTTACAAAATTATTATTACAATACTATAATCATACTCTATACAATATTATTTTCAATACCAATGTTAACAGAATAAGACTGATTCAAAGTAGTTTCTAAAAGAAGTAGAGGCTGCTACTAAATAGACAAAATCTCAGCATTGAATTACGATAAAGATATAACTGCGCAATTTATGGCATAGTAGTGATAGGCTCCGCCCACTGTAACCACGTTCTTTACCACTCTCATATCTCACCGCCGAGAGCACCACTAACACAAAATATACACAATGCTCATAAAAATAATATCCAAAAGATGGCGGGCATTTCCAGCGGTGCAGGCAAACGTATAGAAAATAAGAAGTTATGCGCTATATCCATCATATGGTCCAAGGTTTGTTGCCGTACACTGGTCGTCAATCATCGGGGATACAGTTCGCAGAAAGTTTCCAGGCTGCATAATTTCGCGATTCGGCAATGTCCCTTGGCGCACTCGCTCCCCCGACCTATCGATGTGCGATTTTTTTGTGAGGCTACTTAATGTGTATGACAACAAGCCTCAGACCATCCAAGAGCTACAGAACGAGATTTGTTGAGAGATTACCGAAATTCCTCAAAGGATATTGGTCGATGTAGCTCATAACTTCAGGAAGCACCTAGCTGCCCTTGTCGCTGGAAATGGCCGCCATCTTTTGGGTAATATTTTTAAAACGCAAAACAAGAGATTGTTTTTATAAATAAAAGTGATTTTGTTTATATGAAAATTTATTCTTACGGCTGTATATTTACGACTGACTCTGTACTGACTCTCTCCGTACAGTGCAGGCTGGTTATTTAGAAAGAATGGGGGCAGCAATCCCCACTTATTTCTAAATTCTACACAAAATATATAGAAAATAGTAACATATAGAAAATATGAAAATGCCGCCTCCTTGAAGGTTGTGACTTCAATAATATAAACGGGAGACAGCACAAACCAAACTTGTGCGAAAACTCTTATTTACTGTCACTTGCACAGGGGATCATACACACCTTTTTGATTGCACTTCTTCGCAGTGCATTGTAAGTAATGTCACAACCCGCACCAGTGCACCACTGCCTGTTCGTGTTTGCACTATCCATCCTAGGGTCCACTTTAAAGGTGAGAGATTATTTTTGATGAGGGCCACCAATGCCCTCACGGTGATGTTTGGTTGTTGTCTTGATGTGTTTTGGTACGCATCTGCAGCTGGCTAAGATATTCTTTCTACCACCTGGAACTGAAACTCTGCTGAAGTTGTTTGATACGCTGCCATCGCCACAGCCGGTTGAATTTTAGACAAGTTAAATTGTTTTCGATAGGCGCCGTCAGCGGAGCTCCGATTAAAAAGTGCCTCGGTGTCACTGGCTCTAAATAGTTGGAATCGAAATATAAAGGATTGATGACAATTAAGGCAAGCTTCAATACATGTTGACAAGGTATAAAATTCTTCATATGTCAATGAAGCATCCCCCAGAACTCAATGCAGATGATGCTTAACTTTTCTTATCGCCCTTTCCCACCATCCGCCAACATATGGTGATTTAGGTGGAATAAATTAAAACGTAGTATTTTTTGAAGTTGAATTTAGGATAGCATCCTTTAATTTTTCGGAGCGAAATAGCTCACGTTCAGCACCTATAAAATTTGTCCCATTATCCGTAGAAAGTTTTGCCACGTTCCCACGTCGTGAAATAATACATTTAAAATGAGATGGAAAGGACATTGTTGTTAAATCAGTAACTAGCTCAAGATGAACTGCTTTGGTCGAAAAACAAATAAATAACGCCACATATGCATTAACCTTTTTAGCGTTTTTAATTTTACTTTTTTGATCATAAATAAACCCGTATAGTCGACACCTGATATATAAAAAAGACGATTTGGTTGCAATCTATTTTTGGGTACATTTCCCATTTTTACTTCCGTGTACAAAGTAAAGGAAGTTTCCAGATTTCAACGGAAATATCCATTTTGACCATCCCTGAACCCATTTTGACTAATTTCGTCGTGACGTCTGTACGTACGTATATACGTATGGACGTTCGTACGCATGTACGTATCTCGTATAACTGAAAGACGGAAAGCCGTATAAAGTTAAAATTTTGTATTTAGGACTGTTATAACATCTAGTTATGCACCTCCTTTTTTGCTCATTACATAACTTTCAGAAGTGGTACTTTACTTGAAGCCTATAATGGATTTTAATGAAAAACTATATTAAAATATAATCCAAAACTTTTCAAATTTGTTATATAAGACTTGTATATATGGAGATAACATAATAGATTTTAGTTGAAATTGTCTAACCGGAAGTAGCACTTTACTTGTAGCTTATAAAAGATTTTAATGAAAAACTATATTAAAATATAATCCAAAACTTTTCAAATTTGGTATATAATTCTTTATATCAATGGGAATAACATAATAGATTTTCGTTAAAATAGTCTAACCGGAAGTGATACTTTACTTGAAGCTGTTACCAGTTTTTCTTTTTGGTTTTTGCAATTAAGTTTGCTATGGATTAGTTACCAAAAAAATAAAAAAATTAATGTCATTGTCAGTCGGTTTTTTTATGATCTGTGATTGTTAAATACGTGCAACTTTATGATTGGGTCTGTTATAATACATATTCTAATTATTAACAAAATATGTATAGTTTAACAGGCTTACATGAAAGCATATGGTGCCCACATCAAATTTTTTGGTTTTAAATATTGTGGGTATACTTCGTGAGTTTCTCGTATTATCATAATATTAACATGATGTTTCTCCGGTAAAAGAATTAGTAATTTATTATCGTAATGAACTGGGGCTTGTCAGATTCGTCCGCAGACCCGAAGCTAACCATTGTAATTAAAAAAAAATATTTATCTCGAGAGTTTATTCAATTTTGAAGTTAGCTTTAAATTTAAACTAACAAGCAAATTCCATATGCTGAATATATTTAATATTTGTAATCCAAGCCTTGTTTAATTCTTCCGTTGTTAATATACCCGTTGATTTTTGTTTTGTTTTGCAATTGTTATAAAATCAAAATCGACAAGCGATAATGCTTTAGAATTTATGATAGGAGGAGAACTTAACAATGACCGGCTAATCTAGTTTTATTTAAACTAAATTAATATGCATTAATGATTTTCGCTGAAGTTTAATGTTTTCAGAATATTTAGGATTGACTATACCCTGTTCTTAAACTAAGAGGAGTAATTTAAATTTTAATCGCCAAAACTAACGCTGTACATAGATTTTACATTTATCAGAGCTGTCATACATTATGAGATTATCATTTTTCGGTGATTTTAAAATAAATAACAGGCACCCGAACCGAAAAATATTGGGTTCGGTTGGGGTTAACGGTTTTTGCATTAATAAAAATTAGGTTTCGGTTATCGGGAACGGGTTTTTGAAAATATTATATCGGTTTTCGTTTCGGTTAAATAAACAAATAAATTTCTGTTTCGTTACGGCATCGTTTTTTTTTCTGTTTTGGTTAGGTTAAAATTAAAAATTAACTCTGATAAATGACCGAGAGGTTGACTCAGAGACTGAAATCTTGAGTAATATGTCAAGTATGATTTTTAAAAATTAATACTAGAACTATTTTATCAAGTATAGCCAATGTAGGTACCTAGGTACTTGATAATTTATGAAGTTGATATTTTCAGTTTAGTACAATATTTATACCGGTTCTTTAAATTTTCGGTTTTAGTACCGATATTATTTAGGTTCGGTTATGTTTTCGGTTACAGAATAAATTTATTTTTCGTATCGGTTTTCAGTTTCCATATGCGAAGAAATATAATATAGGTTTCGGTTTTCTATTACGGTTTCATAAAAAGTCAAATATCTGTGCGGTTTTCGGTTACGGTTTTGTTACGGTTCGAGTCCCTGACTTTTAGGAACTAATAATATTGATTCTATCGATATATATATTTTTTTCTTTCATTTACTTTTTTATATTCGAGTTTTTCTTTTACTCGTCTTTTATTTTCTTTATGGCCAGTTGCACCAACAAGGCTTAAATTTTAATCTATATTTAAACAAAAAAATGCAAACCGAAATTTTGACAGCAATACGATATATTTAATTCATTTAACATTTCATTTCGATGTAATATTATCCAGGCCCGGGAACGCAAATGAGGGATACCGGGATATCATTTTTAGTTTTGCTTCCATACACTAGATATGGCGACACCAGTATCATTAGTGTATCAATTTTTTATATATATTTTGCGCGAATATTGACATTTGTCATTTTCATTTGAAACAATTCTGACTGTCATTGTGATTATATTTTTTGTGTCTTATAAGTAGTTATTTTATGTGAAAAAACAGTGATAGTATTTTGTGAAAAAATTGCTTTAACTTCAAATTGTATTAATTAGGGGTAATTAATAAACCGAATATAGCAATTTTTACTTGTAGGTAATGATACTATTTGTAATAATAGATGTTGTGC
This sequence comes from Ophonus ardosiacus, assembly GCA_943142095.1. Classification (NCBI taxonomy): domain Eukaryota; kingdom Metazoa; phylum Arthropoda; class Insecta; order Coleoptera; family Carabidae; genus Ophonus; species Ophonus ardosiacus. The sequence goes on along the minus strand of OW964834.1, from coordinate 22,537,792 downwards.
GTTTTAATTATTATTTTTATTAATAGTTTACTTTGTACAACTTTATAACATAATACATATTCACTGCATGACTCAACTAGACGCCATATTCTTGTATTGTTTGTTACTTACTGTATCAAAAACATTAGGCTTGTGAATGTAGCAACAAGCTACATAATATTAATTATAATAAATACTATATTATGACACTATTGACCGAGTTTTTACATTTAATTTTGCTTCCATACACCAGATGGAGCTATTGATGCAGTATCGATGCTCAACATGTATGTTTTTTATCGAAAATAGTATATATGGTCTGTGATTTTGTCAATTTAAGCCAAGTGTAATATTTAAGTTACGTTGTTGCAACTGGCCATTAGTGTTTTATATTCGAGTTTTGCTTTATATTTGAAAAATACCGCAGGTAAGAATAGGTATAGTAGACGAAATTTCTTGTACAATAGGTAAGAATATCAAATAAAATTACATATTTTAGTGCCATAGAAATGATGAATATTTTTCTGTAGGAGTGGCAATATCTGCTGATTATCGGGTAGTTAAAGATTATGAACAGACGGGATTTGATGTTAAATCTTCTACTCATTACGGAGGGAGGCCTGAACTAGTTGCAACATTATACGGATATGTAAAGTGCTACTTCCACAGGAATGAATTACCTACTTTGGATAAAATTTTGGAAAAAGTAAAACGTCGCCCATATTTGCCTCCTTATTCTCGTTCTTCATTGTATAAATTACTGAGCCTAATTAATTTCAAGTAAGCTTTTCAATACAAGTCTATTTAAAAATTACATTTGACGAACCGAACAATGTATAAATGTACTATTCTTTAGATACTTGAAACAAAACAGAAGAAGCATTTTAATTGAAGGTGACTATATTTTTCGATCATCTTTGGCACAACAGCCCTTGTAGGGCCAAGGCCTCAAGTACCGTAGGTACTCGTTTCGTGACCGTAGTACTAGAGCAGTCGGTGTACTTAATCCGTGCGACGACCACTGATTGCTATGCAACCAGTGCGGCAGCGGAAATACTCCTTCTACAGCTAGCACCACCTATGTTTTAACATGGACAACTGGTCGGGTCATCGCATGCGAGTGCGATTAATGCCTGATATTGTGGCATTTTAACGACTACGCACTTAGCCGGCCGGTAGATTCGAACCGAGGAACCTCAGATTCGATCTGAACATGTAGAGACATAGGGCTTTAATGCACACGGCCACTACACCGGCATATATTTTTCGATGGAGGCGACAATATCTCGGAACTACAAAACAATATAGAAAATAAGATCGTTTTATTTATTACATGGATGAAACTTGGCTCAATGAAGGGCATACAAAAAAAAAGGGTAGATACTGGTGTTAAAAATCAAAGACAGGCTTATATTGAAGGTTTATCGACTGGGTTAAAAAAATCCTACAGGGGCAGGAAAAGGAACACGACTTATCACTCTTCATTATGGGTCTGCATTTGAAGAATGGTCTGCTAAACTTTTTAATATATTACCCGAAAATGCTATTATTGACATGAACAAAACCATAGCCACAATATACCAACATCATCATCAAGGAAACAAGTAATGCAGAAATATTAGCTTTCATCCTGACAGGGTACGATCAGATTCACCTTATCAGCCAACATAAAGCAAAATACAATTCGCCCATCGTTTCACAGGTAATTTGCCATGGCCACAGCCTCAGCCCAAAGAAATGGAGGTAATCCGGATTCAATGAGCATGCAGCGAGGGGATTCAACGAGTGTACAGTTTTTGAGCTCCATAACGTCAATCTAAACATGTTAACAAATTATTTTCAACTAGAAACACTAGCTGTACACGTGCAAATGTACAATTCAAAAATAACACTTACCTCACTCAAAAACCTAAATAAAAACAAACTACCCATACCCAATATAGACAAGTACAACACCCTCAATAAACCCTCCAGTGCACGGGCGGTTTCAATATCACACGAGCGAACGGGTGAGGCCTGTCAGACCCATAATTGGAATACGTATAAAAAAAATTCTATGTACTTTTTTAACAGTTTGTTGGTTTAATGTATACTATGGTTTGTTTGCTTCAACATGATTCAATAAATTTAAAGAAAAAAAGATTAGGGATTTTGTTAGATTAATAAACAAAACATGTCATTTTTAACACTTTTATTTCAAATTGTTATTCACAAAATTCTAAAAATTTAAAAATAAAAAATATACTATTTATATAAAGAAAACAAGCTAATTTACAAAAAAAAAACGTAAATATAAATTTTAAAAATTCTCATTACAAAACAAGGGACGGTAAAGTAGTTACATGAGCGAACGGGCGAGGTCTATCAGGACTTTTTATTTTTTTATTTTTGAATTTTTACTTCTCGCTAAGAGAGGTATTGGATTCATGCTAAAATTCGCATATCCAGATTTTATTGAATAAGCACGATTTAAGGTCCCTAGAATCCGATTATAACATTATTAAAATGATGTCTGTGTGTGTGTGTGTGTGTGTGTGGATGTGTGTATGTGTGTGTGTATGTATGTATGTCTGGATGTTGTAGACACGAATCCTCAAAAACTATAAGATTTAAAAAATATTTAACTGCAGTTTCCTCAATCTGATATTCCTGGGAAGAGCTGAAAAGGTTTTGGTAACAAAACCCGGGGTTTGGGGATAACTACCGGGCGCGTCCCCGGGTGGCGGATAGGGGAACGGCCATATTGCTTTGGTGATATGGTTAGTGATAACTACATGCAGGCGCTCTGGGCTTAAAACTTCGGCATGCGTGATGTTAAGGTTATCGCCGCGGACCATCCTCCCACGTGTTTGTGCCGTGCGTGGCGACCCGTGTCGGAGGATGAAGAGATCCTGGTGGCTGAGTCGCGAGACAACACTCCACTTTGGCCTGGATTTCGACTAGACGGGCGGTCGAGGCTAACCCACCTCGATCAATCGGCTGCGACGTCGGGTCAGACTGCCGTCAGGGTGAGTCTTTGGGGTTGGTGGGCACACAGGAGGCCCAGCCAACGACGGTTTGCTAGTCACACTCCTTCGGCTGGCCGGTCCCCTTCTCGTGTTGCTTGTCGACCTTGGGGGCTATATCAATCCGGTATGCCCTGGCGTTGAAGTTCAACGTCCCCTTTTGGGGCTCCTCGGCGGGTGGGGCGCCGGTGAGATGAATCTTCATTTCCCCTATGGATGGCTTTACAAAGACTACCATAACCCCAGCGGGTGCGTCTTCGGATACCCCGTTACCAACACCAGAAGCGGGTGCGTCTTCAGATACCCCGCTGCCAATGGGTGCGTCCTCGGATACCCCATATACAGCTCCCAAACCCAAAAGGCACCGCATCTGCGGAGCGGAGCAAAAGCGAAGGAGGAAGGCTCACCAAGCTGAGGAGGCGAAAGCCAAATCAGGTGGCAAGCCTCATCCCGCGTCTTCGGCGCAACAGGGAAAAGCTAACCCCGCTGGCTCTGGACAATCGTCCAGAACAGTGAAGATGGCTGGCTGCCCTGGCGGCGCCAAACGTACTAGATCGGAGGGCTCTGAACCTTCTCCCAACGTTAGGAAGAAGAATCGTCCTCTGCCCAGTAAGAGACCTTCGGCTCCCAAGTCTATAGGGAACTATTCAGATGCCACGAAAAGGCATCTTAAAGTCGCGGTCATTTGCCGTAGCAACCCCTTGGGGAAAATCTCTTCTCCTCAGGCCCAAACCCTGTAGGACCAACTGTATCAACAGTTGGACGACTGCTTGTTTGCCCTCAAGGAAGGAGAACAGCCTCCCGTCTTCGATGGATGGCAACATTCCGGCGAGATCCTTCGTATCACCTGTGGTGACAACCATTCATTGGAATGGCTAAAAGCCACGGTACGTGGACTTCCCACTCTTTGGGACAATGCCCAGTTAGAGGTCGTTGGGCTGGACCAACTTCCTCGTTTGGTCAAGGCAGCTGTCTGGATTCCGGGTAAAGCCGATGATAGAGAGACTGTCGTCCGGAGGTTGGCGGTCCAGAACAACCACCTCAAGGTTTCCAATTGGTGTGTCTTTCACGATGCACCAAAAGAGAAACCGCTGGGACGTCTGTTGGTCTTCGGCATCAACGACCAGGATGCCAAAACTCTTGTGGAGAAGGGGAAGAAACTGAGGTACAGGTTCTCCCAACTCTCCGTTAAATTGAAGGTTGGTGATTCTGCACCATCTCAAACACCGTCAACAGAGACTGCGACTCAGTCTTCGCAGGGTGCAACCCCAATGGAACTAGGTTCCAACGAGGCTGCTGAACTGCAAGAGCTCGAGTCTCTGCTAATTTCGGAGATTGCGTCAGTTTCTCCCAAGGATGAGCCCCAACAATCCTCAACCTAAATTCCCTTCCCAAGCCCCACTATCCTTCATCCAAATAAACCTGCAACACTGTCGGGCGGCGACCTCCACTCTGAGACGACACCTAGACAGCAAGCAGAACAGTATAGCCCTAATACAAGAGCCTTGGGTAGTTAAATCCAAGATCTGTGGATTGGGCGACAAAAATACCTCTACCTTCACAGGATTTGGTATTGAAAAACCAAGAACATGCATTATAGTTCCTAAACAAATACAAGCTGTTATCCTTCAACAACTTTGTACACGCGATCTCACTGTAATCCTTCTTAGTGAAATCACCAAAAATACCAAGGAAGACATTATTCTTGCTTCCTGTTATCTCCCTTCAGACTCTTCACAACTTCCTCCTAGTCCTGAACTGGTGAAGCTGATTGAGTTCTGTGAACAAAATCACAAACATCTAATCGTGGGCTGCGATTCTAACTCGCACCACCTAATCTGGGGGAGCAAAGATGCTAATCCCAGAGGTAGATCTTTAAGTGAATACATCATTAGCACCACTCTAGAAATACTTAACAAGGGCGATGAACCTACTTTTGTCACTTCCCGTGCTCAAACTAGAATTGACATCACCCTAGCCACATCAAACATATCCAGCGACATATCAGGATGGTGTGTATCATCTGATCTTTCAATGTCTGACCACAGGTCGATATGTTTTACACTAAATGCTAAATGCATTGAAAAAAAGGTTTTTCGTAACCCCAGGAAAACTAACATAACCGTATTTCTTGACCTTCTGTCTTCTGGAATCAAGGAATGTCAAGTACCCAAACAAATCAATATAGAAACACTTGAAAATTGCGCTAGTAATCTTCAGCAGGTTCTTACAAAATCATACGAACAGGCATGTTCCCAAAGTATAATTAAGCCCACGAACGCACCATGGTGGTGTAGTGAATTAGGTAAAATGAGAACAATCGTTAGGAAATTGTTTAACAAAGCAAAGAACTCTAAGGCCGAAGCCGATTGGCGTTCTTTCCAAATAGAGAAAACTAAATACAAAAAAGTTATACGACAAAAGCAGAGAACTGCTTGGCAGAACTACGTTAGCAATATCGAAGGAACTGCCCCTGTAGCTCGCTTTAAAAAAATCTTCTCTAAGGACCCTAACCAACAGCTCAGCTGCCTCAAACGTGAGGACGGCTCATACGCTACCTCCATTACAGAAAATAACGAAATTCTGCTAAAGTGTCACTTTCCAGGCTGTGTAATTTCTCAAGGAAGTAGTTGGGCAGTTCAAGAACACTCCTTTTCGGAGGAGGCGTTCAAACTCTCTTCGGAGATCGTTGATGAAACACGCACAACCTGGGCGATTAATGTTCTAAAGCCCTATAAAGCACCAGGGTTAGATGGGATTGTACCTGCCCTCCTTAAGTGGGGCTGCAATCTGTTAATACATCATCTTATCTGGATTTTTAGAGCTTGCATCACCCTCACTTATGTTCCTGTTAAGTGGAGGGAAGTTAAGGTAGTCTACATTCCCAAACCTGGACGTTTAGACTACTCAACACCTAAATCATATCGTCCAATAAGTCTTACCTCAGTTCTCCTCAAAACTCTGGAAAAGACTTTGCGATAGACATATTAGGGATACTGCACTGGCTCGCAATCCACTGCACCCTAACCAGCATGCTTATACTCAGGGTAGATCGACTGAAACTGCTCTTCATGCTGTGGTCAGCACGATCGACAAATCTTTGGAATATAACAATTCCACCCTGGGAATCTTCATAGATATAGAAGGGGCTTTCGATAAAGCCACCTTCGATTCTATAGTCAATGCTCTAGAGGAACACGGAGTTGAACTTCCTCTGTTCAAATGGATAAAATTCATGCTAGAGCATAGAGTAGTACAATTTTCTTCCGGGGAAACTAATATCAGAGGACATGTCACCAGAGGCTGCCCACAAGGTGGCGTTCTTTCGCCCCTTCTTTGGGCAATGTTGGTAGACAGCCTTCTTATACTTCTTAACAACAATGGATACCACACCATTGGATATGCAGACGACATTACAGTTCTGATAAATGGCAAATTTGAGAACATTCTTGCCAACTTGGCAAACAACGCTATTAAATTGAGTGAAAACTGGTGCAAGGAACACTCCCTTTCGGCAAATCCAGCCAAAACAGAGATAGTCCTTTTCACTAGGAAACGCAAAATTGGCGATCTTAGGATGCCGAAACTCTTCAATCAAACTCTAAGTTTATCAAGCAGTGTCAAATATCTGGGTATCATAATTGACAACAAACTCAACTGGAGTCTACATTTAACCAATAAAGTTGAAAAAGCCTGTATAGCCTTTTGGCAATGTCGCCGTGCTTTGAGTCGAACTTGGGGCTTAACACCTAAGCTCACCCTTTGGCTATACACAGCCATTATCAGGCCAATGATTACATATGGTGCTATTGTCTGGTGGCCCAGAATCAGACAATCCGTAGCAACATCTAAATTAGAACATGTACAGAGGCTTGCATGTTTAGCAATAACTGGCGCTATGCGCACTACACCAACGGCAGCAATGGAAGTTCTTCTATGCCTTCCCTCTCTTAATATCTACATTGAGGAGGTTGCACTGAGGTCTGTTCTGCGCCTTTCCCAACTAGGTCTCTGGCCTAAAATAGGAGCAAATAGTAAACACTGCTCTATCTTCAAAGAAGCAGCCTTGCGGGCTCCACTTCTTCAGATGAGTAACGACTACATTGCTCCAAAATTCTATTTTGAGAAACCATATCAAATTAAATTAGACTGTCAGACACCTTCTATACCTGACATTCTCATTTTTACTGACGGCTCGAAGAGTGGTACAGGGTCCGGTTCAGGAATCTTCTCCGAACAAATGAACCTGTCTGTCAGTATTCCCCTTGGTGCCTATGCCACCGTCTTTCAATCTGAAATTCTAGGTATCTTGCATAGTGCACTACTAATTAAAGAACATAAAGTTCAGAACAAGAACATCAGGATAGTTTCAGACAGCAAAGCAGTTCTTAAAAGCCTTAGTGGATTTAAATTCACTTCAGGTCTGGTTGAATTTTGTCATCTTGCACTGTCGGATATATCCAAAAACAATGTCGTGGAACTCGCTTGGGTAAAGGCACACAATGGTATTGAAGGTAACATCTGTGCCGATAATCTAGCTAAACAGGGTTCGTCTGGTTTACCCTGGGGCCCAGAGCCCATGCTATCCCTAGCCAAATCGTTCCTTCACAATATTACTCGAAACATTACCTTTGAAAAATTTTCAGCTGGTTGGAGAAATATATCCACCTGTAAACAAACGAGAAACCTTATTTCTAAACCAACTTATAAGTTAGCCAATTATCTCATCAGACTTTCGAGGAACAACCTTAAATTTCTTGTTGAGGTCCTTACGGGACATGGTCGGTTCAACAAACACATGTACCGCATAAAAATCTCCGACAGTCCTCTTTGTAGAGGCTGTGAGATGGATGACGAAACAGTGGAACACATTCTTCTCGAGTGTCCCGCTCTAGCGTTAAAGAGAGGATCCATGTTAGGGGAATTCTGGCCTTCCATGGCCGCACTTAGTTCAACTTCCCCCGCTAACTTGTTAGCCTTCTTCCTAAGCGTAGAATGGCTTCAAGATCGGTAGGTCGGAAGCTGTGCTATAGGAGGTAGTACAATGGGCCCATTTGTGAGGCCTAAGTGCGCGTGCAGTATCTTTCTTCACCCTCCACCTCAAATCCAGAATCCAGAACAACCGGAAGTATTAGTTTCTCAGAAAAATTCTTCTAAATATAATTTTTTGGGAGTTTTTTTTATTAAATATTGAAGAACATAAAATTCTCCATCTAATACACTTCAAATTTTTATTATATCTTCTATTGATTTAGAGATACAGACACTATAATTTATAGAGTAAACTAATCGCAGAGGCCACGGCACTAAGGAAACCAGTTGACAAATTCCAATGTTTATAACATGACACATGTCATTGTCAAATATCAACAGTTTTAGTGACATTCTGATAGCTTTTTCTGGGAAGTATATTTAATTTTTTTCACTCACAATCAAGATTAATTATTTCAGACAAAGGACTTAAATTTAAAAATAATATTGCGAAAGAACTACTATCCCTTCACAAAGTTGAAATATAATTTATTTGTTCCCAAAAACCAAATTTCAACGGATTAGTTGAACGTTTCCACTCCACATTAATAGAACACATCCATTCATTCAATGTGCAAGACAATTTAAAAATGAATTAATAGAAGACAAAGTTAAGTATGCAATCTTGGCATACAACACAAACCATAGCACTACTAATCTAAAACCTATAGAAATTATCAATGGACATCTTCAAACAAATTCCCCACTATACATAGAACTCGAAAAACAAATAACACAAGACTATATCCAGAAACATAAAAAAGACCAAACTCGTGCATAAAAATATTAACAACAAATTGGAAACGGGAAAAACTAAAACAATCACGAAATTAAATAAAATACGCGAAGAACTTCCTATAATACCTGAAACAGTTTCTGTTCACAACAAACAGAAAATAATCAAAACTAAAAACCCAAAATTTAAGAAAAAACATATAAAAAGGATTGACGAAAATTTAAAAATCGCAGAAATAGATACCGAAAACAACGATAAGAAATAATCAAAAATTAACCTTGCAAACATAAAAAGACCCCGCAAAACAGTGTACAAATATCCTGCAATTTCCCTTTACTTCCTGTACGCATATGGAATATATATCAAGAACATCACCCTTAACCCAGGACTATTAACTATTAACCTCGGACATGCAAAGATGCAAAGAACTCAACATACATTCGTACATTTTCACGACTTACAATCTCTCGAGATACAATACGAAAATTTTAATAAACAATACTCCAATCTTATACACGCAATAAACACGGACAATACAGTCACTACAGATTACGAAAATAACAAAATCGTAGAATACTTACATAGTAATATTAATGAGATATTTAATTATTTTTCTACATACTCTAGAACTAGACGAGGTATATTTAATGGCTTAGGAACAGTAGTAAAATCTATAACCGGAAATTTAAACGCTAAAGATGCAAAGAGATACACCCAAATTTTGTAACATTTACAAGAAAATCAATTCAAATTAAATAATCAAATCAAACATAAGTATACTGTAAGTCACCAAATGATAGAGTATTTCAGCAAAACTGTCAACACTATCAGGGAAAACGAAAATACAAGGAGAATTCAGGTATGACCCGGAATTTTATTCTCAGAACCAAACGAATGGGCCTAGCGGCAATTCCTTCTTAAAATTCTTGCAATGGGGTATCTAGAAGGCGTGCATAATATCATCGTCACTTCAATTGTTATTTAGTAATTGCCAAAATGACGGAGCAGGCAGTTCGTGTTTCCGTTGCACAAAGCATAATAATTAGATTTCTTCGGAATTAGGGCGCCAAACCAAGTGATATTTTGCAAAGACTTCAAGCACAGTATGGGGAATCCACCTTATCAAAAATCCAGGTGTATGCATGGTGTAAGAAGATTAAGGAGAGCCGCAGAACGGTCGAAAATTTGACGCCCACGAGACGTCCGAAAACTTCGACAACACAAACCAACATTGTTCTGATAAACGACCTTATTCTTGCCAATAGAAGAATTTCTGTCTTTGATATGTCACAACAGTACACAACAGTACATGTTGGTATCGTTGAGGAGATCATACATAACCATCTGCATTACCGAAAACTTTGCGCAGGATGGGTACCCAGGTTACTGACTATGGAACAAAAACAGCAACGTGTTGAAGTGTGTACTGAGCTTCTCAGGCGATACGAAGATGAAGGTGACGCATTTTTAAATTCCATACTCACCTGCGAGTAAAGCTGGGTATACCATTTTACACCAGAATCAAATCTAGTGTGGCGCTATGCGAACTCCCCTAAACCTAAAAAAGCCAAGGTTGTGCGTGCAGTCTGTAAAGTAATGGCCACCGTATTTTGGGACAGTGAGGGTGTCCTATTGAATGCCCTTTATTATTCTGACTTACTTACTCAAAAAATGAAGTCTGCATTTCGTTGAAAAAAGAGAAACCGTTCAATCAGGAGTGTCATTCTTTTGCACGATAGTGCTTACCCGCATACTGCCCAATTGACTACAAAAAAATGTATTGGGAAGTTCTTCCACATCCAGCATATAGTCCGGATTTATCACCATGTGATTATAATCTCTTTGGACCGCTGAAAGAGGCACTGAGTGGGTCAAAATTTCAAGATGATGAAGATGTAGCCGAGTTTGTGCATGAGTGGCTGCGCGTCCAACCAAAAATATTCTATAAAAGTGGCATTATGAAACTCCCAGAACGATGTCAAAAGTGCATACAGTTAGAGGGTGAATACGTGGAGAAATAATGCAAAACTTATATACTTTTTGTAGTTAAATAAAAAATTACAACCAAATTCCGGTCTGTATGTATACTCTCCTCGTATTTTAAAATAAAAATTGAACAACTTATGCACATTGTTATCGCTGGTGAGAAAAATAATAATTTATTAATTAAAGACAATTATAACCAATTAAACACTCTGTACACTATGACATTCACTACATTACAATATATTGAAAATTCTTTAACCTTTTGTAAACTTCATACTTTGCATCAAAGCATCAAGTCACACGACATATATAAAGAATTAACAAAATTATAATAACGAATTACCATTCGTAATAAATTTAGAAAATTTATAGAAATTTCTATAAATTATGAAACTTAAATTTATCCACCTAATTCTAATCCTCACAAAACACAATTCCGATTTTGTTACTATCATTCCTAATAGCGAGTATATTCTGAAATCTGAAGATGGTCATTTAAGATCTTTATATACATATGTGCACTCGCAATAAAGAAGTTATTTATCAATGACCCAATAAAATTAAGGATATTACCAAAGATTCCTATGAGAAGAACTTTATTATATAAAACAACGTCGAAGATTACCATTTTATTAAATTAAATATAAAGAAAAATCACATTGAGTACATCGAAGAAATTAATCAATATTTAGCAATTTTACCAAATCCTGAACACTTCCACCCGAATGCAATGAAGGCGACAGCATAGGCAACATACAGGGCATTCCTTTAATTGAAGAAGACAACTGTAAACTTCAAATCCAAAATAAAAATTTAATCTTCAAACACGGCACATTGCACAGACCCTTAGTAATCGAAATTTTCGAAATTAATTACAATATTACAAAAATCTCAAAAATGACTATCGAACTAAACTCCATCAACGAATTAAAATCAATGGCCAAATTCGATGACACATTGTATTATAATGAACAAATTAATGCAGAAGACTGCAACTACCCATTGTGTGCACTGCACATTATTTTTAATAATAATAATAATAATAATAACTTTATTGACCAGAGTCAACGGCGGGGTTCAGCCAAAGGCTGATCTTCCACCCAACCAGTACATGTAAATTACAAAAAATAATAAAAAAAGTCAACATAAATACATAATATGAAAGTATATCACAATATGTCAAATAAGAAGATAAATTTACATAATAATTTACAGAAATGATTAATTAATTTATACAGAACAATTTTTTAACACGAGCTTTAACAGAGTGTAAAGACAGAGATTTTAATTCATCTGGGAGATTGTTATATAATTTGGGAGCTAGGTAAGAAAATGCATTTTTGGATTTATTTTTTTTGTATGAAGGTACGATATATGAATTCTTATCACGTAGTTGATAATGTTGTTCTTTTAATTTAAGTTTTTCATGTAGATAAGAAGGGCAACCTGTTTGTATGATCTTATGAATTTGACAAAGATAGAATATCTGCACACGTTCGTCAATATAATGAAGATTTGATGAAATACGAAATAAAGAAATATGGTCATATTTACGCACATTGTAAACGAATCGTAGGCATGAGTTTTGAAATAGCGTTATTTTATTTTTGTCGTTTTGTGTCAAGTGTGGAACATATACACACGCACAGTAGTCTAGTATAGGTAGTATCAAGGTGTTAATTAGTCTTAATTTTATTTCAGCTTGCGATACTGGTATAAATGTCGAAGTCTAAGTCTAGCAGCTATTAATTTTTTTTGTCAAATGGTCACGGAAGTTGATGTCTTTGTCAATTATCATACCCAAACTCTTAATAGCCGGAGTACGATTTAAGATTTCTCCTTGCAATTTTATATCATATGTATCACAGTTTCCAACTACTAGGAGTGACGATTTATCAGTATTTATCTTGAGCCCATTATTAGTAGTCCAAGTCGACAACTTTTCAAGATCCTTATTTATTGCCTCACATTCATCCTTGGCGTTCATCTTATTTACGGTTGCTAGCAACTGAGTATCATCAGCATATGAATGTGAGGAACAGTATTGCAGACTGGATGATAGATCGGCCACATACAAAAGGAAAAATAATGGACCCAAGATAGAGCCTTGAGGAACTCCTTGGTGAAGAGGGAATCTCCGCGATTGATGAAAAGCTGAGTCTGGTGACATCATCAGTGCCATCATTATCGCTGAACATCACAAGGACGAAAACATCGAACTTCAATCGCGAACTTCCTTCTCTTAGGTCGGCGCTGAAGCTCCCCGATGAAGCCCAATTCTAGCGAAGGAGGAGTTACCGCAGCGTCAGACAACCGAACTTGCAGGTACTTGACATCTTATTTTCTTTACATAAAATTGTAATTTAATTGTAATAGAGTTAGTCAGAAACCAATATTCTTTTAGTAATAAACAACATTATTGTATTCACATAAATAAAATTTATTTTTTAAAAACTCTTCATCGAACCTACAAAATAAAATTTTGTATATATATATATATATATATATATATATATATATATATATATATATATATATTGATACCTGTTAAGGAGTCACTTCCGTGATGTTGATAGGGCGTCCTGACTTCCATATTAATTAATGAATATATATTATTAAAAATTATATATATAGGCTTAGGGGAACTTCTAAATTAAGGTTTTCAAAAGAGGGGTAAGAAAATATTATATTAAAAATTTATATACAATTGCATATACTAAAAATACGAAGTTACTTCCATCACTGTAAATGTATACAAGATATTGAAGCGTAGGGCTGACTTCCGCAGCGTTGCCAAATTTCAAACTAGCAAGCACATATCAGCAAAACACCAAATAAAGTATATGATGAATAAGGGTCTCACTCTGTGTGAATGAAGTGCCACAATGTCGAATTTTGGACTATTATCTTTGTTTAAACAATCATAATTTTGTTGTCTCGGCTGTAAGTTTGCGGAACCGCTCCAAACTACCATGCATGCCCAATTCTGATTTTTTTACAAAAAATTATGATTTGTGTACTATTTAAGTGCCCTATTTGGTCTATTATATTATTTAAAAAATATTTAAAAAATACTAGATTGTTTGCAAGGCAGCAGATCCGCTCCAAACCAGTCAACTTCAACTCTACGTAATCTGGGACAATGTACTACATAAGGGCTTATTAAATGGGGATATACCTTATTTTGGGCTATGAAATTTATAACAAAACTTTATGGCCAGGATAGAAGTTAACCGTAAAATGGTATTTATTGTATATATTAACAACAGATGACACAGTTATTCCAACTTTTAAATTTACAAATTTAAGGTGTTATGTTTACTAGTCACTAATTAAATTAATTACTTTACAAAAAAACCTAGTCCAAAGATGATGCATAATTTGAGCAATCAGAAAATAAAATATCAAAGACGAAAGACGTTTCATGTAATGAAAAATATTTCATATTTATCTTATATCCAGCAATACACATGTTGTACAACTTTTGGGGTTCACATACTCGTATAATATTTAAGTGTGATAAAGTCTAATGTAAAAAATAATAATAAAAAAACTGAAATTTATTTATAGCTACGAGTAGTAATTGAAATTATGGTACTCTAAAGCCTGATGGTTTAAACTTAGTAAATTTGTAAAGATTTGTCAAATTACTATTAATTTATAAAAAAATCTGTTGTGGCCAGCACAATACCTCTCGCCATTTCCATTTTATGGTATACAGGGTGTAAATTTTAAAACGGCTATAGGGCTATAACATAGAAGAATAGTTTTTTAGATGCCGAATTCGATATTAATTTATTGAAAAAATAATTAGTGCATATTTATAAAGAAAAACATTACGAATTTTTTGATACCAAACATATTAAATTTCTGTTTCATATAAAGCCAGAAAATAAATTTAAAAATTTGCGCAATTAAGAAAAAATATCAATAGCCGTGAAACTGACAGAAACAAAACAAAACAATTGTTGACTTGAGACGCTCATTAATAAACGTTTCATACACATTCTTTTTTAAATTATTATTATTTTCGTTTTATTAAGAAGAAATCATGGATAATTTGTCTCATGAAGAAAAATTACAAATTATTAAATGGTGTTAATTGTTCCCTTGTAATTTGCATTTTTTCTCGTTTCTTATAACTTATTACTTACTATATGTACATCATCTTTAATTTGTAAATACTTGTTACAATAAATAATAATTGTTTCTTAAATAAATATCATAATGTTTACTTTATTTTGTGTTATTTTCTATTAGTTTATAAATTAATAACTTTAATCTTTATTGTCCCCTATCATGTTAATAAAAAATCTGTTGTGGCCATAATTGGAATACTTATAAAAAAAATTCTATGTACTTTTTTAACAGTTTTTTGGTTTAATGTATACTATGGTTTGTTTGCTTCAACATGATTCAATAAATTTAAAGAAAAAAAAGATTAGGGATTTTGTTAGATTAATAAACAAAACATGTCATTTTTAACACTTTTATTTCAAATTGTTATTCACAAAATTCTAAAAATTTAAAAATAAAAAATATACTATTTATATAAAGAAAACGAGCTAATTTACAAAAAAAAAGTAAATATAAATTTTAAAAAATCCTCATTACAAAACAAGGGACGGTAAAGTAGTTACATGAGCGAACGGGCGAGGTCTATCAGGACTTTTTATTTTTTTATTTTTGAATTTTTACTTCTCGCTAAGAGAGGTATTGGATTCATGCTAAAATTCGCATATCCAGATTTTATTGAATAAGCACGATTTAAGGTCTCTAGAATCCGATTATAACATTATTAAAATGATGTCTGTGTGTGTGTGTGGATGTGTGTATGTGTGTGTGTATGTATGTATGTCTGGATGTTGTAGACATATAAAATAAATATCATAATGTTTACTTTATTTTGTGTTATTTTCTATTAGTTTATAAATTAATAACTTTAATCTTTAATTGTCCCCTATCATGTTAATAAAAAATCTGTTGTGGCCAGCACATGACCTCCCGCCAATTCCATGTTCAAAATAGCAATGAGCTTTAAGTAAAGTATCACTTCCATTGATCGTTTGTAAACAAAATCTACTTTGTTGTTCCAATAAATAGAAAAGTTTGTAGTACGGAATTTTGGATTATATTTTGTTATGTTTTTCCAGAAAAATCTGTGAGCAAATACCAACTTTGCGAAGTTTTGGATCATTAATATATTTTAAGAAAAAATCTTCACACACACATTATTGTCAAAATCAGCACTAACTTCCTAATGCTCTAAAACGCAATCAAATTATATAAGAGTATTAAATACCAACTTTGCGAAGTTTCGTATCTTAATATATTTTAAGGAAAAATCGTCACACATACATTATTGTCAAAATCATCACCAAATACCTAACTTCCTTATGCTCTAAAACGCAGTCTGTGTAAATTCTTCGCCGTACATTATCCATTTCGTAAATGTGTATTTGCAAACTATTATTTGACACTTTGAAATCACGTTCTTATTTGAGAGCTGTTTGATATATAATGCTGCAAATATCAAACTAAAATCGAATTATCCTATATATCTAATATTTATGTATGTTGGAAAATATATTATTTTTACAAACCTTAATTTCATTACAATCATATTTAAACTACTAAATTCTTCTTAACACGGTTTCATTACTAATTTTAATGTTATTTCTTCGTGACAGTGACATTTGTTTAAATATGTCAAATTTGTTATTAAAGTATTGTTTTTGTTTGACGCGGAGGCAAAGTGATG
The DNA here is from genome assembly GCA_943142095.1 of Ophonus ardosiacus. NCBI lineage: Eukaryota > Metazoa > Arthropoda > Insecta > Coleoptera > Carabidae > Ophonus > Ophonus ardosiacus. The sequence continues at coordinate 22,521,294 of OW964834.1, read as the reverse complement.
TACAAAAATAAATTATTTTTTAATTCAATATTTAAAGTTATTTCAAGTTATTTACTAAATGCTTATCGTAGAATTGAAGATTGTGCCATTATATTTAATTTGTATTGGTAAAAGTTGCTAAAAATTATATTCGATGAATTTTTTTACAAGAAAAACTGTTAAAAGCTTGTATAAATGATACTTCCGGTTATCCGATATACACTAAAAACTAATGAGCTCTTCCCACATTAGTACAGAATGGGTATACAAAATTTCAAATTGTTCTGATTGATAGTATTTAAGTCATCGTATCCACATGATCCACACACACATACATACATACCTACAGACATCATTGTAAAAATGTTGAAATCAAATTCTGGAGACATCAAAACGTGCTCATTCACTAAAATCTCTATATGTGATTTTTAGCACGATCCCTATACCACCCTTACCTAGGGTAGCGGGAGGTAAAAATGGCAATGTTTTGTTACTGTTAGTTTCATGGCTAATGATATTTTTCTTAATTGCGCAAATTTTTAAATTCATTTTCTGGCTTTATATGAAACAGAAATGGAAGGTGTTTGTTATTAAAAAATTTTTAATAGGCACCAATTATTTTTTCAATAAATTAATATAGAAACTTTCGATGTCTAAAAAACTGTTTTTCTATATTACAGCCCAATGACTCATTTTAAAATTTACACCCTGTATAAGTATTGTATTGCACTTCACTATCGAACCGTCGTTTTATAACAAAAAAAAATTACAGAACTTTACCCAAATATTTTTTTATTATATTTAACATGTCTTCTGCACACATACAATTCTAATTATATCTATTTTTCATTGTCTGAGGAAGTTCCTAAATATCAGAGATTCTTCCAATTCATTAATTAGATTGGCGGTACGTCTGATGGATATCTGCATTTTATTTACAATTTTAAATATTTAATTAATATAACAATAAGAAAGATTAAATGTACTTCCCAGAAAAAGCTTTCAGAATGTCAGTAATACTGTTGATATTTGGCACTAACATCTGTCATTTACAAACTATGCTATAAACATTAGGTACTATGTTATAAACATTTGAATATGTCAACTGGTTTCCTTAGTGCCTTAGCCTCTGCGATGTACTACATTAAATTATTCTATATATTACAGTGCCTTTATCCCTAAATCTATACAAGATATAATAAAATTTCAGATGTAGAATTTTATGTTCTTCAATATATATAATATATATATTTTTAAAAAATAATATTTACAAGATTTCTTTAAAGAAACTATTACTGCCGGTTGTCCAATTTTAGCAAAATGTAATCAGCTTTTCCCAGGAATGTCAAATTGAGGAAACTGCAGTTAAATAATTTTTAAATCTTAAAGTATTTGAGAAATCGTGGATCCAACATCCACACATACATCCACACATCCACGCACACACACACATACACACGGGCATAATCGTAAAATGTTATAATCGGATTCTAGGGACCTTAAAACGTGCTTTGTTGAAAATTATCACAAATAAATTTTAATATATAACGAGATATTTAATTGTTATTTGTTATTAATACTTATTGGCTAAAATTTTTAAATAGATGCTAAAAATAATCATTAATTCACAGAAACACTCCGTATGTGCTATAGATAACACAGGTAATTATTTTTACATTTTATTGTGAATTTTTCACTTGTTAATTTTTAATACTTTTTTAATTGTAAATTGTTAATAAAAATTTATTATATTAATAAAGAGTTTCCATAAATTACAATAACATACTGCAATACACTGTTGCCAAGTTTTGGAAGTGACTAAGTACCTTCAAATGCTATATACACTTCGGAAGTAACTTCGCATTGCGCATATCTGATACTAATAGCGAGTACAGCGCCAGCGGTAAACGCTTGAACTAAAGTGACAATTTTGAGGGTACGGGGGGTACTATTTGACTTCCAACAAAATTTTCGTATGTAGACTTGTTTTGCCTTGTAGTGCTAGAAAAAATAAAACATAGGGAAACGTTGTCACTTCTATTTTCGGAAGTCACAACGGTATATATGAAGTCACAGCGTTGAGCGAATTCCCGTATATGAAGTGACCACGTACCATGTATACATACATATATATATATATATATATATATATATATATATATATATATATATATATATATATATATAAAAGAAACTAATACTTGCGGATGTACAATTGTTATCAAAAGATTGAGGAATACGTAGTTAAACAGGTCTATTATAGTAATTGAGGAAGAGTCCTTCCAACATACAGACACATACACACACACACACACACACACACACACACACACACGCGCGCGCGCATGCACATACACTGCAAACATCATCGTAAAAATGTTATAATCGGCTTCCGATGACCTTAAAACGTGCTTATACACTAAAATTTGGATATGCGTATTTTAACCATGGATCCAATACCTCTCTTTGCGAGAGGTAAAAACTGATTTATGCTCGTAAATACCGACATACGGCTAATGCAAAAGATGGAACAATAGGCCTTGAACGTGTAGATACTGATTTTGGATGAATTGGCATTCATTGAACCGATTGAGAAACGGATAACCTTTCAAATGGGGCATTCTGCAGGACTTATCTGATATATATATATGCAGGACACTGGGCCAAACTGGCTTGAAAGGCCATTATTTTTTACTTATTGCTAATATTTACAATAGATGCTCTAAACGAATAAAATAAATAAGCAGAACTTCAAAAATGTGTCAGAGTAATAGTAATAGTAATAATAATAATAATAATAATAATAATAATAATAATAATAATAATAATAATAATAATCCACAAACTATTGTTGAATTTTTGGCTTTTCATTTCAGCAGTGTATTTCGTAATTCAACATTTTACATACAAAATTTGACGCCTAATTTTAATTTCAATTTTAATATTGCTATGAAGAAGACGATCGCTAGCTATTTCATAACTTAAAAATTCCATGACCCCTGGCTCCGATTTTATACCCAATTTTTTAGTTAAAGATTGTAAACACATACTTGCCGAACCTTTATGCATAATCTTCAGTTTATATCTTTCAACATGCTATTTTCCTGATATCTGGAAACGAGGTAAAGTTTGTCCGATACTTAAATCTGGTGACATTACTCTCGTAAAAAATTGTAGACCGATCAAATTAATTTGTAATTTCGCCAAAGTATTCGAGACCTTATTACACAATCAAATATATTACCGAGTGAAAAACATTTTACCTACATCACAACACGGATTTATTCCTCAATGATCAATTGTAACTAACTTGTGCTGTTTTACACAATTTGCTTCAGATACTTTAGATAACTATGGTCAAATGGATGTTATTTATATAGATATCTCTAAAGCATTTGATCAAATTGATCATGATGCATTGTTAAGTAAATCTCGTAAAATTATTTACCTCATGTCTAAAGAATCGTATCCTCTATATGGAGTACAACAATTATCGTTCTAGTTTATTTCAGGCTCAATTTGGAGTACCTCAAGGCTCCAATTTGGGACCATTGTTATTTTTACTCTTTATCAACAACATTGTTGCCGATATCGACTGTGAAATACTTATTTATGCAGACGATGTTAAAATATTTTCTCAAATATAATAGTTAAATGATTGTTGTAAATTACAAACAAATCTGACTCGAATTCATGATTGTTGCATCCAGAGCAACTTGAATCTTAATCTATCAAAATGTAAAATAATGAGTAACACAAGAAAGAAAAATATTATTAGTTTCAATTATTTTATTAATTCTCATAATTTAGAAAGAGTATCCTCTAACAAAGACTTAGGTATCACCTTCGATTTTTCACTTACATTTGTCCCACATGTACGAGAGACTGTGACGGGAACCAACAAAAGTCTAGGTTTTGTTATAAGAAACAGTAAATCCTTCCGCCAAATTTCAACTATAAAAACTTTATTTTTCACTTTTGCCAGATAGAAATTAAAATATGGTATAATTATTTGATATCCTGTGTACGAATGTCACAAATTTTTATTAGAGGAATGTACTAGAAGATTTTTTAAATATTTATGGTTACGGCAACACAACTCTTACCCTGAAAGATGCATTGACAACAGAATACTACTAAATTCAATAAATTTGCAATCATTAAAAGATCGACATGCAATAGTGGCAATTAACTTTCTGTCCAAAATTATAATTAATAAAATAGATTGCTCATATTTATTACCTAAGCTAAACTTTCGTATACCAAAGTTAGCTTCGAGAAATCAGGAATTATTTTATGTATCGTCAATAAAAACAAACTTATATGCTCTTATCATTGTTATATGTCAAATTTATAACAAAATATCTCAGAACAATGATATATGTAATACGAATGCAAGCAAGAAACAAAAATTCTGTTACTAATCTTACTTTGAAATTATATTTAATTTAAGTTAAACTATTTTTATATTGTACTTGCTCTGTAATTGGGACATGTTTCTGTAGAACAATAAAGGGTGCCTGAGTGTCTGGTCGCGAACCTGGGGGAACCGGGTTCGATCCCGACAGACGCCAAATATTTCCAATTTTAAATGGCACAAAATGGACCCCTGTGGTGCACTTTCCACACCAGCTATGAGTGCCCGTGAGGTGACGTCTGGTAAGCGCCCACACGGTAAATATATCGTCATCATTACCGATGTTTACATGTGTTGTAGATACTGGCACACCCAGATATGGGTAATATGGGTGATGATATATTATATTATTATTATTATTATTATTATTATTATTATTATCATACTAATAATAATCCTCAAAAGTTATGGAGTCACATTAAAACAAAAAAAAACAATCTAATGGTTTACCCTCTTCTATGCATTTAAACAACGATGATAACAAAAGCTTTGGCACAACTTCGGAAATTGCGGATGCCTTTGATAATTTTTTATTCCACCTCTTTTCAACCCAAATCCACTTCCTCCATTCTTCAATCAGATCTTATTAACTTTTGTAAATGTCTCCATCCTGAAATTACTGAGTTGGACATTATTTCAGTTATTAATTCCCTTAAATCCTCTACCACCCCCGGTCCTGATAATTTACCTTCCTGTGTTATCAAGGGTTGCCGTGATATTCTTGTTGAACCTCTCCTTTTTCTCTTTAATCTTTCTCTTACTAACAAGTATTTCCCATCTGCCTTTAAAAAATCTTACATACGTCCAATCTTCAAATCAGGTGATATAACTAATATTTCTAATTTTTGACCCATTTCGATACTCCCTATCCTTTCCAAAGTCTTCGAGAAAATACTTTATAAACATATTTTCAATTCTGTTTCATGGTTTTTTTTTCTGGTCGATCTACTACCACTAATCTTATGAATTTTACTAATTCAGCTCTGGATTCTTTACACAACAATAAACAAGTTGATGTTATTTATACGGATTTTGCTAAAGCCTTTGATAAAATGGATCATTCAGTTTTACTTAGTAGACTCTACTCTAATTTTAGCTTTTCAAGTGATTTAGTAAAATTGATATCCTCATATCTGGATAAGCGCGAAATGCATGTACGCATAAATAATACCACTTCCATGATATATTACGCAATATCTGGTGTTCCTCAGGGGTCAAACCTCGGTACATTATTATTTCTTGCAGTTGTTCAATATTCTCAGATTCTGTTGTACGCAGATGACTTAAAGCTCTTCAGAGTAATCAATTCTGCTAATGATTTACCTTATTGCAAATTGCCATAAACAATGTTCTTAACTGGTCTCTCAAATTAAAATTATCTTTTAATTATAATAAATGTAAATGTATGACTTTCTCTGTAAAACATAATTTAGTGTCATTTAATTATCAAATGAATAATATTGTTTTGGAGCGTCTAACTCTATTTAATGATTTGGGGATCACTTTTGATCCAAAATTAAGCTTTATTCTACATTACAATAATATTCTAAAATTGTCCTACAGAAATCTGGGATTCATAATACGTAATATTCAATCCTTTTGTAAACGTCACACTCTTAAAATTCTCTACTATTCATATGTAAGAAGTAAGCTTGAATACTGCTCTCATATTTGGAACCCTTTATATAAAAAACTTATAAATGTTATTGAAAATATTCAGAGAAAGTTCATACGCTATTGCAACTATAAATTTTGTTCAAATTCATCAAATTATTTTAATTACTCCAACTGCCTAATAGAATTTGGTGTTGTTACCTTGGATTCTAGTAGAAAAATCCAATCCTGTTTATTTTTATATAAAGTTATTAATGGCTTAATTGATGATCAATACCTACTTAATTGTATTAATTTTCGTGGTCCACGCATCAATTCAAGGGATAAATCATTATTTATTTATAACACTCCACAGACAAATTACGAACTTAAATCTCCTGTTAGGCAATTGTGTAGCATATATGACAATATTTGTAAAAGAAAATTGTTGAACCCGATATTTTCGCTGATTCGCTGTCTAAATTAAGGAAAAAAAAACTTTACCTGGTTGCTTGCTGATTCTCTGCCGTATATCATATTATATCAATTTATTAATCACTATATCTGTGTGACTGTCTTGTATTTTCTGATATAAATGTATTGTTAGTCTATATTTTGTGCTACCGTTTGTAAAATTTTATGTGTATTAATCCTCTGTATTTGGGAACTTGGTTCCTGTTGAATGATTAGAATAATAAATAAAATAATATTTAAGAGAAACATGTGCTCAGTTATTCAGGAACGGTTAAAACTAGAAGCTTCATACAAGTTTCAAAATTCATCTCAAATTGACATGAAATTGAATTGCCAGTATTTATTTGTAACAGTAAATTTAATTACAGACATAATTGAAAAAGTGGAAAATGTGTAGTGTTTTGTTGTATGTCTGCAACATTTTACGATTTTACATAAAAATTTCACATACAATAAAAAATGTATTAACAATAGAGACCAAATTACCAGTGTAAACAATAAAAATTCCAAAGTTATAAGTGACATAATATACGACAAGGATTATGACCTATTTTTTCTATTATTGATTTATCTACCTCCATAACATGAGCTGAAATTATTATATACATAGATAATAGTACTTCCATTAACAGTTACAATAATATTGTAGATATTAAAGAAGAAGTTACTTCAATCAAACTTGTTTTAAATATGGGTAGAAAATAACATATAACTTTTACGAAATACTATGACGATCAATAAGAAGCAACGTCAGATATAACACTATTAAATTTCTTGAGTTTTCTCTGGAACCGTTGTTACAATGGAAAGAAATCTGTAACTGTATTTCTGCAAAAATAAATAAAGCCCCGACTTCGCACGGGTAAAGCTAGAATAACGATTAACAACAAGTGTACCATTAATTTTTCTCATTTACTTCGGGGACATGCACTGCGTAGAGGGCCGGCAACCTGTCTCGCATCGTAAATGTAACAGGCTCCGCCTACTGCCCACCCGATCCCTGCACCGCACCTAACACCGCCCTTTTCAAAATAGTCCAGTCAATAGAGATCAAAAAAGACCTTTGCCTAGCAAAAGGTGGGGAAAAATGATTTTAACATATGTTGTTTGGATCGAGACGGAGATGAAAAATTCAAATTTGTGACCTTGGGGAGGCTCGGCGTGAGCGACCATTTTGGATCAAAGGTGCAAAAAATGAGTTTTTTGCTATTTTCTCAAAAACAGTGGCCCGTATCAAAATTTTACAAGAATACAAAATTAAAGCTCGGAACTTTTTGTACAAAAAGGGTTCGTACATTTTTTACCTAGGATGAACTCTCAAAGAGTTATGTTCAAAAATAGGTAACCAGAACAACAATTTATGAAAGAAAATTTAATCACCCAAAATATACGCAATATTAAGTTTTTAATACTTAGTCTAATAGATTTTGTTATTTGTTACAGTTTACACTTGTCGTGGCATCAAATGAAGTAAATTATCGATGATTTTTAAATAATTTTTGTCAACTCTTTTCCACAAATTCACCAACCACTCTGACTCGGTTAAAGATAAGGCACCCAGGAAAAATTTTAATTAAGTTTGGAATTCTCCTTCATGTCACGTTAAACGATTTTTGCTCTGATGAGCAGTTGACGAATTATTAACAAATTAAAGTTATATGAAATTTCACTAAAATTTGAAATATCTACAAAGTGGGCCTAGTTTTCATTTTTTCTTCTGAAATTTGGACACGATTATAGATAAACATTATTGTGCATTTAACAGGTATCGATATTTCTAATGAAAAAATTAAAACTAAGTCGATTTGCAGATGTTTCAGATTTTAGAGAAATTTTAAATTGTTAATAAACCGCGGTAGCGTAGCTTTAACCGAGTCAGAGTGGTTGATAAATTTGTGGGAAAGCGTTGACAAAAACTAATTACAATTTATTGATAATTTACTTCTTTTCATGCCACGACAAATGTAAACTGTTGCAAATAACAAAATCTATTAGACCAAGTATTAAAAACTTAATATTGTGTATATTTTGTGTGAATAAATTTTCTTTCATAAATTGTTGCTCTGGTTACCTATTTTTGAACATACCCCTTTGAGAGTTCATCCTAGGTAAAAAAATGCGAGAACGCTTTTTATACAAATAGTTTCGAGCTTTAATTTTGTATTCTTGTAAAATTTTTATACGGGCCACTGTTTTCGAGATAATAGCGAAAAACTAATTTTTTGCACCTTTGATCCATGATAGCGGCTCACGCCGAGCCTCCCCAAGGTCACAAATTTGAATTTTTCATCTCAGTCTCGACCCAAACAACATATGTTAAAATCGTTTTTCTCCACCTTTTGCAAGGCAAAGGTCTTTTCCATTGACTGGACTATTTAGAAAAGGGCGCTGTTAGGTGCGGTGCGGGGATCGAGTGCGCAGCGGGCGGAGGCACCAATTATGTTTTCAATAAATTAATATACAAACTTTTGGCGTCTAAAACTGTTTCTCTATGTTATAGCCCTATGACCCGTTTTAAAATTTACATCCTGTATATATAAAAATATAGTGTACTTAATGTACTTATTCTTTTCTTTGAATAATTTGTATTTTATGAATTTTAATTCTGCAAAATATATTTTTTTTTTGCGCACACATTTCATTGATCCATTTCATGTGCGACTGGGCTCGTATCCATACTAATATAATATATGCGAAAGTAACTCTGTTTGTCTGTCTGTCTTTCTGTCTGTCGGTCTGTCTTAAGTTTTCACGCCTAAACCACTGAACCAATTTTGATGAATTTTGGTATAGAGATAGATTGGAACTTGGAGAAGAACATAGGCTACCTTTTGTCGCGAAAATAAAACTTGAAGGAAGTGAAATGGGAGATGAAAGTTTTTATGGAGAACGCATCATTTCTCAAGTTAGGAATATAAAAATTATTATTTATGCTTTTGGTAAGAAATAAAGAGTGTTTTAGCGTTTTTGAAACATCATCCCTCAAGGCGATACGATAGGGGATGATTTCAATTATTGTCTTTTATCTTTGTATGTATAGTTAAGTTTTAACCTTTAGCAGATTTTCGACATTTGTTGGAAAGATACATCACATGTACATAAGTAAAAGTACCCGAGACATGTTTTAGTCCAGTCTATAGAGGTTTTTACCCTACAAAAAGTGGGGGAAAAAACGATTTTAGCATATGTTATTTGGGTCGAGACGGGGATGAAAAATTCAAATTTGTCACCTTGGGGAGGCTCGGCGTGAGCCGCTATCATGGATCAAAGGTGCAAAAAAATAGTATTTTGCTATTATCTCGAAAACAGTGGTCCGTATAAAAATTTTACTAGAATACAAAATTAAAGCTCGGCACTTTTTGTACAAAAAGGGTTCTCGCATTTTTTACTTAAGATGAACTCTCAAAGGGGTATGTTCACAAATAGGTAACCAGAGCAACAATTTATGAAAGAAAATTTAATCACTCAAAATATACACAATATTAAGTTTTTAATACTTATGCCCATTTTCATAAACATTCGTAAAGTTTCAAAACGGCTCGTTATAATTTTTGACAAATAGAATCAAACTTGACAAATAAAATTTTGGTTTTTCTTTCAATGTCAACTGTTTTTATTGGATAAATATTATAACGAACCGTTTAAAATGTTTACGAATATTTATGAATACGGGCATTAGTCTAACAGCTTTTGTTATTTATAACAGGTTACATTTGTCGTGGTATCAAAAGAAGTAAATTATCAATGATTTTTAATTAATTTTTGTCAACGCTTTCCCACAAAATCATCAACCACTCTGACCCGATTAAAGGTACGAACCGCGGTTTATTAATTTAAAATTATTAACAATTTTAACTTATATGAAATTTCTCTAAAATCTGAAATATCTGCAAATCAGCTTAGTTTTAATTTTTTCATTAGAAATATCGATACCTGTTAAATGCACAATAATATTTGTGTATAATCGTGTCCAAATACTGGCAATTCAAGTTCATGTCAATTTGAGATGAATTTTGAAACTTGTATGAAGCTTCTAGTTTTAACCGTTTCTGAATAACTGAGCACATACGTTTCTCTTAAATATTATTGTTATTAGTATAATTATTATTATTATTATTAATGATAATAATTACAATAATACCCTTTATTGTTCTACAGGAACATGTCCCAATTACGGAGCAAATACAATATAAAAATAATTTAACTTAAATATAATTTTAAAGTAAGATTAGTAACAGAATATTAGTTTCTTGCTTGCATTCATGTTACATGTATCATTGTACTGAGATATTTTGTTATAAATTTGACACATAACAATGATAGGAGCATATAAGTTCGTTTTTTTTTGACGATACATAAAATAATTCCTGATTTCTCGAAGCTAACCTTGGTATACGAAAGTTTAGCTTAGGTAATAAATATGAGCAATCTATTTTATTATTTATTATTTTGGACAGAAAGTTAATTGCCATTATTGCATGCCGATCTTTTAATGATTGCAAAATTATTGAATTTAATAGTATTCTGTTGTCAATGCCTCTTTCAGGGTTAGAGATGTGTTGCCGTAACCATAAATATTTAGCAAAACTTCTAGTACATTCCCCTAGTAAAAATTTGTGACATTCGTATACAGGATACCAAATAATTATACCATATTCTAATTTCGATCTGGCAAAAGAGAAAAATAAAGTTTTTATATACTATTATTTGTAGAATATATTTGAAACACACACACACACACACATATATATACTTAGTTTCAAAATAATATTTATTTCGAGATTGTATCTCATCTTCAGGCACAAAAATAATGATATAAATATAAACAAATAACAAAAACATGAAATAAATTACAAATTAATAAACATAAAACTGAAAAATTATTAATATAATATTACTAAAATTTTGAAAAAATATTAGGAGCTAATAGTGGAGAATTGTTTATATCCAAAATTTCATTCATTAGATTTTTTATGTAAAGAATTTTTTATTTCGTAAGCTTCTGAACAATTTAGTTTTTTGTTTTCTATATGGAGTATTTTTAAATTTTGAATTGAACAAAAATGTTCATTGTTAAATAAATGTTTTACCAAATTTGAATTTTATCGTATTTAAATTGTCTTAAATGTTCATTGAATCTTAACTTGAAATTTCTCCGTTTCACCAATATATTTATAATTACAATTGTTACAAGTAATCTCGTAAACACCAGATTTTTCTAATTTGTCAAAATTTTCAATTTTATTATTAACAAAAATAGATTTCAAATTAATTTTTACATAATATGCTGGATAAATATTATTTAATTTTAATATTTTTCCAATTTTTAAACTCAAATTACCAACAAATAATATTTTTCTGTAGTTTTAATTTATTTTATTTCGAAAGCAATATAATTGTTTTGATATTAATTTCTTTTTTGCTTTTTAAAAATATTATCAATTATTATTTTATCAAAACCATTTTTATAAGCCCAATATTTGTATTTAATTCGTTTTTATAATTTTTGTTAGATAAAGGAATATTCAATAACCTTGTACTATAACAATAGAAAGATGCCAACTTATAATTTAGAGGATGTTTTGATTTATAATGAATAGTGTTATCAGTGCAAGTTAATTTTCTATAAATGTCGAAAATAAATTTACTATTAAAATTATGATATTTTTAAATCTAAAAAATTTAAACTGTTATTTAATACTTTTTCTATTGTAAACTTTATTGTAACTTTATTAAAATGTTTAATTAACACGTTCACTGCTGACCAAATATAAGGTTCGGGCCCTGTACGCTGATACCTTTTTTTCCCTAATATTGTTATAAAATTTAGGGTAAAGTTAAGAAATAGATTTTAAAACTTTTGAGACTTCTACTAGGCCTTTTGGGATCAAAACGCATATGGTGCGTTGTCAGCGTATGGTGAAGTTTTTATTCCGTAACGCTGAAAACGCAACATTTGCGTTGAAGATTTTAATTTTATTTAAAAAATAAAAATATCAAAAATATGTAAAAATATACAAAAAAAGTCAAATTCAAAAATTGAAAAATAATAAAATTTAAAAATAAATTTTCAACTACATAAATATTGCATTTTTCTATTATATCCTTCAAAAGAAAGTTCAATGCGAAACCCTACATTACTTGCTTTACACTTATATGACGTATATATTCGAAGCCCCTTGGTGGTACAGACTCAGCATCGCTATCGCATGGTTTTACCACGTACTTTTACGCAAGAACTGATAAAATGTCTCAATACTCTGGGAGCCTCAATTTTTGACCTTTCAGGCAACAAATTTCGAATTATAATTAATCATAAACATAAAAGGACATTTGGATACTTTCATTTTTGAAGAACCTGGCTGATTCGGATTCAGTGCAGCTTGTCTCGGATTCAAAAGAAATATTCAAACATAGCTAAATGAGTTGGCAATCACCAAAACAATATTGCAGAATTGGTCAACGTATAATCAAGGGCAGAAATTGACTGCGTACAAACGCAACATGTGCGTCGTCAGCGCTAGACCAAGTCATGCGCAAACGCAACATATGCGTCATCAGCAGTGAACGTGTTAATATATATTTAGACCAAAATTATTTCAGATTTAATAATGAATTTTACAAACAAAATGATGAGCTGCCAATGGGTAGTCCTTTATAGCCATTATTAGCAGAAATATTCATGAATAATTTTGAAATAAATCTATTTAATTTGAAAAACAATCTAATTTCTAAAATTTCTTTTTGGCATAGATATGTTGATGATATTATATGTTTTATACAGTTATACAGATAAGTTAGATGATTTTTTAAAATTAATAAACTATATTGATAATTCAATGAAGTTTACAATAGAAAAATATTTAAATAACAGTTAAATTTTAGATATAAAAATAACAAAATTTAATGGTAAATTTATTTTCGACATTTATAGAAAATTAACTTGCTCTGATAACACTATTCATTATAAATCAAAACATCCTCTAAATTATAAGTCGGCATCTTTCTATTGTTATATTACAAGGTTATTGAATATTCCTTTATCTAACAAAAATTATAAAAAGTAATTAAATACAATTTAATATTGGGCTTATAAAAATAAATAAATAAATATAAATAAATATATCATCACGGCATATTTGATTTGATATCTTGAGAAGGGATTTCGATGTGTGTTATTTCGAGGGATGTACTATTGATGGCTTCTGCGTCAGCTTTTTCATTTCCTTCTATATTCTTATGTGAGGGAATCCATATTAAATAAATGGTGTAGTTTTGGGTATGGAGGGTATGGATGTATTCTTTGATATTTTGGATGATGGGGTGTTTGGGATATAACTTCTTTATGGCGTTGAGACCGGATAGGGAATCAGTGAATATTGTGTACTTCCCAGGTGGAATTAAGGTCTTGATATGTTTAAGGGAGGTTAATATGCTGTATGCTTCGGCAGAGAAGATGGAAACTGTATTGGGTAGATGGTGTTTGATTATAATTTCTTCAATTATTATTGCTGCTCCTGTACCTTGTTTATTTTTTCTGCATCTGTATAGACGTAAGTTGTGTCTCTATATTTGTCGCAGATTTTTCTATGTTTTTGTTGGTATGTCGCTGGAAGTGTAGTTTCTTTCGGATATGCTGTCAAATTCGTGTTGATTTTAGCAGTATTTATTGTCCAGGGGTGAATATTTGAGGTATTACTTTTGGTGTGTAGTTTGTTTGTTTGTAGGATTGTTTTAAATCGGGATGATAGGATGAAGTGTTCTTTTAATATTGGTGGATTTGTATTTGGTTTGAATAAAATTTTATGCAAGGGATGGTTTATTTGACAGGATATTTGGGTAATGTAGTTTGCTATAGGTTGGGCTCTTCTGTATTTGAGGGGTGGAGCTCCTGATTCATTGTGAATACTGGGAACAGGGCTTATTCTAAATGCCCCGGTTGTTATTCTGAGGGCTGTGCTCTGAATGGTGTCTATTTTTTGTAGGGTAGTTCTTTTTGCACTTGAGTAGACTATATAGCCGTAGTCTATTTTTGATCTAATGAGTGTTTTATATAGCAGTGTTAAAGTCTTTTGGTCTGCTCCCCATTTGTGATGGGCCAGTGTTTTTATAATATTTAATCTTTGGTAGCATGCTTTTTGTAATATTTCTATCTGTTTTTTCCATGTAAGTTTTGGATCGAATGTTATTCCTAGAACATTTATTGAGTTGGTAAAGTTTATTTGGTCATTTATTAGAGTAAGGCGGATATCATTTTCCCCTTGGTGTCTATGTCTACAGAAGTGTATACCTTTAGTTTTTTGGGAGGATAATTTAAAGCCGTGTAATTGCGTCCAGTCTCTTATAATATTTATTGCCTTTTGTAGTTGTTTTTCGGCTGTTTTGGTCGAGATTCCTCTGTAGAATATTAGAAGATCATCCGCGAACAGTGCTAATTTCACTGGTTTTGAGATGTTGGTAGTGATTTTATTGATTGCTAGGAGAAAGAGTGTAACACTTATACTCGTAATTACACCTTGGGGTAGACCATTTTCTAGTATTTTAATACTTGATATATATATATATATATATATATATATATATATATATATATATATATATATATATACATTATTTCGGACTCTAAATTTTATATTTGATAAAAAGTTTTGGATGTAGTGTACGGTATTTCCTTCCATGCCGTATTCTATTAGGGTTTGTATGATTGGGAATCTCCAGGTGGTATCGTAAGCTTTTTCGATGTCGAAGGCAACGGCTATAAGATGTTTGTTTGCAAATGTTTCCTGGATTTCCGAAGTTACAATTTGGTCCATAGTGGATCTACCTTTTCTAAAGCCACACTGCTCTACTGTGAATAAGTTGTTTTTTTTTTTCAAGAAACCATGTAAGTCTTTTGTTAACTAGTTTTTCCATTATTTTACCTAGAGTACATGAGAGAGTAATGGGTCGATAATTTAGTGGGTTACTTTTGTCTTTTCCACTTTTGTGTATTGGTATGATAATTGTTTCCTTTCATTGATCTGGGAATGTGTGATTTGGCCAGATGAAATTGAACATTTCTAGAATATTATTTTAGTTGGCAGTTTTTTTAATAGTTCATAAGGGATATTGTCCGGGCCTGGGCTACTATTTCTGGATTGTATTTCTTCTAGTGCGTTGTTTTTCTCTTCCATAATGAAGGTATTATTTAATTTGCTTTCGTTATTATCGTTTATTTCTATTGGTGTTGATTCGACTATTGCTTTTCTCAGTAGAAATTCTTGATTGTAATTTTGGTTACTGGAGGTGAGTTGGAAAGTATCTACGAGAATTTCAGAGATTTTTTGAGAGCATGTTGAGGATTTATTGTTGTTATGTAGTAAGGTATTTTTTGGGATCGTATCTTTTCCTTTTATTTTTCTAATTTTATTCCACACGTTTTTTATTGGCGTACTGGATTTTATAGTAGATACATAGTTTTGCCATGATTCTTTCTTACTACTTTTAAGTGTTCGTCGTGTTTCTGCTTTTTTCCTCTTATATTCTATTAGATTTTCTAGTGTGATGTTCCTTCTGAGTTTTTTTAAAGCTGTTTTAGGGCTTTTATGGCTAGTTCGCAACATTCGTTCCACCATGGAACTTGTTTCTTTTTATGCTTTCTTTTATACCCTATGGTGTTTTCTACCACGGTTGTTATGTAGTTTGTTAGATGTAGAAGCATTTCGTTACAATTTGAGAATTTTGAAGTGTCTGTATCCATCATATTCATTTGTTGTTTGTATTCATCCCAATTAGCTTTTTCTAGATTCCATTTATTAACTGTCTCTGGTGTCGAGTTATTTTGGTATTGAGATACTAAAGTTATTGCTATTGGGTAATGGTCAATATTATATAAATGGGGTAGTACTTCCCAATTGACTTCTGGGGCTAGGCTAGGTTCAACTAGTGTTAAGTCAATGGGGTAATCCACCATAACAAGAAAATTAAAAAAAATTCAATTTAACATGAAGTATGGCTCAATAAATAATAGTTAAAACAATGAAAACATTTTTTAAATACAGTCGAACTTCAATAAGTCGAACTTCGATAACTCGTATTTTTGATAACTCGAATCAAACTGGTTGGCAATAGCGCCAAGAGTGAGAATTATGGGTAATTTTTACTTGATAACTCGAACTTCGATTACTCGAATATCTTTATAATTCGAACAGAATATTTGGCGCCAGCTTCAATAAGTCGAATTCTGGGTGGAATCCCTTAATTACATGATTTTGTAACAGGTGTTTTTATAACATGATGACGGAGGCAGTTTGGTTTCTGCACTACTGAAGTTCAAACATATGCTTTGTTTATTATTAAGTGAAAAAAAAAATACTGTGCCTACTTGATTTATCACGTTTAAGACATTTTCATTCCTGATGATATGTCATTGAAACGTACTTTAAAAACTTTATCTATTGATGAACATTAAAGCTTTTTTTATTGAAAATCAAAATAAAAAATTCTCTCGTCAGTCACAAATAAGTGACTTTGTTACACTAAAATAATGTTTATAACTTTGATCTGTATATATCAATCTGTATATGTATATCATAAGGTAAGTGATTTTTACTCGAATAAATACATAAATAATATTTATACATATGCATTTTATTTAATAACCCGAAGTCTTGATAACTCGAATTTTTTTGTGGCAAGTCATGGTTTGAGTTATCGAAGTTCGACTGTAATTACTTTACGAGATATTTCGCATTTGCTAAAAGATATAATTGACGTCATATAATTGTTATCTTTCTCTCGCAGCGTACTCAGAGCAGTGTGTGTGAGAAAGACAAGTATAGGGGAAATGTGACGTTACACTGATATCTCGAAAATAAAATACTGTTAAACTAGGAACAATTAAGATTTTTTAATACTATGAATTGCTTCAAAACTGAATGAAGTTTTATTTAAAATAATAAAAAAAATTGAGTGGAATACCCCATTGCAGATGGTTTTCCGGTCCTTGGGCAGATATGTGTTGGAGTTCCGTCATTGAGGAGTATCAGGTGATGATCACGTCTTCTAGTGCTCTGCCGGCAGAGTTAAAGTGATTTGATCCCCATAGGGGATTGTTGGCGTTGAACTCTCCTAATAAGAGATATGGTTTTGGGATTTGTCTTGTTATTACTCTTATGTCTTCTGATGTTATTGTTTGGTATGGGGGGATGTATATTGAACATATTGTGATGGAAATAGAAAAGTGTGCGCGGACTGCTACGGCTTCTAGGGGTGATTGTAGGTTTATTTCTTCTGACTCTATGGAATTTTTAATGAGAATAGCTACGCCTCCAGCTGCGTGTCCGTCATATTCTCTATCTTTTCGGTACGTTGTATAGTATTTTATTTTAAAGGTGTTTCTGTCTCGTAGGTTAGTTTCTTGTATGCAAATTGCAGATGGGTTATATTCGTTTATTAGAATAGAGAGTTCTTCTCGGTGTGTGCTAGTACTATCGCAATTCCACTATATTACGGACATTTTGGATGTATGATTTTTTTATTATTATTATTATTATTATTATTATTATTATTATTATTATTATTATTTTGTTTATAATACGAACTGTTCTAGGGTACTATCTATTAAAGATGAGTTTTCTTCTGGGTTTGTTAATAATGTTAGGTTTTCTTGTGAGAGGGAGAATTGCGATAAGTTATGTGATGATGCTATTGATAGATTTTCTTCATTTTTATTATTTAGTAGTTTTAGTCTATTTATTGTTCTTGTTAATCTGTTTTTAATTTTTCAATTATTTATTTTACTATGTATTTCTTGTAGCATATGAATCACTTTTTCTATATCGTTAGTATATTCCTCTATTATGTTTTGTGGCTGGTTTGAGATTAGTAAGTTTTATTTATTTTACTATGTATTTCTTGTAGCATATGAATCACTTTTTCTATATCGTTAGTATATTCCTCTATTATGTTTTGTGGCTGGTTTGAGATTAGTACGTTTTCTAAAAAGTCTTTAAGTTGGTCGTAATTCATTATATAGTTTTCAGGAGCTATGGTCATTTGTTTTTTAATTATAGGTAAAGATTTTTCTAGTTCCATGTCTACTGTTGGCTGATTTTGATTTGGCTGTGTTTTAATTGTTTTTGGTTTTTTTGAGTGAATGGAGTCTTCTTTGCCGGCTTTGTTTTCGTGCTCGTTTTCAGAGCTGGAAGTGCGCGCACTTCTTTTTACAGGGTTTTTTTGTAGAATTTTCATATGAGTTAATGTTTATATTTTTTGTTTGTTTTTCTGTGTCATGTGTTTTATTTTGTGTGGATGTTGAGGCGATATGGATGTTAGTTTGTGAATTTTCGGGGAGTGGAGGAAAATTATCTTGTTTCTGTGGCATATTTATTTTGTTAGTTTGTTTATTACTTTGAGTTGTGTTTGTGATTGTTATATTAGTGTTTTTGCATTTTTGCTCGCTATGCCCTTGTGCATTGCATTTTTTGCAAGTTATAATATCTGTATTTAAAAATATGCGGTGTTCGGTATTTTCGTATGTTAGCAGTAAACTGTCAGGTATTTTGGGTTTTTCGGTTTCAGGTACATATACTTGTCTTCTGAAGCTCAAGATATGTGAGTAGGCTTGGTCAGGGATTCCTGCTCGTAGACTGGTTACTGGAGATAGTGTTTTTATGTTCAAGTTGTGGAGTAGTTTTGTTATTTCGTTGTGGGGGATTGACGGGCAAACATTTGATATGGTTATTCAAGTGGTGTAATATATCTTCTTATTTCAGTCTGATGGTTTTGTACGACTATTTTGCTGTGATTTTCTATTAAATATTCTACTAATTCTTTTGATTTTAAAAATATGCATATTCTTTGGTTTGATAGTCGTGATATATGAGTTATATTTTCGGGTTCTATAATGTTTCCTATCGCAGTGCAATAGTCTTTCATAGATATTTAATTTACTGCATTAATAATAATTGCTTGGTCTTTTTTTGGGGGATAATTTTGTGTTGTTTGGTGTTGTTTAGTGATGTTTGAGTAGGTTGGTTGTGTTTGTGTTGGTGTTAGGTTTTGTTCAGTGATAACAGATGGGATTGTTTGGTGAGAGATAGTTCCTCCACCGGTATCGTAAAACATTTCCATTTTTATCAGGTGAGACTAAACGCGAGGTTCGGGTGTGCGGTAGTCGTTCTGCTACTAATTGTTAGGTGGCACGCTCTGTGCGGCGCCAAAAGCGATGATCTATCCAGTAGATCAGCCTTGGCAATGCGAAGACACGTGCTTATTTGGAGGTTAATATTTTATTTTGTTTTATTTCTCTGCTTCTATGTATTAGTTGCAGTTGGTAATATCTATTTTTAATATTAGTGTTAGTATTTTATCCCAGTAAAAAATTTCTGAGATAAATACCTCGGTTTTGTGGTTTTGTTTGTAGATCACTACTGTATATCGACTCACGATCCACGCGCCACTCTAAATAATATTTATCGAGCATATTATATAAAAAATAATTTGAAATCTATCTTTTTAATAATAAAATTGAAAATATTGACAAATTAGACAAATCTGGTGTTTACGACATTACTTGAAACAGTTGTAATTATAATTATGTTGATCAAACAGGGCGAAATATCAAGTTAAGATTCAATGAACATTTAAAACAATTTAAATACGATAAAATTGAAAATTCGAATTTGGCAAAACATTTATTTAACAATGAACATTTTTGTTCAATTCAAAATTAGAAATACTCCATATAGAAAACAAAAGTATAAAACTAAATTGTTTAGAAGCTTTCGAAATAAAAAATTCTTTACATAAAAAAGAAAATCTAATGAATGAAATTTTGGATATAAAAAATTCTCCACTATTAGATCCTAATATTTTTTCAAAAATTTAGTAATATTATAATAATAAATTTTCAATTTTGTTATGTTTATTAATTTGTAATTTGTTTCATGTTTTTCTTATTTGTTTACATTTATATTTATATCATTTATTTTTGTGCCTGAAGATGAGATAAAATCTCGAAATGTACATTGTACAATATTTTTAAATAAAATATTATTTTGAAACTAAGTATATATATATTTAATAAAGTTTTTATAGTTGAAATTTGACGGAAGGATTTACTGTTTCTTATGACAAAACCTTGACTTTTGTTGGTTGCCGTAACAGTTTCTCGTACATGTGGAACAAATGTAAGCGAAGAATCGAAGGTGATACCTAAGTCTTTGATAGAGAATACTCTTTCTAAATTATGAGAATTAATAAAATAATTGCAAGTAATAATATATTTCTTTCTTGTGTAACTCATTATTTTACATTTTGATAGATTAAGATTCAAGTTGCTGTGGATGCACCATAGTTTTATATACAGTGTCCCATTTAGAGGTGCCACCATTGGGATCTCGAGAACTGTAAGAGATACGATGTCCGTTAAATGGAACATTTTGTGCGTCTTTGGGAGGCCATCCCAGATGTGCTTTTGTTTTTCCAAAAATTCTCATAGGGCACTAGATAATGACGAAAAACTGAATATTGTTGATTTTTTCTTTTTCAAATAACTTCTAAACTATTAGTAAATGAGAAACACGTTTCAAATATAAAAGATAGATATTTTTATCAGCTAACCAGTGGCGTACGAAATAAATTTTTATATCCTTAAATTTTCGAGATATAACACAAACTTATATTTTTTTAAATGGAACCCATATCTGATTTCAGTCTCAAAAAAATTATTATTTTTTTCACTTTTCAATAATGTAAGGGTCATTATGTTTTATATTTGTTTTGCTCCTAAAATTTAATTTTTCTCTTTATTTTCCTGAACTTTCATAATATTTCCCAAAAAAAAACTTTATTATTTTTATTAATTATATTGTATTTGATCGAAATAATTTGTTTTATGCCTTTATTACTTAATATTTTCATTCTAAACTCAATTACAAATTACACTATAATGTGCCAAGGGTGACCAGATACAAAATATAAAAATTAGTTTGATACGAGTTTTGAGCAAAATTTTCTAATGAAATAAATTATTTAAATACAAGGAGTATTTCTAAATAGAAATCTACCAATATTTTCAAAATAATTATAAATTTAATATAAAATAAGGAAAAAATAATAATTTTGAAGGCAAAACAAATATAAAACATAATAACCCTTACATCGTTGAAAAGAGAAAAAAATAGTGATTTTTTTAAAACTAAAATCAGATAGGGGTTCCATTTAAAAAAATATAAGTTTGTGTTATATCTCGAAAATTTGCGGATATAAAAATTTATTTCGTACGCCACTGGTTAGTTAATAAAAATATCTATCTTTTATATTTGAAACGTTTTTCTTAATTACTAATAGTTTAGAAGTTATTTGAAAAAGAAAAAATCTACAATATTCAGTTTTTCGTCATTATCTGGTGCCCTATGAGAATTTTTGGAAAAACAAAAGCATATCTGAGATGGCCTCCCAAAGGCGCACAACATGTTCCATTTAACCGACATCGTATTTCTTATAGTTCTCGAGATGGCACTTCTAAATGGGACACACTGTATATCAAGGGACCAGAGAAAAATTTCAAAGTACCAATGGTTCAAAATAATAGGTTAAATAACCAAGATGTAGGGAGGAAAAAATCAAATAAACAAGAGTTTTTTTTTATTGAAAAATTTGAGAGGTACTTCGACTGTTAGTCACTATTACCCCGGTAGATACGATTTTGGTTTACAGTTATTACATTTTTTATATATTATTAAATAAGTTTACATTATTTAGGAATTCTATAATGTTTCTTTGGGGTTTTAAGTCTTTTTTAAGGTTGTCTTTGAGGTTGTTTGCGATGTGTTGTGTTTGTCTTTGTGAATCGTATTTTTAACAGTCTATAATTATATGTTTCACTGTAGTAGGCACATTACACTTTTCACATATGGGTTGTTCGTCTTTAGTGAGTAGATATTTGTGTGTGAGCAGGGTGTGCCCAATTCTGAGTCTGCTTAGTAGTATTTGATGTCTTCTGTTTTCTAGGGTTGGCCAAGGTTGGATGTTCTCTTTGATTTCTCTCAGTTAAAACAAGAGTTTGATCAAATTTTCGTGATTTATTATTTCAAAAATATGTACAATTATTCTCAAATGTTCAGAATTCCGTAATTTTCTGTTGAGTGAGCGACTTCCGTCTATCATTGTCCAATGAATTTTCGATAGTGGTGAGAGCTGAGAAGAAATCGTCCCTTGTGTCGGTTCTGAGGGCGTAGAAGCGTAGGGTAGTAAGAGATCTCCTTTCTCGCTCAATGTGACTGAAATTGGCTGTTATTCTTCTTCGTTTTCTTCCTCGTCCTCGTCCAGAGGGGCCAAATGTAACAGTTCAGCATCGGTTAAGGCGCCGTGGACACTGATAACTTTGTCAACATGAGCATAATCCTCAAATGTTAATTCTCCATTGTTAGGTAGAAGTTCCCACTCTGAGTCAGAATTTGTAATTTTTGGCGGCTCTGATGATTTTTCTACGTTTTCGGTTTGCTTAAACTCGCACTTTCTGAAGCAGTTATAAATAGTGGTAGGGTTGACATTTTTCCAGGCCTTATCAATCATGATTATAGCGGTCAAAATTGTTATGTTCACCTTCTCACCTTTTTCAATGCTATCCAGCACAAGAGAAACAATTTCTCTACGGTAGAGAGTTTTAACATTTTGAATTATGCCTTGGTCTAATGGTTGCAATCTTGAGATCGTGTTGGCTGAAAAAAAAAAACAATTTTACGTGGTCTAATGGTTGTGGGTTATTATGCACGGTGCAGTTGTCCAAAAACAGTAAGATTTTGCGTTTTTCCTTTTTAATGCCACTGTTCACTGAGGTCAGCCATTCATTAAACAACTCTGTCGTCATCCACGATTTTTTGCTTGACCTATAAGTTGTGGGTAGCGATTTTATTCCTTTAAAACAGAGTAGTTTCGCAGATTTCCCTATAATGAGTGGTTTCAATTTTTGAGAAACGTCCATGTTGCACGCAAAAAGAACAGTTAATCTATCCTTGCTGAGTTTCCCTCCATGACACTTTTCGTCTTTGAACATCAGAGTGCGATCAGGAAGACATTTATAAAAAAAAGCCCGGTTTCGTCTGTGTTGAATATGTTCCTTGGATCATAGCCATTAAAAAGTTGGCTTAATTTGTCAATCCATTCAGAACAAATGGAAATACCCACTCTGGCGCTCTCTCCGCAGATTTTTTTAAATTGTGATGGCGTGTCGGTTTTTGAAATTTGTGAGCCACCTCTCACTTGCTGCAAATCCTTTAATTCCAATAGACTGCGCAAAAGACTTGGCTTTTCTACTCTCAATTAAAGCACTTCCGGTGATGCGATTTTTGTTTTTCAAAATCATCGACAATGTCGATGGTAAAATGTCAAACTGTTTAGCGACATTTTTTTTAATTGCGCATCCTCCACAGCTTGAATCACACGCTTTTTTCACTTATGGAAAGACACTTATTCTTTTTTGACTTCATTTTGATACTTAAAAATTAATAACACAAATCAAACATTAACATAACCCACTTTAACGTTTGAAAGAAGACTAGACTGCGAACTGCGAACTCACAAAAACGCTTCAAATTATAGAGTAGGGAATTCTGGACTTCAAATTAATGAATGTTAAAAGCAAAATAATATTCCTTCAACTTCAAATTACCGAGGGGACCAATTAATATTGATTTTAGTCAATTTATCGAGTATTTTTCAAAAGACCGGGGAAAAATTTTAAATTATCGAGAGATTCAATTTAACGAGTGTCAAATTCTCGAGAGTCGACTGCATACATATATATATATATATATATATATATATATATATATATATATATATATATATATAGACAAAATTATGTCTGGTGTATATCAATTGAACCATAACTCAAACGCAGAGTTAAATTTATATCTTGATCAAATCAGTCTATTACTTATAATTATTTGTTTTTAAATAAATAAATAGTATTTAATAAATTATAATTCTAAATAATATTCTGCACACATTTCGTTGGTCCATTTGTAACCCGCCTTTTAAAGGGCGAATTGCAAATACATAATATTTATAAGTGGGTTCTTGTCAGGCTAGTTGTACAATTTAGTAACTGGCATAATAATAGATAATAAAAAGTAATAAATGTTCTTACTGTTGAGTTACTTCTTGTAGAAGAATAAGGGTTGTATTATTATTATTAATTATTATTATTATTAATTATTATTATTATTAATTATTAATTATTATTATTATTAATTATTAATTATTATTATTATTAATTATTAATTATTATTATTAATTATTAATCATTATTATTAATTATTAATTATTATTACTATTATTAATTATTATTATTAATAATTATTATTAATTATTATTATTAATAATTATTATTAATTATTATTATTATTATAAATTATTATTATTATTAATTATTATTATTATTAATTATTATTATTATTGGGGTCCCGTGGCCGCGTGCCTGAGTGTCTGGTCGCGAACCTGGGGGAACCGGGTTCGATCCCGACAGACGCCAAATATTTCCAATTTTAAATGGCACAAAAGTGACCCCTGTGGTGCACTCTCCACACCAGCTATGAGTGCCCGTGAGGTGACGCCTGGTAAGCGCCCACACGGTAAAATATATCGTCATCATTACCGATGTCTACATGTGTTGTAGATACTGGCACACCCAGAAATGGGTAATATGCCGTGATATATTTATTTATTTATTATTATTAATTATAAATTATTATTAATTATTATTATTAATTATTATTATTAATTATTATTATTATTTATTATTATTTATTATTATTAATTATTATTATTTATTATTAATTATTATTAATTATTATTATTATTAATTATTATTATTATTAATTATTATTATTTATTATTATTTATTATTATTATTATTATGTATTATTATAATTATTATTTATTATTATATATTATTATTATTAATTATTATTATTATTATTTATTATTATTATTTATTATTATTTATTATTATTATTTATTATTATTATTTATTGTTATTATTTATTATTATTATTATTTATTATTATTATTATATATAATTATTTATTATTACTATTATTTATTATTATTATTTATTATTATTATTTATTATTATTTTTAATATTATTTATTATTATTATTTATTATTATTATTTTTTATTATTATTATTTATTATTATTATTTATTATTATTATTATTTATTATTATTATTTATTATTATTATTATTTATTATTATTATTTATTATTATTATTTATTATTATTATTGATTATAATTTATTATTATTATTTATTATTATTATTATTATTATTAATTATTATTATTTATTATTATTACTATTTATTATTATTATTTATAATTATTATTTATTATTATTATTATTATTATTATTATTATTATTATGTATTATTATCATTTATTATTATTATTATTATTATTATTATTATTTATTATTATTTATTATTATTATTATTTATTATTATTATTATTATTTATTATTATTATTTATTATTACTATTATTATTTATTATTATTATTTTTATTATTATTATTTTTATTATTTATTATTATTATTATTAATACCGACTGTATGGAGGATGGGTCTATATCTCTGGTCTCTGGACACTCTCTTTTGGGCACACTCTCTAACGTCCCATCGTTTATACAGTTCTTTACATTACTGTAATGCTAAGTCATCAAATAATTGAGTAATAACCTACTTATGATACTCTAATATTGCTATTGCTTATTCTGCAATATAAATAAATAATAACACAAACTATTATGACCTTAAATGTGTAATGACCTAGTCTTACATTCCTGCCTTCTTTAAAAATTTGCTTCCGGAGGAGCACAATTTTACTTATAACTACATTTAAAGTCTCTATTTTCACCATATTTAGTAACATGTCATGTGTTGTTTGGTCTTTTACTCTTAGTAACACATTCACAAATTTTAAATACCATATTTTCTAAATATTTGATTTTCCATAAGACACAAAATATTCAAAATGTCTTCCATATTTACCATTTATAACGTATATCTGCAATTCTTATCACTGGTATGGCTAATTCAGCACATCCCATAAATAAGTTGCTAATTGAAGTTCTAAGCAATATTTATTTGAATAGAGAAAAAAAATTGAAATATTTAATAATTTTAAATTCGTTATGAATTTATTTAAATTATTCACTTACACTTAAATTTGGGAAATCAATCCACCTATTATTTTCCTTATGTCCTTGGTGTTGAACATCATAATCCATGGGTGTTGTGGTGCTGGACCTTTACTGCGATTATGGTACGGTGATACTATAGGAGTGGGAGTCCGTTCTACTTGTAAACTAATATGAATCAATTCATTCATCATATTTTGATGTAATATATTTTGTGACGTTTTAAGATCATATTTAATTTCTTCTGTGCACTCTACTGGTTTACATTGCGGTATCTTTGTCTTCATTTAAATTTTCGTCTAAAAGATTCGCGCTCTTAAATGGTATTAAGCGGTTCACATAAACTGTCGAAATCTTATCAAAATTATTTTTTCCGAATTTTGTATGTTACGGGTCTCATGAATTTTGTGATGAATTACGCTCTGTCCATAGCTTGTGAAACTTTTATGATACTCCTGCATTTATTGCTGGACTATGCAAATATACTGCGTCACTGATTTTATATTTTGCTGATTTTGTATTTTTGTTGAACTGTCTATGCGTTTTCTCGGTCGCTTTATTGATATTTTGCTTTACGGAGTTGAAAACAATTTGCAATTTTTGTTTTAATTCGGAAGCATAGTTATCTTCACAATCATACCGTAGATCTTGTGGTCTGGTTATGTCGTCGTAAGGTAATTCCAAATCACGACCATGCATTAAGAAAAATGGAGTTTCGTTTGTACTACTGTGTACACTACTTCTCTATGCTAATAGCACGTATAGGAGCAATTCATCTCAATCGGTTTGATCTTTTTTCAAGAAATGAGATAAAATATCCTTGAAGACGCTATGACTTCGCTCTATCATCCTATTTGCTTGTGGTCGGTATGCAGTGGTTTGTAATTTTTCAACGCCAAATATTTTGCAGATTTGTTTAAAAATTTCCGAAGTGAAATTTGCACCTTGGTCAGTCAGCAATTGCCTTGGCGCACCGTGTCTTGCAATTATTTCTTGTGACAATATTCTTGAAATCGTTGATGCATTTTGGTCAGGAATAGCAAATGCTTCTGGATATTTCGTGAAATGGACCTACAATATCCATTGAGATCCTTTCCATTGGCCTACTAACTTCATTGAATTTTTAGAGTGGCAAGGGGTTTGTGATGTGGAGATGTTTTCCACTGATTGCATGAGTATGTCATCATGTAATAGTCTTCAAGGTCCTTGGCCATCGTTTTCCAAAAAAAAATTTTCTTGATCCGACTGTATGTTTTCTCAAACCCATGATATCTCGTATGTGGTAGGTTTTGGTAATCGTGCATTACCTTGAATTTCATGAATGCTGGTACTACGAGTTGATGATGATGCTCATTATTTGAATTTTCTTTAAAGATTAAACCTTCATTATCTGTGAAAAATCCTTCTATACTGGAGAGTTGTTGCACTGCTATCATGTGCCTGTTCCATATTGGTTCATGTGTTTCTTCAACTTCTACGGCATTTGTGGGTATTCTTGATAGTACGTCTGCGTTCACATGTTTCTTCCCCGCTTTATGTTCGACTTTGTACTCATATTCTTGGAGAGTAAGTACCCATCTTGCTAAGCGTGATTGTGGATTTATTAGCGATAATAACCATTTTAAAGGCTAGTGGTCAGTTACGATGGTAAATTTTCTTCCAGATAAACTCTGTAGTATTTTACACCCCAAATTACTGCAAGACATTCATGTTCTGTTCTGGAATAATTTACTTCTGATTTATTGAACTCACGAGATGCAAAAGTTATTGGCCTTTCGTATTCATCACATTTCCGACTGAGGATCGCACTTTTAGCTTTACCACTGGCATCGGTTGACAAGATGAATTCCTTCGTGAAATCTGGATGGGCTAGGACCGGGTCAAAATTGAGAGTATTCTTCAATGTGTCAAATGTCTGTTCGCAGTCTTCGGTCCAGTTGAACGATTCGTCTTTTTGAGTCAACTTCGTGAGAGGTTTCGATGTTTTTGCGAAATCTTGTATAAATCTTCTGTTGAAATCTACTAGACCGCAGAAAGCTCTGAAATCCTTGACTGATTTTGGCCTTGGATAGTTCTGTATAACTGAAATTTTGTCTGGATCCGGCTTAACGCTCTCTCCATGTATTATATAACCCATATACTTTACTTCAGTCTTCAAGAAATTGCATTTATTGGGTTGTAATTTTAAGTTGGCTTATCATAGTCTCTTGAAAACCTTTGCGAGTCATTTTAGATGTTCGTCTACTCCTTGTGCGTTGAAAACTACGACGTCATCCAGATATACTAGGCATTTTTCTCCTTTTAACCCACAAAGCACACTATTCATGAGTCGGTGAAAAGTGCTTGGGACATTAGCTAGCCCGAACGCCATCTTTGTGAACTGGCAATGTTCACCATTTGTTGTGAAAACAGTCTTCTCTTTATCTCGTTTATCCAGTTCTACTTGCCAGTATCCAGATGCTAAATCTAAGGTAGTGAATAGATTAGCATTTTCAAGTTGATCCAGAGTTTCTTACATGTTGGCAACAGGATAATAGTCCTTCCTTGTCACCTTATTCAGTCCTCTGAAATCAATGCACACCCTTATCTTTACTTCATCGGTTTCAGATTTCTTCCGTATGATGACCACTGGTACTGACATTGAGGAATCGGAGGGTTCTATGACCCCTGCTTCGCACATATTTTGTAGTTCCGTCTTTGAAATTTCTTTTTGGCTTTGAGGAACTCTGCAGCTTTCGCTATAGGCGGCACATCTTCCGTAATTATGCGGTGTTTTACTTGATGTGTGCAGCCTAACTAGATGTCTTCCCACTGAAAGATGTCTTCATACTCCAGATGTCGCGGTTTTTTCAGCTTCGCAGTCTTCTTTCTTCAATGGACCCGTGCGGACATTTTTCTTCTGAGCATGAAATTTACAGCGCTCTCAACTTGCGAATTTTTCATTTCAATTCTTCTGTTTTCAGCTGTCCCGTTTTTCTGATTTTGTGGTTCAAATAACATGGAATATTGTACTTTTTTATTCTTCTGAACCTGGCGATTACCAGTGCTCTCCCCTTGAGAATTCATTTTTAACCCAACATGTCCTCTTGACGTGATCGACGACTGTTCAATTTGAGCCTGTTGATTTGCAGCGCTCTCCTTCTCGAGTACGGCCGAGTTGCCGATTACCATGTTTCTTCTTAATGTAAGCTCTTGATTTGTGAAGTTCATCAACTTCACCGGTACCTGTTCTTTAGCTTTTGTTATGACTCTTGCTGCCATAAACCCATGGGTCTTCAGTTCTATTTGCTCCACCACGATATCTTGCCCTGGATTGATCAGATCCTGGGCTTCTATACACACTAATTCGCAATTTGGAGGTTATCCTAGTATAATTTTCCTTTTTTGTGTATTATGACATTTTCAGGTTGGTATTTATAGTCTGGCTTCTTTTCCTGCTCTGTGGATAACTGATTTGCTAACTTTCGATGAATTACTTTGGCTACCTTATTGTGTCTTGTGGTGTACTCTGAAGACACTAAACCTGACAGCCGCTTATTATGTGATCTATATTTTCTTAATGTTCGTATGTGAAAGTATGTCGGTGTGTTCCTTTAAACTTTTTTATCCAAAAGTTCTGGGTTCTATCAGGACCGGGTGATTTCCAATTACTAGTTTTCTTAACTGATATTTCAATATCTCTTTCTTCAATACTATATTCTGTCATATTATGTGTTCTTTCCAGTCTTTGTTGTAATAAAGTATTATCGTCAAAAATTATTAAAATAATAAATACATAAATAATGAATACGTTAAAACAACAAATAAATAATTTAAATAACGTGCATAGGTTTAAAAAATAATTAAAAAGGACAAGAATGGAACAACGATGAGCAAACTTTTCATCGGTCATTGTTGTTTCATTCTTGTCTGTTTTTAATTATTTTTTAAACCTGTGCACGTTATTTAAATTATTTATTCGTTGTTTTATTATTTCTCTATTAGCTCCAAGAACTGTCGATCATCGCAAATCTCAATATTTGTATCGCAGAAATTAGTAAAATCTCTATCTAATAAACTAAATATTATATAGAGTACCATTTAAAAATATATAATTTTGTTCTACCATGTGAGAACCATTGGTTGAATTTTCGGTTTGTTATTACTGATAAATTAGCCTCTTATTCTTGATTATTTTTTGGATATGACATGTTTCTCTAGTCATTAGTTCACCCAAAAAAGTACTGGTTGTTTTAAAGGTGGGAACACACTAAGCAAACATTGTTGAATAATAGTTGTACAACAGTTGGCCACCTGTCGACCTATTTATTGTATTTAACATGTCTTCTGCACACATATAATTCTAATTATATCTATTTTTCATTTTATGAGGAAGTTCCTAAGTGTCCGAGATTCTTCCAATTCACTAACCAGATTGGCGGTATTTCTGATGGATATATGCATTTTAAATATTTAAAATATTTTATTAATAAAACAATAAGAAAGATTAAATATACTTCCGAGAAAAAGCTATCAGAATGTCACTAAAACTGTTGATTGGAGTTGACATTTGACAGTGATAAGTAGTGTTATTTTGATTGCGACTTACATTGTTAAATTACATTGTTCCACCAACGTGTACCACTGCACAGAAGCACTCACTCAACAATTAAGGTAGTGTTTTCTCTCATAACATATTGGGGCACTCCCAATATGCCCAAATTTCGCATTTCTCAAATAAATCATTTGAAACATTACTAAGCATATTTCTCTCCAATCAGCACCATCTCATAAATAATAGACAAAACATAGTCAACTAACAAACGAACAACTGCAAACCAAACACCTACCGACATTAACAAACAAACATGAACCGGCAGATGGAGATATCTGGCCATACACAACGCCAGACAAATCTCAGAGAACAAACTGAAGGCCACAACAATTCCAATACAATGACAAACTTAAACACCATGAGCCAAAATACATTTGCAAATATTGCCAGAAAACAACCCCAACCCAAATATTTCCCAAAAAAAGATACAGCAATTCTCTTACAAGGCATTGAAGACATAAAAATACGGGACTATATTCTAAGTATAGGAAAAATAATCGGTGCAAAAAACGTACTATTTGCTTCACGTATCTCAAATAATAGAATATTATGCATGTACCTAAAATCTAAAAACACAGTAGACCAACTAATCAGTGAACATGAAACTGTAACAATAAATAATAAAATAATTAATATCAGAAGACTAAGCACTCCAGAAAAAAGAATTATTCTTTCAAACGTGTGTCCATCAATACCGCATGTACAAATAGAACAAGCATTAAAACAAAAAAATATAAAAATTGTCTCCCCTATTAATTTTCTAAGAGTAGGCATGGCTGAGGAAGAATATTCTCACGTACTTAGTTTTCGAAGATCGCTTTACATTACACCAGATGAAAAAAATCCTATTCCAGACTTAATACTTATTGATTATGAAGATATACAATACAGAATATTCATAACTGACGAAATTACCACCTGTTATATTTGTAAAAAAACCCGGTCATAATACTAACCAATGTACTCTACACAGTGAACAACAACTACACATGCAAAATACAAATATAGTTGAAGATACAAATACACAAATGCACACTGATAACGAACCTACCCTAACGTCAACCCCAGAAACCAGCAAAAATTTCCAAAACCAACCAAAACCTGCAAAAAGAACACGACAAGATATAAATGAAGGTACAAACAGCGAACCTGGGCGCCTATTCTAATTCACTTATCGAGTCGCTAAGTCCACGTGTGTCGCTATCCCCACTACTTCAACGCAGTGATGACATACGTATTTGCGTCACAGCTTGACGTCATAGCCGCACTTCAGAGGGGGAATGACGTCGTAGCGAGGGTCGCTACCTGTTTCGACACCTATGTAGGTCTCGCTAAGTTCTTTTCCACTCGCTAACTTTGAAGTTTGGTTATGTTAGTGTTTTGTTTGTAAACAAATGGCTGTTCGTGCGTTTTAATATTTTGTTGTGCGTGATGCTGAAGTAGAGGAGAGAAGAGAAGAGGCTAGAATTGCCCGAAGATTAATTAGAGATGCACATAATTCGTTTAATTTGCCCGAAGCGGAATTTTTTGTTGCACCACCTTCTATATTTTTTAACAAAATAGAGTTAATTGGTCCCACAATGCCTTCCAATTATGCCTGCCGTCTGCCCCCAATAATTTTCCCCTCGCAAAATCTTCGTGGTCCTCCATAAAATGGAGTAAAGTTTCTTTTTGTTCACTTGAAATTCTCTCCTCTCTTTCACGTTTTTGAAACATTACAAATTAAAAACGAAAACAATAAAAAAAAATGCTAAGCTAATGAACTAATAAACTAACACTAATTTTATATGAATATATAACTAAAATTAATAAGAATTTAAAAACCGATATAAAAAATGAAAATGAATGAAATACTAAACTAAAATAATAAACTAACACACTAAAATAATAAACTAACACTAAATTTAAATAAATACGTAACTATATTAAAAAAAGAAAAGAAACTAAAATATAAATTTAAAAAATCAAACTAAAAACCAAATAATCTAACTTTAATAATAATATAACAAACTAATTAAAAATAAAATAAAAATTAAAACTATAGATAAGAGATATAAAATTTTAAACACGACACAAAAAAGCATTTAACAGTATAAGATCACAATCAAAACTGAAATGAATACTGTGAAATTCAAACTGAGCGCTTAAAAATACAACACTGCCATCTAGTAAAATAACAGTTACTAAATGGTGACGTAGGTTCAACGTCATCATATGACGTCACTAACAATGACGCAATAGCGACACCTTACTGTCGCTACATTTAGAATAGACCTCCTGATCTCGACAATACTTTCCCAGAAACAATCACAGACACGAACACCCAAAATGAGCTTACACCACTACAAAGTAGCCAATCCGAGAAGAGAAACACCAACAAAAAAGCCTAAAACAATGCAAGACGCACTCCAACCATTAGAAACTGAAATAAACAAGAACCCCAATAAATACATTTTAAATTATAATCAACTGAAAGATTTCCTGGAAAATGTGCACGGGTCGAACGAAAAACTAAATATTGCTGAAGAAAACACTGATGACCCCAAAGAACTTTTGAGTACACTTAGCCAACTTTACCCATTTCTAACGGACCCTAACATGAAAAGAAAATTCACAAGACTCCAAGGAAAACTTAAAGAACAACTAGCCAAAAGACTGCGACTGAAGAACGACCTGTCAGACGATACAGACACCTAAAAACACGCAATGTCTATAATACAATGGAACCCAAACGGGTTTTATGCCCACATAGAGGGCATTCAAATATTAATTAACAAACACCAACCTGAATATTTATGTGTACAGGAAACCAGATTCAAACCAAATCAAAATGTTTCACTGAAAAATTACAACTTCCATAGAAAAGACAGGCACAACGATCATGCAAGTGGTGGTGTAGCAATTCTAGTTAAAAAAAACGTACATGCCGAAGAAATTAATTTAAATACAAACCTAGAAGCAGTGGCAATAAAAACTTCTTACCCGCAAAAATTAACAGTATGTTGCATCTACATCCCACCAAACGAAAATCCTGATAAAAACAGCATAACTCAATTAATACAACAATTACCTACACCCAGAATTATCCTAGGAGACTTCAATGCCCATAGTTATAGTTGGGGCTCAACATATGAAAATAACAAAGGAAAACAATCACGGAAACGATGGACAAATTCGTACTACTAAATGATGACAGCCCAACACATTTCTGTACTAGAACAGGCACAGGATCAATTATCGACCTTACCTTCTTCGAACCTGACATCGCAGCCAACTTTACATGGCAGTGCACCAAATTCTGGCACAACGCTGGTCACTATCCGATAATAATAAAACACGTCGACAAAATATCATACACAACAGATAATTGTGGAACACATAAATGGAACCTAAACAATGCGGACTGGACATCATACTCAGTAAAAATGGAAAATATGGATACAACCTGGAATTACAACGATTGTGACACAACTCTAAATATACTGCAAGAACACATTATATCTGCAGCAGAAGAAACTATCGGATATGTAAACACAAACAGAAAAAGAATCCCCGTGCCTTGGTGGAACGACGAATGCCAAAACTCTGTAAAAGAAAACAAAAAGGCCTTCTACACATTCAAAAAGAACAAAACCACAGAAAACCTCATCCAGTTTAAAAGAACTAGGGCTATAGCACGAAGAACAATAAAATTCAGCAAAAGGAATTCATGGAGAAAGTACATTTCTGAAATCAACTCGTCAACTCCAATAAACGAGATCTGGAATAAAATTAGAAAGATTAATGGGAAAAAAACTACCCTACCAATAACTACAATAATAGATAACCAAATACCAATTACTAATCCACAAGACATTGCAAACAAATTAGCTGAAAAATTCGAGAAACTCTCCAGTGACGACTATTACTCCCAGGAATTCAAAAATTATAAATCTCAGGAGGAACAAATTAACCTCGGCCCAAAATCTGATGTGCATCTGCCGCTAAACGATGAAATAACTGAGGAAGAACTCAAATCAACAATAAAAGAATTAAAGAAAGAGCAGTCCCGGACCTGACAACATTCCCTTCGAATTAATCCAACACCTCCCTGATAAAATCCTCACATTTATCCTGAAAACTTTCAACTTCATATGGACATCCAAAACCTTCCCTAAACAATGGAGAAAAGTAATAATAATTCCAATATCCAAACCCGGCAAAAATCAAACGGAAGCAGATAGCTACAGACCCATTGCTTTGTCAAATAGTTTATGCAAAATCTTTGAAAAAAATTGTTAACAAGAGACTGACCTGGTATCTGGAAAAAAATAACATACTTACGAACCTGCAATGTGGATTTCGACAAGGGCGATCCACAATTGATCATATAGTACACCTGACATCTGAAGTACAAAAAGCTTTTAAGAACAAACAACATCTCATCGCAGTTCTATTTGACCTCCATAAAGCTTACGACACGGTCTGGAAACAATTAATCCTAAAATCTCTAATAGACAAAGAAATAAACGGAAATATTTTCTATTTTATTAAAAACTTCTTGACTGATAGAATGTTCAATGTAAATGGATTCATATCAGAAACAAAACACCAAAAAAATGGACTCCCACAGGGTGCAGTACTCTCGTTTACGCTATTTTTACTAGCCATAAACTCCATCCAAGAGGAGGTTCAAAGTCCTACCAAAATTTTACTGTTTGCAGAAGATATAATAATATTTCGCAAAGGGAAAAACATCAATAGCATGTTCGAAAACTTGCAAGCAACTATAAGAAAACTAGAACACTGGACTCACAAAACAGGGTTCATTTTCTCACCAGAAAAAACAAAGGCAATTCACTTCACCAAACTAAGGAAAACAAATCATCCCTTTCAACTAAAAATTCGCAACAAGAACATAGAATTCGAACAGAAAGTAAAATTCCTAAGAATGACAATTGACAATAAACTTACATGGAAACAACATCTTACCCAACTAAAAAGTGAATGCTATAGAAGAATCAATTTATTAAAAACATTATCAAATCACAATTGGGGTGCTGAAAAAAAATCTTCAATGAACATATATCAAACAATAATTAGGCCAAAACTAGACTACGGCTGCGCCGTATATGGAACCGCAAAGAAAACACATCTAAAATATATCGACACTATCCAATCACAAGCCCTTCGAATTATAACAGGTGCATTCCGGACAAGCCCTGTAGACAGCATCCTCAACATAGTAGGCGAACCTCCACTGGAAATCCGTCGAATGCAACTCACAGCGAACTACACATTCAAAATAAAAAGCAACAAAACTCATCCAACTCACAAACACGTCAACATAAATATCCTATCAGACACTGAATATACTCCACTGCAATCTCACATCCAAAATACTACCACACTTTTAAACCTGACGATACCCGATTACACCTACACCTACCCCCAAATCCCACCCTGGAATCCTGCAACACACATGTTCAACCTAGAGCTCACTCAATTCCCGAAAGAGACTACGCCCATAACCAAATACAAAGAACTCTTCAACAACAAAATCCAAAATAACAACCACCGGAAAACCATCTACACCGACGGGTCTTATGCTAACAACAAAACCGGAGCCGCATTCGTCACCGAAGATCAAACATACAAATATCGAATGCCATCTCTGTCAAATATTTTCTCCGCTGAGCTATTCGCCATCAACCAAGCACTGCAATTAATCACCAAGCACCACCCTCACACCCCTCATATCATATGCACAGACTCATTAAACTCTTTACTCACCATACAACATCCGCTCCCTAAACATCCAATAGCCAAAAATATCCGCCAACAACTACAACTCTTATCATCCCATAACAATTCCATCCTATTCCTATGGATCCCATCCCATGCAAACATCGAGGGCAACGAAAAAGCGGACATCGCAGCGAAAGAAGCCTTACAACTCGAGAACATTACCAATGTGCCCATAACCAATGACTAACTAAAAAGCCACATAAAGGAACAAACATCCCACTACTGGCTTAATAAATGGCTCCAAACAACAAATAACAAACTAAGATTAATCAAAACAGATACAAAATATTGGACAATACATGGATCAAAAAAAGACCAAATACTATTGACAAGAATGCGCATCGGTCACACGAAACTTTCCCACGGCCACATATTATCGAGAACACCCCCTAAGCTATGTGACAACTGCAACACAACACTGACAATTCAACACATTATAGAAAACTGTCCGAAATACGATCAAGAACGCATCCAGTACAACATCCCCACCGACACAAAGAGAGCACTAGATCAAACAACAAGAAGAAAACATCATATCATTTCTTAAAGACACAAACTTATATAATGAAATATAACATTCATCTAATGACATGTATATACTTCAATGCTATGTAAAATAATACCATATTAATTACACAATGTACCAGGGTTCAAATAAATGTAGCTGTTGAAGAATCCTTAAATATATATATATCGGAGAGAGGTTGGGCGATAATAATAAAAAAAACAATGTTTTAAATTCACAAAGAAAAGCTTTATTGTTGCACGCACTATATAGGTACACTATACACGATCCCAAACACAAATCACCACACAGACACGTAGCAATCCCGAGGTTGGCTAAAGAAAAAAAAAAGGAACACCTTGTACCAAAACAAGGGACACAAAATAACTCAACTCCACTCTTCTACCACACACAGCTTTTATAGCCATCCCACCTCGATTTTGCTAGTGTAATTAAATTATTAAATACACTCGTGTCAATACTTAACAAAAATAATAATGATTGAATAATAATAATAATAATGATCAGTTAATAACTGCTAATAAATGTTGACTGACGTGACGTAACTGGACTCGACGTGTCCAAAACATCTCCGACACGGCCATCCTGACCTATCACACGTCCTCGTGTGATTTAGGATTTCTCTGAGAAGAAAAAAAAAAAACAATCTAATGAGTATAGTCTCGGCCTATTCCTGACTTCACGAGTACATAGTGGGAATAGAAAATTCATTTCTATATTCAAGAAATTATATCTGCATATCATATCTGTGCCAACTGCACTATGATCATGCCTACTCAAACTGCATATCATATCTGTGCCAACTGCACTATGATCATGCCTACCCAAACTGCATATCATATCTGTGCCAACTGCACTATGATCATGCCTACTCAAACTGCATATCATATCTGTGCCAACTGCACTATGATCATGCCTACTGTGGTCACCAATCATTCATCATTAATACGTTCAATGAATGTCATAATATCGTACCTGAGGATGAGGAAGTATCAGCATTATCCTCTGTTCCCCACTGAGAGCAGTCTAAACCCTGTGGCATAGGGCGCAGACGATCGTGAGAATATTTCAGTATACGATTCCCTCGCATTGGTGCTAACCTATATCTATTCCCTTCAAGGATTTCAATGACTCTCATTGGCCCTCGAAACTTAGGGTCCAACTTAGTCTGATTGCGCTCTTCATTTTTGAGCAAAACCAAATCATTTATTTTAAAGGGTTGAATTTTTGCTTTCCCCAAGTCGAATCTCTCTTTATCATATACAGCCCTACTATTCATAGCATGCAAAGCTTTCGTACGTAATTCTTCCAAATTTAATTCCATATCGTTATTTTGTGCCATTAAGCCAAATGGTCGCGCAACTTTTCCAATGAGTAGTTCTAATGCACTAAACCCAGTTACTTTATGTTTAGTGGAGTTTATGGCTAGCTGCACTTCATGTATGTTATCTATCCAGGATTTATTGGGGTCAGATTCGACTGCGGTGAATAAAGACTTCAATACACTCATAATTCGTTCTACTTGGCCATTTGCTTTACAACTGCCTGTTGCGATAAAATGTAAATCTATATTCTGCTCTGCACAATAACGTCTGAAATCATTGCTGTCAAAACATCGTCCTTGATCTGCTATGAGTCTATTTGGAATTCCAAATAAAGAGATGTTTTCACGTAAAGCTAATATGCTAGAGCGAGCATCGATATAGTTTGATCTTCTTAAAGTAATAAATTTAGTAAAAGCGTCGATGGTCACGAAAATATATTCTTTCTGTTCTTTTTTCCCACTCAGCTTGCCTGTAACATCCATGTGTATCGTATGCCAAGGGATTGGTGTCTTTGGTATAGGGTGCAATTCTACTTGTGTCTTACCGGACTGTGTTTTAGACATTTTGCAAGTTACGCAGTTATTTACAAATTGACGAACATATTTAGACATATTTCCGAACCAATAAAAGTCATAGAGTTTGTCTAACGTTTTTTCCCACCCCAAATGCATTACTGATTCATGAACGTTGTTGATCACTGACCAAATGAATGCTTTAGGGATTACCGGTAGTTTTAAAGTTCTACCATTTCTTTGTATTTCACGATATAACAAATTATTTTGGAGTTTATATGTTTGTAACACGTTGTCAATAATAGTCTGTGGATTCTTTAATTTTAACACAATAGTAGAAATTTCAGGATCTTTCGATTGTTCTGCTATTAACCAGTCTTGTGAAATTTGTATTTGTTCAATCCGTTTAACAAGAGTTTTGGGCTCCTTTTTACTTTCAACAGGTAAATGGTTCCTCGAAAAGAAATCTACATGACTCATACGTTTTCCCTGTTGGTAGATGATATCGAAATCAAATGTTTGCAAGTACATCCACCAACGGTGTACTCTTGGAGTCAGCTCAAGTTTGTTCCTCGATGACTTGAGAGAGTTGCAGTCGGTTACCACTAAGAATTTGCGCCCGAATAAATAGTGTCGAAAATGTTTCGTAGCATTCACGACAGCTACGGTTTCTAGTTCATACGAGTGGTATTTAGATTCCGTTTCAGATGTTTTCTTGCTAAACTATTCTACAGGGTATAATTTATTATCAATTTTATGAAACAGAATGGCTCCATAACCTTCACTGCTGGCATCAGTATGCAGTTCTATTGGCAGATTAGCATTAAAAATAGTCAATACCGGTTCTTTTGTTAAATTTGAAATAAGTGTCTGGCGAGCTTTTTCATGATTATCATTCCAATTAAATTCATTAGTTTTACATAGCAATTTATACAATGGCGAGGCTATTAGTGAAAAATTTGGAATGAACTGACGGAAATAGGAACTCATTCCAATAAACTGTCGTAATTGTTTTACAGTTTTAGGCGGAGGTAAATGTGTCAAAGCTTTAAGTTTATTAGGGTTGGGCCTAATTTCTCCTGCACAGATTTCATACCCCAGGTATTGAACTTTAGTTTTGAGAAATGAACACTTAGTAATATTAAACGAAAAACCCGTATCAGTTAAAACTTGAAGAACTTTTTCTAGATTGGAGAAACCTTCTGAGATTGTTTTGGAATAGATCATAACATCGTCCATATAGACTATTACACACGAGTTTATTAGGTCTCCTAAAGCTGATACGATTGCTCTTTGATAAACTGAAGGTGCCGTTTTCAACCCGAAAGGCATAGCTAAATATTCGTACTGGCCTTCTGGGGTGATGAAGGCAGTCTTTTCAATAGAATTTTCATGGACCGGAATTTGATGGAAGCCGCTCGCCATATCTAAACTAGTGAAATAATGTGCATCTTTTAATTTAGAGATTAATTCGGAAATTATCGGCAAAGGATACCTGTCTGCTATTGTATTTGAATTTAATTCTCTATAGTCTACACACATTCTAGATGTACCGTCTTTTTTTTGAACTAACACTATCGGACTAGAAAAGGGAGACTTGCTAGGTCGGATAATTTTGGCTTTTAATAAATCTGAAATTTTTTTTCGAATGATCTCTTTTTCAGACTCACTCATGCGATACGGTCTTCTTTGTACGACTTTATTTGGATCATTTAGTCTAATTTCTAGAGTACCAGTACTAACGCGTTTTTCTGGATAGGCCACAATAAATGAGGGTTTAAATTTTTGTAATATTGTTAACAAAACTTGTCTTTCCGAATCAGCCAAGTCAGTTTGAACTTTATTTTCCCAATCGTTAAGGACATTTGTTTTTAACGTACAAACAGCATTAATTTTACTAAGTGTTACAGAAGCATTTGTTAATTGAACCGAAAAACCAGGCAAAATCTCTCTACCAATCAATATGTCTGAACTAAGATATTTGTCAGGCAACACATGAAAATTAATTTCAATAAGAAAATTACTGATAACAACTTTTGTAAGAATCTGTATCGTGCTATAAATAGCATCTTGGCCTATTCCGATCAACATTACAGTTTCAAAATTACGTTTACCGGAGAACTTCGAGGCTAAACTTTCCCTAATTAATGAACATTCTGACCCCGAATCAAAAGTAAACGGAATAATCTCACCTTTGTGTTCGAGTTGTCCCGTAGGTTGCTTTACAGCACAAATTTCAACCCTTCTAACGGTGCCTTCTTTCTTTACATTTTCATTCTTTTTGCAGTTGGAGGCATAGTGACCATGTCCTTTGCACTTGAAACATTGAATGTTCTTCACAGAAGGTTGTGATCGGCAGTCATTCTTCTTGTGACCACGCTTTCCACACTTGTGGCACACAATATTAGAATCTAGTCGGGGTTTCTTACTGTCTGCTCTATCTTCAGAGTCGTGAGGTTTTCGTTTGAGTATTACTCTCAATTCTTGTTGTAATTGATTCCTGTTCTTAATTTCAGTCGTATATGCCAGTCGTTTTATTCGATGGTCGAAGTCTGCCAAATGTGCCATAGCTAACGCGACACCAATCTGTTCAGGATCAGCTTGTTGCCATCTCATTGTAAAGGAAGTCAAGAATTTACTGGCGTAGACGGAAAAAGGTTCTCCTTCTTTGGGCTTACCATGCAATAACTTTAGCATTGCCGCGGCATCGGTTTCTTCTTCTTCGTACTTTGACAAGAATAGATCTTGGAACTGTTCCCATGTCATATCTTTGAAGCAGATTTGAGAGAACCATACGGACGCGGACCCTTGCATAACTTTACTAAGTAGTATCATCAATGCACTTCCTGAAATTGATTTTCCCTCCATACATAGGTTAGCAGTGTTACACCATGCTTTGGCGCTCTGAGAAGATCTATCTGGGTTAAAAATAGGCAATGACATAGAGTCATCTTTCTGCGAGGGGTTTATTTTCTTTATCATTTCCATAATGACTTTCTGCCAACCTTCATCAGGAC
This sequence comes from Ophonus ardosiacus, assembly GCA_943142095.1. Classification (NCBI taxonomy): domain Eukaryota; kingdom Metazoa; phylum Arthropoda; class Insecta; order Coleoptera; family Carabidae; genus Ophonus; species Ophonus ardosiacus. The sequence goes on along the minus strand of OW964834.1, from coordinate 22,478,885 downwards.
TGCTTCTCGTCTCTTGCGGTGAATCCATTTATTTTTTTGGTTATCCCACTTCTGATATCGGAGAGAGGTTGGGCGATAATAATAAAAAAAACAATGTTTTAAATTCACAAAGAAAAGCTTTATTGTTGCACGCACTATATAGGTACACTATACACGATCCCAAACACAAATCACCACACAGACACGTAGCAATCCCGAGGTTGGCTAAAGAAAAAAAAAAGGAACACCTTGTACCAAAACAAGGGACACAAAATAACTCAACTCCACTCTTCTACCACACACAGCTTTTATAGCCATCCCACCTCGATTTTGCTAGTGTAATTAAATTATTAAATACACTCGTGTCAATACTTAACAAAAATAATAATGATTGAATAATAATAATAATAATGATCAGTTAATAACTGCTAATAAATGTTGACTGACGTGACGTAACTGGACTCGACGTGTCCAAAACATCTCCGACATATATAAAAAAAAAAACTATTGATTTTTGTCCATGACATCTGTTATTTACAAACTATGCCTTAGCCTATATATATATATATATATATACAGGGTGTATCAAGATAATGGAACAGTGCATTTTATTCGTGTATGTGAAAAGATACAGAATAAAGTGATTAAGATATTTTGTAAGGCATAGAGGGGACACATTTTAGCATACACTTTATTATCTTAAATTCTGTGGTACTCAAATTATGGGGCAATATTATATTTTTTTAAATGGCATTATATGTATTTTATTAACTCAATAAATAGAGAATTTTGTTCTGAATTCAACGATATAATAATATCATACCCTTACATTGCGAAAAATTTGATAAAAATTAATTCAAAGTTAATATTTCATTTCTACTTTATCTAAGTAATCTGAGCAAACATTCTATCAATAAACAAAATAAAATTTATTTTAGTTTTATTACATTCAAGTAAGCTACGATTTTAGCAATAAATTTAACTTTTAAAATATTTTTTTTGTTTTATTGATTGAATGCTCAGATTACTTAGATACAGTAGAAATGAAATATCAACTTTGAATTAATTTTTATAAATTTTATCGCAATGTAAGGGTACGATATTATTATATCGTTCAATTCAGAACAAAATTCTCTATTTAATGAGGTAATAAAATATATATAATGTCATTTAAAAAAATATAATATTGCCCTATAGTTTGAATACCACTGGGTTTATGATAATAAAGTTTATGATAAAATGTGTCCCCCTCTATCCCTTACAAAATATCCTAATCACTTTTTTCTGTATCTTTTCACATACACGAATAAACGGCACTGTTCCATTAACTTGATACACCCTGTATATATATATATATATATATATATATATATATATATATATATATATATAAGGAGGAAAATGTCGTGGGTGTGTCAGTGGATTGTGGGCTTTAATTAAAGTTGATTTCTTTTAAAATCTGTCAAGCTTTCGTGTATTTAGTTTTTTACACATCATCAGGACAGTTTTGGTGAAGAACATAATATTCTCCACTAATACACTTAAAATTTTTAATCTTGTATAGATTTAGAGATAAAGACACTATAACATATAGAATAATCTAACCGCAGAGGCTAAGGCACTAAGGAAACCACTTGACAAATTCAAATGTTTATAACATAGTTTGTAAATGACAGATGTCAGTGTGAAAAATCAACAGTTTTAGTGATATTCTGATAGCTTTTTCTTGGAAGTACATTTAATCTTTCTTATTGTTTTATTAATTAAATATTTGAAATTATAGGTAAAATTGTGATAAAATGCATATATCCATCAGAAATACCGTCAATCTGGTTAATGAATTGGTAGAATCTCTGACATTTAGGAACCTCCTCATACAATGAAAAATAGATATAATTGGAATTATATGTGTGCAGAAGACATGTTAAATACAATAAAAAACAATATTTGGGTAAAGTTCTGTATTTTTTTTGTTATAAAACGATGGTTCGATAGCGAAATGCAATACAAAACTTATATAGCCTAATATGGAAATGGCGAGAGGTTTTGTGCTGGCCACAACACATTTTTTGTATTTATTTTGTAAATAATACCTAATATATAAACTGTTTCCAATAAAAGTTGTTTATTTTTAGAATATGCATCCAACTATAACACAAATAACCTAGGTTCCCCTTTGAAATTTTGAACTTGAGTGTGGTTACGCCTACTTCCGGTAAATTTCGGATATCGAGCCTGTCATCAAATTTTTCAGATAGGATTATATTGTGGTAGTATTTTTCCGAACCTCTAGAACGTCGTAGTTCCGAAAAAAGGCATGGGACGGGTGATCTGAAACACCCTGTGTATGTGTCTCTTCTAATTATTTATTTCGTTATATACTGTATATTTTTTTAAAAAATTAGGAGTTTTTTATCTGCAAAAACCAAATATTTCCAAATTTTCACGAAAGAAAATAAATTCATTGTATAACGGACAATTTTTCTTCTTACATGTAATAAACATAAAACAGTTTGGTTTTGAGTTATGGGTCCATTATTTACTAAAAAAAATTGCACTTATTAGATGAAAGTTATGAAAATGAAGAAGAAAAAGATGTTAAAAAAATTAAGTAGGTATATTTTTTAACTTATTATTATGTTAGAAAATACCATAAAATTGGACATGATTTATGAATTTTACACAAAATTTTCCAGCTGTTAACTATGTAAGTATATGCTAATATTGGAATTCCAAAACTCAGGACTTAAAAATGGAATACAAGTATTATGATATGCTAAGGTTGTTAAGGATATTTAATTCTAGTAAGGAATATTAGTAATTTTTGAACTAACTGAAGTGGCGACAATGAGCAATGCCATTGTGATTGTGAAATTGAGAAACAGAGAAGAAACAATAAATGACAATTACCCCTTTTTACCTCTCGCTAAGAGAGGTATTGGAATCATGCTAAAAATCACATATCCAGATTTTAATGAATACGTAAGTTTTAAGGTCACTAGAATCCGATTTTAAAATTTTTACAATGTCTGTGCGTGTGTGTGTGTGTGTGTGTGATGTGTGTGTGTTACTTAAGACCTGTTTAACTATGAATTCCTCAATCTGATATTCCTGGAAAGAGCTGAAAAGATTTTGGTAACAATTGGACAACCGGAAGCAGTAGTTGCTTAGAAAGAATCTTCTAAATATAATATTTTGGAAATTTTTGTTATTACAAATATTGAAGAACATAAAATTCTCCATCTAATACACTTACAAATTTTATTGTATCTTGTATAGATTTATTTATATATATATATATATATATATATATATATATATATATATATATATATATATATGTGGAGTGTAATCGTCACTGTTTCTATTAGTTAAGGAGGAAAATGTCGTGGGTGTGTCAGTGGATTGTGGGCTTTAATTAAAGTTGATTTCTTTTAAAATTTGTCAAGCTTTCGTGTATTTAGTTTTTTACACATCATCAGGACAGTTTTGGTGAAGTTGTTTATAAGTCATTGATTTTATAAAACAGAAGAATTTTGACATTATTTTAGTTAAAATTTACAAAAATAAAACTTATAATAATTTTGACTAAATCACATGTTTAAGTACGTTGTAGTTGCGCAACAAGTTGATAACTTGTTTATTATTATAAGTTTTATTTTTGTAAATTTTAACTAAAATAATAAATAATAAATAATAATAAAAATAAACTGTCCTGATGATGTGTAAAAAACTAAATACACGAAAGCTTGACAGATTTTAAAAGAAATCAACTTTAATTAAAGCCCACAATCCACTGACACACCCACGACATTTTCCTCCTTAACTAATAGAAACAGTGACGATTACACTCCACATATATATATATATATATATATATATATATATATATATATATATAAATAAATCTATACAAGATACAATAAAATTTGTAAGTGTATTAGATGGAGAATTTTATGTTCTTCAATATTTGTAATAACAAAAATTTCCAAAATATTATATTTAGAAGATTCTTTCTAAGCAACTACTGCTTCCGGTTGTCCAATTGTTACCAAAATCTTTTCAGCTCTTTCCAGGAATATCAGATTGAGGAATTCATAGTTAAACAGGTCTTAAGTAACACACACACATCACACACACACACACACACGCACAGACATTGTAAAAATTTTAAAATCGGATTCTAGTGACCTTAAAACTTACGTATTCATTAAAATCTGGATATGTGATTTTTAGCATGATTCCAATACCTCTCTTAGCGAGAGGTAAAAAGGGGTAATTGTCATTTATTGTTTCTTCTCTGTTTCTCAATTTCACAATCACAATGGCATTGCTCATTGTCGCCACTTCAGTTAGTTCAAAAATTACTAATATTCCTTACTAGAATTAAATATCCTTAACAACCTTAGCATATCATAATACTTGTATTCCATTTTTAAGTCCTGAGTTTTGGAATTCCAATATTAGCATATACTTACATAGTTAAAAGCTGGAAAATTTTGTGTAAAATTCATAAATCATGTCCAATTTTATGGTATTTTCTAACATAATAATAAGTTAAAAAATATACCTACTTAATTTTTTTAACATCTTTTTCTTCTTCATTTTCATAACTTTCATCTAATAAGTGCAATTTTTTTTAGTAAATAATGGACCCATAACTCAAAACCAAACTGTTTTATGTTTATTACATGTAAGAAGAAAAATTGTCCGTTATACAATGAATTTATTTTCTTTCGTGAAAATTTGGAAATATTTGGTTTTTGCAGATAAAAAACTCCTAATTTTTTAAAAAAATATACAGTATATAACGAAATAAATAATTAGAAGAGACACATACACAGGGTGTTTCAGATCACCCGTCCCATGCCTTTTTTCGGAACTACGACGTTCTAGAGGTTCGGAAAAATACTACCACAATATAATCCTATCTGAAAAATTTGATGACAGGCTCGATATCCGAAATTTACCGGAAGTAGGCGTAACCACACTCAAGTTCAAAATTTCAAAGGGGAACCTAGGTTATTTGTGTTATAGTTGGATGCATATTCTAAAAATAAACAACTTTTATTGGAAACAGTTTATATATTAGGTATTATTTACAAAATAAATACAAAAAATGTGTTGTGGCCAGCACAAAACCTCTCGCCATTTCCATATTAGGCTATATAAGTTTTGTATTGCATTTCGCTATCGAACCATCGTTTTATAACAAAAAAAATACAGAACTTTACCCAAATATTGTTTTTTATTGTATTTAACATGTCTTCTGCACACATATAATTCCAATTATATCTATTTTTCATTGTATGAGGAGGTTCCTAAATGTCAGAGATTCTACCAATTCATTAACCAGATTGACGGTATTTCTGATGGATATATGCATTTTATCACAATTTTACCTATAATTTCAAATATTTAATTAATAAAACAATAAGAAAGATTAAATGTACTTCCAAGAAAAAGCTATCAGAATATCACTAAAACTGTTGATTTTTCACACTGACATCTGTCATTTACAAACTATGTTATAAACATTTGAATTTGTCAAGTGGTTTCCTTAGTGCCTTAGCCTCTGCGGTTAGATTATTCTATATGTTATAGTGTCTTTATCTCTAAATCTATACAAGATTAAAAATTTTAAGTGTATTAGTGGAGAATATTATGTTCTTCAATATTTGTAATAACAAAAATTTCCACAAAATTATTATTTAGAAGATTTTTTCTAAGAAACTACTACTTCCGGTTGTCCAATTGTTACCAAAACCTTCTCAGCTCTTCCCAGGAATGTCAAATTGAGGAATTCATAGTTAAACATTTATTGGAAACAGTTTATATATTAGGTATTATTTACAAAATAAATACAAAAAATGTGTTGTGGCCAGCACAAAACCTCTCGCCATTTCCATATTAGGCTATATAAGTTTTGTATTGCATTTCGCTATCGAACCATCGTTTTATAACAAAAAAAATACAGAACTTTACCCAAATATTGTTTTTTATTGTATTTAACATGTCTTCTGCACACATATAATTCCAATTATATCTATTTTTCATTGTATGAGGAGGTTCCTAAATGTCAGAGATTCTACCAATTCATTAACCAGATTGACGGTATTTCTGATGGATATATGCATTTTATCACAATTTTACCTATAATTTCAAATATTTAATTAATAAAACAATAAGAAAGATTAAATGTACTTCCAAGAAAAAGCTATCAGAATATCACTAAAACTGTTGATTTTTCACACTGACATCTGTCATTTACAAACTATGTTATAAACATTTGAATTTGTCAAGTGGTTTCCTTAGTGCCTTAGCCTCTGCGGTTAGATTATTCTATATGTTATAGTGTCTTTATCTCTAAATCTATACAAGATTAAAAATTTTAAGTGTATTAGTGGAGAATATTATGTTCTTCAATATTTGTAATAACAAAAATTTCCACAAAATTATTATTTAGAAGATTTTTTCTAAGAAACTACTACTTCCGGTTGTCCAATTGTTACCAAAACCTTCTCAGCTCTTCCCAGGAATGTCAAATTGAGGAATTCATAGTTAAACATTTCTCAACCCATAGTTTTTGAGGAATCGTCCCTCCAACATCCAGACGTACAAACACACATACACACAGATATCATTAAAAAAATATTTATTATCGGATTCTAGGGACCTTTAATCGTGCTTAATCACTAAAATCTGGATATGCGAATTTTAGCTTGAATCCAATACCTCACTTAGCGAGAGGTGAAAATTTAATATGAATACAAAACACACATCACTTGTCAACCTGTCAATAACTGTCAAAAATGTTTTATTATTCATACAATTTCGCATGTCCAATCGAAATAGTCCCCAAATGTATGATACTGAAGATACTCCATCTACAAATGATGTGCCTTAATGTTTCGAATATTGTAATATTATTATTTTATTGAAATTAAGCTTAGATTCGTATTTAATCTTAAAATACATAAACCGCTCTTGTCAAGCTCCGCCCACCACTGCAATCTTAAACCAGACGCTGTATAAGTTCGTATTGTATTTAACATTTTTGGTACACAAGTATTTTAATTACGTCTATTTTTAATAAATTCTATAAATAAGTTTCCTCCTACTCTTCTAAATGTTGGAAGTTTTTCAAATTAATTGACGAGATTGGCGTTGTATCAGATGGGCATATGTAATATATGTATCTGTAATTTTAAATATTTAATTAATAATTACATTTGAAATACTTTCCAGAAAAAGATATCAGTAATGTCTCTGGATTTTTGACACTGACATTTTTCTGTCAATTGTCAATTACAAACATTTTAATTTCTCAAATGGTTTATAATTCTCTATATCTCAATCTACAGAAGATATAATAAAAATGTTAAATGTATCGGATAGAGAATTCTATGGTCTTTAATCTTTGTAATAACAAAAAATTTCCAAAAAATAATATTTATAAGTTTTTTTTAAGAAACTACTACTTCTCTTTGGCCAATTGTTAGCAAAACCTTTTCAGCTCTTCCCATTAATGTCATATAAAGAAATACGTAGTTAAATTGGTCTTTAGTCTTATAGAATATGAGAAACCGTGCCTCCCACATTCACATACACACATGCACACACACGCACACACACACACACACACAGAGAAAGAGAGAGAGACAATGATAATTAACTAAAATCTGGATATGCGATTTTTAGCATAAATCCAATACCTCCCTTGGCGAGAGGTAAAAAAATCTGTTCAGGCCAGCATAATCCTCTCGCCATTTCCATTTTGATACTTAAGTATCGAATTTAACGTTCCTTGTACACACTAATAATTATTGTAATTTAACCTATTATTTCATTCTATAAGGAATCATGTTCTACTCTTCTAAAATATTCAAGACAATTCCAATTCTTTGACGCGATTGGCGGTATTTCTTAAGGATATATGTACTATTACTAATAATAAACATATCTACCTCCATTTTTAAATATTTAATTAATAATTCAATAAGAAATGTTGATTGTACCTACTGCCCAGAAAAAGCTTCCAGCAGTGTCAGTAAAACTGTTGACTTTTGACACTGAAATTTATCTGTCAATTACAAACATTTGAATTTTTATCTCTAAATCTATAGATACAATAATTTTTTTAAGTATATTAGATTGAGAATCTTATGTTATGTAATAACAAAAATCTTCAAAATATAATATTTAGAAGAATTTTTTTAAGAAACATTTTTAGCTCTTCCCATTAACCTCGCAGATTGAGGAATTCGTAGTTAAACAGTTCTTATGTATTATAGTGTAAGCACATTAAATTCGCGGTGTATTAGAAAGTCACCCTTTAACCTTAAAATATCTAAACTCTTTAAATTATAAGTCGATGCTCACTCCTCTGCTGATAGCAAACGACTGATCCAGGGACTGATCATAACATAATGTTTACGAATATTATAATACCTTACTAGCATTACCTAACTGTTGCATCACATCCTCAATCACTCGTACAATAAGTTTTATATTTAATACACAAATTAATAAACATTGTCTTACGTCATACCACTACCATCAATACGTCATCCACACATCATTAGTACTGACGTCACGGGCAAGATAAGCCTCATCTCCGCAGCATCTCCTCGACGTGGCGGTTCCACCTCGTGTGGGCGTCGCTGTAACTCAAACAAATCATTGAAATACATTCCCTAAATACTTTCAGTCAATACGTAGGTTTACCTGTTAGTTTGGAGGGCTTGCCCGTAACCCATCTGTCTCACAATCACTCTGTCGGTGGTCGTATCGACCTACAGCGCGGGACTCACCTTCGCGCTAACACAAAACACGGCATGACCTACGAAGGTGGTGTTTCTCCGACCTTCGCAGACGACACTAACTCCAGCACGGGATCCACCTTCGTGCTAACACAAGACATGGCACGACCTACGAAGGAGGTGTTTCTCCGACCTTCACAGACGGCACTAACTCCAGCACGGGACCCACCTTCGTGCTAACATAAAACACCCACCGGGATCACACTGATACCCATCATCGCATGAGATCACACAGATACCCAGCGGACACTTCATCACTTTGCAGCAATCTGCAACTCTGGACCTGAAATCAGGAAACACCACACACACCAGCACTGCACGCTTGTAAACGTGCCTCGTCACAAGTGGCGTAGCGTAGGGTTTTGCCGCCCGTAGCAGATGTCAAATTTGCCGACCCCCCCCCCCCCCTCCAACAAAATTTAAAATTCTTATAAACACAAAAAGAAAATAAATTATGTAAAGTACTCAGAAAAAAAGTGCCGCAGGCGAAATTTTTTTTCATTCAAGGTCAAATGCCTTGTAAGTATATTTTTTCAAGGGATGTGAAGGTGTATGAAAAATGACCCCCATATTTAGCACGTTTGAAGAAATGCTCAATTTCATTAATGTCTAATAGCAATATGAATAGAAAAAATCTAATTTTAATATTTTGTCACCATGAGCTTTGAGAATAATTTAAACGTTATTTTTTTCGATTTGTTTATAATTAAAAAAGTAAAAATGTTAGATCTCAGCCTCAATTAGTAACTTAGATTTTAAATTTGGTATGTTGACTCAAAATAAAATTTTAATATAAAATCTTAATATTTTTTTATTTTATTCAATTTTGACGTTTTAAACTGTTATTATTAAGTCCATAGCAACAATTATAAGTAACACTTTTTTCACAAGTGAATTAATTTTTTTTAAATCACTCTCACATTTTTTTAATTCACTCTGCAACAAATAATGCATTTAAAATAACATCATGCACGAAATTAACACTTACCATATTATTTATCAGACATTATCAGCAATTTTCATTATTTTTCACGGCACAAATGACAGACAATAAAGCTTTTTAAATAGATGACTTGACATCTATCATCGACGATTGTCGTACACAGTATACTAAATGATTAGTTTTTTGTTTTGCCAAAATTAAATATTATAATGGTTTTTATTACTATTTCGTCAAAATTGAATAAAATATTGTACAAACCACGTGAGCTAAGGTAATGTTTATTCACGAGAAGAAAGTTTAGCTCACGAGCCCGTAAGGGCGAGTGAGTTAAATTCTTCTTAGCTCACTTGGTGTGTAAATATCTATTAAATTGATTAGTTTAATTTTAATCATTTTTATTGTTAAAGGACACCATGCGTACATGCACATAAACATTTAAAAAGTAATAAAATTAAACTAATCATTTTTAAATAAAAATTTATGAATATTTTATATAAAAACTGCATATAGTCTATAAATAAAAGTGCGTTTCACATTTTTAATTTTTTTTAAGTTATTGAGTTTCAAACTCAACTGACTATAATTATTTCCCCGATAGTAGTCTTTTTAATATTAAGTCAACGATAGGGAATTTGCCGCTCCTAGCAAAGTGCCGCCCGGGGCGGGTGCCCCCTTTGCCCCCCCTACGCTACGCTACTGCTCGTCAGGCGGCAAATCCATACTACTGTAAGATAATGTGAAGTAAGAGTGATGCAACAATACCGCTATTACATAATACCCTTTAATAACAGTTGACGAATAATACACAACAATCACAATTAACCCACAAATAAAACAAATTTATATACATTACTCACAATAGTTTTTGAAGAATCGTCTTTCTAATACCCAGACACACACACACACACACACACACACACACACACACACACACACACCCACACACACACTCAGAGACATCGTAAAAATGTTACAATCGGATTCTAGGAACCTTAACTCGTGCTTATTCACTAAAATATGGATATGCGATTCTTAGCATAAATCCATACCTCTCTTAGCAAGAGGTAAAAATGATGCCAACAAAAGTTTTTTTTTAGAATATGCATCCAACGATAGTACACGACCTAGGTTTCCATTTGAAATTCTGGAGCTATGTGTAGTTTCGCTTATGGCTGGTTTATGATGAATTTAATTAACGAATTTGTAATTTAGATTTGAAAATATAAACTCACTTAAAACGCATACGATGGTTTATGAACGATTTACAATTTAGAAATTTGAAATTTAGATTTGGAATATAACTATATTTTATATTTCCAAATATAAATTTCAAATTCGGCCAATCACAAGAGAGAACTATTAAACATGGTGGTAAAGTATAACTTTGCTTCATCCGTCAGGTGTCTTGTCTGTTTGTGAGTTGTTGACATTTTGAACATGAATTCACAGGAACAAACTGATAATTTGTTTTTTGTTGTTAAGCAGTATTCGCGAATATCGTAATTTGTAAATAAAAATGTTTGCGTAATTTCAATGCAACGATGGTAGCAAGGAATTAAATACATGCACACTATATTTAAAGAATTGTTCATGATCATGTTATTTCACTTTCAGAAACAAACTGTAATACTGCCCGTTGAGAAATCAATGTGTTCATAGGCCTAGCCACAGCCTAACAAACCATCTACGTTTTTTTGTTTTATTTCTTTATTATAAAAATCAACAATAGTAAAAAACATTAAAATCATCTTGTTATTATTCTTCAGATAAGATTATATTTTGCTAGTTTTCTTTTGCTGAACCTCTAGGACGTCTTAATTCTGAGGACAAAATCTTGGGACGGGTGACATGAAACACCTGTATATATAGAAGTATAACTAAAATACATTTTAAAAGTAAAATTTATTTGCCACATAAATTAATAATTAGTATGTACATATTGAAAATAATTTAAAATAATTCCTACTTAGAAATTTCGTGATCCATATTTATAAGACAATTAGCGGTAAACTAACTATAAACTACACCATTAGCATCAGACTCGATTTACAAACTTGTACTTGCAAAACATCTGGATATAGGGCCCGTTAATTAATTTTATTAGTATACCATCCAGCTTTAGCTTGCGGTTTCAGAAATTCAGGCAGCAAATTCTGTGGTAAACACGAATATTGTACAGCAAATATGTATGGAATTTCAATATTACCAAAATAATATGTGTAAAATAGATATACGTAATACATACATACGTATAATGACAAATATCACTATTATATTAATATAATACATTTGAGAACGTATTTTGCTGATATTAATGATACGTTACTCTTATATTGGTAGGTACACAGAATAGATCCGAGTATGTAAACAATTTTAATAAAAATGAAATTTAATACACTTTTTTTTATAAAATTTACTATGGATGTAAATTTCAAGTGTAGATTAAATTTCTTTATTCAATTTTGACGTTTTAAACTGTCATTATTAACTCCATAGCAACAACTACAAAGTAACATTTTATTCACAAGTAAATTTAAAAAATTTAAATCACTCTTACAAAATTTTAACTCACTCTGCAACAAAAAATACATTTAAAAATAACATCATGAACGAAAATTACACTCACCACATTATTTATCAGACATTATCAGCCCTTTTCATTATTTTTTACGACATAAATAACAGACAATAAAGCTTTTTAAATAGATGACTTGACGTCTATCATCGACGATTGTCATGCACAGTCTACTAACTGATTAGTTTTTTATTTTGTCAAAATTAAATATTATAATGGTTTTTATTATTATTTCGTCAAAATTGAATAAAATATTGTATAAATCACGTGAGCTAAGAATGTTTATTCACTCGAAGAATTTAACTCACTCGCCCTTACGAGCTAAACTTTCTTCTCATGAATAAACATTACCTTAGCTCACGTGGTGTATAAATATCTATTATAAAACCTGCCCAAAGTCTGTTAAAATGACCTACACGTTAAAATGACGATCACCGCCCTGCATGTATAATAATAGAGAAAAAAAAAAAAAACTGTAAGCATTAAGAAAATAGAAAGAAGAAACAGCTCAAAAATAATATGTAAGTGATATTAAAGAAAACAAAGAATGTGACAAATTATATATTAATTAATCTGAAGTGGTACAGTTTCTTTTTATCACCTACCTACGTATAGACTTGTTTGCACAACAATCAGAAATCTTCACAAATCATACTGAGCATGCGCATCAGTTTAAAGGCGATCGCACAACAAAAATTTTAAAATTAAAATTATTTGCTCGTTCAGATATACATATATTTCAATCTCTAGAATAATCCACGGATTCTAAAGAAAATTTCAGTGTCTGGCACGTGTTGTGGAACATCTGATTAGAGCAGTGGCGTGCGGTGTGTTTCTGTGTTGAGTGGGCAGATTCTTTTTTAAAAAGTGTTGTGTAGGTAGAATCTTAGGTTAACAATTCAGAATTATCTAATTTTTTTATACTATGTCCCTTCTAGAAAATGGTTTCTTCAGTAAATTCGCAATAAGTAATTCACTTACAATTTCCATTCTATAAATTTTCATAAATACAAATATAAGTTAAATAAATAATATATAAATTATATACCAAATACCTAAAATTAATAATTAATTGTTTGTCTGAACTTGTTTATGCTTGCGAATACTACCAAAAGTAATTTTACGGCGATACGTGCACAAAATATGCTGCACGCTGGAGAGTGCGATGGGGCGATACGTATTTCTAATATTTTATGCTTGTCTGCGCAAATACACTGATCCTATACCCTCCCTGTATAAAAACATGCGCACCGAGTGCAGTGCGGAGACCTGCACTTGCCTGGCATTTCACACATTCGCTGATAGGCAACCAAGCACGTTACTGTTTGTTATTGTCCCCATAATTGTATTAATATTTTTATATTTTGCATATCATATATTAAGATCAAATCAATTAAATAATTTACATTTTAATGCAATAAATTTTGAAATTATTCGCAGGGTGTGCAGTGCACACCTTGCACATATGGACTGCACGCCACTGGATTAGAGTAAATCTGGCAGCGAATTCGTATGAAAAGAACATTTGGACATCCTTGCCGTTCGGTGGCATTCTGCACTGCACTGTATTATTCACTTGTGTTCGCTGTATATAGATATTAAAAATATACCAAAACCATTATTATTTCACCACTATGTTTGCAGCTGATGGTAGTCTAACCCTATAAATGAAAATATATTAAAATAAATATATTATTACAAGTGATAGGCTTATGGAAATGTATATAACGGTTACGAAAACTATACGAGTTCCTTCATTCCCAACAATACTTCCGATGCTTCCATATTTTCAGGGAAAGTAATGACAACCTTGAGAATTAAAATAAAATTGTAACGAGCGCATGTGCACGTTTAATGCAATTTTTACAAGGAATTTGAGAAACTGTATTAGTTTTTAACATTTTATCTGTTTTATCTGTTAATGAGCTGAATAATTGTTTTACTGTTTTAATTGGTTTTAATATGTAATATTTCTGTTTATGTTTTGATCAAGTATACGGTTTAAACTTCCCGCCAGTCCATGAACATTCGGAATCACAGACCATATACACTATTTCAGATTGGAAACGTACATGTTAAGCATCGATACCACATCAATATCGCCATCTGGTGTATGGAAGCAAAAGTAAATATAAAACTCAGTCGGTATAATCATTATCTACAATTAATATTGGTATATTCGTTTATTAATTACCCTAATTTGTAGTTGAAGGATTTTTTTCATAAAATACTATGATTGCGTAGTATTTTATGAAAAGTCTACTTCAACGAAAAATCAGTCTTACAAAGATTACATCAAATGAATAATAAATAACGCATTTTTAAATTATAAAAACTATAATTTCATTTAAGAAAGATACAGTACTAATAGCTTTTTTTACAAGGCAATAAAATTTTATTTATGAGAATTATTATTTGTGTGTCGATTATTTCTGGAGTAACAGGTCTTTGTGGATCATCTGCAATTGTACTTTGCATATTTACAAATGTGGATGGAACTGGATCCTCCATGGTTGTCGGAAAACTTAATTCTATAGTAGGTACATTTGCATTACCTGAATTAAGAGTAACTATTGAGTGAACTATTCTTCTACAGCCCGATTCATAAAAAGGTTTAAGGTAATCCACATTTTTGGATTAGCGAATTCTACTCAAATTTTGACAGTTTATAACTTAAAATATAGTCTAATCTATTCCTAGTATCTACCTTTATTGAAAATATCATGAAAATTAAATTTTAAATACCGGAATAGACTAGAATTAACTAATCCAAAAATGAGGATTAGCTTAAACTTTTTTGTGAATCGGGCTGTAAAATATTAAAATAATGAAAAAATTGGAAGATAAATACAAAGTAAAATTTAAACGCATTCTTCGTATTGTTATACTTTATGAATATAGAATTGCACTTAAAAAAAAAAAATATCTAGATACTATAATAAATTTAAAATCTTCAAAGATACACAAATTAAATAAAGAAATGTAAATTGTAAAAGTCAATTCATAAATCAATTACACTCACCAGGTAAATTCAGGGATGGACATGCAAGAACATGGAGACGTTGGATGTGTGGGCTTTTATGCTTTACCTGAAAATGGGCAAAGCAAAGACGCCTATTATTGTAGACAACCTGGGAATCTAAATTTCGCAGGTCATCCATATTTAAAATTTTAATCCTCTTGTTAAATAAATCACGATGAATTCGATGATGTGGAAATCTATGCTGTCATTTCTAGAATACGATTTTGTAATGATTGTATGGTATAAAAATACAATTATATAAAAATATATTTTCATTTACCGGTAGCAGTACAGTTCGGTACACAGCACTTCAATCTTGTCATATTAAATTACTCAAGACACAAACGACTTAAACACGATTAGTCTGAATTGTTTCAATTGAAAATGACAAATGTCAAAATTCGCGCAAAAAAAATTGGAAAAAAAATGACACACTGATACTGGTGTCGCCATCAAGTGTATGGAAGCAAAACTAAAAACGATAGCTCAGTATCCGCCATTTGCGTTTCCCGGGTCTGAAGGTATATTCTAAATTCATAGCCACATGTGCTATCCGCTATATAAGTTCCACTACTAGCCAATAGATGGATTCAAGTCGGATAGCCACATGTGCTATCCGCTATCCGCTGTATAAGTTCCACTACTAGCCAACAGATGGATTTAAGTCGGACTTACAATATATAGATATTAATCAAATATTATTGATATAACACACGAACACAAGTATTTAATCACAAAATTGAAAAGCCGAACTACTTGTCAACTTGACATCTGGCAATATTAATAAGTTCCACTACTAGCCAACAGATGGATTCAACTCAGATAGCGGGATGGAGACCCCCATCTGTTGGCTAGTAGTGGAACTTATATAGCGGATAGCACATGTGGCTATGAATTAGAATAGACCCCCTGTTCGGAATAGACGCATGGCAAATTTATTGGTTATTGTTAAGAGCTGTTATTATTATGGAGGTTAGGATGTTCATAGATGTTTATAATTTTGCTTATTATTCTCTTAGGATAATTATTGTCTAATAAAATTTGTTTTACTTGTGCAATTGTTTCCTATTTATTTAATAAAATGGACACACTGCAGAATTTGAAAATTTTTAAACAAATCCCTATAGGCTGAAAATTGCACCAACGACAATGCAGTTCCTTATACATGTAGATTCTAGTCATTCTTTGTAAAGAAAACTTTTTTCACTAGTCACTATTGTGATAAGATTATTGCTACACCTTTTATTTAATTTGTTCTACTTTATATTTTTATCTATGGCGTGGTTTAACTATTTATTTATTATTTTATTACATGACGAGATCTACATGGTCGATTTAAAACACTGTAAAAAATTATTTTAAGATATCAATCTGTAAGTATGTGTACATCTTGAAAAATTACTTGATAACACCATGTTTACCGATAGTTTGTCTTGATGAAACTTCAACAGGAAGCGAAATGTTGATATTTCATTGAATAAATTTTATTTATTGACTGTAATCCTTTGCATTCTTTCTTCCATAAAAACTAATGTTAAAGTTCTATGTTCACCCCCAAATGGCAACCACTCATTATAATAAATAGATAAATAAATATTCATTTGACGTTTTTGAAGCTGCATTTAGGTATTTGTGTTATGAGTATGTATGCATATATATATAGGGTGTCCCATTTAAGGTACGAATGTATTGGTATCTCGAGAACCGTAAGAGCTACGAGGTTGGTTAAATTAGACAAAAATTGCCCCATAGGATGCTATTTTAATAATGTTTTGTTGTTTTTTAGCGAAAAAATGCATAGGTCACTAGATACAGGTGAAAATTTAAATTTAGCGATTTTCTTTTTTAGCTTATAACTTTGTTATATGAAATAATGCGAGATTCTGGTTTGCACTTTCTTAAGGTACTTTTGTATGGTGAATTTGCAGAAGTAATAATCTACTATTGTCAAGTAAAATTCAGAAATTCGATTGTTGCACTTTTTCGTTGTTCGTTGTTTCCATAGCAGTCTTCAATTTACTTTTTTCAATTTAATTTTAGTATAAATAACAATTTTTATTAATTTTTCTGTTAATTATAAAAATAAATTATTATTGTTTTATATTATTGTAAAGCTAAAAAATATCTCTATTTAAAAATGCCATAGCTTAATATGACCTCCATATGAAAAATAAAAGTTGCTATCAGTAACTCGTAAATGGTTAGATATAAAAAAAAATTTGAGAACTTCTGCAAATTCACCATACAAAAGTGCCTTAAGAAAGTGCAAACCAGAATCTCGTATTATTTCATATAACAAAGTTATAAGCAAAAAAAGAAAATCGCTAAATTTACATTTTCACCTGTATCTAGTGACCTATGCATTTTTTCGCAAATAACAAAACACCATTAAAATAGCCTCCTAATGGGGCAACTTTTGTCTAACTTAACCAACCTCGTAGCTCTTACGGTTCTCGAGATACCAATGCATTCGTACCTTAAATGGGACACCTGTATATACATAAATACAGGGTGTTTCACGGATATGACATATCCCAATTATTTTCTTAATTATTAGGAATAGAAGAAAATCATTCAAATAAGTTGCAGTAGATCAAGGGGGACATTCACTTATTGAAGAAAAAAAATAAATAAACCAGTGGTTCTCAAGTTACAAACCAAAGTTATATATTTTTTAAATAGGATATTAAACATTTTTAGGCTCATTTGACAGAGTATTTTTTTCTGAATTCAACCATATAAATACTTTATGTGCTTACATAACAAAAATATTGAGAAAAATTCATTTGAAAATTAAATAAATTTTATTTTACATAACATAAAACAGTAGGCCATGATATCACTTCAGTTATTATCTTGTGTTAAAGTATATATTTGAAAATCGAATATACATAACATAACCACTGGAGGGTTAATGAAATCTTATTCAGAATTTAGTCTACTTAATAGTTATATTACATATGACGGAATATTATTAACAATTGTGTGATGCGTCGTCGAGAGAAGGCGTGTGTATTGTTGCTCTGTTTAATTCTATTGCCTGCATAGTACACCTTTTTCTAAAGCGATATATTTTCACCATGGCATCAGCCCGAGCTCTCACCACGATTCTGCAAGACACGGTAACATCGCTGTTAACTAACTAGGAGTTTCTGGAATCTCTAGTGACCCTAGTTTTGAACAAGTTAACCAAAAACTTGAAGAACAGAATACGAAGGTATAATTGCAAACCTCACTTCAGAAAACCAGCGACAGAAGGAGAAAATTTGCCAGCTCGAACAATACTCCCGAAGGAACGACATTAGAATTTTTGGAATTCCAGAGTTGGCCATCGACAATACCGAACAGGTTATGTGCCACGTGCTTAGTGAAAAACTGTCAGTATCTGTGAAACCTGGTGTTACAGACAGATGCCACAGAATAGGTGCCCGCTCTTCAAATTCTAAAAATCCTGAGCAGTCTAGACCCCGTTCAATTCAAACTAAAATTATGATTGCCGAAGATCTAGCCAAAGAGCGTTTAGAACTTTTGAAAAAAGCATAATTAAAATAGTGTGGTCCCGTGATGGTGTTATCTTTGTCAATATAGATGGTGTAATTAAACGTGTAAACTCAAATGATATTGATTTTTAATTATATTTTTATTGCAAACCTTGTATACAATGTTATTCATTTATTACTAACGGTAGTAACTATTTCATATTTTGTTAAATTACTAATATTTTTTTGTCTAAACTATAGATTATTTTTGTTATTGGTATCTATTGTAAATTTATCTTTATATTTAACAGCTGATTTTATCTTCACCTTTTAAAAGTAATTCTTTTAGTAGTGAGTCGTAACTTAATTCATACTCAAAGTTATTTCTTATCTTGCAAGTTGAATCCTTCATTTCTGCAAAATTGTACACTGTAAATTTCTTCGATCACTTTGTTTATAGATCATTTGTTGTAAGAGGGATGAGTACAAAAATTGATATATTTTATAATAATTGCTGTTCATCTACTTATGATTTAATATGCTTGACTGACACTTGGCTGGATAACAGTGTATTTAATGCTGAACTGTTTCCATCACACTACAACATTTACAGATCTGACAGAGAAATATCCAGATATGGTACAAATAGAGGTGGTGGTGTTCTTTGTGCTGTAAGTAATAAACTTAAGTCTTCCTATAAAGTTTACATTTCACCCCTATCAACTAGTGATCTTATTTATGTTAGTGTTCAATATTCCAACTTCATTCGTCTATATTATTGTTGTCTACTGTCCACCTCCTATTTCTGCTCTTCATTCACAGTATTTATTTGAATCTTATGAATTTATCATCCTTTAATTCAAAATCCTAGGAGATTTTAAAATTAATAAATTGGTAGATTTACTAATTCTAGTTATCGTGACAATATTCTAAATCATTATGAAAACTTTATTTCTCAATGCTCTGGTAAAATTCTCGATGCAGTTATATCAAATATTCCTTGTACTGTACCTTATAATCTTGATCCTCTAGTCAACGAAGATCAATATCATCCCACTATAACTGTCATCCCATCAATTTCATGTTCACCTAATCTAAACTTTTCTACCTTTAACTTAAATTCTGAATCATATCATTTTCGTTTCTGCTTCAAAATGTTACTGGGATACTGTTTATGCCTGTGACGATGTAAACATAGCATTTAATAAATTTTACGAGATATAGCATAATATCATGGATTCTTGCATCGCTCGTGTAAAACCTAAACCATCATCTTATCCACCATGGTTTACTAGTTCAATCATCAGTAACATTAAACTTAAGAGTAATCATAAATTATTTAAACGAACTAACGATATCTTACACTTGCAGGAATTTAAACGTTTACATTAAAAGTGACATACAAACTAAAGACTCAAGATATTTAATGAATGTTGAAAACTCAATTTCACAAGACCCTAATAAACAATGGTCATATATAAATACAAAAAAGCGTTCTTCGAGAATTCCAGGATATAAGTAATTGAATGGTAAGAAATTTGATTCTACATCTAGTATAGTACAGGGCTTTGCTGATTTCTTTGCAAGTGTATATTTTAATGATGAGGTTGATGATTTAATGGTGGATGGAACCATTGGCAGTATTATTAATATATCACATATAAGTGAAAATGATATTTCAACAGCAATTCAAAAACTAAAACCATCACGTAATCCTGGGCCTGATAACATACCAGCTTATATTATAAAAGGATGTAGTGAATTATTTATGCCGCCACTATACTTTCTATTTAATTTATGTTTAAATAAAAAACATCTCCATCTTGTTTAAAAACAACTTTTATATGTCCTATTCATAAATCTGGTGACACATCAAAGATATCGACCTATCAGCTTATTGCAATTCTTTCTAATATCGCAAAAATATTTGAGTCAATTATTTATAAACAAATTTATTTTTCTGTAAGTAATATGATATAAATTCACAAACATGGTTTTATTAGTGGACGACCCACTGTCATTAATTTAATTAGCTTCACAGAAAATACACTTGGTTCGTTACGAAATAACACTCAGATTGATCGTAAATTGTATGTATACTATAACAATTATAAATCACGCCCTTATTTTGCCACGTCTGGTATACCACAAGGGTCAAATTTAGGTCCATTTTTATTTATACTTTTCATTAATGACATTGTCGATTCAGTCAAGCACTCTCACATATTACTTTATGCAGATAATTTGAAATTATTTAAAATTGTCAATTAATTACATGATTGTAAATTAATACAGGAGGATATTAACAATTTATTTGCCTGGACTCAAGTATCTAAATTATTTTTCAGTTACTGCAAATGCAAAATTACGAGCTACTTCGTGAAAAAGTATGTTTTCAGCTATTAGTATAAAATAAATGACTCTTGTTAGAAAGGGTGAGACAAGTCAGTGATCTTGGTGTCTCGTATGATGAAAAATTAACTTTTAGTAATCACATAAATTTGATTGTTACATCTTCTTTCAAGACGATAATGTAATGGTGATAGAGTATGCAGCCTATATATTCTAAATAAATTAGAAAAGAGTGAAAAGATAATGTCAGCCACCGGGTTTTGAAGCCCCGGCAAGGCAGTGGTTAATACGTAACTCACGTTCTTTTTGCAGAATTAAAACTCTAAAAAGTTTATATTTTGCATATAACAAGTCTAAACTTGAATACTGTTCTCAAGTTTGAAATCCTATATATGATAAATACAAATCCTATATAGCGACAGTGCAGAAGACATTTGCTAAATTCTGTTATTATAAAGCCCATCGCCATTATCCTTCTTTTAATTATAACTATTCTGATTTATTAACAGAATTCAATATGTATACGTTAGAAACACGTCAGGAAATTCGGTCATGCATTTATTTATACAAAATTTGTCACGGAATAATCGATGATATACCCCGTCAGATTACTAGAAACCATATAACTTTTTACTGTCCTCCTGCACGTACGAATTATGAAACGAAATTACCTATTAGACAAATGATCAATATTTACAATTGTACATCATCTTACAGTGATATTTTTTGTGATTCACTAATGAAATACAAACGAGCATTACATTATTTTGTAAGATAAAATCAGCCTTTATTACTATATGTATAATGTTTTTGTTATTTTAAGTACGTCTATGTTCAGAATGTATTACACATTATTGATTTTTTATTAATGTTAACTTTCATGTAATCGTCCTATAATTGAGATTTTTTCCTGTTGGATAGATTTTCAAATAAATACATATTTTATTGTTGCCCCTTATAGATACTGAAATTTTATTTAGAATGTAGTATATAAATTCCATTATATGTACGTTCATTAATTTATTTAGTTTATTGTTAATTATTTATCTAAACAAAAGCTTCTTTAAATTAAATGACTCGTGGTATAGTACTATAATTATTTACCACATCTTTGTAGACATTATTTAGAATTTGGTGATAATTTTCATATTAAGTTTAAAAAAAAAATTGTCTCTTAACCTTTAAGTACTCGCGTGGCTCCATATGGCGCCAACGGAAGTTTAAAGTATTGTAATTTTCATATACCTTTTTTTCCGGAGTTCGACCCCCAAATTATTCTTTTGTCATAGTTTTGAGATATAGAAATGCCCATTATAATAATTTTTCTATGATGAAGTATGAAGCTATAATCATTTTAGTAGTAGAGCGCGCCATTAAGTTCAAAAGTAAACCCACTTTGACGAGGCATTGGTCGTCGATCCACCTATAGTGTCTGGGCCAAGAACCCAAAAAAGGTGTCACATCTGCCCCAGATCAAAAAAACAACTTGCATAACCTGCCAAAAACATGTCTGCCAGGAACATCAAAGAACCCATTGTAAACCATGTGTTCAAATGTAAATTATATTTTTTTGTTTATATTTTTAAAATATTGAAAATGTTATTATGTTGAATTGATAATAAAGTGTTTAACATTAACATATATTTTTTTAAATATTTTACTGCCAAAAATAAACCGAAAAACACCTGTTTTCCGATTTGGCGCTATATGGCGCCACGTGAGCACTAACGTCACACGGAGCACGCGAGTACTTAAAGGTTAAGTATTGATTTATGTTAGGTGCATATATGACATATAACGAGAGAGTAAAAGAGGTTTTCAGACGTGCGCAAGTTGCAAATGGGACATTATATGGATGCATCTGGACTCTATTTATTGTGATTGAAATATAGATTTACTACTTTAATATTAGCCATTCATAATTGTGTTACGATGCGTAGTTCACATATATTTTGTTAAATACTGGCCAAGTTCAAAGTCTGATTTTATATTTCTGTAGTAGTTCTAATAAGTTGTGGTTTTTCAATTAAATGGACTCGAAGTTTGTCAATGACCTCATTCAAGTTAATATTTTTATTTTCCTATACATTTTCCTAATTCATATAAAGGGTTTTTATTTGCGTACACCAGTTATATTCAGCTTTGTTGTTTTCAGAGTTATCTAGGTGTCTTAAGCGATTGTATTTACTGATTGTATAAAATTTTATTGGTTCTACATTTGCAAAATTTTTTGTCCACCAACTTAGAATAGGTACGTTTCCATACAGGATGTATCAAGGTAATAGAACAGTGTATTTTATTAATGTAAATGAAAAGTTGTACAAAAAAGTGATTAAGATGTTTTGTAAGATATATGGGCGGGACACCTTTTTGGCATAGCCACTATTATTTTAAAACCAGTGACACTTAACTAATGGATCAATATTATATATATTTTTTTCTGGGGATATCAAAACGAGCATTTTCATTAAAATCTCTATATACGATTTTTAGCACGATCCCTATACCTACCTTACCTAGGTTAGCGGGATGAAAAAAAAAAGGTAACGAAAATTATCTTAATTATAATAATGGGTGACAACACACGAAAATAACAGTTAATTTTCTTTTGTTATAATGATTGAATGCTTGCTCAACCTAATTAAAAAAATTAAATTCTAATTTCGAATTAATTTTTATTAAATTTTTAGCAATGTATGTTACCTTGGTTACTTGTTTTTGCTTTAGTCTCGTAATTTATTTGTCATTTTCTCTGAAGAAGACATCACTTAATGGCATCTAAACGTTGGAACTAATAAAATATTACAGAACGTAAACTAAAAAGGTTTTATTATTCCTAGTAGGAGTTGAAATCAGAAGAAAATCATCTATTTAATGAGAATAAAAATTTATAACGCCATTTATAAAATAAACATTGATCCATAAGTTGAGTATCACTGGCTTTAAAATAACAAAGATTATGTCAAAATTTGTCCCCCTTTATGCCTTACAAAATATCTTAATTACTTTTTTGTGTAGCTTGCCATATACTAGAATGATATGCACTGTTCCTTTATCTTGATACACTCTGTATATCTAATTCCACTGCAATTATGTCTGTCTCTATTCTTATCAAATAACCAGGCGTATTTCTTGGACATTGAAATATTGTTTATAGATAGTTTAATATCTTTCAATTGTTGTAATATTCCACGTAGCCCAGATTTTTACAGTCGCGTCTATTATTGATTTGCAAAGTTTTACTTTTTCTATTTGGTTTTCTTTTATTAGTATTTGTTTAACTGTAGCTACTGCAATAACTCCTTTTTTGTAATTTTCATTTGCGGCCTGACCGAATTTACCGGATGACGAACAGAAAATTCCTAGTTATGTAAAGAAGTTTACCACTTCCTAGTGTGTATTTGTGTATGAAAAACTTGATTTCACAGTCCGGTCGCGACCGAATTAATAATTTTTGTTTTCTCCGTGCTAACTTTGACAGAGTTTTTTGCACGATAGTTTTGAAGTTTATGTAATGTTTTATTGCCGTCAATTAGAGAATTATCTTACACTACAATGTCATCGGCAAACGCAAAAACATAATTTCAGTGTGCTTATCTATGTTCAAACCGCGCAGGTCATCAGTACGGAAATGAAAGTCGGCCATGAATAGGGAGAATAGAGCCGGTCTGAGGATTTCCCCTTGAAGGATCCCTTCATTGACTTTAATTGGGTTTGAAATTACATAATTAATTTTTAGATTAATGTTAGCATTTTTATATAAATTTTGGAGTAATCTTATTATTTTACTTTAGATTCCATTGCTGTTGCTGTATAATTTGTTCCAAATAGAGTGTGGTTAATTGTATCCAACGCTTTAGTGAAATCCATAAAAACTGCAAACGCGGGGTTCTTTTTCAAAACGTAAGTACAGATGGGATTTTGCTATTAATGAATATGATTATCGGTTGTGTTGTACCGCGGTTTCTTTTAAACCCTGTCTGAAATTTCGCACCAGAATTGTATTTTGTTGTAAATAATTGTTGTGAATATTTTACATATGCAATTTAATAAGGCCATGGTCTCTATAATTGAGTGGTCTTGCGGATTGACTTTTTTATGGATTAAAAGAAGTTGTATTTTTGACCAAGCTATATGTACTTGTACCTGTGTTAAGATTGTATTGAAAATGTTAAGTGTGTAATGTAACCACTTGTCTGTTAAATGGTTATAGAATTCGATTTTTCCTTCATCTGATCCATTTGTAGGAGTAATGTGGGAACTAGATATATATATATATATATATATATATATATATATATATATACATATAGGTTATGGTACTCGTCACTGGTCCGAATAGTTAAGAAAAAAAAAAAACTTTTCGTGGGTGTGCAGTGTTTATTGGGCTAAATAGTTCTAGTTGATTCTTTTTAAATCAGCCAAGCTTTCGCCTAATGATTTAAGACTTCATCAGGACTAGAACTATTTAGCCCAATAAACACTGCACACCCACGAAAAGTTTTTTTTTCCTTATATATAAATACAAAAATAATTTGGACGTTTCGGCCAGAACATGTGGACATCCTCAGCTACAAAACTATTGGCTTTATGTAAAGATATAAACATAATATAATATACTGAGTCACTTACCATAAGGAATACATATTAGTTTATTACATGTTGAACATTTTAATATACATTTTGATTTGAAATTATCTTGATAACATATCTTCCTCTAAAAGATTTTTTTACGTTCAATAAGAACATATGTTACCAAGATAATTTGAAATTAAACCGGATATTAAAATGTTCAACATGTAACAAACTAATATTTCTTATGGTAAGTGACCTAGTTTATTATATTATGTTTATATTTTTACATAAAGCCAATAATTTTGTAGCTGAGGATGGACACATATTCTGGCCAAAACGTCCAAATTATTTTTGAATTAATAATAATAATAACAATAATAATATGTTTATTTGGCATAGTAAAAAGTGAATACAAACATAGTCATATATACAAATATAGATAAAACTACATCAGAAAATATGAAAGTTACTTATATTCATGAAAGAAATATAAAAGAATACTAAGATAACTTTTAACACAATTAAAAAATTCATCGAGTGAATAAAATGCATGTTTCAATAACATAGTTTTTGTAGAGTGTTTGAATTTTGGTACATGTAGATCTTTAACAGATCAGGTATTTTGGGATATTGTAATTTTAAATATATCTAGTTTCATAATTATGCCAGCATTGGTGTTGTGTGGATTTATTTGGGTTTAATTTAATATAATTTAGACATTGCAATATATATATATATATATATATATATATATATATATATATATATATATATAAGGTGTCTCTAAACAGGGGGATATGACAAGCATAGATTCCTGAGGCTAAACATATGACCGGAATTCCACCGATATCTTGTGAGTGGTCATCCTACAGCCTTTAATGGTCCGACGGCTTACTAGTAGATCGTACGGAAGGTGAACCTACGCCCGTGATATCAAGCAATGCTGCACTATTGGTTTAACTATTTATAATATAATCACAAAATAAGTTTAACATGTACATCACACTACCGTAACTGCTTCATAATGCCGACTGTCAGGATTTCTGCGTGTTTTCAAAAATCATTAATTTCATGAACTCTGCTAGTTCATTTTGTCTCAGTTGTCCATAAAATGTTGCACGTACCTAAGACCAAAAGAAAATTACGCCCTTAGATGAATAAAGGCCCACCGCTTCTTATCGGACCTCAAACTTTGTCCGCAATAGTAAACTTTTGTTTTCCACCCTCCATTGTTTAACCTCCAATACATCTCACCTGGGTACGCCAATGATAAATTGTAGTTATATTTATTTTTTAAATTAGTTTTATTCATAGTCTATTTATTAGTATAAATTATAAAAAAGAAAACCTTACTTATAATACTTACATTGATGTTACGCCCAGGATCGTCCTCTACGAGCTGGCGGGCCAGGTCTTTGCAGGATCGGCGTGCGCCTGCGGGAACTCGTGAATCGTCCTCCCAGTAACGTGATGCCGCGTGCCCGAATAGCGCAGCTGGCGTGGCATGCGTAATGCGGGTATTTGTCACGATCCCCACGGATTTACCTGTTAACATTCCCATACCAAACATTAACACATATGTAATTCCGCGCGAACACTCGTATTTTAAAATTGGAGTGGAATTAAAAATCACAACATTAGTCAGCTTACAATGTAATAGGCGTGGGCAATATTTTTTCCCCAAAAACCACATGGATATCTAAATGGTGATTCATTTATAGCTTCCATATAACAATATTAAAAGGAAACGTCGAAATAAAACAAAAACATATATTCTTTATTTAGTTTTCCTTACTAAAATTCACTAAAATTACGCATGAAAAATAATATCGTTTAAATGGCAGCCGAGGATTCTATGACTTGACATAATGCGATTATTAAAATTTTCGATTACATCGCGGTACAAAATAGGTCTATATCTGTCAAGTCAAATCGGACACGGTCAACTAGGCGATAGTATAATGGGAAAAGCAACATCTGAGCGATAAAGTAATGAATGTGTAAAATTACAAAATTGTGGGTTAGGATAGATTTTGTCGAGTTTTGTTTAGGTTTTCATAGTTTAGAAAAATCAGAGCGTCATATTTAATTATTTTTACAAAAAAATCAACAAATTGTATGCCTGCTAAGCACGTAAAATATTAAAGTTTCTGTCTCCCAGTTAACCATCGACCAATTAACCACCGCCCATTGTAAATGAGTCTCCCAGTTGACCCGTACCGCGCCAAACCGTCACATTTCGAGAATGCATTTGCTTCTCTCTTGAATTTTCATATCCTTTAATGTAGTAATTCTGCTTGTTTATAAAACCACAGAGGTTAAGATGTGCCTTATCAATAAATATGTTTTTCTTTGAAAAATACGTTCTTTGTTCATGCATCCATTCAACAAATTCACGAAGCTGTTGATGGTCTCTAAGCTTTAATTCTTATATTATTTGGATTTTATATGTGTATATGCGAATCGATGTGATTGGTTCGCTGGTTTCTCGACCATACTTCTGCGAACTATGATAATATTTTTATTTTAGCTCCTTCTGACCGAAAAATTTTTTTGACTAAATTACAAACTCTAGACAGTGAAGGCCGATTTTGTATAAAAAAATCTTATAGAGCACAGTTTGTACGTCAATTTTCATAGGAAGTTGTAATAAATTTACGCGTTGTTCCGTAGTGTACTGCTCTATGTTAAACTTTGTACATGACTCTAGTATACGAAAGTCACTTTCACACTGACAAATTATGTAACGTTTAAAAAATATTTTCCGCTATTATATGGAAACTAACTTTTATGAGGTTTTTTTTTTTTTAGAAAATAATCGTATAATGATAATTAATATTATTATTTACACTACACAGAGTGAATAAGAACAATTTCACTTACACAAAATTTCATTCGAATGTACTATGATTATAATTTACAAGAAAACAAAAAATGCATTTAGAAAAAAATCTATAACAAATACATAAAAACTACTTTAATTGTATCTCCTAAATATCGCCTTTTCCGTCCAGGCATTGCATACTTAACTATTTTACGCACAAAAACCAAATAGGTTTTTTATATAGCAAATATGAATCTGCTGTACTCTCCAATCTGGGTATGTGATTTTTAGCATGATTCCAATACATTTCTTAGCGATAGATAATAATCGGGTCTATTCTGTAAAATTAGCGTGTACGTTAAACTCGAAGGTCACCATTGAAATTTTAACGGATTCTTTAATTTTGAATTTTCTATTCAGTAAGCAGATATACGTTAATATTTTAATGAAATCGTTAATTCAACAACTCCAAAATCACGAAATTTAATGTCATCTTCATACATAGTGTTAAAATTTCAAAGCAACGTTAATATTAAAAATTGATTGCAAATGTAGTTATAAGTATTCTTCTATTAGAAGAAATTGAGAGATTGAATGAAAAATAAGAATATTAATAAATTTATTTGAATTAATTATTACTTATAATAATAGCCTTTATTTAGACTCCCCAGAATTACAATGTTAAATAAATCTAAATGTATAATAAAGTTAAATATGTATATGTATACTCAATATTTACAATTATCTAATTTAATGAAGGGATGGGTTTCTACATCCAATGTTGAATGGAGGCCTCCTTCATATTCTCCCTTATATGTATATGAATAAATAATGATTAATGAATCGGTTTACTTGTAAGTTTATGACACATAGGTAGGTACACACTAATAATTTTAAATTGTATCCAAAATACATTTTATCATATTTGGCGCTTATGCAAGACTTCGTTTTCGAAATCTTCAAAGTACAAGTAATCTATCCAATTTGCCCGATTATGAATTTATCAGAAGTTCTAGTTTATCAAAGCACTGTGTTTTAGATGTAATTACTGCTCTTACATACTATCACTATATGAGGAATCCGATAAGAACCACTGCAGTACCTATCACTACGGGTACGGATATGGGTAATAATATTTTAATAAATTCATAATTAATGTACATTAACTAATTACTAGTTATTAACTACTTGTATATCTTTTGGATTTAATATTCCAGCAAGCAGAATTTTGTTTTCTTAACAATTCACCCTGCAATTCATTTTGCTGTGTTTGTTGCCCATGGACCTCTTTTCTTTGATTCTGCAAATAACTTATCATTGAAAATATTGCAAATACTTATTTTAATATATGTAATTACCACTGTCGGACATTATATTTATAAATATTTATAATTATTCATCAATGTAGTATACTTTTCACACTTGACAGGCGATTAAATTAAGTTAGGACATACGTTTTCCAGTTTAATTTCGTCATGTAAAACTCACTTCACATCATTCATTAGCGTATACGCTAAAAAGTTAAATATTAACGAAATTTTTAACCAGTGCTTTAGTGAATAACATTTTTATGAAATACCGTTAATACTGACGCTAATATTTACTTTTTAGCGTTGCATATTTGTACGCTAAAAATTAACGTACTTTTTAGTGAATAGACCTGAATAACAGTAACCGGACGATGGAAACTGTATATTAAAACAAAAAAACACACAAAAAAATTGTATTCGTTGTCAGCGCATAATAGCTATAATTCTTTCATGAATATATGTTGTCTGTAAATGTATTGGATTACTGAACTCGTGGGAATAGCCTTGCAAAAATAAGCAAAATATTTCCAGAATTCGCCAATCAGTTTAAAGTAATAATTTCAAGAGCGGACTACTCTTCAAACTAACTTGGTCTTTCAATCAATGTTTTCTATCTTTGTAGCTCGATTTTTTAATTTCTAAATTTTCTATAAAATCTAAAATTTTTCTATTTTCAGCAATGGATAAAATTTTATAATTTTTTGAAATGTCAAAATTATGGTCTTTAGAAGATGTTCTGCGAAACTAGAATGACTATTCTGGAGTTTATACGCTCTCAAATGCCCTTTAAATCTGGTTTTGAATTTTCTACCCGTCTTAGGGTAGTTTTCATCAACGACAGTTAAACAATTTATTCTCTTGTTAAATATAACAAGCTGTTAAACTGTACATTTTATTTTCACCAACTACAGTTAAGTCTTATCAACCCAGTAAATCATTTGTTAAACTAACCGACGAATATTCTACGGTTAAATATTTATCGGGCCGTTATCTTAATTATTTCCTTGGTTACAGTGACAAACATAGAAAAAATTATAATAAT
The DNA here is from genome assembly GCA_943142095.1 of Ophonus ardosiacus. Lineage (NCBI taxonomy): Eukaryota > Metazoa > Arthropoda > Insecta > Coleoptera > Carabidae > Ophonus > Ophonus ardosiacus. The sequence goes on along the minus strand of OW964834.1, from coordinate 22,447,962 downwards.
TTAGTTTTTGACATTTTGTCGTATTTAAATTTAAAAAAGTGTGGAAAGTGAGTTCTTCGTCATCTTAAGCATCAAATTCGTCGTCATCATTATCTGTCTATAACGTCCTGTAATTCTTGTTCTGATTCTGATGAAGAATATCTTCCTAAACGTCCACGAATGTTGAGAGAAAGAAATAATCCTTTACTGATGTATTATGTTATTGACTTTAGAATCTTTGTATGTGTTTTATTATTATTATTATTATTATTATTATTATTATTATTATTATTATTATTATTATTATTATTATTATTTTCTACTACGCTTATATACCTTTCCACAATATTTAAAAATTAGTTTTCACCATTTGTGTAATTCTTACACCTTTCTCTCTTTTTGCAGTTTTTTCCTCATCTATTTTATATTTTTTAGTACGCATTGACAATGTCAATGACAGATGCACTACTTGTCAAGAATAATTAAAACAATAATATATTTTCAATATTTGTGGTAAATTGATCAAAGATAAAATACAAAAAAGATCAGTAGATCCCTCTATCAATAAGTAGAACATTCAAAATCTAAAGTTAAAATATGACATTCGGCTGATAGCTAACTGACGCTAAAATTAATTGGTGAAATTACAGTTAATTTATTCTACAGTTATAATTTATTGCTTTGTCAGGTAATCATAGATTTAACTGTCGTTGGTGAAAACTACCCTTACCAATATAATTACAGTCACAGTGACCACATTTCAGTTTGCAAACCCCTGATTTCTCTAATAGTTCAAAATTGGCTACTGTTTTACAAATTTCTCTTTTTAAACTTGAAATTGATTTAAATACTACATCGATTTCTAATTTCTTTAGCAGATTGTTAATTTTATAATTTATATTCCCTAAAAATTGTAGGCTAACTCTTATAGATATTCCATTGTTAGCATTATTCTCTATGGAAAGGGTTTATTTCTTGGCTGGAAATGGTGATGTAAATAAAGGAATTTCTGGATATCAGCCACTAAAATTTATTCAATATCTATGTTATATGTCCTTATTAGATTAAGTTTATTTCTTTTTCTACTTATTATTAATTTGTCAATAATTTTAGGGTTGAAGTTGTTTGCTCTTGCTATTTCATGTAAAATCTTCGTTTCTTTAACAATCTCATCGTCGTTCAAGCCATATGTTAAAATTAAAATCTAGAAAATTTATTGTACGGTTTTGTTCAATATCTATGATGAACTTTATGTTATTGTGAAGTATATTTATTTTTTTATGAAAATTGTTCAGTTATTGTACCAGTGCAAAAACATGGTACATTTTTTATATGTCGATACCAGAATTTGATATTCTATATTCAAAATGTTTCATAAATATTTCGGCTAAAGTATATGCTAAGGGTGAACCCGTCGCTAATCTGTCTTTCTTTTTATTCATATTTTTGTTGGAATTGAAAAAAAAATTGTTCCAGGCAAATATTACGAATTGCAAAAAAACTTTCACACTTGTCATTACCCCATGCAGAATTATTAATCATTTCCTTGATTAAATCTCTAGTTCCATCAACTGAGATGTTTGTAAGTTACTGACATCGAATGAAACTAGAATACCTGTGTTAGTGTCCTCTATAGGTTTAGGTCTTGTAATATGATCAGTTGTATTTTTTAGGGCATGTGTTGAGTGTGATTCAAATGTATTAGATAAAATATAATTCATATGCTTAGCAAGTTTATATGTCGGAGAGTTTATAACAGATACAGCTGGTGTTATTGGGTGATCTATTTTATGTAATAATAATATAATAATAATATATTTATTTCCTGTAGATCAAAAATACATAATATAGGAAAAGTCAGAACAAGTGGTACATACATATGTTACAAAATAAATAAAATAAGAATAAATTACATAATCATTCACTACTCAAATTTATCATTTAAAAATTCATTTACACTGTAATAGTTTTTAGATACTAAAAATTTTTTAAGATCAGATTTAAATTTATTTTTAGAGTGTACATTTTTCATGGCCAGAGGCAAATGATTGAACATTTTAATCCCTATATGGTTAGGGTTGTGCATAGTTTTATTTAAGTTAATCTTTGGGATTACAGAATTATTTTTACCTCGAGTATTATAACTATGAGTGTCACTATAAGTAAGGAACTTATCTTTATTTTTCCATACGTTTATTATTGTATTAAAAATATAAATGCAAGGTAGAGACAGAATCAGTTCTCGTATAAAAATTTCTCTACATGATGACCTATAGTGAAGTTGAAATATATTTCGAATGGCAAGTTTTTGCAATATAAATACACGTTCTGCTGATGTAGATAAACCCCAAAAAATTATACCATAACTGATAATTGGATAAAATTTAGCGTAATAAAATGTTTTTGCTATGTTCGAGTCTGTGAGCTGTGTTAATCTTTTTAAGAGATAACACAAAGATGTTAATTGTGAACAGAGATTATCTATAAGAGGATCCCATGACAAATTTTCATGTATATCAAGTCCTAGAATTTTACATTTGCTGACTTGTGGTAAAATTTGTTTATTGCAATGTATAAGTAAACTTTCATTACGTTTTTTATTTGAAAAATTAATGAAAGCAGATTTATTTACGTTTACTGTTAAATTCAAGGATGCAAACCAACTATACAAATTGGACATAATGTCCGATATGTCACTAGTACTACTGTGACCAGGAATTAATAGGGATACATCGTCTGCATATGCAACAAAAACATTTGATTCCAAAACATTTTTAATGTTATTGATATAAATAATAAACAATACAGGGCCCAGAATGGAGCCCTGTGGGACACCTCATGTTACAGATTTGACATCAGATTTTTTATTATTATATATAACTGACTGCTTACGATCGGTAAGATAAGACTCAATCCATCTTGAGCAAACTCCTCTTAAGCCATAATAGTTTGCAATGCGTATGAGAGTGGAATGTTTGACACAATCAAATGCTTTTGATAGGTCAATACATCCGCCATATACATTATTACCACCGTCTAAAGAGTTGTATATATTGTCAAGGATATTCGCTAAGGCAGAGGTTGTGCTGTGTCCTTTTCGGAACCCATGTTGTTCGCTAATTAATAACTCGTTCTTCTCGAGAAATGACGAGATTCTAGTTAATATAGCTTCTTCAAAAATTTTATGAAAGACCGATAAGAGTGTAATTGGTCTATAGTTAGAGACATTCTCTTTATTTCCTTTCTTATACAGAGGCACTACTTTTACCTGTTTCAGTGTTTCAGGAAAAATTCCCTGTGTGAATGATGCATTGATGCAATGTGTAAGGAGTACAATGATCCACTGACGACAATTTTTGATTAATTTACTAGGAATATCATCTAGACCTGTGGCAGAAGAATTATTTAATGTCATTATCAGCGACAACAACTCGGGTTCCGTGACAGGAGCTAAAAATATAGATTCATTACAAAAATCTGGATTATTAACTGATGCGGAATTATTAACGATAGGTAAGTTATTAATAAGGTCTTTTGAAACGTTTATAAAATAATTGTTGAACATGTTAGCGATGTCAACGGAATCAGATGCTTCACAATTAACATCCCTGAGTATATCTATAGTTTCGATTTTTTTATCATGATTATTAAGACTGTGATTAATTAGACTCCAAAGTTTACGTGTTTGATTATGAGTGTTTTTAATTTTATTTGAATTGTAATCTAATTTAGCAGTTTTGATTAACTTACGGTATTCTTTTTTTACTTTGTTGTAATATTGTTTTGAAATAAGTTCAAGTTTACATAAATCATAAAGTTCTTTTAATTCAATTGATTTTACTTTAATTTCATCTGTAACCCATGATTTTTTCTGTAATTTATACTTATGTGCTTTACATTTAGGATGAGTTGTATTAAAGTAATGCAAAAAAGTTTCAAAGAAATTATTGAAGCAAACATTTGTGTCATTTTCATTAAGTACAACATGCCATGTTTCCTCACTTAATTTAAATAAAAGATTATATAAGTTGCTTTCATTAAAACATCTTTTCTCATCTAAAATATTTTTAGTATGTGTATTTGTTTGACAGTTTACATTTATTGTGATACATTGTGCTGAATGATCTGAAATTTCTTTATGTATAACATGAGACATATAAATATTCTTAGATTGATTCGTAAATATATTATCAATCAGTGTCTTACTAGTTTTTGTTACACGAGTAGGTTCTATAATTGTATGGTGCAAGTCGTATGAGTTCATGAGGTCTAAAAATTGCCTCTTGTCATTATTATTATCTAAAAGATTAATATTAAAGTCACCAACTATAATTAAATTAAAGTTTTTGTTAGTGCTGGATACTTGGGCTAAGCATTTATCCATCTGAGTAATGAATTCTTGAAAATTTGAAGACGGTGTTCTATATACCACTATTACATAAAATAACATATCATGATATTTGAATTTTATTGCGCAAGCTTCAAAAACACATTCTATATTAAATTTTCCAACATGATCTATGACTTGATAATCAATATTATTTTTACAGAAAATAGCAACGCCTCCATTATTATGATATTGTCTATAATAACCATTAGCTAAAACAAAGTTCTTTAATAAGTATGATGACTTTTCACTACTTTGAAGCCAGTGCTCTGATATACAAAGAATGTCACAAGGTTGTGAATCCAAAAATATTTCTAAGTCCTCGATCTTGTTCCTAAGGCATTGGACATTTTGGTGTAAAATATTAAGCGTTGTTGATGACCTACAAAACCTAGGAAGAACTCTCGGAATATTGTTGGGATATTTGTCCGGGCGATCGAAAAAATTTAAATCTTCGTATGACCAAACCAGGTGGCCAAAAAGAGTCATTATTAAGAGTATCAAGTAAACTATAATCTGCTTTCACGCGGAAAGAATTGTTGATTGAAGATTCCTTGGATATTTTTTTGACTTCAAATTTATAATTAGGGCATTTCTGTTGCAGGAAAGTCTCCAGTTGAGAGTCAGTAGTGTCAGAGTGCACATTACCTACATAAAGCCATGCATTTTTAACACCACTTTTAACACTGATATTTGTGTCATTATTATCGTCACTACCTATAACTGTATTATTTTTTATTTTTAGGTTATCTTTGAATTGTTTATTTTCGTTTATAGTAATTTTTGTGTCGCTGCGTTGGCTAACTTGCTTGTCTTTATTTATTTCTTGTTGATTACTGTTTACCGACGTTGATAAAAGTTTAGACTTAACAGTGTAATCACCGGATGGCACTAGCGGTTTTGAATTTTGAATATTTGCAGTTTTATTAAATTTGTTGCTGTTGCTATTTTTATCTTTTTCACTGCTGATGAGTTTTATAATGGATGTTTGATCTAAGATTCTTTGTTCTAGATGAAAGTTTAATTTTTCTAACACTGAACACTTTTCACTAACACTGGTGCAGATTGTTTTATCACATTTTAGGTTATCACTCGATGAAAAATTGCTGTTATTCACCTCTTTACTGCCCGAAAAAAGGTTTTCAACATGAGTTGTTAATATTTCGTTTTCACTATAGAGTTCTGGCAGCTCTTTTGATATTAATAGATCTATTAATTCACTTTTTTTGAGTTTATTTAACTCGATAGCTAAAAGACTTACTGCATGAGGCGCCATTCGGGAAGTGCATAAATAATAGATGTGGTGGGTTTCATTGATATGACATTAAATATGTTTTCATGAAGATACTCTTTGTTCTGTTTGATGACATTTTTTACCCTTACTAAAAATTGATTAAGAGGATTATTTTTACCTCTCGCTAAGAGAGGTATTGGAACGATGCTAAAAATCGCATATCCAGATTTTAGTGGATAAGCACCTTTTAAGGTCCCTAGAATCCGATTATAATATTTTTACTATGATGTCCGTATGTGTGTGTGTGTGTATGTGTGTTTGTGTGTGTGGATGTTGGAGCTACGTTTTCTCAAATACTATAAGACTTAAAAAATATTTAACTGCAGTTTCCTCAATCTGACATTCCTGGGAAGAGCTGATTAGATTTTTGTAATAATTGGACGACCGGAAGTAATAGTTTAAAAAGAAAAGTCTTCTACATATTATTTTTTGAAAATTTATAACATAAAATATTAAAGAATATAAAATTCTCTATCGAATACATTAAACATGTCTTCTATAGATTTACAGATAACAGCGTATGGAAACTAGTTGAAAAATTAAAATATATATAATTGACATAAATGTCAATGTCAAAATTCCAGATATTACTGAAGACTTTCCGGGAAGTACTTTTAATATTTCTCATTTTATCATTAATTAAATATTTAAAATTATAGACAGATATAAAATTCGTACATGGACAAGTGGAAATGTAATAGAAATATAATATGCTGTTGTTATAACGAGGAAAAAACTCCGTCAACATATAAAATTGGTATAAAAAGAAAGGGGATTCATTTATAAGCCATATAATTCATCATATACCCTTCAGAAATACCTCCAATCTCGTCAATAAATTGGAACAATCTCGAACATTTAGCAGAGTAGGAGGAAACTTGTTCATAGAATGAATTGAAAAGTAAAGAATAAATGTAATTATAATTTTTTGTGTGTACCAGAAATGTTAAATACAATACTTATTTAGCCCAATATGAAAATGGTGAGAGGTATTGTGCTGGCCACAACAGATTTTTTAATTTAGTAAAAGTCTCACAATCTAAGAACTTTTCAACTTTATCAATATAATCAATTTTAGGTAGGATCGTCATACAATTTCGTTTGTCGGCCTTTGTAACAATTAAATTGTTGATTTTTATTTATTTATTTTTTTAATATTATTAAGAGTCTTCATCACCTTTTCTCGTCAGGAGTTTCCTCGACATTAATAGTGTTTTGTTTGTAAGTACTAACCATGTTTGTCAAAGGATGAAAATATTTTCATCGCTTATAGTCTCTATTATATTATCAAGTTCTGCAATGGACGTCTCAAATTATTTACTATTAGGTTTAGACACTGGGTTAAATTTTAAACCTTTTTTTTAATTTTCCTCTTCATTAAAATCTACATTAGGTAAATTTTGCATCATTTCATGAAATTCGTGACAAATTTCATTCTGATCTACTTCATTTATCCTATGTTGAGCGAGGCGTTTTTTGCTTTTAATAAGTCTGGAAATTTTGTTTTTAACCCATTTATGCCCGAATTATTATTTTTTTGAAGTTTTGATAATACTATGCTAATATTTGTCAAGAATAAGTATCAAAAGTATAGCATAACAAAATATTTTAGTTATTTTGTTTATACAGGCTGTTCCATTTAAGTGTGCCACCATTGCTATCTCGAGAACTATAAGAGCTATGAGGTTGGTTAAATTAGCAAAGAACAACCATATTACAAGACTATTACAATGAGCAAAAATCATTTTTTTTTTCGACCAGTGGTTCTCAAAATACGGGACACAACTTTCTTATTTTAAATGGGAACATTTTTTTTTTTAGGTTATTCGATAGAGTATATTTTTCTGAATTCAACGATATAAACACATCATTTACTAATATAACAAAATAAATGAGAAACTGAAACAAGAGTGCTATGGATAGAAAACAATTGAAAAATAAACAAATCAAACAATGGTGTAACTACAATAATATTAAAATTAATAAATATTAAATTATTTTTCTTAATGTTCTCCTGTCAATATTACTGATGACATCTTCAATATTATTTCTTAAACTTTCAACATCGGGATGTGCTGTAGCATAAACTTTGTCTTTTAGATAGCCCCATAAAAAGAAATCCAATGGACTTAAGTCAGGGGTTCTTGCGGGCCACGCAATTGGACCATTGGTACCAATAATCCATTGATTTGGGAAATAATTATTTAAATACTCGGCTACTTGATGAGAGTTGTGAGCTGGTGCTCCATCTTGTTGGAAATATACGTCTCGCAATACTAATAACGGCAGATCATCCAAAATTTTGTCTACCATGTCCCTAAGAAATTCTAAATATCGAGCGCCAGTAAGCGTACCCTCGTACATATAACAGTAAACGCGATTGTTTAAAATGGCACACCATACATTACATTACACTAAATTTTTCTTGAAAACCTGTACCTCTTGTTATAACAACAGGGTTGACGCGACTCCAATAATGTGTATTGTGCCTGTTGAACATTCTATTACTTGAAAAGTTGGCTTCGTCGGATCAAATTATTTTGGTTTTTGAAAATTTCATATCCCTCATTAAGTAATAAATAGCAAAATGGTCACCAAGATGAAGATGGTGGATTTTATGGTATTTATATGGTTTTTACTTATGTTTTTTTTTTAAATAGCGATGCACTGTGGCCACACCTACATTACACTCGGCAGCAACCATTCTTATAGAGGCTGTTGGATTTGCTTCAAAATATGCCAAAATGTCTATTTCAATATTATTTCCAACACGCACTCGCTTACAATGGAATGCCTGAGTATTCGCACGAAGGTGGCACGAAGTCTTGTTTCTAGTTTCCTGAAAATCGTCGTCCGGGTACTTCTCTATCAGGATACCGTTCTCTGTACATGTTAACTACATCCCGAGTATTTTTGTGACACAAAATGTACACTTCGAACATGTCAACTTTTTCATCGTAAAAATAAAAAAAATAAATATATCATCACGGCATATTACCCATTTCTGGGTGTGCCAATCTGCTTTTATCGCAGATATCGGTAATGAAGATGACATATTTGTACCGTGCGGGCGCTTACAAGGCGTCACCTCACGGGCACTCATTGCTGGCGTAGAGAGTGCACCACAGGGGTCACTTTTGTGCCATTTCTTTTTCATCGTGAGTAAAATTATTCATTTTCTTCTTAAAACTGACAGTTTAAGAACATAAAAATTTAATAACAATAATGAAACAATGTTAGACAGAACAATATGTCCAATTGTTTTCTATCCATAGCACTCTTGTTTCAGCCAGATATAAATGAAATACACATAAATTTAACATATATTTTCCTCAGTTATTTTGTTATATTAGTATATGATATGTTTATATCGTTGAATTCAGAATAAAATACTCTGTCGAATAACCTAAAAAAAATGTTCCCATTTAAAATAAGAAAATTGTGTCTCGTATTTTGAGAACCACTGGTCGAAAAAAATTTTTTTTTGCTCATTGTAATAGTCTTGTAAAATGGTGGTTCTTTGCTAATTTAACCAACCTCGTAGCTCTTATAGCTCTCGATATAGCAATGGTGGCACACGTAAATAGAACACCATGTATAATGTTTTTTTTTTTAATGTTCCAAAAATGGAACACTGAGTCTACTAAGAGTTGTCATTGCAAGTAAAGCGACTAAATTACAAATGAAAAGTATATTCAAAATAGGTATCGATAAGTAAACTTAACTAACAACAAAGCATATAGCTTTTTTGTGTTACAAAACATAAAATAACTTAAAACATCCTTCATATAATTTTTATGCATTTTTAATGAAGCTGTTTTTGAAAATGGAACACCTGTTTTATCAAATTTGATACCTTAGGGAACACGCGTTTTTATTGCCTCGGAGAAATTGGGCCATACCTGTGGCCGTACTGTATACATGTCTTGAGCACATTTGAACATCTGTCTTTTTGTAAAACGCCAAGTCATTTTAAAAATGACTGGGCAAATTGTAAATTGAATAACATGTCGAGAAAAGTTACAAACAATAATGTCCAAATATTCAGTTTATAATTAGAGTAGTCGCTTTGAATACGACTAGACGTTATATAAAAAGACAGATTTCACATTCTCTTGACGACATATACATTGTAACCGTAGCTTGTTCTTGGATATATGTTTTCAATTGAGCATGCATGTTCCGGTGTTCCATTTTCGGAACATGAAGTTTTATGTAATGTAAAAAACAATCCGAAAACTATATCTGTAATAACTGCAATAATGCATAGCACAAAATATGATATATGTAAACAATAAATTACATCTGTTTGCGACATTTTTGTCAACACTTTAGTAAAATTTAAAACAGTACCAGATTTATATATCATAAATAAATTTAACGATCTATGCATCAAAATGTACTCACATGTGTGTAGAATAAGTAAGAATAGCAAGAAATCTCTAGTGATTGAACCTTGGGGAAAAACATTGTGTTCCAATTTTGGAACACCGGGAAAAATGGGTTTTAAATCTAACATATTTAACTTATATGTGACACCATCTAGATGTTCAGCGTCCTTTCTTCTCGTTTCTGTAGTAGTCTTCCTCTCATTAGTAGCGATATACATGTATAAAGCTAACTGGCACACCCAGGAATAGGTAATATGCCGTGGAGTTATACTGGATGGTGGTTTTTAAAATTTATTTTTATAATAATGAAGAAACCAAACATATAATAAAACATTTCGAAGCATTTTTCTATGCAACTTTCAATTTTTAAAATTTTTGCACTCTAGAGTATTCGCCGAAAAATGAACAGGAGTGCAGGAAATTGCATAAAACTAAAAACCTATATTAAATTCTTATGTACACCCCTAACCGCCACCAACCCGTGTTAAAATTATTGTAATTATTATTACTATTATTATTATTATTATTATTATTATTATTATTATTATTATTATTTTATTATTACATTAATATTTTTTCGAGGACACAAATACCTTTTCGCAAAATCTTCATCAGCGAAACGTATTTTGTTTGACGCATCAGCCATGTTATACTTGTATGTATCTACTCAATTTATAACGCTGACAAACTACTGCTAAACAATTTTATTTCATAGTGCAGGTGGTAATAATGAAATAAGTACGATACATCATAAGCGTGAAGTTTAACTGAAGTGACACATTTGCAGATCATCCTGTCCCAAGGTTACCCATTAAAAATAATTCGCGTAATATCACAGAAGTCGGGTATCCACGTAAGGGTTAAAGGATCTGCAAATTGATGAAAAACCTACGTTCTATAAATTACCAAATATGTTTCTACCTTTAAGTATGTAGGTGTACAGGGCGATTCAATAAATAAAAACAAATAGCTGTAATTTTTATTATTAATTTTACACATGTAGTTTAAATTACAAAGTTGGAGGAAAGTTAAGTAGCCCTTTTTACTTCCTTGTACGAAGTAAAGGAAGTATTGTAATCGCGAAAAATTTCGGTTTCCAGATTTCAACGGAAATATCCATTTTGACCATAACTGAATCCATTTTGACTAATTTCGGCGTGACGTCTGTACGTACGTAATGTAGGACAAAAAACATTTTCTTGGTTGTAATTCGTTTTTTAAACATTTCTGCTTTTAGTCCTTTATTTTGTATTTCCTCATATACGTACATATTAATGTACTCTACTCAAACATATATATATATTTGTACTGTGTTCATACAGTACTCTACTCAAACATATATATATTTGTACTGTGTTCATACACATCCCATAAAGTGAGTTTGAGCCAAGACAGTATTATAATTCTACAGATCTATTATCGCCGGTATGTACGTAACTTACATACAAATATAGCATTATGTCAGTTAAGGCCATACGAATGTTATTTTTGTATTAGCAATGTAATAGCAATAGCACACAATGCGAGTAACAACAAAAACATTGTAATTTCAAAACACGAATCTTCAACCTTGTGCAGGTAAAAAGGAATGAAACTAGTGACACGGTTTACAGTTTGATTTATGTTGGTTATAATTTTAAGTTTCTTTTTATTCGTAACTTGTAGTACGTTTCATCGTGTTATGCCGGTCATTTGAGTTTGGTGAAATCAACCATAAATTCTCGTTTACGTATGTGAAACCCCTTAGGGAATGCATCTGTAATTACTGTTGCTGTTAACATTTACCGTTTCTGTATACAATAAAAAAACTACGACCGTCATATTTTGTGCACCAGTTTTGCAAATTAAACATCACATTTATTTTATGCCAAACATCAATAAAAAATTGTATACACTGTAGTAGTGATTATTTGTGGACTATTTTCAAAGCAGAATCGAATAACTATAACAGTGTATAGTAATATATTTATTGACATTTTATCGGTCAGAAACCTATCTGTCACATTTTGAAATATTTTACATCTCAGAAACCCTATGCCTGAGTCATCATTATTGAAAATGGAGAATTATTCACAAGAATAGAATTATTAAGTACATATTATTTTAACGCAAACAATATTTTATACTATATATACAGGGTGTCATTGAAATTCTCTTCTTCGATAGCTCTCTTGTCGTTAGAAAAGCAGCATAATTTTTTTCACATAATTTATTGGGCTACTAAGGAGCATAACGTAAAATTATTTTCACATATACAGGCTGTTGCATTACGGCTCTGCAAGAATTATCTTTTTTAAAAGGAACATCCTATAAATTTTTATATATTTTGATTAGAATTTCATTCACCTATATTCACCTAAAAGGATTTTTGTGTTTTCCTCGGCGTTGCCAAGTTATTTTGTTTTTTCATTAAAAATGACCTAAGACACGCATTGCTTTGTAAAGGCGTACTAACTTTATTTTAATAGTAAAAATTACGAATTTTTTTTCAGTATAACCATAACTACACTCTCTGTTCCCACATAATTTTTTCTACACATTATTATACAGGTTGGTAAATAAAGCGAATCAAATATACTCAATATCAAATGACTATAACTCATCATTTTCAAATTAAGCACTCTATATTTTATTATTAAGAGTATTCTATGCCTGAAACCAATAGTTTCGGAATTTTCACCATTTTCTATAAATTTAGTCATTTTAATTAAAAATTAAATTGAATGTGCTATGGAAATTGTTTTTAACAAGAAACAATTGCAATATTGACATTAGTTTGCATTAGGCAAAAACATACAGATGTATCATTGAAATTCCCTTCTTCGATTGCTCTCTTGTCGTTAGAAATACAGCATAAATTTATTAACATAATTTATTGGACTACTAAAGGGGCATAACGTAAAACTATTTTCACATATACAGGATGTATTATTTCTCTTTTTTTAAATAGTATTTCATTCACCTATATGCACCTAAGAGTTTTTTTTTTTTTTTCTGCGGCGGTGCCAAGTTATTCCGCTTTTTCCTTAAAATTGAACTAATACATGCATAGCTTTATAAAGACATACTAACTTTATTATAATAGTAAAAGTTACGATTTTATTTTTCTGAATAACTATAACTATACTCTATATTCTCACAGAAATAAAGCGCATCAAATATACTCACTTTTAAATGACTATAACTCGTCATTTTTAAATAGAACACCTTATATTTTATTATTCAGTTGTGTTTATTTTTGTATTATCTTTATTTTTTATTGAGGGTATCCTGTGCCTAAAACCAATAGTTTCCGAGTTTTTCACCATTTTCTCTAAATTTACTCGTTTTAATTAAAAATTTAAATTGAGTATGGTATGGAAATTATGTTTTCAACAAGAAACAATTGCAATATTGACATTAGCTTAACTAAAACTGTTTGTTATTAATATTAGCTCGATTAGGTAATAATCATTTATTAATATGAATCTTTCCCAAGAAGAACTTACGAATATGGTGCACGCACTTGGAGCAGCGGAAAGAAATTTATTGTTGGCATCAAGAATTTACGCAGAACGGTTTCCGGAAAGACGACATCCAGATCGGCGTTGTTTTGAGAGTCTTCGAGAATGGTTTGAAAGAACTGGTCATGTACAGTATGAAAATAGAGAACGGGCCAGAAATGAAGATAAAAATCAGCCGTGAAGTATACGTATATCAATCTACTGTGTCAAGAATTCTTCGGAATCCACATGCTGCAAGAATTAAGCGAATGTGATTTTTGAAATCGTCGAAAGTTTTGCGAATGGGCTATTGAGAGATACAGGGATGAACACAATTTTTTTAATTTTGTTTTCTTTATCACAACGTAAATCCACATTTTGTGAGACCATTAGTGAAACATACTTTTTTGACAAACATGTTAATAGACAAAATTATTGTGAAATTTTACAAACTCATCTTCAAAATTATGTAGATAATTTACCCCTTAATATTATCCGGAGATTGTGATTTCAACATAATGGTGCACCGGCCCACAACAGTCTTCGTGTTTGGAATTATTTAAATTATGAATATCCTAATAGATGGATAGGAAGAGGTGGCCCAAGAAATTGGCCTGCTAGATCTCCGGATCTTACAAAATTAGATTTTTTCTTGTGGGGCTATGTAAAGAATTTGGTCTACCAGGCAGCACCAACTACACGAGAAGATATGTTGGAACAAATTCGTAACTGTTTTGCTAATATCGATGCAAATATGCTGCGAAGAGCGAAGAGTAAATGACTTATTTTTAAAGCGTGCGGAAATATGTTTTCGTGAGAATAGTGGTCAATACCGATCAAACACCTATGCAACTACAAAAATTGAGAGAAGTTAAAGATGAATTAAAACAGAAATCAGATCAAGGAAATAAAAACTTAACAATAAAATTTATAAAGGGAGTTCCACGAGTCGTTACTAAATCATCGAATACTGAAATTAATAATATCGCAGATGAAAATACCAATAATTCTGGATAGCAACTACTGAACAACTCGAACTTCTCCATTTATTTTCAAAACATTCAAGGAATAAATAATAAAATTGATGATATTAATTTACGTCTACAACATGAACTATCATTTTTGCCATGTGTATTAGCTTTTAATGAACATTGGCTAAATGAAACATATATAAAATTAATAAAAATAGAAGGATATAAACTAGCATCTTTCTCCTGTAGAACGTTTATGCAACGTGGAGGCACATGTATATTTGTAAAAGAGAATATTGAATATTCTGAGATAAACAAGTTTGACAATATCATTGAAGAGTGCAACTTTGAATTCTCAGTTATTAAGCTAAAACATTTGTCTGAATCTCTGATTTTTGTCTCGCTTTACAGAACACCTAAAAGTGATGTGAATATTTACTTTGATAAATTAGAACATCTTCTTACAAAATTATATGAAAACAACTTTACTAAAATTTGTATCATGGCAGATATTAATATAGATTTTTTGGAAAATTCTCGATTAAAGGATTGCCTAGAGTCCATACTGAGCTCTTTTAATTTGTTTCCCATCTTTGCTGAACCCACCAGAGTAACTGCGTCATCTTCGACATGCATTGATAACATCTTTTGCAATCAAGGAGTTATTTCAACTTCGAAGGTACTAAATACAGGATTCTCGGATCATTTTGCACTTACATGTGAATTACTACTGCCCGATATCTCGTCAGAAGATAATCTTATTAAAAAACGGGTTTTTTCTAAAAAAAATATAATAAAATTTAATAATTTAATTCAAAATACTGACTGGGATTCAATTTATGATAGTGCCCTACCTTTAAATGAAAAATATATATTTTTCAATAACGCATTACAAGAACAATTTGAATCTGCTTTTCCAGTGGTAACGCAAAAGAAAAACAAACTTAAATTTAATGATTGGATAACACCAGGCATAAAAAAATCTTGTAAAACAAAACGAATATTACTACTGAAAGTGAAATTAAATCGTAACGCAAACTTTTTGTCTTTTGTTAAGCTATACTGTGCGGTATTAAAAAAAGTGATAACATTAGCAAAAATACTACATTATTCACACCAAATTAATACGTCATCTAATAAAACAAAAACCGCCTGGTCAATAATAAACAGAGAAATAAATTTTGATAAAAAACAGCAAAGTGCAGATAATATAAAGTTATCGCTTAATAACAACATTGTTTCAGATCCAAATGATGTCGCGAACTTATTAAACAATCAGTTTTTGCAGCTTCCAGCACCTAATACAACATATACAAATAACACATCACACACATTACGTAATAATATCAATAATACAATCTTTCTAAATCCTACAACAGAAGAAGAAGTTCTTTCTATAATAATCTCTTTCAAAAATACGAGTTCTTCGGGTTTTGATAATATATCAATAAAAATTCTAAAACAATGTTCTGTGAATTTAACGCCAACCTTATGTTATTTATTTAATCTTTCATTAGAAGAAGGCTTATTTCCCGATATTTATAAACAATCTATAGTGACACCAATTTTCAAAAAAGGTGACCCTCAATGCACTAATAACTATAGACCAATTTCGCTCTTATCGGTAATTTCTAAGGTGTTTGAAAAAATAATATATGTTCGCCTAATTTCTTTTATAAACAATAATAATATAATAACTGAGTGTCAGCATGGGTTCATAAAGAATAAATCAACAATTAGTGCCGCTTGTGATCTAACTCACTATGTATTAAAATGTTTAGACTCTCGTCAGTTTGTTATGGGACTGTCATGTGACCTGTCAAAGGCTTTTGACACCGTAAATCACTCAATTTTATTATCGAAACTTCAATGGTACGGTATTAGAGGGACTGCCCATAACCTGTTACAATCCTATCTTCAAAATAGACGTCAAATGACTAAAATAATTCACAAAAATGTAAAAGGCTATTCAAATGTGTATTTCTCAGATTCCAAAAATGTAACACGCGGTATTCCTCAAGGTTCAGTGTTAGGCCCTTTATTATTTGTGTTATACATTAATGATATTGCTAATATTGTCGAAGATAATGATAATTTCAAATGTACTATTTATGCTGATGATACATATTTTATTTTGTGCAATAAACACTTACCTACTCTGCTAAATAATATGGTATCTCTTGTAAAAAAATTAGAACAATGGTGTAACACAAACTTTTTAACACTTAATTTTTGTAAAACTAACTTTATAGATTTCAGTCTAACAAGCATTGATTCAAATAGAATGAGTATTCAATACAAACAGATACATTACACTACATCAATTAGTCTGTTAGGAATAAATGTTGATTTCAATTTTAAATGGCACACTCAAGCGTCTAACCTTATTCCTAAACTGAATAAATCTATCTTTTGTATGAGAATTTTAAATAAATGTATTGACAAAAACTCGCTAAAAGGTGTCTATTATAGCTATTTTTATTCCATTGCAACTTACAGTTTATTGATATGGGGCAACTCTCAGCTTATAGATGATGTTTTTATTATTCAAAAAAAAGCTATTCGTATATTATGCAATCTACGACCTAACGAATCTTGTAGAGGCAATTTTGTTGCATTAAATATTTTTACTATTCACAGCTGTTATATTTATCTTCTATTAAAACACGTTTTTACTAATATACATAAGTATAATTCGGTGTCCCACTCTACTTATTCTACACGAAATTCAAATAATATTTTAGAAATCCCATCTCACAATACAACTGCCTATGAAAAAGGTTTCTACTATTCCAGTATAATATGTTACAATGCGTTACCGCAATGTTACAAAAAAATAAAGGTAAAAAGATCACTGTCTCAAATTAAACAAATTCTCATACAAAAGGAATACTATAACTGTACCGATTATTTTAATGATTGTAAAAATAATACCTTCTGTTAATTGTAATTAATGTTAAAATCTGGTTTTGTTATTATTATTGTAATATTAATTAATTAATAATATCATAATTCATAAATTAGATAAGTTTATAAATTAGCTCTTTGTAAATATTTAAATTAGTTATTAACAACTGTAGTCAATTATTGAAAAAAAAATATTGTTGGATTCCATACGTTGTTTCTGTACAACTTTTTTGGAATAAATTATTATTATTATTATTATTATTGAAAATCTTATGTAAATTTCACCTCAAATTGTTTTCTTAGTAGACCAAAATGTAAGAGTATAATGCTATTTCTAAATAATATTTATAACAAATCTGATATAGACACAGTATGACTTCTTTATACGCTTATAAGACTAATGTACCCATTTGAAATGGCCGATTGGAACCAAAAATGGGAGTGAATAATTAGATGGTATAGCAGTCCATATACAAAATTTCAACATTCTACGGATAGTTGAGTTATGCGAAAAATTTAAAGAAACCCTTCCAGCAAAGTGCCCTTTTGGCCCAGTCGATTGCAATGAAAATAGGAAGTGCAAATTATGAATATTCCTATATTAGTGTATATGGAAATGAATCATATAAATACGTATATTAGGTATAGTCATAGATGATAAGAAGATGTATCATTATAACGCAACTAACTTGTATTATTAACTATTTTATCAATTGTGGTTATAAAATAATAGTATAAATAAGATAATCTGTATTAATCATTAGTTAGTATTCTGTAAACTTGTAATGAAGTAAGAGCTATTGTATCGTTTTGAGAAATATATTTTTTTCAAAATATTAAGTCGAATTATTATAATTGGCGCAGTCGGTAGGATTGCCAAAAAGTCTTTAACTTTAGAATAAACAATCTATACACGTTTCACGACTTTGAATATTTTAATATTCATAATTGGTATCTACAACATCTACGGCTTAAACAGTAGCGCATCAGAGGTCTATTCATACGACCCACCTATAACGGACATCACAGAGAATCTTGCTATTCGAAACATCGTTCACGATCTCCAGTCCTATTACTACAAGAAGTACATCGCTGCTGAGAAACACTCATACCAGGTCCACTTCTAATACAACTTCAGGTTATCTCAACACTTGCTGCTAGGTATACCGAAGAAATTCATCTCACTTGTACTAGAGGAACCCAGATAATTCTACAAGCTACAAGAGTACCTCCGTTGGAATGTACGAGAACATTATCATTATTTTACTATTATTGTAAGTACTTTTTAAGCCATATAATAGTTGTAACCTTTGTAAAGTTTGAGTTCACTGATTCAAAACTAACAATTTACAAAATTTGTCCAGTCAAGTGAGGAGTATATCACAAGACAATAAATAATTGTATGTCTAACACTGTATCAGATATTTTGGAAGAAGTGTCCGACGACATACTAGTAGGTATCGAAGATACAGAATATTTATACACACAAAATAGTAACACAGAATTACTTTCTGATTCATTAAATAATTTATCCATTGAATTACAATCAACTTATTCAATCACAATGACTAACATCAGTATTAATGACATTAAAACCCTTTGTGATCTAATCCCTGTGTATACAGCAGATATAAAGAACTTACATGCTTACATTAAAGAATGTGAAGATGTAAAAATTGTGTTAGAAACAAGCTACACATTGACTAATATACAAAAAAAAATTGCATTTAGATTATTCAAATCAAAAATTCAAGGAAATGCACAATCCATTATTGAAGAAAATACTTTTGAAAAATGGGAAGATTTAAAAACTTACCTCGCAAGTAATTTCGAAGATAGAATTAAACCCGAAACTTTATTATATAATATACTACATACAAAATTACAAGGAAATATATATATATATATATATATATATATATATATATATATATATATATATAAAACATTGAAAGATATTATGCAAAATTATGGTCAATATAAAGGAAAAATAGAGACACAAAACACTGACAAGACAAAAACAAAATATTTATTAGACCATGTTCAAAAATTAGTGATACATCAATTCATTGAATTACTCCCGATAAATAACAAAGGATCATTTATTAACGCAGATCCAAGTACTCTCGAAGAATGTGAATCGTTATTAAATAATGAATTTAATTATTTACTACATATATCCCCCATGAGAACAGTAACAAATCAAAATTTTAAATTCATACCAGCTCCTGCAAAATTCCCAGGACAACAATTCCCCAGTGCTCCTATGTACTTAAAACCAAAACCTTCACAACCAATACCACAACCACAAAGTACACAGAATAGAAACAATTTTGCAAGACAAAATATCTATAATTCCACACATACAAATAAAAATTTTAAACCTCAGCCTATGTCAACACAAACGAGATAAACATTCTCTACACCTATATCTACACAACAAATTCATAGACAAAATTACAATACCGAAATGGAAGATGAAATTGAAAATAAACAATACACAGAAATAGAATCAGTAGAAAACGAAGAAATTGAAGATGAAAATGTAAATTTTCTGGAAGACGACCAGACAGAATTAAACACGTAATAACATCTAATCTAGCAAATATCCCCACAATATTAAATGATGACTTTAAAATTTTAATATACTCAGGATCAGATATAAACTTTATAAATGATGAACTTGTAAAATCATAAAATTTCAAAATGATTAATAAACCAGTAACATTTAGAACTGCAAAAGGATAGGTGACCCTAAAAACTTTGGTAAAATTAAAATTAGGTAAACATACATTTGATTTCTATATACATGATTTTCAA
This sequence comes from Ophonus ardosiacus, assembly GCA_943142095.1. Taxonomy (NCBI): domain Eukaryota; kingdom Metazoa; phylum Arthropoda; class Insecta; order Coleoptera; family Carabidae; genus Ophonus; species Ophonus ardosiacus. The sequence continues at coordinate 22,427,731 of OW964834.1, read as the reverse complement.
AAAGAATGTAATGTACTATTTGCAATCAAAATAATAAAAGAATTAGACGTAAAAATAGACTTTGGTTATGTTAAATAAACAATATAAATTTTGTCACCATACAATTGAAAACACAAATAATTTACAAATAAAAGACTCACACTTAAATTTTTCAACTAAACAAAAATTGAACAATTTCATAAATGAATATTCAGATCTTTTTCCAAAATCTGGCGAAAAACTCTCCGCTACAAATCTAGTTAAACATGAAATTAAACTATCAGATGACACACCTGTCTATATAAAAAATTACAGATTACCACAAATTTACGAACAAGACATTGAAGAACATATAAATAAAATGTTAGAAGAAAAAGTAATTAGAAAATCTCATTCACCTTACAATTCACCGATTTGGATTGTACCTAAGAAAACAGACGCTTCAGTAAAACAAAAGACTAGACTTGTAATAGATTTTAGAAAATTAAATTCAAAAACTAAAGAAGACAAATATCCCATTCCTAACATAGACACTTTGCTAGATAAAATAGGAACACCAAAATACTTTTCTACCCTTGACTTACATAGTGGATTTTACCAAATGAAACAAGAGGATATAGAAAAAACTGCTTTTAGTACAACATCCGGACACTATGAATTTGTCCGTATGCCTTTTGGTTTAGTAAATGCCCCTGCAACCTTTCAGCGTATGATAAACATTGCACTTGGAGATTTAGTTAATAAAATATGTTTAGTATATCTTGATGACATTATTATATTTGGAAATACAGTTGACGAACATTTGAAAAATTTACGTGCAGTATTTGACAAATTACGTTTAGCAAATTTAAAAATTCAAATTGATAAGAGCGAATTTTTCAAAAATGAAGTAGAATACTTGGGCTTTATTATTTCAAACGAAGGTCTTAAACCAAATTTACAAAAAATAAAAGCCATACAAAATATTACCATCCTAAAAACATTAAAAGAAATTAGGTCTTTCCTAGGAAAATTATCATAGTATAGAAGATTCATACCAGATTTTTCAAAATTAACAAAACCCTTTACAGAAGTACAGGAAAAAGGAAAACAAATTGACATCACAAAACCAGAATATCAAGCAGCATTTCACAAATGTAAAGAATTAATAACAAATCCACCAATCCTATCATTTCCCGATTTTAGTAAAGAATAAATTTTAACCACCGATGCATCAGATTTTGCTATGGGTGCTGTATTGTCACAAGTAATTGATAATATAGAAAAACCAATTGCCTATGCAAGTAAGACATTCAACACAGCAGAAATAAACTACAGTACTATAGAAAAAGAATTAAAAAGTATTGTTTGGGCAATAAATAATTTTAGGTCACATTTATATGGAAGAAAATTTAAAATACTTACAGACCATAGACCACTCACATGGCTATTTACTATGAAAAATGCTAACCAAAAATTAATGCGTTGGAAAATAGAACTCACAGAATATAATTCTTATATAGAATACATACCCAGTAAAACAAATAAAATAGCTGACTTTCTCTCTCGTATACGTGATAAACACAGAATTATAGAAAAACAAGGCAATATATTAGATACGAATATATTTGCACATTGTAAAGATAAACACTTTGGAAAAGGCTTAGCTAAAGAAATTAATAAAATTTACAGTAAGGACTTTTGTTTAAAACAAGATGAAGGCCTTAGAAATATAATCATACAAGACACACCAGAGAAAAAAATATTTCACTTAATTTCTAAAGAAAATTATAATGAAAATTGTAATGTAAAAATGTTCAAAAAATCCTTATATGATTTACGAGATTACTGTATAAAAAATGAAATTTACGAAATAAATATTCCAAAACTTTCATGCGGATTAGATAAACTAGATTGTTCCAAATTAAAAGAATATATAAATAATATATTTTTAGACACTGAAATAAAAATTAATATTTTAATATTACCCGAACAATTAAATCAAGAAACATCAAGTAATAATGGTACAAATTCCACCATACACAGTAGTTATGAAAATCCAGTAAACGGCATAAAATATAAAGAGGATAGAATAAATATTGCCGACAATCAGCTTATATTCAAGTATGGGGAACAAAATGAAATTAATATAGAAAGAATTGCATTCCAGAATCCAAAGCAACGCTTAAATGTAATAATAACACGTGAAAATACAAACAATGACATATTAAATTTTTTTAAATTCTATATCTAACCAAAAATTAAATATATTGCGATATTTGACAAGGATCTTGACAAAATAACTTCAGAAATAATTAAAAACAATTTCGAAACAAATACTATAAATATAATAGCTGTAAATAAAAAAGTAAAGGATATAATAGACCAAAATGAACAATTAGACATTATTTCGAATCATCATAAAGGTTTTACAAATCATAGAGGCATATTAGCTACGGTTAGAGAACTTAAAGAAAATTATTATTGGCCTAATATAATAAATGACATACAAAATCTTATAAATAATTATAAAATATGTAAAACTAATAAATATCTACGACAAACAATTGAAACATTAGATAATCTAACTCCTACTCCAGAGAGACCTTTTGAAATTATAAATTTGGATACATTATCTCTTAACAAACAAAAATACTTATCTTTATTTGATCAATTTTCTAAATATGGAATACTCTACAAATTCCCAGTTTTTAATTCCCTAGAAGTCGTAAAATTATTAAAAGAACAATTTTTATTGTGGATAAAGGCACTGAATTCGATAATGTAAATTTAAAAGAACTCTGCAAATTACATAATATAAAATTACATATAAATTGTACTGATAACCCTAAAAGTAATGCCGCCGAAAGATTCCATAGTAATATTATAGAACACCTAAGAATTTTAAATAATAAAGATAATCATAAAAAAAACTTTAGAGGATATGGTACAACAAGCAATAATCGCTTATAATTACACAAAGCAATCCATTACACAATTATCCCCAATGGAAGTAATATATGGAAAAGACAGAGATAATATATACCCAAAAGAAATTACAACAAACTCAAAACTATTAGAAGATCATGCTAAGAATCTTAAAGAAATCCAAAATCTTGTAAAAATTCGAATACAAAAAGAGAAAGACAAACGATATAAAGATAATATTAATCCTTTAGAAATTCCAAAACAAATATATGTAAAAGAAACTAGTAGACGTATTCAGAAATATAAAAAACCATTGTATAAAATAGCAAAAGTTATAAAATATAACCCAAAACTTGGAACAATACAATGCCTTAAGAAACAAAAGAAAAAATCAAGTAATGAAACATTTAATAAAATACAAAAAATACGATTGAACAAAATTAAAATATAATATATTGTTACAGATTACCATCCATAATCGCGAATACCCAATTAGAAGAAATAAAAAATAATAATGGAATAAACCTAATAAATCTCGGTAAAGCAAAAATTTACAAAAAAGAAATTTACATACATTATGTCTATGATCTCGATAAAATCACAGATGCATTTCAAATAATTCAACAACAAAGATATAATTTAATAACAAAAATAAAGGATATTAACAACAAAGGATATAACAATGACCTTGCCATTAGCCTACAAAATTTAAATAACCAATACGAAAATTTAAATGAAAGAATTAATATACTGTTTCCTAAACGACAAAAACGCGGATTAATAAATGGTCTTGGATCAATTATTAAACAAATTACAGGTAATTTAGATAACTTGGACAAAGAAAAATATGACAACATTATAAACTCTTTTCAAAATAATCAAGTAATACTTAAAGTAAATGTTAAAAATTCACTATATTTTATGAAAAACGCAACGAAACATTATAACGAACAATTTGATATTATTTTCAAAAATCAAGAAATATTAAAAAGTAGAATCCTTAATCTACAACAGTTATTAAAAGAACAAATTAATTGGCCAAACGTTTTAGTAGCATTAAATACTATAGATTTAATAAAAACAAATCTTATAGAGCTTAGCGATATTTTAAATCTTATAGAAATTACACTTTCTTTTTGTAGTCTAAATGTCTTTCATATTTCCCTTTTAGAAAATGAAAATATTATAGCATTAAAGACAATCATTAAAAATGAAAATAAAATCGACAACGAAGAATATATAAACTATTTAAATCTCATACATAGTTATTGTTCACTAAAAGATAACAAATTACAGTATTTAATCATTATTCCAAAATATTCTGTAGAAACATTCCACACAGTCTAAATAACACCAATTCCTTTCTTCCAAGAAAATGAATTATTATTATTAAATATTAACAAACAAATATTACTGCAAATGGATCAAAATTATTACTCATGTGAAAACAACAAAATTATTAATAATATAATTTATTGTAGACAAAATTATAAAAAATAGATCCTTGTACTAAAACTCTTCTTTCGGAACACAAAAACACTGTGATTACAGACGACTTGCTCAAAATAACGATTTTGTAACAATTGAAAATTCAAATATTATATATCTTATCCAGACTGATAATGTAAAATAAGAATTAATATGTAAAGATAAATCTTTCATGATTGACAAAAAGGTATTTACAAAGTACATAATAACTTATGTTCTTTAAATAATAAAAATTTTTAGAATACACTAAGAGGTAAAGAGATCAATTTAGACCAATTGTCTCTAGATATTCAAACCCCAAATATTGAAAATAAAAAATAAAATTAAAACATTTAAATATTCATGAACTCACAGTTCCAAAACTAAAAGAACTTATTGAATATATAATATATATGATTATAATTTTTATTGTTATATGCATTATATTTGTCATTGTAAAGGAAAAGATTGCAATAATTATTAATAAAGTATTTAAACAAAAAGAATCTCCAGTAAAGTAAATAGAATTAAATGAAGTTGAGAATAAAGGAAAATTGCAAACTTTCTCTAGATCTAGTATATAATTACATGTCACATATACACTTTAATCTCCAGGGAAGGAATTATGAATCTTCCTATATTAGTGTACATGGAAATGAATCATATAAATACGTATATTAGGTATAGTCATAGATGATAAGAAGATGTATCATTATAACGCAACTAACTTGTATTATTCACTATTTTATCAATTGTGGTTATAAAATAATAGTATAAATAAGATAATCTGTATTAATCATTGGTTAGTATTCTGTAAACTTGTAATGAAGTTAGAGCTATTGTATCGTTTTGAGAAATATATTTTTTTCAAAATATTAAGTCGAATTATTATAATTTGCACAACAAAATGTTCCAGTACTAGTTAAAAATACAAAATTTTAACATTCTACGGCTAATAGTTTTTGAGTTATGCGAGATACATTATGTACGGTCAGACGTCACGCCGACACTAGTAAATATGGATTAAGGGATCAAAATGGATTTTTCCGTTGAAATCTAAAAGCCGAAAATTTTCACGATTACAATACTTGGTACAAGGAAGTAATTAACCGCAAATATACTGTTATGTTCAAGTTCTTGTATACAATATCCATAGTATATTGCATTTAATTTTTAATTAAAACAAATAAATGTAGAGAAAATGGTGAAAAACTCCGAAACTATTGGTTTTAGGCATTAGATACTCCTAATAAAAAATAAAGATAATACAAAAATGAACACAACTGTATAATAAAATATACATTGTTCCATTTGAAAATGTCGAGTTATAGTCATTTGAAATTGAGTATATATGATTCGCTTTATTTACCATCCTGTATAATAATGTGAAGAAAAAATTCTGTGAGAACGTAGAGTATAGCTATAGTTATATAAAAAAAAATCGTAATTTTTATTATTAATATAATGTATGTATGTATGAAAAAAGTTTATTTCAACAAAATTGTTTCTTGTTACATATTTGGTTTACAATAAATAATATATGGGTGCTGTTATAGGACCAAATTTCCTCTTCAGCATATGATTTTCAGTTTAAAATTGCACAAAAAAAGAAAAAATATTTATACATAGGTTAAATAAATGAGATCAATATATATATATATACATGGGTGTACAGAAATTATTAATAAATATTAATATGTAGTGTGGATTATATTATATACATTGTGTTTATTTTGTTAATTAATTTCTGTATGTCAAGGGGGTTTCATCTTGGATCGGCGGCGTGCTGGATGAGGGCTGTGGGCGGGTGTGGAAGTCGCTTCTTCGGGCGGCGTCGCAGTGGGGCTCTCCGCCGTAGGGTGGACATGGTGATGGTGTCGCGCATTACGGTTCTGTCCACAAATCTCCCCTGGAGCCTGTGGATTCTTGAAAGGATGTCCTCCACCCCTGCTACTGAGTGGACAAGCCGTGACGGGTAGTGCCAGGGAAGACGGTGGATTAATATAAAGTTAGTAATCCTTTATATAGCTATGCGTGTATTAAGTAAAATAACTTGGCAATGCCGCGGAAAACAATAAAAACCTCTTAGATTCATATAGGAGAATGAAATACTAATCAAAATGTATGAAAAATATAGAATGTTCCATTTAAAAAAAAGATAAATAATTCTTGCCGAGTCGTAATGCAACAGCCTGTTTATGTGAAAATAATTTTACGTTATGTTCCTTTAGTAGTCCAATAAATTATGTCAATAAATTTATACTGCATTTCTAACGACAAGAGATCTATCGAAGAAGGGAATTTCAATGACTCACCTGTATATATAACAAGGACCACATTTTATTTTTCTACAAAGTCTCCTCTGAGGTCAACATATTGGGTTCAACGTTTTTCTAACTTTTCGATTCGTTCCCGAAAATGGTTTCATTTGAGGTCCTCAAAATAAGCATTTACTGCTTCGATGGCTTTTTCGTTGGATCGAAATCTACTTTCAGCGAGCAAAATTCTGAGTTTCAAGAATAGATGGGTCCCAGGGAACAATACGACTTGAATAAGCTGGCGCATTGTCGTGGTGAAACAAGATCTTTTTCTTTGCCATTCCCGGGCGTTTTTCTTGAATTGCTGCTTTCAGCTTGTCTAAAAAAATTTAAAATACCAGCAAAATTAATAAACCTCCTCAAGACCTGCATTATAGGCACTAAATGTAAATGCAAAATTGGAAACGAGCTCTCCCAGGACTTCGAAGTCAAACGAGGAGTTAAACAGGGCGATATTATATCACCATTAATTTTTAACTTAGTGCTGGAAAACATAGTACGACAAGCAGATCTTAGCAATAATGGAGTGATTTACAACCGAAGAAAACAAGCACTTGCATACGCTGATGATGTGGCAGTGTTAGGGAAAAACGAGGAAGATATTGTAGAAGCATTCACAGAATTAAAAAGGGCTGGAAGATCCGCAGGTCTCAGCATCAATATAAACAAAACAAAAGCGATGATAAGTAAAAACGATCCACAACAAGACAACACGTACCTCATAATAGAGAATAATAATATAGAATATGTAAATCATTTCCAATATTTGGGTACGTTAATAACGTACAATAATAATATGACAACAGAGATAATGAATCGAATAGCGGCTGGGAATAGATGCCTTTTCGCATTAGACTCTGTATTTAAGTCAAAACTTGCATCGCTAAAAGTCAAAGTCCAACTTTATAAAACCAATATCCGACCAACCGTGACGTACGGATGCGAGGCTTGGAGCCTAACAAGAGCAAACGAAGAAATGTTAATGCGTTTCGAACGAAGAGTTCTCAGAAAAATATATGGGCCTGTGTACGATAATACACAGAAGGGATGGAGAACACGCATGAACCATGAACTACAACAAATGTATGGTGAACAGGATATAGTAGGATGGGTGAAAAAACAAAGAATTAGATGGATGGGACACCTATACCGCATGCCACAAAATAGAATCCCAAAAAAAGCATTCAAATTAACACCCACAAGTAAAAGAAGAAGAGGCAGGCCTCGTACTAGATGGGTCGACAACATCGTGGAAGACTTACGATCCTTGAAGGTACAAAACTGGATCCAAGCGACACAAGATAGACAGAGATGGAGAGGCGTTGTGGAGGAAGCCAAGGCTCTACATGGGCCATAGAGCAGAGAAGAAGAAGAAGAAGAAGAAGAAAAGTGTGGCGTAGTATTGTCCGGTAACAGTTTTTCCTTTATCAAGATAATCAATTAGCAGAATGCATTTAGCGTCCCAAATGACTGACGCTATCACCTTTCCTGCCGACTGAACTGACTTCGCTTTCTCCGTGGCCGACTCACCATGTGCAATCCACGCTTTCGACTGAGTTTTAGACTCTGGAGAGAAGTGGTGTATTCAAGTTCCATCCATGTTTATGAAACGTATTTTAAAATCGACCGGATTTTTCTTAATCAACTCCAAATTTTCGGCTGAAGTTCGTGCCCGATTGCGTTCCGACCTAAGCAAATGCAGTACCCACCTGGCGCACATTTTTCTTATGCTCAGCTCATTATGTAAAATATAAATTACACGTTCATAAGAGAGCCCTATGGCTTCCTCAATCTCACGCACTTTCATTCGGCGGTCTTCTAGAACCATATCATGGACTTTATCTACAATATTCGCTGTGGTAGCCGTCCGATTTTGGACGACCTTAATGTGGCTTTTCAAAAGTTTGTGTTCGGCCACGCTTAAATTCCGAAACCCAGAAACTCACCGTGTAAAACCAAGGTACCAACGACAGCATCTGACCTGGTCTTGATCTCCGTTGCCGTATTTCCTTCCAAATAAAAAACTTCTCTAAATGTTCGAGATTCTTCAAATTCTTCAGATTGGCGATAGTTCTGTTGCATATATGTAATATAATAATAATACCCAGTTCTCCAGGCCGTGTAGGCCCATGGCTTCTCTTGTAATATTCTTCCACTGTATTCTGTCCTGTGCTCTTTCTTTCCAGTTTTTTATTCCTAACACTTGTAAGTATTTTTGCACTGATAGGTAATATATGTATATATAATTTTAAATGTTTAATTAATAATAGAATAAGAAATATTAAATATACTTTCCAGAAGAAGCCTGTAGTAATATTTCTGGATTTTTGACACTGACGTCTTTCTGTTAATACCAGGTATAAGATGCATTCTGGCTGGGCCGGACCGGGCTTTGAAGTTTGGATCGACTCGGCCCGAAAATAAAAATTGCCAGCCCGATTCGAAGATCGACTCGACAAAAAATTAGCTGGCCCGGCTCGAAAATAGACCCGAAATCGGGCCGGGCTTAAGCTCGAAATTGAGTGCATCCGGCATTCCTAATTTTAAATTTTATGTGAGGCGAAATGTTTAACTTTTTTCGTGTCAAACTTAAAAAAAGCCTCTACATCCTTATAACGTTCAACATTAGTTAACATAAGATGTTAAAAACCAGACACTTCTAGTGTGTTTGTTATAAAAATTACAGACCTACGAGTGTTTGTTTACCAAAGACGTACGAAAATTGAAACAACTTTATCACATTATCATTTGTTAAGATTTATTTTATGCACGGACGTATCATAATTTGACAATTATACACGAATTTCTTTGACATAAAAGTCATTTTATAGCCCGAGGGCCTCTTTATAGCCCGCCGGGCTAAAATGAAACGTCAAATCGAAAATTTTTATATTCTTTAATGAAAAATGAAAATTAATTTTGTGATATTTATATGGAAAGCACGGAGATACACAAAATAAAACTCAAATGACATAACTAATAAACAAACAATAAACTGTTATTCTCCGCTTTCGTAGCAATACTAGATACTGGATGTACGAGGACAAATTCTTTTCGATACAATTTTTCTAATACTCATAATTTAAAAATTTTCGTCCATGCATAAAGTTTTGTATGTACCACGAGCGTAACTTGCTTTTATGGCCTTTGACAAAATCCCGCCGCAGGCCATAAAAGCCTCCTTACGCTCTTAATACATAAATAACGATTAAATCTCTATAGTATACCATGAACTATGGCATATTATTCACTTAACACCCTGTAGAAAAATTGAGAACAAGGGTCGTGTGTGGAAAATTGTCACAAAACTCGGAGAAATATTAAAATGTGACACGTTTTTATTATCACCATAAACATACTGTCGTTATTTTATATCAATATTTTAGTTACCAAAAATTATTAATGAACTAGATTATGCAAGTAAAACATGACATATATATATATCGCTAGTCACATAAATAACTCGGCTCTCATGCAAATGACAGGACAATGAAATACACTGACAATAAAAATTTGAATTTGCTAAAGAACCATCTATTTGTATGTGCGTATGTGTATGTGCGTGCTTGGGTGTATGCCTGCGTGCGTGGTTTCTTAATTACGTGTGTTCTAAATAAGATATTTTCAGTGACTTGCAACAACACGACTGTACATGCTCCCAAGCGACAAGCAGGAGTGACATCACGAAATTTGTCTAAGGAAAATCAGTCGCCGATGGTACTCGTATTTATTATCGTAGGTTAACGAAAAATTATGATTTTTCTATTTTAAAAAATAAAAATAGTTGCACAAACATTGCATCTAAGCAACGTAAATGCTAAAATATTGTCGCGGTCATATTGCATAAGGATAATATTGCCGTTGTCATACAACAGTGATTCGTTCAGAACAGCAAAATACACCGATTTCATTGAATTACAAAAAACGAGGGAAATTAATAGTATCAAATATAATGCGTACATGGTCAACTGGGCGGGAACCGGTAAGTGGGTGCCTCGTGTTAGATATATAACTAAAGTAATCCATATTCGGCATATTAAATACCTACGTGAAATTGTCTGAAATCCCTCACAAATTCTTCTTTTTTACCAAATAACTATTAACTTTCAATATAGGTGATAAAGTATACACCTATTTTGTAACACGAGTTCATTTAATTAATAAAAGATGGGCTCAATTAAAAATAAATCATTGTTTCTAACTTTAACTTTGTTGTTACTTTACACACATTTTTAAAACTTTTCCATTGAACTTTTTACAATGCGTAATTAAAACTCCTTTATAAAAATGGATTCTTTAAAAAGATTAGAGAAATTCAACATCCTTGCTGAGATAGAGCTTGGAAAATATCGTTTTCACATAAAAGATGAAGTACGATGGATATATTTTTGAAGTTTTATCGGGACTTTTCTCCTTTCAACTCAGTGACAATAAATTTCAGTATTGTTGTTTTGACAATATTTTAAATGAGCAACATACAAGATGTTATCTATAAAATAATCAATCCGCTACACTTTTTCAATGAGGCTATTTCAATTGATATATTACACCAAATAATGTTTAGGAGTAATTTTTGTTTTATCAAGAAAAATGAAAAAGTTTAAATACTAATTTAACTAAAGATGTGAGGTATTTAAATAGTTCTTTTTTAATTATACATTTTACTGTAACTTTTGAATCACATTTGCCTTACAAATTTGCGTTTATAATACGTCATTCTAGTTTATCATTTTATTTTATTATTCAAAATTTTCTTGTCAAATTTTATTTTGTATTTATTAAGTTAATTCATTTTTTTGCACTAAGCTCTAATTGTTTGTCATATTTATATTTGACATTAACTTTATTGCTTTATAAATATTTTATTAAATACTTTAAAACAATTTAATTCTGAAGGCAATAACCGCTCGGAAGTATTCCACATGAGATTAAAATCTTACCAGTACAATTGAAGTCAATAAACCCCTGTGGTATGCACTCTCCACGACAACTTTGAGTGCCCGTTAAGTGACGATAGGAAAGCGAATGAAAAGCAGTGAAGCATTTATATAGAAAAGCAGTTTGTTGACTAGACTGGATTTTAGGAAAATAAATTTTGGGATGCACTCATATAATTATCATCCTCAGGAACTACAGAACATTATGTGTATACTACTTTTTGAAAACATTGATTTTTGATACAATGGACACTTACGAAATAAATTAATTTTTGATAATTAAAGTTGTTGTGCATTTATTGCCGTAACATGCATTCATAGTGAAGCGTGCGAGGGTACCTTATCATATTACAGTGGATAGCTGTGTAAACAATGCCATGGAATGTTCGGTTTTCTAGATAAATACCAAGCTATATAAGGACGAAGCAGCTCGGTGCGGGACAGTATAGGTCAGTCAGTCAGAGAGTCCATTTCAGTGCAGTTGAGTTAGTTGAGTGTACTTATAAGTCTGATACTAGTCTACAGCCAACAGTCAGTCTGATAAGAGTCTGAGAGAAGACAGTCTGAAGAGGAGACAGTCTGAGAAGGAAGAGAGTTTGAGAAAGGAGATAGTCTGAGAGGGAAGACAGTCTAGGAGAGAAGGCAATCAATCTGATAAGAAAATGAGTGATATAGTTGTCGTGCAGGCAACTGAGTCGGCTCGTATGTTGATAAAATTACTATGCGCACTAACAGAAGCATCTGGACACAATAGCAAGTATCAGCAAAAACCACTTATTAATGCAGGTTGAGTAGGTTTAATCCTGCTTTAATAAATGGTTTTTGCTGATACTGATGTCTACTGGCGGAGCATCTGGACGTAGTAGCAAGAATCAGCAAAAACTTTTATTAAAACATTATTAAATATACTTAACCTGCATTAATAAGTGGTTTTTGCTGATACTATTATGTCCACTGGGATATTCTAGCTCAATTGAATTAAGGAAATTAGTAGAAAAATACGAAAGTTTATGCTTAAAATGAGTATTATAAGAAGTTTCTTGTTGCGGCTCAACAAGAATATGAATTCAATATACCGTGAGTTTCAGCTAAGATGCAATATTTACTATTCTGTCATTAATGTATTTCTACAGATGCAAATGCAACACATATTGTCAAAGTGTCAAATGTGAAATGAACTTGTCATCACGCTTTAAAGATATTTACTAAAGAAAAAATTCAAAAGGTTACTTGGCGTATGAAGACGCGCAAGAACTTTTATTGAAGATAAAAACTTACGAAGCCATAGTGAGCCAGGAACGGTATCGTTCAGCTACAGTATCACAAAACCCGATCTATTCAAGTAATATAGCTGAACGACAAGAAACTATAATCAATCAGAGAACAAATAAAACCACTAAAACAAGACAAGCTGAAGTTACATGCTACAATTGCGAAGAAACTGGGCATTCATCGGTAAATTGGCCAAAAACACAGAATCGGAAGAGGTATTTTAATTTCAATAAAGTCGGACATCTAGCGAACGCATGTCCTATTAAAACGACATAACAAGAGAAAGGAACAAATAGTAACATACACAAGATAAATACGAGCCAAGAAACTTATGACGAATTCCATAAGAAGGTAAATATTGATGGAAAAACTATTTTAGCTTTTGTAGACTTGGGAAGTGATTGCGTAAGTCTACGAGAAACAGGTGCGGAAGATTTAAATATCAAATGTACTCCGTATCGAATCGAATTACAAGGTTTTGGAGAGGACGCAGTTTACAAAAAGGCGACGAACTCTTTTAATAAAAATTGATGAAGTATTAACTGAACGTGAGGTGTTAATTGTACCAAATGAAGCGCAAAATGTGCCAATGATAATTGAACGAACTTATTAGACAAACGCAACATAAAAATCAACTACACAACCTATGCAATGAATACAGTGATTTTTTTGCTGAAAATATGAGTGAAATAGGAACAACCAAAAATATTGTATTTAAAATTGAACTAAAAGATACAGCAAAACCTGTAAATAATGTCAAACTATATAGGCAGCCATATACTCAAAGAAAAATTATGAATGACGTTGTAACAGAATTAATGGATAACGAAATTATTCAGGAATCCCATTTGGAATACGCAAGTCCAGCATTGTTAGTGAAAAAGAAGACAGATGATGAAAGATTATGCATAGACTAAAGGCAGTTAAATGCTAATACATGGCCAATTGTTTTCCCAATGAATACAATCAACTAGCTGGGAAACAATGTTTTACAACGCTAGATTTTGCCTGTGGTTATTACCACATATCAGTCGAGATGGAATCAAAAAAATACACAGCATTTGTCACATAAGATTGACATTATATATGTATATATATATACGAATAAAGTGACAGAAGTGTTTATTTTGCTCATTCATTTGCATTAAAAAAAACCTGGTTTTTATTTTGAATTAATTTTACTGTGCTATATCATTTTGTGCAACAATTTGTGAAGAAAACACTATTTTTTGTTTCATCTAAGTGCATTAAATAGTAGTGGTGAAATCTTTGTTTAAAATAAGTTCATTCTATAAAATCTTAAAAATACTTAATTAAATATTAATTACCGTATTGGACTTGTCTTAAGTCAGTTTAAAATAAGTGCCTACCATTACAACAAATCTTGGTTATGTCTTCGTGCAAGGTTTGCAACAAATCAACAAATTCCAACAATTCAATCAAGTGCTCCGGATGTAATTTACCGTATCACTTAGATTGTGTAAATATCGTGCAGACTGATACTCGAATATTAAGATCAATTAAGAATTTGAAATGGTTCTGCGACAACTGCGATTCGACATTAAATTTTGATGTGTTTAACAGTATTTCAAAATTGTCGCAAACCATAAATTCGTTACAAGAGGAAATAAGAATCCTGAAAGATGAAATAGTAACATTAAGGTCTGATCAAGCTATCGAATGTAAAAGTAATTATCAAAAGTCAATTGAGTTTGAGAACATAATTACGGAAATCAGAGAGCGAGACAATCGTGCCTCAAATATTATAATATTTAACATTCCGGAAAGCGAAAATGTTAATGATGATTCCTCTCTGGTAAAGGAACTAATTCATTCTACATCACCACTTACCGACATTGAAAATTTAAAAATTGTGCGCATTGGTAAACCCTTAACAAATCGTGTTCGCCCTATTAAAGTATTCCTAAAATCAAAAAATGATACAATTAATATTTTAAGAAATACGGGTAAATTGAAAAATATCGCTAAATTTAACAAAATAAAAGTAACTAATGATTCAACAATTAAACAGCGTGAACATTTACAACTTGTAAAAAATGAATTAGAAAAAAGAAAACAAGCTGGTGACGTTAACATTACAATTAAATATAAAAACGGTGTACCATGTATTATTGATCTGCCAAAAAAGTAAGTGATAAACATTTAACAAATATTTATTATCAAAATGTGCGTGGACTGAACACTAAAATCCAAGAACTTTATTTAAATGGTACGACTAGTGAATACGACGTCATCGCTCTCAGTGAAACCTGGCTTAGCAGAAACATTGGCAACAAAGAATTATTTGATTCTCGTTTTGCAGTCTTTCGCTGCGACCGCAACCCTGCAAATACAGGCAAAACCAGAGGCGGAGGTGTACTCGCAGCAGTCAACCACAATTTACATCCATCGGAGGTTGATATAATATGTGACTCTATCAATATTGAAATGATTTGTGTGAAGTTTCTTTCAAATAATATTGTTACATATTTAGTTTTAGTTTACATACCACCTGATGCGTTATCAGCAGATTATGACATGTTTTATGAATCTCTCACTAAATTGCCTTTTGTGTATTCTTCACCAACTATAATATTGGGCGATTTCAATTTAACTAATTTATATCCTATTTCAAATAATATTGAATATAGTAAAAAAAATCAAAACTTTATTAATTTCATAAATATATTGGGAATGTCACAATTCAATAATGTAACTAATCGTTTCGGTAAAATCCTCGACTTAATAATATCTAGTACAAACTGTTCTGTTAACCAATGCTTGGATCCTATTATAACAAAAGAGGATATGTATCACCCAGCTATTACAGTTCAATATGCTACAGTTATAAATAACTACAGAGAACTTAAAACTAACTCTGAATATGTTTACCAATTTAGCAAGGGAAATTATGATTTACTCTATTCATTGATGTTAAATGCTAACTGGTCACCTGTAATTAGTTGTAATGATAGTAATATTGCTGTAAAAAACCTATATTCAATAATATACGAATTTTTTGATATATGTATTCCTAAAATTAAGAAAAAATCCAATATCCATAAATTTCCCCCGTGGTTTAATTTAGATTTGATGAATTTAATTAAAGTCAAGGAACATTATCATAAATTATACAAAAAACACAATTCCACATATTATTATAATAAATTTAAAGAGTCTAGAGCAAATGTTAAAAACTTATATAATATACTTCATCGTTCTTATATGACTCGCATTGAAAATGAGATATCAGTCAATCCTAAAAATTTTTGGTCCTTCATCCGTAATAAAAAATGTAGCTCTGGTATCCCTACGTCTATGAATGATAATGACAACAATAGTTTCACAGATGGACAAAGTATTGCTGAAGAATTTGCAACTTTTTTCAAAAGCGTTTACCACACAAATGAGGAAAAACACTCTATATCATATAATATACCTATAGACAGCAACAGTTTTGTTAAAATAAACTGTATAACCGTTGAGGAAATTTTACAGTCTATTAAAAAACAAAATAATTCTAAATCTTGTGGACCTGATAACATACCAATATTTATTATTAAAGGATGTTCCGATATTTTAGCTACTCCACTCTTTCATATATTTAATTTATGCCTACGTTCTGCGGTATTTCCTGATTTATGGAAAGAGGCAAAAATATGTCCTATTTTTAAAAATGGTAACAAGAATAAATTTAAAAATTATAGGCCAGTGTCTTGTATAAACTGGTTTTCTAAAATATTCGAACTCATTGTGTTTCAAAATATATTAGATCGGACGCAAAATTATATTTCGCCGTTACAACATGGTTTTATGCGTAATCGTTCCACAATTACAAACCTGATGAATTTTTCTCATTTCACGTATACTGCTTTAGAAAATAATTTGCAAATTGACGTCATTTATACGGATTTTTCCAAGG
Source organism: Ophonus ardosiacus (assembly GCA_943142095.1). NCBI lineage: Eukaryota > Metazoa > Arthropoda > Insecta > Coleoptera > Carabidae > Ophonus > Ophonus ardosiacus. The sequence continues at coordinate 22,410,929 of OW964834.1, read as the reverse complement.
CGTTTGACACAGTTTCACATTCCATACTGCTTGATAAATTGAAATTAATCGGTTTTTCTGAAAATCTTCTAAATTTTATGTCATCATACTTATGTAATCGTGTTCAACATGTTAATGTAAACGGATTTAAGTCAAATACTTTCATTGCTTCATCTGGTGTACCACAAGGATCAATTTTAGGACCTTTGTTATTTTTGTTATTTGTAAATGATCTTGTTTTCTCTGTTAAGTTTTCCAGATGCTTACTTTTTGCCGATGATTTTAAAATATTTACTACTATTTCCTCTATTGAAGATTGCATTAAGTTACAGTCTGATATAAATAATATTTATCAATGGTCAGTAGAAAATTGTTTATTTTTCAACATTGACAAATGTAACGTAATGAGTATCACCAGGAAAAAGTCATTATTTATATATAACTATACTATGAACTCTTTATCATTAAAAAGAGTAACATCCACTAAAGATTTAGGAATTTATTTTGATAGTTCATTTTTGCCTGGTATTCACATTAATGAAATGTTAGCAGATGCCTGTAAAAAAATGGGTTTCATATTACGACAATCTCAAAACTTCAGAAATATTAATGCTTTGCGTTCTATATTTATTTCACTTGTACGTAGTAAACTGGAGTATGGTTGTCTAATCTGGAAACCATATTACAAAAATCAAATACAGTCTATTGAAAATGTTCAACGAAAATTTTTAAAAATTTGTTATTTTAGACGGTTTAAGAAATGGCCAAATATAGAATATAATGAGCTGTTGAATGTATTTAATTTCGAGTCATTGGAAAATCGTCGTTTACAATTATCGATTATATTTTTATACAAGTTATTAAACAATCTAATTGACGATATGGCACTTGTCGGTACATTAAATTTCTACATTCGTCCATGTAATGTTCGTAATTCTGACACATTCTATTGCAATTTCGCCCGTACTAATGCTTTCTTCAATTCTCCAGTTAATTCTATGTGTCGTAATTACAATGAACTTTCCAATGAACTTGACTTTTATGACAGTCTCACTGTATTCCGTAATACATTAAATAGTGTTATACCTCGATTGTATTCAAATTAATGCTTGTAAATTATTGAATTTATTTGATTATGTCAAATTTAATATTTAGTCACTATATTTACTTCTATTTTTATTCTGTTATTGGGATGTATCAATCCTGTTGAATAAATATATATTATTATTATTATTATTAGGAGTTCTTGAAGATGCCATTCGAGCTCGTGAACACACCAGCTGTTTTCAACAAAATGATGCAGCACGTAGTAAAGAAGTTGCAACCAGGAGACGTGTTGATTTACATGGACGATATTTTAATGCCGAGAGAAAGTATACAAGAAGGATTTGAAAAGTTACAACGCTTCATGCAAGCCATAAGAGAAAATGGCATTACAATGAAATTCCGAAAATGTAATTTTTTAGAGGAAAGTGTACAGTATCTCTGATATGCAATGAACAAGAATGATGTGAAACCTGGAAACCGAAAACTAGAAGCCGTTAGGAATATGAAAATACCAACAAACGTTTGAGAGGTACGACAATTTGTCGGATTAGCGAGCTATTTTAGAAGGTTCGTACCAAACTTCACAACTAAAATAAGACCACTCACTATGTTATCCAGGAAAGAAGAGCCCTTCGATTGGAGGACGGAACAAGTTAAAGCGTTTGATGAAAAACCAGAACTTACTTTCTTTGATATCAACAAAAACCATGAACTGCACATAGATTTTGGTCAGTTAGGATTGGCAGGGATATTACTGCAAGAGGAAGAAACCGGAATATGGAAACCCATAGCGTATTACAGTCTACAGACAAGCACAGCGGAGAGTAAGTACCATAGTTACGTGGTTTGCCACTCAGATTATCTGGGTCCGTTTCCCAAGAGTGCAAAAGACAATAATTACGTCTTAGTTTACGTGGACGCATTCACAAAGTACGTAATCATAAAGGCTGTGAAAAACATGAAAATGCAAACAGCAATAATCGTTCTACTTGAATTATTTGGAATATTCGAGGCTGCAAGTAAACCAATAACCCACCAAGGTACGTCGTTTAGAGCAAGTCAATTTGAAGAGATGTGTAAAGAAAACAACGTTCAGCATATAAAGAATGCAACAGCTACACCAAAAGCCAATGGCCAAACAGAGTGGTACAACAAAACAATTTTGACAGCGACAATAGCGAGAAACGACGGGATATGAACATTAGAGCTATCCAGTGGAGTTTAAACAATCTGCCAAATAAAACCATAAAGAAGTCCCCGCACAAGCTACTATTCAGCTATACGCTGCGTAACGCACTCCAAAATAAGATTCTACTTGCACTGAGTAATGACGAAATCGATAAAGAAAAAGCTGAAGACATTGCCGAAGAACGTCGAAAAGCCCTGGAAAGAATAACTGAAGACCAAATTGCGCAAAAGAAGAGGTTTGACAAGAAACGAAAGAAGCGACACAAATACGAGAATGACAATCTTGTATTAATTAGACGGGAAGCAGGAGTCACGGATAAATTAATTCCTAAATATACGAGTAAAAGTCCTTATCTAGTTGCAGAAGCCTTTCCCAATGACCGGTTCCTGATTGAAGATATCCCAGGTTTCCCACGTACACAGAAACCGTTTACTTATGTGTCCTCGTCAGACAGAATGAAACCATGGTGCCTGTTGCCAGACGACTAAGAAGTTCTTTCCGATATCGAGGAGGACGAGAACGCCCTCGACGTCAGCATGAACGAACTGTCAGCCTGTCACCAAAATAGACAAACTAGTGACATCTAGCGAATGTCTCTTGCGGCTACGCGACAGCAGTAACAACGGCGGCAGAAGAAAGAGGTATAGGGGAAGAAATGGCGTTTTTATTGTATGGGTAGAACGTTTTGTAAACACTCGTGTTTTTGTACGTTTTAAATAAAATAAACTCATTACAAACAATCTAATCTTGACATGGGAAAACAGTTATTTGTGAGTAAAACGTGTCCGGCAGAAAATTAAGCCATGACTTTGAAAACGATAATAGCACATTACATCTGGTACATTATTTATTATTAATTACTTTAATATTATTGCATAAATTGCAATAAATTATAAAAGATTCAAATAAATAATTGTTTCCCTTTTATATTATCCAATGAGAAAAAAAAATTCAAATGTCAAGGTGACGCACTGGTTAACACAGTTCCCTCTGAAATTTCTTCTTGAGGTTCAATTTCTCATTAGGGTAATTATTTTAGTTTTTAAACATAAATTATTGAACTTTTAAAAATCTGTTTTATATGTCCTATTACAGTCATATAAAAATCATAATAGCTTTGTTTATAGAACGGTTTGTAACCGTCAGATGCATACGCAGTTATATAAAAGCGTTCACAGAATCACAAAATTCAAACTCTGACTACTAGTCGGCTGTTCACAGAAGTTTTCTGATTAGTTGAAGACTGGTTGGCAATGGTCAGAATAATTTCCAACTCGCTTGAAAATGTTTAGTTTGAGACATACAAATTTGATACATTAAAAATTAATTTATATTTAGTATTTTAGTAAATACTGTAAAGTGAGTATATAATTGATAACTAATAAAATACTTATTAAAATTCACTTAATAATAAATGACGGAGTCGGATAATAACATGTCCAGTGAACAATTTGACATTTTAAAAGATTCTTCAAGTGAAGATGACGCTTTTGAAATAATGACTATTAGTTAAAAGTACCCAAAAATGAGAACTATATTAATATGACACTCCAGTATACTGAATATTTTATTGAACAATTTCAAACAAATTGCAAAATATTGTTCCAGTAAGATTTACAGTTTCAGAGTATTTCCATTATCAAGTTGGAAAAACGGCATACTATAGTCTGGATGATTAATCTTGGCAAGCCTTAGGAATGCATGTCGATTCACAATTCCTACGATGCGGTATGTTAAATATATACTTTTTCTTAGATACCGCACTGCGTTAAAAGTAAAATAGTGATTTTACGCCCTTTTATGGCCTAACACAATAGAAAAACATTCCGAACCGCACGATTTATGACACTTACATTCAAGCAGTTCACTTTGCACATAGGCGTGCATTAATTTTCTTACTGGCAATAAGAAATCTGCAAATAATTCAATTTTTTGAATATTTATTTCAGATATTACATATAACATGTTAGTAAAGTAAACGTGTTGACAAATATTTATATTTTGTAGCTAGTAGTAAACTTGTAATGTACATTATAATATAAGCTAAAATCTGTTCGTAATTATAATCTAAACCTAAAGACTAAGATTTAAACACAAATTACAAGAAAAACCCTTATATAAATTATGCAATGTGATTATTATACGAATAATATCAATACATATTATGTATTTTATTTTATTTTTACCTCTCGCTAAGAGAGGTATTGGATTCACGCTAAAATTCGCATATCCAGATTTTAGTGAATAAGCACTATTCAAGGTCCCTAGTATCCGATTATAACATTTTTAAAATGTCTGTGTGTATGTGTGGATGTGTGTATGTGTGTGTGTATGTATGTCTGGATGTTGTAGACACGATTCCTCAAAAACTATAAGACTTAAGAACTGTTTAACTATGGATTCCTCAATCTGACATTCCTGGGAAGAGCTGAAAAGGTTTTGGTAACAATTGAACAACCCGAAGTAGTAGTTTCTTAGAAAAAAAGTTTTAAATATAAGTTTTTGGAAATTTTTGTTATTAAATATTCAAGAACATAAAATTCTCCATCTAATACACTTAAAATTTTTATTATATCTTATATAGATTTAAAGATAAAGGCACTATAATACATAGAATAATCTTATCGCAGAGGCTAAGGCACTAAGGAAACCAGTTGACAAATTCCAATGTTTATAACATAATTTGTAAATGACACATGTCAGTGTCAAAAATCAACAGTTTTGTGTAAATCAATAAAATATGCATACGAAAATGCTGCAGCTTCACAAACAGTTTCGATTTATAGTGACAGGCAAAAAGCAAACTATAACAAACCTAAACCGTGGTTCGATACTAAATGTAAAATGTTAAAAAAAGAAGTTAAAAATCTTCTTAAAATCTGTAGAAGAAATAACTTTAATGATGATGACAAGATGCAATACCTTCATAAAAAAGAACTTAAAACATACATAAATAAATCGAAGAAGGCTTATAATAACGGGTTAAAAGAAAAGTTAAACAATATCTATAATCAAACAGAATTTTGGACCACGATAAACAAATTACGCAATAAACAATTTAATCCAATAAAAATGGAGATATGGGAACAACATTTCAAGACATGGTATGGAGCTAAAATATCTAATGATTTATCTATTATTGACGCAAGACACCCATTTCTCGACTCAGATATTTCACTTCAAGAACTTAATGCAGCACTGAACCACTTGGAAAGCAATAAAAGCCCTGGTATTGATACTATTACAAACGAACATTTAAAGCTACTGCCTCAAGATTGGAAAATTTATGTATTGGATATGTTTAATAAATTTTTAGCAGACGAAGGACTACCAAAAACTATTGTAAATATAAAGCTAAAACTACTGCATAAAAAGGAGATGAAAATGAAACAAACAATTACAGAGCGTTGGCACTGTGCAGTTGCATAATGAAACTTTTCACAAATATTATTAATTCCAGGATACAAACATGGACAGAAAGTTATTGCATACTACCCGAAGCCCAATCAGGTTTTCGGAAAAACAGATCCACTGTAGATAACCTTTTTGTCATGAATGCTTTAGTACAAACTCAATTAACATCAAATAAGGAAGGCTTCTATGCGATATTTGTAAACTATGAAAAAGCTTTTGATTCGGTGCGCCACGAAATTCTTTGGCAAAAAATTTTTGATATAGGAATTAGTGGAAAACTCACTCGTTTATTAAAAAACATATACGAACAAGCTGAAATTACTCTAGAAATAAGAAATGAAACATTACAAACCATCCCAATTTCGAAAGGAGTACTGTAGGGAGAATGCACGAGTCCTCTATTATTTTCACTTTACATCTCAGACATAGAAAAATTTTTCCGAACAAAAGGATTAGAAGGAATCTATGTTAGTCATAAAACTGATATTTTAACCTTACAGTTCGCTGACGACATGGTTATCTTCGCCAGTTCGCCTGTATATATTACAAGAAAACTAAAAGAACTTGAAGAGTACAATGAAAAAATAAATCTGAAAATAAACTCAACTAAAACGAAAATTTTACACTTTCATCTTGGACGACCCCCCAAACAAAAAAGACACTACTACTGCCAAGGAGAAGAAATATTTTTAACAAACAAATATACATATTTAGGCATTACTTACATCTCCTCCGGATTATATAATACAAATACACATCTTTACCTGAACAAGACCAGTAAATCTTCAGGTGCTTTGAAAAATACGTTAAAAAAATCAAATCCCTATTGCTTTAATACTTTAACAAAATTATATAACTCAGTGGTTATTCCATCACTACTGTATATTTCAGAGATATGGGCCATTCATCAGCTTGATGCCATCCAAAAATGTCAAATGAATTTTTTCAAATCTTTCTGGAGCTGGGCTTCATCTACACCAGAGCTGGGCAAGTTACTTTTAAAATGTAACTAGTTACAGTTACAGTTACCTCCAAAAAAATGTAACTAAGTTACTTAAGTTCCAGTTACTTTGGCGAAAGAACTAAGTTATTTACTAGTTACTCATTAAAAGTAACTTAGTTACCGTGAGTTACTTTCTAACTACTTTTAATGGCGGGAATTGTAGACTTAGACTGTTGACTTAGTTATTGTGTAGTATACATATCAGGAAGTTTTTGCACTAACTACGTTAACCTAAATTTTAACGTTGTTGCTTGGCAACACCCAATCAGATTATTATTGTTAATGTTAACGGACCTACAGGGCCTTATTACCACCTAGGCCCACGAGGCCACGGCCTACGGCCCGCCTTGACAAGGGGCCCGCAGGGCCCGGTTGCTGTGATATTTTAAAAATTTATTAATTTATTTTTCAATTTTGATTTCTTATACCAAGATATAAAGAATCTACTTTCTTTCTAACATGACATGACCATTATAATGTATAAAACATGGAAACATTATTTCCTAGACTTATTAGTGGATAATGATTAATTTTTACTTTGACTAACTTAAGTTACATTCTAATACAGGAGTATTTCAGAATGTCCATTTCCGCATTTATCCTCTTTTGAGAAAACTTTTATCCTATATGCTCCGCTCATTGACCTTGATTTTCTCACTAAGTGTAGTGGGGGCAAGCTTAACAGAGTTTCCATTGCCGATGTTGGTGTGGTTGACATAGCTCCTGTAATCCCTAAGCATGCTAGCCTTTGTACCTTGCTGAGTGCATCTTGACAGGGCTTTATCTTTGTTCTTTGCCACCAGGCCAGGCTGGCGTATTCTATGACGGACTTGATCATTACTAAATAGATCCAGTACGTCATTGCTGGTGATAGTCCCCAGGTTTTTTCAAACATTCGCCGACAGGCCCACAAGGATCTGATGGCTTTGTTTGCTGTTTTTTCCACATGAGATTTGAATGTCAGTCTTTTATCTAGTGTTACTCCTAGATATTTGACTTCTTCTCCTATCATGATTTCTTTTCTATACAGATATAACTGTTTTAGTCCATCAAGTTTCCTCCTTCTTGTGAATGGTACAACTGTGGTTTTTGTCGGGTTTACAGACAATCCGTCTTTGTTGCACTACTTTTCAACAAAATTTAGGGCTCGTTGCATCAATTCTGATACCGTTCTCTCAAATTTGCCTGTGACCAGTATAGTTACATCGTCTGCGTAACCGATGGTTGTATATCCTGCCTCATTCAGTTCCCGTAGGAGTTCGTCCACAACGAGGCACTACAATAGGGGGGAAAGGACTCCGCCTTGCGGACATCCCCGCATGGCTTGCACCCTTACAGTCTGGTTGTTTGAGGAGGCATAAATTTCTCTTTTTTCCAGCATGTTAGAGATCCATCTACATACTGTAGGATATACTCCTTTCCTAACAGCTGCTTTATGTATCGATTGGAAGGAGGTGTTGTCAAACGCTCCCTCTATGTCCAAGAATGCTTCTAGAGCAACTTCTTTTCTATGCAGTATTTTGTCTGCTCGGCGAACGACTTCGCAGATTGCCATTTCGCACCATTTTCCTGACTGATAGGCATACTGATATTTATGCAGAGGAAGTTTCCTCAGCACAGTATCCCTTGTATGCCTCTCAATTAGTCTTTCCAGCAGTTTAAGGAGGAAAGATGTTAAGCTTATTGGCCGAAATGATTTCGCTTGGGTGTATGTATCTCGCCCAGGTTTGGGTATAAATACGACTTTGACTTGTCTCTACATTATTGGTATATATGCTAGTGCCAGACTGGCTCTAAACATTGTACACAATATGGGTGCCAAGTGATCTATTCCTTGCTGTAACATAGCAGGTACAATACCATCCTTTCCTGGAGATTTGAAGGGCAGAAACTTTCTAACTGCCCATTTAATTTTCTCTTGATTAACCATTTGTTTGGCAAGTGTCCAGCCATCCTTAGTGGTTCTAGTGTAGGATCCAACCAAGTTTTGCCGTTGTTCCCATCTAGTTTGCGTAAGACTTACTGATTGGAGAAAATGTGTCTGCAGTAAATGCTCCATTGTTTCTTTTTCCCCTTCAGTATACTCTCCCGTCGGTTTTTTGAGGGAGCCAAGCAGTCCCTCTTTTTTTTTAGTAGGGCTCTTTGGAGTCTAGCACCTTCTGGTATGTGTTCAAGTTCCTGGCAGTACTTCCTCTTTTAGCTTTCCTTATGGCTTTGTTATACTCGGTTAGTGACGTTCTATAAACGTCCCATTCTCCGGTTCGTTTTGCTCTGTTGAACATCTTTCGTGTTTCTGTTTTCAGACGGGACATTCCCTCGTGCCACCAAGGCACCTTTCTTGAGGTTCTTTTTTCCCGCTCTGGGCAACTGGCCTCGAAAGTTGCTTTTATCGCTTCACGGAGGTTATTTTCCATGAGCTCTAGTTCTGCTGGGTTTCCTGCTTTGGGAGGGCAGTTTTCCAGTTGAATTTTTAATTGTTCCCTGTAAAGGTTCCAGTTAGTTCTTTTCGGATCTCTGTACGGTACGGGAGATATGTCGTCTGATTCTACCTCGAATCGTATATATCTATGATCACAGAGCTAGTCTAATACATGCCAGTTTTTTACTGTGCCACTTGCGTACACAGTACCTATAGTTATGTCAATTACCTCCCTTCTTGTTCTAGTTACGAAGGTCGGTTCATTGCCTTTATTTGCTACTTCTAAATTATTCGCTAACAAATATTCAAGAAGGGACTCACCCCTTTTGTTGGTATCAGTGCTGCCCCAGAATAAATTCACACTAATCTAAAAATGAGGATTAGCTTAAACTTTTTTGTGAATCAGGCTGTAAATGTTTAAGCTGGTGTCTTAAATGGCAATAAACTTGGACCATATATACTTCCCAATAGGTTAAATGGTGACCAGTATTTGGAATTTTTGCGAATTATTCTGCCAGAATTATTAGAAGATGGTCGTAAACATGCATGGTTTCAGCATGATGGTGCTCCACCTCATTTTTCATGAAATGTGCGCCAGCATTTAAATACTAGCTACGAGAATAGGTGGATTGACTGTGGAGGTCCTGTATCATGGCCACCAAGATCACCTGACCTTAATCCTTTAGATATTTATCTGTGGGGTTATTTAAAGTCTTTGGTATATGGTAACCAAAACTCCCCTGAAACTGTTGAAGAATTGAGGATGCGGATTCAGAATTGTGTAGAAATTATTAAACTGCAAAATTATATGCACTTGACATGTAGTGTCTCACTAATTCAACGTAGTGCATTGTGTGTATCTGTGGGAGGTGATAATTTTGAATAATATATATGAGTTTGGTGTTTATTCTTGAATTGATTTTTATGGTTGTTTTCTTTTTTCATATTAATATTGTTACATGAAAATTCAGTCTCTAGTATTGTTCCTATTTATTAGTTTCATCCTTTTTTTTCTTTCAAAATAAAAATAGTTCTGCGAAATATTACATAATATTAATTTTTGCTATGGTTCATTGACCTTTCAAAATAAATTACGTTAGAAATAATTAAGATTTGATTACCCACAAACATTACGCAAATTAATTTCAATTATAAAAGTTGTGTTTTTATTTACAGAAGAAAGCAAATGCGCTGCCAGTGGTCCAGTATTATCAAAAATATTAGTATAATGAAAACTACTCTTAAATATGCGAATGTTTAAAAAAATCTTGCTGTTTCGTAATCTACTACTAATTAACCGTTAAATTTATTTTTTTCTTTTTATTACGAAAAAGTGAAGATTGCAAGATATGTAAGGACGTATATTATTTATCCCATTTTAACTTTATAATGAACTAACAACTTTAAGTAACTGTTTATCTACAAAAGAATTTAAAAAATATCAAATTTTGAAGCTTCGAGCTGTCAAGGTATAGTAGCTAACGCAAATACAAAATATAATAGTCGCTACTACCTCCAGCGTGGAAGACCACTCTGCTGCCACGCTTTTTAAAAATAGAACAAGAAACTCTTGAATTGTAAAAATATAAAAAGCACAAAATATGTAAAGGTCAAATTTATTTTTTTAGAAATATAACAACTGAACTCTAAAAAATATATCACTATCGTAACTTCGTTAACTTTCCTGGTCGGGAGGCCATGTAGCAATAGTCTAAATTATAGGTGAGACTGCTCTGTTTTGCCATGAATATTTTCTGTAAAGAATTTTTCGTTTCTGTTGATTACTTTATATGGTCCGTTGTAAGAGGGTTGCAAAGGTTTTTTAATGCCATCGAATCGACTGTATACATGACATGTTTTGAATAGGTCAGGGTGTAAATAGTATTTTTCATTTGATGGTTTAAGAGGAACCGCTTTTAATTTGGTCATATTATGTTTAAGATTTTGTAGAAAAAAAAATAGGTAAGTTTGTTTTTTAAATATTTTTTTCTAGGCATTTAACTGTCAATTCGCCTGGTAGACGTAAATTTGTGCCATAAACTAATTCTTCCGGGCTACAACCAAGCGTTTCTTTGAAAGCAGCCCGGAGACCTAGTAATACCATAGGTAAATTCTTATACCAATCATTAGGATTACTGCAAGATTTTAAGGAAGCTTTAAGTTGTCTGTGAAATCTTTCTACTAAACCGTTTGATTCAAGATGGCATGCTGTAGTTATGATTCTTTTTGCATTCAACTGTAATAAAAACTGTTTAAAAAATGTGATTCGAACTGTGCCCCTCTGTCAGTTGTAATTTGTATGGGCACTCCAAATCTAGAAATCTAACCATTCATAAAGGCATGTGTAATCGTTTCAACTTTAGTATCTTTGAGAGGTATAACTTCGGCCCAACGTGTAAAACGGTCTATACAGGTTAATAAATATGAATGACAATTTGATATAGGCAAGGGGCCCACCAAATCTAAATGAATCATTTCGGAACGCCTGAACGGTAAAGGAAAATTCCCTGTCGGTGAAGAAATGTGTATGGAGACCTTACAACATTGACATTTGTGATTTGTAAACTGAAGTATGTAATCTAAATGCCTGATATCTCTTGGTGAATAGGTGTCATTGCTTTTTCGAATCGAAAATGTCAAAGCTTTGTGATCTGATAAAATGTGACATTCTCGGCCTTCTAAGAAATATTGAAATTTTTTAATTGCAGAATAAATTGCTAGAAGATCCCTCCCGAAAGTACTATAGTTTTGTTCTGTGACAGAGAAACTTTTAGAAAAGAAAGCTAGGGGGTGCCAGGAATTTTTATGAAATTGTTGGAGTACAGCCCCCATACCTGTGTCTGACGCATCTACCATGATATTTGTTGCTGCTGAATGCATGGGAAATGTCAATTTCATAGTGTTTGCCAACACTACTTTCAAATCTTGAAATGATTCAATAGCTTTATTGTCTAAGATCAATTTTTTGGTGCTTTTAGAATTATTTTTGTCAATAAAATTGTTTAATGGCTGTGATATGATCGCACAATGTGTTATGAATCTATGGTAAAAATTTACAAGACCCGAAAATTCTCTTAACTGTTTTTGAGTGGTGAGTAAAGGAAAATATTGTATAGCTTTAATGTTGTCTGGTAAAGGTGTAAAACCTATTTTACTGATTTGGTGTCCTAAAAATTGTAATTCTTCCTAACCAAATAAACATTTTTATGGATTGATGAGAATGCCATAATGCTCAAGCTGAACAAATACCTGTCGCAAATGTATTAAATGCTCATTAGGTGTTTTACTAGCGATTAATAAATCATCCAAATAAGCAAAACAGAAATCTAAACCTCTAACTACTTCGCTAATAAAACGCTGGAACGTCTGTGCACTGTTTTTAAGGCCGAAAGACATAGCAACATATTCAAACAAACCAAATGGAGTTGTTATAGCGGTCTTTTCGATTGAACTCTCCTCCATTGGTATCTGGTAGTAAGCTTTAATTAAATCCATCTTAGAAAATATAGTAGCATCTTCAAGAATTGATGCAAAATCTTGTAAATGAGGTAACGGATATATGTCAGGAACAGTAATGAAATGTAAGGCACGATAATCGCCACAAGGGCGCCAGTCACCAGGTTCTTTTTTCCTGACCATATGCAAAGGAGATGACCACATGCTTTTAGATGGTCTAATGACACCTAAATTAAAAGATCATTAAATTCCTTTTTTGCTAAGACTGAACGTTCTGGTGACAATCTACGTGGCCTTGCGGAAACTAGTAAACCCGTAGTAACAATGCAATGTTTAATGTTATGTTTAACTTGTTGTTTAGCATTAAAAGAGTTGGTTAAAGATGGAAAATCAGACAGTAATTCTAAAAATTTATTTTGACAGGTGATAGTCTTGACAGGTGTAATGATTTGTGGAATTTTGACAGTGGAAATTTGTTTGTAATCAAAGTCTAACAGACGTTCGTTTTTGACATCTACCAGTAAATTAAAATGACGGAGAAAATCAGCGGCTAAAATTGGATGTTGAACTTCAGCTAAAATAAATGTCCAAGTGAATATTTTATTTAATGCAAAATCTAACTGTAATTTAATTGTACCATAAGTATCTGTAGATGTGTTATTAATAGCTTGCAATTTAAGTTTTTGTTTATTTTGCCTTTGTAAAATATTCGGAACAATGATACTCACCTCCGAACCTGTATCAACTAAAAGCGGTGACCTGAAGTTCTGTCAGTAAAGAAGAATAAACGAAGAGGAGAGATGCTTTTATTGCTAGAAATTAAAGGATTTTTATGAGTTCTAATTTTGTACAATATGACTGTCATTTTTATCAAAAATTCCAGGTAGTCTCCTATCAGGATTTCTCCAGTCGCAGGGTTCTAAACATCGTCGTGCTTTGGAGCTAAAGTTGTGATAATACCAATAATATGTACTTGACGTTGATGGCGAATTTCCACGATCTGCCACACTTTGTAAAAATTCTGTTTCGGATAAAAACAGAGTAATGCGGTATACGTCTATTTGGAAATAACTCTCTGTACCGTCTTATAGCAGCACGACTATTTTGTAATGTCTCGCCATAAACCATATGCTTATCTGCGTACTCTTGGTTGGTGAAGGTAAATGGCATTTTGAGAATATCAAAATAACAATATAAATTGTACGTCTATGCAAAAAAAACATTTAATGTCAGATTGACAATCAATATAAAGTTTTGAATTATGTCGTGATTGGTCATTTTTAAAGGCCTCTAGTTCTTGTAGAAAGTATGTTAAACAAAAATTATTGCCAGATTTACTATCTTTGGGGTTAGTTCTACCATTGGTTAAGCGTTGATCACTTACTTACATAACACCCTGTATTGTCAAAATACAGTGAATACAGACAACATCAGACTTTCTCACTTATGTATGCCAGATCACTTTAAAATTAAGAATAGCATCAAGTGATAAAGTGAAATTTTTTTCACTGTATATCACACTTCTTATGAAAAATGTACATATAGGGTCCGATTCTCAATTTTCACCTTTGAGATATGATATGAAATGATATAGTTATTTTCATAACAAGTTATGAAATATATCAAATATCATGCGAGTGTAAATTGACGCACGACGCGTAGCGGAGTGCAAGTCAATACACACGAGCTAAGATATTTGAATTTCATACAAGTTATGAACATTATTTTTTAGACGAGCATAAATAAATTTAACTTTTTTTTCAAAACTGATATTTAGGTTCAAACGTACTGACAGCTGACAAATGAATAATGTATACATATAGCCAGAAATAATGACATAGTAACCTAGCAACCGTGTCAACTATTACGATATGAAATATATCGTAACACTAATGTGATAAGTTCAACTTTCAGTGTTAGGATACTACGTTGATATGTCATACTTATTACAATGGTCGTCTAAAAAATTTATATCACATCACTTGTCACTATCTTGATATTATTTGTCAAAGTTCAACAAACACATGCACTAAATTCGTATTTTCTTGTTATGCACAACCAATATTATCAACATACGGTAAATGCACACAATATTACACTTTCTCACTTATTTATATCAGATCACTTTACAATAGAGAATATCTCCAAGTGATAAAGTGAAAAAATTCACTGTACATCACTTCGGTGAAAATTGAGAATTGGGCCCATAATCATAATTTGGGGAGAAATCAACGAAAACGAAGATTCGTATAACATTAAAACTAAAAACAAATGTAAACAGTTAAAAATCCTGGATTATGTATTTTTGTAAAATGGTGAAATTCTCACAGGGAAATATATGTAGTTGTAATTATTTTCTCACTGAAGTTTCGGCTATTATCAAAATTTATATTGCTGAAAGATCAGTTTACCATGTGCGACTCTCCGCTTTTGTAAACCAAGAGCCTGGGGCACAAATCGCGTGCAAAATTTTTGAGCCAAATAGATTTTTATCATATTGTAAATGTGATACAAAAATGAAAGTTATATTAATGAACAGGTTCATTTGTGCTTAAAATATTTTCATGTTATAAATCAGAAACTAACCCAGGGAGCACACACATATATGATATATATCTATCGAGGATAAATCACAGCACAATTCCATTGTGCTATGATTTCTCCTTGATAGTTATATATCATATATGTGTGTGTTTGCTGGGAAGGTATGTAGTAACAAAACAATATATCGTGCTGTTCAAAAATATTGTGCCAAAGATATGCATATTTCGAAACTACTATAATATTTGTTTAATCTTTTTCTACTTGTGACGTTTTACACTATATTTAATAGTTTTATCATTTCTTTTGATACAATCACTGCATCACACCGTCGATTGTTTTGTGGTACATTTTACCGTTCATTTTCTAAATGGTTCCATATGTCAGACTTGTTTTTCTTGTCCGATGCCTCTTTTTAACTTCTGCCGTAAATATTTTACTGGATTTAATCAGGAGATTAAGGTGGTTAGACAAGAATCAGGACTCTTGTTAACCTAAAAATTATTTTACTACTTTCAAAGTATGTTTATGATCGCTGTGGTGTTGAAAAACCTATCCCCGCGACATATTTTTCTTGGCATAAGGAAAAATATACTTTGCTAAAATATGTCTATAAATTTAAGAATTCATAAATCTCTTTATCTCGACCAATGGACATACAACATGAGAACATACACAATTTCCTCTACTATGCCAGTCTCTACGAATTTATTATCTAGAAATGTATCCTGTACTTGTAGGTCCCCGAAAATACTTCTTACCAACATTTCCAAAAAAATATCACATTTTGAAACATCCGACTTCATTCCAATATTGATATGTTTTACAGCATTTAGTCTCTCCTTTTTATTTCTTCTATTAACTAAAGGAATTTTTAACGCGTTCAATACGCCCTACTTCTTTAAAACTTCGAGATATAGTACTTCGGCTGACATTGGCAAGATTTTCTGTTCGAATTTCGTTCTGAATATTCATAGAAGTTTTCTTGGATCTGTTATAGATTTTATTTCAATTATTTTATATGCTCACTTTGTTAATTGACGGGGTCCGTCGTATCTTGGCTTGTCAGCTAATGATCTTGTTAAATTATTTTTGATAATAGTTCCGTTTGTTGTGTTTTTTTTTTTCTTGTCGAGAAAAGTTTATTACGGATTCTCGAAACTTAAAGTGGGTGTATTTTACCATTTCGTTAGACAATAACTTAAATTAATATTAAATTGATAATTTGATGACAAATATAAATAAAGTATATTAACTCTGAACAACAAGTAAGCTTGGCATTTTTGAACACGGTCATTTTTGTTTGTGCCATAAAATACAATGAAAATAAATTTTAAAACATGTCAACTATACTAATTATAATATAATTAACATTCCTAACAGTAGTATAATATATAAAACATATTATATTCTTTTATAACAGATGAAATTAGTTTGTCTAAAAACTTTTGACCCACTGTATATATACCTTCAACACCCTTATCATAGAAGGATGTGTTGACTACCCTCATCGAAATTAATAAAAACATAAGGATTGGTTACAGATAACATTAAGTTTTCGGCATTCAGTTGAAAATTACATACGTAAATTCATTTTAGTGGGGATTCAAGTTTCAAGATTTAGTTTTTATTCTGTACTGTTATTATTATGTTTATTGAAATATTAAAAATTTATCAGTGAGTGGAACGTGACAGTGGTGTGTGTAAAAGTTGGTGAAAACAGGTACACAAACATAAGTATAAATTGCTAAGCCGAAGGAGATACACATTTCCAAATGTAAGGACAGAAGCACTAGTAATACATATTCATAGAAAAATAAGTAAACAATTTATTATCTCAACACTTGAATTTGTAAATAAATAAAGTAATTATAATAACTATTAACTATTGATGCAAGATTCCTCATAGATACTAGGTAACAGAGAATACTACTTTCAACACTATTTTTACTACATGCTAGCAAATATCTTGTAACCGTAATTAGTGCAAAGAAATTAAAGTTAAATTTGTCAATGTTACAGGCGACAATGAATTTTGGAATACGAATACACTATGAAGCTCCTGAATTTTACGAAAAATGGAGCACTCAGGCTTTCTACTAGACTCACAAATAAACTTAGATGAACTCCTGAACTCGATCAACAAATGTAAGAAGAATAAATCACTCGAATTGATGGTAAAGGGCTTAGCAATAAATTTTATAAATTCTTCTCAGATTCTTGACTGCATTACTTACTTTATTCATGATGTGTGTAATAATGTTCTGGAAAATAGAAAAGGTACCCAATAGCTTGCCACGGAGATGAAAAAATCATGAAAATATAGAGAAAATAAATTGGTAAAATTTTCAGCCTTCTTTATACAGGTTTATCCCAACTTCACTTCTGGCTTAAAAAGCCTCTATGTGTACAATATTCAATGATTTCGACACAAACCACAATAAGTTATGAGAACAATAAATATACCGGGTGTCTATCTTTTTATGAAAATTTCCATATGGCTGTAAATTCTGCCCTTTTAATTTTAGAACTTACGTGTAAATACAAAAAATGATAAAAATTAAAAACAGCATCAAATGAACCTAAGTTTATTGAAATAATATGTTCTTATCATGAGATAAACGAAAGTAAAATAAAACAACAGTCTTTGAGCCTTTTAAAGAGTGCCAACAGAGAATTCAAATAGTCGTATTGTTTGACTTTGACAGATAAAGTTAATTAATTGATATTTAATTTTTTTAATTGTTCCATTGTGTTTTTTCTGCGATGGTAAATGTATCCATGGTTAATGACATATAAAATGAATTGAATAATATTTGGTGCTATTGCTCATAGCACTATGTAAATAGCTAAAGAAATATTAGTTTTACTTTGCCTCTTTTGCAATCGAATCGTATGTAAACAATAATTTTGGACGTGTTTCATGCTGTTTTTAATTACGAACATTTTTGCTATTTACACTTTTGTTCAATAATTAATATAAAAAAATTTACAGCCATATAAAAAATTTACCATTGTGTTTTCTATGGTGCACAAAAAAAGTAGAAACTAATATATTAATTATCAAATGGCATAGAAATCATCATACTAGGAGTAATAAATGCAGAAATTTTAAACTTTTTCTTATTAGTCCTATACATATGTACATATATGATTTTAAAAACCATTTTCATGAATCTAGATGTAATGGACTAAGTGTAGACATCCAAGACGACATAATGCTGGTAGGATATGCAGATGACATTGCAGGCAATCCTTTATTATTTTGCAGTTGATAACTAGAAAAAGTTAAAGATATTTTAGTTAGGTATATTAACTGAAGATCACGATTCTTATTATGAAGAAAAACAAAGTTTTATGATTTTCTAATGGCTGTAAGAAACAGCTTCCCAGATTTAGACACAGAGAAACAAATTCGTATGTTGGATACCTAGAATATTCTCGTCCGAAAAATATTAAGTCATAATTTCAGCAAACCTAAAATCTGCAATGACAACAAGCAAAATTAACTATGCTGTATAAAAGAAATCATCCTACTGGAAGGAATATGCAAAGCCAATAATGACCCTGTACATTATTATACATATAGATGATTATTAAAGCAGCAAATACTTCAAGAAACTCGAAACATCGCATTCACAACACATAAAAAACATACACTTGAGTTCAAAAATAGAACTTAAATATTAGAAATTAAGTGAGTAACAGGAGTCCCAATTAAGAACATTTTTTCCTGAAATGAATGCTACAAGTATATGAAAATTACTGTATCAATAATTATCAAATTAAGAAACGTCACCCAAAATAAAACATGAAAATCTGAAAATTATTTACATTATAACATCACTATAAATTAGATGCATAAAACAAATTACCTTTATAAAAAGTAATTGTTACATGGCGACCGTGGAAGAGTACTGTTCATGTATTATACAACAAGGCGTTTGAAAATTCTCAATAATACGAAACTTGGTGCCTAAAATACACCACGAGACAGAAGGCCGAGTGGTATTTCTAAAAGGCAAGTCACTGAGTATGTCGAGAATTTTCTATTTTCGAATTGTATATAGGTAAACTAGCGGGCCTATTCTAACTGGTTAAAAATTATAACCAATCAAGTATGTTGACATATAACAAAAAATTGGATTTTTAGTTGTCAAATCATCTATTGGACAGAATTTTTAACCAGTTGTTAAAAATTAACCATTGAGTTACAGAATAGGCCCATACATCACGAATAAAAAATAAATAAAAAGTAAACAGTAAATTTCTCGTAGGCATGTAGTCTAATTTCTTGAAACGTCAAACTGTACACCACATAACCTATCTTTTTAATATTGCAATGTAATATTGTAATATTATTTTATATTATATTGAAATGCTAGTATTTCTAAATAAACCGTAGTAGCAACAACGCAGTTTCTGGACTAAATGACTAAGTAAATGTTTACTTGTCAAATTTTTATTTTACTAAGGCTTTGTTGTCAAACAACAAATGCGTTGAATTATTTGTTGCGGTGAATTCGGTCAGTGTCATTTCAGATGTCTACTTAAATCACAAAAAGCATTATTTATCTCCTCGAAGTCAAAATACAGATTCATTTATGTAATAGGTACTGTATTTGAAAAAAAGATCGTACTCTATATTATGCTGTGTAAATAGAATTCAAAATGGCATTGACAACTTTGGGTACATATACTTCATTTCACGTAAGAAAATAGTAGTTGGCGCTTGAGAGCCGACCGTTTTTACATGCATTAAATAAATAATTTAAATTCGTGAAACCAAACTTTGTCAATATATCATAAAAAGAACGAGCCCTGAATATTAAAAATTGTATCAAAACATGGTTAAATATCACTTAATTTTGTCGATTTTATTTGATAATTGACAGGTGACAATTGAGATTTTTTTCGCTTTTGTGAACTAGGTTAGCATTCTGACCAATCAAAGGGCAGAATTTATATCCCTATCTAAACCAACGCTATTTTCTTACGTGAAATGAAGTATAGAATAAAACAACCAAACGCACTTGCAAGTGAATATACGAAGGTAGGAATATGTACCATGGTTACTTAATAATAACCGCTGTAATACGTGATAACTAAAAAAATCACGCGTACTAATTCGATTATAATTTAATGAATAATATAGTAAAAAAAATAAAGAATATTTGTTAAGCTTTCAATTATATTTTAATAATCCTCAAGACAATTAAATAGAGGTTAGCATCATTTATAATTTTAAAATAGTTATTAACATGTAGCTATATAGATGAAGCACATGTGTTTTTATAATAATTTTCAAATGTATGGGAAATATGTATTGAAATTTTATTACAGAAATTTTTATTAATTAATTAAATTAAATTACAATGTTATTAAAAAATTATTGCTACAAATGCAAACACCTGTATGGTAGAAATGATTAGGCAGACGACTTACGTCGTCAAAAATTGTCCCTAAAGTAATCACGTCATATACTACTACGATTACATGGGATACTAATTTATAAGGCGCGAGCAGTCATCTGACTTTGCTGGTCTTTCTTGACAAGCAGATATGGGGGCCCGTTACAGAATGACTGCTAGTAATTATGTACATAGATATTGAATGTTTTTTTCCCAAGTTTCATGATTTTCCAATTTCATGTGGTTTATTTAACTCGCTAAGTAAAATCCACTATCCTGGTGACACAGAAACCAAGTGAACTTAAAAAATCTTGAAATTTTGAAGAAAAATTTATTACATTTGTAAGTTATGAACATGATTAATAGTTGTCATTCTGACAAGGACCTCCATATCTGCATGTCAAGATTTGCTTATTTGCAGGGCATTTGTTGCTTTCTAAAAATTCATAATTTAGTTAAAGATTGATAGCAAATAAAATATTTAAAAAAAAAATACCTGTCGAGCGGCTTTCAACGGAAATAATGGCCTCCATTGAACAATTCCCGTTCGAAATAGCTCACGGCATTCATGGTTTGCTTCTGAGATTGCTTTGTTAAAGCTTTTGGGCATTACTATGAATGTATTTTAAGTATATTACTTATTAAAACAGACACGTAATACTGTAGCACAAGGCACAAATACTTAACGCAGAGAAAACTGACAACGTGACAACCAAGTGACAATAGTGACAGGATTCATATTTGATCGATATAAAATTTAATGTAAACATTTTCATGCCAGTGTATGTTATAAAAATCAACTACAATTATTTTAAATAATTTTATATTTCGTAAAAGAAATAGAGATTGACTGAAAATATTTGTAAATTTCATTAATATGTACATTTCCTAATACTAGTATATTTTTTTCGTCTGTATAGTTAAATAATTTGTACAAGTTATATCTCATTTTGTAAGGTTTTATTCAGGTCGATGACGTAAGTCTTCTGTCTTTTCATTTTCCCTTTAATAATAATTCAATAAACAAGAAATTCTTAAATTTAGAACGCGAAAGAAATATTGACAATAACAACGAAAGATGAAAAATCATCTCAGAATCATTATTTGTTTATATCAAAAATAAAAGAAATTCTTTATACATTATTTTAAACATGATGTAACAGACGTTTACGTAGGTACGAGTATATCAGCAAAATTAAGAAGTATTTTCAAAGTTCTACTTCAAAGTAGTATATCGTATTTTATTTATTTCGTCACATCCGCATTTATTTATAAAAATAGTTTATTTTCATGTGCTGTGTTAATTATATTAATGTTGCACATACATATACTCACAGCGGAAGCTTCTTTTGTATATTTAACAAATAAATAAAAAAATACGTAAAATTAACTCATATAAACAAAAATCGCAAATAGTATGCATTTCCATACCTCATGTATGTATGTGTACATAGAATCATTTATTTATGCAAAACCATATTGAAATTTTATTCAGCATTTCCATTGCAAATTTTATATATATATATATATATATATATATATATATATATATATATATATATATATATATATATATATGTGAAACAAAGACCGATATTTTTTTTTTTTTCAAAATGCTAATATCAGATTACTTCACGATCTCTACACCTTTTTAAGACAGTGCAAATTCGCAACTATTTTACACCTACAGAATTGGTCATTCACCTACAATAAACCAAATAAATATTCAAAATCTATTTGCAATATCAACAGCCTTACTCAAGATGGTCAATTCATGTATAAAGTGTAAACTCAACGTGAACCGAAGTAACCCCGGACTGGCTTGTGCGCGCTGTCAACAATACTATCACTACTCATGTACTTCAATCACATTAGCCGAAAAAAATGCTCTACAATCGATGAATCTATCTTGGACTTGTGCAGATTGCAAATCAGGTGCTTCACCATCACCATCGAAACATGATAATAACTCTATTCAACCGTCTATATCTGAACTTATAAACAGCATAAAAGGCTTAAAAACCTCAGTCGAATTTTGCTGCAATAAAATAGACGACTTGAAGAAAAATTAAATGCAATTCCGACAAAATCCACATAGTAGACAAACTAAAAACTGAATGTGACATCTTAAAATCTAAAGTCAATGATTTAGAGCAACGTTCGCGAATTAATAACATCGAAATCGTCGGCATCCTTGAAAAACAATCTGACAATCTCATTCAAATTGTTTCCGATCTAAGCAAAACTATTGATTATCCAATTAGTGAAAGTGATATAGATGCCTTACACCGCGTAGCATCGTTTAAGTATGATAAAAATAAACCAAGGTGGCGGTGTAATGATCTTAATTAAAAACGATATAAAATCATTAGTGCAGTGTTCGTGGTCCTCAACAGCGGAAGACTTATGGGTAACTATATCACAGTCCCATCTTAAAATACATGTGTGTTGTGCCTATATCCCACCCTCATCGAACGTAGAAATTTATGAAGAGCATTTCAATAAGATATCCTAACTAAGAACACAAAACCCTAATGACTACTTTTTAATTATTGGAGACTACAACCTCCCTCAGTTCAATTGGCTACCAAAACATAATTATTATGAACCATATACATGTAATCGAAATTTAATATACTCCGAATTTGTTAATTGCATTACTATAAATAGTTTGAATCAATATAAAGGAATTAAAAATGCAAATAACAAAATTTTGGACTTAATTGTAAGTTCTACTGATTATGAAGTAAGCCTAAGTGATGCCACCATTTCAAAAATTGATTCCCAACATCCACCTTTTGTGATATTATGTAAACTAAATATTTTTAAACAACTACCCTACAATAATGTTAAAATTCACAATTTTAACAAATGCTCATATGAGGACATAATACATAAACTTTCAATAATAAACTGGAAAAGTAAATTCTCAAATGACGACATCAATACTCGACATATTTTATAACATTTTAAATTGCATAATTAATGAATTTGTCCCCATCAAATCAATACAGAAAAATAGTTTATTCACAATCATTATAGTTTATACAGATTCCTAACCTTTTGGAGGTTGGAAAATACGTCATTCCTAACTTTAATGACAATCTGTTGGGTTGGAATAACAGATTTCACTTCCATCTCTTGGGTTGGAAATGTTTATGTAGGGGTTGCCTAGCAACATTGCCGTAGATCCCCATAATTAAGTAGGCTAAACAAATTTTAAGACAGCTGTCAAAATATTAATAAAATTAAAGGTTATAATTCATTGATTTATTTTGAAATTATTGCTTTAAAATGAGGATGATTGTGAATAAAATAGTATACATAACCTCGGTGGGAGTTTCATAACAGCCTCGCGCATTATCTCACCTCCAGGCTTCGCCTCTCGGTAATATACATAAGCCCTCGGCTATAATGAAACATCTCCCACCTCGGATGTAATATACTATTTCCTTTTTGGTACTCCAAATCATTAAAGAGACTAATTCAGGAAAAAAATAAATATCACAAGAAGTGGAAAACATACGGAATGCAATCAGATTACAATTCATTTTCATTATTAAGAAAAAGAATTAAATTAAATTAAAATAAGATTTTCGAACATTTATATGTAATACAGAAAACAATGTAAAAAATAATCCCAAATCTTTTTGGAGTTACACTAAAACTATTAGAAATAATAAAACTAGAATTCCAAATATCATTCGTTATAATGATTCATTCGCTGATTATTTTGAGTCAGAAAAAAATTTTCAAAATGTTAAATTATAAATTTAAGCTTAATATAAATAATTATTCTTTTTTATTACAACATTTCAATTGCTTACTTTGGAAAACAGACGAACTCAAAATGACATGATTTTTTGTATAAATTAATTAATAATGTAATACAGGCATCCTTACTTGCTTCATTGTTAAAATTCTCTACAAACTCAAAAACTAGATCAACTAATCTTTTTGTATTAGATAAAAATAATACCAACAATTATGATAATTCTCCGATAAATCGAATAATGTCAACCTACAATTCGACATTTATATGTTCAAAAAAGAGATAGTTAATGTATTATGATAAGTTTTTCAGTTATAACTTCACGCTTTCTAAGTAATGCACTGTGATATATGTATGTAAATTAAATCATAGGAACCTGTAATTGGTATGTTTGTATACAGTTGGTTTCTTTCTTATGTAAATAAATAAATAAATAAATCTTACATAAATAATACAAGATTTCAAACAATGTAGGTTTTTGTCTCATGATCGATTTGGATCAGTGCAAATAGAATCCTTAATCCACGCGACAATCATTGTAACTAATGTAACAAAGGCGGTGGCAACGGCGTTACTCCTTTGCAACCAGCACTACATATATCTGAGGCGTACAACTGTATAGATCGTACATCGTACCGTCAGACTGTGATTAATGACTGTGATATTGGGATTTTTACAACTACATACTAGAACGGTTGGTAAGTTCCAATCAAGGTATTTCAAATACAACTAGGAAATGCAGCATCTCAGCACTTTAATGCCTAGGGTTCTCATTAGAGATACAGGGAATCCCAATTAACCCGCCTTGCATGGGGATGTCGCGAACTTTAATAGATATAAAGACGATTAAATTATACAAAAGTTATTTTACAGAGCTCGAAAATATTAAACTTGCAAGTTTGAAGTAAAACTGTATTTTATTTGTATCGGTTTTGCACCTCTTTAGGACACTTATATATTAAGATATGTTTTAATTTTTATTATGTATCTTATATTGGAAAGTTACATCATTGAAAGATCATATTCGTTCCCACTTCGATGTTCTTATAAATCTATAAAAATATGATGTGGCCAGCACAGTTCATTGCAAATGATTCTATATATCCAGTAAAATTGTAACACATATTCTATTTTCTACAAATAAGCGAACTTTCGGTTGACTAATTATAACCAAAATCTAATCAGCTCTTCATATGGATGAAAAGAATGGGAATACGAAAGAATTATACAGGCAGATTCATTACAAAAATTAAATTCGGAATTAGTTAATTATTTTTTTTTTCTATTAGAGCTATTCACGAAACAGAATAAGGTTGGAGTTAAATTTGGTGTTAGTGCTAATTCTTCCAACGTCAAATTAGTTTTGCCACCTTACTTCTTGTCGCCACTATCATGTGCCTTGGAAGTCTGTAGTATCTACAAAAGATATTTCAAAAAGAATACAAATCATTTACAATGTAATAATAATTACGTATTAGTCAAGATATAGGATTATTAGAAACTGGATGAAAATGCATGCTAGTAAAATAGGATATATATATATATATAATAATAATAATAATGATATGTTTATTTGGCATAGTAAAAAGTGAATACATACATAGTACATGCCATAGTCAAATTTACAAATATAGATAAAAACCGAGATAAAAAAACATGAAAAAATATTAAAGTTACATATGTATATACATAAAATAAATATACAAAGAGTACTAAAATATATTTGTGGAAATAACTTTGGTCAAATTTTAAAATTTATAGTAGACACAATTAAAAAATTCATTGAGTGAGTAAAATGCATGTCTCAATAGCATAGTTTTTATACAGTGTTTGAATTTTGGTACAGGTAGATCTTTAACATGATCAGGTATTTTGTTGTACAGTTTGATGCAATTATATAAATAACATTTTTTAATCTTCTCATTTCTAAATTTTGGGATATTGTAATTTTTAATATTTCTAGTTTCATAATTATGACAGCACAGGTGTTGTGTGAATTTATTTGGGTTTAATTTAATATAGTTTAGACATTGTATTATATATATGGAGGGGAGAGTTAAAATTTTGAGTTTAATAAAAATTGGTTTGCAGTGCTCGCGAAACTCCTTATTGTCTATAATACGCACAACATACTTCTGTTGTTTAAAAAGTCTATCACAGTTTGTATCACTCACTATACCACAATATTGTCCCATAGTATAAAATGGATTGAAACAGTCCATGGTAAGCTAATATTAGAACACTTTGCTTCACTGAGTGCCGTAAATTGCGGAACAAAAATATGAATTTAGACAGTTTGCTTTCAGTAGTGGAGATATGTTGTAGCCACGATCTGTTACGGTCGATTTCGAGTCCGAGAACTTTTACGGAAGCGTTTGTATCTTGAGAACGGTGTTTATTGAAGATCAGCGTCTGAGTTTTATCATTTAATAAAAGCAAGTTGTTAGAATACCATTCTTTAGCTTTTTCTTGCATTTGAGCTGCATCGGTATCCTTTATGAAGAATGTCGTGTCATCAGCACAAAGAGTTATATCATCACAGGCGATAGAGTGAGGGAGATCATTTATATAAATGAGAAATAGTAAGGGTCCAAGTACTGATCCCTGAGCTACACTATGTTCAGTAGGTACTTAGCTGGAGCAACTTTTATTTAGCGCAACATACTGCTCACGATTTTGTAAAAACGATGAGATTAATTGGAGAGGAATACCCCTATTCCATAACGCTCCAGTTTATTAAATAGTACTTCATGGGAGATACAATCAAAAGCTTTAGTTAGATCGACAAGCATTAAAGCTGCTGTATAATTATTCTCTATGGAGTCGTATATATTTGACATTATGTGCAGTAGGGCGTAGATTGTCGATCTTCCTTCCCGGAATCCAAATTGGTTTTCAGAGAGGATATCATATTTATTGAAAAATGTTGTTAATCTAGATTTTAATATTTTTTCTATTATTTTTGAAAACCATGGTACAATAGCTATCGGGCGATAATTGTTCACATCTACAGGATCTCCTTTTTTGTATACTGGTGTGATTTTTGATATTTTTAGACAAGAGGGGAATACTCCTTGCATAAATATTTCATTAACTAAATGTAATAGAGGATAAAGTATAAATGAAGCTGCGATTTTGATAATTTTGGTAGATTGTTGTATGCGTCGGTGGATTGCGATCTGCTGAGTGCATTTATAGTAGTTAGTAATTCTTCTTGATCTACCGGATTAAGAAAAAAATAATTTGTGTTATACCTTATGTTTTCAAGGTCGAGTACGTTGCTAGGGCTAGTGATATTCTTATGGATTTCATTGGCAATGCTAGCAAAAATGTTGTTAAATTCTGTTGGGGATATATTCGATGTTTTTGTCAGTATATTTTTTCGGTTTAATGATCATTCACGCTGTTTTGCTTAAATTTTGACACTGTAGTAATTTTTCATTGTTGTTCATCTGGTGTAATTCCTGCAGTTTGCTGTTATATATTTTTGATTGTATTTTAATCGCATATTTATTGATAAATATATTTTTTTCTTAAATCATGTTTTTATTCCTTTCATTTATAGAATATATATTAATGACATATACATGAAGAATAACCCCCGCTTTCAGCGCGAATAAAGAAATGGTCAATTTCATTGGTGTCTCTAATATCAATATGTATAAACGAAAAAAAAATATTGTTTTGTAACCATGGGCTTTGGAATAATGTAAATGTTATTTTTTTCGATTTGTTTATATTTTGTTTATAATAATTACAAAAGTAAAAATGTTATCTCTTAGCATTAATATTTAAGAATTTAAATTTGGCATGTTCATTCAAAATGCAGATGTTATATAAAATACGCATAAATTTTTATTTAAAAATGATTAGTTTAATTTTATTACTTTTTTATTGTTTATGCGCATGAACGCATGCGCAATAAAAATTATTAAAATTACACTAATCAATTTAAAAAATTATTAATGTTTTATAGTAAAATTTCATTTTGAGTCAACATACCAAATGGGTCCATAAACCATAACAGAAAATTATAAAATGAACACTTTATTTTTAAAGTACTACTCAATAAAGAATGATTACGATAAAAATATTTTTTTCTAATAATTACTTTCTGATATATTTGAATTTATTTCCAGTGCCACAGATGACGTCACACTATTAGTATCTTTCTCGCGCAGCCTACTACAGAAACTGATGTGAGAAAGATAGCTATAGGTTTCTTTAAAAATCAAATGCTCCTATACAAAAAACAATTATGACTTTTTGATACCACGAATTGCTTCAAAATTAAATGAACTTTTATTGAATTTTTTTTAATGGTTATGGGCCCATTTCAGATGTAAGTTATTAATAGAAGCTGAGATCTAACACTTTTACTTTTTTAATTATAAACAAAATGTAAACAAATCGAAGAAAATAATGTTTAATTTATTCACAAAGCTAATGGTTACAAAATATTAAAATTTAATTTTTCTATTCATATTAATGAGGTTGAACATTTCTTCAAACGCGCTAAAAATGGAGGTCATTTTTCATACACCTTTACATCCCTTGAAATTTGGTATTTCAAGTTATACCTTCAAATAAAAGGTTAAATTAAATAAATGCTCGAAGGACCTAATGTAAATGTCCTTTTTATAATAAATGCTCGAAGGATCAGAATTCCAATTAGAATTCAATTAATGAATAATCAATATGAATATAGGTGTGGGAATAATATCACAAAGGAACCAGTAAATCAAGCACAGACTACTGACCTTATGTGACGGAACCAGCGTTGACTAGAAGGAGGTTTACAACACAGGAACAACGGGAAATGGATTTGAGCAGGAACCAGCGTAGACTGCACGGGAACAGCTAACAGGAACTGGCCTGCTTTGTACCTCCAAAAGGATTGAAGGAACAGGAACCAGGAACAGCTTATGAAAAACCAATCGCACAATTTAATTGGTCCAAAATTTATTAAACTCAATCGCTTTATAAAAGAAAGTCAATTTCTAAATGGATTCAGATTGAACGGCAGATAACTATTAGGAATATTCCACTTGAATTGAATTCTCGAAGTATTACAAGTAAGATTCACTGCAATAATTAAAGTCCCAACACTATTAACTCATATTGATTTGCCAAAACATAAGAAAATTTGATTAGAAAACGAATACATATTAACTGAAACTATTTAATGACAACGAACGAAGAATTTTGAATTGATATGAAAAATTACACAGAGCGCAATTCACAATACATGCTGATGCTTCAATGTTGTGGTGTAGTCTGCGA
Source organism: Ophonus ardosiacus (assembly GCA_943142095.1). Classification (NCBI taxonomy): domain Eukaryota; kingdom Metazoa; phylum Arthropoda; class Insecta; order Coleoptera; family Carabidae; genus Ophonus; species Ophonus ardosiacus. The sequence goes on along the minus strand of OW964834.1, from coordinate 22,381,415 downwards.
CCGCCGCCAACCCAGAAATTAGTAGCAGAGGAGTGTCTCGTGTTCTAGGAGAAATATCTCACACGAGTGTTTTGAAAATTTTATACAAGAATGATTATCAACCATACCATTTTCAACGTGTTCAAGGATTAATGCCTGCTGATCACCAAACTAGAACGATATTTTGTCAGTGGATTCTGCAACAACATGCTGCAAATTTTAATTTTACTTCACTTATAATATTTAGTGACGAAGCAATTTTCACATGTGATGGAGTCCATAATTTCCACAACATGCATTATTGGGCTCAAGAAAATCCACATGTTGTAGTAAGAAGTAGTTTGCAACACAGATTTTCATTAAATGTTTGGGCTGGTATCTTAAATGGAAATTTGCTTGGATCATACATACTGCCCAATAGATTAAATGGTGACCAGTATTTGGAATTCTTACAAAATGTTCTACCAGTATTATTAGAAGATGTTCCCTTACTCCATCGTCAACATGTATGACTTCAGCATGATCGTGCTCCACCTTATTTTCCAAGAAATATGCGGCAGCATTTAAATAATACCTATGGGAACAGGTGGATTGGCCGTGGAGGTCCTGTATCATGGCCACCAAGATCATCTGACCTCAATCCCTTAGATTTTTACCTGTGGGGTCATTTGAAGTCCTTGGTGTATGATAATCAAAACCCCCCTGAAACTGTTGAAGAATTGAGGATGCGGATTCAAAACTGTGCTGCAATTATTAAACAAGAAAATCATATGAACCTGGCATGTAGTGTCTCATTATAGTGCATTGTGTGTAGCTGTGGGAGGTGACAATTTTGAACAATATTTATGACTTTTGTGTTTATTCTTCAATTGATTTTTAAGGTAAGTTTTTTTCCTATTAATATTGTTACATGAAAAGTTTCTAGTATTCTTGCAATTTATCAGTTAATCCATTCTGTTTTTTTTTTCTTTAATAAAAATAATTCTGCGTAGTATTAATATTAATCTTTGATATGAGTTAATAGTGTTGGGACTTTAATTATTGCAGTGAATCTTACTTGTGATACTCCGAGAATTCAATTCAAGTGGTATATTCCTAATGGTTATCTGCCGTTCAATCTGAATCCATTTAGAAATTGACATTCTTTTATTAAGCGATTGAGTTTAATAAATTTTGGATCAATTAAATTGTGGGATTGGTTTTTCATAAGCTGTTCCCGGTTCCTGTTCGTTCAATTCTTTTGGAGGTACAAAGCAGCCCAGTTCCTGTTAGCTGTTCCCGTGCAGTCTACGCTGGTTCCTGCTCAAATCCATTTCCCGTTGTTCTTGTGTTGTAAACCTCCTTCGAGTCAACGCTGGTTCCCGTCACATAAGGTCAGTAGTCTGTACTTGATTTACTGGTTTCTTTGTGATATTATTCCCACGCCTATATTCATATTGATTATTCATTAATTGAATTCTAATTGGAATTCTGATCCTTCGAGCATTTATTATAAAAAGGACATTTACATTAGGTCCTTCGAGCATTTATTTAATTTAACCTTTTATTTGAAGGTATAACTTGAAATACCAAATTGTTTCAATTTTAAACCTGAAACACTTCGAGCCGGATTGTAAAATTTACATTTACATTTTATAAAAATTCGAAACATTGAGTCCTTTGAGCCGGATCCCACGACCGGAGATGGACGTTCAATTAAAAGCTATTAAATCCCTCGCAAAGGGTTATGAATCGCGTATAGTAAAAATATACGAATTGGCAAAAAAAATGTACTTCTACAGACTCACGCTTTAATGAAAGATTCTTAGATGAATCACAAGAAATTGATATATTAAGAGAGGAATTTAAAAATTGCCTCAATAAAAAGTAATGATCTTGAATTAGCAACCGATTCTAATTTTGAACATAATTTTGAAACTTTAATGACAATTGAAATGTATTATTCAAAAATAAAACGTACTCTCAATGAATTAATCTCAACTTCCCCCAAAGCCTCTAAATCTAATGCATATTTAATAAAGAAGATACTCCCAGCCATTGAACTACCCCATAGTGTTGCCAGAAGTCGAGACGAGACGAGACTTGGGGTCGGTCTCGTCTTGGTCTTGACTTAGTCTCGACTAGAGTGGTCTCTTCTTGGTCTTGTCGAGACGAGACTTGATGTCAGTCTCGTCTCGTCTCGAGTCTCGACAAGACTCTCGACTTTGCCTCCATTAACATTTTTTTTATAATCCCCTCTAATAGTACATAAAATTCTAAGAACAGCAGTACAATCGCGATTCAAAAATTCCAAATAATATTAGAGATATTTATTATTTTTTCTGAAAAATATCAACTTGATACTTGAGCTCTTGAAATAATTAATATGAAAATATACATACATACCGAGTGTTGTTTCTTGTTAATAAACATAAAATATATAATTTCAAATCCTTAGCTACAGCATGAATCACAGCAATGCATTTATATTATTAGCAATAGTTAAATAAGTATGTATATGTTTAAATGAAGCAATAAGTAAATGGACAAAAATCCCCAAAAAAAAAAAAAATTCTTTCGCCATTTTTTTTATATTTTTCTAAATAAATGTTAAATAAGTAGATAACTAAAACTTAACCTTTCGCGTATCCCCTAGTACGCGTACCACACTTATTTGAAAAACAAATAAATTATAATAAACTTGCTTAAATTTATAAAATTAGTAAAAAAAAATAGTAACTAAGAAACTTTAATAATAATAGTTGTACGGTTTAACGAATTATAAATAGAGTAACTTTCCAAAATCAGTCAGCTTTACTATAATCATAGAAACAGCTGATATATTCAAAAAATTGTAATTGACAGATGTCAGTGTCAAGTACAATATACATAATGATTGTTCGTGTTATAATTGTATTGGATTCATATTTTTTCCAAAGAACGTTCGGTATGGAATTTGTAAAAAATAGTATGTGTTCGTGTTATAATTTTATTGAATATATAGAATCTTTTCTAGGGAACTTTTGATGTGGGATTGGTACAAAATACATCAAATTGACGGAAGGTCTTATGCTAGCCACAACAGATTTTTTATGTACCTACTAAAACTTCTTTTACATGTTGTAAAAGGTAGAGTTAAAAATAAAATCAAGCCATGGAGTAAAAATGAATAGAATTTTTTGGAGATATCTAATAATTCTTCATATGGTATTTCTTTCTCAAGAGGTTCCTCTTTCCACTTATGAAACCATAATAATGATTCCTCATAAAAATTGTCTATGTTATGTTTCATTTAATTCTTTATCATACGTTTATACTTTTCTTTATTACATATTTTTATATTTTTAGGATGCAAAATTGTTAGATTGACTAAAGTATTGTATTCGGAAATATTTGGATTTGGGTTGGGCAAACCTACCTACTTTTATTACTAGCAAATGTCTAAAAGTGGTTGTTATTGTCTGGTAATATGCAGCATTTATAGCACCGTTGTAAAATTTATTGTTCCATTATTGGATTTTTACAAGAAAAGAAATGTTGTGTTATTTTTTACCCATTTTTTAAAAATTATATTATATTAGGGAATTGGAAAAACAGTTTGTTTTACACCTTTGTGCATACAAAGTTTTAAGAACATTATTAAAGAAGGGCTTGTACATTACGACTTTTATATTTCTATTTTCTTTAAGTAAACGTTGATTATTGTTTTCAATTTTTACAATGTATTTTAATTTTCTCAGGAGGCGCCCCCCCCCTGGCCCCCCTGTATACGCCCATGGGCACCGGGCGAGTGTACTTGCATTTTGCATGTGTTCTTACGAGAAATGCTTAATACCAGTTTCTTAGAATATCTGATACCAATTTTCCCAAATTGTTATACCTGTAACTACATATTTTAACAATGTCCCTTACATTTCACTTTGTTGAGATAAAGTTTTACTTTCATTATACATGTAAAAAATTAAAAGATACATAAACTTTTATCTTTTTTTTACTAAATGATACATGCGATAGATATTATTCATATGTTTCAATGGAAGAATTATTTAGGTGAATAAGAAGTACATCCGTTGAAAATGTAGAATATGGCTATTTTAAAACGGGAATTTCCCTAAGATCGTAAAATCTTTGTATGCATTTTCGCAAAATTCTAAGAATCACAATAGATTCTTTAAAAATAAAAGAAAAATAATGTATATTTGAAGGGAACGTTACTTTTGTTATAATATATTAATTTAATAAATAAAACTGAAGTACATTGCTAACTTGCAGAATGCACCACAGATGTAACTTTTGTGTGCTATTTGAAAATTGGAAATATTTTTGAAGATGAAGTCAGTATTTCATATACCCAATTGTACCAATATATTAATTGAGAATTAAACAAAAATTAAATTAAAATAACATGTGTAGTATAAAATAAAGGTTGATATTAATTTAATAAAAAATATTGCTGCATTAAAATAATATAAGAATTCTAAATTGATACTGTTTTCATTTCATCCCACTTACATTGTAATTTAAATTCATTTAAAACTTATATCTGGATTATTTAGATGAATAAGGAATACATCATATTTACATAAATTAATGTTTCTGGGACACAATTATGAAAGTAGAAAATTACAAAATTTGAAAAATTAATATCTCTCTTATTTATTCGAATTTTCAATCAGTATTTACAGCAATACTCTCAGTTTTTGAAGGACTTTTAGAATAGGCATATGTTTAAAAAAATACCTTTGATCTGAAGTCGAGAGTCTTGTCGAGACTCAAGACTTTCTCGACAAGACTTGATGCTAGTCTCGTCTCGTCTCGACTTTTCTAGTCGAGACCAAATGATGGTCTCGTCTCGACAAGACCAAGACGAGACGAGACCAAGACTGGTCTTGGTCTTGTGGCAACACTACTACCCCAGTTCAATGAAAAGGTAGAAAATTGGCCGATGTTTTATCAAGCGTTTAAATAAAACCTACACGAAAATAAAACACTCACAAATGAACAAAAAATAAGTTATTTAATTGGCAAATTAGTGGGGAATGCATTAAAAATAACAGGTGGAATTTTACCCACACCTGAAAATTACGAAATAATTTGGGATAATTTAATACACCAATATCAAGATGAAAGAGCTATGGCTAAACAATATCTTGAAAATATTTTCAACATTAAATTTAGCAATAAAAATCCGAATCATTTAATTTCATTTGTAAATAAATTTGCGGCTTCAGTAGAAGCCTTAAAGCAATTAAACATCCCTGACTAATTTGATTTTGTATTTCTAAATTGTGCTTCAAAAAGGGTAGATCCAGAAATAGTGCAATTATTCGATACAATACATCGCATAACTAAATTTCCTACCTGCAAGGAATTTTTTGAATTCGTACGAGATCAGTCAAAAATATTAGAACGTTCTTCATTCGCTAAAATTCAACGTAATTTGTCAGGCAAACAACGCACCTTTGTAACAGTAGATGACAAACACACATTTAAAAATTGCAAAACATGTATATTGTGTAATATTTCTGAACATTCTAATTTATATTTATGCAAAAAATTTAGAACCATGTCAGTACAAGACAGATATAACTTCATAAAATCTAAAAATGCTTGTTTTAATTGTTTATCTATTGCTCATACCATCAAAAATTGCAGTTCCAATAGGAACTATAATATATGTCACAAAAGACATAACACTCTTTTACACTTCGAATCATTGAAAAATTCTCAGGTACAAAAACCAGAGAAAAAGGAAACGGAAATTGTCTCCAAGTGTCACATAGCTTCATCAATAAATACTAATAATCATGTTCTGCTGTCAACTGCACAAGTTTATATAAAGGATAGAAATCATAAAAGAAAAACTATTAGATGTTTACTAGATAATGGCTCGCAAAACAATCTCATAACTAAAGATTGTTGTAAAAATTTAAATTTACGAATTACTCCACTGTCAAATTCCAATATAAAGGGAATTGGTATGACAAGCCATCCCGTGTATGGATATGTCAATTTTGAAATAGATTCCAGAATTTCTCCACACAAATATAATTTAACTGCATTAGTTGTAGATTGTATTACAGATAATTTACCTTCATGTAAATTAGATGCCACAAAAATATAATCTTTTGATTCCTTAATTCTAGCCGATAATAGTAGGAATATTGCGGGGAAAATAGAAGTAATTCTCGGAGCTCAAATATATCTATTTTTATTATTGTCCAATAAAATAGGGACTGCTCCAGTCGTCTATGAAACCACATTAGGTTATATATTAATCGGAGAAAACAAAACCCATTCGTTGCCATGTGAATCCTTCTCATCATTTTCTGCACTTGCACAAAATAATTTAGTGAATTGTTTGCATAAATTCTGGGAGAAACTACTAAAAGATTAAAGAATGGCAATTATTTAGTTAATTTACCTTTCGAAAAGACCCAACTCTCGTTTAATGGCTGAACATAGATTTTCCTTGCTAGAAAAAATGTTTAATAGCAATAATGATTTAAAAAGTCAATATAATGACATAATAAATGAATATATATAAAAGCGTTATTTGACAGAAGTCAAAACAAGCGATGAAGGTTATTTTATTCCTCATCATCTTATAATCCGCGAAGATAAATCTACAACAAAAGTAAGAATAGTTCTGGATGCTAGTGCAAAAACACAATCTGGATTATCCTTGACTGATTTGTTGCATTCTGGCCCTAATCTACAGAGAGACTTATTTAACTTACCATTGAATTTTAGGTTATTTTCAATAGCATTGACAGCTGACATAAAACAAATGTATTTACAGGTTTTAGTGTCACACATAGAAAATATCAAAAAAATATTGTACCGATTCAATAATTCAGAAGTGATTAGAACCTTTCAATTTAATTGTGTTTGTTTCGGCATGAAATCCAGTCCTTATTTAGCTATGAGAACTATTCGCCAGTTAGCCGAAGATGAAAGTAAAATTTATCCTGAAGGGACCAAAATAACCAAATCTGAATTATACATGGATGATTTAGCAATATCTGTATTAAATCCTGAAAAGGCTAAAACCTTAATAGTACAATTAATTAATCTGATGTCTGCCGGTGGATTTGATTTAGTAAAGTGGGCCAGTAATGACAAGTCAATCATTGACAATCTCCCAAATTCACATCAGGCATCTATAGATATGTCCAAGGGCGAAAAATTAAAAATATTAGGAATCTCTTGGACTCCAAATACTGACACTTTTGATTACAAAGGTTCAAATTTAAACATATAACACTGCACAAAAAGAATTATATTATCCACTGTTGCTAAACTGTTTGATATTCTTGGATTAGTCTCACCAGTTATACTATATGCTAAATTATTAATAAAAGAATTATGGATATCTGGCATAGATTGGGATGAAAATCCGTCTACAGAAATAACCTCAAAATTTTTTGAATTAATAGGGGAATTTTCTCATCTAGAAGCTTTAAATATCCCTAGACACATCATGGAAAACAGCAAAGTCAACTTAGTGGCATTCTGTGGTGCAAGTATGGTTGCCTATGGCTGTGTCATTTATTTACAAATAATAAATCAAACCACTATTACAACTAGATTATTACATGCCAAATCCAAGGTATCTCCAATGAAAACTGTAACATTAGCTATACTTGAATTATGTGCAGCTTTGCTTCTATCTAACTTAGTAAATCATGTTAAAAATTATATAACTGAAAAACATCCTTTAGAAAAAATATATGCCTTTTCCGATTCAATCATTGCATTATCTTGGATAAAATCTGCTCCACACCGATGGACAGTTTTTGTTAGTAATGGGAAGGAAAATCCAAGTGATTGTATATCCAGAGGAATGCTTCCAACTCAATTAATTAATTGCAAACTATGGTGAAACGGTCCAGATTGGTTACAATTAGAAAAAGAAAATTGGCCAATCAATCAAATTTCTCCTTTACCTATTGATCAATTGCCTGAAACTAACACAAAAACCTTTAATATAACAACACACATCGAAAATTATTCTATTCTCTATACATTAGCTAATAAATTATCATCTTGGTATAAATTATTAAGAATTACAAGTTATATTTTGAAATTTGGAAAATTATTATTTTTCAAAAAATACATAGCTGCATCAGATCTTTTAATAGCAGAAATTTACATTATAAGATCATTACAAGCAATACACTTTCATGAAATCATAACTCAATTAAAGAAAGGAAATAATTCATTAATTAAAGACAAACAAATATTAAAACTCGATCCATTTATAGATAAAAATGGAAAATTGAGAATAGGTGGGAGGTTAGCTCAATCCGAATTACCCTTTGAAATCAAACATCCAATTTTACTTCCTAAATCTGATCACACAGCAGAATTAATCATCGACCATTATCACAAGTTAAATTGTCATACAGGAACGGATGTGTTATTAGCTATGATTAGACAAAACTATTGGATTATATCAGGCAGAAGCGCTATAAAAAAGCAATTACATAAGTGCAACAAATGTTTTAAATTAAAACCTAAAATGGGAAATTTACCTAACTATAGAGTAATAGAATCAAAACCATTTATTCATACAGGAATTGATTATTCTGGCCCCATGAAATTTATAAGAACAAGACAAAGGGTTCAACAAGCAAGGAAAGCTTATATTTGCTTATTTATCTGTTTAACTATTATGGTGTTCATACAGAATTAGTAGCAGATTTAACTGTAGAATCATTCATAATGCATTTAAAAGATTTGTAGTCCGTAGAGGTACAATATCATATTTATACTCCGATAATAACACAACTTTTATTGGAGCCAAAAATAAATTTAATGAATTATATAATCTTGTACAGTCAGCTAAATTTAATACAATGTTCTCAAAGGAACTTGCAATAAAGGGAATAGAGTAGAAAATGATTCTACCTTATTCACCTAATTTTGGAGAAATTTGGGAAAGTGGAATAAAATATTGTAAAAAACACTTACTCCAAGTAATAGGCAACCAGTTACTCACTTATGAAGAATTATATTATATTTTTTTGCCAAAGGATATTATTATATTGCTATTTTCTTTCACATTTACTTTATGTCATCATAAACTAGAATTAACTCTCTCTTAAAAGAGATTTTCAATTTTTCATCTTGGCCCCCCGGTAGAATGTTTGGGAATAAAGTCACAGAGCGACTATATAGATCAAGTCGACTACTGACAGAGGAATATCGCCTTATAAAGAAGAAAAAAATAGCGTATTCCATGAACTGTAAATCATATAAAAACATATAGAAGCCTGTAAAAACAATTTAATCACAACAATATGAAGAGCCTAGTAATATAACAAAAAATAATATAAATAAACAAGAGTACAAATTTATCCTTTGACGCATCAGCATGTATTGTGAATTGCGGTCTGTCTAATTTTTCATATCAATTCAAAATTCTTCGTTCGTTGTCATTAAATAGTTTCAGTTAATATGTATTCGTTTTCTAATCAAATTTTCTTATGTTTTGGCAAATCAATATGAGTTAATAGTGTTGGGACTTTAATTATTGCAGTGAATCTTACTTGTAATACTTCGAGAATTCAATTCAAGTGGAATATTCCTAATGGTTATCTGCCGTTCAATCTGGATCCATTTAGAAATTGACAATCTTTTATTAAGCGATTGAGTTTAATAAATTTTAGACTAATTCAATTGTGGGATTAATTTTTCATAAGTAAGCTGTTCCTGGTTCCTGTTCCTTCAATCCTTTTGGAGGTACAAAGCTGCCCAGTTCCTGTTAGCTGTTCCCGTGCAGTCTACACTGGTTCCTGCTTAAATCCCTTTCCCGTTGTTCCTGTGTTGTAAACCTCCTTCGAGTCAACGCTGGTTCCCGTCACATAAGGTCAGTAGTCTGTGCTTCATTTACTGGTTCCTTTGTGATATTATTCCCACACCTATATTCATATTGATTGTTCATTAATTGAATTCTAATTGGAATTCTGGTCCTTCGAGCATTTATTATAAAAAGGACATTTACATTAGATCCTTCGAGCATTTATTTACTTTAACCTTTTATTTGAAGGTATTACTTGAAATACCAAATTGTTTCAATTTTAAACCCGAAACACTTCTAGCCGGATTGTAAAATTTACATTTACATTTGGTAAAAATTCGAAACAGAAGGTAACAAGGTACAGGTGCGGTAACGAAGAGAAAGTAGACGATTACTGGAAACCCGACGAAGAGAGTAGATGCAAACTATGTGGATAGGGATGTAAAATAATAGAATATTTTTTAAAGTTATGAGATGAACTAAAAGAAAATAGAAGAAACAGACAAGAAATCTTAGAATATTCGGGAAAAGGGTTAGGGCGGATGAAAGAAATAGAAAAAAGAAAGAAGACACTAAAATAGGAATATGAAATATACCCTCTATATTGTAAAGATATAAAATGTATAGTATTAAGCTGGAAAGCAAATGAAGATTATTTTTACTACTACTAATAGTAAATAGTGACAAATTTAAATTTTATATAATATCAAACATATTATCACACATCGTAAATTACTATATATCCTCATCCGATTCATAGGTAAAATAGTAATTTGACAGTTAACAAATATATATTCTATATTTCTTTTTGATAATTATATCCTGTACAAAGTGATTGGTACAATATTTACTCGCATTTGTATTTACATATTATGTACATAGCAATATAAAATCCTATATGTTATTAGCTTATATAAATACATGGAAGCTCACGCTAACGGTTCCATAACTTTTCTTTTAAAAATTGCAGCAATATTTTTGTATTCCGTGGACTCACAGGCCTCACCCGGCCACAATTGTTATATTACATATGACGGAATAGTATTAATAACTAGCTGACCCGCCTCGGCTTCGCACGGGTAAAGCTAGAATAACGATTAGCAATACGTGTACCAGTAATTTTTCACATTTACTTCGGAGACATCCACTGTGTAGGGAGCCGGCAACCTACCTCGCATCGTATATGTAACAGGCTCCGCCCACTGCCCACCCGATCCCCTCACCGCACCTAACAACGCCCTTTTCTAAACATGTCCCGGGTATTTTACTTATATACATATGATGCACGCTATCTCTCTGACAAATATCGAAAATCTGCTAAAGGTTAAAACTTAACTATAGATACAAAGATAAAAAATAATTGAAATCATCCCCTATTGTATCGCCTTGAGGGATAATTTTTCAAAAACGCTAAAACACTTTATTTCTTACCAAAAGCATAAATAAGAATTTTTATATGCCTAACTTGAGAAATGATGAGTTCTTCATACAAACTTCCATCCCCCATTTCACTTCCTTTAAGTTTTATTTTCGCGACAATAGGTAGCCTATGTCTTTCTCCAAAGTCCAATTTATCTCTATACCAAAATTCATCAAAATTGGTTCAGCGGAAGAAATGATGGGTTCTCCATACAAACTTTCAACCCCTATTTACCCGTTCAAGTTTCACTTTTGCGACAAAAAGTAACTTATGTCCTTCTCCAAGGTCCAATTTATCTCTATACCAAAATTCATCAAATTTGGTTCAGCGGAAGAATTGATGGGTTCTCCATACGAACTTTCATCCCTAATTTCACCCCTTTGTTTTATTTTTGCGACAAAAGGTAGCCTTTGCCCTTCTCCAAAGTCCAATCTATCTCTATACCAAAATTCATCAAAATTGGTTCAGCGGAAGAAATGATGGGTTCTCCATACAAACTTTCATCCCCTATTTCACCCCTTCAAGTTTTATTTTCGCGACAAAAGGTAGCCTATGACCTTCTCCAAGATCCAATCTATCTCTATACCAAAATTCATCAAAATTGGTTTAGTGGAAGAAACGATGGGTTCTCCATACAAATTTTCATCCCCTGTTTCACCCCTTCAAATTATATTTTCGCGACAACGGGTAACCTATGTCCTTCTCCAAGGTCCTATCTTCTCTGTACCAAAATTCATCAAAATTGGTTCAGCGGTTTAGGCGTGAAAACGTAACAGACCAGAAAGACAGACAGACAGACAGGGTTACTTTGGCATTTATTATATTAATATAGATAGACGTGTTAAATTCTATTGCTTGCATAGTACACCTTTTTCTAAAGTGATATATTTTTACCATGGCTTCAACCCGAGCTCTCACCACGATTCTGCAAGACACGGTAACATCGTTGTTAACTAACAAAGATACTAAAATTATGATTGCCGAAGATCTAGCCAAAGAGCGTTTAGAACTTTTGAAAAAAGCATCATTAAAATATAGTAATAGAAAAGTGTGGTCCCGTGATGGTGTTATCTTTGCCATCAAACTTTTAAACACAATTGGTATTGATTCTTAATTACATTTTTATTGCAAACTTTGTATACATTCTTATTCATTTATTACTAGTGGTAGTGACTATTTCATATTTTATCAAATTACTAATATTTTTTGTCTAAAGTATACAGTGTGTCCCATTTAGAGGTGCCACCATTGGGATCTCGAGAACTATAAGAGATACGATGTCGGTTAAATGGAACTTTTTATGCGCCTTTGGGAGGCCATCTCAGATGTGCTTTTATTTATCAAAAAATTATCATAGGGCACTAGATAATGACGAAAAACTGAATATTGTTGATTTTTTCTTTTTCAAATAACTTCTAAACTATTAATAATTGAGAAAAAAGTTTCAAACATAAAAGATAGATATTTTTATTTACTAACCAGTGGCGTACGGAATAATTTTTTATATCCGTAAAGTTTTGAGATATAACACAAACTTATATTTTTTTAAATGGAACTCATATCTGATTTTAGTCTCAAAAAAAATAAATATTTTTTTCTCTTTTCAACGATGTAAGGGTTATTATGTTTTATATTTGTTTTGCCTTCGAAATTATTATTTTTTCCTTATTTTGTATTAAATTTACAATTATTTTGAAAATATTGGTAGATTTCTATTTGGAAATACTCCTTGTATTTAAATAATTTATTTCGTTAGAAAATTTTGCTCAAAATTCGTATCAAATTAATTTTTATAATATTTTGTATCAGGTCGCCCTTGGCTCATCATAGTGTAATTCGTAATTATGAGTCTAGAATGAAAATATTAAGTAATAAAGGCATAAAACAAATTATTTTGATCAAATACAATATAATTAATAAAAATAATAATGTTTTTTTGGAAAATAATAAGAAAATTCAGGAAAATAAGGAGAAAAATTAAATTTTAGGAGCAAAACAAATATAAAACATAATAACCCTTACATCATTGAAAAGAGAAAAAATTATTGATTTTTTTTTTACTAAAATCAGATATGGGTTCCATTTAAAAAAATATAAGTTTGTGTTATATCTCGAAAATTTACGGATATAAAAATTTATTTCGTACGCCACTGGTTAGTTAATAAAAAAATCTAACTTTTATATTTGAAATGTTTTTCTCAATTACTAAAAGTTTAGAAGTTATTTGAGAAAGAAAAAATCAACAATATTCAGTTTTTCGTCATTATCTAGTGCCCTATGAGAATTTTTGGAAAAACAAAAGCACATCTGAGATGGCCTTCCAAAGGCGCACAAAAAGTTCTATTTAACCGACATTGTATCTCTTATAGTTCTCGAGATCCCAATGGTGGCACTTCTAAATGGGACACACTGTAGATAATTTTTGTTATTGGTATCTATTGTAAATTTACCTTTATATTTAACAGCTGATTTTATCTTCACCTTTTATAAATAATTCTTCTAGTAGTGAATCGTAACTTAATTTATACGTCGACAGCTCAAAGTTATTTATTATTTTGCAAGTTGAATCCTTCATTTCTGCAAAATTGTACACTGTAAATTTCTTCAATCACTTTCTTTATAGATCATTTGTTTTTATTCGTATAATTTTATATCATGAATATTTATTACCAAAATGTAAGAGGGTTGAATACAAAAACTGACATATTTTATAATAATTGCTGTTCATCTACTTATGGTTTAATATGCTTAACTAAAACTTGGCTGAATTACAGTTTAATTAATGCTGAACTGTTTCCATCACACTACAACATTTACAGATCTGACAGAGAAATATCCAGATATGGTACAAATAGAGGTGGTCGTGTTCTTTGTGCTATAAGTAATAAACTCAAGTCTTTTCCTGTGAAGCTTACGCTTCACCCCTATCAACTAGTGATCTTATTTGTGTTCAAGTTTTCAATACTCCAACTTCATTCGTTTATATTATTGTTGTATACTGTCCATTTCCTATTTCTGCTCTTCAGTTACAGTATTTATTTAAATCTTTTGAATCTTATCATTCTTTAATACATAAATTCACAATCCTAGGAGATTTTAACATGAATAAATTGGTAGAGCTTACTAATCCTTGTTATCGTGACAATATTCTAAATCAATATGAAAACTTTATTGTAAACTCCTCTGGTAAAATTCTCGATCTAGTTATATAAAATATTCCTTGTACTGTAACTTATAATCTTGATCCTTTACTCAACGAAGATCAATATCATCCCACTATAACTATAATCCCATCAATTTCATGTTCACCTGATCTAAACTTTTCTACCTTTAACTTAAATTCTGAATCATACCATTTTCGTCGAGGCAATTTTGAGTTATTGTATGTTCTGTTTCAAAATGTTAACTGTGATACTGTTTATGCTTGTGATGATGTAAACATAGCATTTAATAAATTTTACGAGATATTGCATAATATCATGGATTCTTGCATCCCTCGTGTAAAACCTAAAGCATCATCTTGGTTTACTAGTGCAATCATCAGTAACATTAAACTTCAAAGTAAACATCATAAATTATTTAAACAAACTAAGGATCTCTTACACTTGCAGGAATTTAAACGTTTACATTAAGAAAGACATACAAACTGAAGAATCAAGATATTTAATGAATGTTGAAAACTCAATTTCACAAGACCCTAACAAACAATGGTCAAATATAAATATAAAAAAGCGTTCTTCAAGATATAAGCAATTGAATGGTAAGAAATTTGATTCTACATCTAGTATAGTACAGGGCTTTGCTGATTTCTTTGCAAGTGTATATTCTAATGATGAGGTTGGTGATTTAGTGGTGGATGGAACCATTGGCAGTATTATTAATATATCACATTTAAGTGAAAATGATATTTCAAATGCAATTCAAAAACTAAAACTATCACGTAATCCTGGGCCTGATAACATACCAGCTTATATCATAAAAGGATGTAATGAATTAAATATCCCGCCACTATACTTTCTATTTAATTTATATTTAAATAAGAAAACATTTCCATCTTGTTTAAAAACAAATTGTATATGTCCTATTCATAAATCTGTTGACACACCAGATATATCGAATTATCGGCCTATTGCAATTCTTTCTAAAATCGCAAAAATGTTTGAGTCAATTATTTATACATAAATTTATTTTTCTGTAAGTAATACGGTATCCATTCACCAACATGGTTTTGTTAGTGGAAGATACTGCCACTAATTTAATTAACTTCACAGAAAATACACTTGGGTCGTTACGTTAACACTCAGATCCACGTTGTCTATACAGATTTCTCAAAAGCCTTCGACCGAATTAATCATAAAGTTCTCTTGCACAAATTGTCCTTTAACTTCCACTTTTCTAATAACCTTCTTGAACTTTTGTCTTCGTACCTCTGTGATCGTGAATTGTATGTACACTATAACAACTATAAATCCCGCCCTTATTTTGCTACGTCTGGTACACCACAAGGGTCAAATTTAGGTCCATTGTTATTTATACTTTTCATTAATGACATTGTCGATTCAGTCAAGCACTCTCAAATATTACTTTATGCAGGTGATTTGAAAATATTTAAAATTGTCAATTCATTACATGATTGTAAATTAATACAGGAGG
This sequence comes from Ophonus ardosiacus, assembly GCA_943142095.1. Classification (NCBI taxonomy): domain Eukaryota; kingdom Metazoa; phylum Arthropoda; class Insecta; order Coleoptera; family Carabidae; genus Ophonus; species Ophonus ardosiacus. The sequence goes on along the minus strand of OW964834.1, from coordinate 22,365,579 downwards.
ATATTAACAATTTATTTGCCTGGACCCAAGCATCTAAATTATTTTTCAATTACAGCAATGCAAAATTATTAGCTACTTCGTGAAAAAGTATGTTTACAGCTATTAGTATAAAATAAATGACTCACATAAATTTGATTGTTACATCTTCTTTTAAGACATCGGGATTTTTAATAAGTAACTCACGTTGTTTTTGCAGAATTAAAACTCTAAATATATATATATATATATATATATATATATATATATATATATATATACAGTGTGAACACTGAAAACCGAGACATAGGCGTTTACCATGGGAAAACAGTTTTTTTCAAATATTATCTGTCCCGCAAGAGTATAGTGGGAGTTTTTGATATGGTTAGAAAGATTATTTAATTTGGCATCGAAGAGTATCTAAATACTCCTAATTTAATGCCTTATTATTGAAATATTTACGAAAGTATAATCCTACTTGACAGTTATTACTTATAATTTACTAAAAACAGTAATCATGGAAACGTATTCGGTAGCTGACTTGGTTAAATCAAGGCTCCATGATAATTTTTCACTAGTTCAAATCCCTCTCGGTTCAAGTTAAATTTTTTATTATTTTTATATTTATTTTGTACAATGTATTATTAAATAAATTACAAAATTAAAACAAATAATTTTTGGTACATCAAGTATTTTATTGACTGAATGTACAAGAAGTGAAACAAATATGTAAATTTAAGCCAAATAAATAATTAAGTTTAGTTTTATGTTCGTCATTAACGCAACCGGTTTTTTCAAATTTTAAAATGATTCATCTAGTTCGTTCATGGGATGCAATTTGTCTATCAGTATATCCTAGCAAAAAAGTCTCGAATTTCTCGTAAACTCATCCCTTGATTGTAAAATTTAATTATACTATTTTTTTCTTCTAATGAAAAATCCATTGGAAAAATGACAATAAAAGTCTAACACAGGACAAACCTGTGTGAGAGTTTATTTATTATTGATTACTTTTTGTTTTTTGCTTAATACTATTAAGAGTGATATAACAAAGAAATAGTATAGTAAATTCAAGAAAATACTTGACGTACCAAAAAGTTATTTGTTTTAATTTGGTAATTTATTTAATAATACATTGTACAAAATAAATATAAAAATAATAAAAATATTAACTTGAACCGGGACTAGTGAAAAATTATCATGGAGCCTTGATTTAACCAAGTCAGCTACCGAATACGTTTCCATGATTACTGTTTTTAGTAAATTATAAGTAATAACTGTCAAGTAGGATTATACTTTCGTAAATATTTCAATAATAAGGCATTAAATGAGGAGTATTTAGATACTCTTCGATTCCAAATTAAATAATCTTTCTAACCATATCAAAAACTCCCACTATACTCTTGCGGGACAGATAATATTTGAAAAAAACTGTTTTCCCATGGTAAACGCCTATGTCTCGATTTTCAGTGTTCACACTGTATATATTGCATATATCAGGTCTAAACTTGAATACTATCAAAGAGTATATATATATTACTATATTATATTTACTACTATATTATATCTATACTCTTTGATACTATTCTCAAGTTTGGAATCCTATATATGATAAATACATATCCTATATAGAGACAGTGCAAAAGAAATTTACAAAATTCTGTTATTATAAAGCCCATCGCCATTATCCTTCATTTAATTATAACAATTCTGATTTATTAACATAATTCAATATATGTAAATTATGAAACACAACTACTCTTAGGAATGCTGACTAAGGGTAAAGTTATAAACTTTCCACAAGGTAAAGTGTAAGATAGATAGTCGTAGAATAGTTAGTCTTAAGGCAGCTCTCAACCTGAAATCACGCTTGTATAACTCTGTAATCATAATAATTATAACAATAAACTTTTTTAAAACTATAATAAAAAGTTTAATAATATAATTGGCGCAGTCGCTGTAGGATAGCCAACAATAAGTTTGTAACAGTGAAAAACACAAAAGTTACTCATCTCATTGTCATATTTTTATATGATAATTGGCTATTCAGAACAAAGTGCAACGTTCGTCGTACATAAGGCTATATCAATAAGACCTTACTCATCAGTCAATTTTACGGCAAAACAGTGCCCATCAGAGGACTATTCATACGTCCCATCAGAGGACTATTCATACGTCCCATCAGACCACTGTCGCTGTTCAATCGCTTCTTCTTGCTGTCCAATCGACTACAAGAACACAGACTTCAAGCTTCAAGAACTTCACATCTCGTCTACTCCTGTCTACGAGAAGCAGTTCGAAAACCCACCAGAAGACTCCTTAGGCTCCTTGCAATGAAAACCGTAGCTATAAGCTTCTTCTTGTAAGTAAAACTTTATGTTACTCTCTAGTAAATACTAGTAATAAAGAGTACGAGCACACACCTTGTGTCGCAATCATATAATATTTATGTCAGATTCTGAAAACGAAGAATTTGTAAATATCGCTCAAAATAATATTAGGCGAATTATATTAAACCCATCAAGATTAAATATATTAAACAACATGACTTCTTTACAAGATATTAAAAACTATGTTGAAATGATCCCAACATACGAAGGGGACATAACAACCCTTAATAATTTCATCGAAACTGTAGATGAAACATATATTATTCTTAATACATTACAATTGTCAGCAGCACAAAAAGTGTTCGCTTTTAACTTAGTGAAAAATAGATTAATAAATAATGCGAAAAAGATTGTTTCACAAAAAAAGTTCACAAATTGGGAAGACTTAAAACTATTTCTAAATTCTAATTTCTCAGATAAAACAACACCTGAGACATTATTGCTAGAATTATTTGAAATTAAGTATAAACAAAACACAGAAATTACATTAAAAATAATGTTAGAGAAATACGAATTATACAAGTCAAAAATACTTGCAAAAAGTTATAACTTAGAACAAAAAAATGCCATTCTTCAGGAGAATCAAAAAGCAATCGTAAATAAATTTATATCATTGTTACCACCCATAATAAAAGGATCTTTCATTGTGAAACAACCTACGACATTAGAACAATGTGAATCGTTACTGAAAAACGAATTTAGCTATGCCAACTCTTTACATAACAGCCCACTAACACGAAACGATCAAAAACAAAATGCTAGCACTTCAAAAAATTTCACTTTTAACCCAGCACCTCAAAAATTTCCCGGACAACATTTTCCTTCAAACCCAGTCGATATTCACAAACAGCCAACTCCAGGCCCTAATAGATTTAAAAGACAAAATTTAGTAAACAGCTTTGCAACACGCAAATTTCAACCTCAACCAATGTCATTACAAACACGAAATACACAACCAATGACTACATTAACAATTAAACAAAATTATAGTAACGAAATTGAAAACGAAAATACTGAAGTTGACGAACAAACTACCGATGAATACGAGGAAGAAAATTACGACAATAATAACACCGATTCTTTTTTAGAGGATCCAGAAATAACAGAACAAAATATGTGATGACCTCCAAACTAAAATCCATTCCTTTAATAAGATTTAAAGATTATTTTATACTGATTGATTCAGGTTCCGATATAAACTTAATTTCCCCAAATATTGTTAAACAAAGAAATTTCAAAATGATTCAGAAACCAATTACATTCAAAACAGCTCAAGGAAAAGTAAAATGTAAAAACTGCGTTGAAATTAAAGTCCTAAATAAAACTTTCGAATTTTTCGTACACGATTTTCATAAAGAAAGTAATATTTTATTTGGCGTAAAAATATTAGAACACTGTAATGCCTTAATGGATTTTAAAAATAAAGTTATAACACTCGGGAATAGAAAATTCAAATTACTATCTTCACAAACATTAAATAACTCATTCGTACAATTTAGACATGAACACCTCACTTATGACCAAAAAGAAAAAGTACAAAATTTATTAGATAAATATTCAGATTTATTTCCAAAACCGGACGAAGAACTATCCGCTACAAATGTTACTACCCATAAAATACGTACAACAGATGACACACCAGTTTTTCAAAAAAATTACAGACTCCCACAAATTTACGAGAAAGATATCGAGGAACACGTACAAAATTTATTAAAAACTAAAGTAATTCAAAAGTCAAAAAGTCCATATAATTCTCCTATATGGATAGTGCCAAAAAAAACGGACGCATCAGGGAAACGTAAAACAAGACTAGTGATAGACTTTCGAAAATTAAACCAAAAAACGATTGAAGATAAATTTCCTTTGCCCAACATCGACACACTTTTAGACCATATCGGTAAACCAAAATATTTCACATTAGATTTGCATTCCGGCTTTCATCAGATATTACTGGACGAAAATGACAGAGAAAAAACAGCTTTTTCTACACCCTCTGGACATTACGAATACGTTCGCATGCCATTCGGATTAATCAATGCACCCGCAACATTTCAAAGAATGATAAACGAAGTACTTTCAGAATTTATTAACAAAATTTGTCTCGTTTACATGGACGATATAATTATATTCGGAAACACATTAGAAGAACATTTACAAAACATAGAGAAAATCTTTTCAAAATTACAAGAAGCAAATCTCAAAATACAATTAGATAAGTCAGAATTTCTAAAAACTGAAACAGAATATTTAGGATTTATATTATCACAAGAAGGTCTTAAACCGAATAAAAACAAAATTGAGGCAATAGAGAAAATAATGATCCCCAAAACAGTAAAAGAAATAAAATCTTTTTTAGGTAAACTCTCTTGGTACAGACGTTTTATTCCAAATTTCTCGAAACTCACCAAACCTTTTACAGAGTGTCTAAGAAAGAATAAACAAATAGACATAACTAACAAAGAATACCAGAACTCGTTTAAAACCGCAAAAGAATTAATAAGTAACCCACCAATTTTAGAGTTTCCTGATTTCTCAAAAAAAATTATTCTCACTACAGATGCGTCTGACTTTGCAATGGGTTCAGTAATTTCACAAGTTATAAATGGACAAGAAAAAACAGTCGCATATGCTTCAAAAACATTTAATTCGGCAGAACAAAATTATAGTACAATAGAAAAAGAATTAAAATCAATAATTTGGTCTATAAATAACTTCAGAACATATTTAATTGGTAGAAAATTTACGATCCGTACCGATCATAAACCCCTTACGTGGTTATTTTCCATGAAAAACGCAAATCAAAAACTCATGCGATGGAAGATAGAACTTGGTGAATATAATTTTGACATTGAATATTTACCAGGAAAAACAAACAAAATTGCAGACTTTTTATCAAGACAAAGAGATAAATTCAAAATTATGAAAAAATCAGGCGACGTAACAAACACTGATATTTTCGCACATTGCATATCAAAAGATTTAAAATTTTCAAAAGGACTTGCCAGACAAATAGATTTAAAATTTAATAGTAAAAATTATTGTGAAAAAAACATCAACAATAAAAATATTATAATTCAGAATATAGAAAACAAAACAATTTTCCACTTAATTACAAAAGATATTTATTTAGAAAACGTAAACAGAAAATATTTCAAAAGAACACTTACCGAATTACGCGATTACTTAATAAAGAACGACATATACGAAATTAATATTCCTTACCTATCATGCGGATTAGATAAATTAGAAAAATCAGAATTAATAAAAATTTTAGAACAAATTTTCGATAACACCCAAATTCAGATAAACTTGTATGAACTACCACAAAATTTTATCTTAGAAACCGACAAAATAGATCAAATAGTAAACGAAACATTAAATACCAACGATGACAGAGATGAACAACAAAGTTTAGCTGCAAATAAATCAGATTCAGATAATACAATTCACAGCTCAAATGAGAACCCAATTAATGGATTAAAATTTGTAGACAACCGAATAAACACAGCAAAAAATCAAATCATATTTCATTTTTCTGATAAACCATTTGATATAGAAGTAAAAAAATTATTTGATCATCAAAAACAAAGACTCATAGTAAACATCAATATAAACGAAAAAGATTTAATAAAATGTAATAAATTTGTAGAAGATGTCGAAAGCGAAGAAAAACAGACACAAATAATTTTTGATAATCATAACGGCTATTTAAATCATAGAGGTATAATGGCAACTTATCATGATCTCAAAGAAAAATTCTTTTGGCCCAATATGCTTAAAGATATTACAGAAATTATTAATCAATGTAGAATATGCAAAGAAAATAAATATGATCGACATCCTATACAACTAAATGATAATCTAACTCCTACACCAAAAACCCCTTTCGAAATTATAAATATAGATCTTCTTACATTAAATAAAGAATACTTCATCACTATATTTGACCAATTTTCCAAATTCGGATTAATTCACCCTACCTTTAATAAAACCGGAAAAGAAACAATGTTAATAATCGAAGAATTCATAAAAACTTATAAAAAACCAAATATTATTATCGCTGATCAAGGCCCAGAATTTAATAACGCTTTAGTAAAAAATTATTGTAATAATCACGATATAAAATTACACTTAATTAGCATAGCAAATCCAAAATCAAATGCTGTAGAGAGATTTCACTCTGTATTAATAGAACATCTTCGGATATTACATTCAAAAAATAAAAATAAAGACTTACAACATAATATAAATAAAGCAATCACAGCATACAACAATACCAAACACTCGATAACAAAAATGACTCCTTGCGAAATACTTTTCGGACAAAATGAACAAAACAAATATTTTCAAAACCAAAGATCCGAAGAAGAAGTAATAAATGACTATTTTATCAACAAAGTAGAAACAAATAAAATAATAAATAAAATAATAGATAAAGATAAAACAAAGAGGACAAAAGAAAACGAATTACCTTTAAAATTACCGGAAAAAGTTTATGTTAAACAAAACAATAGACTAATGCATAAATATAAAAAACCTATATTTAAAAAGGTTACAGTAGAAAATTATAACCCCATATTAGGAACAGTTGAAATAAAAAATAAAAGACATATTCGAAAATTCAAATTAGATAAAATCAAATTCTGATTCCAGGGCCTTAACCACCGCACAACTTGTGGACATTTCAAATAACAATGGATTCCTTTTATTCGAAATAGGTGATTGTAAATTAAAAGAAGGAGAAATAATACATTACTTCAATTACAATATTACCCCGCTTTATAATGAATATTCAAAATTAAACAATATTACAATTAATACTATAAAACAAACACAGAATAGTTATCATCTTAAAGAACAAAGTAAAGCACTATCTTATTTTCTTGATGACTTGACACAACAAATTCAAAAACTCTTTAACAAAAGAACGAAACGAGCCTTAATAAATGGACTAGGTAATATAATTAAATCAATTTGTAACTTAGATCAAAGCGACGCGGAAAAATATGACAATTTAATAGAACAATTAAAAGATAACCAAAAGATTCTCCAAAATCAAAACGAACAAATAATAAAAAACGAAAAACATTTAACAGATAAATTTAATTCAAAACTAGAACAAATAAAGTTAAACGAAAACAAATTATCAGAATATCTCCAGGTTATAATAAATACTTTAAATAAAGAACAAACATGGCAAAGTTTAATCGATGCAGAAGTAAAAATTAATAAATTGTTAATAATCATTCAAAACTTGTCAGAATTTTGTAAACATTTAGAACTAATGTTAGTAATTTGTTCATTAAATAAATTAGACACTGCTATCATCAATCACGACGATTTAATTCAAATCACAGGCAATAAAGATATCTGGTTACAAGTAGATAAGATAACCACATATTGTAGACTCGAGAACGAACAAATCCACATGTTGATAATAGAACCAGAACTTTCACAAAACTCCTATCCTCTTTATCAGTTATATCCAATTCCTTTTATCCATCATAAAAAATTATACGAATTAACAGAACCACCGACACATTACATAAAAAAACAGAATAAAAACATACTAATAGAAAAATTCAGTAAAGAATCTAACAATATGAATTATTGTCAAACAAAAGGTATAGAAGTTAATAATTGTATTCATAATATAGTATTAAGGGAAAATAATGATGACTGTGAAATAATTGAAAAATACACAAAAAACACTGTAATACAAATTCCAAATACCGATAATATTATAATCACTTCCCCAGTTAACCAAGAATTAGAAATAAATTGTAGAAACAAAAATATAAAGAAAAATTTTCAAGGAATCTTTAGTCTTATTAACGATGGAAATTGTAAAGTAAATCAATGGACATTTCATGGAATTTCAACAGCTTATAAAGAATTAGAATTAAGTAATGTTCAACTCCAAAATTTTGATACAAAAATAAATAAAATCAATTTAAAACCATTAAAAGAATTAAACATTTCATTCCCACAATTACAAAAAATAAAAGAGATCCATAATTACGGAAGTAACACTCATCATTATTACATAATTTACATTATACTTGTTGTAATAATATTCACTATAATTATAAAAATCCTGTATCAATATTATAAGAATCGTAAATCTAAGCAAGTAAGAAATAATATAGAATTAAATGATTTAGAGAGAATAACCGAAAATTTGTAAAACTTGTGTAAAGTTTAAACTTGTCGGGGAGGAATTATGAAACACAACTACTCTTAGGAATGCTGACTAAGGGTAAAGTTATAAACTTTCCACAAGGTAAAGTGTAAGATAGATAGTCGTAGAATAGTTAGTCTTAAGGCAGCTCTCAACCTGAAATCACGCTTGTATAATTCTGTAATCATAATAATTATAACAATAAACTTTTTTAAAACTATAATAAAAAGTTTAATAATATAATTTGTATACCTTAGAAATACGTCGGAAAATACAGTCATGTACTTATTTATACAAAATTTCTTACGGAATAATCGATGATGGTTTTTCTCTTGAAAGTTTATCCATACATACACTCCGTCAGATTACTAGAAAACATATAACTTTTTACTGTCCTCCAGCACGTACGAATTATGAAACGAAATTACCTATTAGACAAATGATGAGTATTTACAATTGTACATCATCTTACAGTGAATTTTTTTGTGACTCACTAATGAAAAACAAACGAGCATTACAAATTTTTTTTGTAAGATAAAATCAGCCTTTATTACTGTAATGTATAATGTTTTTGGTATTTTAATTACGTCTATGTTCAAAATGTATTACACGTTATTGATTTTTTATTAATGTTTGTTAACTTTCATGTAATCGTCCTATAATTGGGATATTTTCCTGTTGGATAGATTTTCAAATAAATAAATAAATACATATTTTATTGTTTTCTCTTACAGATACTGAAATTTTGTTTAGAATTCAGTATATAAATTCTATTATATGTATCTACATTAATTTATTTAGTTTATTGTTAATTATTCATCTAAGCAAAAGTTTCTTTAAATTAAACGACTCGTGGTGTAGTAGTATAATTATTTACAACATCTTTGTAGACATTCTTTAAAATTTGGTGAAAATTTTCTTTATTAATTTGGGAAAAATTTAAATCTCTTAAGTAGTGATTTCTGTTAGGTGCATATATGACATTTAACGAGAAAATGAAAGGTTTTCAGACGTGCGCAAATTGCAAATGTGACATTATACTAGACTCTATTTATTGTGATTGAAATATAGATTTACTACTTTAAAATTAGCCATCCGTAATTATGTTATGATGCGTAGCTTATGTATATTTGGTTAAATACTGGCCTATTTCAAAGTCTGATTTTATATTTCTTTAATAGTTTTAATAAGAAGATGTGGTCGATTTATTAATATCTTTTTCAAATAATGGGACTCGAAATTTGTCGATGTCCTCATTTAATATATGTTTTTTAATATTTTTGTTTTTCCATACATTTTCCTAATTCATATAAAGGGTTTTTATTTGCGTACACCAGTTATATTCAGCTTTGTTGTTTTCAGAGTTATCTAGGTGTCTTAAGCGATTGTATTTGCTGATTGTATAAAATTTTAGTGGTTCTACATTTGCAAAATTTTTGACCATCACCTTAGAGTAGGTACGTTTCCATACAGGATGTATCAAGTTAATAGAACAGTTCATTTTATTAATGTAAATGAAAAGTTGTACAAAAAGGTGATTAAAATATTTTGTAAGATATATGAGGATATATCAAGTTAATAGAACAGTGCATTTTATTAATGTAAATGAAAAGTTGTACAATAAAGTGATTAAGATATTTTGTAAGATATATGAGCGGGACACATTTTGGCATAACCACTATTATTAAAACCAGTGACACTTAACTACTTAATCAATATATATATATATATATATATATATATATATATATATATATATATATTTAATGGCATTATTAATTTTTATTTTCTTCAGAATTCAACAATTAAATAATATCATACCCTTACATTGCAAAAAAATTGATAAAAATGATTTCTAATTTAGTATTTCATTTCTATTCAAAATATTTTGAGTAGGCTAAGTAAATATTCTACTATTAAAAGAAAAAAAAATTATCTGTCATTTTCTTGTCATTGTTACAAATTATTAAATTTTTTTATTTAATTTTGACGTTTTAAACTGTCATTATTAACTCCATAGCAACAACTATAAGTAACACTTTTTTCACATGTGAATTAAATTTTTTTTTTAAATCGCTCTCACAAAAATTTAACTCACTCTGCAACAAATAATGCATTTAAAATAACATCAGGTACGAAAATAACACCATATTATTTATCAGCCATTTTCATTATTTTTCACGGCACAAATGACAGACAATAAAGCATTTTAAATACATGACTTGACATCTATCAGCCCTGTCGATCAGCGACGATTGTCATACTCAGCCTACTAACTGACCAGTTTTTATTTTGTCAAAATTAAATATTGTAATGGTTTTTATTACTATTTCGTCCAAATTGAATAATAAATATTTACACATCAAGTGAGCTAAGGTAATGTTTAATCATGAGAAGAAAGTTTAGCTTTTGTTAATTTCTTCGAATATTAATGATTTTATTGTTTGAACTAAAAGTGCTCAGGAAGTGCTTTTTGTTTCTATTATTATTTTAAAAATGCGTCGTTAGTACAAAAGATAAAAATAATTTAATTTGGGGGTGTCATCTTAACGATAGCACTCTCATCATTGAATTTTAATGATTTTATTGTTTGATCTAAAAGTGCTCAGAGAGTGCTTTTTGTTTCTATTATTAAACAATGCTTCGCCAGTAGATAAGATAAAAAGAATTTAATTTGGGGATGCCCCAAAATCTAAATCTTAATAAAATTAAACCAAAAGATAATAAATCAGAACTTTCATTCTGTGTAAAAGTTTGCATTTTTAAATATGTATTTATTTAATATGAGTTCTGAAATATTCGTTACTTATGTATCTATAATTTTTTACACAACTTTAAGAATGCATTTCCTAGGAACAGTGGCGGGAATTTTAAATTATACGTTTGTAAAACGAATGTTTATTTCAATAACCTCTACTCTTATATGAATTAACATTTTCAATATTACCTACAAAAAAATTATTTATTTGTATAATAATTCGTATCTCACTTCTGTCAATTCAGGGCTATGTAGATAAGTTTAATGGGGTACTTTCTCATATTATTATTAGTATTTTTTTCTAATAATGCTTAAAAATATAACAGTATTAGAGAAAATGATACTTTTCTTTGTTCGCTTTGTTCTTTTTCGTAATGTTCAACTCTTGCCCATGAAGTTGGTGCGCATGGAAACGTTCAAATTTCGCCCCTATCTAAATTCTTTATTCGACTCACACAAGAAAATACACATGGTTTGAAGAATGAAATATATTCTGTCTATTCATTAGTCTCAATGATCAATACAAAAAAGAAATAACTTTTACTTTTGATATAATATGAGTTGTTGTACTTGTTTTTGTTATTTCAAAAAATATGTCATTGTATCCCCTGAAGAAGGCACCAGTTTATGGTGCCGAAACGTTGGGTTAAAATAATAAATTACAGAACTTAAACTAAAAAAAAGGTAGTATTTTTCCAATTAATAATATGTAGTCATATTTTTGCATTATAGTACGACCAAGCAGTATGTGCCCCTGGCCTTGACTTGGAAGGCACGCGCTGGCGTAAATACTCAACCAATAACATTTGAGAATTATGCCTCGAACGCGTAAGTACATACAGAATAAAAGTACACGTGTAGTGAATTATAATTATGCAGAAGGTATAATATGTATATAATAAATGACATTTAAAGAAATGTTTTTGTATTTTATTTATGTTCTAATAACTAAATCCTTTCATACATGAACCGATAAAATTTGTATAGAAAACATCTGTCTCCGAATGTACTCTTAATGATAGACCACGCCTCCCAAGTCGAGGCCAGGGGCACATATCGCACACTATACTCCGTTCATGTTTCCGCTCCGCTCAATTTTATAGTACGATTTACGTAAAAAAAATTAGCGTTGTTTAGATGGGGAAATTAAAACTGTCTTGTGATTAGTCTAAATTTAAACCAATATCACTATAAAAAAAATTACCCTAAGCTTTGACGTTTTCAGGAGTAGATATTCACAACGGTGACAAAATTTATTATTCTGTAATTCAATATACATTTTTGATAATTATGCGTGTGGAATCAATCTGCCATTTTTTACGTAAATCGGACTATAGTAACGTGCAAATTCATGAAGTTGATGCGTTTCAAAACGTGGAAGTACCCAATTGGCGCGCGCTTTTTAATTTAAACAGTACATTCCCAAGAACAATTTATAATGAAAAATTCACATCATATGAAAAAAAAAAACAATCAAACTTTGCAGTCATTATCATTCAATATTTCTCATAAATATAAGATTTTTCATTCATTATTTTACTAATAAAGTTATGCAGAATTATCTACGACCTTACTTATGATAGTTCCACGACCAAGCAAAATGAATTATTTAATACAGGGTGTTTCTATACCTCTGCACGAAACTTTAATGACATATAATTTGATATACTGATTATAGAACAAAAAGAATGCCTAGCGAAGATTTTTACTGCCACTGGTTTAATAGTATATTTAATTATTTATAATTTTGTTACTAATCAAATAGAAGTATAAACACTGCCTACAAATAATCATTTATTATTTAAGTATTATGTCTAATACCTTATTGCGTAATGATTTTTAAACAAATATTTTTTTTTATTGAGTACCTAGTTTGATTTCGTGTAAGGTATTGAAAAGGTATGGTGTTGTGGGAGAAATTTGAGAAAAATGTATAACAACAGTGAATTAGTGGATGTTATTAGTGTATCAAAAAGCAGCACAACAAAATTCATTGCATCGGGCGTGTGTGTGTGAGTTTGATACAATATCCTGCATTTTGTATGGCTGCAGGAGGAAATAATTTTGAACAATTTTTGTAACAATGACTTGTTGCAGTTTATTCTAATGTGAAATTAAAAAATTGATATCCTCAATTTTATTTTTTCCTTGATCTACCGAAACAATCAAAATATTCACTTGTTCCTGAAAATTATGTAATACCTTTAATTTGATTAGTTCGGTTCATTACTAATATAATTATAAATATTTAAATGTACTATCAAACCAGTGGCACTAAAAATGTTCGCAACGAATACACTGCCCTTATTTTTGCGAATTAAAAAACACCCTTTATAAATGATGATCTGATTTGGAGATTTTATATTTTCTAACAAAGTATTCTCTTAGGTTTTAAATAAATCAAAAATATTTTTATGTAGATGAATTAAGCGGCATCTATTTTTAATATTAATCAATGCAGATTCTTTAAAATGACCTGATTCCCTTAAACCAGGTATGCAGTTTATACAGGTAGTTTTTTCAACAATTTTTTGCATAAAAATTCCGTCATGTAATGGAATAGCACAATTTCGGACTGATAATAGTCGACTTTTCTAACAAAGTTTTTTCTTTGGATGCAGAAAAAATTGTAACTTTGCACTTATTTGATTAAATGACCCATTTTAATAATAAAAAAAAATGTTAAATTAACACAAATTTTCAAAAACACGTCCAACACACATAACACACTATACAAAACTAGGCCCGCTTCCCTCACTCTTTCTCTAACATCTGGGAAACAGAAAGGCTTCGTACTTTGCTAGTACAGCGTAAATATGAAGTTGCCAGAGCGTGGTTGGAACCTACATTTCTAAGCAGTTCCCGAACTAGTGAGCATGCGCATTTCACTCAAAAGCGTTTGAACTCTGTAGTTCTGAAATTCGAAATTCTCAGGACTATCATTTCGGCTTTCGAACAGGCTAGAACTTCGAATTCAAATTCTCGTAGAACGGTTCTACCAGTTCGAGCAATGGAGCAAGTATTTCAAATTTTAACCATGTGCAGTGAAGTTTTAAGATTCTCTTTGACGGTTACAAGGCTATACAGAAATAATAGGTTTATTCATTTTTTTATTATTAATAATTATTTTGCTTAAGGAAAATTTTATAATTATATATTGTCTGATATTGTTAATGTTAAATATTTTTATTAGAAAATAATTTACCCAGTGGCGTAAGTATGCCAATGCAGCCAATGCGGTGCATTGGGGCCCCCGTCACTAAAGGGCCCATTTACTGAATCTATGTTAAATTTGTCCTTAAATTTAATAATTTATATTTGATAAATAACTAATATTAATATAATACTATGAAATATTTAAATTTTATACAATACCCATTATTTCAATTCAACACCAATATATTTTTAATATATTACAATAACGCAATTATTTATATTTGATAAATAACTAATATTAATATAATAATAATAATATATCATCACGGCATATTACCCATTTCTGGGTGTGCCAATCTGCTTTATCGCAGATATCGGTAATGATGATGACATATTTGTACCGTGCGGGCGCTTACCAGGCGTCACCTCACGGGCACTCATTGCTGACGTGGAGAGTGCACCACAGGGGTCACTTTTGTGCCATTTAAAATTCGAAATATTTGGCGTCGGTCGGGATCGAACCCGGTACCCCCAGGTTCGCGACCAGACACTCAGGCACGAGGCCACGGGACCCCATAAATAATAATAATAATAATAATAATATTAATATAATACTACGAAATATTTAAATTTTATACAATACCCATTATTTCAATTCAACACCAATATAGTTTTAATATATTACAATAACGCACTTAACAGTTTAAGGTGAAAACACTATTAGGCAGTTTGCGAACCTTACTTATATATACCGTAAAGTGGAATACAGTTGGATGCTCAGTTCGCGAGATTTATTTTGTTCAAATCGAAATTTAAATAATTGGTAATACATAGAAACATCATTTTCTGAGTTGTTATGATAATCCTAAAGATTGATGTATGTTGATAAAGTTGCGTAGGATCAAAGTAATAAATTGTTTAAAAATGGTTTTTAAGCATTTTTATTACACAAATGTCAGGACGTTTCGATGCAGTCTTGCATTACCAGCTTTAGCTTTTTTTTTGTGCTGGTGGTGTTGACTTGTAATTTTTATAGTGTTCATATCCGAAAGATCTGAAGTTGATGAAGAAGTCTTGTTGGATGTATGACATCAATATCAGATCTTATTTCGGAAAGGAACACTACAAAAATTTACAATAATTCAACACCCCCGGCACAAAAAAGCTAATCGAAGCGTCCTCAAATTTGTGTAATAAAATAGCTATTTATGTATTAAGGGCGAAATGATATAGATTTTGGCCCGTGGTGCAAGATTGAAGCCCGACGCGTAGCGGAGGGTTACAATGCACCTAGGGCCAAAATATATATCGCCCGTAACACATACCACATTTTTTGCACATCCGGAGTAGTGTTGCTTCATCACCGTGATCAAAGTAAAACGATGTTCAAATCAAATTTAGATCATAGTAGTCTATTTGACATATGTACGTTGTCACGGATAACAATGAAAACAAGCAAGTTAATGATAGATGTAATTATTTTAACTGGGCAGGAAAAGCTCTAGGGCGAAAATGACTACTTTTTCGCCCTCGGTTGAAAAAGAGTGTCATTTCGCCCTTAAAATAATGTTATTTGTCCGACTTTCACGCCCGGATGTGCAAAAATACATTTTCTGAGTTGTACATCACATTACATTATACGTAATCAAGGTTCGCAAACTGACTATTATAAAATAACGCAAAAAAAAGATCCAAGAAATGTACTCAAATGATCTAGCTGTATCTCTGCCAATGCAATTGCTGCTATGTGTTAAATATTTAAAGAGCGAAATTAAAAAACTACAGACAATTAGTGAGTTGCCTGAACTAGACATGATTAAGTACTATGATATAAATGCCAGTATTTCTGAAGTATATTCTCTATTTATTTTGTATTTAACAATATCCACTGCAGAACGTTTGTTTTCCAAATTAAAAATTATCTGCGAAATGCAATTGGCCATCAACGTGTCTCTTCGTTAGCACTTTTAAGTATAGAAGAAAACTCCTTTTCTTCTCAACCAATACAAGGAACTTTTCTTTTTTATTTTGGAAGGGGGGGATTTATTGGGGACCCCAAATAAAATTTCGCATTGGGGCCTTTTTTGTCTAGTTACGCCACTGAATTTACACGAAAAGCTACAAGATTGTAAGACGTCCATCTGAATCATTAAAATATCCAAAATATTGTCTTCCTCTCATTCACTTCGATTTTGTTGTGTATGCGTTATACTCCTTTTGAGGAGTATGCCCAATTATTATTAGGCACATTGAAAATTTTAAATATAATATTTATACTTAATTTATTTAATTATATGTATATTTTCTTCTTGATCGCATATTTTAAAACAATTTTCGGTTATTAAAACAAATGTACGTGACAAATTATAGAGTACCGTACCCCAAATTTAAACCAATATGAGCGTTCGACACTATTCAAGAGAGAACAGTTCTGAATTCGCTGTCTTAGATGTCATGCACAGAACTCCTAATAGGCTATTCCACAGTAATCAAAAATAGTAAAAGTTTATTGAAAATAAGAATGATAATAGTTAAAGTATAAGGAAAACCATATTTCTTTTATTATAAATTATTCCTTCTAGAAGACAAGGGGAGTTTTGCTTTTGATGATGCAGGACATGTGCACGAGTGTTTGAGCAAATAGAATCCAAGTATGACCTCCGATTTTGAGAAGCCCCGCCCTAACTAAGAATATACTTCTTCGGGTGTGTCGGATCTGTTCGGTTGCTGTTCGGGTGACGTTATAATTTCTTTATTTTTATAAAATGAGAAAAAAAGTGAAATAATTTATTTTATGCCTCTAATAATGAATTATAATATTACAATTTAAATATACATTATTTTGTAATTTGTTTAATAATTTTTCGTGGTTTGTGAACCACTGTTTGTTTACTTCTGGTATATCCACATTACCTACGTCACAAAGCTGATTTAAAATTCGGACCTTAATATCTCGCTTATTTGGAGGAATTTTTAACTCGGACTTTCACATGTGGTCTAATATTTTTATGTATTTCAAGAAAAAAAATTTAAAAAAATGTCGTGGAATAGCCTATTTTGGAACAGTTCCGAATTGAGGTTTCGAACAAACCTAATATTTTACAACATTATTGCCACTACTGCTTAGGTCGTGTAATAAAGACAGACAAAACCAATTGAGAACTTGGCTTTATTCAACTAAAAATACACATATGAAAGATTGACAGGTGTCAGAATAAATGAATAATTAAAACAATAACAATTATGATAGATACATATAAATACAAAATAAACGAATTAATACGACACTCACCCCAGGCATAAAAGTTTTCTTTTAGTTTAGAATGTAATCTTGTAAAGACACTGGTGGTCGTGCTGTTGCTGAGTATGATCTATTGGATGCTGATCAGTAAAATTCTCATTTGAATTGTGTCCATTATTTATTTGATTTTCATTTTCTATTAGTTCTTCACTATTATCTAGAATTTCATTAACTTCACCAATGGGAGCTAATTGTCTATTAGACACCGTAACTTCTCGTCCATCCTGTAATTTTACAAATGAATAGAAAGGGTTAGCCTCTAGTAACTCTACTTCTTCAACAAGAGGTTCGTATTAAAGGATCTAGAATTTTTTTTTCATAAGTACAGGTCCAGGTAACAATAAGTAATTTAGTAATAAATGTCCATTTAAAGATCTCCGACAGTATTTATAGAATCTGTCATGAAGAGTTGAATTGGTGGCGGTACATAAGAGAGAACGAATCGCATGGAGAGCAGTGGGTAGCACACTTTCCCAGTTAGGAGAATTTAAATTTTAGAGCGTAAGCAAAGTTGAATTGTTTTCCATACAGTACCATTTAGTAGCTCTACTTGGCCATTGCCCTGCGGGTTGTACGGTGTGGTTCTACTACAAGATACTCCTATTAATAAGAGATAATCTTTTAATACTTTAGACATAAAACTTGTTCCTCTACCAGAATGAATATAATTTGGTATCCCAAAATTAATAAAAAGATTTTTGAGACATTTAATAACTGTATCTGCAGTTGAATCTTTACAAGGGTAGGCGAATGGGAATCTTGAAAATTCGTCAATAATTGTTAAAATATATCTATTTGTTGTAATTGAAGGTAAAGGTCCTTTAAAATCTATGTTCAGTCTTTCGAAAGGCGCAGTAGCCTTTATTAGTCTACCTAGACTTTTATGAAAACGAGGTTTGATTTCAGCACAAATAGGACAAGCAGCAGTCATAGCTCGAATCTCTTGGACGGAATATGGTAGATTTTTAGAACGTACCCACTGCACCATTCTTGTAATTCCCGGATGACAAAGAGAATTATGTAGTTCTACTAGATGTTTTGATATATTAATGTTAGCACATACCCTTTATAATGCGTCTGCTACGGTGTTCAACTTCCCTGGACGATAGACGATATCATATTTGTAAGAAGATAGTTCGAGACGCCATCTTTCTATCTTATCATTCTTGATTTTACTAGAATGATTCTGATTGTACATAAAAGATACCGATCGTTGATCAGTTATCAAAATGAAATGCCTTCCGATAAGATAATGTCTCCATTTTCTAAGCGATTCTACTATAGCGCTAGCTTCTTTCTCTATAGATGAATGGCGAATTGCAGAGGCGTAACTAGCAATTAAGTCGCCTATGGCCAGCCACCAAAAATGAGCCTTTTATAAGTACACGCGTGTAAAATAATAAGATCTAGATATAATAGTATTCAAGTATGGTAAAAAAAAACTTACATTTATGCTGATATAATACCATTACCTAAATGCAAATCTCCCAATAACCTTAATGATATCAGACCTATTAGTATTCTGCCAACTATGTCAAAAATATTAGAGAAAATAGTCTTTAATCAAATTTATAATTACTTGAACTGTTACAATCTTCTACCTAATATTCAGTCTGGTTTCAGAAAGGGTTATAGCACTACGACCGCATTACTTAATGTTACTGATGATATTATGAGGCATATTGATAATAATAATATGGTCTATCTTCTTCTTCTTGATTTCAGCAAGGCTTTTGATACTGTTAATCATGAATTGTTAATAGCAAAGTTAAAATATATTGGCTTCGATGATATTAGCATCAACTACTTTACTAATTATCTAAGTAATAGAAAACAAAGAGTACCATACAATAATACGAAATCTGGTTTAGTTAATATATCAAAAGGTGTCCCTCAAGGGTCGGTATGTGGTCCCTTATTATTTTCTTTATATACTTTTGATCTCCCCAAAATTGTCAAGCATAGTAATGTACATTTATATGCTGATGACACGCAACTTTATTTACCATTTAAACCAAGTGAATTCCATAAATCATTAGTTAACATCAATGACGATCTGCAATATATTGCTAAGTATGCGTGCGATAACTGTCTAACTCTCAATGAACAAAAATGTTGCGTAATGCTTTTTGGAAATAAGACTGTAAGACAGTTTCTTTTAAATAATAATTTGGTTAAAGTGTCATTAAATAATGTTGAACTACCTATTAAACATTCTTCAAAGAATTTAGGTCTAATAATGGATATAGAACTACGTTTCACTGAATATGTTACTTTGCTAATTAAAAAAGCATACTTAGCGTTGAAAAATCTCTATATGAACCGCTTTGTTCTTTCGAGAAAATATAAAATAATTTTAGTAAACAGCCTTGTACTTTCTGTATTCAATTATTGTGATACAATTTATGGGCCTTGCCTTAAGATTCAGGATATTAAAAGAATACAGAAAGTACAAAACTCTTGCATTCGCTTCATATTTGGTTTTGGAAGACGTGATGCGGTTTCATCAGTACACATCAGAAATGCAGGTTGGTTAAATATGAGTGAAAAGAGAAGTCATCATTATGCATGTCTTTTACACAAAACCATTGTTACCAAAATTCCATCATACTTGCATCAGAAATTAATATTTCGAGGTACGCAACACTGTCGGAATCTAAGAACAAATTTAAAATTACATATACCTAAACATCGAACAGAACTATTCAAACGATCCTTCTCTTGTGCAGGACCTAGTTTATATAATCAATTGCCAGATAATTTAAAAATAGCTAACACCTCTATTTTCTCATCTAAACTAAGAAAAATGTTATTTGAAAACGAATAAATCAACAGTAATTAATGTTAAATTTACAAACATTTTTTTTCCTTCTAGTTTTTAAGTCATGTTCATTAATATTGATTTTCATATTACGTTTTCTGTATTAACTTTACTACTGTTACAATGTAATGTTATTATTGGTATTCTTATTGTTATTTTGTTGTATTAAATTCATTAAGTTGGTTACAATATATAAAATTTGTTATAAGGTTAAGTGTAAGACCAGCTGTAGCTGAACTTTGCCAAATAAAATGGGTTATTATTATTATTATTATTATTATTATTATTATTATTAAACATAGAAGCATATTCGCATAATACAATATGTATCTCGTATACAGAGAATTAATTTTAACATGCAACATATGGTGAATCACTTCCATGGTTACTCACCATTGTCAAAAAATGACCAATGTAATATTTGTGCATTTTAAAATGCAACATACAAAATTTGTAGTTTTGTATTATCAAAAATAATTTCCAATAAATTAGCCTACATACAATTAACAAATAATCAAAACACGAATGTTGTACATTTTAACAAACTTAAGCTCACAAAAATTCATTACTTTCATGTAATAAATGTTAAAAAATACCCCCAATCACACTGAGGCAATTTTCTAGTCGGTCGTAATAAGAATTGACACCATTTGTAATATGTTCTGGAGGTATCTCCTGTGCTGCAATACTATTTATAATGTTGCATTTTAAAATGGACAAATATTACATTGCTGTCATATTTTGACAATAGTGAGTAACCATAGAAGTGATGAACCTTAATGTTGCATTTTAAAATAAATTCTCTGTATTAAAGAATTAATTAATACGACAGCAATGAGTGCCCGTGAGGTACAAATACGTCATCATCTTTACCGATATCTGTGATAAAGCAGATTGACACACCCAGAAATGGGTTATATGCCGTGATGATAAATTATTATCATTATTATTCTTATTATAAATTAATACATATAATGATTAAGTATTGAGAAATAAATACAAAACAGAACATTTTATTTATATAATTTTAATTTTTCGCGCTATTAAATTTGCAAAATTATTAATGACAGAATCAAAATCCACTTCAGCAAATACATTATATTCCATAGAAAGTAAACTTAGACTACTAAGGGCCAGTTTTTCAATCTCTGGTTAAAATTTTAATTTTTAGGCCCTGGCAGTTAACTTCACCGGCAGTTTAACCAGAGATG
Organism: Ophonus ardosiacus; assembly: GCA_943142095.1. NCBI lineage: Eukaryota > Metazoa > Arthropoda > Insecta > Coleoptera > Carabidae > Ophonus > Ophonus ardosiacus. Next base: position 22,343,785 of record OW964834.1, on the reverse strand, counting down.
AAAATATCGGGCCTTAGTTAACCCATTTACGGCCAAGGCAAAAAAAAAGAATTGTATCAAATAAAAAATCACATATATTGGTTTAAAGGACCTTAAATAAGACAAAAATATAGATATAACAAAATTACTAATTACAGTTTTCAAAAAAACATGTGATGCGTAAACGCAACATTGGCCGAATAAGTGAAATTATTAAGAGTGATATTTTTCAAAACAGGTGGTATGTAAATACAAGTTGCACGTTCTACACAAGTAAACTGTCTGACTGTGACACATTCTACAGCATCTTCTGCTTTCTTCTTTAATAATTACGTGTCTAGATTGATCCAGTCGAACTTCTTCAGGTACATTTACAGGCATAGGTTTAGATTTTCTGCTTTTCAAGAGCCGTAATGCTGTAAATGACCTGAAATTTAGCTTGTTTATCTTGTTATCTATAGCTACTTCTGATGACTGTTCAAATTGCGAGTCGTAAAATCCACGAGATTTTTTTGAAATTGATTTCACGGTTTGCAATGGACATCCGCTAGTCCTATTTCTCGAACTGTCGCAGTGGCAAAGTAACCTCTTTCTTTCAAAATTGAAAAAAGGTTGCAGGAAGAAAAAAAATATTGAAGAATATGTTGTGGATATTATTGTTCTTGACAATCGATAATAAATCTAGAACAGTTTGAACACCTAGTCCAAATTCACTTTTCTTTTGATCTGGATTTGTCCCCCCACCCCCCTCCCTCCAATAGGGAATAAATTTATATACTATCCTTGTGATGAACAAATACACCAGAGTTTGAACCCAAACCTGACGGGTTATACTTTCAAAAACATTTTGCAAGAGTGACGACCAAAGTATGGAACCATCTGTTCGTCTAATCTAAAGCTAGTGCTAGTTCTTTTTGAGTTAGATATTTAGGCATATTGTTCTTATTATCAAATATAGCACAGATGTACACCTCACAAGAGCTTAGACTCGTATGAATACCAATGCACACGACACAAGATTCGACAAGTTTCAACCGGAAAATCACAGGGAACTACACGTATTCGGCCATTGTTGCGTAAACGCAACAGTCATATTTGACACTGATTTTTCAAAAAGCTATTTTCGATATAACTTTAAAAAATATTTTTACGTAATAATATACATATTTTGAAATAATTTTGGACAAAAATAAAAAAATGTCTTTTCTAGAAATCATCAAAAATAATTATCAAAATTATACCTCAAAATTACACAATTCTTGAAACATGTTTTCTCGATTTAGTAAAAAAGTTAATTAATAATTAATGTTTTTTTTTAAAGATATTATGATCCTAGTTTGAAATAGTAGTTAAAGTGTTTCGTAAAAATATATTTTAGGCTGAGATAAAAATTCATCCCTTTGGTGTTGCGTATAAGCAACAGCGGCCGTAAATGGGTTAAGTAAACAATATTACATCGTTTTGTTGACAGCAATGATAAATTTGTCATTTGACAGTTCATTTTGTTTCAGTTTTGTTCATTTAACTCTTTTGTTTATTGACCGAACGACGCCAACTATTTCGAATTTTAAATGGCACAAAAGACCCCTGTGGTGCACTCTCCACACCAGCAATGAGTGCCCGTGAGGTGTCACCTGGTAAGCGCCCACACGGTACAAATAGGTCATCAACATTACCGATATCTGCTATAGAGCCGATTGGCACACCCAGAAATGGGTAATATGCCGTGATGATATATATTTTTTTTATTTTTATTTTTTTGTTTATTTAACTCTTAGTTTTAAATTTTAACCAGATATTGAGATACCGGCCGTAAGTCTAATTTGGTTCATGGTTTATCATAAATATTTTTTTTAGTTTAAGTTTACTGAAACTTTTTCACTAATAGCAGCTGTTACGGGTAGACAAATAAGTATCCGCAAAGAAGTTGTAATGTTAGGATATGATTCGCATAAACCCCATATTTAACCAATCCTTCTAGAATTTTTTAAAACATTCTAGTTCTTCAGAAATTGAATGGAATCTAATTCTCCCTCGTATTTCCTGCATAAGTCCGGCTCCTCCTTTTTTAAGTCTATAAGTGGCATTTCGTCTAAAGCTTTTCCGAATAAAAATTCAAATAATGATTAAATCTATCATCCTATTGATTTATAATAACATCATTCATTTCGTAAAGGAGATGTTTTAAATTTAATTGACCTTTAGCTGAAAATTCTGCTCCTTCATCTGTTGTGTTTTCACCTGATAATATTTTCTTGCGCTTTCTTTTATTCTCTGGAAAAGCATCTTCAGACATTGATATTTATTTATTTAAGAAGTACATATCCAACAGGCACAATTGCCTAATTACAGGATATAGAAAAACAAAATGTAATTACAATTTATATAAATAGGAAAAATAGTACAGTAAATGTAGCATGTTACAAAATTATAGAGAATACTAATAATGGATTTCAAGAGCTTACAATCAACTTGTGAAAATGTTTAGGTGCATGACGGAAGATATCAATTCCTGAGTATTTATTATCATAAAGTAAACACATTTTATTAATGGGGGAAGTTAAAGATATATTAGTTCGTGCTGTAGGGAGATAAAAAGTACGTGAGGAACGAGTGATGATCGAGGGTATATGAAATTGTAGTAGACTCAAGGAAAAATAGTCATTAATTGTGCCATGTATAATTTTGGATAAATGATGCACAGAAATTGTTTCTCGACGTGTTTGAAGACTTTGAAAATTGAATAAGTGTAGGAGAGAAGTATAAGAAACAGTGGTGTCTGGGTAAACTTTATTTAATTTATAATAAATATACCTTAAAAACTTTTTTTGTATTGATTCTAGGTGATTGTGATGCGTTTCGTATAGTGGGCTCCATATTATCAAGCAATATTCTAATTTGGCGCGAACAAAGGCAAAATATAAGGCAAAAATTGCTAAAATATCTGAAAATGATCTTGTACTTCTAATAACGAAACCCAACATTTTATTTGCTGCACTGTAAATAAAATTAAAGTGATCTACAAATGTTAATTTGCTGTCAAATACAACTCCTAGATCTTTTATAACGTTTTTGCGTGATATCAAGATATCATTTGTATAGTAATCATATTTAATTGGCTTTAATACCCTAGTGTAGGATACTGTAGAATATTTACTTATATTAAGATCTAATTTGTTATTAGTACACCATTTGGATAAGTTATTTAGATCACATTGGAGTAAATTACAATCAGATATACTATTTATTGAGCAAAATATTTTAAGATCATCAGCAAATAATAATTTATTACATTGCAATATGTTTATTACGTCATTGATGAACACTAAAAAGAGTAAAGGCCCAAGATTGGAGCCTTGTGGTACGCCGGAGGTGGCTATAAATGCGTTGGAAGTACAGCCCCGATATTGAACATAAAGCTCACGATCAGTTAGGTAGGAGGTCAAGAGTGATATAAGAGGAGAGGAAAGGGAAAAGGAATGTAGCTTGTCTATCAGGATACCATGGTCAACCCTATCGAACGCTTTAGCAAAGTCTGTGTAAATACAATCAGTTTGACCTTTACTATCAAGAGAGGCAGAGACTGTATGGGTAAAGTGAGTTAAGTTAGTTGCTGTTGAGCGATTTTTCATGAAACCATGTTGGAAATCAGTAATTTTGTTTTTTATTTTAGCATAAATGGTGGAATAAAGTATCTTCTCAAAAACTTTACTAAAATTTGATAGCATTACAATGGGACGATAGTTAATTATATTTTGAGTTTCGCCAGATTTAAATATTGGTATAATATTAGTTTTTTTCCATGCATTTGGGAAAGTATTAGTTTTTATGCATAAATTAAAAATATGAAATAAAGCAGACGATAAAGGATGAGCACAATCCCTGACAAGCAAACTGGGTATGAGATCCGGACCGGAGGATAAGTTGGATTTTAAACTCCTCATTGTATCTTTAATAGTTAATTGTGGTATATAATTCAAATCGTAAGAATCGCTGGACATGGGGTTTGACACTTTTCGGGCTAGTGAATGTTGGGGTGCATAAACTGATTTAAAAAAACTAGCAAAGGCATTAGAAATTTCAGAAGGAGTTTTAAAAGTAGTGTTATTGAGCTGCATTACATCAGGAAATTCAGATCTTTTCCGTTTTGCATTTATAAAATTCCAAAAATTTTGAGGATTATATTTAATGTCAGATTCACAAGTAGTTACGTAGTTGTTATATGACTGTTTTATTAAAGTTTTAACTTCGGAACGCAGTGTTTGATATATATTTACGTAATACTGACAACCTGGATATTTAAGAGCAAGTTTTCTATATTTATCTTTTAATTTAATTTTCTTTATTATGCTTCTTGAAAACCATTTAGGATAATGTTTTTTATAGTTAACCTTGATTGGTACACATTCATGAATAGAAGAATAAAGTTGAGTATAGAAAAAATCACAGGCCACATTAACATCATTAAAATGACTTAGCTGATCCCAATCAAAGTTACCTATTCTATCATAAAGTTTAATATAGCTAGCTTTCTTAAAATCATATCTGTAATTAGGTTGATTGAAAGTGGTATTACTAGATTTGTCATATATAGAGAAATCAATATTTAAAACAGGATGATGATCATATTCTACATCGAATAAATTAATGTTAGAATTCTTAACAGTACAATGAATATTAGATATTAAAAGATCCAAAAGTTTGTTAAATTTGTTTTTTACATTGTTATGTTGCGTAACACTAAAATATTCTATAAAATTGTTTAAGAGACTGACCTTGTTCGATGTAAGATTTGAGCATACTTCCGGAATGTTAAAATCACCGATAATGATAAATTTATTGTCGTGTAAAAATGTAAGATTTTCAAAAAAATCAAATATATTATTGTAATTTGTTAGACTACTTGCTGGCGGAATATAAATTACGAAATTTGAGTGCTACTAAACATTAGTTTCGAACATACAATATCTACATTTGGTGGTAAAATATCAGTGTAGTCACTGAGATCAACATTATTAGATGAAATATTTTTATTAATTAACAGTAACGTGCCACCACCACGTGTAACATTACAAGCTTCAAAATTTCTGTCAGTACGATAGATAGAGTAAGAGTCAGTACATATTTCAGTATTATGCACACTAGGGTGTAACCATGTCTCTGTCAGAGCAATAATATCAAAGTCTAGAGCGTTACTTATAGAAAAAAGATTGTGAAGTTTAGAGTTCAGTCCTTGAATATTTTGGTAATAACAATTGATACTTTTGTGGGCAGAATTTGAATTAAGAGCTGACCTTAGTTGCTATTGAGTGCCTAAGATGTTACATTTAAACCTTTTTAGGGTTTCATTATACACATGACAATCTTTACTCCAGACATTATGAGAGACATTAATATTAGCATTGTGAGAGTCATTGAACTTAATACAATTAATGCATTTCATATCGGTTGCCGTGCAGTCTGAAAGAGTATGTGAAGCAGCACAGTTAGGACAATACGAATCTTTATTATTACAGGTTTTAGCAAAATGATGGAATCCAAAACATTTATAACATCTCTTAACTTCGATTGCGTCATATACAGTACAATAATCGTACCCTATAATAACCTTCTCAGATTGAAGAAGCTTATTGTATGTAGCCTTGTCTGTTTGAATAAGAGCTTGGAATAATTTATTCGTCTTTCGAAGCGGTTTGTACTCAATAACTTGACATTTATATTCATTTTGGAAACAAGATTTGTTTTGGTGTACTAAGAACTCCAGAAATTTATCTTCACTATGATTATCTGACATACCGACAATACGAAGTCTTGGATTTAGTTTGGGTAACTGTTTTACATCATATTTATCTTTTAAATCTGTGTTAACAATATTTTTAATTGTGTCATTATTATTAGAACTAATTAATAGGGCACCATTACTGATTGGTTTCACAGAATTTAGAGATATGTTTGAAGTAATCGGATTGAGTGTTTTTAGTATTTCTGCCTTCGTGGTTTGAACCGGCTGGGACGAATCCTTTGGTTTTAGAATAATTTGTGGTACTGGATCATTGTTGCGTACTGAGGCTGCATATGTAGTAGAACTAGTAGGATATGTGGATGAAGTAGCACAGTTTTTAAGCTCAGTCATTTTACTGACGATATTATTATTCAGTTCTAGTTTTAAAGCTGTAATAGTTTTCTCAATTACGGTTGTAAGTTCTAATTTAAGTTTGTTTAAAACGATTTCTTCAATTTGGGCGGGAATAGACAGTAGACTATTATTAAAATCTTTTATAAGAGACTCGATGTTTAATGCCTTGGATTTATCGATAGGTATGCATTTAATTCGACACTCAGTGCACCAGAAGTAAATAGTTTTGAATTTGTCCAATATATTAGCTTCATCATCTGTCAAATTAACACACTGTGGATGAAAATATTGATTGCAAGTACCCTCACAGCCTACAAGCTCCTTTTCACCTATTTTATTACGAAGTTTGCACTTCCCGCACACATTCATTTTATAGTCGAAAAGTAAAATTTATTTCAAAAAGTTTGAGATTCACTGTAATTATAGTTTTAAGATAAAACACAACACAGACGGATGGATTCAAACACTTTAAAAGTTACAGGTTTAAATTGGTTAATGTCAATAACCTGAGTCAGATGAATTAAAATTTGTTTAAAATATGGTGTAAAGATCCATAAAATAGAAATATAACATGATCACAAAGACACTGTTACAAAAAAAGTATATGACAGTAACCACTGACACAAGACAACACAGCTGCACTGAATTTTACATTTAAACGATACAAACGCACTAAAAAAGTAAATAAATACGAGGAACGACTAAAAACTCGACTGCACAATACAATACTGTACTATATTGAGAACTATATAATAAAAATATATAGGCACTGAGATTAAGATGAAATAGTCCGAATCTCACAAAATTACGACTAAGGCTGTGACCGATGCTTCAAATTAAATATTAATATTATATTTCATAAAACAGAAGCTAAGAAGCTGTTCTTTGACAGTAAATATGACGTTTTGTACAAATTATAGCAGCGAACATGATTTGTTTAATTAGTGCGCGTCAACTTCAAGGCAAAGTGTGCTTCTGCAAAACCCTAAAATCTAATTCGTAAAATCCAAAATAATCACTAGATTTAGGGCATATAAATTTAGGATTTAGATATTACGGTGATAAATTCGACTAATTTTTAACCAATCATGATTCAAAACACTTGAAAATTCAACCAATGGGAACAGTATTATATTGATAAAACCCCGTTACCCCGATAATTTTCCGCTAGTTGTTATTGTTTATAACTGTCAGTGTGTCAATTAATGTGACAAGTTTCATTTTGCGTTGTCTTTGGAATTTATCTCACCAAATACCACACGACCTCTTAGATTTTCTCAGATAAAATTTTATTTTTAAGCACTCATTTTTTTTGCTTTTAAGCACAATCACTCAAGCAAACTGACATTAGGTAAAACTCTCCTCCTTCGGAGTCGGGATTTACCATGCAGTTTGCTTTCGTGTTTGTTGCTAAGCAAAAAAAATCGTGCAAAATAAAAATTTATCGATAAAATCAGGAGGTCTTGTGATATTACTTCTGATAAAAGTGCAACATCGGACACGGCCTAAAAATTCGAATATAACCTTTATCTTTGCATACAACCATACAAATGCACAATAACAACAAGAGGGCCGCGGTAGCAAGTTTGGATGCTTACACATCTGCACGCTAGATATCATCAGTAAAGTAAATATCTATAACAATATCAATCGCAATTTAATCATTTTCGCGCCTTTGCAATAAGCCGCCTATGGCCGCGGTCATATCTGGATAGCTTACAGGGGCCAAGTTAGATACAGCGTTTTGTGACCAATTGAACACCGCCATGCTGGAGGATTGGCGCATCAGCGCTCGCATCAGTGCATCAGGGTTAGTTTGACGTTTGTGTGAGTTGTGTTCTTATGTTTCTGCAAAATTTTAAAGTAAAATGGTTTTGGCTTGCATTTATTGTGGTTTAAAACTTGACAATAATAATAATAGAAGTTTCCGCAGGTGAGTAAAACATATTTCACTCTGAATAATATTGCATGTTATATAGTTAATATTCATTTCAAGTAATGACAATGAAAAATAATATTACAATAAAGTTCATAAAACAATATATTATTTTTTAATGTTTGGAAAGTAGGTTGTGTAATTATATTTCACTGTCATCTATATGATGTCGTTTTTTCAAAACTTGCAATTTTTACTGAAAACATAATTTTTTAAATTGTTTCAGATTTCCTTTAAACCAGCAAGAATTATTACGGGAATGGCTAAAAAATTTGAATTTGGGGCCCAACTTTTACCCCACTTTTAATAATAGACTTTGTTCAGACCATTTTGAGAAAAAGGATTAAAATTCACATAATGTTTTTCCTGGAAGTATTCCAACAATTTTTGGGATATACAAATCAAGTTGTATTTCCTGTAATTCAAGGAAAATTTATGGAACTGGCAATTATTTTCATGGGTAAGTAATACGGAATAAAAACAAAAATTAATTCATAGTTATATAATTGTTAATACGTATGTCATTAATATTTATAGCTTCCCGTTAAAAAATTCAGAGTTACTTAAGAAGTGGGTGGTAGCAACAGGAATAAAAAATTTAATTCCAACAGCAAAAATTTTACTATGCTCTGACCATTTTTTGCAATCGGCTCGGCATTTCGGTCAAGCAGTTCCAGCAGTCATCCTCGTCTGAAAAAGAATGCTGTGCCTTCAATTTTTGAAAATAATAATTATAAAAGTTATTAATTTAATATTTAATAGCACTAATAAATTTTGTAAATTGTTCAATCAGATAAAAAAGTTTTGAACTATAGTTTTTTTTACATTCTGTATTTATTTCTATATTTTCTTGACAGGAAATTGTTCAGAAGAATTTTTACTTGCTGCATTCACAAGTTAATAAACGGCCTAAAATTGATATTAGAAAAGAAGGAGATTTACCAGTTAAAAGTTGCATTAGTTTAATTGTGCAGTCTTCACGTGAGCTAGCAAATTCGCTGTGTATTTTGCCATCAATAAAGAGTCCACTAAAATCTCAAAGCAACATTAAACATGATTTTGTATCAATTGCTGCAAGTTTTCCGGCAGTGCAGCAAGTTCTCCTACAACTTCCATAACTCGAAATCCATCTAGCTTACGTTTGCTTTCTTTAAGTGATCACAATTACAGTCTTTCACCGAGAACAGCTAGAAGAAAATTAATATATAGACAAACGAAAGTTAAAAAACTAAAGAATGATGTTCGAGTTCACAGACAATGTGCAAATCGTTTGAAGTAAAAGATCACTTCATTAAAAGACATTGTTAGAGACCTACAAAAAAGACGAGCTGTTTCGGAATCAGCTCTTATCACATTGGATAATATTGCTGATGCAGACATATCAACATTTTTAAAACGCTATTTTGAAAATGTGAAAAATGACTGTACACAAAATAAATCAGGCAAGAGAAGAAAATGGAAAAATTCCAATAAGAAAGAATCGACAGGTATTTCACTTGAAGAATATCTACCAGCTTTAAGATCTTTTGCAATGACGCTTCATTTTTACTCTCCAAAAGCGTATTTATTCGTAAGACGCAAATTTTGTTGCGCTTTGCCTCACGTAAGTACAATTCGATCATGGTATTCATCGATTAATGGGGAACCAGGGTTTACCACAGAAAGTTTTAAACATTTAAAAATGAAAGTAGAAGAAGCTAAAACATCGAATAAAGAAATTTTAGTATCGATTATGTTAGACGAAATATCTATAAAAAAAAGGTTTGCAATATCTTCCTAATAATAAAATACGGGGTTATGTAGATATAGGTTCTTCTTACCAAAGTAGTGGGAGTCACGTGTTAGCAAAAGATGCGTTAGTTGTTATGGCTGTGTCATTAGATTCATCCTGGAAAATTCCTTTAGGGTATTTTTTTATCAAGGGACTCAATTATTGTACAAATGCTGGAATTATTAGAGATGCAGTTATAAAGTTACATGAAATTGGCGTAAGGGTTGTTTCTTTAACACTTGATGGCCCACCTCTGCATTTTGCTCTGTAGAACAACTTGGAGCTAGTTTAAAAACTCCTATTATGAAACCTTATTTTGCCAACCCTGTTTCAGAAGAAAATATTTATATAATTTTCGACCCGTGTCGTATGTTGAAACTAATGCGAAATTGTTTAGGCGATTATAAAGCATTAAAAGATATAGACGGAAATATTATTAGGTAGGATTTTATAGAAACTCTATATAAGGTGCAGGAACAAGAAGGACTTAGAGCGGGAAATAAATTAAAGTGTGATCACATTTATTTCAAAAAAATGAAAATGAAGGTAGCTCTAGCAGCTCAAACACTAAGTAGTAGTGTAGCAGATTCCATCATATTTTGTGACAAATATTTAAATTTACGATAATTTAAAGATAGTGAAGCTACAGCAAGATTTATTAAATGCATTAATAAGACTTTTTGATTTTTTAAATTCTCGAAATCCTTTCGGAAAGGAATTTAAAAGTCCAGTTCGTAGAGAAAATGAAAACTATTGGAGACCTGCAATAATGTCAGAATTAGATTATTTGCAGGGAGTCATATATCTTGAAGGTACTCAAATGTCAAAAACGCGCAGGTATGTACATCTGTTATTAAAATTTATGAAACTTATGTGAAACCAGATAGTTCCCAATTAAAATATTTACTGACTTATAAATTAAGTCAGGACCATTTGGAACTTTTCTTTTGTGTTATACGTAGTCAAGGTGGATGGTGTCCCAATCCAACTTGTACTCAGTTTGTAGCGGCTTATAAAAAATTATTAACACATCACCAAGTTCAAGCTGTAAATGGAAATGTCATAGCAATGGATGATACGAGTACGTGTGTAACGGTTTCATCTTCTGCAATTAAAAAGAAGAAAATTGATATTTATGATCTGCAAGTATACGATGCTGCGATGAATAGAAAAATATTTATAAAAAATATGATCTGGAGGAAGGTACAAGTAAAGAAGATATTATTGAACAATCCTGTCAATTATTAAACGCTTGTAATTTGAATGACCTTTGACAAAATTTTCAGAAGCTTGTATAGCAAATATTGTTGGGTGGGTTATTAAAAAAATTGTGGATATTAAAAACCCGCTTATAATTTGCTAATTATGTCGTGCTGCTCTTTTTCAAGAATCTACAACTGTCGCACAATTTGATTTTAAATACTTAAATCAAGCTAAAACCCGAGGAGGTCTCATTTTCCCTAGTTATTCCGTATTTAAAATATGCCAGACAACGGAAGTATTTATACGGCATGCATTAAATGTTAATGATAACTTAGTACCTAAAGAAACAAATTTTTCTGCTGTATTATGTTCGAAAGTCTTACAAGACTTATTACAATCAAATTTTTGCCTATTTCCTACTTTAAATGATCATTTTTTTTATACGTCGATAGAAGAAACAAATCACATATATTATTTGTTAAAAGTAGTATGCAAAACATACATAAAATTAAGAATGTTTATTGTCACAAAAAAAACATCTGACATTTTAGTAGGAGATAAAATACGAAGTTATTTATCTCGACAAATTATTTGGAGAAGTCAGTAAATTCCACAATTTTTACTTTTAACATTATTTTTATGTTACATATGATAAACGAGTTTATTTTTTTATGAATATATATTTTTTCTTGTGTACGTATAAGAAAATTATATTTGCTATGCATGTGCAATATTTTTTTATGTTATATGTATATCTGAAATAGTTTATTTTTTTATGTATTTAATTTTTTTCTTGTTTAAATGTATAAGAAAATTATTTGTGCAATGGATGTGCAGTATTATTTTTATGTTGCATATGATGAAAGGGTTTATTTTTTTATGAATACATATTTTTTCTATTGTACGTATAAGAAAATTATTTTTGCTACGCATGTACAATATTTTTTTATGTTATACAGGGTGTCCCAAATTTAAACGGCCAAACTTAAACCATGGATTAAACACTTAAAATAAGGTCCCAAGTTCATTTGAGTAAATGTCGGGAAATGCTTCGTTTCAGAGATATTAATGTTTTCCTTATTGGAGCAGCGTTACTTTAAAAATCAACTTCATAACAGAATATCAAATATTATTTTATTAAGTAGTGATATAATAATTAAATTAATTATAATGATTCGGTTATTATCTAATTTCAATGCAACATTTAGTTTGCTTGTGATTATTGGACAAAATGCCTCGTTTTTACACAAATAGTGAATATGCCGACATGGTATTTATTTATGGTTTTTGTAATGGTAGTACGCATAGGGCTCGTCGTGAATATTCGCGACGATTCCCTAACAGAAGATTACTACATAGGACTGTTTTCTCTAAAACATTTCAGCGACTTAGAGATACAGGTTCGTTTGCTTCTGTGCCACGTGCTGATGGTATATTTGCGCCTTTACAAAACGAAAGACGAGCTGTAATGATATTACAACATTTTGATGAGAATCCATCGACAAGTGTCCGACGTCCTTCGGCAGTATTAAATTCAAGCCGAATGGAAGTGTGGAGAACACTGAAATCAGATGGACGTCATCCGTACCATATTCAAAAAGTACACCAGTTATTACCGCGAGACTTGAGGCGAAGGAGAGAATTTTGTGATTGGTTTTTAAATAAAATGAATAATGAACCTCAGTTCCCTTCATACATTTTGTGGACTGATGAAGCCATATTTACACGGCGTGGAATTTTAAATCAAAGAAATTCTCATCTTTGGACACATGAAAATCCTCATGCAATTAAAGAGAACAATTTCCAATATGAATTTTATTGTAATGTTTGGCTGGGTATTATTGGAAATACTTTAGTAGGCCCTTTCTTTTTACCTCCACGTTTAAATTCAGAGAGATTCTACAATTTTCTCAATAATGATTTGTATAATTTAATGGAAGAAGTTAACTTAGCAGTAAGAAGAAACTCTTGGCTACAGTTGGATGGCTGCCCTGCACATTATGGGAGACAACCAAGGGAGTGGTTAAATTTTCATTATCCACAACGGTGGATTGGCCGGGGAGGACCTGTACCGTGGCCAGCACGTTCGCCCGATCTAACACCGTTAGATTTTTTTTGCTTGGGGTGCCATAAAACAAAAAGTTTATGATGAACCGATAGATAATTTGGACACTCTACGTAGAAAAATTATTCAAGTTTGTGAAACCATATCTCCCGAGCAATGTCAAGCAGCAACCAATGCAGTGGTAGATCGTTGTCGTGCCTGTCTGCATGCTGCAGGTGAACATTTTGAACAAATGTTATAAAAAAAATAGTAGATTATGATATGTTATTAGATTATTGTAAATAATAAATTTGTTTGAATTCAATGATAATTTTTATTTTTCCACCGACAAATCAGTGTAACAAACTAATTTTAGTATTGAAATTAGATAATAACCAAATCATTTAAAATTAATTTAATCACTATATCACACTTCAATAAAATAATATTTGATATTTTGTTACGAAGATGATTCTTTTAAGTAATGTTGCTACAATAAGAAAAACAGGAATATCTCTGAAACGAAGCATTTCCCGACATTTACTCAAATGAACTTGGGACCTTATTTTTAAGTGTTTAATCCATGGTTTAAGTTTGGCCGTTTAAATTTGGGACACCCTGTATATGCTGAAAGAGTTTATTTTTTATGTATATAATTTTTTTCTTGTTTAAATATATAAGAAAATTATTTGTGCTATGCGCAAGTGCACTATTATTTTTATGTTACATATGCTGGAAGAGTTTATTTTATTTTTATGTATATAATTTGTACCTTGTATGTTCGTAAAAGTAAATTATTTTTGTTATGCATGTGCATTTTTTTTGTAACTTTCTTTCTGTTATCACTGGAATTATAATATAACAAATCTATTTTTACCTCCCGCTACCCTAGGTAAGGGAGGTATAGGGATCGTGCTAAAAATCGGATATAGAGATTTTAGTGAATAAGCACGTTTTGATGTCCCCAGAATCCGATTTTAACATTTTTACAATGATGTCTGTAGGTATGTATGTGTGTGTGTGTGTGTGTGTGTCTGTGTGTGTGGATCATGTGGACACGATTACTCAAATATTATCAATCAGAAAAATTTGAAATTTTGTATATCCATTCTATGCTAATGTGGGAAGAGCTCATTAGTTTTGAGTGTATATCGGATAACCGGAAGTATCATTTATACAAGCTTTTAACAGTTTTTCTTGTAAAAAATTCAATGAATATAATTTTTTAGCAACTTTTACCAATACAAATTGAATATAATGGCACAGTCTTCAATTCTACGATAATAGCATTTAGTAAATAACTTGAAATAACTTTATATTATATTATAAAATAATTTATTTTTGTACATCACTTTGCCTCTGAGTCAAACAAAAACAATACTTTCATAACAAATTTGACATATTTAAACAAATGTCACTATCACGCAGCAATTTTCATTAAAATTAATAATGAAACCGTGTTAAGAAGAATTTAGTAGTTTAAATATGATTCTAATGAAATTAAGGTTTGTAAAAATAACATATTTTCCATCATACATAAATATTAGATATATAGGATAATTCGATTCAAGTTTGATGTTTGCAGCATTATATATCAAACAGCTCTCAATAAGAACGTGATTTCAAAGTGTCAATAATTTCCAACTACACATTTACGAAATGAATAATGTACGGCGAAGAATTTGCACAGATTGCGTTTTAGAGCATAAGGAAGTTGGTGATGATTTTGACAATAATGTTTGTGTGACGATTTTTTCTTATATATATATATATATATATATATATATATATATATATATATATATATATATTAATGATCCAAAACTTCGCAAAGTTGGTATGTAATACTCTTATATAATTTGAAACAACATATTAGATTTTGACTATATATGATAAACCGGATGTAGTACTTAATTTGAAGTTCTAACAGATTTTTCAGGAAAAACATAATAAAATATAATCCAAAATTTCGTATTACAAACTTTTCTATTTATTGGAACAACAAAGTAGATTTTGTTTACAAACGATCAATCGGAAGTGAAACTTTACTTAAAGCTCAATGCTATTTTAAACATGGAATTGGCGGGAGGACATGTGCTGGCCACATCAGATTTTTTTATTTAATATATATACCAATATATATACATATATATATATATATATATATATATATATATATATATATATATATATATATATATATATATATATATATTGGTTTTCTATGTTAATGTATAAATTTTAAATCACTATTCCTGTACAGTGTTTTTATCTTTCCACAAGTAAACAGAAATTTATAATTCCATTGAAAACTCTCTTTTGAAATCTTGAAATTATGTTGAAATTAACTAAAACTAAGTTCTAAATTTAAATTAATGAAGTTAATATTGAATATCTAAGTTCAATAATTACCTTTTTCTTATAGTGCGGATCTATAATACAAGCTCCTCTATTTTAACGTAATATTTTTTTAAATATAATATATTACTTCATTGTATATGTTTCTAATTGTAATTTTAAAATAATTTACTAAAAATGTGTTTAATTTTCAATGAAATAGCATTATTATAATTATTACTTTTTACTTACAGTAATCATCACTTATTATTTAATGTCAGACTGGAAAATAAATATATGTCATTGAAGTATACTACAAAAATAATTTTTTCTTCTAAAAACAATTGCGTTTTACATTTTTAATTAATATTATTAACCTTCATTATTACATAAATAAATAGCATAAATTTTAAAAATATCTTTCTGTGTACAATTTCAATATTCCCTCTGCACTGATGTGAACGCTGATTGGCGCTGATGCGCCAAGATCCTCCAATATGGCGGTATTCAATTAGTCACAAAAGCTTTACATTGGGCACGCTATCCAGATATGTATAAAGATCAGTGGCCATAGGCTATTTACGCCTCTGCAGAATTGGAAAGAGTTCGAGAAAAGAAAGCAATTGGACGCTTATCTTGAGAAAGGGTAACAGCGATAGCGTGTTCAGAGGCATCAGTCTCCACGGTAAGAGTAGCGTTTTCGTCCAAGGCAATTAACATTAATTTAGTAATATCTTTTTTTAAATTTTCAAAACAAGAAATCTCATCTTGATTAAGTGGAAAGTTTGCTGAATTTAGTTTGTGATTTTTTTCTGAAAAGCTTTTAATCCATTTAGAATAGTGAGCAAACATTCCCAAGGCTCTTCTTAGAGATGAACTATCAACAGGCAAAGGGAGATTTTATTATTTTCTATTGTATATCCTAGTAAATTTATCGATGTCACGCCAAATATACACTATTTTCGTTTAATGTTAATTTGTACTTCCCTACAGCTTCCAAATATCGTTTTAAATTCTTATCGTGATCCAGTTTATCATTTCCACATACAGTTACATCGCCTAGATACGCAAAATATACCAGCAAGATTTTCTGTTCTTAGTATGTACTCTAAAGTTCTTTGAAACGCAGATACCCCATTCGTAACTCCAAAAGGAATTCGTGTAAATTGGTATAAATTTCCGCAAGTCTCAAAAGCTGTATAAATACGTTCTTTGGTTAATATTGGGACTTGATGATAAGCGCTTTTTAAATCAATTTGACTGATGAATTTGTATTTCGCAACTTTTGACACAATTGTTTCAATATTTGGAAGAGGAAAGGCGTCTAATTCTGTAAACTTGTTTATTGTCTGCGAATAGT
Source organism: Ophonus ardosiacus (assembly GCA_943142095.1). NCBI lineage: Eukaryota > Metazoa > Arthropoda > Insecta > Coleoptera > Carabidae > Ophonus > Ophonus ardosiacus. The sequence goes on along the minus strand of OW964834.1, from coordinate 22,327,019 downwards.
CTATAACAAGACGTTTTCTATGTGATACTCCATTTGTTACCAATACTTGGGTCCGCCATGGTGAGACACTGGGTTCTATAACACCAAATTTTAACAAATTATAAATTTCTTCTTCAATAATTGTTTTCTCGATTTTATAGCAATTGGTTTTAAATTTGACATTAGATTAGAGAATATAGACACAGATGGTACAGAAGCTTGCATGACATTGCATGTCTTCAAAGGTTCAAGTCTACCTCCAAACTGTAGTTCAACAGATGAATGATTTTTCAGTATATCATGCCCGAGAATTACATCTGCACAAAGATTGTTAATTACTAAAAGAGATACGTGGTTGTAAGTGTGTTTCCCCAACTTAATAGAGGGTGTACAAATTCCTTCTGCAAAAGATATATTGCTTGTTGATGCTGAGGTTATTGTTTGACTGCAAATTTTCTTCTTTAAATTTAATTGTTTCGCTAGATTATTATCTATAAAACTTACGGAACTGCCAGTATCAATCAGTGCATCAACAGAAGTACTATTTACTGTTATAGGTACGATAGCTTTGTTCAAACTTGGAGAAGCTGCTGAAACAGAAGTGACCAAGGCAATAGCATCAGGAGTATTCGTTGTAGCAGTGTTTACTGAAGGTTTTCTGCTTCTGCATACAATGGCGAAATGGCCTTTTTTTGAACATAATTGACAAGTGACATTGTTCGCTGGTCATTTAACTCTTGGATGGATGTTTCCGCCGCAGAAGAAGCAACGTTTCCTTTGAGAGGGACTGGCTGCTAGAGTTTTATACTCATTGAAAGATCCTATTTGCTCATTATTTGAAGCATTAAAATGCAAGTCGTTACTACTGATATAAGACTGTGAATTTTCCTCCGCCATCTCTAAAGGTAAAGCCTGATTGTATACTTGATCCAGAGTAACAGAAAAATTTTCAAGGAGTCTGTCTAATTTTCGGAGATGTACCAGCAATGAAAGAGTCACGTATATAGTCATTCATATTTTCATCAGCTGTGACATCCTTGAAATTACAATCTTGAGCTAATTGTTTAAGTGTACGCATATAATGATCGAGAGGTTCTTCAGGTTGTTGTTTCCTTGTAGCTAATACATGTCGGGCGTATATTTCATTTTTAGGTTTGATATAAATGTTATGCAATAAGAAAAGAGCTGCTTTGTAGTCCTTGCAGTCACGGATGTGACAATAGACAGTTGGTGCTAAATGGTTTATTAGAAGTTTCAGGTTTGTTGAGTCTGAATGATGATTACATTCTTCTGCTAAGAAATTTTCAAAAGTGTATTTCCAGTATGTCCACTGTATATCTGCATTTGACACATTAGGATCTACGTCGAACCGGTCAGGATGTAGATAACGAATTAATTCTGGAGAAATACTCTTCGTTTGTATTAAACTTGATTCGTTCTTCTCATTCTCAAGCATTTTTATTATTAGTTGAATAAATTGTTTCTATGATAATTGTTATTGTTTTAATTATTCATTTATTCTGACACCTGTCAATCTTTCATATGTGTATTTTTAGTTGAATAAAGCCAAGTTCTCAATTGGTTTTGTCTGTCTTTATTACAATTCAAATCTAGGTCCTTTGTTGTTTGTGTTATTTATTAACGATATTGTTGATGTTAAAGATTCCGAAGTATTACTCTACGCTGATGATTTAAAGATTTTCAAAAGTAACAACTCGTTACACGACTGTGTTCTTCTACAAAATGATATAAATAACCTTTCAGCTTGGTCTCAAAGGTCTAAACTGTTCTTTAACTTTAGCAAATGTAAAATAATGAGCTACTTAGTAAAAAAATTTGTGTATACTTATCCATATAACATGGAAAACACATATCTTGATCGTGTCCCACAATTTACTGACCTCGGTGTTATTTTTGACAGTAAGTTATATTTCAATTTGCACACTGAGTATATCAAAAAATCTTCTTTAAAAATGCTAGGGTTTATTATACTTTCTTGTAAACCGTTTCATAATTTGTTTACTATGCAGCGTTTATTTAATTCGTTAGTAAGATCAAAATTGGAATATTGTATGCAAATATGGAATCCTATTTACAACAAATATGTAGTTCAAATCGAACCAATACAGAAACGATTTGCTAAATATTGTTATTATAGGAAGTATAATTATTATCCCAATTTTGATGTTAACTATAATGTACTTTTAACTGAAGTAAATCTTATTTCTCTTTTTAATCGCCGAAAAATACAGTCCTGTTTATTTTTATACAAACTGTTAAACAATGAGATCAATGACAGCTATCTTCTAAGCCAGCTTCCATTAAATGTACCACGTCAAACATCGAGAAATAAGACTACTTTTCGTTGCAATATAGCAAGAACAAATTATGAAACGAAATCACCATTATGGCAAATGTGTACTATATTTAATGCAATACCTAGCGAAATGGATGTATTTGCGCAGCCACTTCATGTATTTAAACGAGATTTGATAAAACACTTTATATCGCTAGATGCTTAATTTATCACATAGTTTAATTAATGTTAAAAAAACTCATTTCATTTAATGTGTATGTAATTGTTTATTATATGTAGTTTTATTTAGGGTAATTTTTTGTGTACTTTCTGCAGGGTATTTTTTTGTATATTCTTTTATAATCGTCCTGTAATTGGAACTTTATATTTCTGTAGGATAGATTGTTGAATAAATAAATAAATAAATAAAATAAAATAAATTTATTCAACTAAAAATACACATATGAAAGATTGACAGGTGTCAGAATAAATGAATAATTAAAACAATAACAATTATCATAGATACATATAAATACAAAATAAACTAATTAATACGACAGGTCGCAAACTTTTTAATTGACTTTGGCATATCATTGTTATGATTGTGATTAAGTTTAATCACTAGAATGCACGCTAATTGATTCGGAATAAAAACTTTAATATCTTTTTAATATAATTTAATTATGACGAATGATTTTTAGGCCTTAATGTTCCATTAGTTTATATTAAATACGTATAAATCAAACGTTTCGGGCAAATATTAGCCCATCATCAGCAAAATGAAGAGATTTTTTTCTTTTACAAAATCCAATGATAAATATATTTGTACGTATTAAAAAAAAAAACTAATGGAACATTATGGCATAAAAATCATTCGAAGTCGTATCCTATGAAGATTCCCAGAGAATATTCCAATTATAATTTAATTATAACGAAAATAGATTACAGTTTATGATATCCTAAATTATGATAATAAAATAGTGTTACTATGAAAACGTAAATGACAGTTACAACAATCATTACTGCTTATCACCCATATATGGGTATACCTTGGAGGAAGGAATAATATGGAGGGATTATTTGTAATCGCCAGTGAAGTCGCTTCCTCCACTCCAACTTGAATCCCGACCTTGTAGCATTGGCAAAGTCGTTGCTGTCACCAGGCTGCCACTTGTGTTTATGCCACATCGTGTGTTTTATGTGTATAACACTTACAGTTTTTACTTCATATTATTTTGTTTTATATTTGATGTCTACTTTTTATACCAAACGTGTGATATTCAATGTTAAATTTCATTTTGGCAATATTTCTTTACTTATTAATTTTATAGCTTCACTGCTTTGAACCAGAAACAGTAATAAAAGATTCTTCTGCTGTTTTAAATCATTTAGATGCGTTTAGTTGTCGGCTCCGGTGGCTCAATGGTTAGAGCAACGCCTCTTTGTCATGAGTGTGCTCGGGGTTAAGAAAAAAAAATAATCACTTGTTACTCATTCATAGTCTATTAGTTTTTTATTTAAATTTTTATTGCATTTATATATATATATATATATATATATATATATATATATATATATATATATAATTGAAATAAATTGATTAAATACCAGTATTTCGTATTCACCGCGCGAATCCCCACTCTAACATGAAATACTGACTACTTGCGTCCGTTCCCACCATGTTACATTCCCCTCGCCCATAACACAAGTTTATGCTCTCTTGCTCTCTCCATATTATTCCTTCCTCCAAGGGGTATACTAATCTGTTTCCACTTCCATTTGCAGTCTTTAGTAATGACAATATTTCTGTATCGTTGAAAGTGTTACTAGATGTCACTTCACGGGTTCGGAAAGCTATTGCGAAGAGAGCAGATAGCACCACAGGGATGGTGTTACTTTTGTGCCATTTGAAAAATGGATATAATAAACTACAAAATTCACATAAATATTTATATCTAGTATCATAAATATTCTTTGCAAAATACATTATCCACACCACTAAAATAGGCTTATTGGGCAAGTTTAGTCTCATTAACCAATTTCGAATCTCGCAGGGCGCTTATAAAGATTATTTCTTGGATTCAAATAATATTATAAATTTCCCTTATCCTACATGCATGTTCTTTTAATACTTTCTGTGAAATTGTGCGGATATATACACAAGTTTTTGCCAACTTCATATTTAAAATAAAAATTTTCCGCAAACATAAATAGTGCACAAATTGCACATGAATTTGAAGCTGTTTTGTTTTTTGCAAAAAAAATATGCGCAATACAGTGTTATGTAAATAAAACAGATATGATGCATCATAACGGCATAAAAGTAAATAGCCGAGTAAAATATTAAGCAAAATATTAAAAATTTCCTGCATAACTACCTACTTTGCCAAACATACCTATTATATCGAAACCAAACGTCAGAGAAATTGTTGAATAAAAAATTATGTTATTTAATTTTCTCTTTAAGTAGGTGTAGGTTAAGCATATTAAAAACATAATTGCCTCAACAGATAAACATTTCACAATTTTAAAAAAGTTATAGATTTAACACTTGCTTTTTTCCAATTTATTGTATTTTCGTGATGAAATTTCATGCCTTCGGATCTCATCAGACATCTGATTTATAATGAATGTATACAACAATTTATATATTCAATAACGGTGACTTTTCTCATTTTTTCTCATTTGGAACAGTTTCTTTAATTTTATAATAACATAACAGATTGATTTTCCCTTCTAATTTCAAGTGATTGGAAGTTAAATCTTTGTAATAAGTATGTTTCATCTACTCCTCTGTTTGGATATAGTGACTTAGTAAAGTAACATCCGCACCCGTACATCGACACAATAACGGCATTTCTTAAATAAATTATCTTCCTAATTTCTATTTCTGAATTCATTCTTTATCCTCTTAGCTTTATGCGAATTATTTTGAATTCACTATTAAACTGATGGTTCGTTGTATGTATAAAAACAATCAAAATATAGTCATAATTTTAATAATTTAAAATAAAGGTAACTTTTTTTATACAAAATAATAAGTATGTAGATCGATAACTTTGGTTCAATAGAACTCGAAACTTATTATGTGATACAATTTACAATATACAGGGTGTAACAAAATTAAGTACATTAAATTTAATCAGTGATAGAACTCGTCGAGAGCAACAATATTTCTTAGTATTTTTTTTAAAAACATTTTATATATTGTTTTTTGTTTCAGTGGTTTTTGGATGAATGCTTCATTTATTTCAACATAGTCAATGATTTACAGATTCCAATTGCGACGTTTCGGTTCTGTTTAGAACCATTTTCAAGCAATTATTAAAATTTTAAAAAATTTAAAAAAATTACATTTTAATTATAAATGATGTTACAAGAATTAGAAAACCAATGAGTTGAAAGACTACATGGTTAAAAGTCAACTGAGTTAACTTTTAACTACGTAGTCTGTAAATCATTGACTATGTTGAAATAATGAAGCATTCATCCAAAAACCACTTTGTTTAAAAACTTTTATATATTGTGTTACAAATCTGCAGTTTTGTAAAAAAATTCATTACCTGCCTAAAAATACTAAAATAATTGTGAATTTAAAAAATGGTACCAAGATATATTGTAGCTCTCGACGAGTTCTGTCAATGTCGCTTTTTCCTGTTTCACCAGTCTATGTCTCGAAATTGGAAATATTTTTAACCCAAAAAATAAATTGCGCTTTCAAAAAAAGTTACTAAGAAATATTGTTGCATCTGTCGAGTTCTGTGACTGGTTAAATTTAATGTACTGCGTTCTTCTGTCTGTCAAGTTAGGTTAGTTTATTTTTATTAGGTATTATTTATAATTTCTGTTCAAGTATTTAATTATCTATTAATACATAAGTATTCATTTGAACATAAATTACAAATAAAAATAACAATATTTTTTACTTTGTGTTCGCGAAAACCAATCTCGCATCGAAAGGGCCTTCATTTCGATACGCATATTTTTCTTGTAGAAGGTTGGTACCAGATCACATTACTTAAATTTTCAAACGTCATAAATTAAAAATGACAGACTTTCTAATAATTGAATAAATGTCAATCCAATTATAACATTACACATACAAGTTTCCCTAGATGATGATAGTATAGCAGTTTTTTTTTTTAAACATTATAGTACATAAAAGACTAAAACTGTATAAAATAGTATAGAAGACTCATTTAATGACATGTATTTTTCGGACTTGTTATTTAGAAAACTCGCCAAGGCTCATTTTCCAAAATTTGACACGCGTGAAAAAAACATGTCTTATATAACTCGTTCTTTAATATACTATAATCTACTTGAGAGATAAATCGTTGTATATTTATTATTTTTTTTTTTTTTTTTTGTTAAATTCCATGGCTATAGTTATTTTTGGGACTATTATCTACATTTTCGTACCTAATATCAGGTACGAAACATGCAAAATTTATTTTGTTTATTGTTTCAAATACACAATTTTATGCTCTATATACTCCATTCGCAAACGCGTGAGAATGTGGAACAAATTCTTGGACAGAAACAATACATTCTGTTGGTTCGGCTTCAAAATTATTCTCTTTTGACTAACAGAATTATTTGTCTCTGTTCAAAAATTACTCCACATTCTCTCGTCTCAGGGAATGGAGTATAGAAATTTTATACCTAAAATAATAAAGGAAGCAGGAAATCACAAAAGTATGTTCAGCTGTGCCGGTCACCACTCTATACGTTATATATGGCTAATTTACAAATGACAATAGGTATTATATTAAAATTAGTAGCCTTATATCTATAAAAACACCCATCATTTTTATAATTTACTCAATAATGAGAAGTACAAACATCCTTTTAGGGCTTATTTATAATGAAGTAACGCAAGCGGTAACGCAGTTGCAGTAAGAACGCATATATATATAAGAATATCATGCGTTCTTACTGCAACTGCGTTACACACATATATATATATATATATATATATATATATATATATATATTTATAATGAAAAGTAACGCAGCGCCACAATCAACAACGCAATAAATGCAACGTAAAAGATAATCAACTCTCAACTTTCTACCTGACTGATATATTAGCCAATCAGAGTTCAGTGTTTTAAGTACTAAGTCAGACTGGATTACAAATATTACATTGCGATGGTTCTGTCTTTTAGAGTGTCTTTTATGGATTAAGTTTGTTATTTAATTGGTCTCGGTCTCATTCCAGTAAGTTCTGATTTTTTATAGTGCTGTGTTCGAAATTAGTATGTCTCCGTGAATTGCTTATGTAGCCATTTTATTTGTTTGTTCATTGCTTTTAATGCCATTACGTGATGGTATCCATATTGGGTGAGATTCAGTGGGTTGTATTAGCGTGTTTTAAGCTAAAACAGTCCTTTGTCAAAAATATTTTGGCAACTTTGTAATACCTGTCAGAAAAAAATTAGAGACCAAAGGATCAAATAAAGAAAAAATATTATTAACAGAAGTACGAAAAAAAGGACAAATGTCAAAACTGATCAAAACGGGGGTTGAGATATTTTAAAATTCATTAACATTCAGGTATGAAATATTTGATACATAAAATTTGACATATTTCTAACCTAATTTTGCAATAATGAGTTTCCTTTTACACCTTCCATTTACAATAATACTTCCTCATTTGACTAAAGGATATCTGTATTACTTTTCCCTGTGGTAAAATTTCTAAATCACAATTGAATCTCATTGATACATGTGGAAAATATTACAATGTTGCCATATACTTAATACAAGTTTTAATACAGACCTTAATACAACCCACTGAATTCCATCCATTATGTTTATTTGGGTTTGTTTGCTTGTTACGCTGTTACGAATCAGATATGAATTTTTTCGTATTGTTAGTTCATTGGCGTATTCTTTTCGGATATTTCGGATGAGACTAACAGAATCCGTGCAAAGTATATAGCTAAGATATTGGTTTCTTTCCGCTTACATTTCTTGTAGCGCTATCTGAATGCTCTTGGCTTTAGATATGTAATTAGTTATAGTGTCTTGATAGTTTTGGTGATGTTTAATTTCTATTCCGTGGATTATTAATGCTAATATTATACTTTCTTGTAACTTAAGCGTCGGTAATTATTGGGTCAGATTGTTTATTGTTGCATATTTGTCGTTATTCTTGGATTATTGATTTGTGTTTTTGATATTTTTTGAGGATTGGTAGGTGTTTGCAAATAGAAAATGTATTATTTATTAATTGTTGGGTGAGTGTTTCATTTAAGATTATTTGTTGGTTTGAGTGGTGTTTAATAATGTTTGTATAGGCCGGGTTGCGTGAATGCTTTGCTAGTTTGCTAATGTAACTGGGAAATTGTGATGTGGAGTCATCTTTTTTACAGAGGGATTACTCGTATACTAATTTTGCAAACTCCTGTTAATATTATTATTTCTGTATTTTAGACTGGATCTAGTGCATTTAGATAACTGTGTTTTGCTATTTGCTATATTATTGCTCCGTAATCTATTTTTGATTTTTACGAGATTAAAGGTTTGATATATTTTTAGTAATATTTCTCTGTGAGAACCCTATTTGTTATGACTCCTCCGCATTATTAGGTTTTGTCCAATTTGGTATTCTTGTTTTAGCTGTTCTTTATGTAGTTTCCAAGTGAATCTAGAGTCATACCGAAGAATTTTATTTCTGACACTAATTCTATTTTTTTCTAAACTTTTCGTGCTCTTTTGTAATGCCATTTTTAATGTAGATGGAAACGGAAAAAAACAATTACTCGGGCTTGTGCTCAATAATAAAATTTATTCACGCCGACGTTTCGGCTATAGGGCTAAGGACGAAATAAATATACATGTGAACAAAATATAAATACAATGATATATGGCATAGAATTTACAGAATAGTTGAAATATAAACATATGTGAATAACGGCGATATAAATAAAAAATAACTAAATAAATAAATACGAGTAAATAAATAAATAATTAAAATACACAGATCATAATAATATAGAGAAAATTGTCAAAACTTTAAAAAACTTATATTTGATGAGTACAATACAACAGGAAAGCTACAATAAGGTAACACATACTGATAAATGAAATCACATACAGCCCGATTCACAAAAAAGTTAAGACTAATCCTCATTTTTGGATTAGTGAATTCTATTCTATTGCGGTATTTAACATTTAATTTTCATGATATTATCAATAAAGGTAGATACTAGGAATAGATTAGACTATATTTTAAGTTATACACTGTCAAAATTAGAGTAGAATTCGCTAATCCAAAAATGAGGATTAACTGAAACATTTTTGTGAATCGGGCTGTTAAAGATTAATTTGGATAATTTTAGATTAAATATTAAAGGACTAATTGACATGAAATCTTGTGATTTAATGATAAACCCCTTAATTTAGATAACTCATTGTGCTTATGTGTAATGTTTTAATGTTGGGGTTTTCTTTATTTTATATTGTTATTTTTAATGTTAATTTAATTGTTATATATTAAGCTGACAATTTCGATATCCGTTTGAGAATGAATGCTATTTCAATCTTCTTTTATAAGTAAGTTACCTCTCAGGTTAATCTATTATGCAGGTTAGTTTTAGTTGCTAATATTTTCGTATTATTGAAATCAAATTCAGATTTATTATTTTTAGAGTGTTTTACTAAAGCACATTTTATATTTCTATTGTTATTGTTTCGTTTCTGTTCATACAAGTGAATTTTAAGATAACTTTTGGTCTGTTCTGTATAAGTCATTGAATTATACTATTCTACAGAATAGAATATTACAGTTCATTGGTATATGTAAGTATACAGGATGTTTCACGGATACGAGACACCCCGATTTTTTTCTTTATTTTTAGGAGTAGAAGAAAATCATTCAAATAAAGGTTGCAGTATATCAAGGGAGACATTTACTTATTGAAGAAAAAAAATTTAAACCAGTGATTCTCAAGTTACAAACCAAAGTTATATTTTTTTAAATGGGATGTTGTACATTTTTTAGGATCATTTGACAGAGTATTTTTTTTCTGAATCAACCATATACCTAAATATTTTATGTACTTGCATAACAAAAATATTGAGAAAAATTCATTTGAAAATTAAATAAATTTTATTTAACATAACACAAAACAGTAGGCCATGATCAATAACAAAACAATCTTTTATATATATATATATATATATATATATATATATATATATATACCGAGAGTTTTTTTTATCAGTGAACATGGGCGTATGTCATTACCATAGTTACATTTAAAATGATTGACAGCAATGCATTATCGCGTTTTTTTTAAAACTGGACATAGGACTTGACATTTAGTATATCTGTCAATGTCATCAAATTGTCATATTTCAAAATGTATACAGTTGAAGAAAAAGTTCAAATTATATGGTATAATTCTATACTCTGACATAAGCCTAAGACAAGAAATAATTAATATAAATTATATTTTATCCCTATTTTTTAATTGATCAATTTTGTCACCATTGTAAATACAATTTTTTAAATGGAAAGAAAAAAAAATCGTTTGGTGCAAGATCTGGTGGCATTGCAGGCCACTCCACTTCTCCACGTCCTATCCAGCGTTGGGGGAATACCTGGTGCAGATATAAGTGAAAATTTTCACGACTCCAATACCTGCAATTTTGTGAATTTACTTCCCGATTAATATAAAATGTCGCTTCATCCGTAAATAAAATTCGATCCAGTAATATTTCCCCACTATTAATTTTGTTCATCATATCTTCGCAAAAGATATTTCTTCGTTCTATATCGTTGTGTAATAACTCTTGGTGATTTTGATATTAAAACTCTTAAAATGTTCTTGTCTTAAAACCTTGTATACTAGTATTCTTAATTTCAGAAAAAAAATTGTTGACAGGGTGTTGTCACTTTCAATTAATTGTATAATTTCTTGTTTCTTATTATTAACTACAGTACTTGGTCTGATTTTCTTCTTGTGCTGTTTATTGACGCATCTTTAGTTTGTAGTCATTGTAAATTTTTCTTATAGTTGTTGGACTGGGTCGCTTATTAAAAATTAATGCACATAAGTCAGAAACTTGTTGTAGACTCGTTATAATTACTCCAATTTACAATTTGAACTTTTCTTTAACTGTATACATTTTGAAGTATAACAATTTGATGACATTGACAGATATACTAAATGTCACGTCCTATGTTCAGTTTTAAAAAAAACGCGATAATGCATTGCTGTCAATCATTTTAAATGTAACTATGGTAATGACATACGCCCATGTTCACTGATAAAAAAAACTCTCGGTATATATATATATATATATATATATATATATATATATTTATTTGAATTCATCACGACGATCGTGAAAATTTTGTTCGCCTCTACACCCTAAACGGTACAAGCGATTTTAATGACATTTTTTCTGGGATGTAGAGAATAACTCAACTTGATTTCCTGGTAATAGGTCATTTTTCTTTACGGTGCATAGTTTTTGTGACAAATATTTTTAAAGGTGGAATTTTGGCTTTTTCAAACAAAATATCTGAGTCCTCCATGAAAGTTTTAAGACGAAGAACGTTTCTTTGACATGTCAATCAGAACATTTAAATGGAATTATTCATGAAATGAGGACAATTTGAAAGAAGTTAAATTAATAAACATACATTATGGCAATGGGCAGTTATTCCACAGAAGTTGAAAAGCCTAAAACATTATATTTAAAAATTATAATTTTTGAAGGTTCATGTCAGTGATTCATGTACATTTCGAAAGTGTTGCCAAACATGCCATAAGTAACTAAGTAAAAAACAAATAATCCAATGACAGGAATTTAACAGCTCCATCGGCTTTTGTTTTTTCATAAGACTGTTAGAAACATATCGTTTTTGGTATCAAATGAAAGGTAACGCCAAGGGCTGTCATGCAGAAAAGTAAAAAATTTGACAGCTCGATCAGCTCTTGTTTTTTGCTTAAAGTTGTCAGACCAATGTCGTGTTTGGTATCAAATGAAAGGTAACGTCAAGGGCTGTCATGCAGAAATGTTAAAATTTTCGACAGCTCGATCAGCTATTGTTTTTCGAATAAAATTGTCAGAACCATATCGAGTTTGATATCATATAAGAGGTAATGTCAAGGGCTGTCGTGCAGAAATGTTAAAAATTTGACAGCTCGATCGGCTTTTGTTTTTTGAATTAAGTTGTCAGACCCATGTCAAGTTTGGTATCAAATGAGAGGTATCGTCAGGGGCTGCTAAATAGAAATGTCAAACATTTGACAGCTCGATCGGCTTTTGTTTTTTGCGTAAAGTTGTCAGAACCATGTCGTGTTTGGTATCAAATGAAAGGTAACTTCAAAGGCTGTCATGCAGAAATGTTAAAAAATGACAGCTCGATCGGCTTACGTTTTTTGCTTAAAGTTGTCAGAACCATGTCATGTTTGGTATCAAATGAAAGATAACGTCAAGGGCTGTCATGCAGAAATGTGAAAAATTTGACAGCTCAATCGGCTTTTCTTTTTTGCTTAAAGTTGTCAGAACCATGTCGTGTTTGGTATCAAATGAAAGGTAACGTCAAGGACTGTCATGCAGAAATGTTAAAAAAAATGACAGCTCGATCGGCTATTATTTTTTGCTTAAAGTTGTCAGAACCATGCCGTGTTTGGTATCAAATGAGAGGTATCGTCAAGGGATGCTCTGCAGAAATGTCAAATGAAATGGTAGTTTTCATGTTGTGTGGGCATTTTGGGTGGGCAGGTTCCGTGGGCAGCTTGGGTGGGTAGGTTGCGTGGGTATTTTGGGTGGGCAGGTTGCGTGGACAGTTTGGGTGGGCAGGTTGCGTGGGCCGTTTGGGTGGGCATATTGCGGGGCAGGTTGCGTGAGCAGTTTGGGTGGGCAGGTTGCGGGCATAAAGTAACATTCCTAACAAGATCAATGTGAAGTCGGTACAAAAGTGTTACCAAATATGACATTTTCAATATAGAAATATATATATATATATATATATATATATATATATATATATATATATATATATAGACCAGTGGTTCTCAAAATACGGGACTCAACTTTTTTATTTTAAATGTGAACATATTTTTTTTATTTGCTTATTCGATAGAGAATTTAATTCTGAATTCAATGATATAATATTATCATATCCTCACATAACGATTTTTTTTGAGTAAAATATTTAAAATTTTAAATTAATTTGATTCAAATATGATATTACTAAGAGTGCCATGAATGGAAAAACTGAATACAAGTAATTTTTTAACCTGGAATTACAGTGCTCTGAATGAAATAAGTGAATATTTTGTTTTGTTAAGTGATCATAACTGACAAGTGAAGTTCAAAATCATTTAATTTAATTTTAAAAATGTATAATTTTACTCACATTGAAAAAGTTCAGATGTTTGAAACATATATTTTATCAAGAAAAAATTCGCGAGCTGCAGTTAATATGTATAGGGAACGATATCCTGAAAGAGTAGTACCGTCGCGGAAATATATCCGAAAACTTGAGCTAATATTACGTGGTAATACTACTGCATTTATACATAAACCCAGAAGACCGGTGGATGAAAACAATGAAATAAATGTTTTGGCATATTCTGAAGCCAATCCAAGAGCTTCTGTACGAATGGCCTCTGATGAATGCAGATTAAGTGTAGGGACGGTGCATAAAATTTTAAAACGACACAAGTATAAGCCATACAAATTCCATAAAGTTCAACACTTGCAACCTGGTGATTATGACCGCAGACTTGAATTTTGCCATTTAATCATTAATGAAAGAATTGATATTTTAAAATATGTTATTTGGACGGATGAAGCAAATTTTTCCAATAATGGAATGTTTAATGTAAAAAATAAACATTATTGGAGTTCCGAGAATCCTATTATGGTACGTGAAAGAAGTTTTCAATGAAAATTTAATATAAATGTATGGTGTGCAATTTTGCACGATACAGTGTTTTTTTCACATGTATGAAGGTACTCTAACTGGAGATCGTTACTTAGAATTTTTAAGAAACAGACTTGATGATATATTGGATGATCTGCCATTAAATGTCGTTAGAAATCTATACTTTCAACAGGATGGAGCACCAGCCCATAATTCTTATAAAGTAACCGCGTACCTGAATGAAACATTTCCAAATCAATGGATTGGTACCAAAGTACCCATTGCATGGCCTGCAAGATCACCCGATTTAAACCCTTTAGCCTTTTTCTTATGGGGTTATTTATAAGATAAAGTTTACGATACTGTGCATCAGAATCTACAACAATTAAAAAACAGCATTGAAAATATTTTGAACAATATTGACGGAAGAAAATTAAGATTAGTTAGAAATAGTTTATTTCATAGAGTACAGTTATGTATAAATGAAAATGGAGGCAATTTTGAACAGTACTTGGCACTCTAATTAGAAAAAAAGTCGTTAAGTAAGGATATGATAATATTATATCATTGAATTTAGAATTAAATTCTATATCGAATAAGCAAATAAAAAAAATATATTCACATTTAAAATAAAAAAGTTGAGTCCCGTATTTTGAGAACCACTGGTCGAAAAAAAATTTTTTTCTGTTCCCTAAATTTGTCTTGTATAATAGAAATTGTTTGCCCATTTAACCGTTTTTGTAGCTCTTATAGTTCTCGACAGCAATGGTGGTACATTTAAAATGAACACCCTGTATATATATATATATATATATATATATATATATATATATATATATATTTCTATATTGAATTCATCACGACGATCGGGGAAATTTTGTTCGCCTCTGAAGCATAAACGGTACAAGCGATTTGAATGAAAATTTTTCTGGGATGTAGAAAATAACTCAACTTGATTTCCTGGTAATAGGTCATTGGCAATGGGCAGTTATTCCACAGTAGTTTAAAAGACATAAAACATTATATTTAAAAATTTAAATTTTTGATGGTTCATGTCCGTGATTCATGTACATTTCCAAAGTGTTGCCAAACATCCTATAATTAATTAAGTAAAAAACAAATATTCCAATGTCAGGAATTTCACAGCCCCATCGTCTTTTGTTTTTTGCTTAAAGTTGTTAGAACCATGTCGTGTTTGGTAACAAATGAAAGGTGAAGTCAAGGGCTGTCATGCAGAAATGTCAAAAATTTGACAGCTCGATCGGCTTTTGGTTTTTTGCGTAAAGTTGTCAAAATCATGTCGTGTTTGGTATGAAATGAGAGGTATCGTCGAAGGCTGTCATTGCAGATATGTCAAACATTTGACAGCTCGCATTGTTTTTGTTTTTTGCTTAAAGTTTTCAGAACCATGTCGTGTTTGAATCAAATGAGACGTACCGTGAAGGGCTGTCATGCAGAAATGTAAAAAAATTGACAACTCGATCGGCTTTTGTTTTTTGCTTAAAGCTGTCAGAACCATGTCGTGTTTGGTGTCTAATGGGAGGTTTCGTCGAGGGCTGTCATGCAGAAATGTCAAAATCAGTTAAGGGAGGCATGTTGCGTGGGCATGTTGCGTGGAAAGTTTGGGTGGGCAGGTTGGGTGGACAGGTTGCGTGGGCAGATTGGGTGGGCAGATTGCGTGCAGCAGATTGGGTGGGCAGGTTCCGTGGGCATTTTGGGTGGGCAGGTTGCGTGGGCAGTTTGGGTGGGCAAATACTCCAATGTCAAGATTTTGACAGCTAGATCGGTTTTTGTTTTTTTGCATAAAGTTGTCAGAAACAATTCAGATATGTAAAAATTTAGACAGATCGATTGGCTTTTCTTTTCTGCATAAAGTTGTCAGAACCATGTCGTGTTTGGTATCAAATGAGAGGTATCGTCAATAGCTACCATGCCGAAATGTTAAAAATTTGACAGCTCAATCGACTTTTGTTTTTCGCATAAAGTTGTCAGAACCATGTCGTGTTTGGTAACAAATGAGAGGTATCGTCAAAGGCCACCATGCAGAAATGTAAAAATTTTGTGAGATC
Organism: Ophonus ardosiacus; assembly: GCA_943142095.1. Classification (NCBI taxonomy): domain Eukaryota; kingdom Metazoa; phylum Arthropoda; class Insecta; order Coleoptera; family Carabidae; genus Ophonus; species Ophonus ardosiacus. The sequence continues at coordinate 22,310,779 of OW964834.1, read as the reverse complement.
GATTGGCTTTTGTTTTTTGCATAAAATTGTCAGAATCATGTCGTGTTTGGTATCTAATGAGAGGTAGGTATCGTCGAGGGCTGCCATGCAGAAATGTCAAAATTTTGACAGCTTGATCGGCATTTTTGTTTAAAGTTGTCAGAACCATGTCGAGTTTGGTATCAAATGAGAGGTATCGTTAAGGGCTGCCATGCAAATGTGTCAAAAATTTGACAGGTCGATCGGCTTTTATTTTTTGCATAAAGTTGTCAGAATCATGTCGTGTTTGGTATCAAATGACAGGTAACGTCAAGGACTGCCATGCAGAATTGTCAAAATTTTGACAGGTCGATCGGTTTTTGTTTTATGAATAAAGATATGTCGTTTGTGTATCCGAAGACAGTTAGCGTTAGCGCTTTGAGTTTCAAGTGTGCCTAGATGGATTGGAAAGGCGTATAGACTATCATAAAACACTATCCCTCTAGGGAGAGCTCGGCGTAGCCGAGATTTCGCTAGTCTATATACTAAACAGGTTCATTCAATATCTATATATATTTGAAATCATCAGGAGCATCGACAAAGCTATAAACACCTCTACCATGTCGAGTTTGATATCTAATGAGAGGTATCGTTAAGGGCTGCCATGCAGAAGTGTTAAAAATTTGACAGGACGATCGGCTTTTGTTTTTTGCATAAAGTTGTCAGAACCATGTCGAGTTTGGTATCAAATCAGAAAGATCGTCAAGGGCTACCATGCAGAAATATCAAAATTTTGACAGCTCGGTCGGCTTTTGTTTTTTGCATAAAGTTGTCAGAACCATGTCGAGTTTGGTATCAAATGAGAGGTATCGTTAAGTGCTACCATGCAGAAGTGTAAAAATTTTGAGAGGTCGATCGGTTTTTGTTTTTTGCATAAAGTTGTTAGAACCATGTCGTGTTTGGAATCAAATGAGAGGGATCGTCAAGGGCTGTCGTGCATAAATGTCAAAATTTTGACAGCTCGATCGGCTTTTGGGTGGGCAAGTTGCGTGGGCAGTTTGAGTGGGCAGGTTGCGTGGGCATTTTGGGTGGGCAGGTTGCGTGGGCCGGTTGGGTGGGCAGGTTGCGTGGGCAGTTTGGGTGCGCAGGTTGCGTGGGCAGTTTGGGTAGGCAGGTTGCGTGGGCATTATGGGTGGGCAAGTTACGTGGGCCGTTTGGGTGGGTATATTGCGTGGGCAGGTTGCGTGAGCAGTTTGGGTGCGCAGGTCGCGTGGGCTGTTTGGGCTTGGTCGGCTATTGTTTTTTTTTTTGCATAAAGTTGTCAGAACCATGTCGAGTTTGGTATGAAATGAGATGTATCGTTAAGAGCTGCCATGCAGATGTGTCAAAAATTTGACAGGTCGATCGGCTTTTGTTTTTTGCATTAAGTTGTCAGAACCATGTCGAGTTTGGTATCAAATGAGAGGGATCGCCATGGGCTACCATGAAGAAATGTCAAAATTTTTAAAGCTCGATCGGCTTTTATTCTTTGTATAAAGGTAAGTCGTTTGAGTATACAAGAAGATTGATAACTTTAGCACTTTAGGTTGAAATTGTCGTACGTAAAACTATTGTAATACACTATCGGCGGAGCCCTAGGGGAAGCTCGGCGTAGCCGAGTTTTCGCTAGTTAACTTATACTAAACTGCTGTTGTTATGTCAAAATATCATTATTTATAATAACTTATAATGGAAACAATTTTGAAAATTATGTGTGAAGTTAAATACAAGCTAATTGTTTTGTTATTGATCACGGCCTACTGTTTTGTGTTATGTTAAATAAAATTAATTTAATTTTCAAATGAATTTTTCTCAATATTTTTTACATTTCTATGTGATTATCAATATAAAAGAATATCTTACTGTCTATACGGTTTGATTATAGATTTTCCTTCACATTCAATACATAGCTAAAGAATTATAAAAAGATTAACTTTCATAAATCAACTAGCTTTGCTCTAATAATGGAAACATCTGATATATTCAAATAATTCTAATTCACAGGTGTCAGTGTCAAGTACAATTAACATGGTGTTATAATTTTATTGGATATATGTATACAATCTTTTCCAATGAACTTTCGGTATGAAATATGTAAAAAATAGTATATGTTCGTGTTGGAATTTTACTGAATATATAGAATCTTCTCCAAGGAACTTCTGTATGAGATTTGTACGAAATACATAAAATTGACGGAAGGTATTGTGCTGCCCACATCAGATTTTCTTGTTGTGTCTTTGATATGCTAAATAAGCTTTGTACTTTTTATGTTATTTAAAAGCTACAATTTTTGTTTCATTACTTTTTTTAGTTTTTATGCTATTTATTTTACATATGATACTGACAGATATCTATATTCATTAGATTTTTATATCTTATATATTTATTATTTTCTTGGTTAGTTTTGTTGGATAGTTATTTATTACGAGCAGGTTCGTTACGTTTTTAATTTCATTGTGATATTTATTCCTTGTTAATTTTAATTTAATTGTCTTATCCTCATTATGTAATAGTAGCTCTGTTCGATGAGAAGTGCATGAAGTGCAGAGCAGAATAGTGCAGTGCAGTGTAGTGTACACTAGTACAGTCTAATTCTTGTGGTTTCATAAAACACACTAGTGTATATTTGGGCAAGTTTGCTCAGCTGTATGAGTAATCAAGCCAAGCGTAGCCAAAGGTGTAAAAGGTTAGGTTGTTTATAAACACAGTCATATCATAAAGCTGCAAAGAAGTGACTGCAGAAATGTCTGTTTTAAAGAGCATAGTGTTTGAACTAATAAACGATTCTGACGAACATCAATCATCACTTGATTCTTCATCAGATTCAGAGAGCAGAGACAGATATATTAATTAATTCTTTATATAACACAACATCAAAGAGAATATACTTTATCTGAATCAATTATTTTAATTACTCAATGTAAAATTTTAGGTCAATAAACAGATATGTAGATACGATAGAATTAAAATGTCTACCGAACAACATTTTGCTACCCCCACTCCTAGTCTGCACTTTCTACACCACCTCGCGAGTTAGGTCAGAAACGTGAGCACTAGTTCTTAAAATTTTTGTCATCATCATTTGTGGCCTAGTACATGTCATCGAACAAACCTAGTATAACATCTACCGGCCTATAGGAAAACATTATGAAAAAAAAACACAATAAAAATAATTTAATTATTAAAAAATCTGATGCGGCCAGCACATTACCTTCTCTCAATTCTATGTAATTTGTACAAATCCATACCGAAAGTTCCTTGGAAAAGATTATATACAATTATTCACTAAAATTGTAACACGAACATATACTTTTTTTTACAAATTCCATACCGAAAATTCACTAGAAAAGATTTTATATATCCAATAAAATTTTAAGACGACTATGTAAATTACACTTAACACTGACATCCTTCAATTAGAATTATTTGAATATACCAGCAGTTTTCATGGTTGTTGTATGGCTGGTTGCTTCATGAAAGTTTATCTCTTTATAATTCTTTAACTTCATATCTACTGAATATGAAGGAAAATGTATAGACAACAAGATATTCTTTCATTTTTATAACACAAAATGTCAAAAAGTAATATTTAACTGAGTTTTTTAAAAACTGTTAAAAACTTCAAATACGTGAACTTCCGGTCGACCAATTATAACCAAAATCTAAACAGCACTTCATATGGATCAAAAGAAGAGGAATACGAAAGAATTATAATTTTTAGAATTGCAGTGTTGAAGTTATCGTCAGAGAAATTTTTGTCACACACACACATTAGAACTAATAGAAATAGTTATTACAGAAAAATGGAACATTATCGTCTACAAACAAAGATCCCATTTAATATGTTCTTAGAACTCATTAGAATTTGAGAGAACACCTGCTACTTATCATCCAATGGACAATTTTATAAAAGAAAATCTGATTCAAGTATGTCCACTCGCATTTATTATAGCCATTTTAGTGATGTATATACTTGTATGTATTGACATCTATACTATAACAGTTACTTTTTGAAATAGGATTAATTAAAAAATGTAAGAATATTATTATCACAATTACACCATCTGGGAAGATGCTACCTCCCCCCTCCCTTTAACTTAGCAATACAGCCCCCACCCCTTTTAACTTTTTTATTATACGTAATAGAAAAAAATGTCTTATATAAAAGTTTTATTATTTTAAATATACTATTTGATGGCAGATGTAGATATTATTATAGTCAGGTTTACAAAATTCGACTATCAACTTTTATTTTTCAATTGGCAACCTTAATTATTTTTCTAAAATACAAACCAACATTGTTTTCTCTTTTCATCAATGTATTAGTTTTTATTAATGTTTTTAAAAAAATTCGAGAAAAATAAGAAAATTGAGAAATATTAAAAATAACTTTTATACAATTTGTATAGGTGGCTATGTGAAAATAAACAAAATGTAACAGTGTTATACAACTTAACAAACTAAAACAACAAATTCAGTGACAAAAGCAACTTGAAACAAATGATCAAAATTATCTGCAATACTTATAATAATTCAAGAGTTGAACATGGTGTGTTCGCTCATTTGCCAGCATGTTTCGCGATATATTCTGGAATTTCGAATACGCTCTTTCATGTCTTCTGCATCTGTAGGTATCTTCTGGTAGACAAGATCCTTGATCGCTGAATAGCAACAAATAGATCATTCCCCAGACTTCACACCCCTCGATTTTTTATGGAGATATCTTAAAGTTTATTCGAAACCAGTGACAACGAAACAAAATTTGATGCACAGAGTTAGAGAAGCTTTACTTATGAGGAATAATTAACAATGATTAATTTTTCAATTTAAATTTATCACTCTTGTTTTTCATTGTACATAAATATTAAAAATCATTTTTTTTGTTAAATTTCAATCGCATTTTTTCCAATATTTTTATTATGTTAGAATATAAAACTAATACATGGTTGGATTCAGAAAAAAATAAGCCAGCGAAGAAATAAAAAAATATATTCAATCCCATTTGAAAAAATATAACTTCACATTCGGATATTGTATGATACATTGTTCTGCGCGAGATATTATTTTCAAAACTCCGAATGATATCAGGCGTAGGGATCCGCCCAGCCAAATTATAAATACATTTTCGAATATTTAATTTATAAGACATGATAAAGCAACTGATTTAAAAAATGAGCTATTAAATTAAATACAAGAATGTAAACAATTTTTTTGCCCAAAAGCCGACCTGGTATTTGATCATGTTGGCATTATTTACAGCCATTGAAATTTCTGCTAAAACTTATGAGACATACGTTATACCCGAAGTGGCACTTTATTTAGAACTCTTAATAAATTTTCGAGGAAAAACATAAAATATAATCCAAAATTTTGTACTATAGACTTTTCTATTTATTAGAACAACAAATATGAGATTTTGTTTACAAACAATGAACCGGAAGTGATACTTTACTTCAAGCTCATTCCTATTTTAAACATGGAATTGGCGGGAGAGCATCAATTTTTTTTATCTGTGTAAATATTATGAAATTTAACATGCAATAATTGAAGGTTTTCTTTACAATTTTAGCCCAGTATAAAAATACTTACATTTATTTATTCTGCATGGGGTCCCGTGGCCGTGTGCCTGAGTGTCTGGTTGCGTACCTGTGGGAACCGGGTTCGATCCCGACAGACGCCAAATATTTCCAATTTTAAATGGCACAAAAGTGACCCCTGTGGTGCACTCTCCATGCCAGCTATGAGTGCCCGTGAGGTGACGCCTGGTAAGCGCCCACACGGTAAAATATATCATCATTACCGATGTCTACATGTGTTGTAGATACTGGCACACCCAGAAATGGGTAATATGCCGTGATGATATATTTATTTATTTATTTATTTATTTATTTATTCTGCAGTTTCAGTTTTTTAATATAGAGTTAGATGCAAGTGTAGAAATTGACAAATAGACTGTATATTGATAAACAGTAGCAGTTATATATATATATATATATATATATATATATATATATATATATATATATATATATATATTTAAAAGTTACTGTTAACTCTAAGTTTGTTGTCAGGCATTTATATCCCTGCATTCAGTTCTAAATTATACATTAATTATTATCAGAGTTCTCCCTATATATTCAAAAATGCAGCGAGGGATAGTTTTAAAAAACCAGTGTAGTACAGAACTAAACGTTATAAATGCAGAAAATTTATAATTTAATAGCATTACGCCTTAACACGTAAAGTGCCATGGGGGATCAACCCTGTCCCCCATTTACCTTGAACCTTACGGACCATTGTGGCCATGGGGGATACATGTACTCCGACAAACCGAAAATTATTTGCAGCCAGATCACATCACGTTCGTGCGACATTTCAATGTAAATTATAGCGATATATATTTGGTAGGTAGCAAGCAAAATGGAAGTTAGTTTGGTTTCGGTCACTCAGCATTGTAGCCGTGGGGGATTAACGCTGGCCGACATAAAAAAAATTAAAATGATGCTCAAAAATTTTCATTTTGTACATTTTTTTTAAATATAACTATTTTAAATTAAAATAAAACCAAAATATGAAATAAAAATTTTTGGCCCGAGGGGACCTAATACTTAAATTTCTATTGTGGCACTTTACGTGTTTTAATATTGTTTGTTGCAATGTTTATTTATTTAATATATCCCATCCATCCCACAGGATCGAAATCCCAATTACGGGGTGGATACACAAAAAAAAATACATAAAGGTTACAATGTTTCAACAGAGAAGAAAAAAAAAATTATATACAAAACAAAATTGCTATAAAGAAAATCAACTTAGACTATAACTATTTAATAGTGCTTGCTTGAAGTGTCCAAGTGACAAGTGATAAATATCAATATCTACAGTAATATTATTAAAAATGTAGCATATTCGCCGAATGGGCGATCTTGCTTCGTAGTTAGTTCTTATATGTGAGTAATGAAATGTACACTTATTTCTAGAAGATAGGCGCGGAACAGAAAATGGAATACGAGCTAAACAAATAGGATCATCTATAATATTGTTGATTAATTTATATATGTAAATCGAAGATTGCAACTGTCTTCTATTTTCTAATGACACCAAATTGAAAATGGATAGTAAGTAATTATATGACATATCATGAGTAGGATAAACACCATATGTTTTATAATAACAGTACTTTACAAATTTTTTTTGTACTCTTTCAATGCTGTTGCTATATATATTATATAATGGATTCCATATTTGTAAACAGTATTCCAATTTTGAACGCACGAACGAAAAATATAACATTTTTAAAGTTCTTAACCTAAGAAAAGAACGACAATTACGAATTATGAAGCCTAGATTTTTATAGGCAGATCTTACAGTGTAATTTATATGAGCATTGAAAGAGAGCTTAACATCAAATATGACTCCCAAATCTTTAAATTCTGTAACTCGATCAAGTAGATGTCGTTCCATTTTATAAGCGTAAGAGGCAACAGTGTTTTTTACAGAATAGGACATAGCTTTACATTTTTTGATATTGAAATGTAATTTTGAAGATTTGGACCACTCTAGAATGCTGTTTATATCTTCTTGCAGCATTAAACTATCTTCATGTGAATTTATTATTTTTGATATCTTCATATCATCGGCATAGAGAAATACATCGGAATGTTTTACACAGGTAGTAATATCATTAATAAATAATATAAATAGTAAAGGACCTAGGTTTGAACCTTGAGGTACGCCAGAAGTAGGGGTATACTGATCTGAATGGTAGTTATTATAATGTACTTGCATTTTTCTGTTAGTTAAATATGAAGAAAGGAAAGCTATAAGGTTAAGGGAGAAGTTAAAATTATAAGAAAGTTTAAAAAGAAGGATTGCATGATTAAGCTTGTCAAACGCTTTGGCGAAGTCTGTGTAAATTACATTGTCACGAAGTGATCCTAAAGTTTTCTCAGTAAAGTTCATAAGATTAGTAGTGGTCGATCTACCTTTCATGAAGCCATGTTGTTGTGGTGTAATGTATTTCTGCGTTGCGCTATATATGTATTTGTATACAACAGTTTCGAAAATTTTAGATAGATTAGAAAGGATAGAGATAGGTCTGTAATTAGACATATTACATTTATCACCCGACTTAAATATAGGCGTAACAAAAGAAGTTTTAAGAGAAGAAGGAAAAGTATTAGTAGATAGAGATAGATTGAATAATATGTGCAGAGGCAGAATAAATATATCTTGACATCCTTTCAAGATATAGGCGGGAATGTTGTCAGGACCAGGTGTACGGGACGGTTTAATACTATTAATTGCCTGCCTAATATCATCTTTAGATATATTAATAATATTTATAAAACCTCCAGAATCTTGTTTATTAATTAATGAAGAGGATGAAGCTTCATTATTTTCGTATACACTGGAAAAATAACTTGAAAATCCAAGGACAATCTCAGCAGTAGAGTTATATTCATTATTATCTAAGTGCATTTTACCAGGTATACGAGTATTATTTTTCTTCGCATTTATAAAATTCCATATGCTGGCAGGATTATCGTTAATTTTGTTTTCAATAGATGATATATAGTTTTTGTAAGCAGTGTTAATATCTTTTTTTATAAGAGCACGCAATCTTTTGAATTCACAATTATAAAACTCGAATTTATTTTTAATATAGAGCTTAAGATAATGCTCTTTGAGTTTTATATTGTGAATAATAGATCTCGTGAACCAGGGAGGAAAGTTAGATGGCTGTTTATTGCTGGTCTTGATCTTAGGTATACATTGATCGAAGACGCCGTATAGTATATCATAAAATTTATTAAACGCATCGTTCACGTTGTCAAATTTTTTTAAAATATCCCAGTCGGTTTCGGACAGTAAGGTATACAGAAGGGGAAAATTAGCAGATTTGAAGTTATAAGTAAGAGAAGAATTAAATGTAGAGTTATTAGATTTAAGATTGACAGGGCATGCATAGTGAATATCAAGAGCAGGGTGTCTTCCACAACAACTGGATCAGAGCAGTGTGCGACATTACAATGGTTACTAGATACAACAACGTCAAGAATTCTAGAATTATAGTTAGTGATTGAATTATACTGAGATGCATTCATGAAACTTAGAAAATTTAAGAACCTGCGCGACAAATGACAGCCAGAACTTTCGTCAACGGCAGTAACAAGATTTTTAATATTTATGTCTCCAAGGATAATAAAATTATTATTCGTTGAGGGTAAGAATGTTTCCAATGCGTCGAGCAAATACTCTAATTGAATTAAAGTAACAGGAGGAGGACAGTAAAAGACAATAAGAAATGTATAATTAACAGGAGAATGAAAAATTTTTATACATAGAATGTCGGTTGAAGAGTTAGGATGAATATTAATATTAATTAGAGTAGATTTAAATTTTGAATTAACAGCGCAAAGTACACCACCACCAGTTTTTTTACCAGTAATACTTTTGTCTCTGTCATGACGATATACTTCATATGCCGAAGGTAGAATTTCTGAATTATTTACGGCCGGTGTAAGCCAAGATTCACTTATTGCGATAATATCATAGTTTAAGGAACTACAGTTATTATAAAAGCATTCCAATTTTGTGTTAAGCCCTCTAACGTTTTGGTACACAATATTCATAAATTGAATAGACTATATACAGAGATACGCTATTATTTTATACAAACTATACAAGTTCGGACGGACAACTTCAGACAATTCAAAGCAAGTGTATTAATTAACAAAGAATAAAACAGAGAGAACAAAAATCTGTCAAATAAAGTAAACAGAGCACAATGTTGCTCCAGAAAAATAATAATGGTATGTTTGTGTAACATTAATTAACATGAAATTCACAGTTCATCAAAATTACTAACCAATGATAGTTTTTTAATGTTGCCATCATCACATTTTAGGAAGATGTTGCCATCGTAAGTCCACACACTTTTATTTCCGAATTTTTTACATGCAGCTTTATATAAATTATGTCGTAGCCTGGTAAGATCTTCGGTAATTACGATGCCAGTACCTTTTAGTTTATTTCTATTTTTTAGGAACAATTGACGTGATTTGTACGACGTAAATTTAATAATAATACCACGTGGTCTCGGGGGCACATTACTAAGAACACTCGCACTTTTCATAGGGGGTTTGCCGACACGATGACATCTGTCAATAGATTCTGGGGAAACACTGATATTCAATTTGGATTTGGCAAGATCACGCACCTTAGATTCCGGATCCTCGGAGGATTCTTCGGGAATACCAAAGACACGGACACAATTCCTCCTTGAATATTGCTCCAGTTTGTCGACCTCCTCTTCCAGATGTTTATTTTTGACCGTAAGTTCCTGGACAATTTTTTCATAGTATTTTTTTGCTCCTCAAACCTTTGATCGAGACGAGCAAATAATTTGTCGGCCAGCTTATTTATGAAGGTCTCATCGTCAAATAATTTCGATGTCTCATTTTCAAGAGCACTGGCGGTTCTTCCACGGGTCATTTTAAGAAAAAATGAAAAAGAAAATTACACAAATTTCCACTAAAAAATGAAAAAAAATATACGGAGCAACAAAAACGTGTTTACTCACGTTGAAACATTAAAATACGTATGTTGCAAATATTTGCAACAGCTATAGATATTCTTATATAAATATCAGTGGGCTATTCCAACATTATATTTATAATTTCATCTGAAAGTGAAAAACTTCGTATTAATAAGCGATATATGGTCCTCCAAAGTTTAAAAAAAATATATGTGTCGTCGCGAATACGTTTTCATCTCAAACTCTTTTCGTCGTAGACTTAAATGTAAGTGTATAATGCTATTTATAAATTATATTTATAACAAATCTGGGGTGGAATTCCATAATTCGTAACAACTACAAAATAACCATTGCTCTTGTTAAATATCAATTACAATTCGTAATCACAATAGCAACTGCAGATAACAGTTGCTCACGTTATTTTCCAATTGATAAATAACGACTGCAAAATACCAGCCGTTCGGCAGCCATATTGGATTGTTAAATCAGACAGTTCGCCAATTTATTTGAAAGAAAACAGTAAGTACAAACAGTTTTTATGATAAATTACCAAAATAATTGAATTATTTAAATTGGTCATATCAGATTTGGATAATAATATTAATAATAATAATAATAATAATAATAATAATAATAATCTTCTACTTAATATTTCGAATATTTTTTACATTATAACTTAATTTCTATTGTTACGTACCAACTACAAATAACGATTACTGTTATAGAATCGCAAGTTCACTTTGTAGTTGATATTTGCAATTGATATCATATCAAGTTCAAATGATAGCAATCGAAGTTATGGAATCCCACCCCTGATGTGACTTCTTGTAAGAGTTGTGTCCTTTGGAAAAGGCCGATTGGAACCAAAATTAGAGGTGAATAATTAGATGGTCTAGCAGTCCCTTATACAAAATTTCAACATTCTACGGCTAGTTGAGTTATGCGAAATATTCGAAGAAACCCTTCGGCAGTGCCCTTTTGGCCCAGGCGATTGCAATAAAAATAGGACGTGCACAGCAAGATGTTCCAGTAGTTAAAAATACAAAATTTTAACATTCTACGGATAGTAGTATTTGAGTTATGCTAGATACATTATATATGTTCACACGTCACGCCGAAACTAGTAAAAATGGATTAAGGGATGCTCAAAATGGATTTTTCCTTGAAATCTGAAAACCTAATTTTTTCGCGATTACTACGAAGTAATTAACCGCAAATATACTGCTATATATCCAAGTTCTTGTATACAATTTCCACGGTATACTGGATTTAATTTTTGATTAAAACGAATAAATTTAGAGAAAATGGTGAAAAATTCCTTTAGGCATAGGATACCCCTTAATAAAAAAATAAAGATAATACAAAAATAAACACAATTGAATAATAAAAGATAAGGCGTTCCATTTCAAACGACGAGTTATAGTCATTTAAAGTTGATTATATTTGATTCGCCGTCCATTTTTGTCGTGGCAATCTTTTAGACGGGTGGCAAAATTGTTTATACCCCTGTCAAGAATGTTATACGTGGTACATTTTGAATTTCTCGCGTTATGGTTTCACCTACTTCATAATGGTATCCCGTTATGGAACACGACATGACGACCAACATTCAAATGGTTTCGAAATTATCGGTATGTTAGCACCACAGAGCGACCCGTTTAAATGAAGGTGTGATACAGATTAAAGCACCATTGCTATTGAAACGGCATCTGTCAACGAGTAGATATCAACCATTCGGAAAGCATTCGGTTCACACCAGCGCGCGTGACAGGCTTTTCAAAATCACCATACCTCCCTACTGGACCCTGTATTTATTTATTTATTTATTTATTTATTTTTTAAATATCCATCTTTTATGTTTATCGCCGTTATCCACATGTGTTTATATTTCAACTTGACAGTTCTGTAAGTTCTATGTTATATATTATTGTATTTATATTTGTGTCCACATGTATATTTATTTCGCCCTTATTGTGATGACATCCGAGGAAGACTATTGTATAGTCGAAACGTCGGCGTGATTAAATTTTATTATTGACTGCAAATAATTAAAAAAAAACTGATTCCTACCGTTTCCATCTTCATCCCAAATCACAGTCGATCATCGTTTTCGCAAGTTCCGTTTTTATTATTTTTTTATTTTTTTAACTGCCAGGTAATCATCAAATAATGATATTTTTATATGTTCCAAAATATACAATTTTGATGTTTAGAGTTGATAACATTTGTTACTGTGGAGCTTATTTGCTCTTAAAATAATGTAATTACATTTCGGATTTTCGATTTGAAGATACGTGTGTTTACACATTCAAGACTTTTCAACATGTAATTGTTATAAACGGTTTTACATCAAGTCCTACTCACTGGCAAAAAACAAGTTGAGTAGAAAATCACACATTTGTAACCAACAACTCTAAGAAAATTTTCTGGTGCTAATCGTAAATGTACACATGCTCAAATCCCTCATTATGATTTTAAAATTAAGACTATGAGCAAACAAGCTCCACAATATCCAATGTATCAACTCTAAACATCAAAATTAGCAACTTTTAACTGCTGATGATGAGAGCCGTGGTTTTCTAGACTCGTTCGTTCATATACAGATGTCCCAATAAGCTTGGTCACTATTGGTAACTTTTTTATTTGAAGAGATACGAGGTTGGTTAAATGATCAAAATTGTGCCATTTTATATTAGAAAATTGGTCATGTAGACAAAATAAAAATTGTGTTAAGCGGTTCTCAAAATGTGGGACTAAATATATATATTTTAAATGGAACCATATATTTTTTTATTATCTTATTGGAAAAAGTATTTTTTCTCTTTCCAATAAGATAATGTTGTTTATGTACAATTTTTTCAAATAAACGAGTTGTTTACGGCTAAAAATTAAAATATTGTAAACTGTTTTATTAGTTCATTTAGCCAAGTAAGCCATGGAAACAATTGATTCTTTGTTTGTTTGACGTTTAATAATTTCTCCCGTAAAGTTCGCTGTGTTTAATAATGTTTAATAACTTTACAGATGAAGAAAAGTTAGATATGATCTTGCTATATGGAAAGATATCGAGACACCAGTTACGTAGAACGGTCGGCTCTCTTTCCAAAGAGCTGAAATGTGCGAAAGAAATAATGCCTTTCAATTTGAATATTTTCTTTGTTTTGTTTCTATTGTAAAATAAGTTAATAAAATAATAATTTTATAAAAGACAAATGTTTTCATGGTTTACTTGACTAAAAAAACTAATAAAAGATATGTTTTATCTTTAAACGTAAATAACTCGTATATTTGAAAAAAATGTACATGAACAACATTACCTTATTGGAAAGAGAAAAAAATACTCTTTCCAATAAAATAATTAAAAATATATAGTTCCATTTAAAAAATATATATTCTGGGAACCGCTGACATAATTTTTATTTTGTCTACATGACCAATTTTCTAATATAAAATGGCACAATTTTGCTCATTTAACCGACCTCGTATCTCTTCAAATAAAAAAGTTACCAATAGTGAGCAAGCTTATTGAGACATTATGTAATGAAATAATTAAAAAAAAAAACTTTTAAACACACCTTGAGATGGTGAAAAATACTTCCGTAAGAAACAATATTAGTAGAGAAGTTACCTACCAAGAAAAATAATTTTATTAATGGTTATTAAACATAGTACGACGGTCATTCAATAAGTAAAGAGACAAATTCTATAATTTTAAAACTATTCAATGAATGTGTACAATATTTTCGGGGGTGTTAGTTGGTAACCTTGGGATATGCTCTGATCAGTTGTTTCGTCATTTTATGTCAAAATAACCTCAAAATTTTCAATTCACCATGGCAAGTCCACTAGAAGATTGCACCTTAGAAGAGCAGCGCTCAGTCATTAGATTTTTAGTCACAGAAGGTGTAAAACCAAGTGAATTTTTTTCTAGAATGTTGATACAGTACGGTAAAAGTTGTATGAACCGTGCGAATTTTTACAAGTGGGTTGATCGGTTTAAAAGTGGCCGAACAAGTGTAGGTGATGAACCCCGATGTGGACGTCCAGTGGAAGTTTCTGGTCCCTCGTTGGAATCGAGGATTGACGGACTTATTCGTGATAACAGAAGAATTACTGTTGAAATGATAGCTGAGGAAGTTCAGGTAAGTGTTGGAACTGTTCACAATGTCATTCAGAACAATTTAAAGTACAGAAAAACGTGTGCCAGATGGGTTCCCAGAAAGCTTACTGACGCTCATAAAGAATCAAGGTTTTCCATTAGTCAAGACTTAAAGCAACGAAGTTTGATTGAAGGAGACTCTTTTTTTGTAAGAATAGTGACCAGCGACGAGGTCTGGATCCATCACTACGACCCTGAGACCAAAAGGCAGAGTATGGAGTGGAAACACACTAGCTCTCCAGTTCGCAAAAAATTCAAGGTTCAACCTTCCGCCGGTAAAGTGATGCTGACCATCTTTTGGGACTCACAGGGTCCAGTCTATTGCGATTTCGTTGAAGATCAGCGAACTATCAATAGCCAATACTACTCTAAGATGCTAGAACACAAAGTTAGACCAGCTATCAGGAGCAAACGCCGTGGACTCTTGTCAAAAGGAGTCATTCTTCAGCACGATAACGCCCGCCCTCATACAGCCCAGCTGAACCGAGATAAGCTTCAAGAATTGGGTTGGGAGGTCTTACCTCATCCTGCCTACAGTCCCGACCTCGCCCCATCTGATTTTTACCTGTTTGGACCACTCAAAGACGCCCTACGTGGAAAAAGATTTGCTAACAATGAGGAAGTTAAGGAAGCGGTGCAAAAGTGGCTTCGGGGTAAATCGAAAGAATTCTTCGCCAAGGGAATTAGGAAGCTGCAAGAAAGATGGGACAAGTGCATAACTGTGGGGGGTGATTATGTTGAAAAATAGCCTTCATTTTGAAAGATTGAAATAAACCGTTTTTGAGCTATAGCCATTTGTCTCTTTACCTATTGAATGACCCTCGTATTACACTAATAATATGTCCTTTTGGAACACCATTTATTTGTACAGTAGAACTCCACTAATCATTATTAATTAAAAAATATATTTTATCCATATTTTCCTTTGCACGAAGAAAAAATACTTTCCTAATCACACTGTATTTAAAACTGTGAACTATAAGTAGTAAACAAGTAGGAAGTGAGACAGATATACCAGCTAAAAAGAAATAGATATAGTAACCAAACAGCTTACCCATCTCACAAGCACGGTCAGCTACGAGCACTAACCGGAACTTATCGCGTATGTTATCTAGCTCGCCAAAAATTTGAACGGAGGTTACCGCACCTGACCAAACCTCGCCAAAAATCGCCTTTAAACAAAGGCGTTATAAATTCTAAAACATTAAATTTTAATGTAAGTCTCCCGTTCAGTGAATTAAATGTAGAAGGATATTAAGCCTCAGATAAACAGCCATTGTACCTAACTAGGTATATTCTGTCAGTTACGAAATTTCTGATATAATTTTTATATGTATATTCCATCTAGATTGTACTCTCTGAAGGATATAAAAATGTAGTGCATCCATACTGTTTCACATGTTTTTGTTATATTAAAGAATATTGTTGTAAGGTAAAATAACCTTTCTACATATGTACTTTTCTATTTTTGATGGTTTATTTGAAACTGAAGATCTTACATAGACATTATGTATATTACAAAATTACAATTCTAAGTTTTGCTTAATAGTGTCCGAAGAAAAAAATTGGGAAAATTAAGTTGATTGCCAAATTATTAGATATTTTTTTCTTTATGATGCACTAAAAATCAATCAATCACAGAGAACAAGAACTTCTGTTTTGTGTAGATGTAGGCACATTAAACGAAATTATTCGTATGCCGTTTCTTATTAACTGTCTATTCTATGTTATTAACTATTGATATATAGAGGGGCACTGCGAAAATATTACATATTACTGCAAATAAATTGTATTTACTGTACTTATATTTATTTTTAAAAAAGTGTAACCCTATTTTTAAAACATAAATTGAGAGGCTTATTTATTATCCTTATGGTGTATGTGAGGTGATGCCTTGTAAACACGCACGGTCCATTTATTTCATCATCCATACCGATATCTGTGTACAAAGCAGATTGGCATATCCAGCAGTGGATAATAGACCGTAATGATAATACAGAAGTGTTTTATATTTTATTATCAATTTTATTTTAATTGTATGCTTTATTTTTCTAAAGATCATTATTAAAACGCTATGCAGACAAAATTGAAAATAGTTATTGAAAAAAAACTTAATAAATGGCAAACTTAGACTTTTTTATGCCACTAAAGTCCAATGTTAGTTCTATTTTAAAGTTTTCATTTCACAAGGTTCTTTAAGTTAATTAGTATTTTAAAGATAGAAAAGAAATATATTTATTTGTCTGTGACCTTTCAAAGAAAAAAAAATCAACATAAAGCAATCGTAAGGTTATTCTAGAATATTACTTGCATAATTTTATTTGTTAGTTACTTCTGAAACTTACCAGTATATACGTTTCAAGTTTTTAAATGTGGTGTTTCCGTTTGAACCATTGAGCCTGAAAGAGTTAAATAAGCAAGGAAACTTATTTCCCTATTATCATTTTAAATTTGCTAGTTTCTGTTATATTTCTTACATTAATGTAAAATATTCTACAGAATTTCATAACTTTAATAAGTTTTTTTATGTAAGTAAATGTTTTAACTTTAAATTATTCAACTTTTTTATGATGAAACAGTTCCGTCACTTCTGAAGATTACTTAATAAATAATGTGAATACGTTCTTAATTTACAGGATAATCACGTGAGAATTCACTAGCACTAGCAAATATCACCGGTAACAACCAAATTTACTATAAATGATTTGGGCAAAAACGACTGTAGCCAGAAGTGTGCAATTACGTCTGGTTCCGGATTATGCGGTAGTAAAATTATAATTTCAAATGGAACATTATACAGGTTAGTCATTTATCTTGTCGTTGTCCATAGCCATGTCCATACTCATAATATGTTAACCCAGTTTCACAAAATTGAAAATTTCAATTGGATATTATTTAGCCAACATGATCATATTTCATGTTTCCGCCACCTTTAGGTAAGAAAGGTATTGCCTTTGGTCAATAAATTCGATGGTAAGTTTATAATGAAAAAGCTGGGGTCCCTAGAATACGATTTTACTATTATGTCTGTGTGTGCGTGTGTATGACGATAATTTCGTCCGCGATAAATCCAATACTACAATTCCAAAAATTACAATTTTTTCGTACTCCTCGAGTTTACATGTGGCCAGTACAAGACCTTCCGTCTATTTGATTTATTTTGTACACATCCTATACCAAAAGTTCCTTGGAAAAGATTCTATATATCCAGTAATACTCTAACACAAACATATACTATTTTTTACAAATTCCATAACGAAAGTTCCTATAAATCCAACAAAATTATACCACGAACATACATTATGTAAATCGCGCTTGATACTGACATCTGTCAATTAGAATTTTTTGAATATATCAGCTGTTTCCATGATTATAGCAATGCTGACTAATTTTTGACAGTTAATCTCTTTATAATTCTTTAACTCTATATCTATTGAATATGAAGGAAATTGTGTAATGAAACCGTATAGAGAATAAGATATTCTTTCATACTGATAATCACACAAAAGTCAAAAAATTATATTTTACTGCATCTTAAAAAAAAACTGTTAAGAACTTCAAATAAGGGAACTTCCGGTTGACCAATTATAACCAAAATCTAATGAGCTCTTCATATGGATGTACAAAAGAGGAATACGAAAAAAATATAATTTTTAGAATTGTAGTATTGGAGTTACCGTAGGAGAAAATTTTGTCACATACACACACACACACACAAGGACATGCGCACTTACAGACTTCATCGTAAAATGATTCATTAAAAACTTATCGCCGAATATTTTGACCAAAGACAATACTTATTATTTAGTAATTATTTAAAGGTGATGGAAGGTAGAAATTATACATTAGTCAACTATGCTATAACCATTTAAACAGCTACTATATTCATATAATTATAATTGACAGATGTCAGCATCAAGTGCAATTTGCATTGTATATTTGTGTAAACATAATAAAATAAAAGAATATAGTCCTTAAGAAAAAATGCATTTTAAAGTTGGGCCCTGAATAATATATATATAATATAATAACATTATTTTACAATATACTCATACTTGTTTAAAATTTAAAAAATTACTTAGCTCCCACTACCTACCAGTGGTTATGTTACGAAATTGTTTCTACCGCTTTTGATTAAAACTAACTTAGGGTGGCCATAAGGTCTCTTTTAAAGAGAACATGTTCTCTTTTTCGACTCAGATCTTTTTTGCTCTTTTTTTCTAACAAAATGTTCTCTATTGTTCTCTTTTTTTTTATTTATTACTTTATAATATGATTATATTCACTTATATTGTATAGGTACTTTATTGCTTGTGGTGTGGTGTGTGGTAACATTGCTACAGTTTGAGTCGGGACTTCCCCAAGCACTTTTGGCGTGCCCGGAAGCCGTACAGTGTGTATAGTAAACCATATACCTAGGTATAGTAGTAGTGTGCGCTTTACTGGGAGTTCAGTATGTTAGTATATATATATATATATATATATATATATATATATATATATATATATTTACATCCCGCTATCATTGCTGCGTCCTTTCATGGCTAGGACATTGTGGCAACCACCGAAAGGAATAGAGATAGGCTTCGACCTTATAAAGTATATCTACTTATTTTTCCCCCTGATTATGAATTTCGGTTCAAATTTCAATAAAGTCGATTTACAACGATATACGTTTCCGTTCATTTGACGACATTATGAGCTCCTCCATACTGAGTGAATCCGGCGTCCACAGTATATACTTCATACATAATCAGTACTTATGACGTCCAATTTGTATATTTTTATTCATACTACCGTTACAGTGACGTCCAGCAGCGTTGCCAATATTAAATACATTATTCTGATGTAGAAACCAAAGCACACTCTTTCACAACAATATGCATACTTAACTGCAAAGTGCAGAGCATAAACAAGTAACAATAATGAATGTTTCTGAATTTATCAAGCGAATACACCAGTTAAAACTAATTTATTCCCTGATGAAGTTACAAAATGTGTAACAAAATATTGGAAATTTAAATAAAATTAACCACTTTATGGAATAACAACAATATAATTCCTTACAAACACCGCCGAGATATTATTATTATTTATTTATTATATACTTTTTTAATACATATATATGTATATAAAGCGATGATTATATGGGGATGAGACAGTTTTTCGACGTAATATTTATATCATTTCACTTGTTGCACGTTGTTGATGAGGATGAAATTATGAAAAGAACACATACAGCCATGCCTTATCCGGGATTTGAACCCGGGACCCTTGGAGCGTGAAGCGATAGCGCTACCGCTACTCCACCGCCGAGATATCCGTTAATACATTTTATCTATTATATTCTATGTATTTTTTCAAGAAACACTATTAAAAGCTTGTATAAGTAATACTTCCGATATACACTAAAAACTAATGAGCTCTTCCCACATTAGTATAGAATGGGTATCCAAAATTTCAAAATATTCTGATTGATGGTATTTGAGAAATCGTGTCCACAAGATACACACACACACGCACGCACGCACGCACGCACACACACACACGCACACGCACGCACGCGCACACACACACACACACACACATACTTACCTACAGACATCATTGTAAAAATATTAAAATCGGATTCTGGAGATATCAAAACGTGCTTATTCACTAAAATCTCTATATGCGATTTTTAGCACGATTCCTATAGCTCCCTTACCTAGGGTAGCGGGAGGTAAAAATTTTATTTGATGACAAATTATTTGTTACATGTCAATAAAACAGTGAAAAATATGTGCAAAGCAACCATTTTGGTTCATTTCGGCTATTTGTGCAATAAATTCTAATTTTTACGAAAATTTTAATAATAAGATTAACATGAATTTAATCTCCGGTATTAATATGTTTATTCCAAGTAAATAGGTATTTATTAAACAAATTATTTGTTATATGTTAAAAAAAAATAGTGAAAATATGTGAAAAGCAATCGTTTGGATGCACAATTTTTATGAAATTTATAATAATAAGCTTATTATTAATATTCAATTCCGGTTTTAATACACTTATTCTGAGTAAATATGTATTTGTTCAACAAATTATTTTTCATAAGTTAATAAAATAGTGAAAACATATGAAAAGCAGCCGTTTGAATTCACTTCGGCTATTTTGCAATAAATTGAAATTTTTACGGATATTACAATAATAGACATATTATTAATTTACTTATCTGCGTTTCTTTCTAAGTTTGCATATAGATTGCAATAAAAATACGGTGTTTTTAAAAGTCATTACTTTTGATTATTTATATTGTTACATATCTCACTAGCGCATATAATAAATTTTTTCAAATTACAATATAATAAAAATAAAAATCTAATGTGGCCAACACAAAACCTCCCGCTATTTAATTTTTATTAATTTAAATACATACCTACGTATTTGCGAACGCTGGAAACTGTTCCATTGCAGAAAACTATTGCTTTATTTACTATTTTCTTTTTAAAATGTCACTATTATTAATTTGAAGGGATTAGTTTTTTGTCAGTGACATTTACTGTCAGTTACATTCATTTGAAATATGACCTGTGTAACAAAGGAATGGGCTACTTGCGTGGTACTTAAAATCCGATTTCTGTCACTATATACGTAATGTTATATTGAAAACATATATAAAAGTATAAATTTTATTTTAAAATAACTATTTGTTTTTTACTAAATTAAGAAAAAAAAATTTCTGTGACGTCTTTATATTGAACTGGGTGAGGGGAAGCATGTTTAAGAATGTTATCAATAGATGGCATGGCGTGCGAGAAAGTTTTAATTTGAATTTGACATTAGTTCATTTTTCTCTCTATCTGGTCTCTCAAATACATTAATTACTTAATAAATAAACACATAGATAATTACATGTAATTTAAAATATCGATACCAAAAAGATAAACTAAAATACTAACCTCCAAACTATTGATGAAACGTCAAACAGGTGCTCTACATTACCCGCACAAACATACCATTACTATGGGACGGCACCACGCTGTGACTTTACGACTATTCATTGGTGCGGCGTAATTCTACGTCATACATGGCGGGAATACAAATAATTAAATTTCATTATTTTTTTTCTGGCTAATTAATAAAAATTTTGTCAAAAGAAAAAATATGGGTAGCAAGTTTTTACCTTCTCTTCAAAAATATTAAATAAAAAAAAGGTACGCAAGTAGCCCATTGTGTTTGTCTTAGGCTTCGCGACTAATAAAAAAAATTATTTTTAAATTTATCTGTAAAATATATAGAAAAAGTATTAATGTATTCATGTAGAAAATTTAATAATCTTTAATTTTCATAAAACATAAAATGCGAAATAAAATGCATTTAATGGTATATTTTGAAGAAAAACCATTATGAGCTTCAGGTAAAGTGCCATTTCCGGTTATCTGATTTACACCAAAATCTAATGACTTCTTTTCATATTAGAATAGGATAGAAATAGAAGGTTTCAGAATTTTCTGAATGATAGTATTTGAGTTAGAGCATCCATACACACACACACACACACACACACACACATATATATACACATACACATACACACACACACACACACACACACACACACACACACACACACACACACACACACACATACAGACATCATCGTGAAAATGTTAAAATTGGATTCTAGGGACATTAAAACGTGGTCATTTACTAAAATCTCGATATGTGATTTTTAGCACGATCCCTATACCTCCCTTACCAAGGGTAGCGGGAGGTGAAAAGCAAATATTTTAACGTATTTAAACTATCTAAAATGTATAAAAATATTTTCTAATTAAATGAAAACAATTTATTGAAACACCTCAGTAAGTAGAGGAGAAATAGGAAGAAGTACCTAGAGTAAAAAATATCTGTATGTAATAAATCGTTTGTAGTACATATTAATATGTTTAAAACATTTTTTACCTCGCGCTATCCTTGGTAAGGGAGGTATAGGAATTGTGCTAAAAATCACTTATCGAGATTTTAGTAAATGACCACGTTTTAAGGTCCCTAGAATCCAATTTCAACATTTTCAAGATGATGTCTGTATGTGTGTGTATATGTGTGTATGTGTATGGATTTTATCTTCGCTCTAACTCAAATACTATCATTCAGAAAGTTCTGAAACCTTCTATTTTTATCCTATTCTAATATGAAAAGAAGCCATTAGATTTTGGTGTAAATCAGATAACCGGAAATGGCACTTTACCTGAAGCTCATAATGGGTTTTCTTCAAAAAATACCATTAAATGCAATTTTTTCGCATTTTATGTCTTATGAAAATTAAAGATTATTGAATTTTCTACAGGAATACATTAATACTTTTTCTATATATTTTACAGATAAATTTAAAAATAATTTTTTTTATTAGTCGCGAAGCCTAAGACAAACACAATTCCTTTGTTACACAGGTCATATTTCAAATGAATGTAACTGACAGTAAATGTCACTGTCAAAAAGCTAATCACTTCAAATTAATAATAGTGACATTTTAAAAAGATAATAGTAAATAAAGCAATAGTTTTCTGCAATGAAACAGTTTGCAGCGTTAGTAAATACGTAGGTATGTATTTAAATTAATAAAAATTAAATAGCGGGAGGTTTTGTGTTGGCCACATGAGATTTTTCTTTTAATAATTATTTCTACACCCTCTTTTTCGACACTTCAAATTTCGGTCTTCGTATTTTAGATCAAAAGTTTATAAATATTTTATTTATTTATTTCACTGTGGTATACCGTTCTCATATTTATTCCATACATTTAATCATTAATCTTCTTACCCATACATTTGGCTTTTATTTACAATTTACACAATATTTTGTAATTAATAATTCAGCTTTATGATACGAGTATTTAAATAATTACATTTTTTAAATTTATTACATTGAAACCATACATTTTGACTTTGTATTTAGTAAGAAGATTTTGCAAAACAAAAGTTTGATTACATAAATATTAATTTAAATACTATCATGTGTGCACAAAGTAGCTTTAAATACGATTAGAAGAGTTGCGCGCTAATGTAGTAACCCAATGTTCCAGTGTTGCCAAGTGTACGGAGTTCAGAATGTCGCTGGAATGAAACTTCAGTATATACAGCGTATATACGCCGGACGACACTAGCTCCGCAAGTGGAATTTTTTTGAACTACAAAAAATATACATTTTCCATTCTGCTATCATTCTGACGTCCATAACAAATTTTGCTATACGATACTAGAGGCCCCCCTGATGCCAGAAAAAAATTTATAAGGCCATGTGCATATGACGTCCGGTATACGGACGTCTTATGCACAAGGACGTCACTTTGAATGTAGAAAATTACACAGGGGACGCCACAATGGTAGTGGGATGTAAATATATATATATATATATATATATATATATATATATTACCTTGGAGTTTTTTACCATCAAATTAAATTAAAAGGTTAGTACATTTCCTTTTATTATAAATGCAATTTAGAATGAAATAGCTATTTAGAAATTTTAATTATTTTACCCTAAAATTGAAAACAAAATGAGGAAAAGGAAATGCATTTTTAGTGATGAATTACAAAGACAATTTCCGTGTTTTAAGCCAAAAACTTCTAAATATGAAGCTTATTGCACTGTTTGTCAGACAACAGTGTCTTTATCTTATCAAGGACGATATGATCTACAACAACACTTAAATACTAAAAAACATACATCTGCAATAAAAGCAGGCGAAACTTCAAAGAGTGTGTGCGAATTTTTTGCAAAAAAATATTCGAAACTAGATGATGATGTTTTGGCTGTTGAAGCTACTTTAGCTTACCACACATTAAAACACCATTTAAGCTTTCGATCCACAACGTGTACCACTTAGTTGCTGAGAAACATAATTTGTGATTCTGAAATTGCAAAACATCTTTCATCGGCAAAAACAAAAACTAAAGCTATTGGCTGCAATGTTATAAGTCCGTATTGCATCAATAGTGTAATTTACGCCTTGTCTGACATCCCGTATATATCAGTATTTACTGATGGCAGCAACCATGGAGCGCAGAAAATGTTTCCTGTAGTTATTAAGTACTTTGACATAAAAAATGAAGGAATTGTTACAAAAATAATTGATTTAGATTGTCGAAATAATGAAACTGCTGAAACTATTTCTGAATATGTTCATAAATGTCTACAAAAGTTTAATTTAGTAAATAAGTGTATTGCATTTTCCGGTGACAACTGTAATACTAACTTTGGTGGTTTAAAAAGGGCAGGGTAAAAAAAACGTGTTTAAAAATTTAAAAACTAAAATAAACAAAGATTTAATAGGCATTGGTTGTCCCGGTCATATTGTTCACAATTCTGCAAAACACGGTCTTAATTCTTTACATTTCGATTTAGAGTCAATTATTTTAAAAATATTTAATTATTTTTCCATATATACCATTCGTACAGAGGCTTTGAAGGAATTTTGCAGTTTTGTAGATATTGAATTTAGAGATTTATTGAAACACTCCAAAACTAGATGGTTATCTTTATATCCAGCAGTTAACCGTATTTTGCAAATGTATCCTGCTTTAAAATCGTACTTTTTGTCTCTTGATATACTAACATTTTATGAGTCAAATTTTAGTGAAGCTTTTTTATATATCGCTCATTCCTTAATGTACATATTTCACGAGAAAACAAAAGAAATAGATATTGAAACTAATTCGATTGTAGAAGTTATTACGATTATTACCTCTTTAGAACTTAATTTGCTCGAACGATTCGAAAATTCTTTTTTACCGCTTAAAGTTCAGTCAATCATCCAAAAAAATATTAAAGAGGGATTTGAAGATGAAGCTAATGCTTTTAGAGAAAATGTAGTAAACTGTTAACAAAAAAGCACATGATTATTTAAAAATGTGGTCAAATCAGTTTGAAGAATTTTATAGTTTTCAGTGGATGAAACTAGATAATATCCCGGAATGGAAAGATGTAGAAGAGTCTATTAAATATCTAATTTCGAAAGGGGTATTTATTGATGATTCGAAATGTTTCGATCAATTTACTAATTTCAAATTTTTTTTTGAAAAAAAAATAAATAACGTGTAAAAAATGGAAAATTTATTTCAACAAATCAAATAATATTGAATTTCACAGCGAATTACTAAAATTATGTTCATTTTTCTTTGCTATACCTAGCCAAAATGCTGACTTCGAACGAATCTTTTCCATGATAGGTATACAATGGACGAAAGATCGATCAAAATTAAAATTATCTACAGTTAAAGCAATTTTATCAGTTATCTATAATTTCAAAAATATTTCCTGTTTGACTTTTTCTTAAAAATTAAAAGTGACAAACCATTTTTAAATAACGTAAGAGGCTTTGAAAAATACAAAAAAGAAAGTTCGGATGATGAGGAGAGTGATTAAAGTATTATAAATTAATTATATACTTTTGTTGTAAAACACATACAGCTCGATTCTCAAAAAAGTTTAAGCTAATCCTCAATTTTGGATTAATAAATTCTATTACACGTAAAAATAGATACTAGCCCAAAATTGTGGATAGGTAGCTTAAACTTTGTGAGAATTGGGCTGTTAACTTTTTATTGTAATTTTTATGTTTCTATTTATAAATAATATATTTGTTATAAAAAATGTTCTCTTTTTTTTATTTCTACTATATGGCCACCCTAAACTAACTGGGCATTAAAACTGTCGTAATTTAAAATTCCACTCGAAGTTCTGGTTAGTGTTTTAACCGGTTGTTTTCTACTGTCAGATCTCAAATAATTTTACATACATCACCTATAAAAATGAATATTATTGAAGGTTTAGAAGATATTAAGTATGTAGAAATTCTTCTCCATTATAGAAGTGAAAGAGTCAAGGGACAAAGTAGATAATTGTAACATTCATAATGATAACAAATTCGTAACTTGTTTTTGTTTGCCAAACAAATTGCACGATAATGTTATTAAGAAAAATATGATTAAATGCCAACATTACATATATATACTGAAAATATTAAATTATATAATAATTTGTTTCTGTACATCATATGTGAACTGTATCTTTTCATTATACATGTTGAACGTTTCCATTATGACTTCAATCTGCTCCACAGGAACGGCTGTTATTATATAAACAGAATATGGCGGCAGATGATAGTGGTGCACCGAGTGATAAGAAAAATAATTGCAAAATTTGCAATCGTAATGCTATTAGTAATACAGTGACGTGTTCTACATGTGACAGTGTATTACATATGAATTGTTATGTGAAACAAAGTACATAATTACTGGTAATCAAACGGTGTGCTGTGCAGAAGGTACTTTACTTGACAGAAGTGATTCACTTAACTTATTGACGAAAGAACTGGATATAGCTCGAATAGAAATGTTATATCTAAAACAAATAATCTCTGAAAAAGACATTATCATAAAAGATAAGTGTAAAATTATCGAGGACAAAGAAATAATAATTTCTTTAACAAATAAAAATAAAACTACTAGTGTTAAAAAAAGAGTAGTGTCATCTGACTGTAATACCGCTGAAACAAGTCCGCAGATAAATTTAAATACAGATGTTAAACTGACATCTAACAAAAATTAAACGAGACAGGTAACACCGGACGTAATTCATGAAAGGTCACAGATGTCAAATATGAACTCTGATGTAAACAAAAATGAAAATAACCAAGAAACTGTTTCCGAAAATAATGAAAAAATAAATTTGACGGGCAACCAAATTGAATTATGGTCTACGTTGCTCCAAGAAAGACTTTTATCTACGCATCGCGTTTAAAACCAGAGACTAGTACGGCTGATTTAACAACATTCCTGAAATAGTCGTAGATGACCTGCCTTCCAAGTACCCACAACATTATTCTTCTTTCGAAGTTATTATTAATTTAACTAACCTTGACGAAATTATGCAACCAGAGCGATGGCCATGCGGTACTTATGTTTCAATGTTTTTTCAGAGGCGACCCAAAAATCAAGAAACAATGTGACACAGATGCCATCTCAACAACAATTGAACACGGGAAGTTTAAAGTCAGCGAATTCAATCAGTATTATCCATCAAAACGTCCAGTGTTTAAGAAACAAAATTGAAGAACTAGAATTGTTTTTAGATTCTCAAACATGTAACATATTGTGTCTATCAGAACACTGGATATCAGAACATGAACCACCTTATTTAATAAAAAAATGTTCATGCTGCATACTTGTTTAGAAGACACTATTATAGCCATGGTGGTGTTATTATTTACTGTAATAATAACTTCAATTACCA
The DNA here is from genome assembly GCA_943142095.1 of Ophonus ardosiacus. Taxonomy (NCBI): domain Eukaryota; kingdom Metazoa; phylum Arthropoda; class Insecta; order Coleoptera; family Carabidae; genus Ophonus; species Ophonus ardosiacus. The sequence continues at coordinate 22,282,802 of OW964834.1, read as the reverse complement.
AGTTGTTGATATTTTTAGTGATTTAAATATAGAATTAGTCTTTGAATGTTGTGCATTAAAAGTTAAAGTTGAAAATAGTATATTTTATATTTTACTTGTTTACAGAACACCTTGCTCCAATTTGCGTATTTTTTTGAACCAAATAGATATATGCTTGTCAAGAATAGCTATAAACGATCGACATGCTAATATATTTGTTGTTGGAGATGTCAATGTCGACCTTCTTATAGATAACAATGATAAAAAAGCCTTAATTGGTACTATGAAAATTCACAATTTACATCATACAATAAATGAACCAACTAGGATATTTAAAAATAGTAAAACATGTATAGATAACATTTTTACTAATATCTCCAAGAACAAGTGTATTGCGAGTGTGATACATAATAATATTTCTGATCACGCAGCGCAACATGTATCAATAAAAGATGAAGGCCATAATTCCGTAAATAATCTTACATATGAAAAAAGACTTTTTTCTGAAGCTAATTTAAAACAATTTCAATTTTTATTTGCACAAGAATGTTTGACTAATGTTTTATATGAAACAGATGTAAATAATGCTTTAAATAATTTTATGGATACTTTTTTACATTACTTTAAAATATCGCACCCTAAAGTTAAATTTAAAAGTAGAAGTAATTTTAATAATAAAAATTTGTGGATAACAGAACATATTAAAGCAGAATCCCAAAGATTGAAATTGTTTTACGATTTGTTTATGTTGGGACTTATCAATAGAAAAGAAATGTATAATGCTCATAAAAATAGCTATCGCAAACAAATTAAACAAGCTAAAATTAACTATCATTATAATCTTGTAAAAAAACTGCAACAATAATACAAAAATGATCTGGGACGTAATAAATAAAAATCTAAAAGACACTCACTCAAATAAGCAGCAAAAGATAAACCATTTAACACATAATGAGATAACGAAACACGATTCGTTAGATATTGCAAATGTGCTAAATGATTATTTTTGCAATTTACCGAAGGATATCACAAAAAACTTATCAGAAACTAAACATCAAGAATTAAATATTAGTCACTGTGCATCCTCTAAAAAATTCTTATTCAGTTGTAATTGATGAGATTTCTAACAATATACTTAAAAATTGTGATGAATATCTAATTACACCCCTTAAACATTGTATAAATTTATCCTTGTCAAATGGCGTATTTCCTGAAAAATTAAAGCTGGTAAAAGTTATTGCTTTACATTAAAAAGGAGATAAAAATAATATTACTAACTATAGACCCATATCTTTAGTATCAGGTATTCATAAGATTTTTGAAAAAATTATGTTGTCTAGGATTCTCCCATTCCTCCATAAGAATGAGATATTAATTTCAAAACAGCATGGTTTTAGAAAAGGACTAAGTACCACATCCGCTTTGGTTGACTTTCTAGACCATGTATATGCTGATATAGATAAAGGTAACAATATCTTTGGTACTTTTTTAGATTTATCAAAGGCTTTCGATTGTGCAAATCACGATACTTTATTACATATTAAAATTAGATTTAAGTAGTTACGGTATTAGAGGGATTGCAGCAAATTGGTTTCAATCTTATCTCCAAAACAGAAAACAAATAGTGATGCACGACAATCAAAAGTCTGATACACAATCATTATTTATATTAATGAAATAAAGTATATTTTAAATAAAAATAAATTTGTTGCTTATGCGGATGACGTCTCGTTTCTTTCATTGGTTATAAATGAAGTGTCAAATATCCTGAATGATCTTTCTTCTTGGTTTGCTTCTCTAAACTTAGCTCTTAATATAAACAAATCTACACTGATAAGTTTTTCCAGTGTTAGTAATGTTAATAATAATGATAATATACCTATCGGTAGCAATGGGGACCTACTATCTCATGTTAAATCTACTAAAGTTTTGGGATTACATGTTCACAAAAACTTAACATGGGATATACATATCGAAAACCTTTCTCACACCCTAGCATCCTTATGCTATCTTATTAAACATATTAGACTAATCGACTAATGATCGACGTATCTCTAGCTAAGATATTTTACTTTGCTAAATTTTTTCTATTTTAAATTATGACATCATATTTTGGGGTAATTCACCAGTCGCTATTTTACTCTACAAAATATGCAATTAGAAACATATATTCAATGAAAAAGAGAGAATCCTGTAAAGAGATTTTCAAAAATGAGGGATTGTTAGCTGTGCCGTGCATATATATATATATATATATATATATATATATATATATATATATATTATGAATGTCATCATGCATATTTAAACCATGAAAGGAAATTTACCCACGGTAGGCGACCTTCATAACTACAACACTCGCGGAAAGTCTGATTTACATATACCCAGAATAAAACTTAATAAATCAAAAAACAATCCTAACCATTATGGTTTAATATTTTATAACAAACTGCCACAGTACATTAACGATGCTGGAACTGTAAATAATTTTAAATATAAACTGAAAGATTATCTACTTAAAAAAGCTTATTATGACGTGAATGAATTTCTTATTCATAACTCTTAACACTCAAAGTATATGTTGTCAAAATTGTGTAACCTCTAATATGTAGTAACTATTATTTTTTGACTTTTCCTATTCCAATGTATTTTGGTTCTCGGAAATAAAGATATTATTATTATTATTATTATTGTTATTATTATTATTATTATTATTATTATTATTATTATTATTATTATTATTATCCACATATTTTGTGATGAATGATAGTGGTATTGGTAGTTATATATATTTTGTTAAATCATTAATAGGAACTCCGGATATTTGATCATAAACTTCGGCTTTGAAACCATTATAATAACCACATTAGTATCTCTCATGCAGATAAAATGAAAAAGATTTGTAAGTGAGGGATACACACAAGTGTTTTGATTTTCGTATCAGTAAATGATGTACGGTCTAGCGAGTCTTGTTTCAACTGCCGTAGAAGGCAGACGTGTAATATGAGCTCCACAGTAGTTACGTAAAAACACCGAAGCATACAGTGAAGGCATAAAGTGAAGTGAATAAAACAAAGTGAAAAGTGAATAAGAATGGAAAAGTGAAGTGAATAGTGGAATAAAGTGAAAACCAAGTGTAAAAGGGAACAATTTAAGCAACAGGACAAAATGCAGCCTAACAACACACACAAAGGAAGAAGGAAGGGACGGATGCACATGACAATACATACGCGTCGGAAATACATCCCAATGATAATGGTAAAACTAAGTAAATATATGAGGGACGGAAATAGGTAACACCATACGTCTCACGATAGATCACCACAATATAAGTATAATTAACTAACAACCCCCCCCCCCCCCCTCATATCACAGCCCTTCTCAGGGTTCCCCCCAAGCTTCCATCCAGGGAAGTCAAAACCCTCATATTTTCATTTCCAGGATAAATTTCTCTTTCAGACTACTATTGACATATCAACAACGTGACATAATTGCTGTTGTATAACACAACCAACCTAACGTAAATTAAGGAGATAGCTACTACGCAACAAAAACAATAATTCCCATTTCACTAGTTCCCTCGAAGCACTACGGACTACACTGATCTATCCCACAACACAAAACCCCGCTCTACCTGGACTACGATTCGGAATCGATATAAATAAAGATAAAAACTAAGCACTGACGACAAAGAGCTACGAATTGGACTTGACATTGGAACTCGCTATACAGGATTATCTGACTTGCACATCATCCCGTAGGATCTTCACTACAGCATAATACCATTGCAAAAATAGACAATACAACTAAATAGGTAGCATGAACATTGCATACACCAAAGAGGACACTGTATATTACAGGGCAATCCCGGGAGATGGCAACTGCTTATTCTCGGCAATCGCACACCAGCTATTCAATCTCCCCATAACAAGCATTCAACACCAGCAAGAAACGAGATCAATTAGAATCGAAACAGTGAAACTAATCAAGGCCAACCTGAACACATTTCTTCCAGCCCTTATGTCCGGCATTCAAGATCTGCACCCAAGATATGCGTCGTACGATGTAAGTAAGCAAATCGACCAATACCTGATAGATTTAAATACGCCAGGTTTTTGGGGGGGTTTCGAATCTATAGCAGCTGCGGCGGAACACTACGAAACTACGATAGAAGTCTATCAAGAAAATGGTAACAAGATTACATTTACACCCAAACACAGGAACAAGACAGTTAGAATCCTCTATAGATCAATCAGTGGAAATTCAAAAAACCACTATGATAGCATCATCAAGATAGAAACAACAACTAAGCAAACCCTCAACCAACAAAATAAAATTAATGAAGAACTGCACCTTGCTAGCTGGAACATTCGGGGAGGCAATAACCCATCTAAAAGACAAGACATTGATCAGATACTGAACCAAACAAATGTCCACATCGCCTGTTTCCAAGAAACAAAATTAATTAATGGCACGTCAAACACCAAAAATTACTTCTGGTATCAAAGCGGAGGCAAAAACAAGAAATCAGTGGGCAGAGGGACCGCCATTCTAATTAGGAAAAACAGCAAAATAACACTGGTAAAATTTATTGCCCACTCCGAAAACAACTGCGAAGCCATAATTCAGACTAACAACGACAAAATAAGAATCATCTCCTCATACATCCCGAGCGACGGCCGATCAACAAACGCGTATCAAGAGCATCAAAAACATAGTCCACCTATATGAACTCTCAGTCCGCAACACCTGGACCGCAAACAAAGCCTTCCTAACAACATGGAAAAATCAGAATACAGAATCACAAATAGATCACATTCTAGTAAATAAGAGTACACTCATAACCACCAGGGCAATCAAAGCAAACTTCATTGAAGAAGTCAAAACAGATCATAAACTTCTTATACTGAAGATAACAAAACAACCATCAACAGCGCGGCTCAATTAGACACAACAAATCAAGAACCCAGAGGACAATGGAATGTATCCCGCTTGCAAGTAGAGGAAGATAAAAAGGAATACCAAAAGGACATATCAGAATATCTACAATTACATCAAAATACTGAATTCTCAAGTACAGACAAAGAAAACTCCAGTCTCAACAACACAATAAAAAAATCTGCAAAAAAGAATCTCACAAAACCAGCATCTCCCTTAACACCCAATAGACGGAAAGTAATAGCAAAACACCAGCAAGCAAAATGGAAACTTAATAGAGACAAAAACAACGTGCAGCTGAAAAAAGAAGAAAGAGAAGCAAGTAAACATATGAAACTATCAAAGGAAGCACATATAGACAACAAATGCCTAAAATTCTTTGAAGAACTAAACAACTACCCACCACAAGTAAGGTCGAGAATGACATACAAATACCTCAAAAGAATAAAACAACGACAACGGAAGTCAAACTCGTATATCACAATGAAGAAATGGGACCAAATAATACAAAGCACAAACACGCAACAAATTTCACAAATAAAAGAAAACGATCATTGGCCACTCACAACACCACCAACAGAGGAAGAGATATGTCAGATAATCCTCGCCCACAAAAATAACAAAGCACCAGGCACAGACCGCGTACAGATTAAGCTATTCAAAGCAGGACCAACAGATCTAATAGAAAACGTAAAAACCCTTTTCGAAAAGGTCTGGATAATGAACATCCCGCCAAAAAAATGGAACGAAACACTACAAATACCAATTCCCAAGAACAAAAACCCACAAAAGCCAGAAGACTACAGACGCATAACTCTCTGCAACAACCTATACAAAGTGTATTGCAAGTTCCTACAGAAAAAAGCATACCAGATGGCAAGAATAATAGAGAGATTTGTGAAACAAAACAAACTAAATTGGAAAACGGCACGCCAGATCTACATTACCACAATAGCACCCATAGCTCTATATGCAATCAAAACATCCGCTCTTACTCAGAGGAACAGAAAATCCCTCAACAATTTAGAACAAAGGATAGTCAACTTATTACACCGTGCATGTAAAGATTATCAAGAAGGAAAAACGGTGGACAAAAAAATAATCTCAAAAAGAACAATAATACAAAGAATCCAATACTGGGCACACATACAAAGAAGACCGGATGACCATCAACTCAAACGCTTACTTACATTGAAAATTAGTGGAAAACAAAAAAGAGGACGCCCGTGCTACACCTACTCCACAACATTAAAGCAAGATTTCCAGGAAACAGGGAAATCTATAGATTGGTGAAAGAGCATTTCATAGGATAAAAACCAAATTAGGAAAGAAACAAGCAACCTATATAAGTAGGTATCCAACAAACGCCCAACCAGCAAGCTACCTCCTGGGAAACAAAACCAACATACAAAAAACACAAGGAAAATGCGCATATACTGTCCTTAGACTTGCAACCATCCTGAAACACACATGGAGATAATATATCCAAACAGGAACACAACAACAACGAAAACTAAGCTAGGAAATATACGAAATAGGGACCGTAGCAAACAAACAAAGCAGAAGTATACGAGTGGTAGAATCCCACGTTAAAAAATCACCCAACACAATACTCAGCCCAAAAGTTGGGTAGTCCAATGAACGTAAAACTACCTTTACGTTAAACGTTTGTCCGTTGATTAGATGGCACCTCGGTGCGTCTCTAATCCGCGTCGTGCCCTGAGCAGGGCCGACTGCTAGTGTGAATGTCCAAAAACCCTCTGGCTGGGTAGGCCTGGCGTATCCAGGATTCAGTACTACGGGGTAGTCAGCTCGGCCAGAGTGTCAAGTCAAGTAAATGATGTATTGTCTAGCTTGTCAGAGGCTTTGGAAAAAACCGTGCAGATCAAGTTGCCCTTAGTTTGCTGATCTAGAAGAGTCTCACAGATATACTGTGTTATACGCATGAGATTTGATTCGGTGGATCTGCCTTTCATAAAACTGTGTTGATTAATAGTTAGTAAAGGATGATCATAGCTATAGATTTTGGAGTGAAAGATAACTTATAAAACTTTACTGAAGTTGGAAATAATTGCGACTGGTCCATAGTTATTAACTTCGTCTTGAGCACCTTTCTTGAAAATGGATGTAACTCGTTACACTTTTCAGATGGTAGGGAAAACTGAAGTTTTTAAAATTAAATTAAAAATTATGTGCAATGGCTCTATAAAAATTGACACACATTCTTTAACAATAAAAGCAGGAATTAAATCTGACCCAGTAGTCATTTTATTAATTTTTTTATAGAAAAGGTAATGTCTTGACTTATAGATGAAATACTGCATAAGAGTTAAATCATCTGCATAAAATAAGTAGTTAGCAGTAAGATTTGCAATAATATCGAATATATTGAAAATATTAAATAAAAGAGGCCCTAAAACTGACCCTTGGGGCACACCTGATTTCTGAGAGAAATTCTCTGATTGAAGTCCATTAATACACACAAATTGAAGTCTATTGCTAAGATATGACGAAATGAATTGGAAAAGACAATCGGAGAAGCCATTTTGTTTAAGTTTTTGTAAATTTGTAATTTGTCAAATGCCTTCGAAAAATCTAAATAAACAGCAACTACCTGACCGTAATTATCAATAGCCTCGCTTATAAGTTGTGTTCTGCACATCAAATTAGATACTGTAGATCTGCCTTTCATGAAGTCATGCTAATTTACGGATATCGAGTTATGTAGATGATTAAAAATTGTATTGTGTGAAACTGTTTCAAAATTTTTACTGAAGATACATAAAATAGCAACAGGTATGTAATTCGTGAGATAATTCTTATTAGGTACCTTTTTCATAAATTGGTCTTATTCAAGATAATTTTCATAGTTCGGGGAATTCTGAACTAGTTAAAGTTAGATTGAATAAAGTAGTCAGGGGTTTAACAAAGACAGATGAGCAATCTTTAATAATAAATGAAGGTATTAAATCTGGCCCAGTTGTCATGTTTGCTTTTAGTTTACACATAGCTGACAACCTCATTTTTAGAAACTGATTTAATAACTAAGGTATTGTATGGCAAATTCTGAATGGTTATTTATTGAATTTTCATTAAAATAAGTTAAGAAGTACTCAGCAAAGCAATTAAATATTCCTTAGGGAATTTCAATCGAAACATTGTTATAGTTAATAATGATGCTTTTCTTTGTTATTTATAAACGACATTTTTTTAAATTCTTGATTAATTTCATCTTGGACCTTTGAAAAATATTTCAGAGTTTTAGAAACTTATTGCGATATAATGTGGATTGAGATCTCTTTTATTTCTCCCAAGCTTTGTGCTTTAAGTTTATGTATAATAGAGCCTATAAGCCACTGGGGGTAAGTTTTGGTACATTTTTGTTTCAAAGGCACATTTTTATGAAACGTTATTTATTGCACAATAAAATATTTCAGCAGCACTATTTACATCATTTAAGTTATCAAGGTTATCATCCCATTTGATAGCAGATAGATCTGAATATAAGGAAGGATAATTTGCTTTTTTTTTAATTAAAACCAGATATGGATACAAATTTATTATGATTAATTATGGCTGAAATTTGTTTTGTTAATGGTGGATGATGAGTGTATTCAAGACAGAAAGAATCAATTGATCTTGAAACTTAGCAGTAAATATTACTAATAATTAAGTCTATCAGTTTACTGTCTCCATTATTTATAAAATTATACTGTTGTAGGCTTATGAAATTAAGAAAGCACGAAAAGTCAGAATGGATATGGGTCGCATATTGGTTATAGCAGTTGAGCGGTAGATGAAGAACGGCTTAATATAAGCGGCACATAGCAAAAAGGAGAACTTAAGGTACGGTTCAATAATTTTTAAAAATTTAAGCTCATTATTAGGTGCAACTTAACTAGTAACGGTGCAAACGGGGATAATTTTTTTTCTATTGTGAGGTCATAAAAGGGGGACGAAATGACTAATCATAATATCGTCTCTTTGGTATTTATATTTTCCATAATATATTCCTATGCGTATTTAGCCAAATTAAATTGCCTTTAGATTAATTCAAAAACAATTCGTAATTATTTTGTACTAAATCTAACAGTAAACAACATTCACAAACATGTTTACATTAACTTTAGTTAAATTGATTACCAGCTTGTTGTGCCCAGTCGGCAAGACTGGATACCCGGGCTTGGAAGCTAGAGAAGCAGTTCTCAGATCGTCCACGTGAATCGAGGCCTACGGTTTCGAAGTTCGCTTTCACGCCGCACGTCAGCGCTGTAGCGCAGGCGGAAGATTCGCCGATCTGAGCATCGGCATTGTATGTCTGAAAAAGAATTACCCACGTCAAATATTACAAATTATGATCTACATCTACTTTCCATTTCTGCCACAAAACTGACCCGCTGTATGCGTTATATGTCCATGAAATGACGTTAAATAATCGCTAACGTTCCACAGATATGTTACCCTCATTTGAAATGTACTTATTTGAAAAGATTACCATATACATTTTTAGATATATGAATATGGTTTATTTAATATTACTTTAGCAAGAACAGTTCAGTTAGTCCATTCTGTTGCACCACACAAGCTGCTTGCCCGTTTTGATGCTACATAATTATTAACTTTCAACACTTGTACAGTTCAGTAAATTACTTTGATCAGTGTGGTATTCAATAATCGGTTCATTTAGCAATTAATTTTACATTAGTGATTTAATAATATAATTTAATATACGTATGTAACACGAATAAAATAAAAATGTCTTGTACAATTATTAATCGCGCAAAATAAGAATCCGTAACACAGACGCTTAATATAATTGTTTAACACAGGAAAACTGTATGAACAAATTTTAATAAACGTACGCTTTTTTTAAGGGATGTGAAAAACAGTAAATTAGCTGATGATAAAAATACTCGACATTGTTTTTTACCCCTTTTTACTGGATAAGCACGTTTTAAGGTCCCTAGAATCCGATTATAACATTTTTACGATAATGTCCGTGTGTCTGTATGTGTGCGTGTATGCATGTGTGTATGCATGTGTGGATTTGGAACCACTGTTTCTCAAATACTTAAGACATGTTTATTTGCGGTTTCCTCAAGCTGACATTACTGGGAAGAGCTGATTATAGTTGGTAACAATTGAACAACCGGAAGTATTAGTCACTTAAAAAAAATCAAAATATTATTTTTTGAAAATTAAGGTTATTCCAAATATTAAAAAATATAAAAACCTCTATCCGATACATTTAAAATTTTTATTATATCTTTTATAGAGTTAGAGATAGAGAAGTATAAATATGTAAAATAATATGCTGTAATGAATCTCGCACCCCATGGAAAACAAGTAGAAAAATTAAAATGTTTGTAATTGACAATTAAATTACTGAAAAACCATTTCTAGGAAGTACGTTTGACATTTCTTACTTTATTATTAAATATTTGTAATTATAAATACATATATTACATATACAGTGTGTCCCATTTAGAGGTGCCACCATTGGGATCTCGAGAACTATAAGACATGTCGGTTAAATGGAACTTTTTGTGCGCCTTTCGGAGGCCATCTCAGATGTGCTTTTGTTTTTCCAAAAATTCTTATAGGGCACTAGATAAAGACGAAAAACTGAATATTGTTGATTTTTTCTTTTTCAAATAACTTCTAAACTATTAGTAATTGAGAAAAACATTTCAAATATGAAAGATAGATATTTTTATTGGCTAACCAGTGACGTACGAAATAAATTTTTATATTCTTAAATTTTGGAGATATAACACAAACTTATATTTTTTTAAATGGAACCCATATCTGATTTCAGTCTCAAAAAAATAATTTTTTTTGTTTCTCTTTTCAGTGATGTAAGGGTTATTATGTTTTATATTTTATTTTTGCTCTTAAAATTTAATTTTTCTCTTTATTTTCTGAACTTTCTTATTATTTCCCAAAAAAACATTATTATTTTTATTAATTATATTGTATTTGATCGAAATAATTTGTTTTATGCCTTTATTACTTAATATTTTTATTCTAAACTCATAATTACAAATTACATTATAATGTGCCAGCGACCAGATACAAAATATTATAAAAATTTGTTTGAAACGAGTTTTTTGAAATCTACCAATATTTTCAAAATAATTATAAATTTAATAAAAAATGAGGAAAAAATAATAATTTTGAAGACAAAACAAATATAAAATATAATAACCCTTACATCGTTGAAAAGAGAAAAAATAATGATTTTTTTGAGACTAAATTCAGACGTGGGTTCCATTTAAAAAAATATAAGTTTGTGTTATATATCGAAAATTTACAGATATAAAAATTTATTTCGTACGCCACTGGTTAGTTAATAAAAATATCTATCTTTTGTATTTGAAACGTTTTTCTCAATTATTAATAGTTTAGAAGTTATTTGAAAAAGAAAAAATCAACAATATTCAGTTTTTCGTCTTTATCTAGTGCCCTATAAGAATTTTTGGAAAAACAAAAGCACATCTGAGATGGCCTCCCAAAGGCACACAAAATTTAACCGATATCGTATCTCTTATAGTTCTCGAGATCCCAATGGTGGCACCTCTAAATGGGACACACTGTGTATACCCTTCAAAAATACCGCCAATCTCAACAATGAATTGTAAGAATCTCGAACATTAGAAGAATAAGAGGAACTTTGTCTATAGAATGAATTAAAAAATATAAAATTATATAAAAAGATATGTGTTTCTGAGTGTACCAGAACTGTGAAATATGTACAATAATTATAAGGGATGTATCAGAGCTCGTGTAACAAAAAAGAATAGCGTATTCCTGAGCTCATTTTGAGCAAAAAATGTTATATGAAGGTATGTGCGGGAACTTTTTGCTACACAGTAGTTAAAGGCCTTTAAAAGTGTACCTTATCAAGCACATTGTTATTAATAACACTGATATTAGTTGCACTAAAATTTTGAAGGTTGGTATGAGAATACTACTTATTTAGATGCATATTTATGCTTTCTTTTGTTTCTGTACATCAACGAGAGGCATCTCATATGGGGGAGACATGAAGATTTTTTATCGTTATTTTTTGACCTATTAACATTTTTTTTATTTTTACCTATAAAATATTATATGCAATATAAAAATACACAGAAAAGGTACTCTTGATAAAACTTGATATACGCAGTAGTTTTTCAGATATTTTAATTTTTAGAAAAAAATTAATTATCCAAAATATTTAGTTAGCAGTTAAAAATCAATCAACTTGCCATAGGAAACAGAGCAAAATATAGAAACAAAATAAAACTGTTTATAACTATTGTTAATTACGTTTCTTTAATATTAGGAATATTTTGAAATTAAAAAAGTCGAAAATGATAGTGCTGGTAAATATGGAAATGTGGTGTTTATTTATGGATGTTGTAATGGTAATGGTTGTCATACCTCCAAAAAATATCGACGTAGTATCCAAGAATGAATTTATATAAATTTTATTGTTTCGTAATTGTTACTTAAATTTTTTTGGTTACTTATTTTTTTATATAATTTGAAATATCTCAAAAACTACTGCGTTTATCAACTTTTTATAACAGTACTTTTCTGTGTATTTTTGTATTCTACGTAATATTTTATAGGTAAAAATAAAAAGTGTTAATAGTGTAAATAAGTAGGCTGTTTTTGGTAATCATAATAATTTTAATGTATTGATATAAATATAAAAAATATATAACTGAAATGCCATATGTGTTGAATATAAATAAAAGGGAAGTTATAACATAGTTGTGTGTTTATTTAATTTATATTTTAACAGGTTATGGGCCCAGTGATCTTACTGTATGATTATTATTAGTACTGCATTTCAATTGTGGAATATATATTCCAATATCTCAAATAATCAGTTTTCGGTTAATGTGAAACAATTTGATGGAAATGGTTATTCAAATTGGGAGTTTCGTGTAAAACTGTATTTGGAACAAATGGATGTTTTGGAAGTACTAAGTAACGATATCCCTAAAAATGATCCTGAAAAATTTGAATTTAAAAAGAAAGACGTTAAAGCAAGAAATATAATTGTTCAATGTTTATCAGATAAAATTTTGGAAATCGTTAAGGGAAAATATACTGCTAAGGAAATAATGCGAACGTTACAACAAACATACATGAAATCAAGAATTGCCACGCAAGTACAACTTCAAAGAAATTTAAGAAATTTGAAATTTTCAGGAATCACTCAATTAAGTGAATTTTTCTCTGAGTTTCAGCAAACAATAGCTGAACTTCAAAATGCAGGTGGTACAATTCAGGAAAATGAAATCATTTCACAATTATTGTCGGCAATGCTAGTCATATCAGTCAGTTGTTACAGCTTTAGATGTTTTATTTTGTCAAAATAATGAGAATGTAACTTTCGAATTTATTAAGAATAAGTTACTTATGGAAGAATCAAGAAATAATAAAGATATTACAGAAGAAAGAGAAAATCCATCATCTGCATTTACAGGTTTAAGGCAAATAAACTGGAACTGGAATAATAATAAAAACAAGAAATTTAATAAGAAATATGAAAATAAATATGAAAATACAAATTATACATTCAATTATAAATGATATGGTTGTGGAAGAAAAGGACATAAACGGTCAGATTGCCCACATAAAAATAAACAAACGTATAATAGATCATCACATATAACTGAAAATACAGAAGAAGAAAATGATAAATCTATGGTAACATTTTTGACAAATTCAATTTATAACACTTCAACAGAAGAAAATTGTATATATTTGTAATTGATTCTGGTGCAACACATCATTTAATTAATAAAGATACTGGAAAATATTTATCAAATGTAAGAAATGTTAATTATAATATTAAAGTTGCAAAAGAATGTGAAATTGTTGTTGCCAAAAGAATTGGAACACTTTATTTAAAAACAATGTCTGGTATTCCATTGAAAATTGAAAATGTATTAGAATGTGATGGTTTGTTGAGAAATTTGCTTTCTGTCCGATTAATAGAAGAACGAGGTATGACAGTTATTTTTTAAGCAGGAAAAGTTCAAATTCAGATCAAAAATAAAATGGTTGTTGTAGAAGGAAAAGCTTCAGGTAACTTATATGTCATTAAATTTAAACTTCAGGAATTAAAATTACAGGTAAATACAATGGAAAATGATGAATTAATGCATCGTAAATGGGACATGCAGCATCTTATCCAATAAATAAGGTATGCGATGTATGTTTAAAGGGAAAACAAACCCGAAATAAATTTAAGTCCTTACCTGAAGAAAAGAAAGCAAAAAGAATACTAGAAGTAATTTCTTCTGACGTATGTGGACCATTTAATACTACTTCATATGATGGAATGAAATATTATATTTTATTTGTTGACAATTTCTCACATTTTGCTATAGCGTATTTGATTAAAAGGAAAAGTGAAGTTTTTAACAAATTTAAAGAATATGAAGCATTGGTTACAGCGAAATTTGGAAAAAGTATAGAAAGAATTAGATGCGATAATGGAGGAGAATATGTTTCACAAGATTTTAAACAATTCTGCTTAGAAAAAGGAATAAACATAGAATATACTGTACCCAGAAATTCAGAGCAAAATGGAATTGCTGAAAGTTGTAATTGTACAGTGATGAATATGACAAGATGTTTATTATTTGATTCTGGATTAAATAAGAATTTTTGGGGTGAAGCCTTAAGAACAGCAATATATATTTTAAATAGAAATGCAACATCTGTACTTCCGAAAAAATGTAACGCCTGCTGAAATTTGGTACGGATATAAACCAGATTTAAAAAAAATAAGAATTTTTGGATGTCGAGTTTATTCGCATATTCCAAAAGAAGACCGAAGAAAATTAGATGAAAGAAGACAAGTGATGATTATGGTAGGATACGTTCCAAAAGGTTACAGATTGTGGGATAAAGAAAAACAGAAAATCGTTATAGCTAGGAATGTAATTTTTGATGAAGTTGGAGTTAAAGAAGAAAGTAAACAACAAAAAGAAGAAAGTAAACAAGAAAAATTTCATGTTGTAAGTATTGATGAAGAAAAGAATACTGAAAATGAAGGTAAATAAGATAGAAAAAGAGAATGAATTGAATAAACAACAGAATGAAGAGATTGAACAACATCCAAGAAGAAGTAACCGTATTAGTCATCCACCGAAACGTTTTGATAGTTTTGAAGTTAATTTAATGATGGCACTATCAGCTGGAAATCTACCTGATGAACTACCCAGACCCAGAACTTATGAAGAAGAAATCAAATCTGGTGAAGGTTGGATAGAAGCCATTGAGGAAGAATTATCAAGTTTAAAGAAAAATGAGACATGGGACTTAGTTCTACCACCAGAAAATGCACAGATTATTGATTCCAGATGGGTATTTCAAAAGAAAACTATAAAAAATAAAATTATAAAGAAGGCACGATTAGTTGCTCCAGGATGTTTGCAACCAGAAATATCAGAAGAAGAAATATATGCGCCTGTTGCAAGAATGGTAACAATTCATGTATTATTGTCTTTAGTTGTCGAAAATAACCTTCATTTGAATCAAATGGATGTTAAGTCTGCATTTTTAAACGGAATTTTGAAGGAGCCTGTTTACATGTATCAACCACAGGGATTAAAGAGTAATTCTCCGGAATTGGTATGTAAACTTAAAAAAATCTTTATATGGTTTAAAAGAATCTCCTAAATGTTGGAATGATCGATTACACGAATTTTTGACAGAAATAATTTTTTTAAGGTCAAAAAGTGATCCTTGTCTATATATACGTAATGGAAGTTATATTTTAGTGTATGGAGATGATTTAATATTGACGTCTAAGTATGAAACATAATTGCAAGACATGAAACAAAAATTAATAACAAAATTTGAAATGAAAGACTTAACATGTCATAATTATTTGAAATTTTTGGGACTTGAAATTAAAAGAAACAAAGATGGAATAGTTATTACACAAACTTAATTGATTAACAAAATATTAAATCGTTATAATACGAAAGACTCGAAACCAATACTTATTCCCATGGAACCTAGATTGAATTTAGAAGCAAGTGGGTATGAAAACAAAAATTGTAATTCATGTAATTTACCTTATACACAACTTATTGGATGTTTGATGTATTGAATGTTGGGGACAAGACCAGACATAAGTTATTGTATTACTTTCTTTAGTAAATATCAGAATGAATATAACGAAAAACATTGGAATTATCTAAAACAAGTTTGAAAATATTTAAATGGAACTAGAAATTATGGATTAAATTATTTTAAAAATAATTCAGCTAACATTCTTTGTGGTTTTGCAGATGCAGATTTTGCTAGTGACACGAATGACAGAAAAAGTACGACAGGATTTTTATTTAAAATGTATGATAAAATTATATTTTGGAAAACACAAAAACAAAGAACTGTTTCATTGTCAAGTGCCGAAGCAGAATATGTAGCATTATCTGCATATGTTACTGAATGTTTATTTTTAATTCAATTACTAGAAGAAATGTCAACCGAAGATAATAGAATTAAACCAGTAATTATTCATGAAGATAATCAATCTTGCATAAAGATGGCCCAAACCCTTGAAACAGAGCGAACGAAGCATATTGACATTAAACATCATTTTATACGCGAAGCTGTCAATAATAAAATAATTAAATTGGTATATATATCTACTCAAGACCAGATCGCCGATGTTTTAACAAAAAGTTTAGCACAACCACAATTTTGCAAACTTCGTGAAAAATTAGGATTAAAAAATTGTATTTAAAAGTATTGCAAATAAATAAGTAGGCTGTTTTGGCAACCATGCTAATTATAATGTATTGATATAAATATAAAAAATATATAATTGAAATGTATTATGTGTTGAATATAAATAAAAGGGAAGTTATAACATAATTGTGTGTTTATTTAATTTATATTTTAACAAATAGGTCAAAAAATAGCGATAAAAAATCTTCATGCTTCCCCCATATGAGACGCCTCTGGTTGAGATACAGAAAGAAAAGAGAGTAAAATTATGCATCCAAATAAGTAATATTCTCACAAAGTTTCAAAATTTTAGTGCAACTAGTAACAAAGTTATTAATCAAAATGTGCTTGATGAGGTTCACATTTAAAAGCCTGTAACTCTGTACCGAAAAGTTTCCAGACATAACATTTTTTGCTCACTCTGTATAGGCTAATGTAGAAATGGCGAGAGGTCTTGTGCTGGCCACAACAGATTTTTAAATACTGTCTGACCCGTAGGAATTTACAGGGTAATTTATACATACAATTTTAGAGAATAATATTTAGATTTTTTTGTTTAAAAATAATAATACCCATTACAGCGAATTATATACTATACCTTATATTCAATTAATATATTATACGTGTACTAGACTTTTTATAATTTCGTTTCGTAAACCCAAACCAAATAATCCACATGACATATTTTTTCAATAAAATTAGGTTAACTTTACATGGTATTGCGATTTTGAAATGTCCTTTCTTTTACATTTTATTTTATTAGAAATATTCTGATTGGTGCATCAGAGGCAATAATGACTATTACTCTCTCTCGGATTTACATATGTCGTTACATAGCAATTTATTTAATATACATATTATGTATAAATGCCTATTTATAATGAAGTAACGTAAAACGCAACGCAACGACGCAACGTAATCAGTAACGCAAACACAAAATATGTAATTTATAATAACCGCGGAAGATAGCACTTCTAACCAATCAAAAGAATTCTGTATATATCGTTGAAATTCAACTCGCTTTTATTAATAGTCTTTATGACACATGACATATAAATAAGTGTATAAAATAATTTGAGTAGAAATGGACAGTGACGACGATATAGCTGCGGCAATACTGTTTCTGACTCGGTGATTCTCGATTAATTCGATTAATTTTCTATCGTCCATAATTATTCTTCGTATCGCTTTGAAAATCTAACCGGTCTAACCATAAAATGTAGAATTTATTATGTAATTTTGACAGTTCACGAACATATCGATAATACAGATTTTTATAGTAAAACTGAAACACTGAATTCTGATTGGCTAGAGGTACAAAAGTAAGGTAGAAAGATGAAAGTTGGTCAGCTTTGGCGTTGCGTTGCGTTACGTTACTTCTGCTGCTCTGCGTTGCGTTTCATTATAAAACGGTATATGCTGTACCGTACATTTATCTTTTGCGTTACCTTACTGCAACTGCGTTACCGCTTGCGTTACTTCATTATAAATAGGCCTTTAGTCTTAGATAAAATTTTTATTTAACAAATTAAAATTAAATTGTGTGTTAATAGACTTCTTGACTGGAAATAAGATAAGTAAAGAAAAACTACTGGAATTCAGTCAATGATTGAAATAGTTATTTGTGTGACTAGGCCAGAAACTGAACATTTGCGAGGGCGAGTTTATTTTGACAGGCCGAGCTGAAATCGAGGACTGCAAATTACGAGATCTCGCAAAACAGTTTCTCGGTGTGTGATACACAAGATTTTTTGTGCCGACAACATTTTTAATTTATTAAAGAAATATTATTACTACTTCAAATATATATATACTATAAAATTTTTATGTTGGTAACATTTTCGATTTACATTTAAAAAATTTAGTGACATTTTAGTCCAATAATCCGCATTAAAGGTTAAAATTTTAAGATATATTATCTGCTTGTATTCGTTCAACAGAACCTCAAAAATAAAACTAATGTGATGATATTTTACAACAATTAATGTAATAGTAATCGTATAGTACGAGTATAATATGAATAATAAATCAAAAATAGTTTTGAAATAATGTGTCACATTTTGTTTAATTTTGTAGCTCATGAAGATGGCACACAGAAAATATATTTTTCAAACATTGACGCATTACGCGAAATTATGTACTACATTCATAATCCCATAATTAATAATTAAATATTTTTTTTATTATAAATTTTTATTATATTTTCTCAAACCATAGAATAATATATAGAAACATAAGTTACAGAAGGCAACATATTCTAGCACGAATTTCAAATTCGCTCACGAGCGCGGAGCACCGAGTGAACGAATGAACGAGTGTTTGAATTAATTTCTGTAACGTATGTTTTATGATTTGTGTTTTTATTCTGACCGTTGCCTAGGTATTTAGTATATTTATTGCAGTCATGCCAGTCTTATATAACAAAATATCACCAAAATTCATTTAGTAATGAAACTCCTTCCCAGATCAATATACTAGAGGGTGAAATTCCAATTCCGAGATAGAGAAGCTACATACTATTGTAGTAAAAATATAAATATACAATGCGGATCTCGCTTTCACAAAGAACTTACTTCATGATGTTGATAGCTTATGCACACTATATGCAACTTTATATACCGACTTTTGCAATTATCTGCTTTTCTGTGTAATTTATAGTAATAGGTTATTAAAACATTTTGTTACTTTGCATTTTTTTGCTAGTTTTCTAGTTTTAGGGTGAAGTGATATGTTTATTGTTTATTAAAGTTGTTTTTTGGCGATATACTGGTTCAAAAACGGTTTAACCTGGTTCAAACCATTATATTTTAGCGTTGAAACGGTGACGTCACTGACGCAAGCGTTTAACACTAGAAGCGCCGAGCCGCAGCTACTACCTTAAAGAGCCAAAGGGGTCATTTCTGTCCCTTCAGTAATTTTGTGGTGAAATTTTAAATCTGTTAATAATTTTTCAGAAAACGGTATTTCTGCTATATTTTGTAAGAAATAATATAAACATTTAAGAAGAAAAATGTATTTTCCAAAGTTGTACATATAGTGTTATGGGCAATCGAAAATGATATGAACTAAAAATAAATTATTAAAATAAAGTATAAGGTATTTTGTACTTTTACTGTCCGTAACAATTTACACAAATGGATGATACTTTGATTGTAGCTGTGCACTTATTACCCATGTTTGCCTTATATCGGGATTTTATTTGATATTTGCGTCTGTCAGGTAATTTTTCATCTTCAACTCCAGATTCTTCGGGTTCTTTATTGGTTACACGATTTTTTGAATGTTCTTTCGCGAGTTCTTCTGCTAAAGCTAACAAATAGTTTCTTCCACAAATTTTCTTTCCAATTTTAAATGGCACAAAATTGACCCCTGTGGTGCACTCTCCACACCACCTATGAGTGCCCGTGTGGTGACGCCTGGTAAGCGCCTACACGGTAAAATATATCGTCATCATTACTGATGTCTACATATATTGTAGATACTGGCACACCCAGAAATGGGTAATATTCCGTGATGATATATTTATTTTTATTTATTTAGTTTCTTTATACAAAATCCACGAATTTATTCCCGCTATATCTAAAATATTATAAAATGTGTGTACTGGCCATCTGTGAGAAGCTGCTTTTACAGAATATTTTCTGCACATCTGATCAAGTACATCTACACCATATTTACTTTCATTATAAAACCCTATAGTTTCGGGTTTTTCTTATTATCTTCTCCAATTTGCAAGTCAGAATGTATTGTACTCATTACAATCATATTTTTCGTTTCTTTGCCCTGATAAACATTGAGTGATATACTAAACTTTAGTAAAACTAACTGAACAAAGCGGCAACGACTAAATTTGTACTTGTCAACGAGAACACAAGAATATTTTCAATGTCTGTAATTATTTACAATGAAGCGCTTTTTGAAATAATAATAATAACAATAATAATAATAATAATAATAATAATTATTATTATTATTATTATTATTATTATATATGTATATACGAGTATATATTGTATTTATAAGGAAAAGGAAGAATGTATTTTGGCATTTATTTATTTATTTTACCTGGGGACAAAAATGTCCCCTTGGCATTTTGAGGCAAATATGGTTATAAAAATATAATTATTGGAAACACAAAGATCATATTCAACATAGACATTCTTCTATAAAATTAATGAAAAGTCACGAAATCTCAAGAACTTAACCGAAAAAACGCATACAATAGATGTACTTAAATTTCATGCGGGGACATATTTGTCCCCTTGGCGGTTCTAGTGTTAAACCGTGTTCAAACCGTTTTGTCAGCCTGTTCAAAACAATCTGTTTTTAGGTTAATATTATTTAAGTACAAAAATGAATAATAAACCGAATAAACTAGTAAATGTTAAAATGGAAAATCATTTGCCGCTAAATACAAATAAAATAAAAATAAAACATACTTACTCTGATATTGCTATTACTGCATTTCATTTTAATTTTTAAGGTTACAAACTTAAAATGACAAATACTCGGGATGTCCGTGGTTCAAAACATTTCATTTTAGCGTAGTACGAACTTATGACGTCATTTATGCAACTGGTTCAAAATTGATGACGTTTCGGTTCAAACCAGTTTTGAACCAGTGTATCGCCAAAAAACAGCTTAATTCTTAAAAATGTCACATGTTAAATTTATAAAAGATGTATTTTGAGTACCGGTGGAATAGCGTTTATTTCAAATTTTTGGTGTGATTAGAATATAGATATTCGCAAAAATATTAAATGAATACTGTCAAATGTCATATCTAATATTTAAAGTACATACTTGTGCTACTGTGTCATAGTAGCGAAGCTATGTTAATATGGACAAATATAATGCAAATACATAGTACATATAATTTCATTCGCTCTCATGACACAGTGGATTTAAATATAATGGGGTCCTTGACTCTAATTTTTCTATTATTTTAAATGAAAGTTCGTTTAATTTTGAAGCAACTTTTAGTTTTAAATTTTTTAATTGTATTTAGTTTAATTGCCTTTGATTTTAAAGTCAATATGATGTCACGGCGACACTTCTATCTTTCTCTCACTTCGCAGCGGACTACAGTAGGCTGCGAAAGAAAGAGAGGAATAGCGTGACGTCACAGTGACACTGACAACAAATATAAAATATCTTCTAAAGTAATTATTAAGAATTTTTTATCTTAATCATTTTTTATTGAGTAGTACTTTAAATACAAAGTGCACATTTTATTATTTTTTGTTATGGTAGAGGACCCCATTATTAAGAACATCTATAAACCAGTAGTACTTAAAATGTTCACTTCAAGTACACCACCCATAAATTTGCGAATTTAAAAAAAAATCCTTTTGTTCTATGATTAGTATGGTACATAACCTGTAATATTTTTCTATCGCATTTTACCTAATATTTTCATTGTCTGCGAATGTGACTAGTATAGTTTAATTGAGAAAAAAATACGCTACCGAATCGGCATAAAAATGATGCATAACAATAATAATAAAGAAAATAATTACGGTGGTCGGTTACGCTGTAACACCTGTATATTAATTAATTTTTAATTTAACGGGGTATTCAACCATTGCAAAAAATAATAATCTTAAATAATTATAAAGTAGCATACTTTAAGCTAAAAATCTTAGAAAAATAAAATTGATGAAATATTTTTTCTTGTAATAAAAATGCTTAATTATTGTAAAAGGAACGCCATAGTCCCTAATCGATTATTATCGTAAAATTTCGGATGAATTCGGGTGATCTAGACCTGCTATTCGTAGTTTGTGTAAAATTTATTTTAAATATTTTATTTTAAACATTGTTCTTTATTTCTATATTCATTACTAATTAATTTAATAAGGGAAAGAAGTTTTAATAACAATAATTGAAAATATATGCCTCATGCAAACAAAGCAGATACCCTAGAATTAACTTTTTGAAAACCATAACCAACTCGAGACTATTGCTTCACAAGTAATTTGAGATATTTAAAAATACATTTCTAGCTTACTAATTTGAATTTCAACATTGCATTTTAAAAAAATCGGTGGAATACCCCATTATTCTTGTTATTTGTTATGCAATTATTTTTATTTTATTGTTATTTTTCAGAAACAATTGGATAAGTATCTTTTTTCTGTTACAATATTTATAGACTATTTTAAGTATTGTCATATTTGCAACTGAAAATGAATGAAATAAAAAACTTTATTTAAATAAATCCTTTTTCATTTTCAGCAGTTTATATACAGGTGTCTCAATAAGCTTGCTCACTATTGGTAACTGGATACGAGGTTGGTTAAATGAGCAAAATTGTGCCATTTTATATTAGTAAATTGGTCATTTTCTCAAAATTTGGGACAAAATATATATTTTGAAATGGAACCATATATTTTTTATTATCTTATTGGAAAGAGTATTTTTTTCTATTTCTAATAAGGTAATGTTGTCTAATACCTCGTTTATTTGAAAAAATTGTACATAAACAACAGTATTTTTTTCTCTTTCCAATAAGATAATAAAAAATATATGGTTCCATTTAAAAAATATATATTTTGTCCCAAATTTTGAGAACCGCCAACTCAATTTTTATTTTGTCTACATGACCAATTTTCTAATATAAAATGGCACAATTTTGCTCATTTAACCAACCTCGTATCTCTTCAAATAAAAAAGTTACCCATAGTGAGCAAGCTCATTGAGACACCCTGTATACAGTATGTCTGTGTGTAATTTAGCCAGCAATTATCTCGCTTATTATTACATTTAGTGGTTTTAACTGTATAACATAAATTACAGTATTTAAACTCTTCTACCACAGACAAACCCAACCAGCTAACGTTAGAAAATGTACTCTGACATTATATTTAGTTTTAAATTTAATAGATGGCGCAGGCGACGCAGAAAGAGAATGAAATGTAGTTTAGGGAACAAAGTGGTGGTATAGTTGACAATATTTTCTTCCTCTGACGTCGCACAAGCACCAGACTGACTGAGGGGTGGGGGTACTAAGCACAGAGGCATAGAACGATACTGGTCGAATTGACTAACATAAGAAAATGTATTGTAAACTAATAAACTAAGTTCAATTTTTGGTTACTTACAATTATAACACTGTATATTCATTGCATTAGTAACATTATTTAATGGGTAATATGAATTTAATGGACTATTTAGTAAGAATGAAATACTTTCACACTTGAACAAATTTCGAAGGTAGTAAGCTAGTAAGGTACTTCTCTATATTACTAAATAATACACAAATAAACAGAAACAATAGAATTCATAATAAATTAAACAAAAAAGACTTAAAATAAAATATTACTGACTGTTCTTAATTTATGTTTCTACGTTATCTTATTTACATTTTCTGATTTTGATTCCCATACACATTCTTTATAAATTTTTACTACTATTAAAAATTTTAACAAATGTGATTGATCATTACAATTGTTGCCAAACCAATCGGGGAATCTGTTTTTGGTTCTTGATTTGCAAGAATAAATTATTAAAAAAAACTGTTGCGGCCAGCACAATACCTCTCGCCATTTCCATTTTATGTTATATAAGTATTGTATTGCATTTCGCTATCGAACCGTCGTTTTATAACAAAAACTGTTGTTTTTTGACACTGACATCTATCATTTACAAACTGTTATGTTATAAACATTTGAATTTGTCAACTGGTTTCCTTAGTGCCTTGGCCTCTGCGATTAGATTATTATTATTACAGTAGCTTTATCTCTAAATCTATACAAGATATAAAAATTTTAAATGTATCAGATGTAGAATTTTATGTTCGTCAATAATAGTAATAACAGAAATTTTCAAAAAATAATATTTAGAAGATTTTTTTAAAGAAACTATTACTTCCGGTTATCCAATTCATACCAAAATCTAATCAGCTCTTCCCAGGATTGTCAGATTGAGGAAACTGCAGTTAAATATTTTATAGGTCTTATAGTATTTGAGAAACCGTGGCTCCAACATCCACACACACGAACACACATACACATACGGACATCATCGTAAAAATGTTATAATCGGATTCTAGGGACCTTAAAACGTGCTTATCCACTAAAATCTGGATATGCGATTTTTAGCATGATTCCAATACCTCTCTTACCGAGAGGTAAAAAGAGAGCCCTTCTAGTGTAAGCTTCTTGTAAAAATTACAGACCTACGAGTATTTAACACTTTTTTTACGGAAGGCTTTCGAAATTTTACACTACTTTTATAACTAATAAATTATTTTATCTAACTTTATATTTCTGCTCTAAAATTAGACAAGAAATCATTATGGTAGGAATAAAAATGACTTTTATTTAAGTATATGAGTAGTAACAATAATAACTAATAATATCACAATCTCAATAGCATTATTATACTACTAGTACCTGACTAAAAGTATTTTCTAAACATCTTAATTTAATTTGCTAGTAAGTAAATATTTTAATCCCAGTTCATAAAAGTTTTGTGAATTATCGATTACAGCTATCATCGTTTGAATAAGACCATTGAAACATGATGGAAATTCTTGAGACCGCTCTTTATTACCTCTCGCTATGAGAGGTATTGGAATCATATTAAAATTCGTATATACAGATTTTAGTGGATAAGCACGTTTTAAGGTCCCTAGAATCCGATTATAACATTTTTCC
Organism: Ophonus ardosiacus; assembly: GCA_943142095.1. NCBI lineage: Eukaryota > Metazoa > Arthropoda > Insecta > Coleoptera > Carabidae > Ophonus > Ophonus ardosiacus. Next base: position 22,257,477 of record OW964834.1, on the reverse strand, counting down.
GATGATGTCCGTATGTATTTATGTATGTATGTATGTATGTATGTATGTATGTATGTGTGTGTGTGTGGCTGTTGGAGCCACGGTTTCTCAAATACTACAAGACTTAAATAAAATATTTAATTGCAGTTTCCTCAATCTGGGAAGAGCTGATTAGATTTTGGTAAAATTGGGCAACCGGAAGTAAGTTTTTTTTTAAATCTTTTAAATATTATTTTTTGAAAATTTCTGTTGTTACTAATATCGAAGAACATAAAATTCTACATTTGACACATTTAAAAATTTTATTATATCTTCTATAGATTTAGAGATAAAGACACTTTAATATATAGAATAATCGGATGTAATCAACAGTTTTAGTGACATTCAGATAGCTTTTTTTTGAGAAGTACTTTTAATCTTACTTATTGTTTTATTAATCAAATATTTAAAATTATAGGTAAAATGCATATATCCATCAAAAATATCACCAATCTTGATAATGTATTGGAAGAATCTCTGACATTTAGGAACTTGCTCATACAATGAAAAATAGATATAATTAGAATTATATGTGTGCAGAAGACATGTTAAATACAATAAAAAACAATATTTGGGTAAAGTTCTGTAATTTTTACCTCTCGATAAGAGAGCTATTGGAATCATGCTAAAAATCGCATATCCAGATTTTAGTGGATAAGCACGTTTTAAGGTCCCTCTAATCCGATTATAACATTTTTACGATGACGTCCGTGCGGGTGTGTGCATGCGTGGATGTTGAAACCACGGTTTCTCAAATACTATAAGACTTAAAAAATATTTGACTGCAGTTTCTTCAATCTGACATTCCTGGGAAGAGCTGATTATAGATTGTGGATAACCAGTTTCTTTAAAGAAATTTTCTAAACATTATTTTTGTTCTTACTAATATTAAAAAATATAAAAATCTCTATCCGATACATTTAAAATTTTTATTATATCTTCTATGGAGTTAAAGATAGAGATTTTTTTATTACTTTCCAAGATTTTATTCATTTAAAAAATTATATTGTGATATTCCTTAAATCTTTATTCAGCCATTATGTTTATAAGATGTTTAAATAACTATTTATTTACCATCATATAATTAATAACTTTAACAAGAATTTTCTCGAAATAATTGTAATAGAAATCATCCACCGGCAGGGAGATATGGCTCGTGGATCGCTTGCACCTTCCCCAGATTACAGTTGCCCAAGTAAAATATCACACAATTTATTTACCCAACTGGGCGGTTGTAATCTGTAGTTACTGCACTAACGCCATCTAGAACAATCGTGATAACTACTACAAATAATCTGGCTCCTATGCGCCGGCTGGCTAAGGATTTGCTTCTACATAATAGCGGAAGTAAGTAACATTATTACTTCCAGCTTTCGAGTAATTGATAGCAAGTTTTAATTTTCAAATGGAACATCCTACATATTTATTGAAATTTGCAAAGTACATGAAATTTGCTATCTAACAGTAAAACCAATAAAACAGTAAAACAATTATATGTCATATTATTAAAAAATACAATGGCGAATGATTAAAATATTACATTTTTATGAAATTCACTTTTTTAAACAGAAAATACCTAAACAAATAATACTGATGACGTTAATAAACAGGTATAATAATTGTTTTATCAATAAATATGTACACATATTCTGAAAATTAACGAAATTTACCAGTATGACATTAATTATATTGACGATTTAAAAAAATAAGTTAATGATCGCAGTTGAAGCAATACATCTGAAATTAATGAAAAAGCCACATTTTCCATCATTAAAAGGGTCCAAACATATATATTGAAGTAAATGGACATCAATTTGAATATTTAATAAATTAATTTTATTTAAATATTCGTTAATAAACGTAAAATAAATAAATTTCAATACCTACTTCATTTTATAAAAATGTTATATTTTAAGCATTCGCCATTATATTTTTTAATAATATGTCATATAATGACATATATTTTATTTTTTATCCAAAAATACTGTTTATACAGTATGAGATATGATTTTTTAAAATTTATTAAAATATTTGAATTTTACAGGAATGACGTAGATTTTCCTGTTGATATATCAGAGAGATGACAACGCTGCCTACTGTTTAAATGTAGAAAATAATCGCTTGTGACAGTACAAATAATAAAAATCTCATTTAAACCTTATTTTATGGATGTTTGTTGTTCATATTAATTATTTTAATCGTTTATTGTTTTATTTTCACATGAATATAAAAGCTAATATGACAAAAGAAGCAAAATCACCAACAACAATTAGCTGACTGCTCGTCAATGGCGTTCATACAAGTTCCGGTTTACTGTACAGTCGGATTAATAAGTTTTGAGAGCAGTCACTAAGAAAATCTACGTCATATGTTTTAAGCGCTAAACTATATTTAACAAAAAACCATATTAAATAAAATGATTATGAACTTTTTTTCATTTTTCTCTTTTCTTATAGAGTAATCTATTATACTAAAATAATTTTACTGTAGTGGAATACCCCATTGTTCCATTTGAAAACTAATAGTTGCTATCAATTACTCGAAAACCGGAAGTAACAGTATATAGTTAAAACAGCTAAATGTAATAATAAGTAAAATAATTGCTGGCTAATTTATAGACAGACCCTACACACAGAGGCTCGTACTATGATCACGGTTTTAACTAAAACACTGTTTTTAGAAATGTCAAATTCAAATTTAAATATTTAATTTCACCCGTATGTTTTAAGAACGATTTTTTTTAAACATATGTTGGAATACGAACTATGTTCTGCTTTAAAATCATATTTTGATAAATTTGATAGTAATTATTATTGTTATTAAATAATGAAATTTGACATTTCTTAAAACAGCGTTTTAGTTAAAACCAAAAGGTTTGAAATAGTAGAGACTCTCTTTTATCGCTGATTATTACAGATACCTATCTTACTTATGGGACATTACTTAATTAGTGAAAAGTTTATGATATACGATATATAGTTCTCCCATGTGCGCACACATCACCACGTTTTTTAGTCTCGTATTTTTGTAATGTTTTTTCGCTGTTTGTGAATAGTTAAATCACTATATTTACCTTACATAGACTTTAAATCACAATGCTCTAATATTTCAGTGACTTTTTGTAAAATTAATTACTGAATAAAAACAATAAGGTCTATAATTGCAAATTTTACTTAATTAACTTGTGTCGCCAAGTATACGTAAACTAAGATCTCACCAATTCATAAGTAATTGGATATATTCGTTATTTATAAACAATATCAGATTGTGCAATTGCAACAAACCAACAAAAGGTGATCTACAAAAAACAATAACGTGATAACTGCAAGAGGTTAATACATTTAACCTGCATTCCACTGTGAGCAGATGATGCAAGCAGTCTTACTCGTATGGCTATTAAATCTATTCGTATTTTTTGTGACTTATGTCTCAAATCGAACGACTCTATTTTAGAACTCAGAAAACTAATTTTAGATTTACAAACTGAAATATCTGAGTTAAAACAAAAATTTAATGCTCCTACAACTAATAATATTAGTGAACCTAAATTAATTGAAAATATAATCAGTGAACTAAACGAAAGACAGTACCGTGCAAAAAATGTTGTGATATCTGGTATACCAGAACAAAATAATAAAGACTTGACTCGCAATATAACTGTAATTATCACTGCCATTGCATCAGATTCGAACCCGACAGTGAAAAATGTACAATGAACTGGAAAACCTAATAGAAGGCCCCGTCTAATAAAAGTGTTATTTGCCGATCCAGGTACCGCTAATATTCTAAAACGTAATGCCAAAAATCTGAGACAGTTTCCTAAATATAATGGTGTATATATCAATAGTGATTAAAAGACTAAATTAGAGCTTAATTATTTTAAACAAATTAAACCAGAATTTAACACTCGTAAATCAAACGGTGAAAAAGACATTTATATTAAATACAAAAATGATGTTCCATATACATCAAAAAACTAGGCTCTACTTATAGTAACATTAATTCGTGTATCAACATCTATTATCAAAATGTTCGAAGTGTAAACAACAAATTGTCCAATATCTACAGCCACGCATTCTTCGTCTTATGATATTATCGCTCTTGTAGAAACATGGCTGCATAATGATGTGCGTAATTCTGAATTTTCTTATAGTTCTCATGAAATTTTTCGATGTGATAGGAACTTTATTGCAACAAATTTAACTAGGGGAGGTGGAGTTCTACTGATAAATAAAAAATACTTGCAGTGTAAACAACAAATTGCCCAATATCTATAGCCATGCACTCTTCGTCTTATGATGTTATCGCTCTTACAGGAACATGGCTGCATAATGATGTGCTTAATTCTGAATTTTCTGATAGTTCTTATGAAATTTTTCGAAGTGATAGGAACTTTATTGCAACAAATTTAACTAGGGGAGGTGGAGTTCTACTGGCAATTAAAAAATAATACCTTCCTGTGTTGATATAGTTTGTGTCAAAATTGATGTATGTACGTTAATTTTTGAATCTATGCAATCTTTACCATTCTTAAATGATACCAACAATATTATCCTAAGAGATTTCAATACAGTGTGTCCCATTTAGAGGTGCCACCATTGGGATCTCGAGAACTGTAAGAGATACGATGTCGGTTAAATGGAACTTTTTATGCGCCTTTGGGAGGCTATCTCAGATGTGCTTTTATTTTTCCAAAAATTCTCATAGGGCACTAGATAATGACGAAAAACTGAATATTGTTGATTTTTTCTTTTTCAAATAACTTCTAAACTATTAATAATTGAGAAAAAAGTTTCAAATATAAAAGATAGATATTTTTATTAACTAACCAATGGCGTACGAAACAAATTTTTATATCCGTAAATTTTCGAGATATAACACAAACTTATATTTTTTTAAATGGAACCCATATCTGATTTTAGTCACAAAAAAATAAATATTTTTTTCTCTTTTCAACGATGTAAGGGTTATTATGTTTTATATTTGTTTTGCCTTCAAAAATTACTATTTTTTCCTTATTTTGTATTAAATTTACAATTATTTTGAAAATATTGGTAGATTTCTACTTGGAAATACTCCTTGTATTTAAATAATTTATTTCCTTAAAATATTTGCCCAAAATTCGTATCAAATTAATTTTTATAATATTTTGTATCATGTCGCCCTTGGCACATCATAGTGTAATTTGTAATTATGAGTCTAGAATAAAAATATTAAGTAATAAAGGCATAAAACAAATTATTTTGATCAAATACAATATAATTAATAAAAATAATAATGTTTTTTTGGGAAATAATTAGAAAATTCAGGAAAATAAAGAGAAAAATTAAATTTTAGGAACAAAACAAATATAAAACATAATAACCATTACACCATTGAAAAGAGAAAAGAGACTAAAATCAGATATGGGTTCCATTTAAAAAAATATAAGTTTGTGTTATATCTCGAAAATTTACGGATATGAAAATTTATTTCGTACGCCACTGGTTAGTTAATAAAAATATCTTTTATATTTGAAACGTTTTTCTCAATTACTAATAGTTTAGAAGTTATTTGAGAAAGAAAAAATCAACAATATTCAGTTTTTCGTCATTATCTAGTGTCCTATGAGAATTTTTGGAAAAACAAAAGCACATCTGAGATGACCTCCCAAAAGTGCACAAAAAGTTCCATTTAACCGACATCGTATCTCTTACGGTTCTCGAGATCCCAATGGTGGCACTTCTAAATGGGACACACTGTATATCAGAATTAACATATAATTCAAATACACCCTTAGTAAGATTATTTAACAATTTCTTAAACTTCTTCGATTATCAACAAGTCAATCATATTCATAATACTTATGATAAAATTCTCGATTTGATTATTTCCAACTGTATTTGTGAAGTAAAACGCTCGGATGAACTATTATTTGAAGTAGAATTTGATCATCATCCTGCTTTAACTATTAATATTTTAATTATTGCAAAACTTAATAATGATAAAAGAAATAGGACATCAGAACTTAAATATAACTTCAAGAATGGAAATTTTGCTGAACTATATCATTTAATTAATAATTTTGATTGGAATCAATTAGAAATATTCTCTAATGTCAATGGCGCGCTAAATTTTCTGTACTGTATAATTTATGATTTTCTTGATCATTGCATTACTGTCCGCACTCATCTTCCCCCATCTTATCCCAAATGGTATACTCCAGAAATTATTTCCGATATCAAAAAATCTCATTTTCATAAATTGTTTAAAAAACATAATAATATTATTTACTATAATAAATTTAAATTTTACAGAACCAAAATCAAAAGAGATATAAAAATAAATTATCAAAAACTACATTCGATCAATCGAAGCAGCACTTAAAAGTAATCCTAATCTCTTTTGGGATTTTGTCAAATCTAAGAAAAATTATTCTTCCAATCCCACATCCATATCATACAATAATATTACGTATAACACTCCTTGCACAAAAGCTGAAACTTTCGCAACTTATTTTAAAAGTGTTCATTTTGCTACCGATAACAATAATAGTGGTAACATATGCGATAATACTTTACCCATATTTCCTAACATTATAAATTTAAGTAACGTATCCCATGAAGATATTTTAGATAGTATTAAAAAAACTTAAATGTAAACTATCGTGCGGTCCTGATCAGATACCCTCATTTCTTATTAAAGATTGCTCTTCTGCCTTCGAAACTGCATTGTCTTACATTTTTAATCTTTCAGTGAACACTAATAGGTACTTTTCCAGATCTTTGGAAAATAGGGAAAATAGTTCCAATCTTTAAATCAGGTGACAAGGAAATTTCGAATTACCGCCCCATAGCTATATTAAACAAAAATCTATGGAAACATCTTATACAATTTTATTTATAATTATGTTCAAAAATATATTTCAAATACACATCACGGATTTGTTCAACATAGATCTACCTCAACTAATCTTTGTAATATTACAAAATTTATATGTTCTTCCCTAGATAACAATAAACAAGTTGACGTGATCTATACGGACTTTACTAAAGCTTTCGATCGAATTGACCATGACATTATAATAGCAAAACTAGATATCTATGGATTATCCACTTCTCTAATTAATCTTATAACTTCATATTTGAATAATAGATCTCTATATATCAACTTTTCTAATATGAATTTTACCCCTACATCAGGAGTCCCACAGGGCTCTAACCTAGGTCCACTTTTATTCCTATTATTCATAAATGATCTTCCAAGTTTATTAGCCAATAAAAAATTACTTTACGCGGATGATCTTAAGATAGTCTCTTGTATTAATAATAATATGGATTGTCAACGAATGCAACAAAACTTGAATATATTACAAAATTGGTGAATTGCTAATAAACTAGAATTAAATATCACTAAATGTAAAATAATGTCGTACTCTCGTAAACTTCAGCATCATTTTTCTGTACACTATATCTGATATTCCTCTCAATCGCTGTACGCAAACCAAAGATTTAGGTATCACTTTTACAAATAAATTAACATTCCACGTACACTTTTCCAACATATTAGTATCAACAAGTAAAATTCTAGGATTTATAACTATTGAGCCAATTATCCAACTTTATTACGCCGTTGCACGAAGCAAGCTTGGATATTGCTCAGTTGTCTGGAATCCTTCTTAGAGTGTTCACTCTTCCATTCAGAAAAAGTTTTTACGATATCTATATTATAAAGTAAACAATATATATATATATATATATATATATATATATATATATATATATATATATATCAAGATTATACTATTTCATATAATTATATACTTGATTATTTCAAATTTACTAAACTTTCTAGTCGACGGACTCATATTCAGCTTTTTCATTTCTATAAATTATTACATAATACTATTGATAATCCTTCGTACTTAGACCAGATTAATATTCGTGTACCTTCTTTTAATGCTCGTACCCATAATATGTTTCATTTACAACAAGCACGCACGAATTTTTTAATTCAATCACCATTTAAAATGATGCTTAATTCATTTCATGTGATAGAAAATCAAACTGACATATTTCATGTTACTTTTTCACAATTTAAAAGAAGTATCCTTGCTATTAGTGAGTACCTACTAATTGATTATTATAGTCCTGTTATAATAAAGTAATATTTTTATTGAATTTCTTAATTATTGTTTTGTCTTTTTCTATGGTTATTATTCTCTTATTGTGTACATGCTATGTAAGTTTAATTTGTATGTACTTAGGTATATTGTCAGTGCTTATTTTTAATTTTTTATAAACATTGTTCCTGCCCCACTTTGGTTTCGCTAGTTAGGGCAGTATATTTTCAATAATAATAATAATAATAATAATAATTGCATCTTTTTCTAAAACAGTATTAAATGAAAAAGTAGATTTAAATGTAATCCCAAACTTTACAAATTTGGTATTTGAGACTTCTATATCAACTGAACTAACGTATTAGATTTTGGGTACAATTGATAAATCGGAAGTGATACTTCACTTGAAGATATAAACAGATTTTCATAAAAAAATAATAAAATACAATCTAAAAGTTCCTAACTATATATTGAGGACTTTATATTCGTAGGGGAACCATATTTTGGATACAAATGATTAACCGGAAGTGGCAGTAGGCCATGTGCTGGCGACATCTGATTTTATTAATTACGCACACCCAACATAGAAACTTACCGCAAGCCACCGCTACAATGGTTTCAACGCAATATGTACAATATTATGCGCTGTTTAAAGTTGACATTATTTGCTAATGAAGGGCTACGTGAAGTTGGACCTTCACATATTTAATTATTAATTATAGGATTATGAACGTAGTACAAAATTTCGTGTAATGCGTAAATAATTGTACGTAATATGTACAATATTATGAGCTATTTAAAATTTATGTCATTCCAAAATAAAAGGCTACGTGAAGATGTCCCTCCATATATTTAATTATTAATTATAGGATTATGAATATAGTACAAAATTTTACTTAAGGCGTACATAATATGTATAATATTCTTGGCTACATCTCATTTGTTAACTTCACGTAGCCCTTCATTTTGACATAGATTAATTATACGATTACTAAAAACGTACAAAATATAATTTTTACTGTAAATAATTGTACAATATTTCTATGTACATTTATTTCAAAAATAATGGTTTTTAGAAGCCAACTTCACGGGCCTCTTTGATTTAGGAGAACTAGTGTTCTTTGTCATAATACTGTACAAAATGTAACTTAAACATTCGAAAGAATCTCAGCAGATGCATTTTTTTTCTAGAAATATAAAATTGTACATTTAATATTAATAATTCGGTAAGGTCCGAACTTATTATTAATATCATCGAGTTTCAATTAGGCATGTACGACACATGTACTCAATGCTAATATTTTTTTACACTTGTTTAATGTACAGGATTTATTAGTACTGTTAATATATTTTATTACGTTCATTGTTATTTACTACCTAAAACTGAATATTAGTTGTCTATTTGCTAGGTAAATTAACCGAATATGTATATTATCTACCAATGCCTATTTACTTTTCACGGTGTAAGAAAAATGTATGCAACAATTGTGTAAAATAGTGTAAACCATTGCACTTAACCAAAAAGTACTAGGTACGTCACACACTTTTTGCGTAATTACCTATTTTTCATGTGATGCTAGCTTCCAAAAATATTCTAATTTGAAAAGAGTAATCAGAATTTAGACAAGAGTGTAGAAAAACAGTTAGAGGACTACTAACGTTTCGATTTATTTAAAATATTCATTAGATATTTTCGACTCTCAATTTCTTATTTAATTGTTATGTTCGATGTAAACTAGAGTACTGTTATTTAGTTTGGAATCCACTATACAAGAACTCAATTAGAACTATTAGTTCTGTTGAAAGTAAATTTTTATGTTACTGTTGGTATAAATTTATAAGTCATGAACCTTTAACTCACAGATATCATTTAGCTCTAAATGAATTCAATTTAATGTCGCTTGAGGATCGTAGGAAATTTAATTCATGTATATTTGTTGGATTAGGTCTAGGAAAACTTAATCAGATTCCGGCGAAGTTGTTTTACACTAGGATCCATCGGAGTCGCAACTGGTTTACAATTTATCATATTATATCTTCTTAATAGTTCTTCAATGTACCCGCGTTGATTCAAAGTAATATTGCGTCCTTCTTGCTGGAATTCGATTCCTAGGAAATTTTTTATTTCCCCTAAACTCTTGACTTCGAAGTTTTGGGATAATTTACTTTCGATTTCAGCAATGATCTCGACGTTATTGGACACGATCAAAATGTCGTCAACATAAGTAATGACGAAAGCTACAGCTCCCCCTCGCTTTAGCTTGTATACACATGGATCGGCATTCAAGGGACGAGCTCCTATTGACTTCAGAACTCCATCCAGCTTTTTATGCCAACTTCTGCCAGCCTGCCTAAGACCATACAGGGCCTTCTTCAGAAGTAACACCCGATCACTCGACTCTAGATCAGCTAAAGCTGTTTTTGCTTCTTTCATGATTTTATTTTCAAATTTGTTTGATTCGGAAATTCGCTTCAGAGCTTCTTTCAGAAACTTTGGAGGTTCCATATATAACTCTTCTTCAAGGTCTCCGTTAAGGTAAGCTGTTGAAACATCGTACTGTCTGATTTTCATATTCATCTTCACAGCTGCTGCAGTGATTATCCGTACGGAGCTCAATCTCGCTACTGGCGAAAATGTTTCGTTAAAGTGTACCCCGGGTTTTTGTAGGAATCCCTGGGCAACTAAACGGGCTTTCCTTCTTTGGAGTGTTCCGTTAGAATTCATTTTATTACGAAGAACGATCCGACTACCAATAATGGTCTTGTTCTTAGGACGATCAACTATTTTCCAAGTGTTGTTCTTGAGAATCGATGCAACTTCGTCAGCTATTGCATCCAACCACTCTCCGGATTGAGGACTAGAGATTGCTTCGTCCATCGGTACTTCGGATAAGAAAATCCATTGCTCCTGTAAATGTTGTGCATCTTCTTCTAAACTTTCTTCTTTTGGCTGTGGACGAATATTGTATTCTTTTCTCGGTCTTCCGCGACGACCACTTCTGATTATTTTTGGTCTTCCTCGTCCTCTTATATTCTCGGCAGTTTCTTCTTTCATGTCTTCTTTAAGGGTTACCGGAATCTCTTCATGAGTAACTTCATCATTTTCTGTACTTTCTTCACGTACTATGACTTCATCATAACGTAGTTCATTTAAATCATCATAAATGAATTTGTCGGGAGCAAATTCTTCATAACTTGACTGAAATTTACTATCTTCTAAGAACTTCAAGTCTCGGCTTATTTCGACTTTATTTTCTTTAGCAATCCATATTCGGTAGCCCTTAGAAGTATCCGAATATCCCATCAGAACTCCTTCTTTGGAACGGGTTTAAAATTTTCCCTTATCCGGTTTTGTGTCAAGGCAGTATACTCTACAACCAAACTCTCTGAGATAGCTTACGTTAGGCTTATTGCCGTACCACAGTTCGTATGGTGTTTCTCCGTCTAAACTAACAGTAGGCCAGCGATTTCTCAAGTGGTTGGCTGTGTTGACCGCTTCAGCCCAAAATCTAGAAGGTAGATTGGCTTGAATAAGTAGACATCGGGCCATTTCTAATAGGGTCCGATTCTTTCGTTCCGCGAGGCCGTTCTGTTCGGGGTGATATGGGATTGACAGTCTTCTTGATATGCCCGCTGACGTTAGGAACTCATTAAATTTTTTATTTATGTATTCCGTCCCATTGTCACTTTGTAAATACTTAATTTTTGTTCCTTTTAAATTTTCAAGTTTTGACTTCACTTCTTTGAATACATCAAACACTTCATTCTTTGTCTTTAGAAATCGTACTTCACACCACCTTGTAGCTTCGTCAGTGAACGTTACGAAGTACTTGGCTCCGCCCAAAGATTCACCGCGCATTGGACCACAGACATCCGTATGAATGATTTCGAGAACTTGTAGATCTTTCGGGTTGCTCTTAGGAGAGGGTGATCTAGTTAACTTTCCTTTTAGGCATACTTCGCAGTTAAATTCAGAAGTTCTTTTCTCGATATTCATACCATCATACTTGTTGTTTGTGTACGCAGTTATTAGGCTATTGACATTTATATGACCCATCCTTCTGTGCCACACTTCAGCAGGTAATTTCCGATTATTCGATGCATTCGTGTTGTTTCGTACAAAAACGACATCTTCGGATTCATTATCTACACAGGTGTAATGTCGGTTGCTACTAGGTTCACTTGATGCATGCATAAAATGTTGGTTGCCTACAGGTTCATTCGATACATGCCTGTAATGCTGGTTGCTTTCTGAGTCATTCAACTCACGCGTGAAATACAGGTTGCCTATTCGGTCAGCGTGCAACTTAACGTTTCCATCAGCATCCAGAATTTCAGCTTCATTTTGCTTGAATAGTACACTGAAACCTCTGTCTGTGATTTTCGCAACTGACATTAAGTTAGTTCTTAGCTCAGGAACATGCAATGTGTTATTTAAGGAAATTTTTCTTACTTGTCCAGAATCGTCACAGTATATTTCAGCTGTACCTTTGGCAGCAATGTGGGTTGTTGACTGATTTGCCATGTTTACAGTACCAAAATTCCCTCTTTGTAGATTCATTAACATGTCGCTATTCTTGCAAAGATGGGACGTGGCTCCGCTGTCGAGACACCACTTGGAGACTTCTTTGCTTCGAACTTGAAGTGCTTCATCGGCGTAAAAGGATATATCTTCTGCGTTTTTAGCTGAATCTCTTCGTTTGAGTGTACAGTTGATTGCTTTATGCCCAATCTGACGGCATTTATGGCATCGGAATTTAAACGGTTCGTCGCTTAGTTTCCCCGATTTTGTCTTCTCAGCCGTAGCAATTGGCTTCTTAAAGTGATTCCGTTTATTCTGATTCAATGAGTACATAGCATTTTGACCTATGCTACGTGTTTCATTTTGACGAGCTTCATATTCTTCAGTAATCTTAATACGTAACACATCCGGTGCTGGAAGTGTGTCACGGGATTCGATAGCGCACCTGAAATTTTCGAATTTTTCTGGAAGAGAATACAGTAACATTACTGAGAGCAAGTCTTTGTCAATTTTTACTTCCATTTCTTCAAGTTTGTCCACCACATCGAAGAATTTATTCAGATGTTCCTTTACATCTTTCCCGTCTTCCATTCGTTGAAGAATAAGCGTTTTTAACAAGGTCGCTTTCCGGGCTGGACCTTTTGACTGGTATATACTTTCCAATTTGAGCCAAACTTCCCTGGAAGTTGTACATCCTTTAATCTGCTTGAGCTCTGAGGGACACATGGAAAGTATTATGTCCGATTTCGCTTTGCTATCAGCTGTAACCCAAGTATTCACGATTGTTTGATTAGTTTCATTTCGTTCCGGTTTTGGTATTTCGCCGTTCACATAACCAAACGCATCGGTTTTTATAAGCAGGGCTTGCATTTGAAGTTTCCACGTATCGTAATTAGAATTATTTAAGGGTTCAACACGCACAACGTTAGAACTCATTGTTAGTTTTCAACAATATTCAGTTCAAACATAAATATCGAATTCGACGACTCACAACTACGCACTTAGTTTTTCATAACGTACATTTGCGACAGCCTGGGCTCATGATGAACTGGATTCTTGGCGAGTTCAAGTGCACCCTGATTGATTTATATAAATTATTTAATAACATGGTGAATGATGTTACCCCTCATTGCAAATATTAACATTAGAGTACCTAGATACCCCAACTCAAGACAAAAACATTTGTTCAGTATTCCTGTTGTTAAAGCTAATTATGAAGTTGGTAGTCCTTTTAGACGTATTTGCAATATTTATAACAAACTATCTTCTAGCATAAATGAAGTTGATTTATTTAAAGATTCATTGAAAGTTTTCAAAACTAAAATATTGGTAATCTTACATTCGCTATTATTTTATTAACTCGTTGTTCATTTAGAACGTATATTGAAATAACTATTACTATTGTTATGTTTATGCTATTGTCGCATTTGTAATTGCTTTTTCCTGTATTTACCGGCTGCGTATAGTTAGCAGGCCCCTATTAGCAGAACCTAACAAAAACTAGTGCTTATTTTTTTACTATTTATTTGCCAATTAATTACCACAATGCCAAATTAATTGCTACTTTTTTAAAAAAATTACGGGGGGACTGCTAGCTTGACGATAAAGTTAGCAGTCCCCTGGGCTGTAATGCAATGCAATCAATAATATTAATGTGTGGGAATTAATTGCCATTTAATTGCTAATTAATTATTAAATATTTAAATAAATTCAAGCAAAAATTATTCAATTGATAAGACAAAGCTATTTTAAATGATACGTACCATATTTATTAGTGCGTATACATATAAAAACCATATGGATTCATGTAATTCCCATGTAGGAACAACATGAATGTACATGTAGGGACATAAAAATGGTGCCATTTGGATCTTTATGGAAATAAATTGATGCACATGAATCCATCAGAAACATATGAAGAGCATTCTACCATAATCTTGGGACCATTATGTATCAGTATAAATCATACGAGTTTTAATTACCACTAACTAGCCGGTTAAAACAATATTATTTTAGAATAAATCATAAACCGTATTATTCATGTGATTTTGAGCTTTGTAATTTTTGTCTCAACAGAGCCCTGCAAAATGCATTCTACCATAATCTTTGGACCTTAACAAACCAGTATAAATCTTACTGGTTTAAATTACCACTAGGTAACCGGTTAAAAAAATATTAATTTAGAATGAAAAGATATACCCTACTTTTAATGTGATTTTAAGCTTTGTAAATTAATTGCCTCAGCAGACCCCTACAAAATGCTTTCTAACATAACCTTTGGGCCTTAATAAACAACTATAAATTATACTAGTTTTAATTACCGTTAACAAACCGGTTAAAAATATTTATTTGAAATGAACCAATATTTCGTACTTTAACTTTATATGTTAATTCTAATTTTGTGAATTAATTGCCTCAGCAGACCCCAACAAAAAGCATTCTAGTTTAACCTCTGGGCGTTAATAAACCAAAATAAATCACGCTAGTTTTATTTGCCGCTAGCAAACCGGTTACAAAAATAATTATTTGAAATGAACCAATATATCGTACTTTACATGTTAATTCTAGCTTTGTGAATTAATTGCCTCAGCAGACCCTTGCAAAATGTATTCTAATATAACCTTTGGGCCTTAGTAAACAAGCATAAATCATACTAGTTTTAATTGCCACTAGCAAACCTGATCAAAAATATATTTATTTGGAATGAAAAATGCCGTATTTTTCATATGAATTATAGTTTTGTGAATTAATTTCCTTAGCAGACCCACACAAAACGCATTCTAATATAACCATTGGGCCTTAATAAACAAGCATAAATCATACTAGTTTTAATTGCCACTAGCAAACTTGATCAAAAAAATATTTATTTGGAATGAATCAAAATACCGTATTTTTCATATGAATTTTAGCTTTGTGAATTAATTGCCTCAGCAGACCCCTACAAAATGCATTCTAATTTAACCTTTGGGCCTTAGTAAACATGCATAAATCATACTAGTTTTAATTGCCACTAGCAAACCTGAACAAAAAAATATTTATTTGGAACGAATCAAAAAATCTGCAGTCGTCATAAGGTGATCTAATACTACTGACTAATTCCTTAAACGTAGGAGCTTTATATCTGGTATTATGCCGGTGAACATTAGTTAGCCAGGTCCAATGGGTGGGTCTGGTCCACACTCGGTTGGCTGAATACTGCATTTTTGTTCTTCTGCATGATGGCGGCTTCTTTGAACTTCCTCTTGTACCAGTGTTCTTTTTTCTTGAGGATCCTTGCTCCCTCCCATTGGATACTGTGATGGTGTTCCCACGCGTGGTCTGCAATTCCGGATTTTGATGTTTTTCATCTTTCAGTGTGTCGTCTGTTCCTTTATTCTGATATCCAACGTTCATTTTGTTTCTCCTACATATGTTTTTCCGATTTCAGAATCTACCTGGTAGATGCTTGTTTGTAATTATGAGAGTTTATGTGCGAAAGAAATACTTCTAAGTTTGCGTCGCTGTGGTTTCAGATATTAAAGGTGTCATCCACGTAAGTTATCCATTTCTTTGGTTTGATCAGAGCTGTGCTTATAGCTGTGTCCTCGAAGTATTCCATGCAGACACTCGTATTGGCGATAACTGGTGAAAGTGGAGATCCCATTGGCAGTCCATCCGTTTGTTGATGTCGGTTTGAGCGTGGAAATGAATAGTTTTTGGACAACGCTCTAACAGTTCCAATATTGCGTTGATTGTTAAATTTGTTTTACTGTGCAATTCTGTATCCTCTTCTAGTTTCTTCGTTACCACTTGTAATGCTTCATAGACGAGTACATTTGTAAAAAGGCTCTCACATCGAAATTAATGAAACGGTGTCCTAGTTTCAATTGAATGCTAGAGGTTGGTTCCTTTTCATCTATCTTCTTGTTGTAGTCATCTGTGTTCAGGATAATTGTGGTATTTCCATTGTCTGCTGGTAAGATTTTCACTGTATTGTCCGTCTTTAGAGTTTTAATGGCGGTCGATTCTTCTTTTGACAAGTTAAGTGTTGGTGTCCTCATTTTATCCAGAATTGTCCTCACGTTTTAATTGAATTCTTCGGCTTCTTCTTGATCTAGTTTAAGTGCAGTTGTTTCCACTGCTGCTATTATGTCGATGCTTGGGACTGCTTTGGGTGTGATGGCGAAATTGAGACGCTTTTCCAATACCGATTTCTCGTGTGTCGCGAGAAATCAGTACTGGACTATTGACTGGTGGCACTAATATTCACCGCCATAACACCAGATATAAAACTCGTATGTTAATGAATTAGTCAGTAGTATTAGATCACCTGCTGACGCCAGCAGATTTTTCGCTTTCGGAACATTGTGAATAGAGTACATGTGAATTACAAATAAAGGTAATGGAAGTTCAACACAAATTCGTTTTAATTCAATGTTAAATTGCTGTGTGACTGACTGATCACAATCCATCAGTCGCACACCATATGTGGTTAACCTAATAACAAATAGACAGCGGCTGCACGTTTGTTGGCAGCATTTTTGTTGGCTTTTTACCTCTCGCTAAGAGAGGTATTGGAATCATGCTAAAATTCGCATATCTAGATTTTAGTGGACAAGCACCTTTAAAGGTTCCTATAATCCGATTATAACAATTTTACGATGATGTCCGTGTGTTTGAGTGTGTGCGTGTGTGTGTGTGGATGTATGGATGTTGAAACCACGATTTCTCAAAAATTATACGACTTTAAAAATATTTAACTGCAGTTTCCTTAATCTAACAATCCTGGGAAGAGCTGATTAGATTTTGGTAACAATTGGATAACTGGAAGTAACAGTTTCTTTAAAAAAAACTTCTAAATATTATTTTTTGAAAATTTCTGTTATTACTATTATTGAAGAACATAAAATTCTACATCTGATATATTTAAAAATCTTATTATATCTTGTGTAGATTTAGAGATAAAGGCACTGTAATATATAGAAAAATCTAATCGCAGAGGCCAATGCACAAAGGAAACCAGTTCACAAATTCAAATGTTTATAATATAGTTTGTAAATGATAGATATCAGTGTCAAAAATCAACAGTTTTAGTGACATTCTGAAAGCTTTTCTGGGAAATACATTTAATCTTCCTTATTGTTTTATTAATTAAATATTTAAAATTGTAGGTACAATGCATATATCCATAAGAAATACCGCCGATCTTGCTAATGAATTGGAAGAATCTCTGACATTTAGTAACTTCCTCATACAATCAAAAATAGATATAATTAAAATTGTATGTGTGCAGAAGACATATTAAATACAATAAGAACAATATTTGGGTAAAGTTCTGTAATGTTTTTGTTATAAAACGACGGTTCGATAGCGAAGTGCAATACAATACTTATATAACATAAAATAGAAATGGCGAGAGTTATTGTGCTGGCCACAACAAATTTTTAATTATAAATTATTTAAAAGAATATTGTACAAGCTACTTAAATATTTAATATCTGGATCTTGTGTTATGACTATTAGAATCTAATTTGATATGTAACATTTCAAGGAATCATAGCAATGTTGTCAGATTCTGTTTCATAAATACTGTTTGTCCAATATATGTGCCACTGCAGTCTTTACAATTTATCCTGTACCCGTATTTGACTGAAGTTGATTTGGAGTTTTGTGTTTTAATTTACTAAACAATATTTGTAACTTTTTTGCATTGTAATATGCAACTTTTGTTATTTAGCGGTCTTCTAATTCTTTTGCTACACCCTGGTCAAATTTTCGACTACGCTTTTCAAATTAACTATTATCTACAGACATTAATACAAGGAATTGTTTCGAGCATAGTTTTAAAGGTAAAAATGTTATTTTATATGACTTCATTGTTTAAAGTGAATTATTTACCATGGTAATGATAAATGAAACAACAAATCGGTATTATTGACATATCAAAACTATACCTACTAATTGAAATGAAGAATTAGTGTTTGCCAAAATTTTGTATAATATATCTACGGTGCTAAAATAGATTTTATATTGTTGAATGGTTTACGTGACTTAGTTGCGCGTTCTGTCTCCAACTTCTTTCTCATAAAATAAAATGAAACTTTTAAAATATAACATAAATAACTATTAAATATCGCTTACAAAGTTACATGATTTTTTTTTATGAACCCTTTTTATGCCATTAGTCTCAATTAGGGATGTACTTAATCGGGATTTGTCCGAAACACCGAAACCGGATTATCCGGGTTATTCCGGGCCGAATCTTCGGAATCCGAGACCGAGCTAGTCGACCTTAACGGCCTCCACATTCGGCATTGGTGTGGGTAGTATGTTACGATTTAATTTTTTTATTTAAAATGTGGAATGCAGAATACTGCTTTGTACACACGATCGATTGATTGATGAAGAGCCAACAGATGTCACTTGCGGTTTTAACTTTATTCAGTTTTAAAATTCAGCTAGTAATTATTCAGCATAATTAAAAGATTCTTGACTTGCAAAGAACACTTTGGGTGAGAATTTTGAAGAGAATAGTTTGGAATACGCCATTTTACTACTGTTGCACATGTAGTTGGTTGCAAAGTGAATTGTTGACAACTGTGGCACGTTTTTGAAAACGGATTATTTTCCATCTATTGAAGAAACAAATACGAGTTGTATTTATCGTCGTGTAGACGGATTATCTCCTTCAAAATTATTTTCACATCGTCATTTTAACATCCATTTCAAATTAAAAAAAGGGGCAGTAATTATTGCGTAAGTGTTGGTTTCTTTCGTCTATCATTGGATTGTTGTTATAATTTAGTATTTCTGTATAGGCTTTTTATTGTACGCGGCTATCGTTACCCGTTAATTTCGAGAAGCATTGAGGACAGGACCGGCGTCAGGAAATTAAGGGAAACGGAGTATCGACAGAAGGTAGCGATTGCGGCAATAACAATTCGAACTCCAGGTGAACGACAACTACCCCCCAGGATTTCACACAATATCCCGGTGAGCCCGTTTCAGTTCATTAAAAGAAACTTGCCATTTACCCAGATACGGTCCTGAACTTCGTACAACGATTTGACACCCGTTAGAACTCATACTTTAATTGTTGATTCTTGCTTATTATAATGTGATTGTTAACTCTTGACTTTCGAATTTTTATTATTAATATATGATGATCGAAATTTAATGCATAATATTTAAGGATTATTATTTGATTGTTAAAATTGAATGATTAGAATTTAATAGACGATACCATTTATATTGTTATATCTTTGTCGAATATTATTCATATCTTTGTTAAGCCATACAGCGTCGTGCTTTAATACTTTTATTGGGGGTCGCGATTTTAAGAATGCATTCGTTAAAGTCGCAGATAGGTTGTCGGCCCAGTTAATTCAGTTATAGTTCAGCGATACTTTGTTGCGTGGCTAATAATTTTTGATACGTATATTTGTATTATATTTAAAGATTGATATTCGTTACGAAGGCTTTGTATAATGTCACCTATCGCATTTTAATAGACAATAAATCTTATTGAAAAATCAATATTCGACTGTGTTAGGATGGAGGTAGATACAGGAAAGTAAGAATTCTTCGGACTTGCAGTCAATTAATAAAATTTATTCACGCCGACGTTTCGACTATACAATAGTCTTCTTCAGGGCTAGAATGGTCTAGTCGAAAAAACGAAACCACATGTGGATAACAGAACATACAACACGGACAATTAAAAAAATAAATAAATAAATAAATAAATAAATATGAATAAATAAATAAATAGTTAAAACCAACATATCACAGAGAGAAAATCGTCAAAAAATGAAAAACTTGTCATGGATGAGTAAAATACGTATGGAACTACAAATAACTATGGATAGTTATTTGTAGTTCCATATGTATTGTACTCATCCAAGACAAGTTTTTCATTTTTTGACGATTTTCTCTCTGTGATATGTTGGTTTTAACTATTTATTTATTCATATTTATTTATTTATTTTTTTAATTGTCCGTGTTGTATGTTCTGTTATCCACATGTGGTTTCCTTTTTTCGACTAGACCATTCTAGCCCTGAAGAAGACTATTGTATAGTCGAAACGTCGGCGTGAATAAATTTTATCAATTGACTGCAAGTCCGAAGAATTCTTACTTTCCTGTATCTAATAAATCTTATATTTAGTTAATCTCATTCCAGATTTTGATTTTATTTCACTAACATTTGTCCTTTTGCTATTCAGGATTTTAGCTCAGACTATTTTTTAAACTTGCAAATTACCGGAGAGAATAGCATGGCGCCCTTTTATTAATAGTTATTTGTGTATCAAGGTTGTAAAAGTCATCTTTTTTGGCCGAATCTGTAGATTGCAGCCGAGGCGAATGCCGAGGCCAGCAAATCAGATGAGGCTAAAAAAGAACTTTTAACCGAGGTGCACACAACATTTTTTAGGCGACTATCACAAAAAGATATAAACTTTATTTTAAAAATCAATTTCACAATTTTGACAGTGACAGTTATCTGACAATTACATATATTTGGTTATTCATGTCACTTGCAGAGTGCTTTGCTCTATCACCTGGACAACTCACAAAACAATCTGTTTTGTACTGTTGTGTTGTTTACTGTCAAAATATTTTAAATCGTGGTGAAAACGTGTGTATCTCGTGATAAAATATCTACAGTTATTAACTGAGAAGCAAGAAAATGAGCAGTTCAGATAGCGAAGATATCTCTAATACTCCGCCAGAAATACATGAAGCTGCGGGTAGGGCGACGTTAAATTTATTGCCCGAAAAGTCCCAGAAAATTTATCTTAAACAATTTGATATTTTTGAAGAATGGTGCAAGCTACATAAAATTAAAAATTTAACGGAAAATGTGTTTCTTGCGTTTTTTTTCGGAGAAAGCTAAATCATTAAAAGCTTCGACGTTGTGGTCTTGCTATTCTATGATAAAATTAACCGTGATGGTAAAAAAGGATATCGATATCAGTAAATTTTCAAAACTCATTGCGTTTTTAAAGAAACAAAACGTGGGCTACAAAGCAAAAAAATCGGCGATATTTACAAGAAGTGAAATAATAAAATTCTTGCGAGAAGCGCCGAATGAAAATTATCTCATGTGGAAGGTAGGTATTCATTTTTTTATACGTATGCACATAGTTTAAATGGTTTACTTTTTCATGAAGGTTTGCTTGATAATTGGATTAGCTGGAGCATGCAGGAGAGAGGAGTTACGAAAAATAGCGATGGATGACATTCAAGATAAAGGTGATATGCTGATAATTACAATCCCAGAGACAAAAACAGGAAATAAAAGAATTTTCACCATAACCGATGAAATAGTCGAAGAATTAAGTGCTTTAGAGTTATACAGGCAATATTTAGTCCTACGTCCTCCCCATACAAGCCACAAAAGAAATTTCAAGCAGAATTCTTACAGGTAGAGATGGAGCTTCAACTTCCTTTGTTACCACCAACAATGTAATTGAGACTGAAAATTTGGTGGTTGATGTGAACAATTGCAAATCTGTAACAACTGGCAGTCAAGCATTGTCCACTACCTCTGCAAGTGGAATGAACTTTTCTAAATGCACTAATTGCACATTTCATATTAGTATTAATAATAAGTAAAATATAAATTAATTAGTATCATTTAAATATTTTCTATTCATGTTATAATTGTAAATTTAATATCTTGGCTATATTTTAAGTTAGTTTTGTTGTCTGTTCATTTAAATGGTTTCAATTCATGTTCTAATTTTAAGTTTAATATCTTGTCTATACATATTTTAAGTTAGTTTTGTGTTTTTGTTCATTTAAATAGTTTCTATTCGTTGTAATTGTAAGTTAAATTGTAATTATTTCTAAATATATGTATTTGTCTATTAGGGAGTATTGAATTTACTATTTAAACAAACGAGTGATTGTAGCGGCCGTAAAGTAAATGCGGCCGTAAAGTTGTTTTTGACAGATGTCAAAAAAAAGTGACACTTTACGGTTGTCAAACGATACGTGAAACAACTATTTATGTAATAGCCGCCTAAAAAATATATTTTTTTGCTGCTTTAATTTTGAATCCACCCCTCACTCGAGGCTGAGACTAGCGGCCCGGTAAATAAATTCATGTTAATTTGGTTGTCACAAGTACTGTTGTCTTTTGTAGTGTATTCTTCCACTATTTAATTTTATTTACGTTCTTTCATTATTGCTGATATATTCATTGTTTTCAAATTTTGAACAATTGAATCCAAAGCCTTTGAGGGATAAAACAGCGCCATTGATTACCAGCTACTCCAGTTATGATTTCAGCCGCAGCTGTCATAATAGCATCTTCTTCACTCTATATTGTTACTAAGAAAGTAGTTGCTCCCAGGTAGAGTTAATCGCACACAAAACCTAGTGACTACAATGCGTTTGGTTCGGCACTGTTTGGGACATCCATACTAATGAAACAATATGGACGTCATGCCGACCCGAACTTGCCGCCCAGCACAGGCCGATAGGCATCTTTCGGCACAATGTGGATGCACCTTACGGAAATAAATAAAAACAGCATAGTTCAATATATAATTCATGCCCATTTGCACTGCTGACATATAGATTTTAAACTAGCCTTAAAAAAATGCAAATCGCAAATTTGACATCAATTGGTCAGGATCGTCGGATGTTGGAATAGGATGTAAATAAAAAATCTACTCCTCATATGCATACTTTTCGGCGTTTATTACACTTTCATTACAGCTAATCGAAGAAATATAAATGTAAATAATTTGTACATACAGATTATACACGATTCTAACCAAAGAATACAATAAAATTACTATTACCTGTGAGTTGTTTATGGATACAAAAAGTTTTAGTTTTAATACTTAATAATATGTCGGACATCTTTTTGAAATCTGAACAGGTCTACCGTCGATTTAAACAGAGTCAGAAAATAAAACAAGAATAAACTTAATGAAAAGAAAGATTAACAACTAGCGCGAACTTTAAATGTGTTATATAAATTTAAAACAAATTGATAACATTTCGACAGATCTTCTATATCAGATCTAAAATTGACGCTTTTTTATTATTATAAATATGAGTCATTTCTAAAAAAAATATTTTTTGTAATTACTATCATAATCTAAAATTGAAACATTGTCAAAATCAAAACGATGTTGTAAATCAACGCTATGTTTAGAGTAGTTTTAGTGTCTAATTTTTACAATCATTCTTATGATTTTTCATTCTATTTTTTAAATATTGCTTTGTTTTTTCAATATATACACCATCACAGCCTAAACAATTTATTTTGTAAATTACATTGGATTTGTATTGCATGTCATCTTTATCTTTCATTTTGCTGAACAAGTTACCTACTTTTTGCTACTGTGGAAAACAATTCGTATATTATCAGTTTAAAGTTTTTGCTATGTTGTATGTTATTATATAAATTTAAAACAAATTGATAACATTTCCACAGATCTTTTGTATCAGATCTAAAATTTACGCTTTTTTACCTCCCGCTACCCTAGGTAATGGAGGTATAGGTATCGTGCTAAAAATCGCATATAGATATTTTAGTGAATAAGCACGTTTTGATGTCTCCAGAACCCGCTTTTAACATTTTTACAATGATGTCCGTAGGTATGTATGTGAGTATGTGTGGATCCTGTAGACACGATTACTCAAATACTATTAATCAAAAAATTTTGAAATTTTGCATACGCATTCTATACTATTGTGGGAAGAGTTCATTAGTTTAGACAGGTGAAGCTCAGAGCTTCACCTGTCGCCATAGTGATAGCTTGTTACAGTTTTTTTTCTTCTTCGTTCCTGTTACGACTACCAATAAATCCTGGAGTTGATTTTTTCGTACAAATTGTAAAAATGTATTGATAATTGCATGTCAAAAATATAAAATTTTATTTATTGCTGAAGATGGGCTAATTTTTGCCCGAAACGTACAATTGACAATATGTATTAAATGTTGAAATAAATATATGGAACATTAAGACCAAATTCACTCGACTAATTACTTATTTAGTTACAGAAATACGCCTAGCACAGTTACATCTCAATCGCCAGCAGAAATTATGTTGCGTCAGGTTCCTAGAACCATTTTGAATATGGTAAAACCTATTATAACCGGTGTAAATTATGAACATATTGTTTAAACACCGTCTAAACGAAAAAAAAAAGTATTTTGTCGAACGGGAAGCTGTACAGGTATATATAAAACCGAGTGAAACTTGGACCACTGGGAAAATACTTAAAACCATTAGTAAAAGTACGTACTTAGTTATGGTAGAGAATAAAGTTAAACTATTTCATGCTGACTATTTAAAAAAAAAGATTCTGCAAACCCTTTCAAAATAATGACTATGATTTGGATTCCAAAGTTTTAAACGAACCGCTACCTGAATCTATTATGCCGGATTGTGTGCAAACAGACGAAGCGAATGATAGAAAACATGAAACCAATGATACTGAATCTCTACCTCTGAACAATGATTCAACTAAGGAACCTAATAATAGTACAAACAGTAAATCTACGCATTCACCTTCACCTGTTCCTTTACGTAGATCTGCTAAAGTGAAAAAAATCTGTAATAAGACTCAACTTGTAATTTTGTAATGTATTTTATATAGTTATAAACTTTACAGAGAGAAGTGTTATATAGTGACCCATGATTGAAAAACAGTTGTGATTGTTGTCCTTTGTTTCTGTCATAAAAACATGACCATTATTAATAAATGTGTTTTCTGCTAAATATGTGTTTATAGTTATTTAAATACCTAATAAATATTAAATTATAAAATAATTTATTTTCATATATCATCTTGCGTATGCGTCAAACAAAAACATACTTTTAATAACAATTTTGACATATTTAAACAAATGTCACTGTCAGGAAGCAATTACCTTAAAATAAATAATGAAACTGTGTTAAGGAGAATAAAATAGTAATAGTATATTACATCCGAGGTGGGAGATGTTTCATTACAGTCGAGGGCTTATGGATATTACCGAGAGGCGAAGCTTCGAGGTGAGATAATGCGCGAGGCTGTTATGAAACTCCCACCGAGGTTATGTATACTATTTTATTCACAATCATCCTCATTTTAAATCAATAATTTTCAAAATAAATCAATGAATTATAACCTTTAATTTTATTAATATTTTTACAGCTGTCTTAAAATTTGTTTAGCCTACTTAATTATGGGGATCTATGAAAGCAAAAAGATCTGCATCTGATCTTCATATATCTTGAAAAGGCATACGACACAGTACCCAGGGAGGAGCTCTGGAGATGTCTGCGAGAAAAAGAGGTATCAGAGAAGTACGTTCGGCTAATTAAGAACATGTATGAAGGAGTACATACCAGAGTAAGGAGCAGTGTGGGTATGACGGAAAGATTCCCTGTAACAGTCGGGTTACATCAAGGTTCAGCTCTAAGCCCATACCTTTTTAATCTCGTAGTTGACGTACTGACGAAAACAATAAGAGATCCGGCCCCTTGGTCTATGCTTTATGCTGACGACATATTGTTAGTGGACACAGTTAAGGAAACTGCAAATGAAAACCTAGAACGATGGAGGAGGGCTATCGAAGATGCAGGGCTCAAGATTAGCAGGACGAAGACTGAGTATATGTGGTTTGGAGGAGATAACAAGATAGGAGAGATGAAGGTCAATGGAGAGAAAATATTTAGAGTGGAAGAATTCAAATACCTCGGATCATATATACATCAAAATGGTGGACTAGAGAGAGAAATAAACCACAGGATTTAGACAGGATGGATGAATTGGAAAAGAGTATCTGGGGTACTGTGTGACCGAAAACTTGGAGGAGCAATCAAAGGGAAAGTTTTTAAAACAGTGGTGAGACCGGCTATGATCTATGGCAGTGAAACCTGGCCAGTGAAGAAAATAAATGAAAAGAAAATGAATGTGGCAGAGATGAGGATGTTGAGATGGATGTTGGGAAAGACAAGAAAAGATAGGATTAGGAATGAGAGTATAAGGGAAATGGCACGAGTGATAGAAGTTTCAAGAAAGATACAGGAGAGGCGTTTGCATTGGTATGGGCATGTCATGAGGAGAGATGAAGAATATATTGGAAGAAGAATGAGCAACTTAGTAGTAGAGGGTAGAAGAAACAGAGGGAGACCAAAAAGAAAATGGAGGGATTGTATTGCGGAAGACATGAGAGAAAAGGGATTAACTGAGGACGAGACGCAAAATAGAAATGAATAGAGAAAGAAAATAAAGAATAGCGACCCCTAACGAGTGGGAAAAGCTGAAGAAGATATATATATAATTATGGGGATCTACGGCAATGTTGCTAGGCAACCCCTACATAAACATTTCCAACCCAAGAGATGGAAGTGAAATCTGTTATTTCCAACCCAAGAGATTGGGATGACGTATTTTCCAACCTCCAAAAGGTTATGAATCTGTATATTACTATAATGATTGTGAATAAAATATTTAATTCTAATGAAATTAAGGATTGTAAAAATAATATATTTTCCATCATACATACATATTAGATGTACAAAATGATCTGATTTAAATTTTGAAATTTTTGCAACACTATAAATTAATATTAATTTACAATTACTCTTTTACGAAATGGATCATGTACGGCGAAGAATTTACAAAGCATTAGAGTCTAATTTTTTACAATCATTCTTATGATTATTCATTCTATGTTTAAAATATTGTTTTGTTTGGCTATTTACACCTTCACAACCTAAACAATTTATTTTATAAATTACATTGGATTTGTATTATATGTCATCTTTATCTTTCATTTCATATTGCTGATTGAAGAATCCAAGGCTACTGCCTACTAATAGTGGTTCAGCTAAGAAGCGAAGACACAAACCAAGTGCAGAGCGCGACAACATAAAACAAGCTAAAACGGAAAAGAGAGAAGGGGAAAAAACAGAAGAGGAACAAAGAATATAGAGAAGTAATAACAGAAAAGCGCTATCCAGATTACAAACTAGATAGATAAGCATGTTAGGAGACAGTACAGAAAATAAAACATACTAAGATTATGAAGGATACTCAACAGACGACGGGAAACGTAGAAGAGACAGCGATCTACAGGAAGCTGCAGCTAAGAGAAGTAATGTAACAAAAATGCCAATTAAGAACAAAAACGGTAACATGGATGAACTAATGAGCATGATGAACGAAATTATGAAAGATGTAAAGGAAATATGGAAAGAAAACACTCTATTTAGAACAGAATTGGAAAAACTAAAGAAAGAAAATACTAAACTAACAGAAAATGATATAAAGAGAGAAAAAGAAACACAGGAGTTAAAATTTAGAGTCAACGATTTGGAAAAAAAGAAAAGAAAGAAGAGAAAAGGTATGAAAAAGAATAATATTGTTATTAAAGAAGAAAGATTAGAAAACAATAATAAAGATAAAGAAAAATTCCTAAAGAACAAATAGGGAGTGGAAGTTAAAGTCATTAATACTCATAAAATAGGAAAAAATGAAGAGAGGCAACACACGTCTGCAACAATTGACACTTGGAAAATTAAATGAAAATCATGAGGAAGAAAAGCAGGTTAAGAGAGACGCATATATATATAGAATACTATATGATGTAAAACGAGAGAAGGAGTCAAACCGAAATTTTAAAACGAGCCAAAAAAGAAAAGTCGCTGAGCAGAACTTAGATACAGGAAAATTAAAATTGATGCCCAATGGTATGAGTGGAGTAATGAAATTTAAAATCTTGTTAAAAGTTCAAAAAACTAATAAATACTATTAAGATACCTGTAAAGATAGGATTCTGGAATATTGCGGGAATAAAGGGAAAATATATTGATTTCTGGGACTTAGTAAATAGTTATAATATAACTGGATTAACAGAGACTTGGTTAGAGGAAAAAGACTGGAATAAATGGAAAAAAAGAAAATGTCTAATGATTTTAATTGGAAAATTAAATTTGCAAAAAGAGTAAATAAAAAAGAAGGAGCGAAAGAAGGAATAATTACGGAAATTAAGAAACACATAGAAGAAATAAAAGAGCAAGCTTTCGAAGAAAACATCATGGAAAGAAAAATCAAAATTAATAAAGAAATATGGAGAATATTGACGACTGTGTACAACGACACAAAGATAAATAAATTTTTTACAGAACTAAGAGAGGAAATAAGTGTCATAAGTAAGGATAATCTAATATTTGGAGGATATTATAACGCCAGAGTGGGTGAAGAAGGTGGGTTATGGAGCTTTAATACAAGAAAACGAGAAAAACGGAATACAAAAGAAAAAACAATAAATGGAGAAGAAAAATCTTTATCAGAAGATAGTGGTGACAGAGATTGGATTATCCTTAACGGTAACATAAAAGAAGATGCAAAGGGTGACTTCACATACATAGAGAAACAACGAGAGCTGGGAAAAAATATCAAATATGCAAATAATAAATACCGTTAAATCTGATCATCAACTTTTACACGTAGAAATAAAAAGCCACATAATAAAAAAGAAAGAAGAGTTTACAGTAATAAAAAATCATCGTGGGAAGAAAAAGATATCGAAGAATATAAAAATAAAACAAGCAAAATTAATTTAATGCAGATCAACATCGAGGAAGAGTTAAATGAATTAATAGCTAACGTTCACAATTCATCACACAAGGTGGAAATAAGGATAAAATCGGGTAATATAACTAGAAACGACTGGTGGAATAGAAACTGTCTAGAGAAAAACGGCAATTGCAGAAGACACGTAGACAGTGGAAAGATAGAAAAACCACGGAAGAAAAATATATGAAAGAATTAAAACAATGTAAAGAGATATGTGAAAATCAAAAGGAAAAGAAACAGAAAGAAATTGAAGAACAACTGTCTAATATAAAATCAGAAGCCGAAGCATGGAAATTTATAAGTAAAAAAAGGAGAAATAGGAATGAAATACCAAAACTAATATATGAAAAAGACTGAAAAGATTATTTCTGCCAACTTCTAAATGGCAAAGAGACCAAAAGGCAAAGGCCAGTAGAAAATAATCAACAACTAAAAGGAACCACAGACGCAATACCAGTACAAGTTGTCGAAACACAAATTAAGAAACTAAAAAAAGGAAAAGCGGCAGGCGAAGATGAAGTGGCAAATGAAGTATGGATGTATGCGAATGACAAAATAACTGAGAAGTTAACAACTATCATAAATAAGGTATGGCACTGAGCAAAAATACCCGAAAATGGAGAAAAGGTATAATAAACCCAATTCACAAAAAGGTGACATTAACAAAGTAGAAAATTACAGAGGAATAACATTATTATACACATCGTTCAAAATCTACGCCATTACTCTACAAGAAAAACTGGAAGAAAAGATAATAACCAAAAGTCTAATTCCAGAAAACCAAGGAGGATTCAGAAAAGAAAGGCGAACAACAGATAATCAGCCTTATTCTTGTGAGCCTTGTTAAGAGAATAACAATTGTTATATGTAACAATATTGTTAATATTACAATACAATGATGAAATTGTATTCACGTAATCATTCATGTTTGTTAGCAATTGCCGGCTGAACAATATTGTTACGCTTGATAATAATATTGTTATTTTGGCAATCTCCTAATTCTTGTGGCCTTTATTACCTTGTTATTACAACAAGACTTGTTATTTCTGATTGCTAGACAGGCGAGAACTAAAACTTGTCGCCTGAGTGCAACATTGTTATATTTTAAAGTTAAATATATTTTAAATAAATACTTTTGGAAGCAATTGAGAACGAAGAATAGAGGTAAAATAATAATCAATATTTTTCTTGTAATTTAATTATTGAATATTGGAACTTAAATATTTCAGATATTATTTAAGGTTAGAACGACAACAACTTCGTGATTCAAGTAATCCGTCAACGATGCCAGAAAAAACATTTCGTAGTATTTTCAGATTATCACTAGTATTAGCTAACGACTTCATCATCGAAGGAAGTTATCGAAAAACTGTGGGACAGGATTCATATTTTCCCATGAGTCAGTCATCTATCAGTAGATGTTTAACAGCGTAACCAATGCTATGAATGAACACATGATATATTATATTAAATTTCCCGCTACATTCGAGGAAAAAAATCGTACTACGAGTAGAATTCAACTTCCATGCAAAAACATAGGCTCGTATTTTCACCTCTTAAAATTTAGAAAATCGAAATAGCGTTACTTCTGAAGTAACGCTATTTCAATTTTTTTTAATTTTATTTTATTTTATGAATAAACAAGAATAGGTTTCATATTTTTGTAAATGAAACCGGGTGCATACTCAACGCCCGAATATTCAAAACTAGAATATTAAAAACCAGAATATTCAAA
The DNA here is from genome assembly GCA_943142095.1 of Ophonus ardosiacus. Classification (NCBI taxonomy): domain Eukaryota; kingdom Metazoa; phylum Arthropoda; class Insecta; order Coleoptera; family Carabidae; genus Ophonus; species Ophonus ardosiacus. The sequence continues at coordinate 22,226,526 of OW964834.1, read as the reverse complement.
ATCAGAACATGCACACACAAAATCATTCAAATCCCGAATATTCAAACACAGATTCGCGCATTGAACGAAAGTGTATCAGCGGAACCATCGCTAACCAACGTAAACATAACCTAACATTTGCTCCTCCTAGCCCCGCTTTCGCCCCGCCCACATACTCGGTTGATGAATCATTCGGGCAAAGCGCTTTCTAGCGATGCACGATTCGGTCCTTGAATATTTGGGATTTAAATGATTCTGTACGTGCATATTCTGGTGCTAATATTCTTATTTTGAATATTCGGGCGTTGAAGGCTTTCCCAATGAAACCTATAATATTTGAAATAAATGGCATTTATAATTTAATTTATTTCTATTTCTCTTATTTTTAATATTAAAGTTTACATTTAATAAGTTGAAGTAGAGATTCTTCGGAAGTAGCGCTATTTCAAGATGTTAGAATACGGGCCATAACCACTAGATTAAACGTCAAATAATTAATATATTCAGTCAACTGCTTAATGTCTCTAGATTTCATCAAAAATTTCCCTAAATTCATTGCTAAGTTATAACAATTGTCATGATACTGAAATTGTTGAACGTCAATAACAAGGGTGCTACCTGAATACAAAATCAAAACAATATTGATAACAGCCTTGTTAGGAAAATTGTTATTTTAGCCATCATGCTACAATTACAAGAGTCACAAGAATAAGCCTTCTTATCTATATACTGAATCAAATTGTAGAAAATGAAATTTGCATTTCCAAAGGGAAACTATATGCATTTTTTGTTAATTTGAAAGCTGCATTTGACAATATCAACAGAAATATTCTCGTCACGACTTTAAAGAAAATGGAAATAGTTGGGCATTTACTCGCAATTTAGAAAATATATACAGGGAAACAATTTCGGTAATAAAGGTGAATAACAAACACACAGAAGATATTTGGACAGAAAAAGGAATAAGACAAGGATACATTTTAAGCCCTACTCTGTTTTCACTTTACGTGGCATATTTACAAGACTTCCTCAGTAAAGAACAAATTGGCGGTACTGTAATGGGAAGAAAGAAAATATGGCATTTAGCCTACGCGGATGACATTGTGGTAGTTGCAAAAGATCCATCTAGTATGAAGACGGTGATAAAAAGATTTCAACTATATTTAACGAAAAAGTAACTGGCACTTAATGTACAAAAATCTAAAATTATGAGGTTTAGAAAAGGAGGAGGCAGGGAAACCAAAGAAGTATGAAAATAGAATGAAGAAATTATTGAAGAAGTAAAAGAATTCACATATCTGGGTTATACATTTCAGAGGAATAATCAACCGACTAAACATCTGGAACATCAAAGACGGAAGGCAATTACTGCAATAAAACTAATTTGGGGGTTAAGAGAAAGAAAATTCAAAAACAATATGAGAGTGCGATGGAAGATGTTTGAGTATGCCGTGAAAAGTATATTAATGTATGGAGCCGAAGTGTATGGGTGGGAGGAAAAGCAAATCTTAGTAGACATACAAGTGAGGTATGCGAAATGGATCATAGGTCTAGACTAGTGTACGCCAAGCTACATAGTAATGGATGAAATGAAAGTAGCAAAACTGAGGATAGTGACTGGGAAAAGAACTGTCAAATTCGAAGAAAGGGTACGAAAAATAAATACCCAATTCTACAAAAGTGCTGGAAAAATTGTCACGATCCATTTTATATTTTGATATTTATTTCACATCTTACTCATCGCCCTAGTCTTAAGCAATAGATAGTCCCCTACTGCATTGCTGGTCATAGAATATTAAGGGTGAATAGATTTGCCATTTCTTGATAATTATTTTGCAAGTTTGAGCATATACGAAAAAGATGAATCGTAGATTCGAGAACAGATAAAATTCACATGGTGATTCGATTGCTTCTTAGCTGTGTGTAACTGTGTTCAGTATTGAGTCATATTTATCATTATTTCTTGTGAATATTGTGATTTTGGGATAAATCCTGACTCGCCAATAATTGGGATTATAACTGAAACTATAGCAATTGGGAAATTAATTCCCGCGGATTTTTCCGGATAAATAAGCACATGGTTATTGAAAATACATTCAGCCGCCCACTAACTCAGGTACATATAAGTATATTTATTTATATTATAATTTAGTAATAATTTAGAATTTGCATAATATTTCATTGATAATACTGTAATTATTGTAACTTTTTATTATGTGTACCATAGACCAGCAATGTAATAGATTCCAATGAACGTAGAGTGTGCAGCCTATTTATTATAAATAAATTAGGAAAGAGTGAAAAGATAATGTCAGCCACCGGGATTTGAACCCACACCACTGTCTTGTCGGGACAACGCTTTACCAATTGAGCTATAGCGGACTCTTCCCGTTGGCTCACATTATCTTTCACAAATGTTAGACTGAAAGATTCTCATTTGAGAATACTCAGCGGCACGTATTGATGTGGGGTTACAACTAACCACTACATTTAAACATCAGTGACTTGTCATAATTTACTCATGCGCCTATCGACACAAATATTGAAATGAACGTAGAGTGTGCAGCCTATTTATTATAAATAAATTAGGAAAGAGTGAAAAGATAATGTCAGCCACCGGGATATGAACCCACACCACTGTCTTGCCGGGACAACGCTCTACCAATTGAGCTATAGCGGACTCTTCCCGTTGGCTCACATTATCTTCCACAAATGTTAGACTGAAAGATTCTCATTTGAGAATACTCAGCGGCACGTATTGATGTGGGGTTACAACTAACCACTACATTTAAACATCAGTGACTTGTCATAATTTACTCATGCGCCTATCGACACAAATATTGAAATGAACGTAGAGTGTGCAGCCTATTTATTATAAATAAATTAGGAAAGAGTGAAAAGATAATGTCAGCCACCGGGATTTGAACCCACACCACTGTCTTGCCGGGACAACGCTCTACCAATTGAGCTATAGCGGACTCTTCCCGTTGGCTCACATTATCTTCCACAAATGTTAGACTGAAAGATTCTCATTTGAGAATACTCAGCGGCACGTATTGATGTGGGGTTACAACTAACCACTACATTTAAACATCAGTGACTTGTCATAATTTACTCATGCGCCTATCGACACAAATATTGAAATGAACGTAGAGTGTGCAGCCTATTTATTATAAATAAATTAGGAAAGAGTGAAAAGATAATGTCAGCCACCGGGATTTGAACCCACACCACTGTCTTGCCGGGACAACGCTCTACCAATTGAGCTATAGCGGACTCTTCCCGTTGGCTCACATTATCTTCCACGTTCATTTCAATATTTGTGTCGATAGGCGCATGAGTAAATTATGACAAGTCACTGATGTTTAAATGTAGTGGTTAGTTGTAACCCCACATCAATACGTGCCGCTGAGTATTCTCAAATGAGAATCTTTCAGTCTAACATTTGTGGAAGATAATGTGAGCCAACGGGAAGAGTCCGCTATAGCTCAATTGGTAGAGCGTTGTCCCGGCAAGACAGTGGTGTGGGTTCAAATCCCGGTGGCTGACATTATCTTTTCACTCTTTCCTAATTTATTTGTAATAGATTCCCTTTCAGGCTTGTTATTGTGGAGGTACTTGTTGTCGTTATTATTGCTATTGTCTCTTCCTCGCCCTTGGATATTATTCTATTCGAATTTGGATTGTGGAACTTCTTGAGTTTGGTGACCGCATGTTCTGGAAGTCGGAGGCCATCGCCATTTTTCCACGTATACTACGTCACGCGAGACGTCACACCACGTCACGAGATACGTCATACCACGTCATCACTCTCACTGAGTGGCCAGATAAGCTCCATTTTATATTATTCATTTTATTATTATTATTATTAACAACTCTGTTTTACCATTATCAATATTTTCACTGGTGTAATCATAGATATAATTTTGAGCAGATATTTTAAACATTATTCAACCATTTAGTAATTAGTTACGTTGATTTAAATTTGATCCTCAATATCTTGTATACTGTTAGGGGGTCGTTTATTCGTTTGTATACATAAATGTGCTAACTTACGCGAGTTTTGTAGTTATTCGGTATAGTTTCAAGATAAACGAAGGTGTGAAGCCTAGTTAGGGTTTGTAATGGTTCGGGAAGGGGCTAGGACTAGATATAATCATCGTTTTAGGTATTTTGCGCTCGCATTGCTACCCTGTTTGGTCGACCAACCTCGGACTGCTCTTATTTGCGCCTTTATTTTATTTTACGGGATATTATTGCCTGTTTTATTTGACGTCCTCACCCGTTCACACGCCACACATCCCCTATTACCTGCTGTTGATGTATGCACCTTTCTTAGTTATATATGTAATCTCGCTTGGGTTATTTAAACTATTATTTTGGGAATTTACGATCCTCGTACGTAATTTTGGTCAACGATATTTATATGTTTTAATCGGCCGGATGCTAGTCGGTCCATTTAATGAATCAATCATTGTTGTTATTGTAAATTAATATGCTCAAATATTTAATATAACTCACACTTAAACTTTACGGAGCTTTATTTAATCGCCTGCACCATTGTGCTGTTCCATTTGACCTCCAGTTGTGGCACTTTCTTGGTTGTGTGCCACATTAAGAAGGGACAACCTTTTATTGAAAAAAAATACAACCCAGTGGCGCCCTTACTTTTATTTTAGTTATTACCATTCCTACGACTCCTAAACGACCCACTCCCTCCCACTGTATAAAAGCTAGCAGCCGTATCCTCGCCCGTCTGAGGCTACGTTATCCTGCCGACATTATTCGACGTTTGGTCGTTTTAGCACGTGGCAAAATATCAAAAGATGGGAAGAAGACAATAACAAACTCACATACTGGGGAAAATCAAGAAAGAAAATATTACGAAAGGAACAGCTGCTCTACAAAAGAAATGGGAAGATGAAAACAAAATGAAGAGAGTGTATGGGAATCGGTACAAGAAAGAGACTGAGAAAACCAAATGTAACTCCAAGGAAGTAAAAATTAGAGAATCGTCATATAATACGAGGTTTAAGGAAATAAAATCAATAGGCATACGACAATATATCTTACAAGAGAAGTACAACATAAAAATAATAGCAAGATGTATTAACTCACCCTCATATAAAATGTCCAAATATATTAATGACATTCTTCATAACTTCAAGGATTTATTCGTATACAATGTAAAAAATTAATACGAGGTTGTAGATAAGTTGAAACAGATTTCTATACCGGAGAACTACATTCTAGGGTCTCTAGATGTCACACCTTTATTCACTAATTTTACAAAACAAATGTTTTCAGAAGCTGTCACATTTTATTGGGATGACATAAGTAATTATGCAAATATAGATTTTGATATGTTCGTAAAAATCATATATTTTTGCTTTGACAGTAGTTTTGTCAAATACATTAATAAATATTATCGTCAAATAGAGGGCAGCGCTATGGGCAACCCGCTATCACTTATATTTGCAAACGTAGTTGACTATATTACTAAAAAATATATTACCAAAATTACCATTCTAGACACCTTTTTGTTTCTCTATGTGGATGCTAAATTAACGGCAGTTCCTAAAGATAATAACACATTAAACACTTTTAATAATTATAATCCTAAATTACAGTTTACTATTGAAACACAAAATAACAATTTTATACCATTTTTTAGATATTGTAGCAATTGTTAATGAACAAGGTGACAATGTTACGAATTGTTACAAAATACCATCCACGTCAGATAGAATGTTACACTACAAATCTAATAATTCCATCAGCCAAAAAATAGGTGTAATAAAAGGATGTATACATAGAATAAAAACGTTAAGTGATAGACAGTTTCATGAACAGAATTTCAACTTATTACAAAATAAATTAAAAACTAACGGGTATTCCAATACTTTCATAAATAAAATATTTCATTTAACAAACAGGAACAACAATAACAATATAATCAATAACAATAATAACAAAACTTGTTTTAAAATCCCTCTAATTAAAAACTTATCACACAACATAGCAAAAACTTTAAACTGATAATATACGAATTGTTTTCCACAGTAGCAAAAAGTAGGTAACTTGTTCAGCAAAATGAAAGATAAAGATGACATGCAATACAAATCCAATGTAATTTACAAAATAAATTGTTTAGGCTGTGATGGTGTATATATTGAAAAAACAAAGCAATATTTAAAAAATAGAATGAAAAATCATAAGAATGATTGTAAAAATTAGACACTAAAACTACTCTAAACATAGCGTTGATTTACAACATCGTTTTGATTTTGACAATGTTTCAATTTTAGATTATGATAGTAATTACAAAAAATATTTTTTTTAGAAATGACTCATATTTATAATAATAAAAAAGCGTCAATTTTAGATCTGATATAGAAGATCTGTCGAAATGTTATCAATTTGTTTTAAATTTATATAACACATTTAAAGTTCGCGCTAATTGTTACTCTTTCTTTTTATTACGTTTATTCTTGTTTTATTTTCTGACTCTGTTTAAATCAACGGTAGTCTTGTTTAGATTTTAAAAAGATGCCCGACGTATTATTAATTGTTAAAACTAAACATTTTTGTATCCATAAACAACTCGCAGGTAATAGGAATTTTATTGTATTCTTTGTTTGGAATCGTGTATAATGTGTATGTACAAATTATTTACATTTATATTTCTTCGATTAGCACTGATGAAGGGCTAATAAACGCCGAAACGTATGCATATGAGGATTTGATTTTTTATTTTGATCCTATTCCAACATCCGACGATCCTGACCAATTAAAATATATATAGAATCGACAATTCACATCGTTTGACAGCAATATTTGCTTTCCCATTTGTAACGTAGTGGAATTTTAAGATATGTTTTATCTTGGGGGATAAAATTTTATATCCGTTTCTCCGTAGGCGGGTCTCGTGATAAAGGCATCTACAGTTATATGTGTCTGGGCTACGCAGATGACTACAGTTCTCCCTTGACAATAAGCTTTCTTATATTGTGGCAACTATCCTCTAGACGAAATGATTATTAGACAGACTGTTTTGTACGCGCGTCAAGTAAACATGTAGTTTTGTGCTTTGGCCCGCGTTGAAGAACACGTGTATTCCCGCTCTAAATATGCAACGGCATCTTTAGAAGTTTATTAGTTAATTAAATTAGGTAGTTATAATTATAATCATGTCAATAAGAGTTTTAATATAAAGTAATTGAGTTCATTTTAAATGTATTGTGACTATATCAGTAATTTTTATTGTACTTGTGTTCATTGTGACGTTCTGTGAATCCACGAGAAACCATTTACGCAACTGAGGTCTTCTGGGTGGCGGCTGTTAAGCTTCTATACAGTGGAGATGGGCGAGATTAAAATTACATAAGGTTTAAAGAACTATCTGTTGTGAACACCACATGACTTCCTTGTACGCCGGCTAAACATATATCGCTTATACAAAAGGCGAATTTAATAATACTTGATGTACTAGATGCATAATTTAATAGTCTAAAACTTTATTTGAAGCATTTATATCTAAAATCAAAATAAAACTATTTTTTCAAGAGAAACTGTTAACAGCTTCAGGTAATGTATTCTGGTTATCCTATTTTAAACAAAATCTATTATATTATTCCCATTGATATAAAAGTCTTATATACCAAATTTAAGAAGTTTTGGGTTATAATTTAATATAGTTTTTCATTAAAATTTATTATAGGTTTCAAGCAAATTACCATTTCCGGAAGTTATATAATGACCAAAAAGGGAGGACACAACTAGATGTTATAGCAATTCTAAGTACAAAATTTCATGTTTTTACGGCTTACCGTTTTCCAATTATGCGAGATACGTACGTACAGGTTATGGCTGTCAATATCCGGAAAAATTTGTATCCGGATATCAAGATACAAGTTCATCCGGTATCCGGAAAATCCGGTTACCGGTTATTAAACCGGTATCCGGAAAATCCGGTTCCCGGATATTAAACCGGTATCCTGAAAATTCGGTTACCGGATATTAAATCGGTATCCGGAAATTAGGGTTACTGGATATTAAACTAGTATCCGGAAAATCCGGTTACCCGATGTTAAACCGATATCCGAAGGATTCTGATATCCGAATTTTCGGGTAAAACCGAGTGAATTCGACAACGGATTGAACCGGTATTCGATATCCGGATTAAACCGGTATTTGAATGAATCCTATAACCTGATTAAACAATTGAACTCGTATCAGAATGAATTCGATGTCTGAATTAATCCGGTATACGTAGAAATCTACCGACACGTTAATGTAAATTGTAACACTGTAATTGTTAATATTACTTACTTGTGTTGGTTCATTGGTTGGTTAGGTACATAACATACATGTCTAACGAAAAAAAAAGAAAAATAAGAAGAGTTACAAATTATGTTTACTGAAATAAATAAATTATTTATTGAAGAAATAACATTTTTTTATAAAATTAAATAATACAAAGGTGAACGTATTGTGCTACTATTTTAAGTTATTTACTCTGGTAATATTTTAAGTTTTGGTGCAGAAATATTAATTTATTGGCATTTTTAGGCAATAACCAACTTCTTTTTGCTAATATAATACCAGCTGTTAAAAAAACACGCTCAGCTGGCGTTGATGTTGCAGGAATACGTAATATTTTTACCTCCCGCTACCCTTGGTAAGGGAGGTATAGGGATCGTGCTAAAAATCAAGTATCGAGATTTTAGTAAATGACCACGTTTTAAGGTCCCTAGAATCCAATTTTAACATTTTCCCGATGATGTCTGTATGTGTGTGTGTATGTATGTATGTATGTGTGTGTGTGTGTGTGTATATGTAGGGATTTTGTCTTCGCTCTAACTCAAATATTATCATTCAGAAAATTCTGAAACCTTGTATTTCTATCCTATTCTAATATGAAAAGAAGCCATTAGATTTTGGTGTAAATCGGATAACCGGAAATGGCACTTTACCTGAAGCTCATAATGGTTTTTCTTCAAAAAATTACATTAAATGCCATTTTTTCGCATTTTATGTCTTATGAAACTTAAAGATTATTGAATTTTCTACAGGAATACATTAATACTTTTTCTATATATTTTGCAGATAAATTTAAAAATAATTTTTTTTATTAGTCCCGAAGCCTAAGATAAACACAATTCCTTTGTTAAACAGTTCATATTTCAAATGAATGTAACTGACATTAAATGTTACTGTCAAAAAACTAATCACCTCAAATTAATAATAGTGACATTTTAAAAAGAAAATAGTAAATAAATCAATAGTTTTATGCAATGGTACAGTTTGCAGCGTTAGTAAATAAGTAAGTATGTATTTAAATTAATAAAAATGTATAGGAAAGTGTGGCGAAGGAAGATTGTTGCGTAACTATTATTGTGGTCCGGATGGGGTTATTCGCTACCGAAAATCGGTCACTTTAATATGTTCTCTTATGTATGAATGCTATGATGATTGTGGACAAGGCGAAAGAAGAATTTTGTTAAAGAGTGAAGTGAGTCAGCTGAGCTCTTACTCTTATTCCTTTTCTTATTGTTACTATTGTTTCCGGGTATTTGCTAGCCCCCTAAGTGGGAATCGCGTGATTTTATGTACGTATGTATGTAAAAATTAAATAGCGGGAGGTTTTGTGTTGGCCACATCAGATTTTTTTTTGCTACAAATGGTATTATAGGAAACCTATTTGCATTATTATTCCACAAAAGTAAAGGGCACATTTTTTTGTTTATTTCGGGTTCAAAAACATATTTGTCATTTTCTGATAATTTGTTTGATTGTCCAGGAAATAAAAATTCAAGAGTTGTTTCTTCTGTATTTAATAAATTTCCCTCAATTTGTAAATTATTCTAATTCGCTTTTAACGATTGATTTAAATTCTGATATTATTTCATCCTCATTGTCTATGATTTTTTTAAAAATTATTGATTAATGAGTGAATTATTGGCTGTACCATTGACAAAGACGGTTAATTTTCACTACATAATAATGTTGTTGCAACTTCAAACGGTTTTAATGTCTAAACAAGTACTTCTATTAAAGTCTATTTGCTATCGTTCAATAAAAGTGTGGATGCCTTATTTTTGATGTAATATCTCTGTCATACATAACTGCTATTACAACTTTCTTTTGTTCAATTAGTCTGTCAAACATAAAATATACAAAATTCCATCGGGTATTGCATTATTGTATTAATTTATGATTTGGGAGTTCAAATTGTTCTTGAATTCTGATTAGTGCATTCGCAGCTACAGTTGAATGATGAAAAAAGCTAACAATACTACTGCACTTTTTTATTAAATCATTTATAGTATCTAGCGATTGTTTTCAGAAATTGGTAACGCCTAAGTTGAAAATAGGTCTACATTGGATTATTATAAGAGATTGAGCAAAAGCTGTTATGAGAAAGAAATTGAAGGGAAATGTTTCCTCGATCATATTTTTTTTAAAAAAGGCTCATTGTTAATTGTACAAAATAATATGTATTATTTTTATATTATTTTGTTCTGAATAAATAAAAAAATATATATTTTATATTTACCGCCAATAAACTCTAAAATGTTATTTTTTTACTTTATACCCATCCCAACCCTAATCTCAATGTTAATGCTACTAATGCAAAATACCAATTTAACTCGACTAGTGTCTGTAGATGTTTAAAGCATGCACTTCTTTGATAAATTATTTAATTACTGAAATCATTCAAAGTTAATTGATGTAAGTACATTACTAGAATCTTTAAATAATTACAAAATTAGCCAAAAACTATTTAGTAGCCAAATCAAACCTTTGCGGAATAAATCCATCAACGAAGACAAGTTAATTTCGAAATTAACATTGAAATATTATCTCATTTTTCATGCCTGCACAATAAAAATTTATAATATTAATTTCTATAAAATAATTGTAATTTACTAAAGAATACAGATTTTTTTAAATAGCTTTTTTTAAAAAAATTTCGTACTTTGGAAATAAGAACAACTTCGAAAAACTGAAAGAGCTTTGCCTAAATTAGTTCACTATATCGCGACTCTACTCTTTTGCATATTAAACATTTATTAAAGACAACGTAACCCGCCAATTTAACATTACAATATGAGCTATATTGGATCGCATTTAATGAGAATACCTTGGTCAAAGCAACTGCGGGGAATTTATCCCATGTAAGTTCATGCTCCTCTCCTGAATTTCCTTGTCGTTGGCCGCGCAGCAGTCTTGATGCAGTTAGTGTGGATAGCCCCAAACCATCGCCCACGAAATACACTATATTCTTGGCATGTGGCTGGCGCAGGAGACCCATTTCCGCAAAGCTGAGGATGCGTCTTCGTAATGCTGCGCTCGCTCTATTGTACCAGTAGTCTTTGTCTGCAAAGAAAAATAATATAAATCACTTGCAATCTCATATGACATCCAATTTACAGATATGTTATAAAATGCAACCAACTAATATGTTTCTCCTGCATTTTTTATATTTATCATTGGTTTTGCTAGCTTTTTTATAAAAAATGTCATTTTCTTTATTATCTCGTAATACATATTTTACCTTTTTCGATTTGTTGGTAACTAGTTTAAAGTAAACTATAAAAATTTAAATAATATTATAATACTCCATACAAATTAATGAAAGGAGTATACTCATATTTATTACCTATAGTCATTGTTTATATTTATGATCGTAACATTAGCTGATTCATAAGTATGCACAAGGCGCGCAGGAGCAGGGCTCCAGATGACAGTGAGGCCAATAATTGAAAAAAATAATTGACATACTTAAAATTTTAAAGCGGATTGCTTTATAAAAATACTGTATAAAGTAATATTAACATTTTATTTTATTATTATTTGTCTGTAATATTTAACCAGCTGCTGCAGCAGTGCTGCTGCTTAGTCTAGTAACATAAATAATACCAAACATATACATTTTTTTAGTTAGGTGCCTATAAATATGGCCTACATTAATAATTAATATTTGCGTTTAATGCAGCTAGAGTATTTAACATTTGCTACCCTGTACTAAGTTTGAAAACACTGTCACATTGAACGGTTTGCTAACTTGCTAATGTTTGAATTCAGGGAGTACCTATTTCATTGTGAAACTGTACGTGGATATACGTATATAGATATGGACATAAAACTATTAAATCAGAAGTTAGTTAAGAGTAAATGTAATACATATTAATTCATACGACACTGTATTTTGTAGGTATGATACAAAAAAAAAAATAGTTATTTACATTACAAGCTGCATTTAATACATACCCTAACTTTTGTTTTAATGTGAAATGCATGCATAGATTAAATACAGAGAAAAGTAAAATTTTATAAATACAGTAGAGATTTATTAATGGTTATTCAATATAAAAGTACGTAAAACTAGTCTTTAGTCCATTAAAACATGAGAGAAGCGAGGGTTTTAAGACCTGTGAGTGACTAAAACTGCTTTACCTATATGCATCGTACAATGTTTTATCTATGATAGAATCTAATAACCCATAAATATAAAGAAAAAATACTTTTATTTATTAATTAGGATCCCAATATTAAATGAGAAGCTTGTCATGATAACAAAATATTCACGCTGGTTTGCAAATTTAGCGTGTTTGGAAACTTTAATCACTCATTGCACGACAACCCCTGACTAATGATGTCTTCTTACTAAACAACTTTGTTTTACAAACTCAAAACTAACAAGTAAACTTCAATTTTACTTACTGTCGAAGATAAACAATTTAATTTACGCAACAAATTACAGTAGAGAATTAAATATTCCCGCCATACCTGTAAATCTGCTGGCTAGCAAATCTAGCGAAGCGTTCAGTAGAAGATACTTCCGTTTCGCCAGATTTGCTGGCTTCATTGAATATACCTGTTGTTGTATTCTTGCTAACAAAATTAAAAAGTGCTCGACAGATGTGCAAACCTAAATTTGACAATATCTAATTGTTTTAACTACTGTAGCTCGCTATCTATTGTTAAAAATTATTTTATTTATTTATTAACAATAATTTGCTTTTGGGGAAGGACTCCGTACAAATGGTTGACAAAACAATACCACAAATATACAAACTATAATACCATAATAAATTATGGCATTAGAAATGAAGAAACCATATAAATATATTTAATTAATTAACAGGAAGTAGAATTCCAATCATATAATATCAATAATAAGTACAATATCAATAATAAATACAATATCAATAACAGTACTGTTACTAGAAAAAGAGAGATAAAAATGCAGACAAAAAAAAAATACAATATTTATTCATTTAACCAGAAACTACAGGTTCTAAGAGCAGAGATAGTGTAGTAATAAACTTGATTAATTCTATCTATAGTTGTTTTTTTTTAAGAAATTATAAAATCCATTTTCATCTAAATTTAGAATATTAAATTTTCTGAAATATGCGTCCCTTATAGGATTAAAACAAGGGCAGCAAATAAAGAAGGGATACATTGTTTCGTTTTCTTACTTATTGCAAACTATACATATATTTGCACCATCTAACTCATATTTAATGTCCCTTACGAAGAATTTTAAGTTATTATATCTGGCTGTTCTTATTTGGCAAAAAAATTGAACTTTTTGGAATGAAATGTTAAAATTAAGGTAGTTTTCAATCTGAAAATTATTTTTTATCATCTTATAATGTATATTAAAATTGAAACCTTTTAATTTATCTAAGTCAATCTGGAAAAGTTTATTTTTTAATACTTTTAAAATTGTGTCAATTATTTTATTATCAATGTATTTTTGTTCCCAAACATGATAAAAATCTACTGATTCCAGGAAGTTTTTTATTTTAGTACACCAGTTAGGTTCTCTTTTATTAAAGTCAGATTTATCCAATTCCACCAATCTATTATAAAGTATTTTAGGGGTTCTTTCATCATCCATTTTTAACAATTTCGACCACCATCTTAGAGTACGCTTTCAAATTTCTAAAGAGAAACTAACCGTATCAGTTTCTAATCTTACATAAATATTTGTGCGATACTCATGTAATATTGCTAATTTATTGTTTACATCGGGTTGCGAGTAAGCTAACAGCATCAAATCGTCAGCATACGCCATTAGAAGAAGTTCGTGACGCCCATTTATATTAATACCTCGAATATTTTTTATCTCAAAAAAATTCCATATGTCATTAATATATAATGCAAAAAGGACAGGGGACAGACACTCTCCTTGCAACACTCCCTGAGAAACTTTAATTGGTTTTGAGACTTTACCATTTATATTAAACTGTACGAAAGCTAAACTATATAAACTTTGAATTATTCGAATTAGTTAGGGGGATATTCCACAATTATATAACTTCTGCCATAGGAGTGTATGACTAATAGAATCAAATGCTCTACAAAAATCGACGAAGATTGCGTAAGTATTTAGTTTGGCCAGTCTTAATTGTAATTGTGTAATAGTAGCTAGAGAAAATATATTGTCTGTGGTCCCTCTATTTCTTCGAAATCCTGACTGATTTTCGTTTAAAATACTATTTTCCTCAGCCCAGTTTTGGATACGTAAATTTAAAATTTGAGTGAATATTTTACAAATAGAGTTAACTAGAGCTATGGGACGATAATTAAGTGGGTCTTTAGTGTCTGCTTTTTTATAGATAAGTTTTGCTTGAATATTCCCCCATTTAACCGGGATTTTTTCTGATTCAAGTATTTTATTAAAGAGATTAAGAATATAATGACACCAATCAGGGGGTAAAGATTTATAAAAATCGTTATTTAAGTCATCTTCCTCACCAGTTTTATTACTTTTGCAGTTATATATACTAAATTGAACTTCTTCTAATGTTATTGCTCAATCAAATATTGGATTATAATCGTTGTTCAAAAAATGTAGTGTATAAGAGGCGGAAATTTTATTATACATATATTTCAGAGAAAAAAGTTTCCCAGTTTTCTAATGTAATGTCATTAACTTGTTTCACATTTTTTTCTTTTTAAATTTTTAATTGTACTCCAGAATTCACTACTGTTTTTAATATTACTTAAATTACTTCGGATATTTTTAAAATAGGAGACTTTTACTGATTTAACTAAATTTATATATTTTTTTATCTGCAAGATAATTATTTAGATATAGTTCAGAACGATTTTTATGGTATAATTTTAAGGAATTTTTGCACTTTTTTTGTGTCATGACATTCTTGAGTATACCGTGGTTTATGCTTTGAACTAATAAAGGAGTTGGGAGTTTTATCGAACTTCTTTTTAACTACCATCATATTGGAGTGTGAGGCTGCATCTTTAATAGCAACCTCCAAATTCATTGCTAACTGATTCACGTCTTCACTGTTAAAGTAAATATTTTCAAATTGGTTTAAATTCTGTATATATGACAAAATTTCATTCGTATTAAATTGAAATGTTAAATTATATTGTGGAGAAATTTGGAGAGTATTTTGCTTATTTTTTAATGCATTACTATTTCCGAACTTGATGGTACATACTATGAGGTGAATTAGATAATGTTGGTTCTATATTAAAAGAAGTAACACTTTCCAAAGCATTTAGATTAGCCCATGCTAAGTCTATTGTAGATTTGCCATTTGTGTTTATAAAAGTGAACTTACCAGGTATGTCACCCAAAATTCTTCCATTTAGTGTATACATTCCAAACTGCTCCATAATTTCAACTAGTTTTATTGATGAGCGACTCTAGATCAGAGTTCATTTTCATGAAATATTAGGGGTGAAATAACTCTGAATTTTAAAAAATATTTTATATATTTATACTTTGTTTGGCTGATCGATTTCGCCAGAGACAGAGAAATGGAACTTATATAAGTTCCATTTCTCTGGCTCTGTGAAGACGTGAATCTACAATAAATGAAAAATTAATTTAATCAAACAATAATTTTGTACATCACTCAATAAATATGTCAAAGACAACCTAATTTCTCTATGACGCTGTTAAAATTTTTTAAAATTCAGAGTTATTTCACCCCTAATATTTCAATTTCAACTAGCTTGTTACCTCTTTCATTAACATTATGATGCATAGAAATTCTATTGTTTTGTGCATAAGATGATTGAATAATTTCTTCAGATATTTGATTTAACTCTCCAATATGGGCATTAAAATCACCGCAGATAATAATTTGGTGAAATATGTATGAATCTGCAATAAACGAAAGTGAATCACAATAAATTTAGACATAAAATGTCAAGATTTGGTTTTAAATATGTAAAGAAAATAATTAGTTTTAAATTATTACAAATTAATTCCACAATTATCCATAGGTTGTTTTTTTCAATAAGTTTAACTTTCATTTTTTCATTTTTTTTTATCAATATAAGGCCACCACTGCCCCTCCCTTTTGCTTTACTTTTGGTAGCTGTACTATTAAATGATATTGAGTAACCACATAAAAAATTAGGTAAGGAAATATTTTCACTTGTAAGCCAAGTCTCACAAAAGCACAACATATCTTTCTCCCGCATTCTGGTTTCAAATTAATTGTCTAAAGAAAACATATTTTTCCAACCATTAATATTCCAGTATGCGAGTGAAAAATTTGCATGCTGATAATTATTCTTATTGCTAGCATAGTCATTTACACAATTTACACTAGTATTACTATCCAAAAAGGATATATTACAGTTTTGTTGTTCTTTATTCGAGTCTATTATAAAAAAATTGCCCGTTAATTGTTTCTCTTTGCTGCCTTGTGGGTTGCCTGTCTCCGGGGAGTATTGCCTCAAGGATTTTGCTTGTTGTTATAGCGATGGTGATGACTCATCGGATGGTTGCCGGTCCCTTTTATTGTTGCCCTGGTTCTCGATCATTATAATATTATTGCGGACAATTTTGACTTTAATGCCCTTTGCTTCGTATTGTTTAACTTTTTCGCGAAGGTTTTTATTCTGTTTGCGCTGTGCTTGCGTGAGATCTAAGTTAACGTAAATTTTACTACCTTTTAGATTGCTGCGATTAGCAAATATCGCGGATTTAATTTTATTATTGCTAAAAGATACTAGTACTGGCCGAGATTTACTAGAATCTGATCCTAACCTAGTAATACTTTCAATGTGGTTGTCATTAAACGCGGTTGTGGTTTTAAACACGTTATTTATTAGGTCCACTATGTATTTTATAAGTTCAAGTTTGTTACTCACTAGCTCTGGGATGCCATAAAATACAAGATTATTTCTTTTGATGGTTCTCTTGAGGTATTCAATTGTGTTTTTCTGCGGCGTGATATTTTCTAGCATATTAATTTTTTTAGTGTTATTTGTTAAACTAGTTGTTAACGTATCTACTGTTGCTATCAGCTTATTTAAAGATGTGTTAGTCCCTTTTTGCACGTTTGTTAACGCCTCGATATATTTATTAGTTCCGCGAATTTTCCCTCCATTTTAAAAGTGAGGTTAGATTGTAGTACTGAGTATTGAGGTTTCTAACAGACACTATATTTTAAGTGATTTTTAAGTACTTAAATTTAGAATTCCACTCTATATTAAGTCGTGATTGAATTATAATTTATTATTTTTATTTTTAGTAATATTTTCAACATTTTACCTTGCCGGTAAAAAGCGTGACTTTTCTGTTCAGATATAGTATTGCCAACCCTTATTGTTAAAAATAATATTTTAGATCAAAGTTATAGGGAATTATATCTTCTACAAAATTGATGATAATTATTTTTGCTTTAGTAGCTACTGGTGAGATAAAAAATTATTTGTACCATTTTTCAAGATGGCGGTACTTCCGGAAGAGCACTTTTGTAGGATAAAGCCTTATTTTTCGCCAGATAGAATGCACCTATTGCTGTATTCTTGCTATTTAACACAATAGAATTTGCGAACGATACATCATTGAAACAAAATTAAAAAGTGCTGTACGGATGTGCAAACCTAAATTTAGTATTGTTTCATACGTGGAAGTTAATTGCAAAATATATTTTAACAATATCTAATTGTTTTAACCACTGTAGCTCGCTATCTATTGTTAAAATAATATTTTAAGTCAAAGTTATATGGAATTATATATTCTACAAAATTGATGATAATTATTTTTGCTTTAGTAGCTACTGGTGAGATAAAAAAATATTTGTTCAAGATGGCGGTACTTCCGGAAGTGCACTTTTTGTAGGATAAAGCCTTATTTTTATACCCCACGACTGGGGTAATACAACTTTTTCTAATTATTTGTTTTTTTTTTCCAAGGGGCTCTATAAAAACCAGCGCACAGGACAGTAAACTAAAACTAAATTAATTATATGTACCTACGATTTAATCATTTATACAGCCCGATTCACAAAAGAGTTTAAGCTAATCCTCATTTTTGGGTTAGTGAATTCTATTCTATTCCGTCATTTAAAATTTAATTTTCATGATATTATCAATAAAGGAATTAGGAATAGGTTAGACTATATTTTAAGATATAACCTGTCAAAATTAGAGTAGAATTCGCTAATCCAAAAATGAGGATTAGCTTAAACTTTTTTGTGAATCGGGCTGTCAATTTTCAAATAGATTATACACAGTAAAAATTGCAAATACATCTACCGGTATTAATAGATTTGCTAGCCTCATTGAATGAACCTATTGTTGTATTCTTGCTATTTAAAACAATAAAACATGTGAATGATACAGCGTTGAAACAAAATTAAAAAGTGACGTATAGATGTGCAAACCTAAATTCACTATTGTTTCATACGTGGAAGTTAATTGCAAAATAAATTTTGACAATATCTAATTGTTTTAAGCGCTATATCTAGCTGTCAATTGGTTATAAAAAATGTTTTAGGTCAAAATTATAAGAAATTTTATCGTCTATAAAACTGATGATAACAACTATTTTTACTTTTATAGCTACTGTTGAGATAAAAAAAAATAATATTTGCACCATTTTTTCAAGATAGGGGTGTTTCCGGAAGTGCAATTTTTGCAGGATAACGCATTATTTTTATACCCCACGACTGGAGTAATACAACATTTTCTAATTATTTGTTTTTTCCAAGGGGCTCCACAAAGAACTGTGCGCAGGATCCCGTAAACTACAAAGAATATAAATAAACATATCATCACGGCATGTTACCTATTTCTAGGTGTGTCTATCTGCTTTATCACAGATGTCGGTAATGATGATGACATACCGTGCGGGCGTGTACCAGACGTCACCTCACGGGCACTCATTGTTGGCGTGGAGATGGTCACTTTTGTGCTATTTAAAATTCGAAACATTTGGCGTCAGTCGGGATCGAATCCGGTTCCTCAGGTTCGCGATCACACTCAGGCACACGGCCACGGGACATCACTTAAACTAAACTACATATAAAAAATATAATTGAAATTTTATCTAATTATAATTAGATATTATTTTATTGGGCACTATGCCTAATAATTTAGTACAATTTACAAATCTTACTTCAGCATTCATTTTAACTAATCCGAAATAGATATTTTGTAAAAAATTGTTAATTTAAACAAGCAAATGCTTACTTTAAGAATTTATTTTATTTAATTTTACTATATTTTGGCTTCATTTTCGATAATTTATCCAATGAATTAGAAAAATTTTTGGTTAAAAATTATCCAATTGAATCATTGTATTTCTGATCACGTGTGCGAAAGTAACCAATCAAAACAAACTTACACTGATAATTAATTATCCTAAGACAATTATCACTTACGTCATTCAGTTGCTAAGTAACAAACACTTTTTGACAGATAATAGGGGATTCCTGCTCAATCGAATTAAAGGAAAATAGTAAAAAAATACGAATGTATATGCTGAATAACGAATATTAATAAAAAAAATTAAATGATAATTGAAATATTTTGGAAATAAGGGTTTTTTTGTTATAGCGCTTCAACACGATTATGAATTCAATATATACTATTTTGATTGGCGACCGAAAGACCGCCTATACATGCATAACAAATAGCGTGTTAGGAGGTGGGGATTACTACCAATGAAAGTTAAGAAATTCAAATTTGAAAGGAGGGGCTAACATTCCTGTACTGAAGTTTTCAAACAGTTTTTATTTTCTTGCATTAAACTTAATAATTTAAATACACTTGTAATTATGAAGTATGTAGTCTTATACAGTGTTATAATATTCATTTATTTTATGTAAATTTAACTTAAAATAGCATATATTTCAAGAGCATTTAGGTCCATGATGAAAACAGTTTGATATCATATACGTGACGTCACATCAATCTTTTCAAAATTCGGGAGACCTAAACTCGCTTATTAATAGGAATTTTTTCACCGGATTTTCATCAATAGTAGTTATGTAATGACCAAAAAGGGAGGCGCATAACTAGATGTTATAACAGTCCTAAATACAAAATTTTAACTTTCTACGGCTTCACGTTTATCAGTTATGCGAGATACGTACATTACGTACATACGTATGTACAGACGTCATGACTAAATTAGTCAAAATGAATTCAGAGATGGTCAAAATGGATACGGAAATTTTTCGTGATTATAATACTTCCTTTACTTTGTGCAAGGAAGTAAAAAATGGTGTTATTTTAATTTAAAAAAAAATGCTTCAAATAAAAGTTTTAGCGAATTGAATTCTGCGTCTAAAACATTAAGTATGATTAAATTAGCTCTTTGTATAAGCGAGATATGTAAATTTCAAAATTATATACTTTTTGGTTTCTGTAATTAAGTTTACTATAAATTAGGCGAAAATTTCGTTAAAAACGTTTCATAAAAGTAGAACACAAGACAACTTAACAAACTATTTACATGCTAAAAAACATTACAGAAATACAATAAATAAACGTAAAAATATCTTTTATAATGAAATAAGTAATCAAATATCAAATGTTAAAGACAGCCAGTCCTTTTGGTCAGTAGTTAATAAATTTAAAAAAAAAATTATGTATCAAATGAAATTGACCTTAAAACTTGGGAAATTTTTTATAATGAACAATATAATAAGAACTCTTCGTTGTCGTTTGATACATATTTTGACTGTGCAAATCCTGTATTGGACGTAAATATTTCTCTGATGGAACTTCAAGTAGCAATTAAAAACAGTAAAAATAATAAAGCACCGGGGACTGACTCTCTATCTAATGAATTCTTAAAATGTACGACACCAAACTGGATACATTACATTCTAAATCTTTTTAATTTAATCCTCACCTGTGAAAAAATCCCTGATTCTTGGTGTACAATACAATTAAATTTAATCTACAAAAAAGGTGATAAACAAAACCCTCTAAACTACAGAGGAATTGCTTTAGTGAACTCAGTTGTTAAAATCTTCACTCAGATAATATATAATCGGCTTCAACCCTGGTTAGAGTTACACAACATACTCCAGGAATTTCAAATGGGCTTCAGAAAAGCCCGTGGAACTTTAGATAGTATTTTCACATTAATGGGCGCTGTTCATTGTCGTCTTAGACTAAGAAAAGGAAAAATATATGCGGCATTTATTGATTTTAGACGCGCATTTGATACAGTTTGTCACTCCAAACTATGGTTTAAATTATATACGTCTGGCGTAAGTGCTAAAATCATTCGTATCTTGCAACAATTCTACTCTAAAGCTTCGCTAAAGGTTAAAATACATAATGACTTTTCCACCCCCATTAATATCACAGAAGGGGTCCTTCAAGGGGAAATTTTAAGCCCGCTCCTTTTTTCTCTATTTATAAATGATCTTGAGGCTTACTTTCGTGGAAATAACCTAACAGGAGTAAACATCGACGGTCACAATGATATTGTAATCCTAGCATATGCGGATGATTTAGTCATCCTCGGTGACTCGCCAATCGACTTACAGCGTAAGCTAGCACTCCTGGAATCGTACTGCGCGGAAAGTTTCCTATATGTGAATACAGAAAAATCAAAAGCCCTAGCATTTCACAAAGGTAGACCGAACCGTACCCTGCAATTCGCTTATAATAATAAACAAATTGAAATTGTAAAGAGTTATAATTACCTTGGAGTGATTTTTACTTCTTCCGGAAAATTTTTAGAAGCTGCAAAATTTAACGTAAAAAAAGTCCATTATTGCTAACCAAAATGTAAAATCTATACTTGTCCGTAGTAAATCTGCGAACTGGTCAGAAAAGATAAAATTACTAAACTCAGTCGTAAATGCCTCAGTATTATATTGCTCAGAAATATGTGGCTTGAGATACAGTAGTATGCTAGATAAATGTCAAATAAAATTTATAAAAAATCTTTTACTATGTCCTCTATGTACGCCCGACTATATGCTGAGGGTAGAAGCAGGCGTTGATCACTTATCTTGCAAAATTTGGAAAAGAACTTTAGTATTTTGGAAAAAAATAATATTATTACCTCAGAATAGATACATCTCTTTAATCTATAAACGTTTATATGATTTAAACAAAAACTCAGCAAATAATAAACCGGAATTTAACTGGGCTACTCAGATCCAAAATTTCTTGTATGAGCAAGGTCAACAAGAAATATGGGAAAATCAATTTATTACTAATAAGGACATTGATAATATTATTGAATCATATAAGTTACAACTACGCCAAAATGATCTCATCAGATGTCAAAACTCCTCTTATAGCATTCTTTATAAATTTCTTAAATCAGATTTTTTAACTGAACTTTATCTCAATAACAATATTTCCTTTGTAAAACAACAAATCATATGTCAGCTGCGCCTTTCATCAAAAAAAGTTTTAAGAATAATTTATAAAAACATAAAATATGTACTAGATGCTGAAAATATATGCACCATTTGCAACCTCCACAAGGACGAAACCATTTACCATTTCTTTAAAGAATGTCCAATCTATTTACCTTTTCGTACTGCATATTTAACAGAATATAATCTACTTACAGAGGTTATATCCGTTGAAGATATATACCTGCTTTTTACAAACTTAACAAAACACAAAATCAATAATATACTTTTTTACACAATATCAGCGTTGAGACTACGTAGCTTTTTCATGAATGATTAAAATAAAGTGAAAAATACGCTAATATATAAGGCATAGATGATTTTAAAGATTTGTTTACAGATTGTGTGTAGAAGCATCGAAACTCTCCTTTAAGTTTGTTGTTTTTGTAATTAATAAGCTCATATTTGATAGCTAGATATATTGTTTGTAATTTGGAATTTACTTGTAATCTTACAAGAATGTTATTTTTATTATTTGGGTATATTCAAATTATCAAATTTTTAATTTGTTATATAAATTTTTGGTTACTTGTATATCATTGTAATAATATATTTTTGTATTATATACGGAATGTTACCAACCTTTGGTATAAAGTTTGTAACTTTAAAACCAATAAATATATTATTATTATTATTATAAATTAGGACAAAAAATAACAAAAAAATAAAAAATTTAATGTCAATGTCGATTATGTCAAATACGTGCAGTTTTATGATTGGGTCTGTTATAATATATATTTTAATTAACTAAATATGTATAGTTTAAAAGATGTACAAGGAAATCATGTGGTGTCTACATCAGATTTTTTTCAAGAAAAACTGTTAACAGCTTCAGGTACTGTCTTACTTCTAGTTAGCCCATTTTAACTAAAATCTATTATGTTATTTCCATTGTATAAACGTTTCGGATGATATTTTAATATAATTTTTCATTAAAATCTTATTATAGGCTTCAAGTAAAGTACTACTTCCGGAAGTCATGTAATGATCAGAAACGGAGGTGCACAACTTTATATTATAACAGTTCTAAATACAAAATTTCAGATTTCTACGGCATACCGTTTTTGAGTTATGCGGGATACGTACAAATGTACGTACAGACGCCATGACGAAATTAGTTAAAATGGATTCAGCGATGGTCAAAATGGATACTCCTAATTAGTAGACAATGGGTTTTAGTCAGCTAAGGTAACCAGCCAGCTCGGTCAGCTTTTTATTCTTATCCGATATCTTTTACCATAAGGTGTAGGGGTTAGCTGTACAAATATATTTAATCTTCTACGAATTTCGTTCATTGTTTTAGTTCTTACCATCTTCCGAGCGTCTTGAATCGTGAATAATAAAAAAAATCTGATTTGTATCTTCTTTATTACTATGTCACTTTTATTTATGACGATGCTCAGATTTAACTAATTTATTTTAAAATTGTGAGGCCAAAGTAATTACTTAAGGCTAGCGTTTGAAACCCCCCACCCCGTAACAAAATTTTCCGCTTCACTGTAGGAATGTACTTAGAAATTTCTAGAGGGGATAAACCGCAAAGAAGAGATGACCGGGCACAATACGCTGATACATGGAAAGCCTATAGTGGAGATACGATGAACTACATTAGCATTGGCCTTTGAATATACATATCTACTAACGTAGATGGAAGTAGCGTACACTATATGTTCCTTAAGACTTTGTTGGCTCAAAGTAGATTGAGAAGGATAGAATTATGTATAAGCATTAGTTGGACAAAGATCTCCTGCTAATTGAGACTCCCGTTTTCAACGAGGCGGAACGGAAAACCACGAGCACCACACGAGCGCGCCTGTAAAAGAGTGAGAAGGTTATTTTTCTAAGGGGAAAATGTACTGGTCTCAATTGTATCTCCATCCTTGTCAATCTTCTTTGGTACACGAGTTTTGTTGGTAGCTACTTCCAGATGTATATATTCAAAGGCATTGGCCCTTATGGAAAAATCGTAGTTCTCATTACCACATATAATAACCAGTAGTTTTCATTTATATTTTTGTGCTAAATTTAAATAATATTTGTTCGTAATTTTCACAATAAACAATCTTTTTTTTTTAATAGTGTCAGTCAATACTGTTTCTAATGTAAGAAAAAATATATATTTTAAGCAACGCCTTTTGAACTGGACTAGATTTACTATTCCTCCGATTAAAATGCCAGCCTTAATAGTCAGCAATAGCATTTAGAAGAGAATAACTATTTTTATTGTTTTTAATTGAAGTATAATTTGAATTTCTCTTTGTTATGTTACTATATACAGCAAGTAATTGCAGATCAATTATTAAATAAACATAATTTGTCATTTGGATTGTTTATGTTTTAATGTAGTTCTGAAAATTTAATTTACATTATTTTAATAACTGATGAGTTATTTAGTTATACTAATTAAAATAAAATAATATAGATAGATTATAAATTGTGCATCAATATTTTTTGTATTAATTTGTGAGGGGCTCCCATAGTACAAAGTTTCATTTACCAGTTTCAAGTTGCACTGTGTTTCATTCAGTCAGTAGCAAACACATAAAAAATATAAAAGTGTTTTTATATCAGACCACGAAAGTTAGTTAAGTTGAATTAGTTGCTGTTGCTAGATCTAGACATTAATACCATGCATAGCGCATAGGGATGCTTTCGGGTCGAATCGTGCCGAGCATTGAAAATTTGGCCCGACTTGATTCGAGAAAAAAATTATCAACTAAACTCGAATATCGATTCGAAATCTGGCCAAAGCTCAAAATTAAGTGCAGTCGGCATTTCTAATTTTGATGTTATGTGAAATAATTAACCTTTTTCGTGTTAAACTTATATTAAAAAATCTGATGTGGTCATCACATGACCTCCCGCCAATTCCATGTTTAAAATAGTTATGAGTTTTAAGTAAAGTATCACTTCCCCTTGATCGTTTGTAAACAAAATCTAATTTGTTGTTCCAATAAATAGAAAAGTCTGTAATATGAAATTTATAGATTTTCCTCAAAAATCTGTTATGGACTCCAAATTAAGGACCACTTCTGGTTCATTATATATAGTCAAAATCTAACATGTTGTTTTAAATTAGGTACGAAAATTTTGGATCATATATTAATATATGTATATTTTAAGAAAATTTGTGTAGAACTTCCAGTACAGTACCACTGGTTTAGAAATTTTAGAAAACATTTAATAGGTCGTTCTTATTAATACAAAAGTCTTAAATACCAAATTTGAAGTTTTGGATTATATCAATATATTTTGCACGGAAATCTGTTCAGAGTTTCAAGTAAAATGCCACTTCCGGTTTTACCTAAAATCTAATCAAATTTTTATATTAATGCAGATTAAAAACAATAGAACATTTTGGAGACTTGATGTAGTAGTTATTATGGAAGCAAAATCGTCACAGATCAACAAACACATACACACACACAATATACACAAAACACATACATTGTAAAAAAATAGTAAAAACGTCTTTCTTGCTTATTCACTGAAAACTCATCATCGAATTTTTGGACTCTGAAACATTACCTTCCTTACGTACGGTTTGGCGGGAGGTAAAAGAGTATACTGTTGATAAATGGTTGCATTTATTAGAAAGGGAACTCTGAATTTCTTATTCAGTCATAGAAATGATTTTCGACGATAGACAAACAGTACCTGTCAACTGTATTTTCTATTCATTAAAGAAGTATTTTCAAAGGCTTTGTCTGTTATTTAGCAAACCTTCAATCGAATAAAACCAAAATATACTTTTAGCGAAAAAAATTCTCCATAAATTTACAAACCTACAAGTATTTAACACCTTGTTTATCGAAGAGGTTATAGCTATTAGCATAACTAGATATACTGTTTCCCAAAAAAATGGAATTAGCAGTAAGATAGGGCTTACGATTCTATCTTTTTTTATTGGTCTAAACGCGAACCATGTTTACAATAGCAAAAAATTTGTGACAAAACGTTTCATTCATCTGTCAATACAATTGCAGTAGCATAAATGTAATCATTAAAATTAATATACCAGATACAATAAAAGCTTCACTGTGTTTTGATTTCCCTTCTAATAGTTTTGATGTCATTTTATTACCACACTAGTTAGATAATGAAATTTCATTACCGTACTAGTTAGGATATAAATAAATATATCATCACGGCATATTACCCATTACTGGGTGTGCCAGTATTTACAACACATGTAGACATCGGTAATGATAGGATATAAATGGTTTTATCTGTCTTCTCTTAAATGAATAAGGAAAAGTGGACCATTTCCTACTGAAAGTAGACAAATACATTGTCACCAACCACTAAATAGTTTTCGATTCATCAGCCGTAGATGACAGTTGTCACTGTGTATCTTTTATATAAATGTAATATTAATTTAAATATATGTTTCATAATTGTAAATTTTCAATAATAAAATATTTTTGTAAATTTGCTTTTTAATTCTGTAAAAAAAAAACGCAAAAGTCAGGAAAAACATGACTTCTTAGATATTATCTCACGGAGTGAGTAATACATAAGTTATTTCAAATAACCATACAAGTATATTTTGAGTCGGTGTTGTATAATAGTTCTTTATTTTACAAATGTGGAATGTAACATATTATAATAATAATAATAATAATAATAATAATAATAAACTTTATTGACATATAATCAAGGGCGAGGTTCAGCCTAAGGCTGCTCTTCCACCTAACCAACAAATAATACACAGATGTATATAAAACTAATAGACACGTTGAAATATTAATCAATTACAGATAATTTAAGTAATAGAAACATTTAAGATAAATATAGATAAATATAGAGTACAAAATAGTAAACATGAAATAAATATTATACAAATAATAATGCTCGTACATTTCTTTTGAAATTGTTTAATGAAAGGATCTTCAGATAGTCAGGAACACTGTTATATAAAGTGGGGGCCATATATGAAAACGCACCTTTAAATTTTGACTTTCTGAAGGTTGGGACAATGTACAAATCCTTCATTCTAAGAGAATAGTTATAGTCTTTAATAATAAATTTATCAAATAAATATGATGGAGTACCTGTAAATATAATTTTATGTAGCAAGCATAAATAGAGATATTTAAGACGGTTTTCAACAGAGGGCATCTTAGAAATTTTGCGATATTTAGATATATGATCGTATTTACGCACACCGTATACGAAACGCAGACAAGAATTTTGCAATAATGTTAGTCTCTGTTTATCTGTCTGTGTGAGGTTCGGAATATAAGTGCAGGCGCAATAGTCAAATAGTGGAAGAATAAGTGAATTTACCAGTTTAAGTTTCACTGACGAATTTAGTTCATTTTTAAACTGAAATAATTGTCGTAATTTCAATCTTGGTGCACATAATTTTACATTAAGATGGTTTCTAAAATTTAAATCTTTGTCAATGTGAAGTCCCAAAATTTTGACATTATCTGTGCGAACTAAAATAGAACCATCTAACACAATATCAGGTATGTTACCACAGTCACTAATGATTAGAAGTGATGATTTGTCGGTATTAATTTTGAGACCATTGCTCTTTACCCATGATACAAAATCACTTAGCTCTTTATTGACAATAGCGCAATGTTCATTTATATGCGACTGTTCCATAGTCACTAAAGGAATATTTTTTCTTTAGTGACTAATATGTTATCCAACCCTTTTTTTAAAAACTTCTTAAATCATTTTTATGTTTTTGTTCAATGTTTGAGTGTAACAAATCAATTGACATACTATTTTAAATTACATGTTAGCCATATTGAATAGTTGTTTTCAATATTTTGAATGTGATGTGTTCGTTATATTGTTTCTGACAAAAATTCTGTAATAAATATTATGTCATTCGGAATCGTTTGAAAGAAAAATACA
This sequence comes from Ophonus ardosiacus, assembly GCA_943142095.1. Taxonomy (NCBI): domain Eukaryota; kingdom Metazoa; phylum Arthropoda; class Insecta; order Coleoptera; family Carabidae; genus Ophonus; species Ophonus ardosiacus. The sequence goes on along the minus strand of OW964834.1, from coordinate 22,197,991 downwards.
TTAAAATATGTGAAATGTGGATCTTTCTTAAAACATATTCAATTAGAAGCACAAGCCACAACTTTGAATTCAATTCTGAAGCTATCAACCGCTAACTAGCTGTCATTGTGTAAAGCTAAGTAACATAAATATCTTTTAACATAAATATTAATTTAAATAAATCAAGGCCCGGCGAACCTAAGCACATAAATAAAAATTATATTTATGAGTAATTGCTAGGATTGATATTATTATTCTATATTTGGCGGCGTACAAAATATCTTCATCCGCATTATATGAATTCATATTTTTACTCAATAAACTTAACTAACTTAAACAGATTCATAATTTTGACAATTGAAAAACAATTATAAAGAAAAAAACATTGTTCTGAGCAAAGAATACTCGATAATACTGCAGTTTTGAGTAATATGTTTTTGTGATTGATCCTCCCGTGTTATTATTACTTACGGGCCGTAAGCAGTGTTGTGCTTATCTAGACAACATTATCTAAAATTTTATCTAGATAACGTAGTTAGTATCTTTTATCTAATATCTAGAATTTTTAAAATTAATATCTATTATCTTATCTGTTTTATAACATGCAGAAGAAAGATAAGATAACCATTATTTATGTTAGCTCCATCTATACTCAAATCAAAATACTATTTAGCAAGTTAGGACAAGCAAACCTACCGCATCGCATAGTGCCGTGTCATGTGTTCTCCGTCGCCGGTGTGCCTGCCTGCGTAAACTTACTTGTGATGTGACGTGTGATCGTGATTTGTGAGCAATATTGAGCAACATTATTTATGAAAATAATCATTTACTGGCATTTTTATATGCTTAATTTTATGCAGGTAAATAATATAAAACAGTGTTTATCTGGTCCCGTTGAAAGGCTTTTCAGTGTAGGCGGGAAAATTCTCACACCAAGACGAAATCGTCTATCTGATACTAATTTTGAGAAAGTAATGTTTTTAAAAAACAATAATTTATTATTACAAAAAAAATATGTGACTATCTTTGTTTTGTATATTATTAAATAAATATGTACACTGAATATTTTTGTTTCCTTTTCACACATCGTATTAATCCAGCATAAACAATTTAAGAAAGTTTTGTAAGAAATCACAGTTGCTTACTTTTCAGGTATCTTATCTGTTATCTAAAATTTTTATTTAGATAACATGTAAAGTATCTGTTATCCTTATCTAGATATATTGCGCAAATTTATCTTTTATCTGTTATCCAGATAACGAAAATCATTATCTGACCCAACACTGGCCGTGAGTGATAAGTTAAAACTTTTAGCCCGGTGGGTAATATATTATACTAGTTATTACTAGATTATTTTTGTGAAGATTAAAATGCAGTAGTCACATATTACCTAATTATATCACGCACACGCTAAATGTGAGCAATTCTGAAATATTCTTGTTAAGACTGAAAGAAAGAGAATGAGTTAATTTACCTTAAGTTATTATATAGTTAGAGTCTTTGTGTCTCTTTCTAAGTGATAAAGATGTAATCAAATAAAAATTAGTGATATAAATGTTACTATATAACTAAATAATTAGTGTCTTTTCTTTCGAATTATTAGTGTTCTTTAAACATATTGTTACTTGTTTATGACAAATTAGTGAATCATATATTATAAGTATTATAATATAATAAACTGTATTAATACAGTAAAGTATTTGTGCGCGATAAAACATAGATACAACTGACTGTGTATAAACTGAGTACATAACAGTGTGTTTCATAAGATATTGCGTTGTCGCTCCGCAAGTCATTTCAAAATACCTTTTTTCTTTCTGTGTTTTGTCTGTTTATGGAACTATTGATTTAAAATTATTAATTAGAAATATGTTTCAGGAGAAAAAAAAATGTCCCGAAGAAGAAAATGCTAAAATACGTTTCAGGAGAAAAAAAAATGTCCCGAAGAAGAAAATGCTAAAAGTGAATCGAATGAGCAAGATCTTAATGCCAAATCTGATTTGATATTAATGATTTCACCAAATGAACTTTGTCACAAAGAATTGTAAAACATCAAGTGGAGTTTGGGAGACATTTGCAAAAATTTATCAAAGCACAGGTCCTGCCACAAAAGCAACAAACAATTAATTTTATTCAAAATGGGATATGAAGATGATATTCGTGAATACTTAAATAAATTTACAGATACCGTAGAAAGATTAGAAGAAATGGACATACACATCAATAACGACTTGTTAAATATATATTTTGCCATCGTCGTTTGAAAATTTCTGACAAGCTATAGAATCTAGAGATAATTTACTAACTGTTGAAGAGCTAAAAGTTAAAATAATAGAAGAATATGAAGCAAGAAGTAATGAAAACAATAAGTCTTCTGAAGGTGCATTTTATGGTTCATTTTTTTTTTAGAAACATTTCTAACAATAGACTTAAATATCATAATTGCGGAAAAATTGGCCATAAAGTAGCTAATTGTTAGAAAAATAAAAATTTCAATAAAACCGACAATAGAAACGACAAGTATTATAAAAATGGTCACAAAACATTAACAATTGAAGAATGTTGCTTATCGTCAAATTTTGATAAAACAAAAATTTATTTACAAAGGTGTCTGGATAGCAGATGTACTTCGCATATGTGCAAAGACAAACAGAGTTTTTAATATTTAACAAAAAAAAAATTTGCAACAGAAAATAATATGACTCTAATTACTGATTGTACAAGAAACCTATTACAAGGAATGACTTTTAATTTAGATGATAGAATTGAAGATTGTTTTCAAGTCGTATAAGAATGAATACTGCAATAGCCAATTCGATAATTTTTAAAAGATAATGCAATTCAAACACGTCTTTCAGTTCCCTATACAACTCAACAATGCGGTGTAGCTAAAAGAATGAACCGAATTTTATTAGATAAAGCAATATGTCTTTTAATTGGATCTAATATGTCTGAAACTTTTTGGGCGGAAACTATCTACTGTGTACATTATCTTCGAAACAGACGTCCATCTAGACTCTAGAGCCTTAATTCATTAAATACCTTTTGAAAAATGGCTAGAAAGATTTCCATCAGTACGTCATTCTCAAGTTTTTTGAAATAAAGCTTTTGTTTTGAATAAAAAAAACCAGGAAGCAGAAAGTTCTCTGATTGAGCAGAAGAAGCATATTTGTTTGTTATTCAGAAAAATCAAAGGCCTATAAAATATGGATGCCTAAAAAACGACAAACGATAGTGAGTCGCGAAGTGAAAGTAATAAATTAATTATTTTTTTATACTAGCGTTTTATAACAACTTTTTGCTTAAAAATGACAGTTTAATGCGGAAAAGTCAGTTTAATGCGTAAAATGTTACTTTTACGCACTAGTGTTTAAAAGTATTTTATTCAGCAACGAATAGATGAACCTGACGTCTGCCTACTTTTTGATTTTGAAAAATTCAAAATGTTGATATTTGAGAATATATGATCTGGTTTAAAACGCTATTATGAAAAATTTTGTATGTAGTACATTGAAAATGAGTGTTTTAGGCACTATTATTTTGCAACATATTACAAATAGCTATTATGATTCGAGAAATAACTCAGATCACAAATTATTTGAAGATAATGATACAAGGAAAAATGGAGAATCCAATGAAGGAAACGAGGAGACATATATTAACGTTGTCTTGGAAAACAAAAAGAATATGTGTCGCTGACTAATTAAAAATCACATAAACTCTGTATATATATATAAAAACAAAACATAAAAGTTACTGTGACAAGAATTATTTACAAAATTTATATTTCATTAAATACAAAATGAAGTATCTAACCATTAAGAAAATGCAATAAAATTTTATCAGAAATATATAAATGATTTGAATGTATACTTACCACAAAGAATTAGCCAAAACTAAGTATTTCTTTACGAAATAATATTAATAAAACTAAAAAAGAAGAAACAAAGAAATAAACTTTATAAATGAACTCCAACCTCGAACCCATTCATAACATTTCAAAACTAAACTTATGAGTCAACTTAAGATTGAGTTGAGTTGTTGAGTATGAAGCGATATAGTTATATGAAAAATTGTCTCATCCCCATCACATATCACCGCTTATATGTAGGAGTATACATTGTAAAGCGTGTATCAATAAATAAAATAATTAAAATAATAAACCATCTTTAATTGCTGTTAAATTTAATTCACGAATTTTGAAAGATGAATTTCTCGCTCCGGCTAAACAAAATAAAAATCTGTCAACAAAATTATTATTTCCAAATGAGGCTGAAAATAGGATCTTTGTGACTGATCATCTTTCACCGTTCAATAATGCTCTGTATAAAAGAAACTCGAGAAACACTTAGAAATAAAGGATATAAATATTTCTGGACCAAAAATTGTAAAATATTTGCCCGGAAAGATGATAATTCGCGCATCGTTCATATAAATCACGGGTAAGATCTTTTTAAACTTTAGTTTTTTTAAATAACTAATATTCTTCATATAATCTATTATTAAATCATGGTACTGTCAATTTATTATCAAAATATGCGTGGTTTAAGAACTAAAACTAATGAATTACGTCTAAATATTTGTGAAAGTGACTACGATGTTATTTGTCTCACAGACACAAATCTAAACTCTAATATAAATAACAGTGAATATTTTCCTAATGAATTTAATGTCGTGCGGAGAGACAGATCTTCATGTAACTCTACCAAATTAGATGGCGGCGGTGTCCTTATTGGTATCCATAACAGGTTGTCCTACAACATTGTACATTTGTTGTGTATATTTGCCACCCGGTGACGTTAGTGCGCTTAATACTTTCCTGGACAATTTATCGAAAATTGTACATAACAATACAAATAGTAAATTTGTAGTTTGTGGAGACTTTAATTTGCCACATTTAAAATGGAATTTGCAAGACAATGTATCATACCTTTGGCCCTCCACTTCTAATAATACACCAGATAATGATTTTGTAGATGCCATTTCATACTGCAATATTAATCAATTTAACAACATTATTAATAAAAATAGTAGAATATTAGACTTAGTTTTGTCAAATAATGATAATATTCAAGTCATAGAATGTAACAACCCATTAAGTAAAAGAGATGAACAACACCATCCCCCGTTAGATATATATTTCTATGCAAAAATAACGAATAGTTTAGTACATAATAATAGGCTATTCCACGATATTTTTTTTTTATTTTTCTATCTTGAACTACATAAGTATATAAGACATTATGTGAAAGTCCGAGTTTAAAATTTCTCCAAATAAGCGAGATATTAAAGTACGAATTGTAAATTTCATTTGTGACGTAGGTAATGTGGGTATACCAGAAGTAAACAAACAGTGGTTCACAGACTTACGAAAAAATGTCGAGCAACTTACAAATTAATGTATATTTGAATTGTAATATTATATTTTATTATTAGAGAATGAAAATATATTATTGCAATTAATTTATTTTACTTTTTTTCTTAATTTACAAAAACATTTTGGCATTCTCGAAAGTTGGTAGCGTATGGCGCTAGTATATCGTAGTAGTATCGTAAAGTTTTACAGGTGGAACTGTAATAATTATTTTACATACAGGTACCAAACACTTTTTCTTTTCACGCTTACTTGTCATTTCACAAATATACTGTTATTAAAATAATCACAATAAAACTTATAACACCACTCTTACTCACGATTTCAAACAAATTTCAAAGGAATGCAGCAGATAGAGCAACATGCGAAGACAAGAAAATCACCCGAACAGCATCCGAACAAATCCGACACACCCGAATAATTATATTCTTAGTTGAAGCGAAGTGAATGCGGAGATCCATACAGTACGAGTTCAAACTTGAATCCTATTTGCTTAAACACGCGTCCACATGTCTTAAGTCATCAAAAGTAAAACTCCCCGCATTTTTTAGAGAGAGTAATTTAAAAAAATAGTTGGTATTTTCCGTATCGTTTAACTATTATCTTTCATATTTTTGATAATCTTTTACTCTTTTCGATTACGGTAGAATAGCCTATTCTCGAAAAATGTATGAATATAAATCTGCTAACTATGATGATATTAGCAATCACTTCAAACAAGTAAACTGGTTTAATATTTTTAGTGGCTTGGGTGTGGATGATACAGTGTCCAAATTTTATGAAATTATAAGATATGTCATCATCATTGCCGATATCTACGATAAAGCCGATTGTAGCACACTCAGAAATGGGTAGTATACCGTGATGATATATTTATTTATTTATTTATGTATAGGTCAATACGTTCCAACTAAATATACTGGTTCTAAAATATATCCTATGTGGTTCACCCCGGAACTAATAAAATTAGTTAAAGAGAAGAATAAAGCTCACAAAAAAATTAAAATTTATAGGACAAAACTTTTGTACAATGAATTCTCTTTGTTCAGAAAACGATTTAATTTTAAACAGAAATGTTTCAATGACTATGTCTGTAATATTGAAAGGAAGATTCCCGAGAATAGTACAAAATTATGGTCATACATCTCGTCTACAAATAAAAAATCTGTAAATGTACCTAAAATTATGAATTATAGTCAGTTTAGTAGTAGTAGTGGTTTTGAGGCATGCAATTTGTTCTCCAAATATTTTTTTCCGTATTTGTCTCTAGTGATGTAAACTACAGCCCTTGTGAACTTATGCATAACAATTCATTCCTTCACTTAAATAGTACAGAAATTAATGATGACATAATACAAAATGCTTTAGTTAATCTATATGTCAATAAAGGTGCGGGTCCAGATGATATTCCCGCTCCTTTTATAAAAAATTATGTGCCACCACGTTATGTACTCCCTTACGTATAATGTACAGAAAATATTTACTTGAATGACATTGTCCTGATGTATGGAAAGTCGCATACGTAGTACCAGTATTTAAAAATGGTAGCAAAAATTTTATAGAAAATTATAGACCAATTTCTAAACTATGTATTTTTGAAAAATTTTTTGAAAAAATAGTTTACAAAGAATTATATGCTACAATTAAGGATTACATTATTCACCAACAGCACGGTTTCGTTTCTGGCCGATCCATAGAAACAAACTTAGTAGAATATTGCGACTACATACTACAGGCTATGGATAATCAGGTTGAGGTTGATGTCATCTATACCGACTTCAGTAAGGCAATTGATAAAATAGATCATTATATACTCATTTCCAGACTTTCTGAAGTTGGTAGAGTTGGTAATCTGTTGAAATGGTTACTTTCTTATTTAACAAACAGAAAACAACGAGTTGTTTTGAATGGGTTTAAATCTAATAATGTTCTCGTAATATCAGGCGTTCCACAGGGTTCTCATCTTGGACCCCTACTTTTCAACCTTTTCATTAATGATATTTTTGAATGTTTTAAATTTGCTAAATTTATCATGTATGCTGATGACTTAAAGATATATCATTCAATTGAAAGTGCCAATGAACATGAAACTATGCAAAATGATCTTAACATATTCGTGGAATATTGTAAAGATCACAAATTAAGACTCAATATAGCCAAATGTAGTTATGTAAAATTCGCAAGGAATAAAACCAATTTCAGTTATAATTACCACCTTGATGGAAATATAGTAAACAAAGTTTACAGCCTTAATGATTTAGGTGTAGTTTTTGACAGTAAATTCATGTTTGACCAACATATAGATAATATAGTTAAAAAAGATTTCAAGATGTTTGGCTTTCTAATAAGAGCAAGTTCAAATTTCAGGAATCCATCCACACTGTTACACTCATACTATAGTTTAGTTAGATGTTATTGGATTATTAGATGGTATTCAATTTACATAAACAGAATAGAAAAGATTCAAAATAAATTTCTAAGATATTTAAGATACAGGTTTCCAGCATATCGAGTAAATCTACTTAATTTAGAAAGTAGAAGAAAACTGAAAAACCTCACTTTCCTATATAAGCTTTTTCACAATTCCATAGCATAGATTCACCATACCTTTTATCTAAATTTAATTTCAGACATGTTTTCAACATCATTGCCCATTTTCAAGCATTCATTAATCAGGTGTGTTCAATAATATTTATGTTAATATATGTAATTGTTTATTATATATTTTTTTTATGTTTCATAATGGAATTTACAGTCTTTGTACTCATTTTGTAACTAGATATTCTCTTTAATTGGGACCTTTGTCCTGTTGAGAGTCCTAATTCCAATAAATAAGTAGAGATACAAGCGCTACCAAAACTTTGTGAATGTCAAAATGTTTTTGTAGTACAATGAAAAATATGTAATCATTTACTTAGATTAATTATCTTATAATTTTCTTCAGTTATTTAGTAATAGTATACATACATACATACATACATACATACATACATAAAATCACGCGTTTCCCATTTAGTGGGTTAGCAAAAACCCGAAAACAATAAGAAAAGGGATGAAAGTAAGAGCTCCACTGAATCACTTAACTCTTTAAAAACATTCTTCTTTCGCCTTGTCCAAAATCATCATAACATTCATACAAAGACCATATTAATGTGACCGATTTTCTGTAGCGAATAACCGCATCCGGACCACAATAATAGTTACGCAACAATCATCCTTCGCCACACATTCCTATCCATGCACACTTCTTTCACATCAGCCACATTCATAAACGTATTCATACCTAATAACATATTAAAGTGAGCGATTTTCGGTAGCGAATAACCGCATCCGGACCACAATAATAGTTACACAAAAATCATCTTTCGCTGCACATTTCTGTACAAACATACTTAGTTCTTTTCGTCCACATAAAAGTTCAGCTGTCTATCCATTCTCATAAAACATTCTTACTAACCATATATCTTCACACCACAATAATTACGAAACAATCATCCTTCGCCACACATTCCTATCCAGGCAAACTTCTTTCGCCTCAGCCACATTCATAATCGTATTCATACATGCTCTTCTTCTCTTTCCACTCGGAAACTTACGCTCCTTCAAAACACTACCAATCACATCCATCCACTTACACACTGGACGGCCACGCAATCGAACACCCTCAACTTTACCAACATATATGCGTTTTACAAGTCGTTCACTCATCATTCTCTCCACATGACCAAACCATCTCAACTGACTCACTCCAACTCTCTTAACTACATTCTTCCTAATCATACATTCTTCATACACCAAATTATTCCTCACGCGATCCCGTCTTGTATACCCACAAACACGACGTAAATACCTCATTTCCAAATCAGTCACTTTCCTTTTATGCTTTCTCGTCCATGCCCAACATTCACTTCCATACATCAAAGCAGGCACCAACACTCCATTATATATACTTAATCGAGCTTCTCTAGATACGTTTACGTTACGAGCAAACGTGCCCAGAGTACCCATTACCTTACATCCCGCACTCACCCTCCTATCAATTTTACGGTCAATTCGTCCATCCCTCGACATCATGCTACCCAAATATACAAACTCATTCACCTGCTCCAGATTTACTCCATTCACCAACACATTGCACTCAGTCACCAATTCACTCCTTTCAAATCTAACACCTTAGATTTATCAACATTCAACATTAAATTCATACTTCTTCCAACTTCGTTTATTCTCTCTATCATTCTTCTCAGTTGCTCTTCATTTTCACTTAAGACAACTACATCATCCGCATACGCTAACGCAGGCACAATACTTTCACCAATATGTACACCATTTAATCCACTCAACGCCTTCCGCAACAACACATCCATATACAAATTAAACAACCACGGAGACATACCACAACCCTGTTTAACACCTACATTTATACGAATCCAACTACTCAACCTACCATCTATTCTCACAGCAGCTTTACTACCCTCATACAACGCTCGAATCGCTCCCAACCAGTTTCCATTCACGCCGTACTTTCTTAGTACACCCCACAAAGTATATCTAAGAACACTATCATACGCCTTCTTTAAATCTAGAAAGCTACAGAACACCTTCTTGTTCTTGTCAAGTGACTTCTCTACAATCATACGAAGAGCAAACAATTGATCGACACATCCCCTCTCAGGCAAAAAACCACCCTGAACGTCACTAATTTTTGAAATTGTTAAGGTTCGCACCTTATGAATTAAAACCTTACCAAAGAGTTTCCCTACCACACTCAAGAGACTTATCGCGCGAAAATTTGTACATTCACTCGTACTGCCTTTGCCTCTGAATAAAGGACAAATAACAGCTTTTTTCCAATCATCAGGATCTACACAACGTTTTAGACAAAATCTAAATAAATACATTAACCAATAAAATACTTTCTCTCCCCCATACTTCAACATCTCATTTGTAATCCCATCCAAACCCGCAGCCTTACCATTCCTTACACGCGCTAATGCATCACATACTTCACTTTCATCTATATCACAATCATCTTCACTATCATTTTCACTTGCAGCTTCGCTACTATCATCCCTTTCAATCTCACCTCCGTAGAAACCCTTAAAATACTCACACCATCTATTCCTTACGTCTGATTCGTTCCACAATAACTCTCCATTCGCACTCTTCACAGCTTTTACAACTCGACCACTTCCACCCCGCAGTCTCTTCACACTCATTTGTCAACCTTTCACTCAACAAATCATCAAATTGTTTTTTCTTTCTCTCACCACATGCTTCACCCATTTATTCTTCCTTCTATACTCTATCAAACATTCTTCGCTCAAACTCCCAGACGAATCCTTAACATTTAAAAACTTTAAATACGCCCTCTTTTTCTCAGCAATCGCTTCTTTCACCTGTTCGTTCCACCACGCATTTTTCGGACAACAGCCTAATCTGCTTTCACCACAAACTTCTTTTGCACACTTAAGGAGGGAATCCTTAAATTTCTTCTAAACTTCATTTATATTACAATCATAATTAGGCTCACATTCAGGCATGGATTCATTCAACCTATCAACTAATTTTATCCTAACATCTTCATTTAAAAGGGCACAGGATTTCACACGAAACATTTGCCCAGAACCTTTCTCCTTCATTCGCCAAAATTTATTTAACCGCATTCGCGACACAACCTTCAAAGCGTAATAATATTCGGTTCACCACTGCACCAATATTTTGGTCACATCGAGCCGTATTATAATAATTCTCGCAAACAGGTTTGTCACCAACAGTTTGGTCACATGGAGCCGGATTCTAATCTTTCTCTCAAACAGGTTTGACACCAACATTTTGGTCTTCGAGACTAACCAGCCTAGAGAAGATATAGTCTTGAATCTACTCATCCGCTTTTATAAATTCATTGAACTTCTACGTTAGTCGTCAGATACCATTAGCTACGATTTAAGAAGTAAGAGTAAGTTCAAGCTCGCAGAAATTGGATACAGAGCTCCCGATTGCAACGGTTCAGGGAACAACCCACCATCAGTCAACCAAGGGACAGCTAAGTCCAAATCTGCAAAAAGTGCAGCTTCATCCATTACTAGCAAACTTATTGCTAAAAATAAGTTAGCCAAAAAACTAGCAGAAATAGAAAAAGAAAAGCTAAAATTGGAACAAAAAACTAAACTTCTCGAACTTAGACACGAAGAAGAAAAAGCAAAAAGGGAATTAGCACTTGTAATATCCCGTATTAAAATGATGAAGAACATGTTCTGTCAGCAGAGGAAGAAGAGAAACAATGTAAAACACAATACGATAAACAACGGATGTCAGATTGGGTAAACAAAACAAAGCCGGAATTTTTAAGTCCACCGCCATCTTCAGTGAAGTAACAAACATATTATACAATATATCCTTCTAATAATGTCACATTTGAGCTACTCATCTTTACAATGAATCAAACAGCAGTAAGTAGTCAACAATTACTAAAATGTACAGAAACGCTTGTGTTCTCCAAAATGCCTGACAAAAAGGCAAGACAGCTAACATCCCGTCAGTCAACAACACCTGAACTACCAACATTTTCTGGAGATGCGTAAGACTGGCATTTATTTATAAATAAATATTATTCAACCACAAAGGCTTGTAAATCAGCGCTTCAGTTAAAGCCGATAATATTATAGAAATCCTACAACTTTGATTTGGTCAATCCCACCAAATTATAAATAGTCTCATTGACAAAGTGAAAGCAATCCCTTCACAAAAAAACTTTTCAAAATGGTTAATGGAAGAAGCTAACGTAATTTGTCACCTGTGGTCTGTCAATCACTACTCAAATAGTAAAATGAAAACCGAAAACAAAAATCAAGTCAATTATAACACTTATAACCACTACCTCCAATGGCGCACCCAGGGAGGAGGGGGTGCAATGGTGCACGTACACCCCTCTTGAAGTGGCGGCTCGTGGATTAGACAATTGGATGGGCGCAAAATAAAAAACAAAGATATATATTATATTAAAATGTTTTCCCTCTTTCGGACTTCGAATGACATATTCTACCATGCTTATTGATGGTAAAATAAGCTTCATTTTTAAACAATTTTTGGTGACATTTTGTTTATTGAAATTGGTGTGGCTGCATTAAATACACAAAATATGTAAGCAAAACACAAAATAACTATTCTACCAAAAATATTCGATATGCGCCGGATATTCGGTCATTATTTGGTATTCGAAAAATTCGACCACTTTTTGTTTATTCGGTTCTAGCCGAATTATTCAGTTATACGTACCGAAAATGCGGGATTTTCTTATTTATTTCTGGAAATAATAATTCTAAACAAAAATATTTTTTCATATAGGTAGTTTTTATTTATTATAAATGATTATAACGGCTTATCCAAGAAGAGTGCAACATTAAGAGCCTAGGTAATTTTTTAAAATCAAGTATGCTGTGCTCTAATAATGTACGACGTGCGACGTCGAGTCCAGCAGCGCAATTACGCAAGTCCAAACTTGAATGCTGAATGAATATTACGCCAAATATTCAGTTAAGGTCGTTGTTCGGTTGTGCAGTAAAAATTGTATTCAGCGCATCTCTATAAAATATCATATAATGAAAATTGTCAACTATTTTTTATAAATAAACAATGTAAATGGAAGCCGAAACAGAGAAAATAGTATAAAACACTCGTTACAGAAAGCTATTCAAGCACTCGGTCATTCGTCCACTCGTGCCCAAATTTGTAACTCGTGCTTGAATATATAGTGCACCCCCCTATACAAATTCCTGGGTGCGCCACTGACTACCACTTCTAGAAAAATTAAAGTAAATTCATGCACATCGAATAGGTGATAGATGGGAAGTGGGATTACTCTGGAAAAAGGATGTACCATTTATACCTGACACATATAATTTCGCCTTATAAAGATTTCTTTCTATCGAAAAGAAATGGGTAAGAATCCTAAATTTGGTCGAAATACAATGAGAAAATTGATGATTTTACTTCAAAAAATTATGCCAGGAAAGTCTCCTTGAAAGAACTTTCTTCAGTAACAAAAAAATTCTATTTTACTCATTTCGGAGTTCAAAATTCAAATAAACCGGGAAAAATACGTTCAATCTTCGATGCCGCCGCTAAATGTAAAGGAATCATCCTTAATGATATGATTCTCAAAGGGCCTGATATTCTTAATTCACTTCCTGGAATCATCATGTCTTTACTATATAAAGGTCAAGATATAAAGAATAGAAATGATCAAGTATTCAAAATTGAATTTCCGGAAATAATTCACGCAATAAGAAATAAGTTCTGTATGGACTATTATTTGGGTAACACACGCAATTGAGTTACTAGTTCCAAAGATGTAAGAAATTCGATCCCTGCAGAATTACGAGCTGTTATTAAAGAAATTACAGAATTCGGCGAAAGCGAAAGAGTTCTCGGCCTTTTATGGAAACCAGAAAAAGATGTATTCGAATTTTTTATATTCTAAACGGAGAAGAACCAACGAAGAGAACCTATTTGAAAGTTTGAATGTCACTCTTTGTTCTCTTTTTTTCATTTGCCACCTAACAATCAAAGGTGAAATACTACTACAAGATATATGGCAAAGTGAAATCTCGTGGGATAATGTGCTGCTTGAAACGTATAGAAAAACCATAAATAAATTGATAGAATCATTCATATCAAGATGTTATTCTTTTCATATGAAAAAAGCGTTTGATATACAATTCCATATCTTCACAGATGCAAGTGAACGTGTTTTTGCCGCAGCTGCTTATTTATTAATTGATTCTGACAATAAAGTTTATAGTCCAGGCAACGAAGACCGAAAAGAGCCAAATAGCGGAAATAATTCATGTAGAAGCCAATTTTGGCACAGTTATAGGGGAAGGTGTCCTTAACAAAATACTAAAAGTACTGATGGGTGGGAGTGGAGCTAAGGGGGGGGAGGGGTCTCTAAAGGTCCCTTTTTTCAGTTTTTTGTTAATAACTCGAAAACTACTGCCCCTAGCAAAAAAATGTTTATGTATTAGATTAATCTACATAAAATTCTCTACAGAAAAGGTCCTATATACATTTTCGTTAGAATCAATATTTACGGAGATATAGAGGGGGAAAAATGAAAAATTTAAAAAAAAATATTTTTATTGTTAAAAATCAAGTTTTAATAAAAAATGAACCATGCAGAGCCCACGTATTAATAACAAAAAAGATCCTATACATATTTTCGCTAGGATCAATACTTAACGAGATATAGAGGGGGGAAAATGGAAAATTAAAAAAAAATGTATTATTAAAAATGAAATGTTAATTGTAAAAATGAAATATATAGTAAGGAAGGATGTATCTTGAATATTAATTTTCTTCAAATTCTAAATTTTCATCATCATCATCGGTGCTGTCTTTGATGGGAGCTGCATTCGTACATGAGCCGAGGCACACCCCGCAGGCACCGGAGCAGGCAATCCCTGCTTTGCGGCAACCGCAGCGCACTCCACACCCAGTCGTGCATCAACAAAAGATCGTGTTCAAAACGGAATCGGGTACTACAGAGTCTTCTTAGATTGCTTCATGTCACCAAATTTCTTTTCAATGAAACTTTGCATGGTTTTGGTTCCAATATCCAAGGCTTCGTGGCAGTTTACTTTGGAGTTTCCCAGGATGCCCGTTGACAGCGACATGAGCGAATTCAACTTTGGAAAAGGGGGATGGTCATTGAACCATTCGTGAATCTTAGATCGATCCCGTGAATCTCTCTTTTCCCGTGATATACGGAAATGTGCTGCTCTCCACTTGAAAAAGCCACTCCAGCAAACTCCTCCAATGACGTGCAGATGGCGGTGCTTCCCGGTGATCCACAAACCCACTTGGCGAGTACAGAATCAGTAATTCCTCTTCCTCGCGTTAGGCCACCTAAACTTTTCATGGAGGGCATAATAGTTTGTTCTATGACCTTATGACCATATCCGACCAAAGTCCTGCCCAAGGTGTACCTGTGCGATTAATGGTGAAATTCCTTGTACGGCTGTGGATGGATATTTTTCAGTTTTATCATGTCTTGATGATTGGGTCAACGTGTTTATTTGACTCCGTCATTTGGACTTGCGATTTTGATTGTTTTCTACATTTCATTAAGGTAAGTTGAACATTTTATTACTTACATGAAATAAGAGAAGTATGCAAAGCATTTATTTGAATGCAAATGTTAATCATTTATTATACTGTAAAATTAATAATAAAAAATTGATACTAGCACCAACGTAGTGGGTGCGAGGTCGTAACTGACTGACAAGAACGTTTAGACGATACATTAGTTTTAACATTGAGTAGCGGGTCCCGAATTGTCCCTGATAAGGACGAACGCCAATACGAAGGCCCCGGAAGATAACGGGACCAACAGCCAGTGACGGGGAGCCCTGAACTCATTTCAACCGTTCTCCCCTTCTGTCTATAGTCTATAGTCATCTCCAACGACGTACATTATTGTGGTACCCCCCCCCCCCCCCTCCCCTTCACACAATTCTTCCATTACATATTACTTATAGTAAAGTTATTAATACGTGGGCTCTGCATGGTTCATTTTTCATTAAAACTTGATTTTTAACAATAAAAATATTTTTTTTCTAATTTTTCATTTTTCTCCCTCTATATCTCGTTAAGTATTGATCCTAGCAAAAATGTATATAGGACCTTTTCTGTAGAGAATTTTATGTAGATTAATCTAATACATAAACATTTTATCGCTAGGGGCAGTAGTTTTCGAGTTATTAACAAAAAACTGAAAAAAGGGACCTTTAGAGACCCCTCCCCCCCCTTAGCTCCACTCCCACCCATCAGTACTTTTAGTATTTTGTTAAGGACACCTTCCCCTATAACTGTGCCAAAATTGGCTTCTACATGAATTATTTCCGCTATTTTTCCTTCGTTGCCTGGACTATTATGTATTTCCAATTATGGGTATAACACGAGTTGCACCGCTTACATTTTTATCTATACCACGTTTGAAACTGCAAGCAGCAGTAATGGGAACGAGGTTAGCTACAACAGTCAAGAAAGAATTAGAATAATCTATTAGTTCAACTCATTTCTGGACAGATTCATTAACAGTGTTGTCTTAAATTAAATCATCAGAAAGAAAATATAAAATATTAGTTGCACACCACTTGGCTAAGATGTTGCATTCCACAGATGGCATTGGGTGCCAACCAAGGATAATGTCGCTGATGACGCTACTCGAGACAGTGACAAACCAAATGTTACGTCAAGCACAAGGTGGATCATTAGTCCAAACTTCCTGTGTCTTTCATGTTGGCCAAAAGAAAAGACACAACGTACTACTAATTTGGAATCTGTTCAAGAAGAGGATATTATCTGTAATATTAACGAACAGTCCAACGACTTTCTTAAACGTTCTTCATCTTAGAAAAAAACTCATCAGAATAATTACATGATGTCAAAGATTCATTAAAGAAACTCGAATTCATTCTACTAAACGAGGTCGTTCACCTAAAATAACTTTCCTGACAGTAAAAGAACTACAGACTGCAGAACGAAGTTGGGTAAAAATGTTCAAGAAAAATGTTTTGCCAAATAAATTATCGCACTCAAACGAGGCAATAGCTATTTATGTAATAAATTTCGAAATTATAGTGTTTTAGGCACGCGACGTGAAATTTGTACTCACGAGGGTAAGCGAGTGGTACACACGTCAGATCCTTAAGATCCTGAAGCTCTCACACCCAATCACTTTTTAATTGGCGCTAATGGATCTCTTTCAAGTCTTACAAAAATAAATGACGGCGACGTATACTTGAGGAAGAGATGTAAAATTGTCCAGCAGGTAACAGATCAGTTTTGGAAGAGATGGATGCGGCAATACATACCAATATTAACCAATCGAAACAAATGGAGAAAAGAACAAAAGTCAATTAACATTGGAGACTTTGTCATTATCATAGATGAAAAGACTCCACGAAACACATGAATAAAAGAAATTGTAACTTCATTATTTCCAGAGAAAGATGGAAATACAAAACAGGAAGTTCAACGTATAGATCAGTCAATAAACTTATAGTAGTCGGCTCCGGAAATGATAAGTAAGAATGGTTTAATACAATAAAAGAAATAAACTTGCACATTAAAAACGGAACCTGAATATTGGTAGATAAGAATAGTGATGACAATGTAATTTATAGCAAAATTATTAAAGAATAAATACAGAGCCGATGGAAAACTAGCAAGAAGAAAACTCGCTTTGTTGTCAGAGGTTTCGCACAACATCCAGGAATAGAAGATTTAGAAACATGTTTACCTGTTGCGAAGATGAGCTCAATGTTGCAGTAGAAAAAGCAATCGGTATTAATTAAATGGATGTGTCACCAGCTTTCCTAAATAGTGACATTGATGGAAGAATAGTAATACGCAGACCAAGAATACCAGAAAGATTTTTATATAAAATAATGGTAGAAGAATATTCAAATGTAAATTCTGCAATATTCATGAGAACTAGAGAAGTGTTAGAAAAATTAAGAAAGAACAATGAAACAGTATATTTTTGGAAGAAATCAGTATATGGCTTAAAACAAGTAGGCAGACAATGGTTTAAGAAACGTGACGATATATTAAAAGAAATAAACTTTATTTCATCTTATGCTGAGCCATGTATACACACACTCAAAAAAAACAACTCTAAGAGAATACAATATAACTGATTGTAAACCAGTAAAGACACCAATGATAACAAGTATTAAATTAACGAATAATTCTGGAACTGAAACGGTATAAGATTATCCACATCAAAAATTAATTGGTTCTCTCACGTATATATCTTTATTAACCAGACCGGATATCGCACAAGCAGGCAACTTTCTGAGTCAGTTTATCAATTATGATGACAAGACACATTGGTTAGCCGCGAAAAGAATAACTGGAGAAAATCTAGTTGGTATGGCAGATGCTGATTGAGCTGCAGGATAAGTTACACAGGCTACTGTTTCCGATACGCGATAGATGGGAATCCAAGAAGCAAAGAACGTTAGCTTTTTTCCATCTCTGAAGTTGAATATAGGCTTTAACAGAAGTTGCTAAAGAAGCGCTTCATTTGAAGTAATTGATATAAACATTGAAATTTTAATGTGTGACGGGAGTTAAAAACCAATTATCGACTGTGTTTGGGATGAAGATAGTTACAGGTTGTAAAATTCTTCGGACTTGCAATCACTAATCTAGTCCATAATTGGTCTTTAACTCCCATCACACATTGGACATTACTGACTGACTATGGATAACATCATACACCAAGTATATATAACGTACGGAGCTGAAATGAAACATCTTAAAAGACTACTGACTACAAATACTAAATTAACAACCGCCAAAAATCAAAGGATTTTTCTCCTTACATGTAGAACACAGAATATTATACCCAGCCATATCATTAATAATGTAAAATGTTTACATACATCTTTAATAGACAATAATCCGTTTAAATATTAGACAAATAGAAAATTTCAAAACTTCCAAAAACAAATTCTCAACATGGAAATCAAAATCAGTTCTTGGAAAATAAATAACTAAATTAATGCGTACAATTACCATTTACCACGTATTACAGCGCGGCTATTAAAGTAACCATGGTAAACGAATATTTGAACAATTGTATGAATATTCAAATATATAAATCTTCTTATACTGACTTATAGGGGCGTTTGTTTATTCTGTTCTATATTCTATGTACTCATAATTGTCAATTTGTTACGGTCTAAAAACGCATCGTGATATTTTGTGCTAGATTTCTTACTATTCTACGTTACTTACCTTCTTAGTCTAAATCTGGCTATGTTTTATTCGTCTTATTACTTTCTATACTGTATGCACTTCGTCTATTGTTATGTTTTTCAATTGTATGTTCCTTTCTGGTTGTGTTTTAGCTTATAAATTGTGTTTGTGGTTGAACTTAGCTATTCCTTGGTTTATCTGTGTTCAATGTTTCTATAAGTTTATTTCATGTAATGTATGTTTCATTCTTATTCTTTAACTTACTATGCTCTTCATTCAGGCTACTATAGTCTTATTTCAGCCCTATTTCTGGGATTTAGTATTTTATTTTGACCTTCCTCCGTGAAGAGAGTTTATTTATGTTTGCTGACAGGTTTCTAGCGGATACAGGCACCAGCGGCATGAGGATTGTTTTTGAAGGGATTTATTCTTCTCGCTATTTTTGTTGTGAATTATGCGCCCTCTGTTTCCTGTTGTTTTTTGGATGTCCGGAAAAGTCTCGTGGTCATTCGAGTACGCATTGTGT
Organism: Ophonus ardosiacus; assembly: GCA_943142095.1. Classification (NCBI taxonomy): domain Eukaryota; kingdom Metazoa; phylum Arthropoda; class Insecta; order Coleoptera; family Carabidae; genus Ophonus; species Ophonus ardosiacus. The sequence goes on along the minus strand of OW964834.1, from coordinate 22,178,342 downwards.
TTCGGGACGGATGTGATTTTTGACCATCTTTTGGCACGTGGCTGTTGTCAACGTTGATCTAGTTTTTGACGTATTGTTAGAGTACCCGTTGTTGTTTTGGAACCAAGTTTTTGGTCGCGCCGTTGTGCGGATTTGTACGACATCGGGATGCCTGCTGACTGTCTAGCTTTTGGGTTGGTGGTACGTGTGGTGACCGTGCATCATTTTTGGTTTGCTGGAAGTCATATCTCTTCGGAGGATCTGCTGCTCTACGTTTTACGTTCTTCATTGTTGGGGACCCTTACGCTCTTAGACGTGCCAGCCGCTGCCAGTCCCTTTCCGTCGACATCATTGCCCTACTTCATCGCCAGAATTCCCTGAACACGCCACTGCAGTTAAGTACCTTTTTTGTATAATACTGTTCTTCCTTTTGTTGGGTGTATTATTGCGAGGAAGAACCTACTGATAAACTGTAGATATTGTGTTGCTGAAATGGACTATAATTGTCATACGTTCACTGTAGAAATAATTATTTAGCGTTTCATAATTGTTATGTTTATGAAGATATTGTGTTTTGCGTATTTTTGGATTTATTAGAAGTTTATTATATGTTTGATTGTAGTATAATAATTGAATTCACGTACATTTATGTACATTGGAGCCTTCAGCTCACTTGTAGTACGTACCAGTACTTCTTGTACAATTAGTTACTCCGATATTTCACTTTGTTGCTTTATACCCACTGTTGCGACTTGTAATTCGGCGACGAACGCGTGCGTCAACTGGCATGTAGCCCGCCTTACGAATTTGATCAACTTCGCACTGCGTAGATGTACTTGCTTGCGCTTGGAACTGGATTATAAGATTCAGAGTACAACAATATTTTGTAGTTGCTATTCTTATTACATTATTGATTTGCTATAATTACTATTTATATTTATAATTTAAACCGTTCTTGCCTTCTGCATATTTCAATTTCATATTATTAACCCGGCAGCGGGCAGGTGGGGTGTGGTACACCCCAGTCACTTTATAATTGTCGCCATTTTTGCAATAACGGCCGTACACAATCAGCTAGCCATCTACCTTCCGCAAATATATTGGTCTGTCAATACGCAACAGGATTCAGTCTCAAACTAAATTGCAGAAAGAGTATCATCAAATTAAAGTGACGTGGGGTGTATTAAACCCCACCTGTCCATAAACGTAACAAAAATTCTCTGAAGTTTACAGATACGAATATACTTATTTTGAAATTTCAAGGTACATTTTATATATCTTTTATATATTACTGAATTTTATTTAGTTTTTCTAAAGTGTAGTATATCATATTTTGAAAAATATCAGGCGCATTTGTTGGCCAGGTGGAAAGAAATAGATACTGAAGAGAAAGTCAATAAATAAAATTTGTGATGATAACAATGAATAACCACCGCACAAAAAATTAAATTCAAAGCAAGGTCGCTGCATAGAATCTCTTAGGGCGAGAGATAGAAAAAGAAAATACCTCGGCAAGTTACGCCAAACATATTTATATATGTAGAGCACGCGAAATTTTACTGTGGAAAGTACAGCATATTTGAATCTTCATAACTTCTCTGTACCTAAAAGCAACTTAGTAAATGCCTTTTTAGATCATAGGTTCACTTTTCAAGTTTAAGAATGTTATTTATTTTTGTTTGTAATATTTATATATTTCTTTGTTTTTATAATATGCCAAAGAATATTTTCAGTGAGTGTTTATAAGTTCTATTTTTTTTTTACATAAATAATGAAATAATTTTATTGTTTCTTATTTACATTGAACCAGGAACTTCTAAAACACCAACAAATTTAACAATAACTAAAAAAAAATTACCGGATGTTTCATAAAATTAAAATTAAATTGGGGTTTGTCACACCCCACCTGCCCAAATTTGTAATTTTTTTTCACCTGCCCGCTGCCGGGTTAAATTCTGTTTTAATTCATCCCCTTGCTTTTTTATTTCTCAATCCTGTCGTTTTCAGGCAACACAGTAACGGTAGGTACAGTACTTATTTTTTTATCTCGTATGTACCTTGTCCTTTTCGTAATGTTGAGGTCAAAAATTACGTGGCGCCCTAACAACCCTTTTGGGGGTTGTTCCTTTCATTTTAACCCTGCCCGTCTCCACTGTCTAAAAATTAGCGGCTGCACACCTAACACCTAGGGTGCTCTAAGTAACTATTGCGTCATCACATTTCGCGTTGCACGGTTGCACGTACGTTACAAATGTCATTTTGATTTCTATTTACGGAGCGTATAGAGCACGATCTTCGAACACAGTATCGAGTACATAAATGAATCATAATGCAGTTTGACTTTGAGGAGAAAAATCATGCTTTGCGAACTTCAACCCTCCACTCGCGTTGTTAGATTTTATCAAACATTTTCAGATTTTTCCCTTTTAAATTGAGTGGAGTGGGTGTTAGTTATTGTGTCTCCAGTAATGCCTGAGTAGGGGACATTGAAATAGCCTGTTACCATCTGTTTAGTTGTTGCATAATAATACTGTTCAGATTGGTCAATGTTGGGTAAATTCTAAAATGTCGTGCGAAAAAGAGCAATAACGCCTTCTAGCTGTGTGGAAAAAACTTGAAACATTGTCTAATTTTGAAAGTGAGAAATCTGAAGAAGACATTCCATCAAAAAATAGTCTATATTATAAAGGGTAAAGGATGTTTTTGTACTAAACAGTACTACGCTATTTTTGAGTGAAAAACCATTTATTGACAGAAATGGGTACGCGAGAGCATGCCATTTTGTTTTTTTACTTAAGTACGGAAAATTACATCGTTCAAATGGTGTCCATTTTCACGAAGACAAATTTGGAGACGCTCCCTGAAGTTGGGCTCTACTTTCTTTAAAAGCCTTGGTGCGCTATGCTGACGAATTTCTTCTTTCAGTTCGTCTTATATGTCAGGCTTGTTTTCATATCCACGAGATTTCAGAAAATCTCGCAGGAAGAAATCACACATTGATAGTTCGAGCGAGCGCTGTGTTTTCGTTATAGTCACCCGACCCTCAGGGAGTGCCTCCAAATTTTTTCTGTGAAAATGGACACCATTAAAACGATATAATTTTTCGTACTTAAATAAAGAAAATGGCATGTTTTCATGTGCACATTTTTATCAATAAATAATTTTATCATTCAAACTGTTTATTGCAAAAACGTATTTTCCCGTGCCGCACCCTGTATAACACAGATACCGACCAGTCAAATCAAAAATCTGTTATTGCCAGCACAATACCTCTCGCCATTTTCATATTAGGCTATATAAGTATTGTGTTTAACATTTCTGGTACACACAAAAAATCTAATTACAGATATCCTTTATTTTTCAATTCATTCTATGAACAAGTTTCCTCCTACTCTTCTAAATGTTCGAGATTCTTCCAATTCATTGACGAGATTGGCGATATTTCTGAAGAGTATATGATGAATTATATGTATAATAAGCGCGTGTTTAGTTGACACTGATACTGTACATACTTGGACTTATAAATGAATCCCCTTTCTTTTTATACCAATTTTTGATGTTGACGGAGTCTTTTCCTCATTATAACAACAGCATATTATATTACTATTACATTTCGAGTTGTTGCTGTACGAATTCTATATCTATCTATAATTTTAAATACTTAATTAATGATAAAATAAGAAATATAAAATGTACTTCCCAAAAAAGTCTTCAGTAATGTCTGGATTTTTGACACTGACATTTGTGTCAATTACAAACATTGTAATTTTTCAACTGGTTCCATAGGCACTGTCAGCTCAGTATGCATAGAAACGAATAATTTAACGTAATTTGATTCCATTCTGAAGGAGTAGCAGTAGGCTACGAAACGTCGATGTTCGTCAAAAAATAAAAATACCGTCTATATTGACTGAATTCCAGCATATTCCCTTTCTCATTGAACGTTTCCCAATTATTTGACAGCAAAGCATTATACTTCTTTCACAATAAGTCTTTAGTGCCCAATTGCACCAACAAGATTTGAATTTTAAGCTGGACTTGACAAAAAAATCAAAATCAAATTTTGCGCTATTACAACAGATACTTTTAAGATAGTCAACTGCATTGATAAAGTAGTAGGCATTCATGCCCTGCAACACTAGCGCTCGGTGTCGTAAGACATACCTAAAATTAGTATGGCGGGTAGTATCGGGGATAGTCTGCATCCCGCATTACTATTGAGAACATAATTATTCTTTTTTATTGATATAGTAATAAACAGAAAAAAACAAAATTTAACAAAAAATAGAATGCATATTTAATTCTTAAAATTACATAAGGAAAATATAAAAATATAGTCAGATATCTTTTTACCATAAGGTGTAGGGTATACAAATACATTTTTTCTACAGTCTATATACAAAGTAGGCATTTGCGCTCGCTTTTGTCAGCGCAAAATGTCACTTTGCCGCTGATGCGCGACAAAGTAGAAAAAACGCTCGCTGTAAGAATTTCTAACTATAAACTGCACCTCTACAAGTTAATCTGACATATGACTGCTCTTTCGGTATATTATATAATCAAACAAAATGCCGTATTACTTAAAAGCTGTTTAAAATTGTCAAATTGATTTCTGGTGACTTAGCTGTTAAATTCTCCCAACAATATCTTTTTTTTGAATATTTTAAAACTAATTTCTGAGAGACTTAAAAGCTGTTTAAAACTGTCAAATTGATTTCTGGTAACTTAAAAACTGCAAAAGCTGTCAAATTCTCCCAACAAATCTTCTTTTGGAATGTTTTAAAACTAATTTCTGTAAGATTTAAAGCTACTTAAAACTGTCAAATTGATTTCTGGTGACAAAAACTGCCAAAGCTGTCAAATTCTCCCAACAAAATATTTTGGAATATTTTAAAACTAATTTCTAGGAGACTTTTAATAGCTGTTTAATACTGTCAAATTGATTTCTGGTGACAAAACTGCCAAAGCTGTCAAATTTTCCCAACAAATCTTCTTTTTAGATGTTTTAAAACTGGACGACTTAAAAGCTGTTCAAAACTGTCAAATTGATATCTTATGACTTAAAAACTGCCAAAGCTGTCAAATTTTTCCAACAAATCTTTTGGAATTTGTTTTAACTAATTTCTGGGAGACTTAAAAGGTATTGAGGAATGTCACTTGTCTACCTTCTAAATGGCAACGTTTAGACAGGAACTAATGGCGCTGTAGTTACTTACACATTTACTACCTCCACAAGTAAATCTGACATATGACTGCTCTATCGGTATATTACGTAACTAAACAAGATGCCGTACTGCTGTGTAAAGGAATACAGAAATAAAATAGAGCAATCATTCTGTATCAATAGCTTAAGAAGAATGGAAAATAAGGATATATTAAAATTAAAAAATATAATCGTTATTTATTGAGTAGTACTGTAAGTACAAAGTGTACATTTTATTATTTTTTGTTATAGTGGACGACCCCATTGTGACGACTGTAGAAAAAATCTTGTGCGGGTTTCGAGCGCAAATCGACAATGCCCCATTTTGCGCTCTTAATACACAAATAGCTATAGTTGTGTACAAATTTCGCCCATTGCTTTTTATTTCTTGCCATCTTCCTAGCGTTTTGAATCGTCGTATTTTTCTTCTCCAAGAATTTGGAACAGACGTGTGACGTAGATTTAGAGATAAGAAAATTTAATTCGAATATTTTAAAAACTACTTAATAACGCTACAAATACTGTATATGTTTCTCTATATTAAACAACGCGTAGTTAAAGTATAATAGTTATAAGTACAAGCTGTGAAAGTGTTGATTGCAACAAAGACTATTTTACGTATAGTTCAAAAATATTGATTACAAGAAGGAATCCGACAATATTTAAATACAAGTATTTTGCTAAGATCCAAAGAATCAAATACTTATGATATATAATTCTGAAATCTTAGTGAGATAATTTTATTTTTCTTTTCTGCGATATTGAATATCCCTGATTTACCAATAAAATTTAGTATAAAAAAGTAAAATAAATATCCTACCAAACGGATAATTTCCTGGCATTGTTATCTTGCAAATTATAATTCTAAAATTGTTGAAAGGATTTTGATTGCAAGAATGCATATTTCGAAGCATCGAAAGTATAGTTTAAACTTTAAAGCGTTCAAATTTATATTATGGGGCAAGGGGGGTGTACACATATTTGTTATTTGTATGTAAATATTTGTATTATTAGAGATGAATTATACAAAAATATTATATAATACCTTTATTTATGATTTGGTGGTGTATTTTTAAATAAATAATATTTCGTTTCCAATTAATATGCTCTTTCATGAATTGTTTAACGAATTTTGTTCAGTTATCATATCATATGAATTCAAATTTCGCGGCGTTTGGCCACATTATGTATATAAAGTCACTATACAAAAACCTAATAACAATATGCGGATAATTTTTTTTTTTTTGGAAATTAACACAAAGAGGTAGATCAAAGATTCAAGCTCGAAGGATTGATTTTCTGAGAAGTACACAAATATCAAGACTTCAAAGTGGAACAAATACGGAAGTAAGACGAACAATACAAGCGGAAGAAGTCATAACTTCCAGATTCAAGAATTCAAAATGGACAACTTACTTGATATGGCTAGGCCATGTACATGTCAAATGAAAGAAAATAGATGGCCAAAACGAATTTTTAATTGGGTACCACCAGAATATAGAAGAAAATGTGAAAAACCACGGAAAAGTTGGAGAGAAGAAATAAATGATAATGAAGCAAAGGAAATAAGAGAACTAGAAGAAATGGATTGAGAAAATAATAGGAATATGTAAACAGCACTAACTGTAAAAAATACCGGTTTTTATATAAATTACAAATGTATGAGAATCTCTGAAATATATTGATATCCTGATTTTTTAAATTGGAATTACCATAAAATAATAATAAGTGGGCCCATAAACCAATTTTTTTTAAATATTTTTAAATGAAAGTTCGTTTAATTTTGAAGCAATTCGTGGTATCAAAAAGTCATAATTGTTTTTTGTATAGCTGCATTTGATTTTTAAAGAAACCTACACCTATCTTTCTCACACTAGTTTCTGTAGTAGGCTGCGCGAGAAAGATGCCAATAGTGTGACGTCATCTGTGGCCTGGAAATAAATTCAAATATTTCGCAAAGTAATTATTAAAAAAAAGTTTTTTTTACCTTAATCGTTATTTATTGAGTAGTACTTTAAGGATAAAGTGTACATTTTATTATTTTTTGTTATGGTTTATGGGCTTGTTAACCCTTCGGAGGTGGCGCTCAATCTGACAGACCCGAACAATTTTATAGCATACCTACTGCGAACGTTTTTGTTGGTTTACATTTTTGAAAGTTAAATTTTTATTTGTTTTATTTTTTATGTAATATGTTCGTTTTCATAGAAAAAAATCTGTTTTGCCCAGCACAAGACTTCTCGCCATTTCCATATTAGGCTATATAAGTATTGTATTGCACTTCGCTTTCGAACCGTCGTTTTATAACAAAATATTACAGAACTTTACCCAAATATTGTTTTTTTATTGTATTTAACATGTGTTCTGCACACATATAATTCTAATTATATCTATTTTTCATTGTATGAGGAAGGTTCTAAATATCAGAGATTCTTCCAATTCATTAACCAGATTGGCGGTATTTCTGATGGATTTATGCATTTTACCTGAAAAGTTTTGGTAACAATTGAACAATCGGAAGTAGTAGTTTCTTAGAAAAATTCTTCTGAATATAATTTTTTGGGAGTTTTTTTTTTATTAAAAATTGAAGAACATAAAATTCTCCATCTAATACACTTAAAATTTTTATTATATCTTGTATAGATTTAGAGATAAAGACACTATAATTTATAGAGTAATCTAATCGCAGAGGCTAAGGCACTAAGGAAACCAGTTGACAAATTCCAATGTTTATAACATAGTTTGTAAATGACACATGTCAGTGTAAAAAATCAACAGTTTTAGTGACATTCTGATAACTTTTTCTGGGAAGTATATTTAATATTTCTTATTGTTTTATTAATTAAATATTTGAAATTATAGGTAAAATTGTGGTAAAATGCATATATCCATCAGAAATACCGCCAATCTGGTTAATGAATTGGAAGAATCACTGACATTTAGAAACTTCCTCATACAATGAAAAATAAATATAATTAGAATTATATGTGTGTAGAACACATGTTAAATACAATAAAAAACAATATTTGGGTAAAATTGCGTAATATTTTGTTATAATAATAATAATATAGAAATGGCGAGAGGTCTTGCGCTGGCCACAACAGATTTTTCTCTATGAAAACGAACATATTACATAAAAGAAAAACAAATAAAAACTTAACTTTCAAAAATGTAAACCAACAAAAACGTTCGCAGTAGGTATGCTATAAAATTGTTCGGGTCTGTCAGATTGAGCGCCACCTCCGAAGGGTTAACAGGCCCATAAACCACAAAAAAAAATAATAAAATGTACACTTTATCCTTAAAGTACTACTCAATAAATAACAAATAAGATAAAAAAAATCTTTTTTTTAATAATTACTTTGCAAGATATTTGTATTTATTTCCAGGCCTCAGATGACGTCACACTATTGACATCTTTCTCGCGCAGCCTACTACAGAAACTAGTGTGAGAAAGATAGGTATAGGTTTCTTTAAAAATCAAATGCAGCTATACAAAAAACAATTATGACTTTTTGATACCACGAATTGCTTCAAAATTAAACGAACTTTCATTCAAAAATATTTTTAAAAAATTGGTTTATGGGCCCACTTATTATTTTATGGTAATTCTAATTTAAAAAATCAGGATATCAATATATTTCAGAGATTCTCATACATTTGTAATTTATATAAAAACCGGTATTTTTTACAGTTAGTGCTGTTTACATATTCCTATTATTTTCTCAATCCATTTCTGCTAGTTCTCTTATTTCCTTTGCTTCATTATCATTTATTTCTTCTCTCCAACTTTTCCGTGGTTTTTCACATTTTCGTCTATATTCTGGTGGTACCCAATTAAAAATTCGTTTTGGCCATCTATTTTCTTTCATTTGACATGTACATGGCCTAGCCATATCAAGTAAGTTGTCCATTTTGAATTCTTGAATCTGGAAGTTATGACTTCTTCCGCTTGTATTGTTCGTCTTACTTCCGTATTTGTTCCACTTTGAAGTCTTGATATTTGTGTACTTCTCAGAAAATCAATCCTTCGAGCTTGAATCTTTGATCTACCTCTTTGTGTTAATTTCCAAAAAAAAAATAATTATCCGTATATTGTTATTAGGTTTTTGTATAGTGACTTTATATACATAATGTGGCCAAACGCCGCGAAATTTGAATTCATATGATATGATAACTGAACAAAATTCGTTAAACAATTCATGAAAGAGCATATTAATTGGAAACGAAATATTATTTATTTAAAAATACACCACCAAATCATAAATAAAGGTATTATATAATATTTTTGTATAATTCATCTCTAATAATACAAATATTTACATACAAATAACAAATATGTGTACGACCCCCCCCCCCCTCCCCCATGTCCCCCATAATATAAATTTGAACGCTTTAAAGTTTAAACTATACTTTCGATGCTTCGAAATATGCATTCTTGCAATCAAAATCCTTTCAACAATTTTACATTTATAATTTGCAAGATAACAATGCTAGGAAATTATCCGTTTGGTAGGATATTTATTTTACTTTTTTATACTAAATTTTATTGGTAAATCAGGGATATTCAATATCGCAGAAAAGAAAAATAAAATTATCTCACTAAGATTTCAGAATTATATATCATAAGTATTTGATTCTTTGGATCTTAGCAAAATACTTGTATTTAAATATTGTCGGATTCCTTCTTGTAATCAATATTTTTGAAATATAAGTAAAATAGTCTTTGTTGCAATCAACACTTTCACAGCTTGTACTTATAACTATTATACTTTAACTATGCGTTGTTTAATATAGAGAAACATATACAGTATTTGTAGCGTTATTAAGTAGTTTTCAAAATATTCGAGTTAAATTTTCTTATCTCTAAATCTACGTCACACGTCTGTTCCAAATTCTCACAACTTTCAAATCTTCTATGAATGCAAAAAATAACAAAAAAAACGTAAGTAAGCCAAATAGCATTTTTTAAAATTTATGTGGCCTTAACCCTTAGAGTACAATTCATGTAGTTTTTATTAATTATTAAACTGCTTATTATCCAAGTGTATTTCCAATTATTAACCAGGAAAGTTATTTTAACATATTTATATATTTTTATGTGCTGAGAAGATCAACTGCCTTTCAGTATTCACACATAATAAATATTTAATTCACAAATTATATATTGATATTACAAGAAAACAACGAGAAACTTGTTTAGCACTGCGATGCCTGTACCATCTATTATATATATATTGTACTGATTTTGGCCGGCTCTTACCTACTATGAACATTTATCTGGTCTACACTACTAGCAATGTGGAGGGGGTATGTTGTCGGCGCTATGAACAGTCAAGTATCGGCAATATGACATTTCGACGGTATGGACATTACACCAGTGTCGGCGCTACGCACATTCCAATGCCGATGCTACGGACATTTTAATGTCGGCGCTATGAACATTGTGGAGGTGTAAGTGTCGGCACTATGACATTTCGACACTGTGACTATTCGGCAGTGAGGCTTTTCGGCGGTACGGTTTTTAGCAGGGTGGACTGTTCCCACAACCCAGCACACAACAACCTCCTGGCATTTTGCAGAAGCAAATAAACACAAACATAGAACAATATAAAATAACACAATAATGAAGAATAACACGAAAATACAATTTCAAATTTGAATTGTCAGTATGGACTTACCGCTAAGCCGCCACGATTTTAATTACACAATAACATCGAACATCCGAACATTTATGAATTTTGACGAATTAATCCGAATGAAGCACTACTAGCCCTAATTGTCGTAATACATAACTAACTGAAAGTCTCAAGGTCATGTTATATAGTTGACACGGCCTGGAAACTAAACAAGCTCGAGATCTTGTGCATCAGTGTTGGTATTGTATATCCACTTTGGTTTTACGTTTTATTGCTTCTAATGCATCCGTGCATGTGCGAGATATGTAATAAAGTTAATATTCATTATATTTTAATTGTAAATGCAAAATGATAGATATAATACATAATTTCATACTATTCAGATAAGTGTTGTAAATATAGACAAACAGAAAAAAAATATTTTTTTTATTGTCCTCACTGTTGGTTCCTCTGGATCAACAGACCACAGAATAGAATTGTGATATTCTAAAAAAATATCCATTTTTCTTTATCTAAATATGGTTCGACTAGCGAATGAAAGTTGACGTTTAAATTATTTTATAGATGGGGTTTGTTATATGAAGAATAAAATTGTACGAAATATTCAGGTATAAGAATATTTGCATGTACCTACCCATTTAAATAGTGACCTAGGAAATCCCAGAAATACATTACTATCTTGCTTAAAATAGATGGTTGACTGCGGCACGTGCATAATAGCAGAATAAGAATACAGGGGTACATTTAAAAAATTTTAAACATTTTTCGTTTATTTTGATTAAATTGAAATATTTTGACTTTTAAACTATTTAGTTTGGCAATTTTTATAGAACATGATTATTTTTAATTTCCTCTAAAAGCAGTTCCGAATTTATTTTGAAACACGTGCACGGAAATTTTAGTATAATATTATGGGACACACAGTTAGATACAATAGACTACAAGCCTACGTTAAATTATCTAGTTACTTTCTAATTTTTTTATTCATTATGTGGTCTACATGTATACAACTCGACAATAGAAAATTCTCGACATACTAGACGTGTTGCCTGTAAGAAATACCACTCAACCTTCGGTCTCGTGGTGAGTCCAGACAACATACTTCGCATAATCGAGAATTTTCATTGAACTAGTTGCACAATATATGAATGTACTGCTTTATCTCATTCATCGCCACTTGTTTGTGTAAACTGAAAATCGTTTTCTTTACTTAAAACACTCTTAGCAATATATATATCGATAAAATTTTATACACAACGGTAATATTAATCAACATCAACAGAACTTGCAACATTAGAAACTCAAAGCTGATATATTTTTAACTGCGCATATTCTGACAACTATTACATGCTCAAATCCGCTGACTGTTTTGATTAGTTCTAAACTGGTTTGCGATCGGTCCAAAACTAGTTGTAACTTCCGTCAAAAGTTCAGTTTGAAGTTTGTTGGAACGTTACTTTACTAGGTTCTGCGCATGCGTCGGACGGTTCAGAACTGTATTACTAGTTTGTTGGAATAAATGTGTTGTATAAAAATGCATACTATATGAACCAATTTAAATAAACGTACGCTTTTTTAAGGGATGCGTTAAATAGTAAATTAGCTAAGAGAGGTATTGGAATCATGCTAAAAATCGGATATTGAGATTTTAGTGGATAAACATGCTTTAAAGTCTATAATCCGATTATAAAATTTTTACGATGATGTCCGTGTGTGTACGTGTGTGTGTGTGTGTGTGTGTGTGTGTGTGTGTGTGTGTGTGTGTGTATGTATGTGTATGGGTGTGTATGGATGATGGAACCACGGTTTCTCAAATACTATAACACAAAAAATATTTAGTTGCAGTTTCCTCAATCTGTCATTCAATTTCAATTTTTCAATACAGTTCAAGATAAAAACGTCTACTCGGTTCATTTTTGTGCATTCTTTGTTCACAGAGAAAATGTATTTGCGAATATGAGTTCAAACATTTCTCTGTTCTTTTAAGCAAATATTTTCTTTTAGTTCTTTCTGTTTCTTTTTCAATCTCAGTTGAATTGTTTACATAGCGAAATTAAATTCAGTTATGTATAATTTCTGTCCATACTTACCCCTAATTAAATGTACTTATATCGCAAGCAGTTTAGTTTACTTGTAACAGTGTTTTTCTTTGTCGTAACGTTGAGATTAAACTCCAGAAACTTTTCTAATAAAATATCCTACCTAGCTTCTCTTTTAACGTGAATTTTTTCACAAACACGTAACTCTGCGATAATAATCAATATTTTTTGTAATATAATTTAAAGATAATATTTATTAATATAAACGTTCGGAGTATTGGTCCTGCATAAACATTACTTTTGTGCAATTTCAAAAGTGGAAATAGATTTCAAGTTGACCAAAATTCAAGGACAACCCTAGAATAAAAATGTTCCTCGGTCACTTCCCGATTTTCCCATTTTTTTAATATACCACAAATTTGGAGAATTGCTGACCTAATTCCTCTTTATTTTTTATTATTCATTACGACCCTAAATGACAGTACAATTTTTTTTTTATATTTCTTAAAATCTGTGGTTTTTGTTGTGACGTCCTACCTTCGGGGTCGGATTTGCTCGGACACCAATCCTGTATCTGCAGAAAGGGTAGTATGATGTGCGTAGGTCGTCGGTGGGTCTAAGGAAGGAACATGGTCAGCTAAATGTCTCAACTTAAATTGTGTTTATTTACACACTATATACATAAAATGAAATTTAGAATGAAAAAAGAAAAAACTGGAAATGTTATTTATACTAATGTACTCGTAGACTTGTCGTCGTAGAATCACCACTGGTCTGATGTGACGGTGCCTAATCTCACCGTCCGGTGACTTCAGAAAATGTCAAAAACGTGAACCAGTTGCAGGTAAATGTTAGACTGCGAAGTGTAACACTTCCTCGTAGTTTCAGAGCCTATAGGAGCTATAGGCCACTCTACTCGGACTAGGCTAGGTTAAGGGCTAAACGTAGCGATGAAGTGCCTTATTAAACTCAGAGATCAGATTTTGATTGTTGAATTTTGGCGATTCGGGTTTGAACGCGTGCGGGCTGGGAGATGGCAATTCGTCTTGTGTCAACTGCATAGACTGAATGATGTTGTGTATCAGTATAGATGTGACCTGACTCATTCAAAAAAACAATTTTTACTATTTACAAATATAATTTAATCTTATTGACTGTTGTCATCCACTTATATTTTGCTGAATATGGAGCAAAATTTAAGCTTCGAAACGAGCAATAAAAAATATATTAAATTTAAAATCAAAGAAATTTATGGATTATTTAAGGTCGAACTTATTTTATCCGATGAATTATTGAAAGTTTAAGTCGGTGCTTCTTCAAAGCACTTTTTTATTTTCTTTCAATATTCTCTTTTATCATTGTTCAATTTAAAGTCACATCATAGTTATAAATTGAACATCACTGAAAAGCAAAAATATTTTCTATTTTTACTTTTGATGCCCATTTAAAAATTATACCCCGTATTAGAAACGTACTTTTATAATAAAAGAGCTTTTATGGGTCGAGCTTTTATATGAAATTCTTACGAGGAGAGTGCTCTATAAAACCACTTTTATTGTAAATGTTCACTCGTAATACGGGCTTATGTTTTTGACATCAAAACTCGGAAATCAAAAATAATAATAAAAAAATCTGATGTGGCCAACACATGACCTCCCGCCAATTCCATGTTTAAAATAGCAGTGAGCTTTAAGTAAAGTGTCATTACCGGTTAATCGTTTGTAAATAAAATCTAATTTGTTGTCCAATAAATAGAAAAGTCTGTAATACGAAATTTTGGATTGTTTTTTTGTTTTTCCTCAAAAATTTGTTAGAGCTCCAAATTAAGTACTACATCCGATTTATCATATATGGTTAAAATCTAATATGTTGTTTCAAATTATATATGAGTTTTAAATACCAAATTTGAGAAGTTTTGGATCATATTTTAATTGGCTTTAAGGAAAAATCGTCACACACGTACATTCTTATAAAAATCAGCATCATCTTCTAGGTGCTCTAAAACGCAATCTTTGTAAATTCATCGCCGTACATAATCCATTTCGGAAATGTGTAGTTGTAAATTAATATTAATTTATAGTGCTGCAAAAATAGCAATTAGCAAATTTAAATCAGATCATCCTGTTCATCTAACATTTATGTATGATGGAAAATATATTATTTTTACAAAACTTAATAAAATATTTTACTATTATATTCTCATTAACACGGTTTCATTATTTTAATATAATTGCTGCCTGTCAGTGACATTTGTTTAAATATGTCAAACCTGTCATTAAAATTATGATTTTGTTTGACGCATAGGCTAGGTGATACATGGAAATAAATTATATTATATATATTCATATTTAAAGTTATTTAGAGTTATTTACTAAATGTTATTATCGTAGAATTGAAGATTAAACTATTATATTCCATTTTAATTAGTAAAAGTTGCTAAAAAATTATATTCAATGAATTTTTTACAAGAAAAACTGTTAAAAGTTTGTATAAATGATACTTCCGGTTATCCGATATACACTAAAAACTAATGAGCTCTTCCCATATTAGTATAGGATGGGTATACAAAATTTCAAATTTTTCTGATTGATAGTATTTGAGTAATCGTGTCCACATGATCCACACACACACACACACACACACACACACACACACACACACACACACACACACACACACACACACACACAGACACACACATACATACCTACAGACATCATTGTAAAAATGTTAAAATCGGATTCTGGGGACATCAAAACGTGCTTATTATATAAAATCTCTATATGTATTTTTAGCACGATCCCTATACCTCCCTTACCTAGGGTAGCGGGAGGTAAAAAAAACAATTATCGAGCTTCACCATTCGAAAGAACATAAAAATGTGAATAAAGGGTTTGAATTGCACTACTGTTATTACCTCTTACTTTATTGTTGCATTTATGCTATGAATAAATTATATATCGCTGGAAAGTATAAATCTTTTCATTGGTTTAAATCTTCTAATATGACGCCCACATAAATATTATAATTTCGACAATATGTAAAATAAATAATGCCATGTTTATGTTAAAACAAGTCCTTAATAATATAATTAAAAACAGAATTGCAGTGTTTCTACTTAGAAACTAAAATAAATTAAAACACTTGTCAGATTATAATTATATAAATAAATAAATATATCATCACGGCATATTACCCATTTCTGGGTGTGCCAGTATCTACAACACATGTAGACATCGGTAATGATGACGATATATTTTACCGTGTGGGCGCTTACCAGGCGTTACCTCACGGGCACTCATAGCTGGTGTGGAGAGTGCACCACAGGGGTCACTTTTGTGTAATTTAAAATTGGAAATATTTGGCGTCTGTCGGGATCAAACCCGGTTCCCCCAGGTTCGCGACCAGACACTCAGGCACGCGGCCACGGGACCCCATTATAATTATATTCATTACAAAATTATGATATACGCGTTCTATCCGCTCATTCTACTTCGTAACTTATAGGTAAATTCAACGGTTATCTATCATATTGACAAGAGTCATTATTATTTTATGTAAATAATTATACTTGTTTTCTAAAAATCTAATTTAGTTGTAGAAAAGATATTGTGTGCACATTGTGCCTGAGTGATTTTTTGACTTGGCTAAGTTTCTTACAATATTTAAATATAAAACTTCTGTCAAGTTCATTCGCAATGTTTCATTTTAAATGGGACAGGCAAGTACATTGCTGTCAATCAAATATCGAACCATGGATATAACAAATCCAATGTTTCACGTTAAAAAATAATCACGGTATAACATATTAAATTTGGCTGGCGTACTGTTCTTTCGCTTCAAGTCTTGCATGGTGTTTGTCGTGTATTATTTTCCTGTCCCACCTCAGAAACAGTTTTATCATTTTCCTGTTCGGTGTTTTTGGTCAGTATATTTTCCTGTATTTTCACTTCTTCATTTGTTTCACTTTGATTTTCATTTGAAAAGTGGTACTCTTTTCATGGGAAACCTATTTTCGTATATGTCTCTTAATATTATCTGTCTTCTTTTTAATATCTTGTTCATCTGCATTTCCCCCTTTGCAGTTTTTGTTTTCATTTTCTCTAATTTGGTCAATGTGCCTCCCGTGGGGTAATGTAAATCATCTTCCCTTTTTACTACATGTCCAAACATCTATTTGTCTTCATTTCTATTGTAAAATCTGATTATGACTGATTCTCCTTCCTCAAAGTTCCTAAATTTTACAGGCTCGCTAATACTATTGTTGTTTTTACTTGTGCTACTATGGGGTGTCCTATATGGTATTAAAAAGTTACGTATTCCGTGAATAAGGTCACCACATTTCTGTAGAGAAGTTCTTACAGATCTTTTAGACTATCGTAGTCTTCTCTCAGCTAATTCATTCGTTGATGCGTGGAACGGTGTTGATAATTTTTATGTGATTCCATTTTCAGGCAGAAGGTCTTGAATTCATTACTTAGGAAACTAATACCATTATCCTCTACTAAGATATGTGGTAATCCAAATATTGAAAAGAATGTAGTTAAATATATTATGGTAAAATCTGAAGTTATACTTTTAACTGAATATATTATCCATTATCTAAACGCATCTTCCACCTGGAAAGGTTTCGTCTAGTCGATAAGGATTCTTTCCAAAGGAACAGATGGATATATCCCCTTATAACCTGTTACTTTCTCGGGATTGTTTTGAATCTTCTGGCAGTCTTCACATTCTCTTACCACGCCCTCGACATTTTCATCTATTCTTGGCCACCAAGCATATGCCCTAGCTAGATTTTTGGTGCGAACTTCACCTTGAAGTCCTCTGAGCAGCTCTTTTAAAACATCTTATCTTAAATTTTCTGGAATGTAGACTCTAATTCACATAAATAAATAGTCGTTTATAAAAGAGAAATGATGTGCGGGTTTTTCCCTTGGTAAAGTTGTCTCTTCCATAAGCGCTAGCATAAGTTCGCGCATATATATTTCTTTCTTCAATTCAGTTCAGATATCATCAGCTGTAATGTATCAATCTGTTTGATTCTGAAGATATCCGCATTTGAGCATTGATTCAGATCTTCGCTCTTCATTGGTAAACCTGACATGCAATCAGCATTTCCATGTTCATCGGTTCTCCTGTATACGATGTCATAGTTAAAACGTTTATGGTCTGTGATTAGCCTAAATCTATAGCCATACAAATATGACAAGAATTTCTTAACTCCTCATAATAAACCCAATGTTTCTTAATCTATCTGACTAATTGCTTTCAGTTTTATATGATAACCTGCTCGAAAAGTAATTAGTCTTTCATTGCCATCTTCCATGAGATGAGACAGTACCCCTCCTATTCCTATTGGACTGATATCAGTCGATAAAATTATTATTTCTCTCTGGATCAAAATGTACGAGGAACGTATATGACGTAATGCATTTTCTCATTTTATTAAATGCTTTTCTGCATTTGTTAACATAATTGAATTTGGCACAATATTATTCGAATAAAGGATTCGCTATTGTGCTCAAAATTCTTCAGGCACTGAAGCAATATTAAACGGCAATCTGTTCTACTGATATAATTCTTTATTTGTTCTGAGAGTTAAAATATGACGATATTCTTCGTGAGTCTCGTTTGTAAAAGCTTGATTTTTGTCAATCTTCGAGTATATTTTAATCCATGGTGTATTGAATCGATAGTATTGGATGTTGATCCACTATGAGTTGGGCATTTACTGTTACCTTAAAGTTTTCGCACAAGCGTACAGTACCATCCCTTTTTACAGTGGAAAAGATAGAGAAAATGTTTGCCGAATTAAAAGGTATGATACAGAAAAACACCAACGATAACGAGGATATGAAAAACATATTTTCAAAACATATTGAAGAAAATAAAACTTTAAAGGAAGAATTGTTGAAGGAAGAAGAAGGATGGCAAAAAGAAAAGAGTGAGTTAATCAACATGATTGAAAAACTTGAACAGAGAATAGAGGTAAAAGAAAAGGAAAAGAGAAAGGATAATATCATAAAAGGATTTAAAACGAACCACGATAAGGAAAATGATGTTGAAAAGTTCTTCAAAAAATACCTACAGGTGGAAGCGGAAGTCCAAAAAGTAAATCAAATCAAGAACAAGAGTAACAGAGAAATTGTCGTAGTAAAAATGAAAGACTGGAAAGATAAAAAAGCGGTAATGAAATATAAAAGGAAATTAAAAGGAAAACACATATACCTAGATCATGATCTAGCTAGTAATGAACAAAGAATCCAAGCCGAAATTAGGAAGATGGCAAGAGAAGAAAGAATGACAGGGAAAAAAACTATAGTGGGATACAAAAAGATATGGATAGAAAATTAATTGTATTTATGGAATGACAGAGACAATAAAGCAATTAAAGAAGATCTCTCAAAAAACTATTAATGAAACAAATCCCCCAGCCCAAAACCAAGGAAAGAATATAGCAATGAAAAAGGATATGATTAGGATGAAAGGGTTAAGTAAGAAATAAGAAAGTTATTTAAACCAAAAAAGAGGGGCTCAAAAAGTAATAAAATGACAAAAACTTTAAAAATGGGAACGTGGAATGTAAAAGGGATAAAAGATAAAGAAAAAGAATTAATAGAAGAAATAGAAAAATTTAATTTAGAGTACGTAGGACTAACAGAAACCAAAAAACAAGGAAGGGGAGAGTATCAATTAGAAAGTGGATATTGGATGAATTGGTCAGGGGTAAATATGGAACAACACGCGCAGGCAGGAGTAGCAATCGGAGTAAAGATTGAAAGTACAAAACACGTTAGAAATATTAACTATTTCAATAAAAGGATGATTACTTCAGAAACAAAGATAGGTTTAGAAAACACAGCTCTAATAGTCGGATATGCTCCGAACGAAGGTGCAAAAAAGGAAGAAAAAGAAAGCTTTTATTTTGACTTACAAAAAGAACTAGATAGAATAGAATGTAAAATAGTAATAATGGGAAATTTAAATGGAAGAGTGGTTATGAATAATGTAGGAATGGAATGGTGCCTAGGTAACCACGGCTAGAAAGAAAGAAACAATAACGGGAAGAGAATAATTGAATTTTGCATAGAAAATGAATTAATAATAACAAATTCCCATTTGAAACACAAAGAAATTCATAAAATAACGAGGCAAATGAAAAGTAGGGGCGAAAAGTCAATCATTGATTATTTCATAGTAGATAAAGAAACGAGAAAGACGGTTAAAGATGTGAAAGTAAGAAGAGGACCGGAGATAGGAAGTGACACTACCTGCTACAGATGGTTTTAAAATTAAAAAGAGTCAGCACCCACGTAAAGAGAGACATAATATTAAATAAAAAGGTTAGATGCTATAAATTAAGAATGACAGAAAACAAGGAAAAATATCAAATAATACTTAAGAATAAAATACAGAATATGACGGAGTACCCCCGAATAGAAGACGAATGGATAACATTGAAAAATAATATAATAGAAACTGCAAATTAATATGTGGTGTCAGTATAATAAACAACAGAAAAGAAAAGAGGACAACGTGGTGGTCAGACAGAGTTAAAAAAGTAGTGCAAGAGAAAAAGAAAAAGTGGAAAACTTATATAGGAAGTAGAAGAATCGAGGACTATGAACAATACACAAGAGAGAGAATAAAAGTGAAAAACGTTATAAAATAAGAAATAGAGAGGAGTTGGAAGGAATTTGGAGAAAAAATTAAGGAAAACTATAAAGAAAATCAAAAAATGTTTTATGGGGCAATTAGAAATATGAGAAAGAAAACAGAGACGCCTTTAAGCAATATAAAGGACAGAAATTGCGATATTATGCAAAACGAAAATGAAATTATGGAAAGGTGGAGAGAGTACTTTGAAGAGCTGCTAGAAGATAACGGTGAGCAGATAGGGGTTGAAGGAAAAAACGAAGTAGTAGAAGAGGGGGAACGAGAAAACAGAATTACAGAAATTAGTATAGAAGAACTAGAAAGAGCAATAAATAAATTAAAGTTAGGAAAAGCGCCTGGAACCGATATGATCACAATGGACATGATAAGGGCAGCTCCTGAAGAAGCAAAAACAAGAATACTAAGACTAATGAACAGAATATTAGTAAATGGAGAAGCCCCGGAGGACTGGAAGGTAGGCATTATTACCCCTATATTCAAGAAAGGAGACGCGAGAGATTGAAATAATTACAGAGGAATTGCCCTGCTAAGCACTGTAGCTAAGATCTTCGCAAGAATAATTGAAACTAGATTAAGAGAGAGGTTGGAGATCACCTTAGAAGAAAACCAATATGGGTTCAGACCAAATCGGGGGGCTTTAGACGCAATATTTATGTTACGTCAGATAAGCGAAAAGGTTTTTAAAGAAGACAAATAAGTACATTTATGCTTTGTGGACCTGGAAAAAGCATACGACAGTATAAAGAGAGAAAATGTATGGAATGTCTTCAGAGAAAGAGGAATTGAGGAATACGTAATTGCGGGGATTAAAAGCCTGTATAATGGCAACAAAAACTACGTAAAACAAATAATTGCTTCTAGAAATTTTGAAATGAAAGTCGGGTTAAGACAAGGATGTATTCTGAGACCACTATTTTTTACGCTGGTACTCGACACTGCCATTAAAAATGCAAAAAGAGAAATAATACCGTATCAAATAGGACAGTGGAAAATGGAACAAATAAGCTTTTCAGAAATATGCTATGCAGATGACAAAGTTCTAATAGCGAAAGATGAAGAACAATTACAAAGAGATTTAAACATCTATTACTACTGGTTAAACAAAATCAATATGAAAATAGGTGTCAAGATAACAAAAACGGTGGTCTTCAGTGCGAAATCAGTAAAACATCGAATACAATTAGAAGGAAAGGACCTACTGCAGGTTGAAGAATTTAAATATCTCGGCTCAATGTTTACATCGGATGTAAGATTGATCGTGAAAGAAGGGTGCGAGTGGGAGCCACGGGAAGATTTTTCAATAGCATAAAGACTTCATTCTTAAAAAGAAAAGAAATTCCAACTGTAGCTAAAGTACAGATATTTAAGAAAGTAACCGTCCCGATATTAACATACGGAGCGGAAGCCTGGACTACAACAGAAACAAACAGAAGTAAAATTATAAATACAGAAATGAATTTTTTAAGAAAAATCAAGGGCAAAACAAAGTTAGATGAATACAGGGAAGAATTGTGCACAAAACCAGTGAAACAAATTGTAGAATAAAGTCAACTAAGATGGTTCGGGCATATTCAAACAATGACTGACAGTAGAGAAACTAGAAAGGTGTATGAATCCAGGTCAGGCAGAAGAAGAATAATATGGGAAGAAGAAGTCAAGAAAGCAGCGGAGAGAAAAGAAATCCCCTGGCAGGACATAAGAAGCAGGACTCAAGAAAGAAAGATTTGGAAAGAACTGTGGCGGAGATCTCCGATGCTAGAGGTCCACAAGTACAAATAACCCAAACTCAACAAAGCCCGACACCTTAATCGGTAAAAGGACTCAACGATTAAGTAAGTAAGTAACAATTTATATATTTAAATTTACTTTTTGTATACTACTCTGATGCAATAATAAATACACTACATACTCACTATACATTTGAGGTTATTACAAGACCACAAAACTTAGTAATGATAAAGAACAAAATAATAAATTATCTTATACATATATCATATGAACACACAATAAACACCGGAGCAAAATAATGACTAATGTAAAATAAGCAAACATGTAAGATTAAATACATAAGAAACACCTGTACTTGATCTGTTTTTCTTTACACTTCCACATCCATACTTCGTTTCGCAAGTCACGTATGCATAGTAATATGCGACAGACATCAGAGTCAAAGTCACACAATCAAAGTTAAAAGTCAAATTTAAATTGTAGAATTATTTTTGATAAAGAATATATTTTCCTTAATAATTACTATTTCCATAAATTTATTTGGCACTATCTTTTTTAATTAACAAAAATATCTTTGTGTATACATTCTTAATATTAACTAACAACTTTATTCGAAAGTACGAGATAGTGTCTATTTTATAAACAATTAATGTTAGAATTTGTAGAACATATTATACTCAGCCTACAATGTAATAACAATATTCATAAAATATCAGAAAATCGATGTTCAAACATGTAATAAGAAGTGAATATCTAAACAATATAAACAAGACAATATACCAGCAATGTCCACAAGGAAATATTTATAGTACATACATATTATACACATGAGGGCAAAGTCGGTAGATACATATCTCATTCTAATATATCATTTATATCCGTCGCATATCTTGGATAATAAATTTATATACGTACCGCATCGGAAGCTATCTTGGAATCTTCTGTATATTACTAACTGTATCTATAAAATAATTCCTAATTTAGATATGATTTGCCGGTAGATGGATCTAGATAGAAGAATAATTTCTTATTTCAGGCATGTCAAAATATTTTTTAAATTTGATATTTTTGGGTTTGGTGTAGGGATTAAGATTAGAATAGAAAACTTTAATTCCACTCATTATAAAAAGGTGTTGGGTACTGTGACCTTCTGTCGTAGTTTGTACGGGATAGTCCCGGATTGCACATTGTCGCGGCAGGGTGTTGTAATGTCCCGGTTTCTTCTAAATTACAACTTTCCTTTTTTTATTCTACACCATGTATCACAAATGAAATATATTTTCAAACCTTTGGTGTAAAATTAAAATATGCAATATTTAAATTATATTCGGAAAATAATATTTGTAATTTAAAGTAACAAAATTTAAAAATGACAAAATTACTTCTGAAGATAAATAGAAAAAATATATTTGTACATTTTCAAAACAATCAAACTCCTCTAAAAAAATTCTTTCACTTATTCAGGTTACTTTATGTTTGCTGGGGACGTCCATATCAATAGATTATTTACACACATGTTAAAATATTGTAGTCTTCGGAGAAAAGTCGAACGAACGTTACCACCACCGCTAAATTATTAATAATTAAGAAAAATCATGTTGAAACTTGTATAGAATTATAATACAATGCGTGTGGGTGAGTGAGTGTGTGTGCGCCAGTGCGTGTGAGTGGCGTCCGCTCGCGCGCGCGCGTTTTTATGTGTGTGTGTGTGTGTGTGCTGGAGGGACGATTTCTCAAAAACTATAAGACACGACCAGTTTATCTTCGTACTCCTCAATCTCACATTAATGAGAAGAGATGAAAAGGTTTTGGTAACAAATGGACAATCGGAAGTAATAGTATCTTAAAAAAAACTTCTAAATATTATTTTTTGAAAATTTGTGTCATTACAAATATTGAATAATATAAAAGTCTACATCTCATACAATTAAAATTTTATTAAATCTTTTACAGCCCGAGTCACAAAAGAGTTTAAGCTAATCCTCATTTTTGGATTAGTGAATTCTGTCCTATTCCGGTATTTAAAATTTAATTTTCATGATAATATCAATAAAGGTAGATACTAGGAATAGGTTAGACTACATTTTAAGATCAAAAATATAGTAGAATTCACTAATCCAAAAATAAGAATTAGCTTAAACTTTTTTGTGAATCGGGCTGTTCCAGATTAAGAGATAAAGACACCAAAATATGTAGAATGAAGGCTCATTCATAGCTACGAAAATAAGAAATATTAATAAAATTATAAATTAGGCTTTGTTGTAGGTGTTCACAGCTGCGAAAATCAAATTTAAATTAACGTCAGTCATTTACTATAATTCATTATTAACAAGCAGTAATAATAATTTCATATCTTTTAACGCACTGTACGCAATCATATATGCGAACATTTTTCTTAAAACAGATTTTTTAAATTATATTTTAATTTAAATCCTTTTACCAAAAGGTCAATTGACAGCTCAAATGTAAAATATTTGTCATTTGAAAATCCTTGTGTTCATGTCTAATGTTGAATTTTATTTTCGAGAGCTGTGAACACTTTCATAAGAATCTATCATTTATTTTTAAATATCAAAATACAAGGTTTTTAGTTTCACAAATATTTTTTATTATTCAACAACTAGTTTCGCTAAAACATTATCAATATCATATCTTATAAAATCTTGAAAAATGTATAAGTATACAAAAATTACAAATATAAATGAGATATGATGTCAATAAATGTTTTCTTAACTTGATTTTTTTGTGTAAAGATATCTATTATTTATATTGTAATTTTTATCTCTATGAATAATTTGATTTTTGATTTCGTAGCTGTGAATAAGGCTTAACAATAAATCGCACAGTCCAAACAACACCAAGGAAACCAGTTGACAAATTCAGATGTTTGAACCATAGTTTGTAAATGACGGATAAATGTCAGTGCCAAAAATCAACAGTTTTATTGACATTTTGTAAGCTTTATATGAAAAGTTAATACAGTAATAGCATTACCTATGAAATCATTCATGAATTTTTTATATAAATAAAATTGTAAAATATGTGTTGGTGTCAAATATTTTATTATAAGATCTGTAACATGGCACAGTCGGTAAAAGCAGTATTTTAAAATAAATTAATACATAAAAAATCAACGTAAAAGTAAAAACGTTGGTAATACGACAAGAAAGAAAACACTAGATAGAAAAAGTATATATAGGGTGTAAATTTTAAAACGGGTCATAAAGCTATAACATAGGGGAACCGTTTTTTAGACGCCAAAAGTTTCAATATTAATTTATTGAAAAAAGTAGTGCATATTACAAAGAAATAAAATACGATTTTTTTTGATACCAAACACCTTATATTTCTGTTTCATATAAAGCCAGAAAATATATTTAAAAACTTGCACAATTAAGAAAAAATATCATTAGTCGTGAAACTGACAGAAACAAAAAAAAATTGTTGACTTAAGTCGCTCATTAATAAACGTTTTTTGCACATTATTTGTTAAATTATTATTATTTTCGTTTTAAGGAGAAATCATTGATAATTTGTCTCATGAAGAAATTAAATGGTTTTAATTGTTCCTTTGTAGTTTGCAGTTTTTCTCGTTTCTTATAACATGTAGATCATCTTTAATTTGTAAATACCTATTACAATAAATAACAATTGTTTCTTAAATAAATATCCTAGTGTTTTCTTTATTTTGTGTTAGTTCATAAATTAATAACTTTAATCTTTGATTGTCCCCTATCATGTTAGTAAAAATGACAATGTTTTGTTACTGTCAGTTTCATGACTAATGATATTTTTTCTTAATTGTTCAAATTTTTATATTTATTTTATGGCTTTATATGAAACAGAAATGTAATGTGTTTGGTATTAAACAAATTTGTAATTCTTTCTTTGTAATAGGCACCAATTATTCTTTTAATAAATTAATATAGAAACTTTTGTCGTCTAAATAACTGTTTTTCTGAATTAGTAACACTATTCTGGACTTCCATTGTCTTTATTTCAATAAAGTAATAACACAACGTTTAGATTGTTGAAGTATCTACAATCGTCTTCAGGTGAATACTATCAAACTTAGAGACTACTAGAGCTTATATACTAAAGTAATAATAAGTGATCTAATGAAGCGTACCAAGTTTGCAAATGGAAGCACTAGTGTAGTTTAAGGTGATTCAGACGTCCAATCAGCGGCTTCCACACGTTGCTTATTTCTACACTTGGTTGGCTGAAGACTTCTTTATTGTTGTTGATGACTGCTGCTTCCTTGAATTTTCTCTTGTACCAGTGTTCTTCTCTGGAGATTATTTTTGCTTCAGACCACTCTATCCTATGTTATTTTTTTTTCAGGAATGTTGTGCGACGCCGGATTTTGTTGTTTCTCCTCTCTGCGTATGAATTTTATGTTCTTTAAGTCTGATTTCTAAAGGTCTTCTCGTTTCCCCCACGTATGACTCACCACATTCACACGGGACTTTTTAGATACAATTTTTGGAATCTCGACTGGTCTGCGGTCGCGTACGGGAGATCATACGTGTGATTGTAGTTCTTGATCTGAATACTGTGTTGATGTTGTAACTTCTTCCTATGCGTTTTATCATCTCGGATAAGTCTCTGATGTATGGGATGCTGAGTAGTACTTATTTTATTTCCTCGAACCTTTGTGTGGCGTCTTGGAGTAGTGTAGTTTTCTTCCATCGGTGATAGTTGATTTGAGAACGGATTAGTGCGAAGCTGGCTTGTTCAAGTATCTTGTAGGCTCTCATTCCTGGTATCGGAGACTTCACTCGGAATCCGTCCGGGATGATGTTGTCACTGGCCCTTCGTAGAAACTTTATGTGCGTCTCTTCCTTCGTGATCTTGATCATCGTCTTCTCGTAGTCTCGAAATTTGTTACTGATTCCGGGTCTATACCGGTTTTCATCTCTATCACCCGTCATCGCCAACATCTACATGAACTGGTTTGAATCTCAAACAATAGAGAAGGCAAAATTTAAGCCGAAGGTATGGCTCGGATATGTGGACGATACCTTCATAGTTTGGAACCACAGTGATCGACAACTAGAACACTTCCTGCATCACCTGAACACCATCAAACCAACCATCAAATTCACAATAGAAAAAGAAAAGGTACACTCATTACCTTTCTTGGATGTCCCCGTGAAGAATAATAACGGGAGGATTGAGACAGCAGTTTACAGAAAACCAACACATACCGGCCAATATCTGAACCATGCATCTAACCACTCTATAACAACGAAGAAAGGAGTAGCAAAATCTCTAATCGACAGAGCTCACAGTTTATGCAACACAGAGAAAGGACTGCAAGAAGAAATCAAGCACATCAACAGGGACCTGAAACAAAATGGCTACCCAAGAAATGTGATAGAGGAGCTTCTTCACAAACATCAATCCAACAGGGTGCAACCAAAAGGAAAAGAAGAAAAACCGGAAGTACTACTCAGCATCCCATACATCAGAGGCTTATCCGAGACGATAAAACGCATATGAAGAAGTTACAACATCAACACAGTATTCAGATCAAGAACTACAATCAGAAGTATGATCTCCCATACGAGACCGCAGACCAGTCGAGATTCCAAAAATTGTATCTACCAAGTCCTGTGTGAATGTGGTGAGTCATACGTGGGGGACACGAGAAGACCTTTGGAAATCAGACTTAAAGAACATAAAATTCATACGCAGAGAGGAGAAACAACAAAATCCGGCTTCGCACAACATTCCTGAAAAAAAAAAATAACATAGGATGGAGTGGTCTGAAGCAAAAATAATCTCCAGAGAAGAACACTGGTACAAGAGAAAATTCAAGGAAATAGCAGTCATCAACAACAATAAAGAAGTCTTCAGCCAACCAAGTGTAGAAATAAGCAACGTGTGGAAGCCGCTGATTGGACGTCTGAATCACCTTAAACTACACTAGTGCTTCCATTTGTAAACTTGGTACGCTTCATTAGATCACTTATTATGTCTTTAGTATATAAGCTCTAGTAATCTCTAAGTTGTGTTATTACTTTATTGAAATAAAGACAATGGAAGTCTAGAATAGTGTTATTAATTCAAACGAAACATTGTCTCCTTCATTCAAACAAACTCTTTTTCTATGTTATAGCCCTATGACCCGTTTTAAAATTTACACCCTATATATATATGTACAGAGAGAGAGAGAGAGACAAAAGGAAAAAATGGAAGGATTGAAGCCACCAAGAAATTTCAGGGTAAATATAACAAATCCAACAGAAGAATGGAAGCTGTGACGGCAAAGCTTTGAAAACTACATGATCGCCTCGGGTGGTGATACCAAAGAAGACAAAATAAAAAATGCAATTTTATTGGATGTAGCTGTTGAAGAAACAATGCGCATTTTTGACACATTGAAAATCTCAGCAGCAAAAAAAAATCACAAGTAATCACATATGTTGAAACATATAAATTTAACTGTGGTACACAAGGACCAACGGAAACATTTAACAGTTTTGTAACTGTTTGAGAAGAATCAGCTCTCTTTGTGATTTTGAAAATGCACGTGATAGACTAATAAAAGATAAAATAGTGAAAGGAGTTCGCGACTAAAACCTGAAGAGAAAATTGATTGCTGAACCTAATTTAAGTTTAGCTCGGGTAATTGCACGAGATGATGGATTCACAACACACTACAACAGTTAAAGTTAACCAGAGAACGAGAAAAGGTGGAGGTGTCAGCCAGAAAAAGGAACATTCTACAGAGTCAAAACATCTCAACGTGAGATTTAGAACGCCAACAACATCACCGGAGAGAAATGAAGTCCACGGATTGAATAGGATGTGGAAGTAAACACGAACTATACAAATGTCGACCATATGGCAAGATCTTTCGCAATTGTAAAAAAATAGTCATTTCTCTAAAATGCGTAAATTTGAGAAACGTCAGGAATTAATGTCATCCAAAGTTAATACCGATGAATGTTTCTTGGATATTATTAATGTTCAATAAACAGTAAACAGTATCAGTTATAATAAAGATGTTTGGTATGAAACTGTAAAATTTTGTAACTTTAATACAAATATAAAATGTAAATTAGTCACAGGAGCCCAAGTAAATGTTATGCCCATATCAAACAAAACAAATTAATATCAAGAAGAAAATAATTCCAAGTTTAGTCACACTTAAAACTTTTGCTAATACAGTAATTCCAGTTCTTGGTAATAGTCAGTAATTACATTAGAGACCTTGAATTTCAAGTTGTAAATGTTCGAGAACCATGTTCAGTTCTCTGGTTAAAGGGTATTCAATTGTTGCATTTAATTCAAAGATATATCAACACATTTACACAGGATAGTATTTTTACAAAATATCCAGATTTATTTAAAGGTATCGGAGACATTAAAACAAAAAGTTGTAAAATAACTCTTAAAGATAATGCAATTCTAAAAGCAGCACCTTATAGAAAAATATCCTTTAAATTAGTAAATAAAATTACATACATAAAAACACGTGTATCCCACCTTGTGGGTTAGCAAAAACCCAAAAACAATAGTAACAACAATAAGAAAATGGATAAGAATAAGAGTAAGAGCTCAGCTGACTCACTTCACTCTTTAATAACATTATTTTTTCGCCTTGTCCACAATCATCACATTCATACATAAGAACATATTAAAATGACCGATTTTCGGTAGCGAATAACCGCCGGACCACAATAATAGTGACGGAAAAATCATCCTTCGCCACACATTCCTATCTAAACATACGTCTTTCACCTCGTTCATATAACAGTTCAGCTGAATCACTCCATAAGAATATTCTTACCAACTATACATCCTCACACCACAATAATCACGAAATAATCATCCTTCGCCCCATATTCCTATCAAAGCACACTTTTTTCGCCTCGTCCACATTTATAATCGTATTAATACATGCTCTTCTTCACTGTTCACTCAGAAACTTACGATCCTTTAGAACACTACCGATCACATCCATCCACTTACACACTGGACGGCCACGCAATCGAACACTCTCAACTTAACCTTAACCTGTTTACAGAAGAATTTGCCGCAGAGTTGGTTCTGAAGAAAGAGATATCAAACAGAATATTAGATCTGGTAACATAACCTGGCACTTGAAAATATAACTGGGAAATAAGGAATGGCGAATCAAGTGAATTATTCAACAATTTATGTAGCAAACACATATCTGAAACCATTCGTCGTTTCCCAAACTAATTAAATTGACCGTTGTACTAAAATATTTTATTTATTTATTTTTATTTACAACCTCCCAACACGATACCATGAATCCCAATAACAGGGGGGGTTGGATTTATTTCTCTCATGATCCCGTCTTGTATACCTATTTCCACGGGAGTCACTCTTCTTTTATGCTTTCTCGTCCATGCCCAACATTCACTTCCATACCTCAAAGAAAGCACTAGCACTCCATTATATACACTTAACCGAGCCTCTCTAGATACGTTTACGTTACGAGCAAACGTACCCAGAGCACCCATTACCTTACATCCTGCACTGACCCTCCTATCAATTTTTTGGTCAATTCGTCTATCCCTCGACATCATGCTACCCAAATATAAAAATTCATTCACCTGCTACAGTTTTACTCCATCCACCAACACATTGCACTCATTCACCGATTCACTCATTTCAAATACTAACACCTTGGATTTATCAACATTCAACACTTAATTCATCACCATCTATTACTCTCCATTCGCACTCCTCACAGATATGACAACTCGACCACTTCCACTCCGCATTCTCTTCACACTCAACCGAAACAATCGTTTACTTGTACTAAAATAATTTGTCAACCTTTCACTTAACAAATCATCAAACCGTTTTTTACTTTCTCACCACTTTTCTTCAGCCATTTATTCTTCCTTCTATACTCTAACAAACATTCTTCACGGAAACTCCCAGGCGAATCCTTAACATTTAAAAACTTTAAATACGCCCTCTTTTTCTCAGCAATCTCTTCTTTCTCCTGATCGTTCCACCACGCATTTTTCTAACAACCGAACCCAGATATGCCCAGCAAGAAAAGTTAGTTTAAAATTGTTTTTTATATTATTTATTCGCATCATTGGGTTATTAGGAAAACAAAAAAAAAAAATATAAAAAATATATCTCCCACACCTTTTCAAAAAACTGCTGTTCTTTTAAAAGGACAGTGGGCAAATATCTGATAAAATATTTTTTTTACAAAGGCGTTTTTTATGAAAGAAAACCATTTTTACAAAACAAATAAATATTATACATAAGCATAGTTCATTGGTTTGTATAATATGCAATAAAACACTTAACATGTAGGGCGACACCACACTTCAAACATTTAGTAGACACTTTTTATGGCACACTCTGCACCTTGTTTGCTTGTTTTGTTCCGTTATGAAGTGGTCCACACGATGAAATCTAGATTCACTATTTTCTAATTGGGACGGTCTATTGAATCTTTTATTAAGTCTGCTTGCTGCTCTGTTACATCGATTAATCTCAATAACAGAAAGGGCTACATACATTTCATCGATGTCGGCTAGATGATCCATCTTTCCACCCTCACGTCTATGTAGTTACCATGCATTCTGTTCGACAGCATCAAGTAAATGCAATATAAGAGGGATATACTATATTCTTCCTCTTATTCCCGTTCTGTGCAAAGCAATATTTTTATTATAACTTTGTATGTTATGGGATTTCATTACAGAGATTCGTTTTTTAAGTTTTTGAGAGTACCTTGTTACTTGAGTAAGTGGTTCTACTCAAAAATAATAAAAAAAATAGAAGCCATGTGTACGAAGTTGTTGTCAGACCATTTAGTAATTTGTATCGCTTTATCACTTGTAACTTTAGTATCATATAATCCACGGTTATTCCTCATTTGTTCATCAGAAGCTATCGGACAGTTGTTTATCCAATTTTTACCTCCCGCTTTACAAACACATATCGAGATTTTAGTAAATGAGCACGTTTTAAGGTCCCTAGAATTCAATTTTAACATTTTCACGAGGATGTTTGTATGCGTGTATGTGTGTGTGTGTATGTATGTGTGTGTGTATGTATGTGTGTGTGTATGTATGTGTGTATGTGTACGAATTTTGTTTGCATTCTAACTCAAATACTATCATTCAGAAAATTCTGAAACCTTGTATTTCTATAATATTCTAATAGGAATAGAAGCCATTAGATTTTGGTGTAAATCGGATAAACGGAAATGATACTTTACTTGAAGCTCATAATGGTTTTTCTTCAAAAAATACCATTAAATGCCATTTTTTCGCAGTTAATGTCGTTGGAAAATTATAGATTATTGAATTTTGTACAGGTATACATTAATACTTTTTCTATATATTTTACAGATAAATTTAAAAATCATTTTTCTTTTTTTAATCCCGAAGCCTAAGATAAACACAATTCCTTTGTTACACAGTTTATTTTTCAAATGAATGTAACTGACAGGTAAACGTCATTGTCAAAAAACTCACTTCAAATTAATAATAGTGACATATTAAATAATAAAAAAAAATCGTAAATAAAGCAATAGTTATTTGCAATGGAACATAATATAGTTTGAAGCATTACTAAATATGTAGGTATGTATTTAAATTAATAAAAATTAAATAGCGGGAGGTTTTGTGTTGGCCACATCAGATTTTTTCCTATAGTACCAGTAGCCTTTATTTTTCTTTTAGTTAGCTCTTCAATGAAAAGTAAACTCGTAAAAAAAATTAATAAAAAAATATAGAATATTGTTCTTATTATTATAAGTTGAGGGTGTTCGATTGCGTGGCCGTCCAGTGTGTAAGTGGATGGATGTGATTGGTAGTGTTTTGAAGGAGCGTAAGTTTCCGAGTGGAAAGAGAAGAAGAGCATGTATGAATACGATTATGAATGTGGCTGAGGCGAAAGAAGTTCGCCAGGATAGGAATGTGTGGCGTAGGATGATTGTTTCGTAATTATTGTGGTGTAAAGATGAATGGTTAGTAAGAATGTTTTGTGAGAATGGAGAGACAGCTGAACTTTTATGTGGACGAGAAGAATGAAGTATGTTTGTACAGGAGTGTGTAGCGAAAGATGATTTTTGTGTAACTATTATTGTGGTCCGGATGCGGTTATTCGCTACCTAAAATCGGTCACTTTAATATGTTATTATGTATGAATACGTTTATGAATGTATCTGTGGTGAAAGAAGTATGCATGGATAGGAATGTGTTGCGAAGGATGATTGTTTCGTAATTATTGTGGTGTAAAGAGAATGGTTAGTAAGAATGTTTTGTGAGAATGGAAAGACAGCTGAACTTTTATGTGGACGAGAAGAATGAAGTATGTATGTACAGGAATGTGTAGCGAAAGATGGTTGTTGCGTAACTATTATTGTGGTCCAGATGCGGTTATTCGCTACCGAAAATCGGTCACAATAATATGTTCTTGAATGAATGTTATGATGATTTTGGGCAAGGCGGAAGAAGAATGTTTTTAAAGAGTTAAGTGATTCTGTGGAGCTCTTGCTTTCATCCCTTTTCTTATTATTTTCGGGTTTTTGCTAACCCACTAAATGGGAAACGCGTGATTTTATGTATGTATGTATAGAATATTGTAGCCGTATCTCAAAGGTTTTCCTCTAATAAATTGCTTACAGCCATGGCGCCCAAAATATGGCAACATGGCTTCATCAACACAGTGATTTTCTTCGAGTGGAGCAAATTTCAGGAAATGTTTGTTCATTTTTTGAAAAAAAATTCTTACTTTCGCAAATCTGTCTTCTTTTTTCAAATTATTATTATCACAGCAATGGATATTGGACAAAATGTGCTCGAATTTATTTCTGGACATAGCATCAGAAATTGCATCATTGTGACTATCTTTTGAATATTTCCAACACATTCTTCGTGTTGGTAACGTATTATAACTTCTGAGAAGTAATATACCAAAAAATGATGTCATTTCTTCCACTGCTATGTCAGATTTTCGATTTTTATTTGCAGCATACTGATTACTGTACATCACGAACATGTTAATTATATCAAAATCGAAGAAATATTCAAACAGTTCCAAGGGTTACTTGTTATTTACAACCGTACTAATCTGTGGCCAGAAGGAATTGAGCTCAGCATTTTCCAAATTACCTTCCATACAAACCTGTTTACTAAGTCAGAAAATTTGTTAACCTGAAATATTAAGACTATTTAAATTATGATACGTTAGAGCCATATATTTGGAACATATTTACAAAAACTTAGTGCATTATTTGGAAAAACCTTTAAAATACTTATCTAATAAGTTTCAAGTCGTGATGATACGTCATTTAAACTTTATTTCTGCTTGCAAATTTCTTTTATCGTAGAGCGAAATAGATCCAAATTGTATTGAAAGCATATGTTGTATATGCTATTTCAAAGTGTATATAGTGCCATCTCTTGCGCATTGCTTTAACAAATTGTTTAGTACACATTTGTAAATTGTCCTATAAAAAGGACAGTGGGCATAACTGGGCTAATCTCCTTTCACCACAAACTTCTTTCGCACATTTAAGGAGGGAATCCTTAAATTTCTTCCAAACTTCATTTATATTACAATCATAATTAGGCTCACATTCAGGCATGGATTCATTCAACCTTTCAACAAAATGTATCCTAACATCTTCATTTAAAAGAGCACAGGATTTCACACGAAACATTTGCCAGAACCTTTCACCTTCATTCGCCAAAATTTATTTAACCGCATTGGCGACACAACCAAATAATGATCATTCGTACCCAATTCAGCGCCGCTTCTCACACGCGTATCTACAATCATATTCCTCAAATGCTCATAATAGATTACATAGTCAATTACACAACGTTTACACTGAACCACATTCTCCCAGGTATGTGAGCTAACTTATGCTTAAAAATGGTATTCGAAATTAAGAGATTTCTTTCCAAACAAAATGAAACGTCCCAACACATTCTCTGATTCACTTCGTTAACACCCACCCATCCATTCAAATCGCCACATACTAATCACCCTCTCATCCGGATCACACAAATCAATTACATTATTTATCGAAATCCAAAACTGATCTTTTTCAAGGTAATTTTCAGATTTTGTCGGACCGTAAGCGGACACAACGAAGACTCCTGTATAGCCCACATTGAATCTCTCCCACGACATTCTCGAAGAAATACAGCCATAGCTTCGTACAAACGGCTTCATTCTTTCACTCACAAATATACCTACACCATGCTTTGCATGCTCATTCTCTTGAACTCTCGACCACAAACGAAAAATGCCATCCACTTTTTCTTCACAACAACCTTTCCTCATTGTCTCCGTTACACACAAAACATCTACACTGTACATTCGCATTGCATTTATCAACTCATTCTCTTTACCATTCACACTTCCGACATTCCATGTCCTGAACATACACTCATCATACATTCTCCATTTATTCTCCATTTTACCATTATAAAAAAGATAGAAAAGGCAAAATAGACCGAAAAACGGGTTTTTTCAGTAAGAGAAGTCAAAGCAGTTTACTAGACTTGTCTTTGACTGAAGTAAAGTTCACGAAAAGAACTTAAGTCAGCCTTTAAATTTTACATTACATTCGTTTCCTATAAAATTTGGAAATGTGTACTTATTTTATTTATATATTTATTTCTTTATCCTTATTAAAATTACTATAAAATGAATTTATGTATGTATATATTTATTTAATGTGACAGCTGTCAATCTGTCAAAAATATAATAAATCACAATCTAGTTATGTTAAAACCGTAACTAATGAACAAAATCAAATTTTTGAAAATTCAAATATACAGGTGTCTCTTAAATAGGGGGACATGGCTTAACCACAGATTCCTGAGGCTAAAATAAGTCGATTTAACTAAACTTGCTTCTACCGGAAAGTGTACCATTTAGCCAGAATATAGCTTCAAAGTTCTTCGAAGAAAAATTAATCTTGCTTGTAATAACAGAACGTTTTATACGATTTGGATTCTTTGTTTGTTTGACGTTTAATAATTTCACCCGTAAAGTTCTCTGTGTTTAATAATTATTAACAAATTTACAAATGAATAAAAGTTTGATATGGTCTTGCTATATGGAAAGTTATATCTAGACACCAGTTACGTAGAACGGTCGTCTCTCTCCAAAAGAGGTGAAGGAAATAATCAAATAATAACTTTCAATTTGAATATGTTCTTTAATTATTTTGGTATTACTGTAAAATACGTTAATAAAATAATAATTTTATAAAAGACAATTGTTTCCATAGTTTACTTCAATAAATAAGCTAATAAAAGATAATTTTTATCTTTAAACGTAAATATCTCGTTTATTGTAAAAAATTGTACATAAACAACATTACCTTACTGGAAAGAGAAAAAATACTCTTTCCAATAAGATAATAAAAAATATTTGGTTCCATTTAAAAAATATAGATGTCCCAAATTTTGAGAACCGCTGACAATTTTTATTTTGTCTACATGACCAATTTTTTAATATAAAATGGCACAATTTTGCTCTTTTAACTAACCTCGTATCTCTTTAAATAAAAAAGTTACCAATAGTGAGCAAGTTTATTGAGACACCCCGCGTACATATATATATATATATATATATATATATATATATATATATATTAATAAAAATTGAACGTAATATCAAATGTATGTGAAAGATAATACTTTTCTGATATACTTTGCACTTACTGATGTCGAAAAGACCAAAATAATCAATTAAAAAGGCTCCGGTAATAAAAAAAACGGGCCGATGAAACCAGAAGCTGACAGAAACCAGACTCAGACTTGATTGTGTCACAACAAAAATGAAAATGAAATTAGGAATAAAATTAATAGAATGGAACAAATGAAAATAATTCAAAAAGCTATAGAACCGTCAGATTGGGTAAATCCAATAGTAGTAGTACACAAACCAAATAAAAAAGAGAGAAAGTGCTTAGATCCATTACATTTAAATCTTATTGTTTTATTAATTAAACATTTAACATTTTAGGTAAAATGCATACGAGCCCTAATACATATTAGTTAGCCTAGTACCTAGAATTTTATTTTATTTAGCGCATATATAATACAAATTTATTATTATTATTTTTTTAATATTATAGATATTTTGTGGTTCTTGTGCTACAGCAAGGTATATTTTCTGAAATATTTTGTTATTTTAATGTGAAACGAAATAATCCATAGCTTTACTAACAATACAAGAAAAACAAATAAAGTTTAAAAAGAATTGAGTCATTTGTCAGAATTTAGAAATAAGACACAACAAAAAATTAGGGCAATTTTTAAGAAAAATCGGCGACTTATCAAATCTTGATAAATAATAGAAATTTACTAACAAATATGAGTTATTATACTGTTAAATATTTAAGTTTTCTTAGAAATATAATTTAAAGTTACATCATAATGTCGAAATATTTTTAAATAAAAGATAAAAACTTCAACCATTATTATTAGAAATAATACTATTTAAGTCACGATAAATGAATTTAACAAATAAATAAATATATCATCACGGCATATTACCCATTTCTGGGTGTGCCAGTATCTACAACACATGTAGACATCGGTAATGATGACGATATATTTTACCGTGTGAGCACTTACCAGGCGTCACCTCGCGGGGACTCATAGCTGGTGTGGAGAGTGCACCACAGGGGTCAGTTTTGTGCCATTTAAAATTGTAAATATTTGGCGTCTGTCGGGATCGAACCCGGTTCCCCGGGGTTCGCGACCAGACACTCAGGCACGCGGCCAGCTAATATGGATTAGGGCTCGTATATCTATAAGAAATACCGCCAATCTTCTCAATGAATTGAAAGAATCTCTAACATTTAGGAACATCCTCATACAATGAAAAAAATAGATATAATTAGGATTTTATGTGCGTACATACAATAAAAAATAGTATTGGGGTAAAGTGCTGTATTTTTTTTAGCAGCGAAATGCAATACAATACTTATATAACATAAAATGGAAATGGTGAGAGATATTGTGTTGGCCACAACAGAGTTTTTTTTGAAGGAGCTTTCCGGTTAAGCCTTGAAAAATATGGTCACTCTATTGTTGGGTAATACTGACTCTTTCAACGTGATTCTATAAATTTAGAATATGATTTAATGCTCAAAAGCTGTTGTAATACCATATTGTTAGTACAGTGTATGTAATTGTTTTGTACGATCAATATTTCAGACTTTCAAATAGCTAATACCCTGAGCATTACAGAAAAGCGCATGTATATCCCAGCTGAGGAATTATGTATGAGAAGCCTATCCTGAAGATACTAAAGATAGATACCACGTGTCTTGCAGACCAAAAACACATTATCATGCAACTTTTTAAACAATATTAGCATAATATGGCTGTGTAAGTTAAGTTACCGGGTGTGATTTGGACCCCGGTTCGATTCCGACCGACTTGTAACTGGAAACTTGAAAACGATTTCCAATTTTGATATAGCACAAAAGTGACCTTTGTGATGCACTCTCCAGAACACATTTGAAAACCTCTGCGGTACAGATATGACATCAATATCAATATCTGAAAATAGAAACAAATTTGCATACCCAGAAATGGATAATACGAGTGATTCGTGATGATATGTTTACTTATTTATTTCTATTAAGAACTACAACACTGATTTCTTGTTCGATCTCTAACTATACAGTATGTCCCCGGATTGAGTTTACAAAAGGAAAAAAAATTATTTTTGATTTTACGAAAAAATGCCAAGGGAAGAAAAAATTTTGCTTGAATTAAAACGTATGTTATTAAAATTTTTAATTAATGTAAGGTTCTTATATTATAACGTTTTTTCGTATTTTGTCCTCCTAATAATACAGTTATTACATTGAATCTAACATGATTTTAGTTAGCTTTGAAATATTGACAAATGATTATTAATTCAAATTTCAGAAAGAAAAAAAAACCGGCGAAAATCAAAATACTTGTAGTTTATTCAATTAACTCTTTTTAACTGAAATTAGAAATCATTTGTCAATATTTCAAAGCTAACTAAAATCATGTTAGATTCAAAGTAATAACTGTATTATTAGGACAAAATACGAAAAAACGTTATATTAAAAGAACGTTATATTAAAAGAATTAAAACTTTTAATAATTGAAACATGCATTCAAGCAAAAATTTTTCTCCCCTTTGCATTTTTTCGTGAAATCAAATATAAATTTTTTTTTTCCTCTTGTAAACTCAATCCGGGCACATACTGTATATGCACTTATGAAATATGAAAATTCAACTGCATGTTGGACACAAAAATAATAATATTGTAGTAGTTATTATTCAGAAATTTCTTGGGATGTAAGGAAATATTTACAGTGCAATATACTTTATATATACTTAAACAACCATAGCCAACACTTTATTACCTTTTTGATCAATAAAATTAGAATATTGTATGTCCTTTACCTACGCGGTTAAACGAAATTTTACATATATTTCATCATATTTTTGAAAATTACAGAATAGGTTTACAACTCAGATGGATTTATACAAGTATACATAGGTACATTTCTGCAGTTGTACACAGATGGCGTTTTTT
The DNA here is from genome assembly GCA_943142095.1 of Ophonus ardosiacus. Lineage (NCBI taxonomy): Eukaryota > Metazoa > Arthropoda > Insecta > Coleoptera > Carabidae > Ophonus > Ophonus ardosiacus. Next base: position 22,138,502 of record OW964834.1, on the reverse strand, counting down.
GCCAAGCTGGAATGGTATCAGATGAGAACTTTTGATAATAATAAATAAATAAAAATATTTTGTTTAAAAGTTTAATTTTGTTAACATATTGTTTTTTTCTGAATATATAAGTAGAGAAATTCTGCTTTGTCTGGCAGATAAATATCTTTTTTGAAAAAATCAAATTTAGTTTATATCAGTCTATAATATTATGTAGCTGGGACTAAAAAGTATAAAAAAGTGTGAAAATATTTTTTAATAGAAATATATTAAAATGTACTTAAATTATGTAACATAAAATTAAATTGGCGAGAGTTACTTGTTCCCACAATTTCTCTATACTTTTTATCTTCCGTCACCTTTAGGTAAGGAAGGTACCCAAGTAACACTGACCAACGGTCGACCAAAAAGTGACGTCGATATTAGGTCAAATTTACGTCATATACGGCCGTCTAAATAGACGTCTATACGACGTCACTGTGACGTTGATTTTTGGTCTGAAATAGGATTATTTAGACGTCTAATATGACGTCTATACGACGACATTATGACGTCTGTTTTTGGTCTGAAATAGGACTTTTTAGACGTCAGATTTGTGGGCCATGTGTAGACTTTATTTGGTCGTAATTAAGTCTATTTAAACCTTTTTCAGAAGTCTAAATTTGACGTCTGACATGGCTTAACCACAGATTCCTGAGGCTAAAATAAAAAAATTAATTTTGCTTATAATAATCGGACGCTTTATTTGATTTGGATGAAATTTGGTATGACACTTCATATGGTTATAAGTCATCTTTTAAAGTGATACTTGTTATTATTAGTAAACCACTAGTGTATGAAACTTAGGTATCCCAACAATAATTAGACCGTAACTTTTTAATGGCAATGCCGAAAACGTGAAAGTATTTTTCTTCAGAAAGATACATTCAATAGTAAACTTTTCTTTCTCTGTGTAATTTGTGATATCTGTTACGGTTCACACAGAAAAAAATAAAAATCTGAGTGTCTGCACTGCTAAATTTTTAAAATAAATTTAATCTAGCAGTCTTTCCAAATGTCAAAGAAGTAATTTTTAATGACAGTAACAATTGTTTTACGGGTTGTCAAAAATTTTCTTCGCAATATTCTAAAATTAGTAACATCCGTTTGTTCGGCTTAATAATATTTTACTACCATTATTATAAATAAGACGATTACATATCTCAGCTTACTCCTAAGCAAGTTGTGAAGATTGACAACTCGTTACTGTCATTAAAAATTATTTGTTTAACATTTGGATAGACTGCTAGATTAAATTTATTTTTAAAAAATTCACGATGCAGTCACTCAAGTTTTATTTTTTTCTGTCTGAACCGTAACAGATATCAAAAATTAAACAGAGAGAGAAAAGTTTACTATTGAATGTATCTTTCTGAAAAAAAATAATTTCACGTTTCCGGCGTCGCCATTAAAAAGTTACGGTCTAATTAATGTTGGGACACCTAGGTTTCATACACTAGTGGTTCACTATTAATAACAAGTATCACCTTAAAAGATGACTTATAACCATATAAACCGTCATACTAAATTTCATCCAAATCGTATAAAGCGTTCAGTTATTATAAGCAAAATTAATTTTTTTTTGAAGAACTTTGAAGCAGAATTCTGGCTAAATGGTACAGTTTCCGGTAGAAGCAAGTTTGGTTAAATCGTCTTATTTTAGCCTCAGGAATCTGTGGTTAAGCCATGTCCCCCTATTTAAGAGACACCCTGTATATGTATAATATATATTTTTATTTATGTATCATCATCACCAAAAACTACTAATAGAAGCAAATTTAGTACATCCAGAAATGGGTAATAAGCCTTGGTAATATTTATATTTTATTTATTTAAAATATACATGTTTAATTATAATTGTGAAGCAGAAAAAAAATATGTTTTTTCGTATAAATGGGCATTTTAATTTTCAACATTTTAAACAAAACCTAATAATGACAAGACAAACTTTTATCAAACGTTTATAATACAAAAGCAAATGTATAAACAAAGGGAAATATACATTTTGTAATTTTGGTAGATTTTGGAGTCTTCAATAGTGATCTAGCATCCTTTGGAATGTTATTGTGATATCTAAGAATAAATAATAATTTATTTACTGAAGATTAAGTAATATTTTCTTCGACTGCCCATTTTCTTATATCGTATAATATATTATTGTTCTCATTACTCTTTTTGTGCACAACCGATTTCAAAGGCAAAAAAGGAAAAAAGAAATATATTAATTAAGAATATAACTAACACATTTAGTAGGTATAATATAAGGACCCAGCTGTGCATGTTTCAATTCACTTGGAATGAAGGGTTTTTGTCATTTAATTTATCGGCATACAGTATTATATAAATACTGAGAAAAACTAATTGTTTAATGTACTAAAAACTATAACTACCATCCATTTGCCACAAAACGAAAATGTTATACGACTTTTGAATTTTCCGCCCTAATTTCCGATGTTTTTCGTTCCACGCCCTTCAGACATCACTCCATGTGTATAATATTAATTTCTTTTCTTTTTATGTAATATTATTTAGCTTTAAGCTAATAATAAATGAATTATAATATTTTCCCGGAATCACTTAAATTATTTAAAAATTATTCATAAATTCTCAATTTTATGACATTTTGACAATTGCATTAAAAATAAAAACAATAAAAAAAAGTCAGATTGTGTATCCATGGTGAAATTTTCCATTACAGTACTCAAAAGAGTCAGGTACATGACGTATAATACTGCAAATATGAACTTTTGAAACTCAAGATAGCCATGAAAATTTTTTGACGGTTAAGGGAAATATGTATGTTGTATAGACGCACCCTCTGAAATTTTTAACATGTCACAGACGCTTATAGAAGCTATAATGGCTGCTCTGTATTCAAGTGAAAAATATATTGAGAACTATATAGTAATTACCACAGGAGAATATTGAAAATAAAATTTCATAATATGAACATTGAAAATTTAGTATAGGTATTGTAAGTAGATCAAATTGTCGTTATATTACATATTACATTTATTTTTTTATAGCTATGGCAAGATATGAAAGCAAGTGGCTCTATGAGGACTATAAACAAGGAATGGTGAACTGTGAACTATGCACGACAATGGGCGAATAATTACAAAAATAATTTATTTTATAAATATAACATGATGTATTATTTAATTAATTTATATTTTTCGTGAATATTTATCGTTTTCAAAAGTACTTTTTATGTTTAATATTTTATTGTAGGTTTATTGTTTTACTTTATTGAATATTTTCTAATTAATGTTTTATATTATAGAGTATAAATAAAACTTTAGAATTAAATTATTTATTTTTCGTAGTAATTTTTCCCGACCATCATTTATGTTTATATCATAAAAATGACGTCGAAATAACGTCTTAAAATGACGTCGAAATAACGTCTTAAAATGACGTCTAAACAACGTCTTGAAATGACGTCGACACAACGTCTTAAAATGACGTGGAAACAACGTCTAAAAATGACGTCGACACAACGTCTTAAAATGACGTCGAAACAACGTCTAAAAATGACGTCGCACAGCTCCACGCTGAGACGTGGTCAGGACGTCTATATGACGGAATTTCAGACGTCGTAGTGACGTCGATTTTAGGTCATTTGTGTTACTTGGGTATTGTTTAGTTAAAAAAATTTTAATGATTAGGAACGTTTTAGAGATAACAGAATACGATTTTACTTTTATTTGACGATGATGTCCGTATGAATTATAAATATATATATTTATACCAGGTGGTGAATTGGTTAATGCAATATAGAAAATTCAATGCTAATTTTTTCATATGGCGATATTTCGTTCCCTATTTATTGTAGAGCAAGATGCTTCAAATAAAACGTGTAGATAATTAATTCTGCATCCAAATCACTCATCACATTTCATTTTACACTTTTTGTAACGTGAAAAATTGGGATTAATATTTTTATAAAATTGCTTATTTATAGCGATAGCCATGGAATTTAAACAAAATTACTATTAAGTTCATTACTGGATTTATGATAATTTTGTTTAATATAAAACAATATGTACAATATTCAAGAAAAAATTCAGTGCACTGAAGTAAGAGACTTATTTAGTGCTGTATAACAAGATCGCCCTGTACCTTCAATATCTACAATAAAAAATAAACACAACTGGTAGTGTTTTTAACCTTGTAAAAGTGCTCATTGACAGTAGAAGAGAACAATGAAGCGGAAAAAAATGAACGAAAATAAATAAATATATAAAATAAATATATCATCACGGCATATTAACCATTTTTGGGTGTGCCAGTATCTACAACACATGTAGACATCGGTAATGATTACGATATATTTTACCGTAATGTCTTATTGGCGGTAGCAGAAAATCCAACCATAAGTACACGTAAATTGCTGCGGAACAAGGCATTCATCATTCTATAGTACAAAAAAATTTGAAACGGGAGAATTACAAGTCCTACAAGTATGCCAAGAACTAACAAATTTTCGAAACTGATAAGGAAACTAGGACAGAATTCTGCAATATCACGATGGATAAAGCAAATTTGGATAGAACATTCCTAAAAACCAAATGTTTTACTGGCGAGTCGATATTTACTCTAAATGGTGAACCAAATGTTCAAAATTTCAGATATTGGGATAAGAATAATCCACGATACATGTTACATACACATAACCAATACCCACAAAAAGTTAATATATGGGCAAGTATTTTAGGGAGCAATATCATTGGACATTTTTTTATAGATGAATGTCTAAATGGCGAAAATATTTTAATATGCTTCAAAACCACATTGGTCTAGAAATTGAAGACAAACCCGAAAATATTGAAACAATTTAATATCAGCATGACGATGCCTTGCACACTCCGGAAGAAGCGTAACAGAATATGGGGGGTACAATTAATTGGCCGGCACGGTCACCAGATATAACCCCTAACGACTTTTTTTTTATGGCCATACCTTAAAAAGAAAATAATCCTAATCTAGATGCTTTAAAAAATGCAATTCGAAGAGAATGTAATAAAATTACTAGACAATTAAGTAATGTAAAACGTGAATTTTATAATAGATTAGGTCATTGTTTAACAGTTAATGGTGTTGTGTTTGAACTTTTATTGTAATAATAAAATAAATATAGGTATAAATTATTTATTATATCAGTTATCTAAAATTTATTTCAACAGTAGTTATAATCGGAATTTGTTTAAAACTCAAAATAATTAAAACACGAATTTTTCTGTAACGGCCTTACAATAATATCATTTAGTATATAACTTTTCTTAGGGCTGAAACATTGCATTTTAAAAATAAATATAATTATATCTTTCACAACATGCACAGACAACACATTCCTCTTTTTTATTATTAATATGTTACGTTATACTACATACTACTTTTCTGACATTTTAAACGTCATATCTTTGTTTGTAATTTTGTTTAAATTCCATGGCTATCGCTATAAATGAGCAATTTTATAAAAATATTAATCCCAATTTTACGCGTTACAAAAAGTGTAAAATAAAATTTAACGAGTGGTTTGGATGGATTATCTACAACGCTTGATATTTTGTGTTGATGTTTAAGAAAAGTGTAACGTGTGTTTTCTTAGTTCAAGAGCTCTATCTATTCAAGTAAGTAAGCCATAAGTATTACTGTTTATTTGTCTTACGTTTTATCATTTTGGTGAACTAAATTACATTTGCTAATGTTGGCAAATCATTATTTGTTTAATTTTTAATATATGCCAACCACTGGAACTGAAATCATAACGATATACTGTTATTGGCATCGGCATCTGACATTTTAAACGTCAGGACTTTAGTTTATTTTAGTGGTTACATATTTCTCTTAGCAGGAGGCCCCATCTCATGGACAAGCCAGTGACAAAGTATTGTTGCTCAATCAACTACCGAGGCGAACTACATATCATTGGGACTTGGCACAAAGGAAGCGCAGTGGCTGCAGTCGATGATGTACGAATTAAATTTTGCCCAACAAACAATTGTCATTAATATAGACAATCAGTCTGCTATTAAATTAACAAAACACTCTGAATTTCACAAAAGAGCCAAACATATAGATGTTAGGTTCCATTTTGTACGAGATGTCTGTAAGAAAGATTATATTAATTTATCTTCCATTGAGTTGAGATGTTTAATATTGTAAATTTAAACAATATAGAATAAGTGGGAATGTTAAATATATATATATATATATATATATATATATATATATATATATATATATATATATATACAGTGTGTCCCATTTAGAGGTGCCACCATTGGGATCTCGAGAACTATAAGAGATACGATGTCGGTTAAATGGAACTTTTTGTGCACCTGTGGGAGGCCATCTCAGATGTGGTTTTGTTTTTCCAAAAATTCTCATAGGACACAAGATAATGACGAAAGACTGAATATTGTTGATTTTTTCTTTTCCAAATAACTTCTAAACTATTAGTAATTGAGAAAAACGTTTCAAATATAAAAGATAGATATTTTTATTAACTAACCAGTGGCGTACGAAATCAATTTTTATATCCGCAAATTTTCGAGATATAACACAAACTTATATTTTTTTAAATGGAACCCCTATCTGATTTTAGTTTTAAAAAAAAATTCTATTTTTTTCTCTTTTCAACGATGTAAGGGTTATTATGTTTTATATTTGTTTTGCCTTCAATATTATTATTTTTTCTTTATTTTATATTAAATTTATAATTATTTTGAAAATATTGGTAGATTTCTATTTAGAAATACTCCTTGTATTTAAATAATTTATTTCATTAGAAAATTTTGCTCAAAACTCATATCAAACTAATTTTTATATTTTGTATCTGGTCGCCCTTGGCACATTATAGTGTAATTTGTAATTATGAGTTTAGAATGAAAATATTAAGTAATAAAGGCATAAAACAAATTATTTCGATCAAATACAATATAATTAATAAAAATTATAATGTTTTTCTGGGAAATAATAAGAAAGTTCAGGAAAATAAAGAGAAAAATTAAATTTTAAGAGCAAAACAAATATAAAACATAATAACCCTTACATTATTGAAAAGAGAAAAAAATAATGATTTTTTTGAGACTGAAATCAGATATGGGTTCCATTTAAAAAAATATAAGTTTGTGTTATATCTCGAAAATTTACGGATATAAAAATTTATTTCGTACGCCACTGGTTAGCTAATAAAAATATCTATCTTTTATATTTGAAACGTTTTTCTCAATTACTAATAGTTTAGAAGTTATTTGAAAAAGAAAAAATCAACAATATTCAGTTTTTCCTCTATATCTAGTGACCAATGAGAATTTTTGGAAAAACAAAAGCACATCTGAGATGGCCTCCCAAAGGCGCACAAAATGTTCCATTTAACCGACATCGTATCTCTTATAGTTCTCGAGATCCCAATGGTGGCACCTCTAAATGGGACACACTGTATATATTCGATATTGTTTCCAGCAATTTATTTTGTATTTATAATATATGAGACCCAGTTATCAGACAATGAAAAATGAGAAAAAAAATGTACCTATTGTAGTTGTGAAAGTATAGAAAAAGTGACATATTTTTTTCTCGTTGATATTCTGTTTTCAGCAAAATTATATTGTTAAACTTGTACAGTTTGTTAAATTGATCAAGGTCAATAAATAACGTGGCTTAAGCGTTACAGAGACTTTATTTATTTTATTTCAACAAGACTTCAAGAAACCTTAAACACAAAACGAACGATATACTATAAGAAAAATCAGGTCTTAAACTTTGCGGACGATATAGCCTTGGTAACATGATCGAGACAAGAGCTGCACAAAGTTGCTAAATGGAGAGTCCAAGGAAATATGGAATGTCTATAAACGAAACGAACCTAAGACCATCTGCACCTAGACAGCTTCTTCAAGAGATTAAGTTTCCACATTTATCTTTTACCTTCTTCTAAGAGCTGGTTTGGCCTCTGGTTGCATGCAATAGTTGGGTAACCTGTCCGGCTTCCTCGTTGCATCTAGCGCAATCCTTTCTTTCCGTTAGGGTCGGCTAAGATTCGGCAGGCAAATTCCATAGTAAAATTTCCTCCACGACTCTTTCACAATTTCCTCCAACTCACAGCACAATATTATTTCTATCAGACCTGTGATGGTGTATCGTTCTGGTTTCCGGACGGAGCCAGTTTCCTTTTACCATATATTATTTTTATTACACCTGTGGTAGTGTGCCATCACAGAGGCCGGACGAAGCGAGTTTCCCTTTACGAAATATTAATTTTTGTTATACCTGTGGTGGTGTATCGTCACGGAGGCCGGACGGAGCCAGTTTCCTTTTATCATTTATTATTTTTATCATACCTGTGGTGGTGTACCGTCACGGAAGCCAGACGGAGTCAGTTTCCATCTACTATCCACCACGTAACCGAGTCTTGGAATGATGGTTGTTCTAGCATCGTCCAGTGGTAAGACATCTGAGCCTGATACATTTAGGAGAACCGGGTTCACTCTATGGTGCCGGTAGCTTTGCTCTGTGCACGGGAACTTTGAGTTTCTGTTTCGACAGCTTACCTATGTCGCAATATCACGACACGTAGCACAGTTCAGGTGTGAGCCTTGAAGGCGACGTCTAGGTCTAAGTTATGGTTTTAGTACCACGGAAAGGTAACTGAGAGAAGCTGACCACTCTATAAAGAAGCACTTTACAGCACAATGTAATTAATACATTTCAACCTCATAGAGACTTTCGTGATTGTTTGCTTAAGCATTTTCTGATGGAATCACTATTATTTTCAGCTCTGTTGTTATTTAAGTTGACCTATATCTGTGTATTTTACTATGATTATTCGAACTTGTATTTATTCACAGAATTTTGTCTTATTGACATTTATATTGTGGTTTATCATTTCTTTCCTATTGCATTACTTTATTATTTTTATATATTTCTTTCCCAACGATTATTTATTCCAGGATTTTATGTATAATTGTTTATCATATTTAGCCACAGTGGTCCACAAAAACATATTTGATAATTAAATACTGTGATTCTTTCAAATTGCATTTAATTATAGCATTTCTGTCTTAGGGACATTTATATTCTGTTTATGATTGTGAACAGTTGCATTACTTTATTATTTTTATATTTATTCCAGGATTTTATAATTGTTTGTCCTTTTAAACCGCAATGGCATATAAAAAATATAGTAGTAATAATTACAGTTATTTACTTATTTATTTTATGTAGAAATATTATTCTAAACAAAACAGAGCTGTTCTCATTTCTGTTTAAATATATGGTTTGTTACAGTATTTAACCTGTTTTAATCCAGAATCACATGTTGCTGTATTCTCAGCCGCTTTTACTTTACAAGCACCTGCCCAATTGACGATGGCGACCACGTTTTCACTGGGCGAGACCTTTCTGTCCACGGTTTGGATATGAGAGCTTTTACATCCAGTCTATTACAGCCGTGTACGATACTGTGATGCTGGCCACTTCTATGCCAGTTTATGCGAACTGTTTTTCCCCTGGTACGAAGGAGAAGCGACTCCGGAGAAGTTTCGTCCTCGCCGTCCTAGTCCATGCAGGGCGATGCATCAGGTTCAGACATCACACATCCAGCCTGATGGTTTGTATAGCCATAACACCAGTTATTATGTTTGTTGGTTATTTATTTATTTATTTATTTATTTATTTATTCAACAATCTATCCTACAGAACTATAAAGTTACAATTACAGGACGATTATAAAAGAATATACAAAAAATACCCTGCAGAAAGTACACAAAAAATTACCCTAAATAAAACTACATATAATAAATAATTACATACATATTAATAACATTAATTAAAGCATTTTTAATAATTTCTAACTATGTGATAAATTAAGTATCTAGCGATACAAAGTGTTTTATCAAATCTCGTTTACATACATGAAATGGCTGCGCAAATACATCCATTTCGCTAGGTATTTCATTAAATATAGAACACATTTGCCATAACGGTGATTTCGTTTCATAATTTGTTCTTGCTATATTACAACGAAAAGTAGTCTTATTTCTCGATGTTTGACGTGGTACATTTAATGGAAGCTGGCTTAGAAGATAGCTGTCATTGATCTCATTGTTTAACAGTTTGTACAAAAATAAACACGACTGTATTTTTCGGCGATTAAAAAGAGAAATAAGATTTACTTCAGTTAAAAGTACATTATAGTTAACATCAAAACTGGGATAATAATTATGCTTTCTATAATAACAATATTTAGCAAATCGTTTCTGTATTGATTCGATTTGAACTACATATTTGTTGTAAATAGGATTCCATATTTGCATACAATATTCCAATTTTGATCTTACCAACGAATTAAATAAACGCTGCATAGTAAACAAATTATGAAACGGTTTACAAGAACGTATAATAAACCCTAGGATTTTTAAAGAAGATTTTTTCATAATCAATGTGCAAATTGAAATATAACTTACTGTCAAAAATAACACCGAGGTCAGTAAATTGTGGGACACGATCAAGATATGTGTTCTCCATGTTATATGGATAAGTATACACAAATTTTTTTACTACTCATTATTTTACATTTGCTAAAGTTAAAGAACAGTTAGACCTTTGAGACCAAGCTGAAAGGTTATTTATATCATTTTGTAGAAGAACACAGTCGTGTAACGAGATGATACTTTTAAAAATCTTTAAATCATCAGCGTAGAGTAATACTTCAGAATCTTTAACAACATCAACAATATCGTTAATAAATAACACAAACAACAAAGGACCTAGATTTGAGCCCTAGGGTACACCGGAAGTAGCCATAAATGAAGTACAGTTGAAGTTGTTTAGCCGCACAGATAATTTTCGATCATGTAAATATGTCTGAAGAAGATTTATAGTGGAAAAATTACATTTTTATACAAACAATAAAGTTTTTGGGGTCCTTTCACTAGTCAGTTGCGTTACGATGGCAAGAAAGAATGCAATACGTTTTTTGACAGAAATGATTTAAATGTCATAAGAACATAGAAATTGATTCGAATTTGTCTATTTCATTAAGGGCCGAGATATACATCGCCTAATAACTTTTTTTTGAAAATATTAACTATGGATACAATTGTATCAACAATTATTACCCAATAAATTATACGTCAATAAAGTTATTAGGAGGTGAATATCTTGGGCCTAAATTTTAAGCAAAGATTAAATATGTTTATATAAATAAATACGACTACATTATTTATTTTACTTAGAAACAATGCTTTTCTCTATCCAATACCACAATGAGGCATTCCGGTGTTATGGAATTTATGCCAAATAGTAACTTTTTACTATTGTACATCTTCATACGAGTATAGTAGGAAAAGGTAAATACAATAAAACATGTCTAAGAAAATGTTATCATTCGTAATTTAAAGTTAGAAAATTGAATTTTTTACTAATCTAGAAAGGTCCTTGGAAAAGTGTGACGCAGATCCGGTATGTTGTTGCTCATTTCTCATTTCAGATAAAATATATGCGATTAGAAACACAGATGGCGTTAGTACGTAGAAAGTGAGTGTATTTGATATTTTATTCACTTTGTTTGTGTTAAATATTACGTGTTTCTATGCTATTTATTTATTTACCTACGTTTTCTTGTTCAAAAGTTGTAAACAGTGAAATAGTTATCTACGAACATACATGTTTAGACGCTGAAGTACTGATGTGCGCTGCAGTAGTGAAATTCTTATATATATATATATATACTGAGAGTTTATTTTATCAGTAAACATTGGGTATATCATTGTCATAGTTACGGTATGAATGTTTGACAGCAATGTATTACAAATACAAAGTGTTCGGCAGAAAATCAAGCCATGCTATTGAACATGATAATAGTACATTACATCTTGTACATTATTTAATATTAATTACTTTAATAATATTGCAAAAATTGCAATAAATTACAAAAATTGTCAAATAAATAATTGTTTCAGTTTTTTATTATGCAATATGAAGAGATTTACAAATGTCTCCGTGGCGCAGTGGACTTAACAGTAGCGTCTGAAATTTTTGGTTGGGGTTCGATTCCCCATTGCGGTAATTATTTTATTTTTTGTACATAAAAATTATTAAACTTTTAAAAATCAGTTTATATTTCCGTATTACAATCATTTAAAAATAATAATAACATTGTAATAAATAAAGAGAAAATAAGTGAGAATAATTGATTACAATAATCAAAATATTGATACAATAACAAAGCATTGTATTTCCTTTGATATTAATAAAAATAACTGAAATACAATAAATTTGTTTAGATATTATGTCTTTACTGTACTTATCAAATAAAATACAATGCATTGTTATTACATCAATATTTTGATTATTGTAATCAATTATTCTCAATTATTTTCTCTTTATTTATTACAATGTTACTATTATTTTTAAATGATTGTAATATGAAAATATAAACTGATTTTTATGTTCAATAATTTTTATGTAAAAAAATAAAATAATTACCCTAATGAGGAATCGAACCCCAACCAAAAATTTCAGACGCTACTGTTATGTCCACTGCGCGACAGAAACATTCGTAAATCTTTTCATATTGCATAATAAAAAACTGAAACAATTATTTATTTGACAATTTTTGTAATTTATTGTAATTTTTGCAATATTATTAAAGTAATTATTATTAAATAATGTACAAGATGTAATGTACTATTATCATGTTCAGTAGCATGGCTTGATTTTTGGCCATACACTTTGTATTTACAAAAAACTGCTTCCCATGTTAAACGCCTATGTTTACTCATAAAATAAACGATTCAATACATTACTGTCAAACATACATACCGTAACTATGGCAATGATATACTCTATGTTTACTGATAAAATAAACTCCCGGTATACAGTGTGTCCCATTTAGAGGTGCCACCATTGGGATCTCGAGAACTATAAGAGATGCGATGTCGGTTAAATGGAACTTTTTGTGCGCCTTTGGGAGGCCATCTCAGATGTGCTTTTATTTTTCTAAAAATACTCAAAGGGCACTAGATAATGACGAAAAACTGAATATTGTTGATTTTTTCTTTTTCAAATAACTTCTAATCTATTAATAATTGAGAAAAAAGTTTCAAATGTAAAAGATAGATATTTTTATTAACTAATCAGTGGCGTGCGAAATAAATTTTTATATCCGTAAATTTTTGAGATATAACACAAACTTATATTTTTTTAAATGGAACCCATATCTGATTTTAGTCTCAAAAAAATAAATATTTTTTTCTCTTTTCAACGATGTAAGGGTTATTATGTTTTATATTTGTTTTGCCTTCAAAATTATTATTTTTTCCTTATTTTGTATTAAATTTACAATTATTTTGAAAATATTGGTAGATTTCTATTTGGAAATACTCCTTGTATTTAAATAATTTATTTCATTAAAAAATTTTGCTTAAAACTCGTATCAAATTAATTTTTATAAAATTTTGTATCACGTCGCCCGTGGCCCATCATAGTGTAATTTGTAATTATGAGCCTAGAATAAAAATATTAAGTAATAAAGGCATAAAACAAATTATTTTGATCAAATACAATATAATTAATAAAAATAATAATGTTTTTTTGGGAAATAATAAGAAAATTCAGGAAAATAAAGAGAAAAATTAAATTTTAGGAGCAACACAAATATAATACATAATAAGCCTTACATCATTGAAAGGAGAAAAAAATAATTATTTTTTTGAGACCAAAATCAGATATGGGTTCCATTTAAAAAAATATAAGTTTGTGTTATATCTCGAAAATTTACGGATATAAAAATTTATTTGGTACGCCACTGGTTAGTTAATAAAAATATTTATCTTTTATATTTGAAACGTTTTTCTCAATTACTAATAGTTTAGAAGTTATTTAAGAAAGAAAAAATCAACAATAATCAGTTTTTCGACATTATCTAGTGCCCTATAAGAATTTTTGGAAAAACAAAAGCACATCTGAGATGGCCTCCAAAAGGCGCACAAAAAGTTCCATTTAACCGACATCGTATCTCTTATAGTTCTCGAAATCCCAATGGTGGCACCTCTAAATGGGACACACGGTATATACAGGGTGTTTCTACACCTCTGCACGAAATTTTAATAACATATAATTTGATTTTCTGATTATAGAACAAAATGATTTTTTTAAAAATTCGCAAATATAAGGGCAGTGTATTCGTTGCGAACATTTTTAGTGCCACTGATTTGATAGAACATTTAAATATTTATAATTATAATTATGTTAGTAATGAAATAAAATAAACTAAACTAATCAAATTAAAGGTATTATGTAATTTTCAGTAACAAATGAATACGCACCTGAGATATTCTTCGCGTTCAGTGACCACAATTTCCAAAACTTCATTTTCAGCATTGTTGAGTAATCTTTGGCGACCTCCACCTCGTCCAGCATTTCTCTGTAAGGTCCCCTCATCACGAAGGCCTTGGGTGATCCTCACAGTCATTTGGCGATGTGGATAATGTCTTTGAGGATAACGCTGTGCATAGATTCGCGCTGCTAATTCGGAATTTTGTGTCGCTTCTCCATACAGTATCAGTATCCACTAATTCACTGTTGCTATACATTTTTCTCAAAATTCTCCCACAAGACCTCACCCTTTCAATATCGTAAACGAAGTCATTCTAGGTACTCAAATAAAAAATGTCTTGTTTAGAAATCATTACGCAATAAGGTATTAGACCAGGTACCTACATAATAACTAGTTAATAAATAATTATTTATAGGCAGTGTTTACACTTCTATTTCATTAATAACATAATTATAAATAATTAAATGTACTATTAACCCAGTAGCACTAAAAATGTTCACTAGGAATGAACTACCCTTACTTTTGCGAATTTCAAAAAAATTCTTTTTGTTCTATAATCAGTAAATCAAATTATATATATATATATATATATATATATATATATATATATATATATATAACTGCAAATAACAGTTGGTTAATATTGTCATGTTTTTGTACATGAGTACGTCTTTTATCGTAACTTCAACTAAAACGTAAGTCAAAATTTTACATGTTTTGGATTCAAACATATTTTGTTCAAAATTTGTACACTTTTATAGAGTCCTGATGAAGCTTTAAATCATTAGGCGAAAGCTTGGCTGATTTAAAAAGAATCAGCTAAATCTATTTAGCCCAATAAAAGCACTGCACACCCACGAAAAGTTTTTTATCTTATATATATATTCTTATTCTTATTCAAAATTATACATTCAGTCCCACTATTCTGGACCTAAATTAAAATATAAATTCCGGAATACCTCATTGAATATATTTCTTTTCAATTTTTGATGAAGGGTAGTTCGAAGTTTAGTTTTCTTATGCAATTGTCCAGTACATAAGGGATATGCTACTGGACAATTGCATAAGGCTGCGCGCCAGGCAAAATCATGATTTAGCGATAAGTTCTCAATTTTTTTTCTCAAAACTGTGAAAACATTTCAAAATGCAAATAATAGGAGTAAATAAGGAGAGATCAATGACTTCAAAATCACATTTTCAAAAATTGTATATAGTATTATTGATGAGAAAAAAAATGTTGAATTCATTAAAATCTGAAATTATTATTTTTTACATAAATTAATCCAAGTCATATATGGAGCAGTTTTATGTTAAAAAGTTGATATCACAGGAATCACAAGAAAACACTGAATATAGCTAGATACATAGAATTTGTATAATATGATTGAATTCTAAGAAAATAAGCCAACATTTGAACAATGCTAAATCTGTACCTTTAAAAACATTTTTTAAATAGATTGTGAGGTAATTTATAGGGTAATTATTATACTCACTATATAGAACTTTGGCTCAAGAATCACATGATTTTTTTTCATTTTTTTAAAATGAAAATTACAGCGCCTGGATTCTCTGAAATGTTCTTCCAATGTTAATTATAGGCAAATTTAGTTTACTCTTTCGCCACCACGTGCCGCATGAAATTTGAGCTGTCGAAATGGAACATAAGGAGGAGTTAGGGAGGGGCTTAAGTTGTTAGATTACTTACAGGGGAAAAATATTGAAATAGTGAAATAAACTGCATTCGCTTCTGCAGCCTATTCAGCCTTTTAGAAAAATCGGCACTGCGTGGATTTATACTATTTTTTTTTTTTTTTTGAGTTGTTAAAAATGGGTTTTCAATTTGGAAAACGCAAAAGAAATAAAAGAGCTAAAACATCAAAGAAAGTTAATTTGAAAAGGTAAAATACAAGTATGTATATTTTTATCAAAACACTGCAACTTCAACCTATTTCAGAAATGAAGCTCGAAATAAGGTGTCTTCTTCTTTGGAGAAACAAAACAGTAGTACATATCGCATATAGAAATAGGAATATATTAAATGCAAATAATGTAAACTATTAATACTAACAAATCAGTTACATAATTTTCTGTAAAAAAATAGTAAAAATAAAAAAAAAAACGAAGATTTAATTCTTCTCAAACTTTGTATTTATAATTTATGTAAAAATACTTTTCCAACCAATGATAATAAAACATTTTCTAGTTATCGTATAGTAATCGTATCATATAATATAAAAAATTAGAAAATATGTACTTCAAAAGATGAAAGTTTATGTGTTTATTAAGTGATGTATAATGAAAGCAAAACTATATCTGAACAAAGTGAAATGAACCTAAGGGACATTGTTAAAATATGTACTTACAGGTATAACAATTTGGGAAAATAGGTATCAGACATTCTAAGAAACTGGTATTAAATATTTCTCGTAAGAACACGTGCAAAATGCAACTACATTTCTCTTACCCGGTGTCATTGATCATAAAGGCCTTTGTTTTCTCTTCGGCGTATTTTAATCTAAAGTTCAGTTCAACAGGGTTTTATAAAAAAAACTATATTAGAGATATCCTTGTACAGGGATTGTAATTCATAATTAGTATACGATACTGAACGAGCTAACAGACTAGCATCGTCAATTTTTGGCCGCGTATGTAAAAGAAGATGTTTTGGTACGAGATTGTTTATTTAAAAACCACATAATAACAAAATACAAAAAATGCGGTTTGGATAACGAATACATAGCTATTCGTATGTTTGAAAATCAAACTAATAAGAAAGTTATTCCTTCGGATTTATTTATTGATGAAGAAAATGGATATCTAGCAGCAAGTCCCGATGGTAAATGTTATGTAATACCGGGTTTCCACTTTTCTATTACACTTTCAAATAGAGATGAACTACTATCAAATTTAATATTGTACTTTTTGTTATAAAAAAAGTAGACACCGGTATACAGAATGTCACAGGACAAGCTTACGCTATTATTATTTTAAAAACTATTCAATATTTTTTTTATGAAATTTAGTACCTAGTAGGTTTCCGACATGCCAGTTTCAACTAAAATATTTTCAAAGCAAAGTTGAAGTGCAAGAAAATTTAAAAACACTAATGCCCAGTTGCACCGCTGACACTTAAATTTTAAGCTAGGCTTAAACAAAAAAATGCAAATCGCAATTTTGACAGCAATATTCATTTACTCATTTGACGTTTCATTTCGATACGATATTGTCAATTTAAGGAACCCTTAAAATTTAAGCGTGAGCGGTGCAACCGGCCATTAGTTTTTTAAATGGAACACCCCATTTTTTATTATTTAAATGTATTCTTCTTTAGAAAATAGAATTAGTTTGTGTAGCATATCCCATGTTGAAAGTTGATAATTTTTAATTGGAAAAACTTGAGTTTTTTGAAATTTAATTTTACGTTGACGTGGCAATTATATTTTTCAAAAATTGTCGGTTGCTAATTTATATTAGTGTAAACAAAAGCTTTCTTTTTAAAACTGTTTTTACAGATTATAGAAATTCGATTCCATTCTCGAGATATAGAGTGATAAAGAAGTGGCCGTTTTTAGAGAAAAAACCTCAGTAGAATTTATTCCTCTCAATTGTTCAAAATAATGGACAATTACTTTATTTTTAAATATTAATTTCAAAATATAAACAAGGATAATTCCATTTTTAATCACAAATAAATGTTTGAATTATAATAATTGTTTTATTTTTCCTTGTCACTTGATACGTATTTCATTGATATTATACAATTTATTTTCCTCGGTCGAAACACGCACCCTAGCCATCCCGGCTTTCTTTTCAAGTAATTTATAACTCGTAGGGTACACTGTTCTGATTGGCTGTATGACAGCTACACTTATACAGCCTAGACATCAACGAGATGCACAAATTTTCTACTGTGCTGCCATCAGTCGGCTTAGAAACAAAATAACACTCCTATCCCGCGACGATAAGAAAACTAAACTTCGAACTACCCTTCATCAAAAAATTTGTTGACGGTATAGTAACAGCGGTACCAGCCGAAATTATTAAACATAATCAAAGATGTAAAGAACTGTTTAGATGTAATTCAACAGTGAATTTCTGTAACTTAGTTACAATGTGTTAAGTGTTCAAATTAAATTGTGTAAATAATGAAGACAGATTTGCGAAAAAATCATTAATCTCACTGGGATTTGAACCGCCTTCCGATATCTAGTCGGACACTCTACCAACTGAGCTATGAGATCCTGTGAAGTTCTTGAATCTTTCGCACGTCGCATACATCATTGTAGACAAGTTCCGTCTCCCACGTGGAGTATCGTCACCCGCACAACACCGCGACATCACCTGCAGCAGTGTATTGGCACTGCAATATTATTTGTGTAATTCATCAGTGAATTTCTGTAACATAGTTACAATGAACAGTGTTGTGTTCAAATTAAATTGTGTAAATAACGAAGACAGATTTGCGAAAAATTCATGAATCTCACTTGGATTTGAACCCAGGGCCTTCCGATATCTAGTCGGACACTCTACCAACTGAGCTATGAGATCCCGTGAAGTTCTTGAATCTTTCGCTCGTCGCATACATCGTTGTAGACAAGTTCCGTCTCCCACTTGGAGTATCGTCACCCGCACAACACCGCGACATCACCTGCAGCAGTGTATTGGCACTGCAGTATTATTTGTGTAAAGAACTGTTTAGATGTAATTCAACAGTGAATTTCTGTAACTTAGTTACAATGAACAGTGTTAAGTGTTCAAATTAAATTGTGTAAATAACGAAGACAGATTTGCGAAAAATTCATGACAAAGTTAGACAAAATTATTTCCAATAAAGTTGTCGGTCACAATTTTATCATTAAAAACAAATTAATAGCTGAGTAAATTACATCGCTCGAGTTTGTTTATCGCTTCGCTTTTGTCTATCTTAGATGTACCTACTATTCGTAAATACTTGAACCGGTGTTTTTCCTTGTAAAAATGTTATTAAAATAAATTGAAAAACATACTGTTGTAAAGAGAAAAAAAACACTCTATTGAATGGTAGAGTAAAATTAATAGGTTCTCATTTAAAAAAATTACGCGGACAAGCGTAACTCAAAAACAATTGAAGAAAAATAAAATTCAAGTATTCTCAAATGTAGATCAAAATTTCTTAAAAAACTTTTGTATTGAACATAATTTCCTAAAATGAATATTAACGACAATAAATCGCCGTCTCGATACTTTTAACTAACCCTGTATATAGTGCCAGAAAATTTTCCATTAGGGGCAAAAATAATATGCAATCTTACAAATAGTACTTATTTTTTATTGTCATATAATATACCAAAATTTTAAATAAATACACACCCGATTATGGGTATCAGGAATATGGAGAAAAAGAAATAAATACAAATAAATAAAACACTCCACATCCAACAAACTTTCAGACACAATACTTTTTGCTTCTCAGACACTTATTCTACCATCTTTTCACTCTAGTTAGTCAATCCCTGGTAACTCATTCTCACTGTTAACGTAGTTAATATTGTTGTAATCAAATTTTATTATTGTTGTAATCAAGTAACTATCATTGTTGTCATCAAATTTAATTATTACCATGATGAAATTTGTCTTCAGTTATACAATTTTAAAATTAATTTTGGAGGCAATACATTTGTTTTTTTTTTGTCCAAGGGAAACCAAGGGAGGTCAACTGTCCCTTCTTGATCCCTCTCCCCTAGCGGCGCCCCTGGGGATGTCCTTTTATTTTCATACGTAATATAACAAGTGATCTGATTATCATCGATGATATTTTCGGTTTCACGAGCAATATGTTCCATTATTAATCATATCACGAGCTTATATTTAATGAGAGAATAGGTATAATGAATTTTTGTTAAAATTAACCGTCAATTTTGTAAATAACGAAAACAAATCCCTTAGTAACTAATATAAATAAGGTGATAATTTCTTAACGTCCGACTGGTATGTTATTATTATCATAACAAGCCTGATTTCAGGGCTATTACATACCAAATAACACCCTAGGGTGTTATAAAATTGATGAAAATATGTGAAAGACTACTACAAATCAATAAACTAACGAAATGAATATAAATAATATTTTTTTGTTAACTTAGAATACAAAGTTAGTTTTATAGTAGGATTATTTATTTATATGAAAAAATGCAATTTTGAAATCGACCAGAAAATTCTAGATCACCAGATTTATATACCAATAACTAATGCAATCTTGTACATTAAATATAGTTCAGTAAGTGCTTCCTTAAGAAATGCAAGAACGTGTTTTTTTTTCGGTCGATAGCCCCGCAAATTTTAAAAATTCCTGCAATTGAACAAATTTTTCAGTACTTTTGATTTTCTTCTTTACCATCAGTTCTTTCCTTAATATTGAAAATTTTGTCCACAAATAGTTGGGGGAGAATGTTTAATGAAAATAGATCAGCATAACGGTTGCATTTATTACACTTGCACAATTCTGCGCCATCCTTTCTTCAAAACGGCTGAATTCTTGTTCATATCTATTTTTTAAGTTTCTTGAGGTACAACTGATTGTATTGCTTAACTTTATCTGGTATTTTTTCATTCATTTTACACCTAATGCGGCGTTATTGACGGATAGAAATAGTGAAATAAACAAATCAGTATTGTAAACAAATAAGAATATCGCGTTTCTTAGTAACAACGTTTAAGCAACTAGATTAATATCTAACAAAAGTTGCAATGACAAGACAAAAATAGATAAAAATCTTTATTAAAATAATACATCGGTCGAACGTTAAACGTTGAACGCACCACAAGTGTTAAACGAACAATAACGCCTTAGGTCAACGTACACACTTCAGACCAGAGGCCCTCGGAAAGTACACTGTTAACCTCAGGCGTTCTTGTCCTGTTAACACCCTTGATACGTTAATTACTATTATTTTTTATCATCGCTGTGATAGATATCTAACTAGAGAAATTCTGAATTTGATTGGCGGAAATCACATCACGTGACTAAAGAATTATATTCTCTATGATATACTTATACTTGCACCTTAGCACAAGTACAAATATAGAAATATTACGTATTTCAACAATTTCAAAATTATTGCAGCTCTCACGTTTCTTTCAATTTTCATAATCCTTAAACATTTCTAAATATGAACAGAAAACAGAATATACTGCACTCAAAATATGTATCCAAATTACTTTTAAATTATAACTTTTTGTTTACAGAAATATTTTTAATTACGTCAAAAAGATCATAACCACAAATATCAAAACACAAATATTATGCTACTTGATCGAAATAAAACTTATATGGCATTTTCTTGCTCTGCTTTATTACATTTGCAATGCTGTTATCATTTAATAATTTTATCAGAGATTTATGCATCACTTAACCGTCAGATAGTTATCCGTCTCAGGTAAGTTAATCTGGCGGATAGCTATCCGCAACTTTATCTGAAGGCAGAAAGACCGGCCCTAAATATAGTTATAGTTAACTTATAGACAAGTGTTACGTAAATATTGTTATAAACAAAATACATCTAAACAAAACGAGAAGTTGATTGTTAAAAAGGTTTTGCAAATGGATCGGGTAAGTTAAATAAAATATTTATTTTGGATAAACAAACCCAGATAAACAACTTTTAAATAAACAATTCTTTAAAAGGATCCTGATTATTTAAAACTGTCCACACATAAATAATTGTATTAAAAAAATATAGGCCTAAACAAACTAAAAAACTGTGTAAACAGTCCTAAACAAACGATAAATAAACAATTGCATCATTTAAATAAACAATTTTTCTATGGCCGTGGGCGTGGTTCAGTGATATTAGCATCCAAACATTTTTTAAAAATACGTCATAATAAACCTAAACGAACGAAAAAAAAAATACTAAACAATCCTAAAGAAACAAACTAACGACTGCCATCTTTAAATAAACAATTTTTTAAATGGGTGCGGACAAGTCCACGGGAATTAAATAAAAAGTGACAGAAGAGTATCTCGATTAATATTATTTTTTAAGAAATTTTGTTTTGATGTTCTGTTAGTAATAAATATTTTAAGCGTATATATTAAAATATAAATAAAAAACAAATTATATAATTCCAGAATATAAACATTACAATTTCAACAATTTTCTACCTTCGGCTGAGCTAATATGTGTTCTGCACACAGCAAAGAGGCAAATGTGTATTTCGGCATTATATGTGAATGAAAAATTTCGCTAAATTTTAAATATTTATTCTATCGCTATTTAATAAATTTATTATTATACTTCATGTATGTAAATAATAAAAGTTTCTTATCAAATTACTTTTCTTTTTATCTTCAGTCAACTAGGTTAAGGAAGGTATTGTCTTCGGTCAAAAAATCGATGATGAGTTTTTAATGAATAAGCAAGGTTTCAGGTCCCTAGAATACGATTTTACTAGTTTTACGATGATGTCAGTATGTGTTTGTATATGTGTATGTTTGTGTGTGTGTGTGTGTGTGTGTGTGTGACAAAATTTTCTCCGACGATAACTCCAATATTACAATTCTAAAAATTATAATTCTTTGTATTCTTCTTCTTTACCTGTACATCCATATAAAAGCTCATTAGATTTTGGTTATAACTGGTCAACTGGTAATCCTCTTACTTAAAGTTCTTCACAGTTTTTCTTGAAAAAACGCAATTAAATGTGATCATCAATATTAAAGAACAACTTATTCTCTATATATTTGATTATACATTCTCCTTCATGTTCAATAAATATAGAGTTAAAGAATTATGATGAGATTAACTTTCAAAAATCAACCAGCTTTGCCATAATTTTGAAACATTTGGTATATTCAAAAAATTTTAATTGACATGCCAGTGTCAAGTGCAATTTACATAATGTATGTTCGTGTTATAATTTTATTGGATTTACAGGAACATTCGGTATGGAATATGTAAAAAATCGTACATGTTTGTGTCAGAATTTTGCTGGATATATAGAATCTCTTACAATGAACTTTTTGTATGGGGTTTGTATAAAATACATAATGTATGTTCGCGTTATAATTTTGTTGGATTTATGGGACATTTCGGTATGAAATTTGTAAAAAATGATATAGGTTCATGTTAGAATTTTACTGGATATATAAAATATTTTCCAAGGAACTTTTGGTATGGGATACGCACAAAATATATTCAGATTTTTTTCTGTTCCATATACGTATTTGTGTACCTACTAATATTGTAGTCAAATAAATTATGTAAACTTTATTTAAATGATGGCTTCAAGTATTACATGACAAAACAATTTATTAAAATGATTACCTATTTTTTAATGATTTTAGTTTTCAATCGCCTTGCTGGATTTTTCATCACGTGTTTCATTCTGTTCATGGGATACGGGTATGTACAAAATACATAATGTATGTTCGAGTTATAATTCTATTGGATTTATAGGACATTTCGGTATGAAATTTTTAAAAAATAGTATACGTTCATGTTACAATTTTACTGGATATATAGAATCTTTTCCAAAGAACTTTTGGTATGGGATACGCACAAAATATATTCTTGTGCTAGCAACAACAGATTTTTTTCTGTTCCATATACGTATTTGTGTACCTACTAATATTGTAGTCAAATAAATTATATAAACTTTATTTAAATGATGGCTTCAAGTATTACATGACAAAACAATTTATTAAAATGATTACCTATTTTTTAATGATTTTAGTTTCTAATCGTCTTGCTGGATTTTTCATCACGTGTTTCATTCTGTCCAATCAGATTATTATTATAATGGGAAAAATGTACTTACAATATTATAATGATAAATTCCAACGACTAGTTTTTAACCAATCATGATGCAAAACACTTGAAAATTCAACCAATGGGAACAGTATTATACTGATAAAACCTTGTTACCCCGATAAAACTCCGTTACCCCGATAATTTTCCGCTACCAAGTAAATAAACAGTTGTTATGGTTTATAACTGTCAGTGTGACAATTAATGTGTCAAGTTTCATTTTGCGTTGTCTTTGGAATTTATCTCACCAAATACCACACGACCTCTCAGATTTTCTCAGATAAACTTTTATTTTTAAGCACTAATTTTTTTTGCTTTTAAGCAAAATCACTCAAGCAAACTGACAGTAGGTAAAACCCCTTCTCCTTCGGAGTCGGGATTTTACCATGGAGTTTGCTTTCGTGTTTGTTGCTAAGCAAAAAAAAGTCGTGCAAAATAAAAATTTATCGATAAAATCAGGAGGTCTTGTGATATTACTTCTGAGAATAATTTATAGTACATATTTTGTTTTTGTTTACTGACAACGAGTTTCCTAGTTTTGACAGCTGTCGCCCGTTTTGACCCAATTTAAGAAAAGGAATCAAAATAAACGTTTTAGTTCTGCATTTGTGGAACAAATTGACGAACAAATTACAGCAAATGCAAGTAAAAGCACTTTAATTAACAACAATTCAATTTGGAACCAATTCAAATTATTTTGTGATGAAAGGGCTTACAGAGTAGAACAATATACTCCTGTCACAAAAATGGCACACATTTTAAAAGACTGGGCATTCAATATGAAAAGATGTGATGGTGAAGACTATAAAGAAGCGGTGATTAAAACAATGTGGAACAAAACCGCTAAACTTATTCAAGATTTATATTATAACGAATTTAACAGAGTTATAGATCCCTTTAAAGATGTGGAATTTCAATCCTCACGCGATGCTAAAAATACCAAGCGCAAAATATTACAAAAGAAACCCGAAAAAAAGAAAGCAAAGTTCTGCAACTTTATCTAAAAAAGAAATGATGAAGATTATAAAACGCTGTGATGAAGAGTCGCCATGTGGTTTGCAAAAGAAATTTTATCATATTGCTTCATATGAAGTAGCATGGCGTACAGGAGAAGGTTCTCAATATTTAGTGCATTATTTTAAAGAAGAAACGGACAATGCTGGTAACGCTACTGGAAGAATAGAGTATAATCCGATCTTTTCAAAAACAACACAAGGTGGGGCACAAAAGTGTGCTAATAGTAAATGGTTAATCCCAAATACTAAAACTCTGGATATCTGTCCTGTCCGATTGCTCAGAAAATTGCTAAGTAAGCGTAACGAAAATATAAAAACTGAAAGACTTTTTTTAACTGTAAACATTGCTTGGGATAAACCGTATTCTTCACGATGGTACAAAAATATGCCAATTAGTGTAAATTCAATGTCAAAGTGGATGAAAGAATCAGCTGAGATGATCGGGCTGGATACTAAAAAGATTAAAATAACGAATCATTCTGCACGGTCAACTACAGTTTCTCATCTTGCTAAAGCAGGTGTTAATAAGCAGGAAATTATCAAAATCACAGGCCATAGCTCATCGAATTCATTGAAGCCTTACCTATAACTGGATCATGAACACCATTCAAATTTGATTAACAATCTAAAAGAAACAGCTAGCACAACAGAACAGACCAATATCGCAAAATCCACTACTCATGGACAAAATGTTTACAGTAATTGTGTTTTCAATATTCAAACCTTTAACTCAGTTTGATTTTTATACACATATTTACTTAGTTCTCTTGTTCACTTTAAAATGAATTAAAAACAATAATGAGTTTACATTGTAATAATAAAATAAATGTTATCAAAGAATTGATTTTTTCATTTGAGCATTAAAAAATAATCTTTCGAATACCACTTAATAGTGAAAATAAATAAGAAAATAATTCTCCAGTTCGTTTCTCAAACTTGTTGCCATTAGGCAACAAGTTTTCGAAAAACTGTAGCTTTATTTTCTATTTATTCTCACTATCTTGTGATATTAATACTGAAAATATATTTCTATATCATTTCAGTTCACCTATTCGTAAGCTAATAAATTTCTTGTTTTATATCTGATAAGCAAGGATTGTTTTCTTTTCCATAATTACTTCACTGCAATTAATTAAACATTCGACATCCTTGCAGTTAAAAATATTAAATATTATAATTCCGGAACAAATGTGCAATCATTTTAATAAATCTTGCCGCTCTATACACGTTGGGATGAAACATCTCTGACTCACGACGGTAATAAGCGAACGTACACGAAGTTTGTAAGCCAGCACCCTCACTGACTCCGAGGGTGTGATGAACAGTAAATTTGAAGATATTGTGACTTCCTCGATTGCACGTAATTGAGTTGCTATATGTATATTTTTACGTTTTTCTTTCATTTCAATAATCATACAATCCGCACATATTAATATTTTTTTATTTTTTTTTCTGTATGTAAAGTTAGCTATGTTAAGTTTTCCTTTATTTATCACAATTTTCAGTAAGTATAATACTTTTTTGTATCTCATTTATTATTTATATTTATTGACCTCTTAACAGGATTCAAAAATCCCACTTACAAGGGAGATCAGTAATTAAAATAACAAAAAACATGTTTGAAGTAGAGACAGAAAAATAATATATACATATACCTACATACAAAGACGTATCAAATGGAAATACGAAATATTAAAACAGAAAAATTAAATACTTTATAAGGAAAAGGTCAACTTCAGTATCTATTTTTCTTTCGGTTATTGTAAATGAAATACAGTCGTGTAATTGGACTCATCAAATAGTAATTTCTCGTAATATGAGGAATATAAAATGAAATATGCATTCTTGATGTAAGGCGCGGACTATTACTGTACACATTACTTAAGCCTGCAGTGTCGTCAATTTTGTCTGTTAATAAATTATGCAGATAAAGCCAAGAGTACCTATATCTTACGTCTGGATTCCAACATAAACATATTGAGATCTAACAGGGCTACATTGTAACTGTATTCTAAAGAATTAAAATTTGTTGCGAATTTTCTAGTACAGAATCGTACAAATTTTCTTTGTATCCATTCAATTCTATTACTATGTGAGTCATATATTGGATTCCAAACAATAAGACAGCACTCAAGTCTTGATCGAACAAAAGAGTAGTATAGAGATTTAAGAGTTACTTGATTTTTGAAGAATTGGGAATAAAACCTAAGCTTTTATGGTAGCATTTACAATGAAATTATAATATAAATCAAACAACAATCTTGGACCAAATATAACTCCCAAATCCCTATGATAATTCACTCTATCTAGACACTGGCCTTCCATCCAGTACAGAACAATTTCCTGACTGTACCTCATCGAATAAAACAAAATTTTTATATTTACAAAAGTTGAAAAATAGATGTGATGAAGACGACCAAGCTAGAAGATTAATATATTTCTGTAATTTATGGCAGTCTTTAAGAGTATTTACAACTTTAAATACTTTCAAATCATCAGCATAAATAAAATTTATAGATAAAAGTGCATATTAAATTTTTAAAAGAATGCATTTGACGATATAAGAATTACATTAGTTTGACGTTAGTGTTAGATTAAAATTTCAATAAAAACGGTCTCACTTTTTACATTTCACACTGTAATATTTAAATGGTAAAACAACAAAAATATGTAAAAAGAAATAATTATGGAATATTATCGTAAAACCGCAATTTTTACCTCTCCCTAAGAGAAGTATTGAATTATAAGAGTGTTACGAAGATGTTCGAGTGTGTGTGTGTGTTTATGTGTGTGTGTGTGTGTGCGTGTTGGAGCCACAGTTCCTCAAATACTATAAGACTTAAAACATAGATTTAACTGCGGTTTCCTCAATCTGACATTAGTGAGCTGATTAGATTTTGGTAACAACTGGACAACCGGAATATATATATATATATATATATGTAAGAAACTAGTATTTCCGGTTGTTATATATATATATATATATATATATATATATATATACAATATATATATATATACTCTGTTGTATTTCAAGTACAGAAACGGCGGCTGTGGAAAAATGACAGAATTCCAGCAGAAGAGTACTAAAAGAATATAAAGAGGTATGTGAAAAACAGGTAGAACATAAGAAAAGAGAGTTAGAAGAAGATTTGAAAGCTATAAAAACAGAAAGAGATGCATGCAAATTAATATCACAAGAAGAATTGAAAGAATACTTTTGCAAACTGCTAAACGGAAATGAAAGAAAAATAGTAAGAACAGAAGAATATAAACATCAAGCAGACACAGCTAAAAATGAAATAAACGTAAAAGACGTAAAAATACACATTAATAAACTGAAAAAACAAAAAGCGACAGGGGAAGATGAAGTTACAAATGAAGCATGGATAAATGCAGACGATAAGGTAATCACGACGCTAACAAATATTATAAATAAATAAAATAAAGGCCGAAATACCCAAAAGATGGAGAAAAGGAATAATACAACCAATCCACAAAAAAGGAGATACCGATAAAGTACATAATTACAGGGGAATAACGTTGTTGAATACAGCCTTCAAAATATACGCAATGATTTTGCGTGAAAAACTAGAGAAAGAGATAATGGCGAAAAACTCTCAGAAAATCAGGCAGGATTTAGAAAAGGAGAAGAACAACAGACAATATCTACTTACTAAATCAAATAATAGAGAATGAATTATGTAAAGAAAAAGGAAAATTATATGCATTCTTCGTAGACCTGAAAGCAGCATTTGATAATGTTAACAGAAATCTTCTTTTCAAAACGCTTGAAAAAATGAATATAGACAAACATTTACTGGTAGCTTCAGAGAACATTTACAGAGAGACAAGTTCAGTAATAAGAATAGATAAATACACAGAGAAAGGATTAAGACAAGGATGCCCGTTAAGCCCAACTTTATTTTCGCTATACATAGCAGACTTGGAAGAATTTGTTAGTAAAGAACAAACGGGCGACGTTGTCATTGAAAGGAAGAAAATATGGTCATTAGCTTATGCGGACGACATAGTAATAGTCACAAAAAATCCAACTAATATGAAAACCATGATGAATAGGTTTAAGCAATACTTAAGTAAGAAAGAATTATCATTAAACATTCAAAAATCAAAAATAATGAAATTTAAAAAAGGAGGAGAAAGAGAAACAAAAGAAGTGTGGAAGTGGGATGATGAAGATATTGAGGAAGTGAAAGAATTCAGATATTTAGGATACATATTTCAGAGAAACAATCAACTTACAAAGCACTTAGAATATCAAAAATTAAGCAATCGCCGCTATAAAACAAATATGGCGTTTAGGAGAAAGAAGATTTCAAAGAAATCTCAGAATAAGATGGATGGTGTTTGAAGCCATAGTCAATAGTAAATTACTCTACGGGGCGGAAATATTTGGATGGAGATAAAAACAAGTAGAGGACATACAAGTACGGTACATAAAATGGATTTTGGGTCTGGATAGAAGCACACCAGAATATATAGTAATGGAAGAGATGAAACAATTAAAAATTAGAGTAGAAACATAGTAAATTAGAATATTTTGAATATTTGCTTCCATTAAAACTAATTGCTATAAAACTTTGTACGCACGTACGTAAACACCTGTAGAATCATTATAATAATTAATTGTGCAAAATTAATAATTCTAATTAAAAATAATTATAGCAAATGTAAAGTACAACACCTCGAAGCAAAACATTTGCCCCGGAAAAAATGTAAACTAAATTTGTAGCGGTAAATCTATATCCAATCAGGACGACAGAATTGTGATTGTGAAAGTACACACACTGTCATTTACGGTGACTGGACTACGTGATTTTTGAATTATTAAGTCAGTTTTGTGAAAACAGTCTTTGTGTTTGCCAGTGTTTTTAAAGAACAACGGTATATAGCTATTTTGTTTATAAAAACTTAACTGATTTTACAATGCATAAACTACTTTTACTTTTTACTTTTAGTGTGCCGTAGAAACATATGCGTATATGTAGCGACCTCAGATTACGCCCGTTCAGAGACTTTGTTTCGGCGCGCTGTATTAATTATTATTTTCTGTAAAAGATAGTTTGGCAAAGGAGCGTTTGTACTCGTAGCACGATTGTAACGTTTTCGCTTTTTGTGTAAAAGATAATGGGTTCTTTATTTATTTATTAATTTCTTTATATTTATTTAATATAATAAGATAAAATTAGTAAAATTAAAATTGATACCTATGCAATTAGAACAAAAAAATAAAAATAAAATAAGTAAATCACTAGAATCGAACCTACCACCCTGCACACAAGATAGTCCAGTCATTAGAAGTTTTTACCCTACAAAAGGTGGGGAGAAAACGATTTTAATATATGTTGTTTGGGTCGAAACGGGGATGAAAAATTCTAATTTGTGACCTTTAGGAGGCTCGGCGTGAGCCGACATCTTAGATCAAAGGTGCAAAAAATGAGTTTTGCTATTTTGTCGAAAATAGTGACCCGTATCAAAATTTTACAAGAATACAAAATTAAAGCTCGTTACTTTTTGTGCAAAAAGAGTTTTTACATTTTTTACCTAGGATGAACTCTCAAAGAGTTATGTTCAAAAATAGATAACCAGAGCAACAATTTATAAAAGAAGATTTAATCACTCAAATTATACACAATATTAATTTTTGTATACTTAGTCTAATACATTTTGTTATTTGTAACAGTATACACTTGTCGTGGCATCAAAAGAAGTAATATTATCGATGATTTTTAAATAATTTTTTTCAGTGCTTTTTCACAAATTCATCAACCACTCTTACCCGGTTAAAGATACGGTACCGCGGTTTAAAAATTTTAATTCCGTTTGGAATTCTCCATCATGTCATGTTGAACGATTTTTGTTCCGATGAGCGGTTATCGAATTACAAATACAAAATCTATTAGACTAAGTATTAAAAAATTAATATTGTGTATATTTTGAGTGATTAAATCTTATTTCATAAATTGTTGTTCTGGTTACCTATTTTTGAACATAACTCTTTGAGAGTTCATCCTAGGTAAAAAAATACAAAAACGAGTTTTAATTTTCTATTCTTGTAAAATTTTGATACGGGCCACTGTTTTCGATATAATAGCAAAAAACTCATTTTTTGTACCTTTGATCCAAGATGGCGGCTCACGCCGAGCCTCCCCAAGGTCACAAATTTGAATTTTTCTTCCCCGTCTCGACCCACACAACATATGTTGAAATCGTTTTTTCCCCACCTTTTGTAAGGCAAAGGTCTTTTTTTGTCTCCAGTGACTGGACTAAGAAGTAAAAGAGTTACTATAGTCCTGCGAACGCTCTTTTTCGAAAAATAATGATTATTACTTGTATAATATTTTTTAATTTTCTTTAATTATTCTTTATTAATTTAAAACAATTAATTATTGTAAACAATTCCGTGTGGTGATATGGAGCAAAGGAGCAATCGCTTTAGACGCCTTTTCTGAAAAGGCCCCTTCAGAAATACTCGTACATTGATATACATATTCTGATTGATAAGCTCCTGGTTATCACCACGTTAAGCAATAAAGCTAGTTCGGCCCTTCTATGTTCTTTTGTATTGAACCAAATAAATGAAAATTCTCTCTTTCATAAATATTTCTTAAAGGACACCAAATTGAGTATTATATGCTCCAGGCACCAAAATACCATCACACGGTGCTGGTGGTAAAGCCACATCATGGATATTGCTGAGACCTACATCATCATTATCTTCATCTTCGTCATTATTTCGTGGAAAAACAGGGGCAATAATATGTCTTCTATATAGAAACGTATGCACTTTTTTCATGATCTGAAAGTTTGATATAAGCGAAAAATCGCTAAAAATATGATTCGTTAAATGCGAAAGTACGTTATAGCAGAGGTTTTTATTTGAGGAAAAAAACATTGGACTAATAATGAACATTTCATTAAAAGTGTTTCGTTATAAGAGGACGCCATTGTATATTTTAGTTTAAGGGAGTTTATTCTAAAAAGTATATAAGAAATTTCATTTGCAATTTATGTAGATTCTTCCCATCTGTCTATGTATTTATGACTACCTACTAATCGTAATATTTAAATAATAACATTTAAGTGCAAAATATAAAACACAAATCTGTAGTCATTAATAAAATAGGTATGGGTTGTATAAAACAGATTACATTAATACTATTATAATGTGAGTTTACAGAAAAATATTTTAAATTAAATGACTAGATAAAGATACAATTGAAATGTAATAAATTACTTGTAAAACGAGAGATACTAAACACATTAAAGAAGCAGCAATTGTCATTTATCAGACATGTCTTTTAGGAGAACGCGTTGAGTGGAGCATTTATAATAGTCGGATACACGGTCGTGGAAGTAAATGAAGGAAAACATGCACAGGAATAAGAAAAAAAAAGAAGAAATAGAATAGGTAGTGTGCCTATGTACTTATGTGTGTTTCCTTTCTTCACTCTTCACATGCTAATAAAATTAGAATTACTGGTTTATTTACTATATTATTTATTACTGACACGATAAAATATATGATCTCTCTTTACAGCCATTATTTTATTTAAAATTTGAGTCACTAGAACTAGGAAATTGATAAACTTTACCGTTTCATTTTTAAAACCTTTAAACAAATTAGATATATTTTTTGTTTTGCGGATACATTTATATTCTTAAGGTAAGGAAAAGGCATTTTTGCAATAATCTTTATATTCTAAAGAGGCATATTCTTTGACGTTTTAACTTTATCGTGTATAATCAGATAAAAAAAAATATCATATCTAGCGGATAAATAAGGAACTTAACATTATTCTCATTGCTGTTTTTTTTTTTCTTTTATTTCTATATTTATATTAAAATGAGTAATGTATATTACTGTGAACTTGGGTGTTATTCGATGGCGAAAAATAATCCAAAGGTTCATTTTCCTAAGCCTAACCAAAGCACAGTACAGTACTCGTCATTAGTTATGGCGAGCTCCCGCGCATACTAGGCCACGTTTTACTTAACCTTTAAGTACTCGTGTGCTCCGTGTGACGTTAGTGCTCGCGTGACGCCATATGAGGCTAAATCGGAAAATAGGTGTTTTTGGCAGTAAAATATTTTAAAAAATATTTTAAAAATATAAACAAAAAAATATAATTTACATTTGAACACATGGTTTACAATGGGTTCTTTGATGTTCCTGGCTGACATGTTTTTGGCAGGTTATGCAAGTTGTTTTTTGATCTGGGGCAGATGTGACACCTTTTTGGGTTCTTGGCCCAGACACTGCAGGTGGGCCGACCACTAATACCTCGTCAAAGTGGGTTTCCTTTTAAACTTAATGGCGCGCTGTACTACTAATATGAGAATATAATTCATTAGTCACGTGACATGTTCTCCGCCAATCAACATTCAGAATTTCCCTAGTTACATGTCTATCATAGCGATGATAAAAAACAAAGAAATTATCACCTTATTTACATTCGTTACTAAGGGATTTTTACAACATTGACAGTTAATTTGAACAAAAATTCATTATATTCTCTCATTAAATATAAGCTCGTGATATGATTAACAATCGAAGATATTGCTCGTGAAACCGAAGCAGCACATTTCACTCGTCCTTCGGACTCGTAAAATCTGCAACTCGGTTTCACTCGAAAATATCATCGATGATAATCATATCACTTGTTATATTACGTATGATTATAGCTTCACACTTCATCATAGAAAAATTAAAATAATGCGCATTTATATATCTCAAAACTGTGACAAAAGAATAATTTGGGGGTAGAACTCCGGAGAAAAAGGTATATGAAAATTACAATACTTTAAACTTCCGTTGGCGCCATATGGAGCAACTTAAAGGTTAAACACTATTCGTGCGAAAACAAATCACTAGCTTGCAAGATATTTAACTTAAGAAGACAGTTATGAATATTGCAGCCCAAAATAATAAACAAGAGTGAAGTTAATATCAATAAAAATAAAACTTGAGCATGTAATAAATGATAAAATGTAATAATTTATTAACACAGAAATGCGTGCAAGTTTACAAAAGAAGAGGTACAATAAATTGATTCAATACAGAAAATTCTACGTAACTTGTTCACTGGCACTCCAATAACAGTACATCTTCATGAACATTTGTTCCTTTGAGTTATAAAATTAGCTTCGCCAGAATTTAACATTAGGTACGTTCTGTAAATGAGTTCTGTTCACTCTTTTCACTTTGCACACTCCCAGCACCGTTCGGTAAATGCAGAATGGAGTCAAGTAGAGTGAAAAGTGTTAACTCCATAAGCATAAGCCCAACCTCAATATGCAAGCGTACATGAAGTGAATATTGTAAAATTATATGATTTTATTATAATTTATTACAAATTACATTTGACACATCATTCAATAAACTAGTGCTCGGAATACCAGTGGATCCAAATGACCACCCGCCCACCCGTATTTCAGTGAATACGGGTAGGAACCGATTTTTCACCCATAAGACCGTATTACCCGTAAGAACCACACCCATATTACCCGTAAGAACCATATCACCCGTAAGACGTATTATTACGTTGCTATCTGTTTAAATAATCATACCGTTGAAAAATAATTTTATTTAATTAAGTTAATTTATTTGATTAAACACTTCACGTAGGTAATACAATTAGTTTTAAAGTTAGTAATTTGTACAATAATAAGACAAGTAAAACATATCTCGATTTATGACAGATACCATTACGGGTAATACGGGTCTGTGGTTCTTACGGGTAATATGGATCATGGGTCTGTGGTTCTTATGGATCTTACGGGTCTTATGGGTGAAAAATCGGTTCCGACCCGTATTCCATTTGGTCCGGATGGGTGGTTATTTCCCATATAACTAAATACCCAGTTCGAAGTCCTAGCTCTACAATAAACAATACAATACATTCCATTTCAATTAATTTATGTTTCTATGACAATATGAAATGACTGCTATGATCATTATGTTTACAGTCGGCCATCCTGATTCAGGCTCGTCATCAGGCCTTTATTCTTGTCCTTTTCTCTCCTTTTCAGGCTTCGGGGTTTCTTCGTGATTTTCTTTTAAAGTTTTGTTTCCTCTTTTTCTTAAATTATAACGATATTCTGTCAATTTTTCTTTATTTTCGGCAGCATCTTCCAAGTTCTCTACGTCATTATCTGTATTATTTTTATTATCATCACCAATTTCTGGATCCGTATCGTTTTTATTATCAGTTTCTGAATCCATATATTCTGATTCGATTCGTTTAAGGCGTTCAGGTGGCAAGATGGGTTCATAAGACCTTTGTGTCAGCTGTAGGCCTGGAACATCACGTACAACAAATCGATCTAGATCCAAAATTTTATAAATTTGATATGGTCCACTGAATTTTGGTGCCATTTTCGGAACGCAGTTCGTTGGAGGCACAGTAATTCGAACCATAACTAGGTCACCTACAGA
This sequence comes from Ophonus ardosiacus, assembly GCA_943142095.1. Taxonomy (NCBI): domain Eukaryota; kingdom Metazoa; phylum Arthropoda; class Insecta; order Coleoptera; family Carabidae; genus Ophonus; species Ophonus ardosiacus. The sequence continues at coordinate 22,102,874 of OW964834.1, read as the reverse complement.
GAATGGTTTGTAGTTTCGTCGAGTTGCATTATAATACTGTTCATTTTTCTGCTGTCTCTCTCTCTCATGCGATCTTCTACCTCGTTCCGAGTTTCTTTTCGTCGTTCCATTAGATCGATTTTTGCTTCTTCAAGCTCTAGAGTCTCTTGTACCACTGCTTCATTACCACGAATTCTTAAACCAAACATTAATTCACTCGGGGCTTGACCCGTAGTACTCTGTGTTGATCGGTTACGAGCGATCTTCAGATTCTTCGTCTCTTCATCTAGTTCTTTCTCGAACATATTTAGATCGAAAGCTTTATTTTCTTTGACTACATTTACCTCGGTTGCATTACAACTCCATACAGAATTTTGATATCTCAATTTGATTCGTATTTTATCATTGTTGATCCCTCTTATCCAGCTTACGTTTTAAATTATTCTCTATTCTAAGTTTTTTTACTCTACATTGAAACTCATATGGCAAGTCATCAGGATTCTTAAGCTCAAAATCATTGTCTAGTGGTTCTTTCAGCAACACGGGTTCTTGTTTCGGTTCAGACTCTATGCGCTGTTCATCCAGAGTTGTTATGTCTTTTGTTACAGTATATTCAATCTTATATAAGAAACTTCTTCCCAAGGTAACATCATTTGTTTCTTCTTGTAATTTAGTGGCTTTAGTACATTGAGGACGGATGCAGTGAATCCATGTAATTTAACGTACTGATCCAACCAGGACTTCAAGTCAAATTAGTCGTTTCGATTTCCCTCAAGAAATGGAATTTGATAAGAAATCTCGTTCGTACTAACCTGCTTATTTTGAAGTTGTGGCGACCGCAGGGTTAGTGCTGCCGTAACTGCTGCTTGCACTACCGTTGTCAGTGCGACCGATGGTATTTTAAACATTGGACCGATGTTCTCTGTATTCGCACTTAGAGTTGGTTGCATGTCATTTTCCGCATCTCCCATGTCGGAATTTTCATTTATATTCCCTTTATTCATAATTAGAATCCTTTTTGTAGCTTGTCTTCGCGGCAACTCCAGCAAAAACTTCTCACTACAGGTCACACAAATGGTCTATCTCGAGCGTACGTCTACGCAATCTCTATTAAATAACAATAAGAACGCGCGAATATGCTTAATCTCATGCAATATCCCACTTCTGAATTGTAAAATTATATGATTTTATTATAATTTATTACAAATTATATTTGACACATCATTCAATAAACAATACAATACATTCCATTTTAATTAGTTATGTTTCTATGACAATATGAAATGACTGCTATGATCATTATGTTTACAATATGGGGTTTCGCGCGCAAATGTTGTTTACCTTTGACTCAAACTATTGAAGATGGAAGGAAATTTCACTTGTATGTGCAATAATTGCAAGAAGCAAGATCGTTAACTTGCTATAAGTGTAATTAATAATATTGATGATAAGTGTAAATACCGCAAATATTAAGGCATATGAAGAATGTACTAGTTTTATGAAGGTGAAGAATTGTCCATATTTTCTAATATACTTTCTACATTTTCTTCAGATTCATTTAAGAATGATTCCAAACTTAATAACTTCTATAATTCATTGTTTTTTAGCAATACATCAGATTGTCAAAAAAGGTTATTATATTCATGCACCAAAATTTTAACTCTACTTGTTCGGTTAATAACAAATAATGGTGGGTACCTTGTTTCTTCGACATACTTTAATTCCAGCGCTACTCTCACTCCACTCTAACACCTACTACAGGATGGAATAAATTGGAGTTCCTTATAAGAAAAACTTTCTTATTATGCACGCAAAAGAAAATTGATGTAGGTCTTTATGGGCCAACTTTTTGAGGCAACTGTAATAGGCACTACAGGAATTTTCGATCGTCCTTTGTCTAAAAGAATGTAGATCTGTTATACATCAATGAAAAGCTTATAAAATAAGAAAAAAGATGGAACTAACTAAAACATCCTTTCCTAGTGTTTATAATAGACTAAATTTAAAGTTACCTTTGTGCCTAAACATAACAACAATCCTTGGTCGACATGGCAAACAGAAAAGTTATTTATTTAAATATAAAATAGTGAACGATCCTAAGTGTAAGTATGATGCGGATAATCAAACTGTGAATCATTTGATATTACTGAATGAACAAAGACGAAGGCTAAAGAACAGTATTTTAAAGAAACAATGTATACTGGCCTGTAGAAGAAATGGAACTTCTAGAAAGACATATAAAACATTTTTCAAAATTTGTAAAAGATATAGACTTTGGATTATTATTACAAGATGTTTTTAAACTTTAACATTAATATTAGGATATAAGTTATTTGTTGTATTTAGTTGTTTAAATATCTCATAATAGTTATTGTTTAAGCATTTAATGTGGTTTATGGAGCATGCTGAATAAAGAAGTTATTATATAAAAAACAACATACATACACACACACACACACACACACATTCATAATCATGTATTGTAATTAATTATCTAAATACGTTTTATATTGTTTTTGTTCTAGTGCATATGTATAAATTTTTATGCTTGTCTCTTTCCTAACTTAAATATCTGCAACTTAAGTCTGTAGCTCTCTTGCTCTTTACCTAATTTGATCCTCTCAAGTGCCTTCTTCAACATTTGTATTTCATACACCATCACCCGTGATGGCTCTTTGTTACAATACGTGTTGCATGTTTTCTCTTTACCTATTATGTAGTCACATCCTAGCCTTCTTCTTGTAAAATAAACATCTTTCCTTCACACAATTTCTCACTATTTTGTAAATAAATTCCTTCTAACAAATACACTGTTTTAATTAATAATTAATATTCTCTACCCGAATACCTACACGCACTCACTCCTAGCCCATTTTTAAACTAACAAGAGTAGGTAAATTCAAAATTTACTCCCAAACTATAATGATTTTTTTTATTTTACTGTTTAGTTATTTAGATATATTTTTACATAACTTTTATTACATATTACTCGTATAAAGTTATTTATGTAAAAAAAAACATTATTCTATATTTTTATTGTTCCAAAAATCACAGCAATTTCAAATTGCTGACTAAACAGTTTACATAGACGTGTAAAAAAAATACGCTACGAGCTGTGCTGCATACGTAATTTTCCACACGACTACAGTTCAATGTTTAAAGTTTCAACGAATTCAAATAAAAAAAAATGTTACTTTATGAACTATATTACAAAGTAGCTGAAAAGATCCATTATAATTACAGATAAGATTACATGGAAAAATGTTTGTCAGTATGTTACGTCCATTGTGTATCTAAAATGATAACCATTATTGAATTGAATACCTAAATGCGCTACACACATTTTGTATTGTGATATATGAGTGCTTGTTACCAAGCCAATTTAAAACGACCAAAAAATATTTTCATCTCCTTCATTTCCCAATAAATCATTTTTCATTATATTCTTCTATAAATATTACAAAATGAGATGTGACAGATATAAAATTAATTTTTTTCTTGAAATATGCTGTAAATGACGTGAACATAATAACATTTATCACTCATTTACATACCTAAATGTCGACTGGTTTAGTGCTTCTCAAGAGCAGTATGCATCTATAAATAAAATTTATTTTCTATTTAAAGTTTTGAGACAGACAGTAGTTTTATTGAGAATTACAAATCGATTTTTAATAGTATCTTTAGCTAGAGATGGGCAAAAATATCGATGTTTAGAAAACCTCGATATTCATACAAAAACATCAGATGTATTTTAATGCCGATAGTCGACTAAATATCTATGTTTAGCTTAATTTTTATAACTAATTTCTAATAGATTTTAATTATTAGAATTTATGTATTTATCATATGTGAGTTTGTAATAGTTATTGTTTGTTGACCGTCTGAACTTAGTTTTTAGTTTACTAACTACAATTCAACTACTCATGGTAAGATGTCACTAAGAGGCTAAGACGGAATCGGGGTTTGTTTTTTGTTTGTACACTAAGCTAGCTCAGGGCAGCTCGCATGGGCCAATAATCTAAGCTGGAAGTATTTTATTTGGCAGTTTCACAGTGCAGACTGGCGAGAGTAGATAAATTTAATATATACGCATAAAACTACGCAGTCTTTACGTTTACAACGTAAGTTAGTTAAGATTTATTGCAATGTAACTAATTATTATGAACTTCTTTTGAATGTTATGGCTCATAACATTAGTAAAAAGAGTGATGTGTGGATTTTTTTCCAAAAAAAAATATGGCACTGATATATCAGAATGTAAATTGTGCTGAAAGAAATTAAAAACGTAAGGAAATACCACAAGTTTTAAAAAGACATATATTATGTTTACATAAGTGTAAGACAAGTTCTGAAGATTTTAGAAACAAAATTATTTTAGAAGATTCTCAAGATAATACAAGCACAAGAGTGATTGTATTACCTTCTCAAAAATCTGATGAACATACAGAAATCCCAAGTAAAAATCAACATATATTTAACCTATTAGCGCCCACGAGCCCCAAATGACGATCAAGTCATTTTTTAATTGTAAACATTATTTAAATAAATTAAAATTTTAAAAATTCTTCTTAAAATTATCTTTCATATCTCTACATTTTTGCTGGTCATGAATTTACTGTTTATTTATTTATATTCCCTTGTTATTAACATTTATTTACAACAATGTCTTAAAATTTTAATGTAACAGAATTAGGTGTTTTTAGCCTTTAAGTACTTGCGCCAATTTTTGTAGCGTAAGTGGTCGCGCAGAGCACTGAGTGCACCGCTCCTTAAATATGGCTATATTGCTAAATGTTTTCAATATTGATTATAGTTATTGTTATATCTGGATGAATTAACATTATTACTATTCGAACACAACATTTATTAGGAAAAAAAAATATAAAAAAATAAAGAAACAAAAAAAGTCACTTCTTTGGTAAAGGCGAATCAATTCTCGCAATATTACATATTTCTTAGTCATAAAATATATAATTTGAAACAATAATTGTGCTAGTTATAAATTTTAACAATAAACAAAAAAAAAATAATAATACTCAGAAGCTTTCTTATGAATTCTCCTGTTCCAGTTCGTTGCATGTAGCACAAGTGTGTGATGTTTGAACATATGCCTTACAAGTTTGTTTATTGCATTTGGAGCAAAACAATTGTCGTGTTATTTCGCATTGCTTTCTAACACAAAACACATTTTCCACGGATCGTGGTTGGCGGCTCCAGCCCAGGTTCTTCTTCCTTGTCGGCCGCAAACTTTTTTAGAATGGATTTCACATGCAATGGTAGAGAACTTATCTTCGACCTTCCTTTTAGATGGGGAGTCATTAGACTCATTGCGAAATTAAAAAAAAAAAAAAAACTCTTCACATCACTGGCGAAGCCGCGTGGCTGGCAATGTATATAATTTGTGAATTGATTCTAGCTATATTTAGAAGAGAGAAAAAAATTGTCACTGGCTCTCATCTGGTTCTACGAAACACAAGAAATGTTTGTATACCAATTGTTGCATGTACGGTTTCTGTTTGTCTCCTGCAGTTCTTCAAGCAATCTATGAGTAATTTCTTTTGGGATATTGGGTTTGTCGTACGGTCCTGTGGGTTGCTTCCCACAATACACATCCAAGTTACTCGTAAAGTATGTTTTCGAGTCGCAGGTCGCAAATATTTTCAGGCCATATTTCGCGGGTTTATTTGGAATATACTGAATGAAGCTACATCGCCCTCTATATGGTTCCAATTTCTCGTCGATTGTGACGAATTCTCAGATAGAATAGGTGCTTTTACAATTTTTTACAAATGCATCCAGAAATTCTCGTATCGCCGCCAGTTTATCAATTTCGCCGTGTACTGTTCTGGTTTGTTTATCATCAAACCGTATGCATTTCAATAGAAAAAGGAATCTTCTGTACATCATGCAACCTCTGAAGATTTCTATACCAGTGCCATCGCCGGACCAAAGTTCATAAAAATTCATGTGGCCTGCCTTTTTCATGTCAACGAGATAAAGAAAACCACCAAATGTAAGCATCTCATGTCTTGTAGTTACTTTCCCATCCCTCAGACTGCGATGGCTGACATTTGCTTTCTCAATAAACAAATTGATGTAGAAAACAATAGCGTCGATCATTTGGAGACCTATCAATTTGTGAAATGCTGTGATTTCATCTGGTGTCTTTCTTGCGATTGTTTTCGGTCCCGAGCAAAATTCTCAACAAGTTACGAGCCATATTCTTACCAAATTTGCTAGTAGTTGGAGTTTTTCTCCATGTCCACCTTATATTTGGCCGTAAAATAATCTGTCAAACTAACCGCTTCATCTTCACTTTCAGCCTCATCTGATTCACTTTTCTCTTGCTCTGAATCAGTTTCGTGATCGCTGTAGAGTATAACCTCTCTTAGAGTCTTCCGAATCATCCTTCGCCACATTGTAAAAACTGTCCATTTCTTTTTCTAGCTCCATCCATGCTTCATCCTCATGCTCGCCTATTTCCAAATACTTAAGTTCTTCGCCAGTCAGCTGTTGTGGATTTCTTACTGTTCTAAAATTATGAAAAAATCACATTTTCACTTACAATATATAATAACTATAACCTAAATTTTACTGTGATCAAAAAAGAACTGACAGTTTAAAAAAATGAGAATATCAATTTTACTTACATAAATGGTCGCGCCGTAGCACTACGTGCACCGCTCGAACATTCTGCTGAAAATACGTCCATATCTTCGAAAGGTGTAGTGCAAACTGAAAATGGCGTCGGCCATGCACGGTAGTTACATCATAGGTTACATGGAGGGGCATTAAATTACAGGAAAATGAAAAAAGTTACAGAGCTTTTAATACGAACGGAGCACTCAGTGCACTCGCGCGACCACTTAAGGGTTAAAAAAATATTCTGTAATTAGTAACATCATTACTCTAATAATTTTGTGCTTCCTGTGTTCCTCTATGTTTCTAATAACCTAATAAAAATATATTTACAAGATATTTATTTACACAATTAAATAATTAGACAATATGTACCGAGCCCCATTTCGGGATCGTGGGCAATAAAGCTACAAGCTAAATTTCGCACTGCGTGCAAACGTGTGTGCAACTGTAACTTCGGTTGTGTGTTGCACATGTAAGAGTACCCAAACGTTCATCAGCACTGTTAGAATTCAAAATGTAATTGTGATATTGTTTTTTGAGTGATAAACTTGCGGAAGATGCAATGACAGAATATTTATCCTTGAAAGGAAGAGAAAGATGAAAATTTTTACACCGACTTAGAAGGTTATTGTTGAACTTCCACCTGATGACGTCGACAATGTATATGAGCAAAAAAATATAAAAGAAGAAGGTTTAGAATATCTGGATTGGAACGTGCGGAAATGCAGAATTAGAATACGAGGAAAAAATGGTATTTCCCGCTGTTAACAAATGCGTTAGATGTGGCACTAATAAATTTCCGTATTTTATATATACTGTAAACAATCCAGTCTCACTTTTAGAGAAAAATTGCAAAAAGTTATTTAAAAATAAGTTCCCCATCTGACTCAAAGAAATGTGGTAGACAGTCATAAAGTATGGCGTCCACGAACAGAGTTCCAGTTGAAATACAACAGGGTGCAGCTGGACATTTTATAAGAACAGAGGACGGAAAATAAAGAAAGTGTGCTGTTCGCAAAAGAAATGTGAGAGAAAGTGCAGTGTATGTAATGTTGGTTTACATGTTGATTGTTTTGAACAGTGGCATCGCTAAATATTGTTTTTAATAAATATAAACCTTGTTTGTTATAAATAATTATTTAATTTTTGTTAATAATAATATTTAAGTTTTGCTATGTTTATTAGTAATTAGAACTGATGTATAAGCCAAGTATTTGTAGTATGTGATGTACTACCTATTAATACTGCATTGCCCACGATCCTCAAATGCGGATTGACAAAAAGGATTTCCCGATAAAATAATATTTTTTTCAAAAATATGTTTGTTTCTTTTCTTAATACATCTATTTGCGTAAGAATATTGTATTATTTTTTTAATTTGAGCGTTAATGGGTTTGTTTTTTGGTTACATTATATGAATATTATTTGTTTAGATCCAGATGACTTGGAAGATCAAAAATGCCATTCTTCAATTAATGCACCTGTGTCACAATTAAGAACAACAATTTAGAGGCCCAAAAATGCTATTTCAGAATATTTTAAAACTACATCTTTACATAAAGAAGGTGGTACAAACTATATTCATATCACAAATGCAATATTATTTATGTTGTGCAAAGATAATTTATCTCTTTCTTCTGTAGAAAATCTCGGTTTTAAAAATTTTATGAAGACAGTGAGTCCACTTCATAAAATACCCGATTATTGGATTCGAAATTTGATGTTGTGTCCAATAAATTTAAGGAAATGCTTACGAAATACGAAAATAGATCCTTATTAACTGATATTTAAACTGACATATTACTCGTAGCTTTATAGGCATCTGTCCATTTTTTGGAAGGTATAGAAATGAAATCTGTTACATTTGGAGTATATCAGCTAGAAGAAAGGCACAATGCAACTTATTTATCACAAAAACTTCTAGATTGTCTGGATAAATGGAATGTACCAAAAAGTATAATTTGCGCTATAGTGACAGAGAGCGGAGCTAATATTGTGAAAGCTTGTTATGACACATTTGGTAAATCTTTACACATCCGTTGCGTTGCTCACACATTGAATCTGGTGCCTGAAAAGGCGTTGAATGAATCAAATGGCAAATTTAGCAAAAATAGAAAACTAGTAAAATGGTTCAAAAGCAGTGTTGTTACGACTGATGAACTTCCAAAATTACAGAACCAAATAGGCGTTTTAGAAGGTAAAATGCTGAAATTAATTCAAGACATTAATACAAGATGGGATTAAAAATTTTATATGATTAAACGATTAGTTTTATTGAGTAGTGGTACAAATCAAATTTTATTAAGTAATTTAACTGCACCTCCAATGCTGACAGCTATTGAATTAGAACAAGTCAAGGAATTATAACTATTATTCAAGCCGTTGGAAATGGCATTTCTGGATGCAAATATTAATTATATATTATATTAATACTATAAAGAAGTAACTTATATAAAATTTTAAATTCAATTTCCTCGATTACGGAACATGAAAAAGAAAATGTGATTATTGATTTAGATGCAGAATTAATTCTCCACAATATTTATTTGAAGCATTTTTGTCTAAATTAATAGACCACTTTTACGTAAGGAAAAACTGATACCCTATGTTAAACGCCTATGGCCCGGTTTACGTGTTACACCCGGTATGTTGCGAATAATATCACAACAAGGCGAATCTATTGCTCAGTGTTTGACACGGTTAAGGGGTCAAAGTTGCAAATGTAACTTTGGAGATAAGGAAGATGATATTCTGCAGTATCAAATAATAATAAAAACGTAGCTCTTCTGAGATAAGACGCGCGTTTTTGAAGATGTAAACAGGAAAAAGTTACGTTGTTTCAGATGCAAAAGAAGCAATCATCTCGCCAAGGATGAAAAGTGTCCAGCCAGAGGGAAAGTATATAGAACGTGCAACAAAGAAGGGCACTACGCACTGTGTTGCAAGACGACAGAAACGAATAAAAGAGCATAAACAGGACACAAGACCGTCAGAGAAGTAAACGAAGAGGAAGAAGAAGAAAGCATATACGCATTTGATATAAACACGGTAAGGAAAGACACGTTAATAGTTGATATGATTTTAGCTCAAGTCCGATTAGTCTTTATAGATACAGGGCAGGATGCGATACATAGGAAAAATGTAAGAGGAGTAAAATACAATGTGATTCCGGGAGAACAAATAAGATATGCATACGGGTCATCAGAAACACTACGGGTTTTGAAAAATTCTCTACCAACGTGGAAGTAGAAAAAAAGAAACAGACACAAGCAGATTTCTATGTAATTGAAGAAAAACGAGTAACCCTTCTTGGAAAGAAGACTGCAATGGAATTAGGTATTTTGAAAATACAAATAAATCAGAGAGCTTCAAAGGTAAAGGCGAATAATATATTACCAAAATATGAAAAAGTATTTACTAGAACTGGTGAATTGAAAAACAATCAGTTAGAACTGTACATTGTTATAACAGTGCGACCTGTAATCCAACCTGTCAGGAGAATTCCATTTCAGTTAAGGGAAAAATTAAGTGACAGGTTAATTTAGCTAGACGAAGAAGACATAATTTAAGAAGCGACAGGGTCGACAACATTGGTTTCGCTAATGGTAATTACAAGTACAAGAAATGGAGAGATACGAATGTGTGTGGATATGCGGCAATCAAATAAAGCAATCGCAAGAGAACGACATCCAATTCCGACTCAACAGGATATAATCCATGAAATAGGAGGCAGTGTTATATTTACTAGCTTAAATCATAACTCTACATACCATCAGCGAGAGCTGAAAGAAGAGAGTCGTGCGATTACTAATTCCGCAACACACCAAGGACATATTAGGTTATATACCGGATGGCTACTTAAAATCCATAATATAAGCAATGAAATTTTTTTCATTTTGCTACAGTTACCGACCTATTAAATTTAGAGAAAAGTTGTAAATGAAAAAGTTGTTTAGAATTATAAAGTCGTGCGATTCGCAACACTCCAGGGACTTATTAGGTTCAAGTGCATGTTTTTCTGATTAAATGGCGCCTCCCGAGATGTTTCAACGGATATTAGAAAATATTCTAGGTAACATGCAAGGAGTTAAAGTTTTTAAGAAGATATTTTTATCTATGGAAAAACTGAAAAGGGACATAACACTAGACTGAACCAAGTTTTGGGAAAATTAGAATAAAACAGGTAATCGTTAAGTAAGAAAAAGCTCAGCTCGAATTTATGAAACATTTATTGACGACGTTACGAAGTAAAATAGAAGACGTGATGAATACCAGGAAACCTGTGGATGAAGAAGAAACTAAAATGTTTTTGGGACTGGTAGGATATAGTTCATCAATAATTATTCATCAAGAGCAAAACCGCTCAGGAGGTTATTGCAAAATAATGTTACATTTCGCTGGAGTAAAGAACAGGACAAGGCGTTCTTAGATCTAAAACAAGTATTAAGTACATTTCTAGTATTGGGATATTATTATCCTTATGTGATGACTAGGATTATAGACGACGCTAGTCCGTATGGCATAGGGGTAGAAGAACAATGAAAAACGGATAGTCGAGTATGCAAGTAGGAGTCTTACATAAGCCGAAATCAAATACAGATATATCGAAAAGAAGGCATTGGCGGTGGTATGGGTATGTGAAATATATCACGATCACAAGCCTCTTCAATTTATATATGCACTAAGAGGTAAGTCAAAAGCAAGAGTAGAATGGTGGATGTTAAGGCTGCATGGTTATGACTATGAGATAAAGTACCAACTGGGTAAAACCCACATAGCCGATCCATTGTTAAGGCTCAGAAATAGGGAAGAAGTGTATGTAAGTAAAACGAATATTGAAGAAGAAATGTTTTGTGCATGGGTAAAAGATGTAGTACCATGTACTATGAATAAAAGACAAATAGAAGCAGAGACGCAAAAAGGATCCGATACTACAAGAACTGCGAAAGGCGTCAGTGTCAGGAAACTGGAATGGAGAGGGATGATGTGATATATATATATATATATATATATATATATATATATATATGTGTGTGTGTGTGTGTGTGTGTCTAAAATAGAATTTAATGAACTTGTAATTTATGTGAAAAATATGTTCGTTTGTGAGTTCCAACTTGTCAGAACTGTACTACCTAACGACCTAGTTAGTAAAATATGTAATTAGTTAATTAACAATTAAATTAAAATTCAAAGGATTTATTTATAGGTTCATAATACAATAATTCTATGCTTTAACTCTAATTTTACTTGTAAATAACTGTTGGCAAAATGTCAAATTAAAATAAATTTCAGATGTTTATTGAAATTGTCGCTATTATGAACCTTGATATTATATTATTTCTTTTAATAATAATTTTGGAATAAAAGTAAATTAATGCGAAATAATAACTATAGTACGAAAATCAAAATTAATAATATCCAATTGTAATACATTTACTTTGCGTATCTCGCATACAGTTCAATTTCACAAAATGTACTTTTATTATAATGACGGTCATTATAATACTTGTTTTTCAATATACTATTTTCCTAAAATATAATGAAATACAATCGGTTCAGTGCATTTCTAAATTTATATATTGCTGGCAGATTTACGTACCTTTTAATTAATATTCCTTTTATTTTAAAAAAAGTTTTTGTGATATGGGAATTTACTTTTACACATAAATTAAAAAGAAATAATATTTTCCTGTTACTCTGTGTTACAAACTTAAAACAAAACGTACCTAAACATTAAAATATTCATCAATTAAATCCACGGTACCTGACCTAAACCAAACATCCAGAAGGCACTTAATATTTATCCCATGCAGCAAAAATTGTGTCATGTATATTATTATAATGAAACCAGGAATCTGACCTACATCACAAGGAGATAAAATCTTTTTGAAAATATTAATCATATAGAGGGACTCATTACCTCAATATATATATATTCAATGTGAAAATTCTATGAAATTTTATATTCACTTATTGATTTATTTGTTCTAAAACGTAAAAATAAAAACCAGAAATATCTCCCTTGGTCCAATAAAAAGATAATTGATAATATCAAGCAGAAAAATACGTTTAATTTGTTGTAAAAACAAACAAATTTTTTTTTATATTTTGCAGAATATAAACGTTTCAGAACGTTAACTAAATATTAAATTAGAACTGCGTATAATGCTTATTTAGTAAATATCGAGCAATCGGTAAGTTCGGATCTGAAAAACATTTTGGTCCTTAATTAATAAAAAAATTATTCAAAGAATAATAAAATAATGCATTAATTAACAACGAAGTTTATAATAACCTTCCACCGGTAACAACATTATAATTTAAAGAAGATAATATCAGGCTCGCTATAAAAACAATAAATAATAAACTATCATCTGATATAGATCAAATTCTAGCTTTCTTGATAAAGAATTGCTCCAATATATTACTTTTCCCACTATTAAAATTTTTTATTCTTTATTTAAAATGAAGTATTTTCCCAGAGGTATGGAAAGAATCTAAGGTTTGTCCTGTTTTGAAATCTGGAGATGATTCTAATATTCAAAATTATAGACCAGTTGTTCTTCTTTCGAACTTTGCAAAAGTTTTCGAAATTGCATTATACAGGGTGTCTCTTAAATAGAGGGACATGGCTTAACCACAGATTCCTGAGGCTAATATAAGACGATTTAACCAAACTTGCTTCTACCGGAAAGTATACCATTTAGCCAGAAATCTGCTTCAAAGTTCTTCGAAAAAAAATTAATTTTGCTTATAATAATCGGATGCTTTATTCGATTTGGCTGAAATTTGGTATGACAGTTTATATGGTTGTCATCTTTTAAGGTGATACTTGTTATTATTAGTGAACCACTAGTGTATGAAACTTAGGTCTCCCAACATTAATGAGACCGTAACTTTTTAAAGGCAATGCCGAAAACGTGAAATTATTTTTCTTCAGAAAGATACATTCATTAGTAAACTTTTGTCTCTCTGTGTAATTTGTGATATCTGTTACGATTCACACAGAAAAAAATAAAATATGAGTGACTGCACTGCTAAATTTTTTTTTTTTTTTTTTTTTTTATTTCATTTGAAAATTTACAATCTGTTACATCTGAACAATAAGTAAATGTTGTAATACAATTGACATGAGAGGGATTATGTCCATTGACATTTACCCTAATACTTAATTAATTTAATTACTTTGAAATCTGTTTACTAAGTCTAAAGGATTATATTTCTTTAATCTGTTGTTATTTTGGCTGTTATCTAGTAAGTTTATTGCATTGTTGTTGGGATGATTTTCTAGTCTCGTGATGTATTTTTCACTTCTTAGAGAAACTTCTTCTTTAACTGTTCTTATGTTGAGATCCCTATGTATTATATGATTTGAGATGTACCACGGGGCATTTATAATTGATCTCAATATTTTAGATTGAAATCTCTGAATTATTTCAATGTTCGATGTACTAGCTGTTCCCCACAATTCAATACCGTATGTCCATATTGGTTTCAGTATTGTTTTGTATATCAGTATTTTATTATCTGTGGATACTTTTGAATTGCGACCTAGTAACCAATAGTATTTTTTTGACATAATATTTAGTTGAGTTCTTTTGTTTTTGAGGTGGATTTTCCATGTTCGTCTTCTGTCGAGTGTCATACCTAGATACTTGACATGATCGACTTGTGGCAGTACATTGTTGTTTATTTGTACTGTCGAACACGTTTCTCTTCTTGTTGTGAATGTTAAATGTACTGACTTATTTTCATTTACTTTTATTCTCCATTTTGTTAGCCACTCTTGCACTTCAGTGAGGTGTTCTTGGAGTATGTGCGATGCCGTATCAGGATTTGGACTTGTTGCTAGTATCGCTGTATCATCTGCATATGTTGCAATGGTGGTATGTTCTTTAGTTGGGATGTCAGCAGTGTAGAGAGTGTATAATAAAGGTCCAAGGACGCTCCCCTGAGGGACGCCTGCTTTAATTGGCATTAGAGTTGTGTATTCGTCTTTATATTTTACTTGAAAGTATCTTTCGTTAAGGTAAGATTTAATTATTAGATATATATTGCTTGGCAGAATTTGCTTCAACTTACATAATAGTCCTGAATGCCACACTTTATCGAAAGCTTGACTTACATCAAGAAAAGCTGCTGAGCAGTATTCTTTTTCTTCGAAGGCTTTATCGATTACATTTATTACTCTGTGGATCTGTTCAATTGTTGAATGTTTTTCACGGAAACCGAATTGATGATCTGGGATGATATTTTTAATGTATGGCTTAATTCTTTTCAATAGGAGTTTCTCAAACAGTTTAGATAGAACTGGCAGCAAGCTTATCGGCCTGTAAGAGGTAACTTCTTCTGTAGGTTTGCCTGGTTTTGGTATTAATATCACTTGAGCAATCTTCCACTGTGAGGGAAAATACTGTAATCTTAGGCAGGCGTTGAATACAAATGTAATTAGTTTAATTACTTTATAGGGTAGTTCTTTCAGTACTTTTCCGTTTATCAAATCGTAGCCAGGTGCCTTACGTGGGTGTAATTCCTTCTGGATCATTTCCGTAACTTCTGCAATGCAAAAGCTTTTGAGAGGGGGGGATAGTTGATTTGGGTAGTTAAGGATTTCTGTTATTATGTGTTCTTCATCATCTGAGATTTCTTGTGGAAATTCTGTAAATACCTGCGCAAGGTGTACTGCAAAAGTTTCTGCCTTTTCTCTGTTGCTTTTTGCCCATGTGTTGTCATTTTTGCGTATTGGAGAATTCCTAGTTTTTGGTTGTTTCAAGGACTTTGTTGATTTCCATAAGGAATAATCAGTTGATTGTGTGGCACTTAAATTTGATAAGTAGTTTTCTATATTCTTGTTATTCCATTCTTTTAATACGTTTTTTAAGTTTCTGATTGCCTGATTGTATCGGGTTTTATCTGCTTGGTTTCTGGAATTTTGCCATATTCTGCGGAGTTTTCTTTTCTCTGCTATTTTTTGTTTGATGTCGTTCGGGTAAGTCGTTGTGTAACACTTTTTAGTATTTTTATTTGGAGTTGATTTCCAAGATGCATTCTGTATTGTTTGGATTAGATGTTCTACGCAATCGTCTATTTCCTTGGTATTTTTGAGTGGTACTTTGATATTAATAGTTTCATCTAGAATGTCTCTGAAGCAGTCCCAGTCCGTGTTTTTGTTACATAGTTTTGGTGATTCAGTTATAGTTGTGACTCTTGTGTTTAATGTTATTATGATTGGGGTATGATCGGATGAAAGATCTAAACTACTTTTAATTTGAATATAACACTGTGCTATATTTTTAGTTATGCCAAAATCTAGTAGGTCGGGTATTTTTTTGGGATCTGTTGGCCAGTATGTAGGTTCACCAGTAGAGATATGCATAAGATTATTATTTTTTATACAGTTTAGTAGTTGTCTACCGCGAGGGGTTATCAAGCGTGATCCCCACTCAGTATGCTTGGCATTATAATCTCCTGCTGCTATATATCTGTTACCTAAGGTATCGAAATAAGTTTTGAAATCTTCTTCTTTTATGTTAAATCTAGGTGGACAGTAAACTGCAGAGAATGTGATTGGACCTGTCCAGTCTTCTACTATTACGTTTGTGGCTTGTAGATGATTCATACATTGTTCAGGAATTTCAAAATGATTGATTGCACTTCTTACTATTACAGCTGTACCGCCGTGGGCTGTGTCGTCTGGGTGATTTGTTATATAAGTGTTATATTGGGGCATTTTAAAATATGATCTGCTAGTGAGGTGAGTTTCTGATATTAGCATTATGTCTATTTTATTCAAGTTTAAAAATGTTTTTAACTCTTGGTAATGATTAACCAAGCCGTTAGCATTCCATTGAGCGATAATTAAATTTTGTGGCATTACGGTAGCTTTGAAATGAGAGCAGTGAGAAGATTTAGCATAGTATCTATTTTATTCATTAGCATTGTTATCATGCCTTCCAATTTATTTATATTTGTAGTCTGGTTGTTAATATGTTGTTCCTTAGTAGCAATACTTGGTCCAATTGAAGCTGCTTGAGCATATGTCACGTCTTCCTTGATTTCATTTATTTTGGGTTGTGTACTTGTAACTGTGTCGCTGGTAGTAAAGTTTCTTTCTCGAATTGGTGGAAACTTTCTTCTTTGAATTTCCTTATAGACCGAGCAGCCTTTATAATTTGCAGGGTGAGATTTCTCACATAGAACGCAAGTAGCAGGTGTATCGTTATTTTTAGTGCAATCTTTTGTGAAATGATCTTCTGCACATTTTACACAACGAGGTGGTCTTGAACAATAAGTCTTGGTGTGACCGTAGCGCTGGCAACGAGCACATTGGGGTAGTTCTCTTTTCGGATTTGGTTGTTCTATGTTTACTTTCGTGTGAAGTAAAAACTCTATATCGAAAATGCTTTTATTATTAATGTTTTGCGCTAACTCAACGTGGAAAAGTGGAAGTGACTTTTTTGTAATTCTCTGTTTTATATTATATATATTAATTACTTGGTGACCAAGATTTTCTATTTCGGCTTTCAAGTCACTTAAATCAGTGGAATGGTGAAGGTTTCTTATAACTACACGATAACTGCGTTGATTTTTAGGTTGGTATGTATGAAACATAACATTGTTTTCTTGAAATATTTTCAATATTTTCCTGAAATTCTCTATGTCGTTGATTTGTAATTTCACTTGATTGTTGTTAATGGCTTTAAGAAAATACTTATCTTGTATTGATTTTTTAATTAGATCTGCTAGCGGTTTAACATCAGCTACTCCTGGAATGAATATGGGTGGTGGTTTAGGTATTTTTTCACCTTCCGCTGTTTGCGTTGTAGCGTTGTTGTCTTCACTTAATAAGCTGTAAGTGTTTTGAGTAGGGATTGTAAATTCCGAGGTTTTTCTTCGAACGTCTCTCTGGCTTTCGGGTGCCGGTGTATTTAATTTGTGTTTTCTTGTGTTGATTTGTTGCCATGAGTTTTGGCTCATAGCCTGCACTTCGGCCATTTGGCCGTAGTGCTGTTTGATATTTTTGATATTGTTTAAAGTTTATTTAAATTGTAAATTCAAATATGGTTTTATTCGGTTTTGCCGAATTCACTCGATGATTTATGTGTACACGTAATCACTTTAGCACTTATTCACTAGCCACTTGATAGGTACGTAACACGTCCGTTCGCCACGAGTGGCTGTGTAAGACTGCTAAATTTTTAAAATAAATTTATCTAGCAATCTATCCAAATGTCAAACATTTAATTTTTAATGACAGTAACGAGTTGTCAATCTTCACAATTTGTTTAGGAGTAAGCTGAGATATGTAATCGTCTTATTTATAATAGTGGTAGTAAAATACTATTAGGCCAAACAAACGGATGTTACTAATTTTAGAATATTGCGAAGAAAATTTTTGACAACCCGTAAAACAATTGTTACTGTCATTAAAAATTACTTGTTTGACATTTGGATAGACTGCTAGATTAAATTTATTTTAAAAATTTTGCAATGCAGACACTCATGTTTTATTTTTTTTCTGTGTGAACCGTAACAGATATCACAAATTACACAAAGAGACAAAAGTTTACTATTGAATGTATCTTTCTAAAGAAAAATAATTTCACGTTTTCGGCATTGCCATTAAAAAGTTACGGTCTAATTAATGTTGGGAGACCTAAGTTTCATACAATAGTGGTTCACTAATAATAACAAGTATCACCTTAAAAGATGACTTATAACCATGTAAATTGTCATACCAAATTTCAAGCAAATCGAATAACGCGTCCGATTATTATAAGCAAAATTAATTTTTTTTCGAAGAACTTTGAAGCAGATTTCTGGCTAAATGGTACACTTTTCGGTAGAAGCAAGTTTGGTTAAATCGTCTTATTTTAGCCTCAGGAATCTGTGGTTAAGCCATGTCCCCCTATTTAAGAGACACCCTGTATAGTAATATATTACCACAAATTAGAGGTTTTATTTCGGCGCTGCAACATGGGTTTATGGCAAAAAGATCAACCCTTACAAATTTGAGTTCCTTTTGTCAATATACAGGGTGTTTCAAAACATGTGTCGAAAAATAAATGATGGGATTGGTTGGCTAATTATAAGAAAAAAAGTTCCCATTAACATGGTTCCGCAAACGCACTGTTTTCGAGATACAAGGTGTAAAAAAAATATTTTTTATTTTTTATTTTTTGACGATATCTCAGGAACCGTTTGAGATACAAAACTGAGCTTTTGTATACATCTTAGCATTAATATTAGCTAATTAGTTAATACTGTTGAAGAACTAAGAAATCGCATTATTGCATCCTGCAATACGATACGAAACACTCCAGGCATTTTCGAACGGGTACGTCAGTCACTAAGACGTAGGTTGGAAGCCTGCGTTACCGTAGGAGGAGGTCATTTTCAACAATTTTTGTGATTTTTCTTGTTTTTTATGTTATTGCTTAGTTTTGTAAAATAAAAGTTCTGTGATCATGTTGCAACTTTTTTCATGCTTTTCATAATAATTTTTTTTACACCCTGTATCTCGAAAACGGTGCATTTGCGGAACCATGTTAATAGGAACTTTTTTTAATAATTAGCCAACCAATCCCATTCTTTATTTTTCGACACATGTTTTGAAACACCCTGTACATCAGAAAGTTTAGACAATCACGGTCAAGTAGACGTAGTTTATACTGACTTTTCCAAATCTTTTGATCGCATCGATCATTATATTTTAATTCAAAAACTACAATATTTTGGATTTATTGAGAACTTATTTAATTTGTTTATGTCATACTTGAATTGTGGACCTCAACGTGTAGCATTTAATGGATTTTACTCTAAGAACAAGAACTAATAATACCAAATCTAGAACAAATAGAAAACGAAACAATCCCAACTATCATTACAAGCGAAATTAGATATGCAATAAACTCTGAAAAACGACAAAAGCCCCAGTTTTGATAAAATACCTAACAAAGTATTGAAATACGGAGAAGAAACTTTAAAATCAATATTGAAAGAATTATTCAACAATATATTGGAAACTAAGCAAATTTCTAAACAATGGACAACATCGAAACTTATGTTGTTACATAAAAAAGGAAATAGGTCAAACATAAAAAACTATAGAACTTATTAGCTTGTCTTCATCAATATACAAGCTATTTTCTAAAATCCTTCTCAATAGACTCACAAAAATACTGGATGAAGAGCCTATTCATCAGGCAGGCTTTAGAAACGGTTTTTCTACAACTGAGCACCTACATACAGTGAAGCAACTAATTGAGAAATCTACTGAATATAATAAAAATTTGTACTTGGCTTTTGTAGACTATAGTAAGGCATTTGGTTCCCTAGAACGCTGTCATATATGGATATCCCTGGAAGAGCAAAATTCTCCAAGAAAATACATACAACTAATAACAAACATTTATGAAAACAATACAGCACAAATATACCTAGAAAAACCAGGCAGAGTACTCCATACCAAAAGAGGCGTCAGACAAGGCGATCCGCTCTCGCCCAAGTTTTTCAACAGTAATCTAGAGAATATATTTAGAAGTTTCAATATTGAAAGCTACGGCATCAAAGTAAATGGGAACATGCTTACAAATTTGAAATTCGCAGACGACATAATATTAATTTCTGAAGATGAAAGAAGTCTACAAGAAATGATTTTACAACTAAATAACGAAAGCAAAAATGTTATGTCGAATTCTACTGTAGAACCCATTATAATAATCAATAGTACAAAACTTGAAACAGTCCAGGAACACAAATACTTGGGACAAATTATCTCATTCACTAATAGTCAAACTAAGGAGATGAATGCAAGAGTAAAGAAAGCCTGGGTTCTAAAAACTATAATCAAAAGCAATATTTCTCTACGACTAAAGAGTAAAATTATGTATAAATGTATCCTACCTAAACTGCCATGGCGACTACTAAAAAACAATTGAAAAAACTAAAAACATGTCAAAGAGGTATGGAAAGAAATATAATGAACATAAGAATATCAGATAAAATAACAAACACAAACATACGCAAAGCAACAAAAATTATGGATATAATGTATGTAGCAAACAAATTAAAATGGAAATGGGCCGGACATGTTGCAAGACTAAATGACAATAGGTGGACAAAAACTACAACCAAGTGGTTACCAGTAGATGGGAAACGCAACAGAGGAAAACAAAGGAGAAGTTGGGCAGATAGTATTGTAGAAGAACAAGGTGGACAATGGATGAGAATATCTCAAGATAAAGAAGAGTAGAAGAGGTTAGGGGATGCCTACGCTAAAAAATGGGCCTAACATACTTCTGAAATACCAGTTAGGATTATTAAAAATATATTATTAATATTATTTTCATTATTCGAAAGAGGTGTAACTATTAATCTTATCTTGTACTATTAAATAATTGAAATTATTTTATCGCACTCATATAAGTTTAAAGAGGACTAAGAAGAGTAGTATATGTATGTATTAAGTACGTTAAATAAAGGCTATTATTATTATTAATAATAATAATATTATTATCACGGGGTCGCGTGCCAAAGTGTCTGTTCGCGAATTTGGGGTACCGGATTCGATCCCGACAGACGTCAAATATTTCGAATTTTAAATGGCACAAAAGTAACTCCGTGGTGCACTCTCCACGCCAGCAACGAGTGCCCGTGAGGTGACTCCTGGTAAGCGCCCGTACGATACAAATATGTCATCATCCTTACCGATATCTGTGATAAAACAGATTGTGGCACACTCAGAAATGGGTAATATGCCGTGATTATTATTATTATTATTATTATTATTATTATTATTATTATTATTATTACTCTAACTCATTTATAGCAAAGTCAGGAGTTCCACAAGGTTCAGTTCTTGGGCCGTTAATGTTTCTTTTATTTATAAATGATCTTCCAGATGTTATAACTAGTTGTAACATGCTTGTGTTTGCAGATGATGTGAAATTGTT
Organism: Ophonus ardosiacus; assembly: GCA_943142095.1. Classification (NCBI taxonomy): domain Eukaryota; kingdom Metazoa; phylum Arthropoda; class Insecta; order Coleoptera; family Carabidae; genus Ophonus; species Ophonus ardosiacus. The sequence continues at coordinate 22,081,296 of OW964834.1, read as the reverse complement.
CCAATCAATTAAATCCCTTGAAGTTTGTTTACAACTTCAGTCAAATTTAAATAAAATACAAGACTGGTGTACTCTTAATAAGCTACATATAAAAAAGTGTCAAGTTATAACGCATACACGCAAACCGCAATTTATAGAGCATGACTATACTATAAACAATGAGCATTTGAACCGTCCGAGTATTGTGAAAGAATTAGGTGTTACTTTTGATCCAAAACTAACATTTGAATTCCATGTTACCAATGCGGTGAACAAAGCTAATAAAGCAGTTATTTTTTTATACTTAATACTTAATCATTTAAAAACATAATTGCTTTGAAATCTCTCTTTTTGTTCTTTAGTTTGGTATCCGCGTTCCGATGGCTCGAAATTAGCTATTGAAACGGTATAGCGAAAACTTTGAAAGCACATGTGGTTCCGAACCTATAACATTTACCTCGCTAGAGGATGTAGTCATCCAGAATTGCTTCATACTTTTGAATTCCATTCTCTTGAAACAAGACACTCTGAACAAAACTTATCTTTCTTATATAAATAACGAAGATGACTGTAGTTATTTATTTGCTAAACTTAATTTTTCAAAACCTCGTATTGTGTCTCGTAAAGTCAGTACATTCTACAAATCCAAAGCTAATACTAGTATATTACAAAGGTCTCCAGTTTTCACTATAGCCGGGTTTATGCAACAATATCATAAGTCATTGTCATAGTTGTAGTCTTGTCTTAAGAATTAAAATATGTGTTTTATAATAGAGCTGTATATCGTTATAGTCAGTATCATGAATATAAGCATAATCACAGAATTGGGTTAATTTTAATTTTATGACTATGACGACTTACAAACTGCGCATGCCTGAGAACTGTCAGTATCAGAAAACATAACTTCTATTTTAATTGTGATGTTTATTATGAACAAACTAACAACAACTATTTTTTTTCTATACTATGTTAACGTATCCATATTTATTTAATCGGCAAATATAATATTTGTTATAAGTATAAGTAAATGAGATTAGAAAGTGACATATTAACAGTCACAACAAAAATTCTACATAAACCATCACCTATCTTAATACTGTTATTATGACTATAACTTAAGACTATGATTATGATTGTGACTACGTTATTGCTGCATAAACCCGGCTTATGTGTGCTAATTGCGATAAAATTAGCAACGTATGTCACATATTTAATTGTACATTAACCAATTTGCGTAATGTATGTTATCATGAACGTTAAGATCAGATCTTTATGCATGTGTGTTTTTATTTGTGTATGTAAATATTCAATGTTTTTGCTTATTTTTTAAGGCATTGTTTTTTTCTTTACCTGTTTTTGAACAGTAGTCTGTAGGGTTTAAAGTTAAATAAATAAATAAATAACGTCAAAATATATTTTTCTAAAAGTTAAGTTATGTTTGCTCTGACATCAAATACGAAGTAGTTTTCGATGGACGCTGTTTCTGGACAAATAGGGTGTGTTTTTCATTCATTTCAAATCCATCCGTTTCAGCGCCTTATACAAAACTCGTTTTTCTATTCTACAAGTTACAGCGATTGACAGTTTCGGTATGTTTTTTTTTACGTGTAATGCAACCCAGAATTTTCCATCGGTTGAAAATTTTCTGCAACGTTACAAACCTGCTGCACATGAACGTTGCAGCATAAACTTTTGATAAAAATGGCGGTCGAAGATTTTGTTGAACTAATTTTAAATAATAAATCCAGACCCTGAAATATTGTTTTCTTCATTGATTGTTGAAGAGCAATCAGTAGCTAGCAGCTCCTAAACTTCTAAAATAGGTAGTATCTCCAGACATGGAGAAAACAGAAGATAATGATCCAAAACCTAAAAGAAGCCACAAGATTGATATATTAGAAATACTGTTAAAAGAAAGGCAACAGTGCGAAGAAGAAAGTGATAAAAAAGGTAGAGAAATCGACGAGAAACGATGGAAGGAGAGATTAGAATTGTCAAAGTATTTATGAATACTATAAAAACGTTAATACAAATAATTCAAGTTTATTAAAATAAATTATATTTTAAAGGACAAAATAATATAGGTATGTTATGTAAACATATTTTTCTATGTCAAAATAAATATATACTGAATTCTTAATTTTTTATATATGTAATCCACATAAATTGCAAAGAATACAAGCCAATACAACATATTTCATTTCACGAAGTAATGACATGTCTTAATACTTCAATCTTTGAAATTGTCCTCGTAATCTCCCAAATGTTTGTTCTATAATACGTTTTGTATTCAAATGACGATTATATAATTTCTGTTTTTTAGTTGTTGTTCATTGCCATTATATGGACCTGACATATAAGTTTTTAATTCATAAGCACTGTCTACTACTAGATGACAATCGTTTGGTATTAATTCTGGATTTTCTTCTATTGCGGTTACAATTGTACTTACTTTCCATAGCCTACTATGATGACTATTCCAGGCCAATCGATAAAGGCATCAGTGAAGAGTTGTTCTGCATTGCATATTCCTTGGCGAATTATAAAATGACAACCATGCCGATCATAAAAACTAGAGGGATCTACTATTGGTGCTGGAATGGGAATATGCATGCAGTCAATAGCTCCAATTATGTTTGTTATACCAGTGTGTACTCCTATATTATCAAAATTTTGAATTGCATTATTGAGATTCTAGTCTTTAGGCCATTTAATATATCCAGGGCATGTTTTTACAATAGCTTGCATCATTATGAAAAAGTTCATATGTGCATTTCCTCTTGACATTCCAAATCTATCAACAATTTTTTCGGAATGACTTTTGATTTGCCAGTGTATACTGTGTCATAAGAAATATTTTATCATAAGCAGCAGCAGGACGTCCTCCATGTACATTCTGCCTGTGTCTTTCCAAAAATAGAATAATCCCTGGTGACTTCTAAAAATATCTGGACTATAGGATTCCACACCTAGCATGTAATTTATAATGTTTGAAAAGTGGTTATTTTTCTGGGAACTAATGTTTAATAAAATGGATACGTAAATATCATCTTTCCTTATTCTTTTGCTTAACGCAGTGCCAGTTTCATAATTTTCATTCAAAAGGCTTTCTAATGTGAACTGTAATCCAACCAGCACTAAATATTGTTATAATTTTCGTTTCATTTCGGTGTATTTGAATGGCTACCAACTACGACATTTAATTGAGGTTAAGTTATATAATATGATTAGAACTAGTCGTTTTTTTTTTATTCTTTAATAAATACAATTTTAACGCTGCAGTGTGACAATCTAGTTTCATTGGTAAAAGTGCAAGATGCATCCTAACGATATAGAAAAACACGCACATAAAATTAAACGTTATATGAGCTTAACGTTCACGAGGTTAATTTTGACGCTGTGAAAATTCTAATAATTGTATTACAAATTATTAATGTAAATATTGCGTATGATAAGTTCTGGACACCTTTATATTACTGTAACTTTTAAAATATTGTACCTATATCTATCTGTCTACGCTTAATAAAAAAAGTTGTAAGAAATTTTTGAAAAAATCCAAACTTTTTTGTGGGAACAATAGCTCAATTATGCGCGAAATATAAAAAATATGAATATTTAAATAGGTAGGTACTTAAAGAGTTTAAGTAGTTCGAATCCGCAGTGATAAGCAAAATTTGGCAGCTAAAACCCGAAACAATGAAATTTTGATGAAAAATTCTCGCTCTGGTTGGACGAAGAAACATACGTTATACATGATTAAAACAACACCCAGGACAATATTCATTAATTTCAAAGAACAAATTGAATGTTTAGAAGAAATTTAAAACAAAAAAAGTCAAAATTTGTATAAAAATATTTTGTGAGTCACGAGCAAAATATACTTGTGGAAAAAAATGCCATTACAACAGGTAGCATAACTCAAAATATTTACTTGAAAGAGTATCTTGTAAAATTGTTTGTTGTCTTTTATTGCCAATAATAGACTTCTATTGTGTTTTAGCTAGATTTGGTTTCGTATCATCATCCAAAATCTATTATGCAGTGGTTGGAAATTACAACATTCCCACAGGCTCAAAAAGTACATTCCGACTAATTACCCTAAACTAAGCCCAATATAAACTTACTGAGCAATTGTAAAGCAGAAATTAAAAAATCTGTTTTTCCATATTAGGCTATATAAGTATTGTATTGCACTTCCCTTTCGAACGAACCGTCGTTTTATAACAAAAAAAATACAGAATTTTACCCAAATACTGTCTTATTGTATTTGGCCAGCACAAGACCTCTCGCTATTTCCATATTAGGCTATATAAGTATTGTATTGCACTTCCCTTTCGAACGAATCGTCGTTTTATAACAAAAAAATACAGAATTTTACTCAAATACTGTTTTTTATTGTATTTAACATGTCTTCTGCATACATATAATTCTAATTATATCTATTTTTCATTGTATGAGGAAGTTTCTAAATGTCAGAGATTCTTCCAATTTTTTAACCAGATTGGCGGTATTTCTGATGGATATATGTATGCATATTACCTATAATTTCAAATATTTAATTAATAAAACAATAAGAAAGATTAAATGTACTTCCCAGAAAAAGCTAACAAAATGTCACTAAAACTGTTGATTTTTGACTCTGAAATCTGTCATTTACAAATGTTATAAACAGTTGAATTTGTCAACTGGTTTCCTTAGTGTAGTTTCGCCTACTCGACTTGTTATATCCCGATATTCTATATATTATAGCGTCTTTATATCTAAATTTATAGAAGATATAATAAAAAATTTAAATGTATCAGGTGCACAATTTTGTTCTTCAAAATTAGTAATATCAAAAATTTTCAAAAAATAATATTTGGCTGAATTTCTTTTAAAAACTACTACTTCCGGTTGTTCAATTGTTACCAAAACCTTTTCAGCTCTTCCCAGGAATGTCAGATTGAGGAATTCATAGTTAAACAGGTCTTATATCTTATAGTTTTTGAGGAATCGTCCGTCCAACATCCAGCCATACACACACATACACACATCCACACACTCACACACAAACAGACAGACATCATTGTAAAAATGTTAAAATCGACCTTGAAACGTGCTTATGCATTAAAATCTGGATATGTGATTTTTAGCATAATTCCAATACCTCTCTTAGCGAGAGGTAAAAATACTATTAGTTTGGCCAAAATTGTATTTCAGAAATGGTCATTTTTATTTCAGAAAGCGTCATTTGTAATTCAGAATAATCAATTTAATTTCAGAAAGCATCATTTGAAATTCAGAATAATCAGTTTAATTTCAGAAAGCGTCAAATGTAAATTAGAATAGTTAATTTAATTTCAGAAAGCGTCATTTGTAAATCATAATAGTCAATTTAATTTCAGAAAGCGTCATTTGTAATTCAGAAATCGTCATATGTAATTCAGAATACGTCAATTGTAATTCAGAAAGCGTCATTTGTAATTCAGAACGTTATACGTATTGCGAAACAAGTTAGCTTTGATTTTCTGTAACGTTCTCATAAGTTATTCAGAACGTTATAATTATAAGTTATTTGTTGTGATTCTTAATACTGCAACAAACGGTTGCGCACCTACCTTCTCCTTTCGATGCTATTTATTTCATTTGTATTATTTTACAATTGTCATACAATACTGGATTGATAAATTTGCATCTTGATTGCGTCGATGTAATTTTATTAAAAATCACTTTTTATAAGTTGGTTTTGAAAAAAATGTGATGAATAAAAATCAACAAATTAATTTGTCACAAATCATTCATTCATTTTGCGTGTAAGAATATTCTGTTCTGTGTTTTCAAAAATGGAGTTGAAAGATAACTGTGGGATATGTAGACTGACAATGGCAAGAAATAAAGTAAAAAGACTATTGCCATGTAGGCATTTATTCCACATAAAGTGTTTTGCACCACTGGAAAACGGAGAAGCAGCAGAAGTTAATTGTCCAATCTGCAGAACTACTGTAACTGGGAGTGAGGATGTTAAAAGAGTAAAATATAAAAAACATATTAACCAAGACAGGGAAAGAATCGTAGCATGTGCAAATCAAGGGGATGACTGGGTGGCATTGGCGAACTCATTGGGGATAAATTACTAAACTGCATTTCATTGGATTCGGTCGGTTAGAGAAAAAATGTTAATTAAAGGAGGAGTGAAACCAAAATTACTAAGTGAAGATCAAGTTGAAATAATGATAACGTGGGTGGAAGAAAATAGCATAATGACTTTGAAACAAATTAAAGCTAAAATTTTGGACAATTTTAACATTAATATCTACGATAGGAAATTATTTAGAAGGGCGATTATATTCATTGAAAACTGTGCACATACAGCCCATAACAATGAATACTGATGAAAATAAAAGAAAGCGGGTAGAGTATGTAACTGCTTTAAATAATTATATACAAGCTGGCAAACAAATTGTTTGGATGGACGAAACTAATTTTAATTTATTTTGCCGGTGAACGCGAGAACGCTGTATGGTAGGTTCAAGAGCTATACAACTTCTTCCTGCCGCAAGAGGACCAAATGTCCATTTGATAGGGGCAATTTCTGCCGCAGGAGTTGTTGCCATGGAACGCCGTCGAGGTTCGTTTACATCCCAAGAAGCAAATGGTTGGGTAAGAAGACTATTGCAACAATGGCAAGATATGGGAAACCAAATGGATGACCTGATAATAGTCTGTGACAATGCTCCATGTCATTCAACATTGGACACAGCATTAGGTGGAACATCTGCAACTCTACTGCATCTAGGACCGTATTCTCCAATGCTAAATCCAGTGGAAATTATTTGGTCTAAAATAAAAACATTTGTTGAAACACACCTCCAAATACCAAATGTAATTCCCCCTGGTGTTGTTGAACAAAGAATGGTTTATTTAGAACAAGTAATAGACCAGGCCAAAGATAATATTGTTGGGGGTGACTGTGCTTGTGCTGCTCAGCATTCTACATCTTTTCATGCTGCAATATTAGATTTAGATGATGTACATGAGGACAATGATTTCTTGTATATAATGATAATTATTTTAAAACATTCAATTTGTTCTGTGTTTATATTTTTTGTAATAAATATTGTTCTATGAAAATCTATAATAATTATTTACTTTTAGGATTTGAAATGCAGGTGTAATTTTTAAGCATAATGATTATAATGATTTTCCCATTTGTTATATATTTGTTTAATCTTTTATTTTATTAGTAGTTTCTGTATTGTAAAATGTTAATGATTGTGAATCATATTAACAATTACTATTTGTGCTATATTTAACTTCAATATTATTAACTGAAACTTCTTTTCCCCGTATATGAATTTCTGCTTATAATAAATAATTCAACAATTACAAATTATAACTTCTAAAATCAGTCATTTAAATCAAGGCTAACACGTATTTCAGTTCCTACTTTGTTCTGAATTACAAATGATGCAATCTGAATTACATTTGACACATTCTGAAATTCAATTGACGCTTTCTGAATTATATTTGATATATTCTGAAATTCAAATGATACTTTCTAAATTACATTTGATGCTTTCTGAAATTAAATTGACTATTCTGAATTACAAATGACGTTTTCTGAAATTAAATTGACTATTCTGAATTGCAAATGATGTTTTCTGAAATTAAATTGATTATTCTGAATTACATTTGACGAGTTCTGAAATTAAATTGATTATTCTGAATTACAAATGACGCTTTCTGAAATACAAGTAGAAAAGGTGTAGAAGAAACAATTGAATTCTGCGACTATGCAAAATGTGAAAGCTAAAGTTAAATGTAGGGTCCGAGTCGATTATTTTATGAAAATAACAATTAGGTTTAAAACAATAGTTACCAGTTGTTCATCTGCTATTAATTCAGAATACTAAATACATTTTACTACAATAGATGCACTAATGTTTTTTTATTTGAGATTTTGATGTCCCAAAATTAATGTGCTCAATCTTTAATGATTTTAAATTATGTAGAAGTGTATCACATATTTAAGTTTATTTTATGTGCAAACATAAAAAATATGGTATTTTTGTTTGTTCCTATGAAAATCTGTGAGGTAAATAAGTTACAAAATTTATATACTGATTTATAAATAAACACAAAAACAAGGATATAAATTCAAAGCGATATTACAGATGACATATTAACCAGTGCAAGTATTATACTACTTTTTTGTTCCGCAGTGGATAAAGTAATGAATAACGTCAAGAATTTACCAAGGTAGCTATTGATTAAGTGAACATCACATAAATAATATTTATAACGCAGACGATACATTATTAATAGCAGAAGATTTACAGCATATGCTTTAAAAGCATATAGCAGAAAAGAAATATCGACAGGTAAGTTAGTGGTTTCGGTTAGGCGTTTAGGGGATACAATCATATATAATATATAGAGCAGAATGCCGTGAAACATAAACTATGCGAATAATAATTAGAACATTTGAAATGAACACGACGAAATATGTATAAGGCAATGATAGACATGACGTATCAAATTATTTAATATAGAGTACTTGCATGTCAGGTTGACACCCATATCAAAATTAACGGAAGCTGAGTATAAGTAAAACATCCGCTAATATTTGAAGTCATATATTATGTATTAGGCAGTAGTCACACAAAAATGTAGTCCCACAAAAATTACTTTTATAACGAAACTGTATCCTTCAATGACTTTTTTTACCTTCCGTCAGGTAAGAAAGGGGAAGGTATTGTCTTTGATCAAAAAATTCAGTGGTGTTTTTAATGAATAGGTACGTTTTAGAGTCCTTGGAATCAGGGATCGGCCCATAAAATACGTCACGTATTATATGTAAAATATTTTTTACATTGACAATATTTGAGAATTTTTTACGCAGATAATGTAAAATATTATTATCATGAGTATATTTTTTTTAATAAAGATATTTTCTTTTATACTGTAATGAATATTCCAGTACAAGCAGTCCACGTGACCTCAACATGTTTCTATGATTCAGACAAACAATAATGTGTCTTAAAACTATCAATAATCAGATTAGTATATTCCTGAGACATAACCTTAAACGTCAAAACTTTAAATACATTTTATTTCAAAATTAGACTAAATACGTAAATTTGAAGCATATTATATTTTTAAATGTAAATTTTAGGCAGTTTTGTAAAGAAATAAAATTTGAAGACATTTTAAAATAGACGCTGAATAAAAATATTTGCAATTCATTTTCCATTTATTAATTATTAATAACATATAGTTTCAAATAATTTGAAATTGATCTAAATCATTAGTTCCAAACTTATTGAAAATGACTTTTGTACAAATTTTAAGTATTTTATGTTAATTTATCTAGTTTCAGAATGCTTTTTTTACCTCCCGCTACCCTAGATAAGGGAGGTATAGGGATCGTGCTAAAAATCACATATAGAGATTTTAGTGAATGAGCACATTTTGATGTCCCCAGAATTCGATTTCAACATTTTTACAATGATGTCTGTAGGTATGTATGTATGTATGTATGTATGTATGTATGTATGTATGTATGTGTGTGTGTGTATGTGTGTGCCTGTGTGTGTGGATCATGTGGACACGATTACTCAAATACTATCAATCAGAAAAATTTGAAATTTTGTATAATAATAATAATAATATTTATTCACCAAAAGATCAAAAACATTGATATATGGTATGTCATAAAATACATATAAAAAATACAAATGCATACAATAAATACTGATATACATAATTTGTACATAAATCAGTCTTGAATAAATTCTTCTACAGAATAATAACATTTTTTAATAAGAAACATTTTCAGTTGCTTTTTAAATACTAAATCTGAGTCAATGTTTTTTATTTCGTCAGGTAAATGATTATATAATTTTATGCCTAATACATAAGGATTTTGCAAAGTTACATTTAATCTATATCTAGGCGTTACAAATTTGTTCTTTCCCCTAGTGTTATAGTCATGCTGATTTACATGTTTTAATAATATATTTTTGTTATTTCTAATGAATAAAATTAGTTTAAATAAATATATACATGGCAGAGTCATAATTTCTTCTGTGATAAAAATGTTTTTTCAAGTATATCTGGCAGACAGATTATACATATTTCTAATACAACGTTTTTGTAATATAAATACTCTAGTAACATTAGGTGAATAGCCCCAGAAAATTATACCATATGACAAGATACTGTAAAATTTTGCATAATAAAAAGTTTTAACTACGGAAGAGTCGACTATGTGTGATAGCTTCTTAATGGCAAAGCAAAGGGGGGCAAGTTTAGTACAAATACTATCAATTTCGGTATCCCATTTTAAGTTTTCAGCAATATTGATACCTAACACTTTTTGATGAGTTACTTGAGGAATTGAATGATTATTACACAGGGTTAGGATGCTTGCATCGCGCTTAATGGTAGAAAATTTAACTATTGCAGATTTGTTTGCATTGAAAGTTAGACTAAGACTTGCACACCAGTATGAAAAATTCTGAATTATCACTGACAGATGCTGGGCAATATTTTCATCATCCTTAACAATAATGGATGTATCGTCAGCATATGAAACAAAATTATATGAGCCTAATACATTATTTATATTATTAACGTACAGAGTAAATAAAATTGGACCAAGTATTGACCCTTGTGGAACTCCATGTTTTATCAATTTAACATCTGATTTATTGTTTTCACAGTAGACTACCTGTTTTCTATCATAAAGGTAAGATTGCAGCCACTTGTTACATGTACCACGCAATCCATAGTGAGATAAAATGTCCAACAATTTATCATGATCCACACAGTCAAATGCTTTTGACAAATCAACAAAGATACCATATACAGTTGTATCGTTATTTAGGTTATCATAAATATTATGCATTAAGGTGGCTAGAGCTGTTGTAGTGCTGTAACCTTTACGGAAGCCATGTTGTTCTCCAATAATAATTTTAAATTTATCTAGAAAAGGTAGGATTCTATTTAGCATTATCTTTTCAAGAAGTTTATGAAAGATAGAGATTAAACTTATCGGTCTATAATTTGTAGTATGTTCCTTGGATCCTTTTTTATGCAATGGAATTACCTTTACGAGTTTTAGAATGTCAGGAAATATGCCCTCTGAAATCGAAGAATTTACACAATTAAGTAAAGGATCTACTACGGACTTATAACAATGCTTCAGTAGTATCGCAGGAATATCATCTGTTCCCGCTGCTGAAGTATTATTTAAAGATATTATTGAGGCAATTAATTCAGCTTCCGAGACAGGTTGCAGAAAAATAGAACTATTACTTGTTTTAAGACTTGAGCTATTAAATAAATCAGATGAATTTAATTTCAAGTTATCAACAAGTTGTTTTGGTACATCAATAAAAAAATTATTGAACATATCTGCTTTTTCTTTTGGATCAGTGGCAACTAAACGGCCGTTATATAAATATTCTGGTAGTTTACTGTGATTTTTAGTTTCGTTATTATTTAAGTTATTGTTGATTATATTCCAGATTTTTTTTGTAGAATTTATAGAATTTTGAATAAGTTTAGTATTGTAATTTTTTTTTTGCTTTCATAAGGGACTTACGATAAGTGTTACGGGCATTCAAATAATTTTGTTTACTGACCATATCAGCTTTATATAGATTAAACATATCTTTTAAATGTTGTGCATATTGTTTAATATCATTTGTAACCCAGTTCTTACATTGGCGAATAGGTTTATTTGCTATTGGGATAGCGAGATCGACATAATAGGTTAATATATCCAAGAAATGTTTAAATTTGGCATTCACATCCTTTTCTGCGTACACAGTATCCCAGTTTACATTATCTAGGTAATTACAAAGATTATTTAAGTTTTTTACCGAGAAAGATCTCTTTTTTATACTTTCAACATTTTTACAAATATTGTTTGACATGATTCTATACTAATGTGGAAAGAGCTCATTAGTTTTTAGTGTATATCGGATAACCGGAAGTATCATTTATACAAGCTTTTAACAGTTTTTCTTGTAAAAAATTCATTGAATATAATTTTTTAGCAACTGTTACCAATACAAATTAAATATAATGGCACAATCTTCAATTCTACATTAAGCATTTAGTAAATAAGTTGAAATAACTTTAAATATTGAATTATAAAATCATTTATTTTTGTACATCACTTTGCCTCTGCGTCAAACAAAAACAATACTTTAATAACAAATTTGACATATTTAAACAAATGTCACTGTCACGAAGAAATAACATTAAAATTAGTAATGAAACCGTGTTAAGAAGAATTTAGTAGTTTAAGTATGATTGTAATGAAATTAAGGTTTCTAAAAGTAATATATTTTCCAACATACATAAATATTAGATATACAGGATAATTCGATTTTAGTTTGATGTTTGCAGCATTATATATCAAACAGCTCTCAAATAAGAACGTGATTTCAAAGTGTCAAATAATAGTTTGCAAATACACATTTACGAAATGGATAATGTACGGCGAAGAATTTACACAGATTGCGTTTTAGAGCATAAGGAAGTTAGGTATTTGGTGATGATTTTGACAATAATGTATGTGTGACGATTTTTCCTTAAAATATATTAAGATCCGAAACTTCGCAAAGTTGGTATTTAATACTCTTATATAATTTGATTGCGTTTTAGAGCATAAGGAAGTTGGTGCTGATTTTGACAATAATGTGTGTGTGACGATTTTTTCTTAAAATATATTAATGAACCAAAACTTCGCAAAATTGGTATTTGTTCACAGATTTTTCAGGAAAAACATAACAAAATATAATCCAAAATTTCGTATTACAAACTATTCTATTTATTGGAACAACAAAGTAGATTTTGTTTACAAACGGTCAATGGAAGTGATACTTTACTTAAAGCTCATTGCTATTTTAAACATGGAATTGGCGGGAGGTCATGTGCTGGCCACAACAGATTTTTTTATAAATATTTTACAATAATTTCAGTCTTTTTCTTATAAACTTATTATAGTTTCAGTCGTTTTAGAATATATTTATGATAGGATTAAGGATATTACTGTAATGTGACATTTGTAAACAAGTTATATAGTGTCGTTATGAAGAATTAAAATTGTACATTATCTACGTTTTTTACTTATTTTTTAAGCATTTTTTTACACGTAAACGTAAAAAAATATTTTTTACGCGTAAATGCACATCCCTGCTTGGAATACGATTTTACTATATTTACGATGTCTGTATGTGTGGGTGTGTGTGTGATAATGTGTGTGTATGTATGTGTGTCTGTCCGTGTGTGACAAATATTTCACCGACGATAACTACAATACTATAATTCTAAAAAATTTGATTCTTTCCTATTCCTCTTCCTTACATCCATATCAAGAGCTGATTAGATTTTGGTTATAATTGGTCAACCGAAAATTCCCTTATGTGAAGTTAAATTTCTTGAAAAAACGTAGTTAAATATCATTTTTTGACATTTTATGTGATTATCATTATGAAAGAATATCTTATTCTCTATACGGTTTGAATGTATATTTTCCTTCATATTCAATTGATATAGAGAATTATAAAGACATTCACTTTAAAGAATCAATCAGCTTCGCTATAATCATGGAAACAGCTGATACATTTAAAAAAATCTAATTGACAGACTTCAGTGTCAAGTGCAAAACCAAAGATGGAAAGTATAGGATCAGAAAGTGGTATAAATGATAGACTGTTTCTCGCAAGAGAAGATGGGAGGATTGTGTCGTAGAAGATTATAGAGAGCAACAACTATGTGAAGAATATGCGTCAGATAGGATTGAGTGGAAGAGAAAAGTAAGAAACAGCGACCCCTAATAAAATAGGGAAAAACTGAAGAAGAAGGAATTGTCCAGTAAATTTTACATTCTGTATGTTTGTGTTATTATTTATTTGGATTTATAGCATCTTTTCAAAGGAACTTTCGGTATGGAATTTGTAAAAAATAGTATGTGTTTGTGTTACAAGTTTACAAAATATAATAGAATATTTTCCAAGGAACTTTTGGTATTGGATTTGTACAAAATACATCGAATTGACGGAAATCTTGTGCTGGCCACAACATATTTTTTTTTTTTTTTGTTAATTTGACATAGCATTTAACTTTGGATTGGCCGATTGATGATATTTTCTTGACATAGTGTCGAAATCAAAACTCTGAAGGTATTATATCAAAGTCCAAACAATGATGTATTGCTGACATAATAAGCCACTACTGATTTTAACAACACAACAAATACGTTAACTATTACTTATATCACCACAGCATAGTTGCTGATAACGTGTATACATACATGAGTACACAAAAGTACAATACAAAAAAATGTGGTTATATACAATGTCAATAAGCCGATTTCATATTTTTCAAAAATATTAAATTAAAATTGAAGCATAGTAATTGAAAATAATAATATTTTGTTATTTTCGTAAATAACACGATTTTTTTGTTAAATTTATTATATACATACATACATACAAACCCGAAACAATATTAACACCAATAAGAAAAATCTCTACTGAGTCACTTCACTCTTAAACAACATTCTTCTTTCGCCTCGTCCACATTCATCATCGCATTTATACATAAGAACTCAGCTGAATTACTCCAGGAACATTCTTAATAACCATACATGCTCACACCACAATATATATATATATATATATATATATATATATATATATATATATATATATATATATATATAAATAAATATCCATATCACTCTTTTAAATTACAGAACCACCAAGAAATTTTTAACAAGATTTTGAACGACGCATAATATTCTGCGAAATAATTATGGAAAAGACTAATCAGGATAGCAGGTTTTTTAAAAATACATCATTCAGCGATGAGATTTACACTAAATGGCGAATCAAATAAAAATAATTTGTGTGTGTTCCAGCACGGTGAATGCCCTGCACGCACATGGTGCGAGGGAGGTTATAAATTATCCGGATGATGTTTTTCCAGAAAGTTGGATACGGCGAAGAGGACCAGTAAACTGGCCAGCTAGATCGCCGGATTTAAACCCGTGTGACTTCTTTTTCTGGGGGCACTTACTCGTAAAGTGCTGTCTCTATAAGAGCCAAAACAATAATATTGTAGAACTGAAAAACGCCATAGAAGATGAGTGCAGTATAATAAATCATAGGCAATTAAATAACATTAGGCAATTTTTTTACGATAGATCAGGCTATTACCGCAAAATTCAACTCGATTTACTCGGTTACAAAACAAGCAAAATAAAATGTGAATACTGTTTTTCCATGTTAAACGCCTATGGCCCGGTTTTCGTGTTACACTCCGTATATATGGCAAAGCGAATCCCGTATTTTGTCATTTTCTCACATTCACGATTTTTCAAATACCACAATACCACTATTAGCTAATAAAACATTTAATTAGGTACTAGTTTATTCGTCCGCTCACTTCAAACGTTACTTAGTGACTACTTGTAATTAATTACTTGTAAGAAATATAATGAAAGTCCTGTAAGGACTGTACTACAGTGACTGTATATACATAGTGTGGCCAATAGAGGGTTGGATTCTGATTACTCGGCGTGAGATCGCCAGAATATGGCGTATATTCCGCCAACAAAGCGACATTTTAAGTTTTGTTACGTGAATTGAAGGTAATTATATTAAATTTATATTTCAGATAGTGGAAATAATTAAATTACATGTGTATTTGTACATTTATAACTCAAAGTAATATAAACGTTTTTTAGGTTAATTTGTTTTTCTATACTAAACGCACAGTTAAAGCATAACAGTTAAGTCGAAACGGATATTTTTTAGTCTCGCTATATTAAAATAATAATTGTGAAGAAAAGATAATTTTATTTTTCTTTTCTGCCGATATTGAATTTCCCTGATTTACTATTAAAATTTAGTATAAACAAGTAAAAGAAATACCCTGCCAAACAGATAATATTCTAGCATTGTTATCTTGCAAATTATAACTTTACAATTGTTGATTACAACAAAGGATTTTGATTATAACCTAATAATATTGATTACAAGAATGAATCTAACAAAGGAAATTTTCATCAATATTTTAAAACTAGCATTTTTCAAAGAATCAAAAGTAAAGTTTAAACTTTAAAGCGTGTGTTAATTTGCAAATTAAATATTAGGGGGGGAGGGGGTGGTATGTGCGTATTTATATTTTGTATGTATGTTTATCGAATTTTCAAACACACACGCGTGCACACGCACACACACACATCGTAAAAATGTTAAAATCATATTCTAGGGACCTTAAAACGTGCTTATTCATCGCATGTCCAGATTTTAGTAAATAAGCACGTTTTAAGGTCCCTGGAATCCTATTATAAAATATTTACTATGATAATGTGTATGTGGGGGCGGGGGATGTGTGTTGGATGGACGATTACTGTCAAACTACTTAAGGCGCAGGTATACTAAACAAGCAATATTTTAACAATTTTCAGCACAGCATATTTCGTTTGATATGCAATATATTAAATCATTACCTTAACTAGTTGTAATAGGTACCGCGAGTATTTTTTTATTCATATCAAATGTCAAATTCGTTCCTTATGTTTCATTTTAAATGGAACGCGCAAATACATTGCTGTCAATCAAATGCCAAGTCGTAACCTTGGATATGACAAACCCAATATTTCATAAAATGAAACAATATTTGGGTACAGTTCTGTATAAATTTATTAAATACAACAACGTTTCGACAGCAAGGTGCTGTCTTCTTCAGGTTTTTATAATAATAACATAAATAAATATGTAGTCAAGACTACAAGTATATAAAATCATAGATACATTGATAAAAGGTAAAACATTCAACATACAAATGATTAAGAAAAAATTACGAACGAATAACAGGGTACCATGATTTATTTAGTTCATAGCTTGTGTTAAGATTGATATTATTAGGTGACTTCTGGATTTCAATAGCTTCTCTTATCAATCTTCTAATCCAGTAGTTTTCCTTAGCTAAAATTTTTGTATTTTCAAAATCAACTCCGTGTAGTTCCTTTATGGCATGTTCAGCTACCGCTGATTTATCAGGCTGATTAAGTCTTATATGGCGCTAGTTCCTCTACAATGTTCTGGTATATACAAGATTCCTTGCCATTGTAGAAAAGTGTACATTGGACAAACTGGCAGAACAGTAGCTACAAGAATAAAGGAACACAAGCGCCATATAAGACTTAATCAGCCTGATAAATCAGCGGTAGCTGAACATGCCATAAAGGAACTACACGGAGTTGATTTTGAAAATACAAAAATTTTAGCTAAGGAAAACCACTGGATTAGAAGATTGATAAGAGAAGCTATTGAAATCCAGAAGTCACCTAATAATATCAATCTTAACACAGGCTATGAACTAAATAAATCATGGTACCCTGTTATTCGTTCGTAATTTTTTCTTAATCATTTGTATGGTGAATGTTTTACCTTTTATCAATGTATCTATGATTTTATATACTTGTAGTCTTGACTACATATTTATTTATGTTATTATTATAAAAACCTGAAGAAAACAGCACCTTGCTGTCGAAACATTGTTGTATTTAATAAATTTATACAGAACTATACCCAAATATTGTTTCATTTTATTAATAATGAGTTCTGAAAACATATTTCCAATATTTCATGTTAAAAAATACTCACGTTATATAGATTAGTGATTAGTTCTATAAATCTTCATAGCATTATTTATAACCATATTTGAAAAAAAGTACAAATATCCCTTTTGGTCCAATGTTTAAATGTATTACATTTCTGTAAATAATGAAATAATGTAATAAATTTGGTACTAGTTTATATTTTAGGGCATGACACTTTTTAATTTCCAGTGTTTCATCCTAAATTGAAGTAATTCATTTTTTACCACTAATAATAGAATGTGTAAAAATTATATGAGCCAAATCGCAAAATTAAATTGCGGGAAACGGCTAAACCTCATACAACGCGGTTTATTTCAAAGAAGATGCACTTTTTTGCTTCAGATTATTCTGAAAATAAAAAAGGCAAATTTCTACGTGGAAAAAAGACAGCCCAGAGAAGTCCAGGGCTTCATTTTATAAAATTTACAAGTAGAAAATCGCCAGCAATGAGTACCCGTGGGATGACGCCAGGTAAGTGCCCGCACAGTACAAATATATCATCATCATTACCGATATCTGTGATAAAGCAGATTGTATCACACTCAGAAATAGGTAATAGGCCATGATGATATATTTATTTATTTAAAAATCTAACATCAGGGCAAATCAAACATACGCCGGAAATTATGCTTCGGTCAGCCAAAGACAAAAAATATTGTCGAAACTGTCTATGGCCTCAATGCGGAAGGTTTTGTTTTGGACCTGAATTATTTAAATTGGGCCAAGCAGACTAAGTATAAATAAAGATGTCCGTGGATGAGATTAAAGATATCTCTAAAAAAATCTATAGGTCAACACGGAAATCCGATATACGATTCATATCGTAAAAAAACAGACTAACATCTTCTTTGGAAGAGCATGTAAACGCTTACCTTCAACATTATGTCATTCCTTTGTAAAAGATTGTTTATTTCTCACCTGTTTCCAAAGTATGTATACGAAATATGAACTTGAACATGAAGCTGTTACCGTTCAAATTTTTTAAAGAATTCATAATGTCAGTATTCAACCATGTAGTTTGTATATTGATGAAATACGTGGGTTTTTGGCAGCTAGTCCTTATGGAATTGTTGTCGAAATTGAATATACAGAGGAGGTAAAGTGTGTACCATTCTAAATTCAAAAAAAAAAAAAATATGTCGTTGGAAGAAGCTTCCGAACAAAAATCATTCTTTTTGGAAATAAAATATTCCAAATTGCAGTTGAGAAAAACGCACAATTGTTTTTATCGGGTCAATTGCATATTAGAGTCCGCGTGTTTAGAGAAAACACAAATCGGCGCAGTAGAAATTGTATTACCCAACCTACAAATGTTGACTGAATAAAATAATACAATAATGAAAATGACTAATCACATAATAAATTTATTTTAATAATTGTTACTATGCCAATCAAGATATATGCCTCTCTTTATACAATATCCCGTCTGTTTATTAAAAAAAATCTTGATGACAATAAAAAAATTTGATTACAACAATACGCTACAGACAGCTGCTGTCTATCATAACGTCCGTACTTCCACAAGTCGGACGAATTTTGGTCTGTGCTCATGTTTTTTCTCTGAGTGCGCGGGCTACACAAAAGCTTCTGATTTACTCTTACCCAACGATGACACTTTAACTGGCTGGTGGACGCTTATCGGCTTGTCCACCACTTTACTGGGGAGGAACATCTTTACACTCACTAACACTTAAACTGATGATTGACGAACATATCTTTTATGCACACGGACACACTTAATATGTTTATGTACTACTTTTATTTACATATTTACACTAAACTTATTATTATCTGATAACACTAACATAATTAAACAAAACTAAACTTTTACATTAGTACATTTTACGCGCCCAAAAATGAAACCATACGGACCACATAGCTTTCCGGTATGAATCTTTACAAAAGACTAACTTGTTACTTGTACATATGCGTACTGGCGTGTAACACACTCGTCCAAAAACTAAATGACAAAGTACATGGCTTTCCCGTATGAATCTTTCACATAGACTCCTAAAACCCTGCGCTTCTGCTTGCAATAAATTATATAGTTAATTCCTAAGATAATAAATGTCTAAGCGGTTGACATCTAGACTAAACAAAGATATGTGAGAAATATGATAATTATTTCTAAACAGAATTTTGACTTACAAAGATAACAAAGTTGAAATATTGATATTGAAACCATAAGTTAGAAGAGTTCATATAAAAAATATTTACTTGTTATTGTTCTACTCTCACCTTGTCATACATTAATAAATAAATAGAGGAATTTTGAAATTATGCAATATGAAAATATTAAATAAATAATATTTTTTTTGATATATATATATATATTGCACATAATAGCTGGTAGTATTTACTCTTAATCAGTGGTGATTAAACTATGACTAAAATAACATATTCCGTTTTTTGTATTTTTAAATGTAATTACTTATAAATGAAATTTAGTTCATTCTTTGATGCTCAACATTTATGTAGCTTTAATATTTTAAATTCAAAAAACTTATTTTGTCTGCGGCTTGCCAATTCTCTATCCTATTCTAATATAGTTCCCGTTCCCCAGTCCTTACTCGTTATGCGGCCGATATTACAACAAATGTACTACTCGAATTTAGTACAGACGCAAACCTTTCTTTGTCGCTCACAGCGCACTCTATTAAACCAAAACATAATACGTATGGTCCACCCAGGCCTTAAGACCTGTTTAACTATATATTCCTCAATTTGACATTATTGGGAAAAGCTAAAAAGGTAACAATTAGACCATCGGAAAAAATCTAAATATTATTTTTTAAAAACTTTTGTTACTACAAATATTGAAGAATATAATATTCTCCATATGTAGAAAAATCTATTGCAATAAATCTCACAGTCCAGTCTACACCAAGAAAACCAGTTATCATATTCAAATGTTTTTAATTGACATAAATGTCAATGTCAACAATCAACTGTTTTACTGATATTACTGAAAGGTTTTTCTGAGAAGTACATTTAATATTGAATTATTAATTATATATTAAAAATTGTAGGTAGGTATCAATATTAATAGTAATAGTACGCATATCCTTTAGAAATACCCGACAATGAATTGGAACCATCTTGAACATTTTAGAAGAGTAGGACAAAATTTCTTATAGAACGAAAGATATAATTAGAATTATATGTGTGTACAAGAAATATTAAATTCAATAAGTACTTATGTAACAAATCGGAAATGGCGAGAGGTATTGTGCTGACCACACCAGATTTTTTTTACATATAATTAGGCAATGCAACTGGCATTAATAAAAATTATTACGTATTAATTTATTAGCTATTCAACATTTACGTGATTAGTTCATGAGATATTTTGAAATTTGAAAAAGCAGTTTTGATTGAGAAACAGCACGTCGAAATGTACATACCCTCAATAAATTCCCTTTTTAACAGCATATATATATATATATATATATATATATATATATATATATATATATATATATATATATCCTTTTTACTCCGAAAAGGATCGGATCAAGAATAATCGCCCTGGCCGATTTACCTCTCTAATCCGCCCCTGTTTGAGCTATTCGATTTATTTCATCAGGAGGATTTCATAAATACAAGACATAGTAGATGTTATATTTATTTTTTATTGTATCGTCGTTATTATCATCGTAATTTTTTTTTAATTATTGGATACTAGGGACCAAAAACCAATAAAATCTTGCATATGCGACTTTTAGCATGAATTGATGAATCCCAATTTCGAATGAGAGGTAAAAATTCAAGTTTGGTCTATATCTTGAAATTTTACCAATAGAAAAATAAATTTTTATTCCGTAATGTTTCCAAGATTAATAACTCCTTAGCATCGGGTTATGTTATAGTCCATTTTACATCACTAGTGTTGTTAAAAAAATTATAACTTAACGATAAAAACGTGATATTGTAACAACTGAAGTAGTAAACTTTGACACTTTAAATATGCGATTTGGAGACAAAGCGTATGTCTGTAATTACTTACCCTCATCACTCATCACCTGCGCACTTGCAAACAACTGTGTATCTTATAATATGCTATGTACATAATTAACGAAGTTTATTAACATGTAATTACTTATTTAAATATAAAAAAGTTAATGAATTATACATTTTAATATTAATATTAAGATTTTTCTGCATTCCTCATCGACACTTTGCTAGGGCCTTAACATTAACCGTACAGTTTTAGTGAAAGTTCGAATACGGTCCGTCTCTGTTTTTGGAATTCTGAGAATTACGGATGATCCCGCATAAATAATACAATCGACAGTTAAGCATTATATAATTCTTGACGGCGGCAACCTCCAAAAATCCCAAAAATTATTACTACTTACAGTAATCTATAATAAAAGTAAAATCTGAAATGATGTTAACAGTCACATTCTTTTACAGGTATCTAAGTAGTAATCATGAAGATAATCTCATAAAAATCTTTTAATTTCATCTCTTGTAAAAGTTTTAGCCTGCTACGGTACATGTCCTAAATAAAAGATTTGACAACTGCATACAAAGAAATATCTACATTTTCGTGGGTTAACAACATTGTCTTCACCATAGACAGTTTTGTCCAAACTTCTTGGGCTAAATAGAGAAACCTCGTCAATGCGATTTGTATAACAAGAACTACAAGATTTTCCAATTCGGAAACTTACTCGTATATTAAAATTACAGCTTTATTATTTTTTTCAACCCCATTCATCCACCGCCAATTTATAAAATCTCCATCTCTTCAAGATTCCTTTCCCATGACTTAGTAGGAATTATTTTTTTTTTCTTGCGGCATCCGCCTTCTTCTTGATTATTTCAGTCATAATTTCACTCAACTGATGCCAAAATACGGATTCAAAACAACTATTTTCCCAAATAAAAATCTAAATATCCAATAAACAAATACCAGCATAGTCATAGCATACTTATTTCTCGCTGTTGTAATATATCTTATATAAATATATTTTTTAAAAAAGATTACAGTTTTTTAGGACAAAATAAACCGTATTACGATACACGCAATGTTATCTGCTTTGTACATTACTCAAGAATTTTAAAGAACTTCCTCCTAGCGTCGCTCGTCCTTCAAAATATTCTCTCGTAGTGTAATAGTTATTTGTGTATCAAGAGCGTAAAGTGGATCCTTATTGCTCGCGCCACAATCGAGCAAGAGCAATAAAGATACTTTACGCTAGAGATGTACACATATTTTTTTCTACGACTTTACTAACCAAAATAAAAAAAAATAATAATACCTATTTAGTAATTTCAATTCAACCTCAACCAATTTCTGTTTTGTGTTGTGTGTAACCCTGACGACATGAGTTTCAAAGTAAATAAATAAATCATTATTTATAAAAGTTTTTACTCATAAATTAAAAATGTGCTCAAAAATCTCCGAAAATAGTGAAGATAATGATTTTTCTTGCACACCTTCAGATACATTTGAAACTGCGCAAAATGCTTCTTTGAGTGTATTACCTGCAAAATCGAGATCATTATACGAAAAGAATTATAACCTCTTCATTGAATAATATAAGTTAAAAAAAATCAAGAATTACAGTGAAAACGTTTTACTAGCTTACTTTTTGGAAAAATCTAATGTAATGAAATCGTCTTCTCTCTGCTAAAATCAACACTAGGAGTTAAGAACGATATTGATATCAGCAAATTCAAGAAGCTAACTGCTTTTTTGAAACAAAAATCAGTTGGTTTATAGACCACAAAAGTCTAAATCTTTAACAAGAGACAAAATAAATAAATTCTCGACTAAAGCTCCAGACGATCATTTCCTCATGATGAAGGTTGCTCTTATGTTGGATGTTGCTGGAGCATGCCGACGCGACAAATTAGTTAAAATGACTGTAAATGATATTGAGGATAATGGGTCCATTTTAATTGTGAAGATTCAAGATTCGAAAACTAATGTGCAACGAACATTCATTGTTGATGATCATAATTCAATGAATCTTTTGTCAATGTATAGAAGGTATGTTTCTCTTCGACCCTCTAACCTATCATCTCGGTGATTATTCATAAATTATAAGCGTGGAAAATGTACCGCACAAGTTGATGGAATGAACACTATAGGAAAAATTCCATTTAACATTGCACAATATCTTAATTTACCAGATTCGAAATCATTTACAGGCCATATTTCCGCAGAACCTCTGCTACATTATTAGCTAATTCTGGAGCTGACATTATGGCTCTAAAACGTCATGGAGGTTGGCGTTCATCATTCGTTGCAGAAGGTTATGTTGATAAAAGTTTCAAAAATAAAATTGATGTAGCGCATAAAATTTTAACAAACAATCAAACTGCTGCCACTGCCACACTAACTGAAATTTCTAGTGAGAATGTCACATTCACATAATCTAATTTATCCTCGTCAGCTCTTTCAAGTTCTGGAATAAACATGCAAAACTGCCAAAACTGCACGTTCAATTTTAACATGGTCCGTCAATAATTTAATCCAATAAGTTTGTTAATTATGAAATGTATGTTGTATAAATATTTAAAATTGTACATTCACCAGTAGAATAAAGTTGTTACTTGTTTCTTACATATAATTAAAAAACTAAGTTGGTAGCGTAGCTAACTTCATGTATATTGTTTGTAGCACATTTGTAGTGTAAAAATGAACCTAACCTATATTTTAGATTTCGTAAGTATTGATTTAATAAAATAACTGAAGATTTCAGCAAAAATATGTATTTATCTAAGCGAGCAAATTAAGTACTTTACCGCGCGTTGCTATACACCATTGGATAGACAGTCCGAACCCTAACAACTATATATTTGGACAAAACAAAATACATATTATAAGTCAGGTATTTGACAGTTTATTTGTTTTTCTAATAATTTTTTTTATTTTAATATTAAGTAGCTAGTTAATTAGCAACAATTGGGCCAATCAGCAACACAGGAAACAGAATACTTACTCTATTATCTCTAATGAACTGGAAAAATGTTCATATTGTGTGGTAATTAAATATTGGGACATAGCACGAACTTTTATGTCTAAAATGGAGTAACATCGCCCTTAGATTTTATGACCGCTTGAGTTCGGTTGGGCATTGACTAAACTAAGGATCTGCACTTTTCCGGAGTAAATCCACTCCAGATTTGCTCTATTTTGGCTCTTAGTTCCGGTAATATTCGCTGTGGGTTGTTCCTCAATATTTGTTTCATTTTAAGCCACACTGTTTCAATAACTGTTGGATGTCAGGAAAGAATATTGACGTTCTGGTCGCCAAACCACTTTTTTGTGGTTTTGGCCGTATGACACGGCGCCCCGTCTTGCTGAAAAATGTAATTTTCGCCAATAATTAACTTTGCGATATTTGGCAGAAAACTGTTTTGCAATATTTGTTGATATTTCGCGGCATTCACGGTACCATCAATAAATTCAAAGCATCCTAATCCTCAAGCTGCCATACATTCCCAAATCATCCCTCCTGCAGGAAATTTTACCGTACGTTTTAGGCAATCCTTGTGGAAAGCCTCATGTTTAGTACGAATCACGCGTTTGAGGTGATCACAAACACGTACGTCGAATTTTGATTCGTCGTTAAAAATTACTCTGGACCAACCTTCTACCGACCAAGATAGTTTAGATTTTGCCCATGCGAGCCTGGTTTCTTTTGTTTTTCCGTCAACAGTGGCTTTTCCTTTGCCTTTAAGAAAAAATATATTTGAAATTACACTTTTAAATTGTTATTTGTAATTCAACCTTATAAAACTTGAGTCCACTTTTATGAATCCACTGGCGACAGCATTCCCTTGACAAATTTAATCCAGTTTCGTGATTCTATTCAACCGTAATTTGCCTTAAAGTATTTCTTCGGTCTTTTTTGCATATTTTTACTAATAGCCTCTTATTCCTATCAGAAAGTACTTTTTGCCAACACGGACTTTTACGTTTTTTATGTAGGATATTTCCCGTTTCTCCATAGTGCTTAATTATATTCCACATTGTAGTTTTAGGAATATTAAGTTAATCCGCCACTTCACGTATTGTTTTATTATTGTGGCAATAATTTTTAAGGACTAATTCACGAAGTTTTGAATTTGTAGCGGTACCACGGACCATTTTGTTCAGTAAACGCAGCGATTCGCTCAATACGATTAAAATAATTGCCGAATAATCTAACGTTCCGTTCTCGATTATTTTCGCAGCATACTTGTCTTATTTGTTTAATTTTTAACATTTACTCCCAATATTTAGTTGCCACACAATATGAACATTTTTCTTGTTAATTAGAAATGAGGGAATAAATATTTTGTTTTTCGTGTTGCAGATTGGTCCCAATTGTTGTTAATTAACTAGTTACTTAATATTAAATTTAAAAAATCTGATGTGGCTAACACAAAACCTCACGCAATTTAATTTTTATTAATTAAAATACCTACGTATTTACTAACGCTGCAAACTGTTCCATTGCAGAAAACTATTACTTTATTTAATATTTTCTTTTTAAAATGTCACTATTATTAACTTGAAGTGATTAATTTTTTTGACAGTGATATTTACTGTCAGTTATATTCATTTGAAATATGAACTGTGTAACAAAGGAATTGTGTTTATCTTAGACATCGGGACTAATAAAAAAATTATTTTTAAATTTATCCGTATAATATATAGAAAAAGTATTAATTTATTCCTGTAGAAAATTTAATAATCTTTAATTTTCATGAGAAATAAAATGCGAAAAAATGGCATTTAATGGTATTTTTTGAAGAAAAATCAATATGAGCTTCAGGTAAAGTGCCATTTTCGTTTATCCGATTTACACCAAAATCTAATGGCTTCTGTTTATATGAGAATAGGATAGAAATACAAGGTTTCAGAATTTTCTGAATGATATTATTTGATTTAGAGCACTAACAAAATCCGCAGACCTACACACATACACACGCACACACACACACACACACACACACACACACACACATAAAGACATCATCGTGAAAATGTTAAAATTGGATTCTAGGGACCTTAAAACGTGGTCATTTACTAAAATCTCGGTATGTGATTTTTAGCACGATCCCTATACCTCCCTTACCAAGGGTAGCGGGAGGTAAAAGTTATTAGAAAAACAAATAAACTGTCAAATACTTGACTTACATATGTATTTTATTTTGTACCAATATATAGTTGTTAGGGCTCGTATATTGTAACATTTTTTTTAAAGCATTCTAAATCCTTCATTCTATAATTAATTTGACCCCCGATTTCTAATTTTGTTACGACTAGCGCATTTTAAAAAATGTATACATCATATTGTAGCATATAAATTATATAAAAAAATATTTTTTTAATTATAAGAGAGGGTCCGTTAAGTTGGCGCACCAAAATGTATTTTTTAAAAAATTCTAACGAAACCAGCATTTTAAAAATAATATACATCAAATTAAAAGTAAAACATATTGCAAGCACATTCGTCTCATATATTTTAAAAAAGGGGGGCAACATAATGGACCTGTATATATCGCACCCCGGCGAGAATAGTGACAGGTCAAAATTTAGAAATTCGAAGGAATAGTGACATAAATCAAGATTATATTTTTCGAGAGATGGAGCTAATGTCGTTTCGAACTAATGTAAGTAACTTTACATTCGAGAACTGTCATCTTTAATTTAAGTTTTACTCAAAACTATTTTTTGGACTTGTGTCACTCTTCTCGCCGGGGTGCGATATCACGTTGTATATACGAACAGAGTTTTTATGATTTTAATAGGGAAAATATAATAACATTTGGCCTATGTGGTGGATATTAGGAGAAAACTATCCAGTTCTGTAAACCATTCATCCAATCATTATTATTTTCGATTCGAAGTTTTTTTGATGTAGATGTATAGTGGCATGTCTACATCAACAAGAGTATGATCGTCTAAAGAAAATTGGCAAATAATAATAACAAAATTAAAAAATCCCGGTACATAAATAAAATATAACACAGTTTGTTGTTAAATAAAATAAATAAATAAATGTATCATCACGGCATATTACCCATTTCTGGGTGTGCCAATATCTACAACACATGTAGACATCGGTAATGATGACGATATATTTTACCGTGTGGGCGCTTACCTCACTTCTTCTACACTTCTAAAATGAATTTAGCATATTAAAGTTATGGAAGGACGCATAGTCAATAGCTATTCAGATTCAGAACCACGTCTGCGTTCTAATGTTTTATGAATTATTACTGTTTAAAGATGCGTGGTCTATTTACCGCGCGACTATTGTAGGGTTTAATAATAATAGTAACTTTATTGATACAAATCAATAGGCGAGGTTCAGCCTAGGCTGTTCTTCTACCCAACCTTACACATAATAATAATACGAAAACAGTTCATGAGCAAATAACACATGCATAGATATAAAGCTCTCTACATTAAAATACACAAGAATAAAATATTTACTGATAGTATCATCAACGACGCATAAAAAAAAAATCAATTTGACATGAAGCTATTTCAAAACATGTCAAGCCAAGCTTTCAGCTACAACAAACCAGTTTAATTACTATTTGTGCTTTATAAAAAAATAATCATACAGGTTTCCGACTATTATGCACTGAAGCAAATAATGTCGATAAGAAAAAAGACTCCGAAGACGGCATTCCAGTTCCGTTGCTTAGGCGTAGGAAATTCTGTAGGAAATAACATACTATATACTTATTGCCAATATAGTTCTAGGTAAAAAAGAACATATACTCGTACAAACGAATTCAAGGTTTGTGTGCTAATAACGGAAGTATGGATCTATTTTCTTCCTCAGAAGAATAATTTTATCCCCTATATTACATTCTTAGTTTGAAATGAAAACAAAATTTTATTATAGTATATCAACAGATATAAATATTTTTCATTTACGTAATTCTGTTGTAAATATTTGCTATAAGCTAGAGTTGCAATTTTATGCAGGAGAAATTTAAATTCTTATTTTAGTCCAGTCAATAGAGGTTTTTACCCTACAAAAGATGGGAAAAAAACGATTTTAACATATGTTGTTTCCGGTTAAAGATACGGTATCGCGGTTTAAAAATTTTAATTCAGTTTGGAATTCTCCTTAGTATCATGAAACAATTTTTGCTCCGATCAGTGGTTAACGAATTATTAACAATTTAAACTTATGTGAAATTCCACTAAAATTTTAAACATCTGCAAATCAGCTTAGTGTTAATTTTTTCTTCTGTATTTTGGACACGATTAAAGATAATCTTTACTATGCATTTAATACGTGCTGAAATTTCAGAAGAAAAAATGAAAACTAAGCCAATTTGCAGATGTTTAAAATTTAATTGAAATTTCATATAAGTTTATATTGTTAATAATTCGTTAACCGCTCATCGGAACAAAAATCTTTTAACTTGATATTAAGGAGAATTCCAAACTGAATTAAAATTTTTAAACCGCGGTACCGTATCTTTAACCGGGTCAGAGTGGTTGATGAATTCGTGAAAAAGCGCTGACAAAAATTATTTAAAAATAATCGATAATTTACTTCTTTTGATGCCACGATAAATGTAAACTGTTACAAATAACAAAATCTATTAGACTAAGTATTAAAAAATTAATATTGTGTATATTTTGAGTGATTAAATCTTCTTTCACAAATTGTTGTTCTGGTTACCTATTTTTGAACATAACTCTTTGAAAGTTCATCCTAGGTAAAAAATGCAAGAAACCTTTTTGTACAAAAAGTAACGAGCTTTAAATTTGTATCCTTGTAAAATTTTGATACGGGCCACTGTTTTCGAGATAATTGCGAAAACTCATTTTTTGCACCTTTGATGCAAGATGGCGGCTCACGCCGAGCCTCCCAAGGTCACAAATTTGAATTTTTTATCCCCGTCTCGACCCAAACAAAATATGTTAAAATCATTTTTTCCTCACCTTCTGTAAGGCAAAGGTCTTTTTTGGTCTCCATTGACTGGACTATTTGATACAACACATTATTATACAGAGTGTTAAAAAATAAGTGTCACAAATTATGAGGGCATATAGTACTGACCAAAGTGAGTAAAAAAAAGCTTAATCAACATGGGTCCGATCTTCAATAGTTTCCGAGATAGAAGGCAATGAAAAATGAGTTTTTTCGGCGATTACCTCTGCTATCACGAAAACTCTAAGAGTTTCTACTTTGATTAAATGAGACGTTTTGTTTACCTTCATCTTAGATGTATTTTTGTTTTTCAAAAAAAAAAAAAATCGTCTAATTGTACTAAGACAAAAGTTGTGGCAACCTGTGCCAATATTTAGTTTTGAAATAACTTCGTAAATATTAGAAAGTGAAAAAAATATTTCATATAAATTGTTAGTTTTTTTATAGTTTATTTACTGGCATAGACAAAATTTTGCTCGAACACTATTTTATTCAGTTTTTCTTCGATTCTAATACAAAATGGCCTCTTTCTCAAAAACAGTTGAAAATCAGACCCATATTGATTAAAAAAGAGGAAAATATCAGGCATTTAAGGATTTCGTGCAGGGAAGTTACGAGAGAAAGAAGAAAAGAAACGGTTCTGTTAGACGATATAGGGTCGGGGCAAGATTCGATGAAAGAAGTCATCGAGAAACGGGGGGTTAATTTATGATGTAGTACCACA
The DNA here is from genome assembly GCA_943142095.1 of Ophonus ardosiacus. NCBI lineage: Eukaryota > Metazoa > Arthropoda > Insecta > Coleoptera > Carabidae > Ophonus > Ophonus ardosiacus. The sequence goes on along the minus strand of OW964834.1, from coordinate 22,051,016 downwards.
ATTTATTGTAAAATACATATAATATGTATATTCTAAGCCGGTTAAGCAAGAATAAATATAATAATAAAATAAAAAATAAAGGATTTTAACACTTGCCTGACAATAATAATTTTCTGCCATGAGTCCCCAAAATAGGGTCATTTGTGACCCGAATTATTTTTGCTGTTTTGTTATTAATATCACTATAATTAATCATGTTTTATTTTTATTATATTTATTGATCATAATTGTCTTAAAATATCATTTTTTATACATATTTCGGTATTATTATAATTTCTAATGAATTTTTAAATAAACACTGAGTTTAGTAACTTAATTCAATATTATTTACTGAATAATTATTATTTACATAACAATACAGAAAATAAAAACAAATATATTTTTGTACGCAAAAAAATATTATTGGATGGAATTAGATGGAAACTGGAAACAAAAAATGTCTTAAATTATCTGTAACTATAATTATTATACTGTTCGTGTACCAAGATTGTTTCCCTTCCCTTTCCTATCTTTTGCGCAGTAGGTGAACCACAGATACTAAATTATACTCTACTCGTCGTCAAATAAATATGGACTGATGTTCATTTTTTCCCTTCTTCGCACCCTGTCCCTTTCTGTAAACTGAATTAAAAACATCGAAATTCCAACCGTGCGTAGGGATGAAAACGTCTGAAAATTCATGAAAATAATTTCGTTAGAAAAAAATTAAATTCAAACACAATATCAAAATCGGGACTCAGAGCAACAAAATTCAAATTTTTCTCGAACTGTGTTAATTTTCGTTTTGGTTATTATTGCTTATGTTTCAATACAGTATTTTAGGAGAACTCACAAAAGGAAAAAAATCTAAAAAAATTATTTAACGAGTTACAAGGAAAAAACTAAATTTTGGGTCCATTTTGACCCGGTTTCAGTAAGGCAAAGGTTAAAAAATTGCGAATATTGGCTCTCATGTACATTTTAGAGCAAAATTACAAGAATAAGAAGTTATTTAGAATTAATTTTTACTTACAAAAAGTCTTCATTTAATGTAGTACAATATCTGTGGCACTAGATATTTAGAGAACAAAATATGACATTTTCGTCAAAAATCAGATATCTATGGAAATAAAACAAATAAACAAAATTTTATTCTGGCAATTCAGTTTAGTATTATTGAAGTTAATTGTTATAATCATTGTTAAAGTACATAAAATACTTTACTGCGTGCTTGTGAATGAATTTGTTCACTAGCGAAGAATTTGTTATTTATTTTATTATTAAGATTTTGACAAATTTTAGGATAATTCATCGTTTTTTATATACATTGAAATGATAGTTCATTTCTGTATCATTAATCCTATTATTGTAACCAGTGTGTTTATATTGTTATAATTCAGCATTAAATATTTAAGTATTATGATCTCAATTGATATTTGTTTTTATTTGTTTTTCATTCCCAAAGCTATCTGATTTTTTGTGAATATGTCATATTTTACTTTCTAAATATCTAGTGCTACAGATATTCTATTGTATTAATTGATGAATATTTGAGAGTAGAGATTAGTTCTAAACTACTTTTCATTCTTGTAATTTAGCTCTAAAATGTTCAAGAGAAAGAATTTTCGCACATTTTTAAAATCCTATGTTCCGCGTTTCATTACATATACATCCTGTGTATATATATATATATATATATATATATATATATATATATATATATATATATATATATATATATATATATATTGTGACGACGTCCCTGCTCGGGCGCCATTTTGTGACGTCATTGTTCGATCGCCAAATTGTGACGTCATTGTTTGGTCGCCAAATTGTGACGTTATCCTCACCCTCCATCGCTGCTGTCTGGGTTGTTTCATGCTCGGGCGCCATCTTGTATCTCCGTGTAACTGAGAGGATGAGGAAAGTTTGCGGATAGCTAGTCGTGTAGGCCAGGATTCTTAGGTTGTTTTTGTGCAGTGAAAAATGCAGTACACTAAGACTATGTTTATTTACACACTTTGTACAATTTAATAAATGAATGTGAAACTGTAACTAATATTATTCAAACTACTGAGAATTTTATTATTAAGTAAAACTGGATATATCAACTTTGTGAACTTAGTACGCGAAATATTATTTATTTTCTTGACAAACTTGAAATAATATTTACTCTGAGAACTTGTACGTGAAATCTTTACTCCGTGAAACTTGGTACGTGAAATACTAACTTTGAGAAACTTAGTACATACGTGAAATATTAACTCTGAGAAACTTAGTACGTGAAATATTCTTACTCTGAAGACAAACGTGAAGTAATATTCACTTTGTAAAACGTAGACTTGTCGAACATTGACACTCGGTGACAGAATTCTACAGAAGAGCTGTAGAAGATCTGGACTCTGCCTTCTGGGGCTGGTACTGGAACTTAATTCTATAGAACGGCTATAGAACTCCTGGATCTGACTAGAACAGCTAGCCAGAGGACAGAATGAATTCTAGGGCTGCTGCTGCGTATTTTATAGCCGGATTTTAGCAATTCTCGTTTAAACGCGCGCGGTTTATGTGGAAGGGCTGTATTCGTATTTGATTGGCCGAGTGGAAGAACAGACTCGGCTTACTATTGGTCGTGAGGCTTGGCTATTGAAATATTTCTAGAAAATTCTATACGCAAGTGAAAATGCGAAAATCAAGTTTTTCTTGTTCCAAATTAACAGGTAAAATATATACAATAATATTTTAATAAAATAAAAATTAACAAATATCCCAAGTTGTAGGTTTGTTCCGCCTGTATTGGCGCTGCGGTCTTGACAGGTGTGGAATGCGTGCTCTAGTTGTGAATCTAGGTGAACGGTTGCTTTGAAGTGTCCGTGCGATGTGCAGCGTGAATGCCGGCCACGAAAACCCCGGAAAGATAGTGGCAGGCTGGAAACTAGAGGATATTTCGTCGGCTGTTACCGCGTGCTCACCATGTGCTACAGGTAAGGTTAAGAGCAAGTTAAGAACAATTTTAAACTGTCGAATTCTGTTTTCGTGTCACAGCTGTCTCTGGAAACCTTTTATACGCTGTGATACGGCCTCGAAGTGGACGGTGAAGCTTCATGGAAAATACCGCGTGCTAACCATGTGCTGAATGTGAGGTTATGGACATTGTACGGCCAGTTTGGACTGCAGAATCCTGTTCTTGTGGTACAGCGGCTTCTGGAAAACGATTACATGCTACTCTGCAATCCCACAGTGGCCGGTGATGTTCTCTGGACGATGGCATGCTGGAATTTCATGGCGAAACAATGTGACTTCGTCACAATATAAATATATATATATATATATATATATATATATATATAAAATAATAATAATAATAATAATAATAAACTTAATTGACAAACGTCAAAGGCGAGATTCAGCCAAGGCTGTTCTACCACCTAACTATTCCAAATTATTCCAAAAACAATTATATACGTAAAACAAAGATTCAAAAATTCATACAATACTGTATAACAAAACATAAACTAAACTAAATGAAGTTATTAATTTAAGCCATATTATATAAACTCCTGGACAAAATTAACGCATCACTTATATTTTCGCGATTTATTTTAAAACAGAATAATGTATAAATATTTCTTAGGGTGCAGTTGAAAATTTAGGGTTCTATGTTGAAATTAACATTAAATTGAATTCGGAAAATTAATAGAGGTTGATATTTGTCCGAATTTGAGGTTTTTCGGGTGTTAACTCTATTGGATGGGGCCAACGTGGGCCAACATCATAAGATTTATTTAATTAACCAAGACCAACAGGATACTAAGATCCCAATTACAGGTCGGTTTTAAATACACACAATTATAACAAAAATTGTCACAAGCACGAAAGAACACTTAATGTAAACATACAAATAATACAAATAATAAAGAAGTATGTTGTTTCAAATTACAAATACATAATAATTGCTTAAATGAAACAGTATTTAAACAGAAGACACCATTTATTGCATTAATAATAATTGCTGAATTAAGCCACTTTTAAATTTAGCCATGCAGTCACCAAAGATGTCAAGAGTACTAGAGACAGTATTGAAAGTAGAACACATAGTTTTTATAGGAGATTTTTGTTCATAATTTGTACGTGATGTACTACAGTAAAATGTACGGGTGTTCCTAGAAGTTATTCTAGGTACAAATATAGAAATTGAAGCGAGTGTGACTGGGTCATTGATGCTGTTGTGCAGTAGTTTGTACAGATAAATACAGGAATGAATTTTTCTACGAGTAACTAAAGGTAAAAGATGCTGTTCACGAAGTAAGACGTTGTGATCAAAATCAAAAGTAGGATACTGTTTATTAAGTTTCAAATATAAAAATCTTGCAAATTTACGTTGGATAGATTCAATTAAACCAACATATTTGTTATACATTGGATTCCAAACTTGAATACAATATTCTAATTTTGATCGTACATAAGTAAAATACAACTTTTTTATTGTATGTATTTTAGTAAACGACTGCGAACAACGCATTATGAATCCCAAGTTTTTATATGCAGATCTTACTACAGTACATATGTGCTCATTAAACTTCAGTTTTGTATCGAATAGAACTCCTAAGTCTTTAAACTGGTCAACTCTTTCAAGAACATAATCTCCAATTTTATACTGAGCAGTGTAAACAAATTTTCTAACAAAATAACTCATTAATTTACACTTACTGAAGTTAAAAAATAATTTAGATGATAAAGACCAAGCGTAGATATTATCGATATCTTTCTGTAATAGTAATGTATCTTCAAATGATCTAATGGACTTGAAGATTTTCAGATCATCTGCATAAAGTAGTACTTCAGAGTTCTGCACTGAGTTAACTATGTCATTAATGAAGAGAATAAACAATAGTGGACCAAGGTTAGAACCTTGAGGAACTCCGGAGGTAGCAATATACGGTTTAGATTTGAAATTGTTGTAAAATACAGACATGTCCCGATTAGAAAGATAGGAAGAAAGGAATTCTATGAGATCAGAAGAGAAATTAAATTGAGTATTCAGCTTATGTAATAATATATTGTGGTTCACACGATCAAATGCCTTTGAGAAATCAGTATATACGACATCTACCTGCGCACTGTTGGAAAATGAATTTAATGTAAATTCAGTAAAGTTCATGAGATTAGTTGTGGTTGATTTGCCAGTCATAAATCCATGTTGATGAATTGAAATTTTATTTTTTACAGATGCATAAATATGCTTATAAAGCACAGATTCAAATATTTTGGAAATATTGGACAGGATAGAAATGGGACGGTAATTAGTAATATCATTTTTGGGGATTGGGGAACTTGGTAGTTGATCTCAGTACTATAGGACAAGGAGGTTTAAAGAGACTAGATTCAACTTTAGGAGACACAGAAATGTCGTCCGAAATCACCGACAGAAAGAGACGACAGATTTCTAACTCTATCACATTCCTGAAGTTTGTGCTGCGTCGATTTCTACCCGTGTGATAAGAAGAACACTAGAGGAAGCAAGACTGGCTAATAGATGTACTAACACAGAACCGTGTCTCACCAGAACTCATCGAGTAACCCGCTTACAATTTGTAAGACAATATATTGCCTGGAATTCGGCTGATTGAAACCGCGTTTTGTTTTCTGATGAGACACGAGTCAGCTTAAAATTACCAGGCAAAAGAGATCATACCTGGAGGAGACCTGGACAGCGATATACTCAGTGATAAATTGCTCCACGAGAGCCCTGCTTTGGTAATGCAATACTGTTTCGGGAAGCGAATTGTTCTGAGGGACGCACAGAGTTGGCGGTGCTTCATAGAAGATCAATGAATGAACAGAATTACCTGCAGGATGTCATATAAGACCATGTCACTCCTTTTTCGCCGATAATTGGAGGTATTTTCATATTTATTCAGGATAATGTAAGATCGTATCGGACTCGGGGCGTAGATAAATATTGAAATACGGTAGGAATTAACCGTATGGAATTGCCACCTAGCAGTCCAAAATTAAATCCAATAGAGCACGTATGGGATATGATGAAAAGAAGCGAAAGAGGTCTTATACCCGTCCCATGCACTCTAGATGAGCTAGAGAATGCTGGGCTACAAGAATGGGAAAACATACCTCACCATGCAATTCGAAATTTATTTCGAAGCATAGGACGAAGAAAGCAAGCCATAATTAATGTAAGAAGTGATAATACCAAGTATTATATATTTTATAAAATTTTAAATTTTAATTTATTTAAAAACAATCACATTGTCTTCATTTTGAATAATATTGTAGCTTTTAATTTAAAGGTTATTATGTTGCGTTATTTTCTACAAATTTTTAATTACCTGTAAAGGACTAATTTAAAAAACCATAAAACATGCCAAAAATAAGCTAACATTGTGAAATAAACAAAAAATTAAAAGTGATGCGCTAATTTTGTCCAGGAGTATATATATATAAGTTATAGTGCTACCCCTGTACTACATAATAGACAAAGTGCCGATGTGCCAGAACGTGACTCTCTCATATTTCAGTAGTATAAAAACATATGCAATGCTTTAGATTAGTCAGTCTGTATTCTATTATCATATTATCAAGTAGTTTATAGCATATTATAATTTGTACTCGCAAAAATAAAACTTTTTAAAAACCTATTTGATCGAACGAGAAATTTAAGTGGCGCAGTCGGTAGGATTGCCAAAACAATTTAGCGAATATAAATTGTTTCACTTTCGTGATTAATTTGGCAAATTCGAATATCTCCATACTTCGATCACTGTATCCTGCATCTGAGAGGACATCAGAAGCAAGACACATCTCGACGAGCCGAGCGAGTCAAGCTGAGCGGACATCAGTGCAACTCCTGCCTCAACTTCGAGACGAGACCGTGTTCGACTTCAGGGCACATGAAGCCGACACTACTATTTTTGTGAGTACCATATGTCATTCAGAGAACCAGAATCTTTGTCAGATTCAAATAATTCAGAAGCAGACTCCGATCTCGAAACAGAAGATCTTATAATTAATTTAAATACAAATCCTATTAATAGTATCACATTAAGAACGCCATTATTAAACATGGTTACTCCAGTATTAAAAAAGGAATATCTGGACATGGTGCCAGAGTTCCATGGGGAACGTGAATTACTCCCTAGGTTTACTAGCGTTTGTGAAAAATTAGTAACAAAATTTTATAATACCACAAACACAAATGATTTCCAAAATGAATATTTAATGAGCAGTATATTAGCCAAAATAAAAGGTGAAGCTGCTATTAATATTGCAAGTTCCACAATTTCAAAGTGGGAAGATTTGAAAACAGCACTAAAAAATGCTTATTCAGACAAACGTGACTGGTTCACACTAAATATGGAAATAACAGAGCTGAAACAAAATCCTAATGAAAACGTTTTTGATTTTTACGGTCGTTTACAACACCTCTTAAATTTACAAATTTCTTATATTTCAACAAACGCTGCTGCCGAAGCATCCGTAGTAATGATTGACTATTTTCAACATTATGCTTTACGCGTTTTACTAAAAGGTTTGAAAGAACCTATAGGTCAATTAATGAGGGCAAAGAACCCTACAGACTTAAATTCAGCTTTAAGTATGTTAGCAAATGATTTTCAATTTGAATATTATGCCAAATCCAAAACCACTAATCAGAATACACACAAATTAAATCAAAAACCACAAATCCACCAACCAAGATACAATATTCCTAAACCCATACCCTACTTTAATTACACACCCAATAAAACTCTGCATCCTTCACCTATGCAACAAACGACATACAGACAACAATATACTCCTCAACAACAAAAACAATATACTCCTCAACAACAAAAACAATATACTCCTCAACAACAAAGACAATATACACCGCAAACACCACGCCAAGGTCCATCCACCAGACAAAACCTTCCTGCACCTACTCCGATGAGTATTTCCACGCGAAATACAACTCAATACCGTCCTGCACAAAACCGCGCAAACACAGCGGGAGAATTATTTAATATCAACGAGTCAGCAGAATCTGCCGTTGACCCATATGTTTATTACGATAACCAAGAACAAACTGACCAAGTATTAATTGATAACAATGATTATGAAAATCCACAAAACCCCGACAATTTCGAAGACGATAATTTTTTAGACATCGCAGCCTCGGAAACAATAGAAACATTTTACCCGGAGTCGAACTAATGAACCTAACAAATAAAAGTAAATTACCTTATATTATATTCCCTGAAAATAATCTGAAAGTTTTAATAGACACAGGAAGTACGAAATCTTTCATAAAACCTACCATAGCGCATAAATATTACAAAAATTCAATTTTTAAAGACCCTTTCCAAATTTCAACTGCGCATGGAACTTCAATTGAGAATTACAGCACACTCGTACCTATTTCAAAATTATTTAATTTAAAGAAAAATGCAAGTTTAAAATATCACATTTTTGATTTTCACGATGAATTCGATCTCTTATTAGGATTAGACAATCTGAGTACATTAAAAATAATTATAGACCTGAATAAAAATGTAGTAACAACACCCACCTGCCAAATAAAAATTCAACATCAAAATTCTGAAAATAAAATTAATACAAACAAAATTTGTCAGCCAAATAATAATGTAACATTAGACCCCAAAACCGAAAAGGTAATCAAAATTCAAGTAACTCAACAAAACGGAACCATATTAATACCAAAACAACAACAGAATAATTTAATCATCCCCGAATGTGTCACCACAGCCAATAATTACCATGCACTTTGTACAGCAATTAATAACTCAGAATCACATATCAACTTTACACAATTAGAACCAATTACTGTAGAAAACATCTCTAACTATGAAACGTACTCATCACCCAATTTTAATTTCATTCAATCAGAAAAAATTAAATTTGATATTTCAAAAATTCGGTCAGATCACATGAATTCGGAAGAAAAATCAGCTATCACTAAATTAATTCACGATTATTCTGATATATTTCACGTAGACGACAAAAATTTAACATTTACTAATCAAATTAAACATTCCATAAAAACAAGTGACGAAATTCCTATTTATACGAAATCTTATAGATACCCAGAAATTCACAGACAAGAGGTACGTTCTCAAACACAAAAAATGTTAGATCAAAATATTATTAGACCATCATGTTCGCCATGGTCATCACCTATTTGGGTTGTCCCAAAAAAACTTGACGCATCTGGTAAACGCAAGTGGCGTATAGTGGTAGATTACAGGAAATTGAACGAAAAGACTATTAGCGACAAATACCCATTACCGAACATAACTGATTTACTAGACAAACTCGGACGCTGTCAGTATTTCACTACGTTAGACTTGGCATCTGGTTTCCACCAGATTGAAATGGACAAACAAGACATTCAAAAAACTGCATTTAACACGGAAGACGGGCATTATGAGTTCACTCGTATGCCTTTTGGCTTAAAAAACGCACCCGCGACATTCCAACGCGTTATGGACAATGTTCTGAGAGGGTTAGTAAACAAAAAATGCCTTGTTTACCTCGACGACATTATTATATTTAGTACCAGCCTACAAGAACACATTCAAAATTTAAAATTAGTTTTCGAACGTTTGAAAAATTCAAATTTCAAAGTACAACTAGATAAATGCGAATTTCTTAAAAGAGAAGTAGCGTATCTCGGGCATATCGTAACCCCTGAGGGCGTGAAACCAAATCCCGACAAAATTTCGGCTGTTCTAAATTTTCCAATTCCAAAAACTACAACACAAATTAAAGGTTTCTTAGGACTTTTAGGCTATTATCGAAAATTTATTAAAGACTTCGCTAAGATAACAAAACCGCTGACTAGACGCTTAAAGAAAAATGCTGTTATTGACATTAACGACCCTGAGTACAGACAATGCTTTGAAAATTGCAAGAATTTGTTGACTAACGAACCACTACTCCAATATCCTGATTACGACAAAGAATTTAACTTGACATGTGACGCGAGCCAGCTGGCTATTGGAGCCGTGTTATCCCAAGGTAGTCTAGGCAACGACCTACCAGTAGCTTACGCTAGCAGAACACTGAACGAGACAGAGATAAACTATTCTACCATTGAGAAAGAAATGTTAGCTATCATTTGGGCGACTCAGTATTTTAGAACTCACTTATTAGGACGCAAATTCAAAATCTATACAGACCACCGACCCTTGCAATGGCTATTCTCGTTAAAACAATGTAGCCAAAAATTAATAAGATGGCGCCTCAAATTAGAGGAATATGACTATGAAATAATCTATAAGAAAGGCAAACTTAATACCAATGCCGACGCCTTAAGCCGTATACCTGTTGAAATTAATAAAACTCAAAATTTACAATCAAAAACACAAGTAGATGACACTCCACTAGCTCTATTCAAAGACTACTTAGATAAGAAACATTGCCTTAATCACAATAATAACAATATTATTGAAGTAATAGGAAATCTATTCGATGCACCATCTGACTCTAGTCTAGCTCATTGCGTGAGCAAAGATTTAGAAATGTCATCGGGTATTGCCAAAAATTTTAAAATTAAATTTAACAACGTACACAAATTAAAATCTCAAAATCCTCAACTTCATAACCTAGTATATTTAAAAACCCCACAAAGATATCTATTATACTTAATAACAAAGGAAAATTATTACAATAAACCTACTAAACAAGAGATATTCTATACCTTACTAAATTTGAGAAAATTCTGTTTACATAATAATATCAAAAATTTAAGTATACCAAAAATTGCATGTGGACATGACAATCAAATTTGGAACGAAATAAAATCAATGTTAAAATATATTTTTGATAATACCAACATACTAATAACCGTTTACAAACTCCCTGAACCCAAAATTCCCCAGACCGAATTAAACATAAACGAAACAGAAAACATGAAACACTTTCATAAATTCATAGAAAATTTTAACACAGAGTTAAGGAATAAAACAGATAACAAAGACGACGATACGCAATCCCTTGCAGTCGAGGTAGGTGACTCACAACATAATGAGATAAACGATGACGACACAAGCGATAGCGATATCACAATACATTCAAGTAAAGAAAATCCTATCGTCGGAATCCCGATAGTAGAATGCCCCGTAAACTATGGCAAAAATCAAATTATTATAACAGAAGTCGATTTTAATCCCAAACAAGTAAAAATTACAAAATTATACGAACACAAAAAATTACGAATGGAAGTAGAATTTTCAAAAAATAATTACAAAACTGAAATGATTGCTTTTATTAAAGAATATCTTGTTCCAAAAATAAAATATCATATTTATTTTCAAAACGAACTATACGAAAAATTCAGTTTAATTCTTCAAAATTATTTCAAAAATTCTCAACTATGTTTAGTAAAATGTACAAAATATTTAAGCGACGTTACCAATGAGGAAGAAATCATACACATCATATCGAATTACCACTGCAGCAAAAGTAACCACCGTGGTATCGATGAAACAGAAGCGCGTATAAAACAACAATATTACTGGCCAAAATTAAGAAAATCCGTTCAAACATTTATTAATAGCTGTGAAATATGCCAAGTAACAAAATACGACAGGCGACCCTTAAACGTAAATTTAAACATCACACCCACAGCTACGAAACCTTTCCAAATTTTACATATAGACAGCATTACTTTAGAACAAGCTAAATTTTTGACTATCGTAGATTCATTTTCAAAATATGCACAAGCATACAAATTAAATTCAGGACAAGGCATAGAAGCTTGTAATAACCTAGTCAAATATTTTACACATCATGGAATCCCAGAACAAATTATTTCAGATAACGGGTTCGAATTTAAAAACTCAGTCGTAAAAGAATTGCTGACACTACACAAAATCGACATACATTTCATAAGCTCACAACATCCAGAATCTAACGGCATAATAGAACGATTCCACTCGACCCTTATCGAACACATAAGACTGTTTAACAATCAAAAAGAATACAAAACGGAGCCTATAGAAGCCAAAGTAAATTATGCGTTATTAGCTTATAATAACACAATTCATTCTGTCACAAAATTGAAACCATGCGAAATTATTACCGGCCATTTAGATACCAACTCCCCATTTAATATTGACCTCGAAAAACAGCTTATTAACAATTATATAGAAAGTCATAAGAATAAAACTAAATTACTTTACGAATCAATTAGAGACAAAATCCAGGCAAATAAAGAAAAGGTAATAAATAAATGTAATGAAAATAGAGAAGAATTACCCAAAATCCCCAAAAAGGTATACGTGAAAAATAAACAGAAACAACAAAAAACTAAAAACAAATACAAACCCGAAAAGCTAAAGAAAATTAATAAACGTCTTAAAACAGGAAAAATACAAACCACCCACGGGAATACAACAGAGAATATCCACCTCTCTAACATTAAACGTCCTAGAAAAAAAACTTACAATTTTGAACCAATTCCAGGTTGTTCGCATTGGGACAAGGAACAATAATTAGAAACATAACAGAAAACCTCGGAATCCTTCCCATCAATCTCGGTCCTGCCAAACTCGAAAAGACGACTCACACCTTCATACACTACTACAATCTCCAAGCTCTCCTTAATCAGTACAACAATCTAAACACACAATACTCAGCACTAAAATCAAGCATATCTAACCATTCACAGTATTTCAATGAACTCGAAAATTATGATAAAATATTAGAATTTATTCGGACAAAAATTGACACAAAAATTAATAACATCGGATTTCATTCTGATCACCATAAAATTAAACGTGGCTTAATAGATGGATTGGGGACAATATTCAAATCAGTCACAGGAAATTTAGATGCCGAAGATGGCAAAAGATATAACGAAATGTTTGCACATATGCAAGAAAACGAGCATAATTTGGAAAGTCAACTCAAACTCTCATATTCGGTGAACCACCAAATTATTCAAAATTTTAATAAAACAATCTCAGATATTCAGCACAACGAGGAAATATTAAAATCCAAAATTTTACAACTTTTCAAAATTATAAACAGTACGCACATTCAAAGTATACTGTATGGCAAAAATATTTACGATCAACTTACTATATTATACAATTCTATATTAAGCGTCTTACAAGACATTGAAAATTCAATCACCTTTTGTAAATTAAGAACGCTGCATCCTAGTATAATACACCCCATGGAGCTACTAGCAGAATTAAAACAAATATCAAAATTTTACCATTTGCAGTTACCATTCGAACCCAGACAAGAGAACCTTTTAGACATCGAATCCTTGTTAAAAATAAACTGTAAAATAGAAGCGACCCAAGTAATCTATTTCATTTCTACCCCCATAAATTTCGAAAAAACTTTTGAACTCTACTACATGTACCCAATTCCAACCAAATATGAATCAAAATTTATTACAATCATCCCTAATACGAAATATCTTCTTAAATCTGATAAAGAGATCGTGCCCCTGAATGATATGTGTGTTCAAGCAAAAATATTTCAGTGCCCTAATAAATATCACGCCCACTTCTCAGCGATCTGCGAAGAAGAAATATTCCAAAATCAAACTTCGAGTCACTGCCATTACACAAAAATTAACTTAATTGAAAATCATGTCGAAGTAATTCCAGAAATCAACAAATACCTAGCCGTTTTCCCACACGAGGAGAAAATCACCATTAAATGTCACGAAGAAACCAACATCCAAACCTTAGAGGGAATTTTCCTAATCAATAATCAAGACAACTGCGAAATTCACTTCAGACAACAAATACTAATATTCCAAAATGAAAACCATGGCCAACCCCTACTACTTCCTAAACTGAACCTAAAATCCCAACCGTATAAAATTACAAATTTCTCTATTAACCTAAATCCCTTGAAATTAAATGATATCTCCTTGAATCCAATCGTTCCGATAACAGAAAAAACATACAACATGCACATCCCAAGTATATGGTCCATCATCCTGTACGTGGTTGCTGCAATCATCGTTGGGTACTTCATACGTAACCAAATAAAGAAGAGGAAATCAGCCAAGCTGAGGTCATCTCGCACCCCAGAAGACGTTGAACTTCAACTTCCCCAGGAGGCTCGAATCTGAGGAGGGAGGAGTTATAGTGCTACCCCTGTACTACATAATAGACAAAGTGCCGATGTGCCAGAACGTGACTCTCTCATATTTCAGTAGTATAAAAACATATGCAATGCTTTAGATTAGTCAGTCTGTATTCTATTATCATATTATCAAGTAGTTTATAGCATATTATAATTTGTACTCGCAAAAATAAAACTTTTTAAAAACCTATTTGATCGAACGAGAAATTTAAGTTATATATATATATATATATATATATATATATATATATATATATATATATATATAGGGTGTTCATTTTAACTAGTACACTGTTGCTATCTCGAGAACTATAAGAGCTACGAGGTCGGTTAAATTAGCAAACAATTTCTATTCTATAAGACTACTTTAATGAGCGAAACAAGAATTTTTTAGACCAGTGGTTCGCAAAATACAGGATGCAACTTTCTTATTTTAAATGGCAACCTATTTTTTTTTTATTTGCTTATTCGATTCAGTATTTTTTTTTTTTTTTTGAATTCAACGATATATTAGTTTCATACCCTTGCATAACAAAAAATCGAGAAAAATGCAAAATTAAATAAGCGAAATTTTTATTTAAGTATGGCTATACAAAGAGTGCTATGGAAGAAAACAAATAAATTAATAAAACAATTGTCAATATTATTAATCAAAGTTTTAAATGTACTACTGAATTATAACATCAAAATGAATAATTTTTCTCATAGAAGAATGTTTTTAAAGAGTTAAGTGATTCAGTGGAGCTCTTACTTTCATCCCTTTTCTTATTATTTTCGGGTTTTTGCTAACCCACTAAGTGGGAAACGCGTGATTTTATGTATGTATGTATGTATGTATAATGAAAAGGTAGATATGTACGAAGTATACATTATTGAGAAATAGTTTATTAAAAAGATTAGAACTTTGTATTCATGCTAATGATGACAATTTTGAACAATTTTATTTTATTTTATTTATTTATTGTTAGTCTGACCAACAGGGTTCAAGACCCCAATTACAGGTTGACTATAATAAAACAAATTTAACATGTTTAATGACACAAGTAGAATGACACAAAAAAAAACCCAGAACTTAATAATACATATAGCTGTTTAAGATAATGTATTGTAATGAATAGTAGTGGTTAATGAATATAATAATTGTATAAAGCATTTTTAAACTTTACAATCGAGCCGACGAAAATGTCGAAATATTCAGGTAAATTGTTAAAATTAAAACAAATCATACGAATAGGTGACTTTACTTCATAGTTCGTTCGAGGAGTGTTACAGTAGAATGTATATTTAAATCGGGAATTATGCCTAGGAACTAAGAAAGGAATTTTACCTAGGATTACGGGATCATTTATAATACAATGCAAAACTTTATAAAGGAACATTGATGATTGTATTTTTCTTCGAGTATCAAGAGACACAATACTAAATTCACACAACAAATCTTTGTAATCAGTATCAAAACTAGGATAATATCTGTGAAGCTTGAAGAAGCAAAATTTAATAAATTTGCGTTGAATAGATTCAATAACATGGCTGTATTTATTATATATGGGACACCAAACTTGCTGACAATATTCCAGTTTTGTTCTTACGAACGAGAAATATAGTTTCTTAAGAGTTGAAATATGAACGAAGTATTGTGTATTTCTAATAATAAAACCTAAATTTTTGTAAGCAGATTTAACAGTTTGTAATATGTGTTTAATGAAATTGAGCTTTTCATCAAATAAAACACCAAGATCTTTAAATTGTATGACCCTTTCAAGAATATGAGAGTCTATTTTGTAATCATATTTGTAAATAGTATTTTTGACGAAATAGCTCATTATTTTACATTTACTGTAGTTTAAAAAAAGGTTAGAGGTTACAGACCAAGCTGAAATGTTATTAATATCTGCCTGTAGGAGCTTAGCATCTTCAATAGAATTAATAGTTTTAAAAATCTTTAAGTCATCAGCATATAACAAGACGTGAGAGTGTTGAACTGAATTAACAATGTCATTAATAAAGAGCAAGAACAGTAAAGGACCCAATTTGGAACCTTGAGGAACACCAGAAGTAGCTGTAAAAGACTTAGATTTATAATTATTATAAGAAACAGACAGAACCCGATCACTGAGATAAGAAGAGGTAAGTTGAAGCAGATCAGAAGAAAATTGAAAGTTATCATTTAACTTATGCAGTAAGACATTATGGTTAATACGATCAAATGCTTTCGAAAAATCCGTATAAATAACATCAACTTGCGTTTCATCATGTAATGAATTCAGTACAGTTTCAGTAAAGTTAATTAGATTGGTAGTGGTTGATCTGCCTTTAAAAAATCCATGTTGATGCACGGATATATGATGTTGAACGGAATTATATATATGTTTGTAAATAATAGATTCAAAATTTTTTGAAATATTAGATAGGATAGCTATAGGACGATAATTTGACATATTAGTTGGATCACCAGATTTGAAAATAGGAATAATAAGAGATCGTTTTAAAGAAGTAGGAAATTTGTTTTGAGAAATAGAAAGATTAAAAAGAAAATGGAGAGGTTTAAGAAAAATATGAGAACAGGCTTTAAGGACATAAGAAGGAAGAAAGTCAGGACCAGGGTTGCGTGACGGCTTGAGAGACTTTATGGCTTGCGAAATCTCATCCTCAGTGATTGTACAAATATATGTGATACCGATGTTGTTGGTAAATGTAGGTTGTTCAGGGTGGGAGTGATCATTATTATATTGTTCAGAAAAATAATCAGCAAAACCCTGAACAATATCTGCAGTGTTTATGAAAGTTTTATCTTGTAGATGCATCATACCTGGAATCCGGGATGATTGCCTTTTGCTTTGAATAAATTTCCAAAATGCATTACTATCGGTGTGAATTTGGTGTTCAATATTAGATATATATTTTGCATGTTGAATATTTATTTCTTTTTTAATCAGACCACGTAATTTCTTGAATTCTACAAGATAATTTTCATCACTATTGCTTTTATATAGTTTGTGATATTTGTCTTTTAGTTTTATTTTTTTTATAATATCAGCGATAAACCAAGGAGGATAAGAAGAGCAGGAATGTTTGATTTTAGGTATACTTTTATCAAGTATGTCATATAATATGGCATAAAATCTCTCAAGTGCCTCATCAACATCTGTAATTGTATATATCTCATTCCAATTTGCTGATGACAATAATTCATAGAGTAAATCAAAATTACCTTTACTGAAACTGTAATTCATAGAATTATTAACCCTAGGTCAGCCGAGACCGGGTCAAAAATAACCCAAGTTTCACCTTTTTTGTAATAAATTCAAAACAAAAACTATATATTTAATGCCCCTCAATGTATTCCTCAAAAACAATACCATTGTTTATTTTACAAAGATATTTTGTGTTAGAAGTACTTTGTTTATTTTAAATATGGAAAAATGTGATACGGGTCATATTTGACCCGATTTAGGTACTTGATGGTTTACTGTTTATTATATAAAGCTAGTTTTAACTTGCAAATCTTTGCATGATTTCGTGAGTTTCCTCTTATTTATTCAGTAGTTGTACTATTGAGGTGATAGGTTGTGTTATAAGTTATAACTCGTGACGATGGAGAAAAGTAATAAATATAAGAACTAGTAATTATGAAAGACGTAAACGAATAAGTGAAAAAGAATTGTATGAGGCATTATGTGCAAGTGACGACGATTATGACAACAATGTTGAAGAAGAACTGAGTGATGATGATGAAGATTATGTGAAGAGAAATGTAGAAAATTCTGTAAATTCGTCAGAATGTTCTGAATCTGAAAATGATATGGAAGAAGATGACTCAAATGTGGGAGTTGATAATGAAACTGTCAGGTCGATAGTGGAAATATATTTCTTTGGCAAAAGGATCAAAATGTGCGCCACAAAACATAATAAACATAATAAAAGCCGTAACAAATTCACATGTCCTGAACATAGCCATCAAATCCAAACAATTACATGCGCTAGATGTTTGCGCGATGAAGACGGCGAATAAACTTATTTGTGTCATGACATGTAATTATATTTGAGAAAACAAATTTATTTTTTGACTACAACGAATGTAAATTATTACAAAAATATATTTTTTTCTATCAATATAGAGCTATACCATTTTTTCCCTTAAAAATATTTCGGGTCAAAATTAACCCAATTTTGGTTGATAACGTTTTATAAATATTTTCGGCGGACCAAGGGTTAAGAGAAGAGTTATTAAGGTTAAAAGTATTGTTGCAGTTCATTTTTATAAAAAGTGATGGATGAAGAGGGTCTTCATTGACAAGTGGGTCATTGCAATGTGAAACTGAAAAATAAATTTGAAACAGCAACATCAAGTATCCTATCATTGACATTCTTAATTTGATTATATTGTGTGGCATTTAAAAATGGTGAGAAGTTTTCGAAAGCATTTGTGATATTGTTAGTAGGTGAAGAAGGGAGAAGAATATTAGAAAGGGAAGAAATATTAAAATCGCCGATTATTATGAAATTGTTATTTAATAGTGGTGAAATGGATTCAATAGCTTCAAATACATAATTTATTTGTTCGAGAGATATAGGAGGAGGACAATAGACAATAACAACATAGAAAAAAGAGTGAGAAGTAAGCGCTAGTTTTACACATAAAATATCAGAAAATGAGGATGGATGAATTGTAACATTAACTGGAGAAAATTTATATTTACAGTGAATAGCACATAGAACGCCTCCACCAGTCTTTTTACCACTTCTTAGAAAATTTCTGTCAGCTCTGTGGACATTATAAGATGAAGTGAATAATTCATTATTAAAAACACTGTCATTCAGCCAGGTCTCAGTGAGACAGATTAAATCAAAGTTGGATGCGCAACAATTATTATAAAATGAGCTAATTTTGGTATTCAATCCTCTAACATTTTGATAATATATATTCATAAAAACAAACTGTTAATAATTTATAAATAAAATTAAAATACAATATTATTCAAATAAAAAAATTTGCAGTGTAATGCGAGCTTTTTATGTTTGCGCAAGCGAAACAGAACCAAACAACGAAGTTAAATGAAACCTTGAAAATATAAATGAAATAAAAATGGCGTTAGTTGTAAATAGTTAAAAATGTGATATACAAATATTATTAACAATAATCAGAATGTGAACAATACTACTATTACAACAAATACTATTGATAACAAATATAAACAAATATAAAATTTTGATGAATAGAACAAACAAAATATGTATACAAGTAAGCATTATAAAGACGCTCCACATTAATAATTACAGAATTGAAGTAAGTATTTTTAACACAAATAACTATGACATATCCAAATGTGTAATTTTTTTAATAGTGCCGTTAATTTTACCCATTATAACACCATCTCTGGACCATATATTTTTATACCCAAATTTGTCCGCAGCTGATTTCAAAAGATTAAGTCTGTTTTTTGTTAAATCCTCCTTGATTGAAATTTTTGAACCACGTAAGTTCCTTCTATTTTTTATTATAGTATCACGTATCTTATATGAGGTGAACTTAACAATTATAGGGCGAGGTTTGGGATTTTGAGTAGAGATAGTGCGAGTGTCGAAGTTGCGCCTACCTGTGCGATGGCAGCGGTCAATGTGATTTGGAGACACAGTCACTGAAAGTTTGTCACTAAACACTTTCGACACAATTTCTTCGATGTTTTCTTTCTCGGACTCCGGGACCCCAAAAATGCGTAAGCAGTTACGCCGGGAATATTGCTCAAGTTGGTCAAGGCGGTCTTCCAGTACTCTGTTCTCGGAGGTGAGTTGAGCAATTTTGTCCTCATAGTACCTCTTCTGTTCCTCTAACTCTTTGTCCAAACGTTGTACAACTTTGGAAACTAGTTCGTCTATAAATGTGCTGTCACCAAGTACAGCAGTGACAGCTTCCTTTAACGACGCAGTATCTCTGGTGTTGACCATAGTGAAAAACAGCAGAATTACACTTTTCAAAAAAGAAAAAAATATATATATATTCGGCAAAAAAGAAAACGTGGAGCGACTAAAACACGTCTACTCGTGCCGAAACATACAAGTTGTTGGAGATAAATAAATTATTTGTGTCTTCATATGTTTATTATTAATATATATTTATTTACGTAATCAAAATTACAAAAAATATTTATAAACTAATAAAATATTAACAATACAATAAAAAGTAATATATATATATATATATATATATATATATATATATATATATATATATATACAGTTTTTCTTCCCCAATTAATTTTAGACAAAATGTTTCACATAAATGTTATAGACAATTATATTCTGCGCCTAAGTCAGTAAACAGTTTTAATTTTACAAGTTCGGTAACTTGTAAAATCTAATTGTAGAAAAATATTGCTCAGTTCTAGCGATACCCATGAAATTGAAACAAAGTTACAAAGAAATGCGTATCGTTTGAACTGCCAGAAATTCAGTTTTCAATTAAAAGTTGCAGATAATTCAATTCTGCACCTAACTCATTACACAGGTATTATTTTTAAAATCTAACACTTAAATAACTTTTATTATTACTATTTTTTCACATTCTGGAAATCTATAAAATTAAATTTCTGGCAGTTCAAACGATATGAATTTCTTTGTAATTTTGTTTCAATTTCATGGGTATCGCTACAAATGAGCAATATTTGTACAATTTCAAATTAGAATTTACATGTTACTAAACATGCAAAATTATGTCTGTTTAGTGATTTAGGCGTAGAATATTAATATCTACAACATTTATTTGAAACATTTTGGTCTAAAAGTAATTGGGGACTTTTGCGCAAAAAAAAAACTGTTTTCCCATGTTAAACGCCTATAGCCAGATTTTTAATTAACACACTGTATATATATATATATATATATATATATATATATATATATATATATATATATATATATAAAAGAAACAAATATAAAGAAACACATGTACATATATAAAAGTCTTATATAAAATAGAGAAAGTAAAAAGATAATAAAATTAAATATATGGATATAAATATAAATAAAAATAAATTAATTGTTATTCAAGATCACATTCTTCTAGTGCGAGAGGACAGGACAAAATATGATAACGTGTAGAACAATAATTTTGGCAGTATTTACATTTAAATTCATCTGTGATATCATGAAAATGTAAGTGAGTTGCACAGATCTTGCGGACGAAACCATGTACGGTCATTCTGCAGGTTTTACTTCTATTCTTTTGGTTCGCTTGACGCCAGGAGTTGGAACTGAAAGTTGGACCTTCGGTTTATTATTAAATAATTATTCACAACTTAAATAAAAATAAAAGTTATTAAAGTTTTTGCAATTATTTCTACATTTGATTTATTTGTTTTCTTCCATAGCACTCTTTGTATAGCCATACTTAAATAAAAATTACGCATATTTAATTTTGCATTTTTCTCGATGTTTTTGTTATGCAAGGGTATGAAACTAATATATCGTTGAATTCAAAAAAAAAAAAAAATACTGAATCGAATAAGCAAAAAAATAATAGGTTGCCATTTAAAATAAGAAAGTTGCACCCAGTATTTTGAGAACCACTGGTCTAAAAAATTCTTGTTTTACTCATTAAAGTAGTCTTATAAAATAGAAATTGTTTGCTAATTTAACCGACCTCGTAGCTCTTATAGTTCTAGAGATAGCAATAGTGTACCAGTTAAAATGAACACCTGTATATATATACACATAAATATGTTCCAAAATTGTAGTAAACTTAACTAATTATTAATTTCACGAAAGATATATATATATATATATATATATATATATATATATATATATATATATATAAAAACAAACACAAATTGTAGAAGTATATGCCGTAAAGTTAAACAAATTTAAAAATACAAAAATAAAGCATTAATAATAGTAATAGTAATAGGTTATAAATTCAAATTAATTTAATTTAGAGAAAAAAAAAAATTATTTGAAGGTATGCAGTACACTTTTCACGTTATTTTTAAAAGAATTGTAAGAAAATTCTTTAAGTTTAAATGGTAACGAATTATAAAGTTTAGGAGCCAAATAAGAAAAAGAGTTTTTATATTTTACCTTATTAAAAGAAGGTAAAGCGTATAAATCATTGCCTCTTAGGGTATATACATTATTTTTAAATTTTAATTTATTAATTAAATATTGTGGATAACCCGTACTTCTAATTTTGTGTATTAGACAAAGAAATAGTATTTTAAAGCGGTCATTTATATAATCAATGTTCGCAATAGAGCGATAGTGAGAAATATGATCATACTTTCTCACATCAAATACAAATCGCAAACAACTATTTTGTAGAAGATTAATTTTTTTGCTTATCGCCTTCAGTCAAATTTGATACATATATACAGGCGACATAATCAAAAGGGGGTAATATAAGAGATTTGATAAGACACAGTTTGACCTTCGACGATAAGCAATTTCTGAATTGATATAGTTGTTTGAATTTTAATTTAGCGGCTGTTAACTTATTAAGTAGATATGACCGAAGTAATAGATTTTCATCAATGAGCATCCCAAGACTTTTAATCACATCACTTCGTTCAATTAATGTTCATTTAATATTATATTGGGTGTCTATTTGAAATCCGTAATATTGGGAATTCAATGTTATATTTTTCATTTTGCTTTGGTTACTGAGCTATTAAATTTATAGAAAACTTGTAAATAAAAAAAGTTGTTCAGAATTAAAAACTAACAATATGAGACTAAAATTAATCATAATTTCATTTTATTTTCCGAAAAAAAAAACAAATAAAATTTCGCAATTTACAGCAAATTTCAGGGCCATTGAATTACTGATGTCCAATTTTTTTTGTTTGGCAGATCTCATAATTCCACTCTTGTCAATAAATAATTTTATATAATTATTAAAAGTATAATTAAACACAAAAAGAAATTAGAAAGTACAAAATGATTCATGAACGTTATATTATTATAACATTTAAAATTCATTATAATAATAATAATAATATGTCAAAAGTTAAATGTCAAATAAAAACAAATAAAACAGTAATTCAATGGCACTCTGAAATATACCGTAAATTGCGAATTTTAATTTGCGTTTTTTTCAGAAAATAAAATGAAATGGTGATTTTAGTCCCATATTGTCGAGTTTTTAATTCTGAACAACTTTTTTATTTACAACTTTTCTCTAAAATTAGTAGGGCAGAAACTACAGCAAAATGAATAAAAAACATTGTATTGCCTATATTACAGATATCAAGTAGACACCCGTTATATAAATCTGGTACCGCAATATTAATTGGATAAAACATTCAGCATGTAATCGTAAAGAATGATGAAAATAAGAGAATCATTCAAGCAAGATCAGCACACATACGTGTATAATAGGCGAATAACTTATATAGGTGTTCATTTTAAATAGGCCATCATTGCTATCTCAAAACCTATAAGAGCTACAAAGAAGGTGAAATGGGCAAACAATTTCTATTTCACAAGACAAATTTAAAGAAGATTTTTTCGAATAGAGGCTCTCAAAACATGGAACCCAACTTTCTTTATGTAATAGAGAACATATGTTTTTTATTTCCTCATTCTTTAGAGAACTTCATTCTGAATCCAGTGATACAATGCTTTTATACTACTCTTACATAACGATTGTTTGACGAGAATGCATATAAATTTTATACTAATTTGATTAAAATATTGCTATAATAAGAGTGCCATGAATGGAAAAATTGGAAACGTATTATTTTCTTTTACACAGCAATAGAGAGCCTTGACAGAAAGAAGTGAATACCTTTTTTTTCATTGATCATAAATGTCAACGCAAACAAAATATTCACGTATTTCTTTCATGGCATTCTAATTCCATGTAAAAAAATAACACGTATGCACTTTTCCATTCATGGGATTCTTATTATAGCCATATTTTAATCAAATTAGTATAAAACGTTACATGCATTTTTGTAAAGAAAAATCGTTATGTAAAGGTATAAAAGTATTATATCACTGAATTCAGAATTAAATTCTCTAACAAACGAGGAAATAAAAATATATGTTCTCGATTAAAATAAAAAAGTTGGGTACCATGTTTTGGGAACCAGTGGTCGAAAAAAAAGTTTTCTCCTTTCTTTAAATTTGTCGTGCGGAATAGAATTTGTCTGCCCATTTAACCGTCTTTACAGCTCTTATAGTTTTTGGGGTAGCAATAGTAGCCCATTTAAAATAAACACTCTGTATAGATGTACGGTAAATAGGCGGCCATCTCTTTAACTCTGGTAAAGCTATTCACCGTGAATTAAAATTTACCGTTAAATTCACCCTGATTGACCTCTTATAGAAACTATAGGTCTCCAAAGGTACTTACCCAATTGGACGATAAGTCGGGTTGTATTTGTTATCATGGATCCAAGTGCATTAACAAATATAATTAATAGCTACTGTCAATGTGACAAATTTGATTGATAAGATGCATCTCTTCGTTGAAGCTCAGTGTTCGGGAATTTTCTGCTATTCAAATTCTAAACACAGTGAACAAACGCTACTCTTTTCAATCAATCAAACTTGTCACGCGGACAGTAGGTGCTATAAATGTTTTTATTAAATCACTTGGATTCATAATTACAAACTACAACCCAACCTAACGTCCGAGTGGGTAACTTTGGAGGCCTAGAGTTCCTATAACAGGTCAATTAGGGTAAATTTAACAGTAAATTTTGATTCATGGTGGTTACACTATTTCTTAAGAGATGGTCACGTATTTAGCGAACATCCTGACATATCAATATTTTTTTAATCTTTAGTCCGAACCCTTTGTAATATTTTACACATTTTTGTGTAAAATAATGTATATCAGAACAACAAACCCAACGGGAGATTTTAACATAACATTTAGTCCAAATTTGATTAAATAAAATTTCAACGTTCATGCGTGACATGCGTTTAACATGCAAATCTATAATTATACAGATTCACTGTCATTAAATTTTGATTCATATATATAAAATGTATATTCAATTTGAAATGATTTTCAAGCCCGAATGCGTAAAACTGATTAATCACAATTACAATTACATTAAAAATGTAAAGTATTTAAATAATTTTACTGAAATACATGCTATACCTCTCGTTCTTCATTTTTTTCTAACAATATGTTTTTATGTACGGACTTTATGTGGAATGTAGAAATAACTGTAAATTAATTTAAAGTATTAGTAATTTAATTCCATCATTCGTTTATAGGATCCAGTCTTATTTTAGTTTTGAAATGACATTATTTTATATAAAATACATAAAATTAATTAGTTTTACGAGTAAGTAAATAATAATTTGCTTACACTTTTCATCTGTGTAGAGCTAGTTCGCCTCCTCGTGGTGCACCTGGGTAACGCAAAATGAACTAGCACAAATCGGCGACCAGACAACCCTCAAGCCAATCTTGAGGGTCTCCTGGTCATTGGTCATCACAAATAAATTGGTAGGGACTCAGTAGTTTTACTAATACCTTCCAGCAATCCAAGGTGGGATGAAGATAACTGTACTACATATTCTTCAATCGGCTCGGCGTCTTCCCACCTCGACCAACTAAGTGTATTGCCATAGGAAATAAATAAATAAATCTATAATTAAAATTCTTCGCTGATTATATAGCTCTAAACACACACGTATGTATGTATTCATATTATTTAAACACACGTCACGTGAAATTTTATTTAACTAATTGGAATTAAATACCGCTTAAATACTATGTTAAAATCCCCCTTGGGTTTGTTTATTAGAGTGTGTTATATATTAGAAATTTTACACATAACAAAATGTGTAAAAGATCACTCAGGTGTTGGTTAAATTATTCTGAGCTGAATTTATGACAATAGGCAAACTCGCAAAACTACAAATCTCATATCTATTGAAATGTAATGTAAAATTACTATGTTTTATAATATATGCTTACTAGATATAGTAATAAATGTGATCTATGTCAAATCTACAATGTATGAAATAAAATAAAATCTTTCGTATGCGTATGCAAAAATGAGTTCTTCCATTAACATTTACAAAATTCGAATATTTTGATTGTCTAAAAACCAAGCAAGACTAATTTAAAACGCTTGAAATATCATGATTTTAAGCCCAGGCTAAGGTTTACTTTAATGGAGCCAAGGTACCTGCAAATTTATAAGAAGCTAGAATTTTTCAACCAATACATGCTTTTCTATTTTAATCAAGTCGGTTGGCTTGGTAAATCACTACTGCTACTATACACGTAAAAATGATTCAGTCTTTGATCTTATATGAACATTTTTGTTTAAGGAGGTTGATTAGATTTACAATTATTGAACAGATATTGATGAAATAAAAAATCTGATGTGGACACCACATGATTTCCTTGTACGCCTGTTAAATTATACATATTTTGTTAATAATTAAAATATGTATTGATAACAGACCCAATCATAAAATTGCACGTATTTGACATAATTTGACACTGACATTAAATTCTTTATTTTTTATCCTAATTCATAGCAAACTTAATTACAGAAACAAAATTTTTACTTACTTTACTTACTTAATCCTGAACCTTTCTACCCTCACGGGTGTAAGGCGTTCCCCCGGCTTACGGGGGAGGGGCTTGAGTTCTGGTTCGTTGGTCTTCTCCATATTTCTTTCCACTCTGCTCTATCTTGTGTTGCTGTCTTCGTTTCTTCCCAAATTAGACCTCTTCTTTGCGCTGCCTCCTTTACTTCTTCCAGCCACGCTCTTCTTGGTCGTCCACGTGGTTTCTTTCTTCCAATTTTTGCATCAAACACTTTTTTAACTATTCTCTCCTCTCCCATCCTTTCTACATGCCCATACCATCTCATCTGTCCTTCTGCTATCTTATCTTCTATTGCTTTTACTTTTAAGTTTTGTCTGTAGGTTGTGTTTTCAATTCTGTCCAGTCTTGTTTTCCCCTCTATTTTTCTCAAGAATCTCATTTCGATAGCCGTAATTTTTTCTATTTGTCTTTGCGTTAATGTCCATGTTTCAGCTCCGTGTATGAGTATAGGCGTCACTACTTTCTTAAATATTTGTACTCTGGTCTCTTTCGACATTTCTTTCTTTCCTAAGAAGCTGTGTTTCATGCTATTGAATATTTTGCCTCCTGTTGTTCTTCTTTCTTTTATTTCTTCATCAAATCTTCCATCTTCTGAGATCATTGACCCCAGGTATTTAAATTTTTGGACTTGCTGTAGATTTTCATTTTTTAGTTCTATCGTGTGGTGTTGTTCATTTCTTCCTAGTATCATGGTTTTCGTTTTTTCTTTATTGATCTTCATGTTTAATTTTTGTAGCGATTTATCATATATTTCTATATTCCTTGTTAACGTTTTTTCGTCTTCTGCTATGATGACCATGTCATCTGCATAGCATAGTTCTGCTATTTCCACTCTTCTCAATTTCCAATGTCCTATGTAGTATTTCTTTACTTCTTTCTTTGTCTCTTTTATTCCTTCGTCAAGAATTAGCGTAAACAGAAGCGGGTTCAAGTTCATGGCATTTTATTTTCTTATTTACTATCTTTCTTTTAGTTTCGTTTTTTGTGATTACTTCTTGATTTAGTAGCATTGTTACAAGGAAATGGTCGCTTCCAATTTCTGGTCCTCTTTTTACTTTTATGTCTTTTACTCTATTCCAGCTGTCTATGTTAATTAGGAAATAATCTACAATCGATTTTTCATTTCTGCTTATAACTTGTCTAGTTATTTTATGTATTTGTGCTTGAAGTGTGTATTTCCGATTTTAAATTCATTCTCTAGGCGAAAGTCTATTATTCTTTCCCCGTTTGTATTCATCACATTCTCTCCATTCCTTCCTAGGCACCACTCTATTCAATCATTCTTATTTCCTACCCTCCCGTTAAGGTCTCCCATTATTATTACTCTCTTTTCACTTCTGTCTACTATTTCTTGTAGTTCTTTAAAGAAGTTATCTTTTTCTTCTTTTCTTGCGCCCTCGTTTGGTCCATAGTCCTCAATTAGCGTGTATTCTTCGTTTTCGTCTCCTTCCTTAACATTTATTGATAGTAGTCCTTCGTTCATTAGGTTTTCTTTCGAAACATATTTCATCTTATCCTCTTTAATTAAAATTGCCACCCCTGCCTTGGCGTTTTCTTTTTCCGATACTCCTACCCAGTACATCCAGTATCCATTTTGTGTCTTTGTGATTCCTTTGCCTTTCCTCTTTGTTTCTGTTATACCCACGTAATCCATATTCATTTTTACCAGTTCTTCTGTTAATTCATATTCTTTCCCTGTTAAACTTTTTACATTCCATGTTCCACATTTTATTATTTTCCTTGGTTTATTTACTCTATTTTTTATTTTGCCCTTCCCGTACTTAATTATGTGTTTTGTTGTTCCTTATCGTATCCTTTTCCTTTGCTTGCGACGTCTTTCCTTTTTGTTGCAATTTTCCTCGTTTTCCCCTTAGTTTTTTGACGCAGTACCTCCTTCTTCTTTGACCTCTGTCAGCTTCTTTTCTGTTTTGTCCCATTTTCATTCCTTTCCATTTATTGTTATTTTCTGATAGCCTATCTTCAATATATCTCCTGCCTTTTTATTCTTCTCCGCTAACATTTTTATTTCCTTTTGTATTTCGCGCTCGTTTCTTGTTAGTTCGTTGTTTATGAAAATTTTGTCCTTTAAGGTACGTAGGTTCTTTTTATTCGCCATTACTTTTTGTTTATCTTGAAAATTTTCCATTTGTACCTTACATGTCTTCTCTCCTATCTTTAGTGCTTCCTTCACTTGTACATTAACTCCAATTTTCTTGTGTATGAAGTCTTCCACGGTGTTTTTTAGGTCTTTTCTGCTGATTGAGTCTGTTCGTAGCCCTACAATCATTATCAGTAGCTATCAATCAAATTATTTTTGATTTTTTCTTTCTCTAATCTCTCGATTCTCTCTTTCATGTCGTTCAATTCTTTTTTGATCTCTATGTTTTCTTCCTTCAGCTGTTTGTTTATCTGTTTTATTCGTAGTAGTTCTTCTTGATATTCTTTCTGATCCTGTTTTATCTCTTTTGTATCATTCTTTATTTTTAATATAATTTTCATTAAATCTCTTAATTCTATTTTATCACTTTCTTCTTTGTTACTTTTGTCCGGTGTTCTCATAGTCTTTTTATTTCTTTTTGTTATATCTTGGCCATCTATACTTTCTCTCTTTCTTTTACTGTCATCCGAAGTGTAATCTTCTCTATCCGATGACATATTGGCACAACTTTCCTGAGTACGGGCCTGACTAAATTTTTATCTTGGTATGCACGTTCTAGCAGCCACTACTCTACGCTCGCTTACCGTTGTATTTGTGCGTCCTTGGCTACTGTCTCGCCACTGTATACACTTTTTACTCTAATTTAGAGGTTCTAAACACTTCTCACTTCACTTTCTTTACTCACAACACTATCTTGTTTCACCAGAGTTTATTTATATCATATGATCCGCGAATTAAAGCGTGATATCTTTCGTATATCGAAGTTGACTATCGCCGCACGTTCGACACGATCGTATTCACTGCCTTCCACAACTCAACTTCACAAAATTTTTAATGTACATATTATGTCGCTAATACAAAGAGATAATTTAATCATACTTGATGTTTTCGACGCAGAATTTAATTCTCTAAAACTTTTATTTGAAGCATTTATTTCTAAAATCAAGATAACAGCTTCAAGTAAAGTATCACTTTCGGATAGACTATTTTAACCAAAATCTATTATGTTATTTCCATTGATATAAAAGTTTTATATACCAAATTTGAAAAGTTTTGGATTATATTTTAATATAGTTTTTCATTAAAATCTAATATAGGCTGCAAG
This sequence comes from Ophonus ardosiacus, assembly GCA_943142095.1. NCBI lineage: Eukaryota > Metazoa > Arthropoda > Insecta > Coleoptera > Carabidae > Ophonus > Ophonus ardosiacus. The sequence goes on along the minus strand of OW964834.1, from coordinate 22,021,067 downwards.
TAAAGTACCACTAGATGTTATAACAGTCCTAAATACATAATTTTAACTTTCTACGACTTCCCGTTTTTCAGTTATGCGAGATACGTACGGACGTCACTACGAAATTAGTCAAAATGGATTCAGGGATGGTCAAAATGGATATTTTCGTTGAAATTTGGAAACCAAAATTTTTCGCGATTACAATACTTCCTTTACTTTGTACAAGGAAGTAGAAACAATATGAATATGCAAAAAGTCACGTATACAATTTTTGAGTACTTTAGCAAGATAATAAATTATGTTTTTGCGGTTTAACATGGAGTCACAGGCAGTTGAATTTTTCTAACCTTCGCGCTTGAAATGTACAATAATTAACAAATTGTTATAAGTATTAAAGAAAATTCTAAGGAATATTATATGAGCCCGTATAAATCACGAGGCTATCTGTAGAAGTTGTAATTCACATGTTGTCTCCGCAAAATTGCTGGTTTTGACTAGGATAACTTCTATTACCTTTAGCCGTGCCAACGACGCAATTCTTGCCGTACTGCGCGATGTTTCAAATGATTCATAATTATGTACTACATTGAACAACAAATATACTAAATTAACATCAATTAAATCATATAGCACCTTATATATTTTAAAATCACCTAAATATAAATAAATAAAATTTTTGAAATTACGCAGTTTTATATCAGTTTATTTTAAATTATATGACGTACATTTTACATGAAATTGTACAGCTGAATTATTATTATAACAATGCTTGTTTTTATCAAGGCATACTATTTCATTGAAAAACGGTGTTGTCTACTTTGATTACACTAGTTTCATTTTGACATTGATAAACGTCAACAAACGTCAACACCCTCCCTCAATGAAATACGTTCAACATTTTATTAAACCTAGTATCGTACAAAAATAATTAAATACATTTTTATTTAAAGGCTTGGTAAATAAATCAGCTAGTTGTTCTTCACTTCTTATGTACTGGACATCAATGATCCCTTCATTTACCTTGTCTCTGATGAAGTGATATCGAATATCGACGTGTTTGAGCCGTTTGTGGTTCTCTGGATTTCTAGCGACTTTTATCGCGGACTAGTTGTCTTCAAAAATGATCACAGGCTTGGTTACCTCATAAATCCGTAGATCAATCAAAATTTGACGTAACCAGCATGCTTCGCTAACAGCCATGCTCAGTGCCACGTACTCTGCCTCACAGGACGATAAAGCTACACTGTTTTGCTTGCGTGAAGTCCAGGATACCGATGAGTCATATATTTTGTAAATGTATCCAGATGTTGATTTTCTGTCATTCAAATCGCCTGCCCAATCGGCATCAACAAATCCTGTCAGTATTTTTGCATTTTCATCTCTTACGTAAACTAAGTTAAAATCAATTGTACCTTTTATGTATCTTAGTACATGTTTTAAACATTTCCATAATTTTTCATTTGCACGATTTTGATAACAACTTAAAAGGCTCAATGCTGTACATAAATCTAGACTTGTAGCTACCATTGCGTACATCAAACAACCAATTAGTTTTTTGCAGCGGGTCTCGAGTTCTTCATGGTGTGTTGTTTCATTTTCACATTCTACTAACCAATCAGACTTAAAACTTGCATCTAAAGGTGTTGATGCTGCTTCACAATCTTCCATTCCAAATTTTGACAGCACATTTTTCAAATAAGTTGTTTGATTCATTTTTATTACTCCATTTTCTATATCTTGAATAATATTTATGCCAATATAATGTGAAACATTTCCCAAATATTTCATTTTAAAAATTTTGAATAATTCATTTTTCAGTTCTTCAATTTGTTGATTATTTGTTTCGAAAATCAACAGGTCATCCACATAAATTAAAACGAATAACTTTTCGGATTTGTTAAACTTTGTATAGAGATAATAATCATTCTTCGATCGAGTAAATTCTTCTTTCTCCATAAACGAATTAAATTTTATATTCCAATATTTTGGTGACTTTTTCAAGCCATATAATGCTCTATTTAATTTGCATACTTTTCCAGGTTCTTGTAACACACCTTCTGGTATACTCAGAAAAACGTCTTCTTTAATTTCTCCGTATAAAAATGCACTACATACGTCAAGTTGACATATAGACATTTTAAATTGATTTGCCACGGCTAACATGACTCTGATAGTTGTCAATTTTGCGACAGGGGAATAAATTATCCTTCTGTTTAAACCCTCTAGCTACCAAACGAGCTTTATAACTTGCTGGATTACCATTTTTATCCTTCTTAATTTTAAATACCCATTTGCTGTCAATTATATCACATTTTGCAGGTATCTGTACAATTTTCCAAGTGTCATTTTCCTTCAAGGCATCTAACTCTGCTTGTATTGCTTTATTCCATTTTTCGTTTTCGTCACTTTTCATTGCTTTTTTATATTTTGCTGGTTCTTTTGTTTCTTCTACATCTTTGATATCTGTGAAACAAACTTGATATTCATCAATACCAAATCTCTGGGGTTTTCTCAAAATTTCTCTTCTCTTCAATATCAGATGTTTCTTTCTCTTCGGTATGTGGTTCTTTTTCTTCTGAATTCTGATTGTTTTCTTTATCTTTTTCTTCGTCGTTTTCAGTTTTAAGCACTCGCATTTCTGTTTGTCTAGGAAGAAATACAACATTCCGTGCACATCGTACTTTATTTTCGTTTTTAAAATATATTCTATATCCTTTAATATTATTTTGATATCCAACAAAGATCCCTTTTCTTCCTTTTGCATCCCATTTATGCCGCGTTTCTTTTGGTATATGAAATACACTTCTATTCCAAACTCTTTAAATTCTTTCAAATCAGTTTTTTTCTTAAACCATAATTCATACGGTGTGCTTCCTTTTATTGAACTTGTTCCAGTTCGATTTATTACGTATACTGCCGCACTTTTTGCTTCAGCCCAAAGTTTCTTTTCTAATTTCGCGTCGCATAACATTGTCCTTGCTGCTTCAACTATTGTCCTCATCTCTCTCTCGATTTTGTTCTGGACAATACACTACTGTTTTTTCATGTCTTATTCCAAACCTTTCTAATAATTTTCGTACATCTGAATTTACAAATTCTAAACCGTTATCTGATCTCATGCATTGTATTTTGTTTCCTGTGGAATTCTTTGCTAATCTGAAGAAAATTTCTAGTTTTTCTGTTACTTCATATTTGTGCTTCAAGAAATAAACATGACGGTAGTGTGCTTTTATCAACAAAAAATACTTTGAACCTCCGACTGACGATTGTTCCATGGGTCCGCAAAGATCAACTATTTCACAAGTTTTTCTTGAATTTGTTGTACTTGCCGGAAACGGTAATCTGTGCTGTTTAGCTTCAATACACGATTCGCAAACGAATTCTTCATCTACATATTTTATGTCGTTCTTCTGTAGAATTTCCTTAACTTGTCTTATGTTCTGGTGTGCTAATTTTACATGCCAAGTTTTCAAATTTTCTTTACAAGTTGATACATTTGCAGAATGTAAATATTCATCAGGTTTTTGACATCTGTCAATTTTGAAAATCATTTTGTATAAATTTCCAACTCTTTTTGCTATTGCACAAATTTTCTTATATCTATTTTTAATAATACACTGTTCTTTGGCTGAACACATCTTGTAGCCTTTATCTAAAGCACTTGTTACCGAAAACAGGTTTAGTTTTAAATCTGGCACGAAAAGTACATCTTGTAGTTCACCTTCTAACCAGTTTTTACCATTGTAAGCTTCTACTAACACTTTACCTATTCCATAGGAGTTAATTAATGAACCGTCACCGATTTTAACAGATTTTATGTTACTCAATTCTTTATATTCTGAAAACATATCCCTATTACAACACATATGTTCTTTTTATCCGCTATCCAAATACCAGTAGTTGTGGTTGTTATTTGTATTGCTTATGAACACCGAGCTTATGTATGCCTTGACATTATTTGCAGATTCTGAGGAGTTTCTGTATTTGTTATATCTGCAGTCATTTTTATAATGTCCCGGTTTTTTACATATGAAACAAGTTTTCTTATTGTTTTTCTCTCTTTTTAATTTAAAGCAGTTTTGTTTCTTGTGCCCAATTTTACCACAACTGTAACATTTTAAAATTTTTGTAGCTAATGCACATTCTTCTTTGGTTTCATTCGTTTCGCGTGACTTTATTCTCTCTTCTTCAATTAAAAGTCTACTGGTTAGTTCATTTAACTTTTGATCTCTAACAGGTACACTTTCCCACGCCGAAACAAAATATTTGAATGGTTCAGGTAGAGATATTAGTATTTTGGTGATCAACATTTGTTCTGATATTTTTTCTCCTAACTGTTTAAGTTGATCTACAAGCTTTTCTATTTTTGACACAAACTCCTTCATTTTCATATTTTAAACCAAAAATTTTCTGTTGTATCAAATGAATGCTAACTTCAGACTTTTGCTCGTAGACTGTTAATAATTTTGACCAAATCTCCTCAGCTCTAGTACAGGATAATATATGTAGTAGCGGTCCTTCCTCCATTCTGGTCACGATAATTTCTTGTGCTCTATTATCTTTTGTTAACCATTCATCTTCTTTAACGTTTGGTTTTCTACACGCATATATAACAACGTCATATACTTGCTTTGACTTCAGTATAACAGTAATCTGAAATTTCCACAAATTCCAATTACTTTCTCCTTTTAACTTAATGGCTCCTTGTTCCATTTTTCTAAAAAATAATTTTATACTTTCTGAAGTCACTTTACTTTTTACTGCCCTTATTCTTCTGTCCCACGTTCTGGGCCCATAACATTTTGAAATTACGCAGTTTTATATCAGTTTATTTTAAATTATATGACGTATATTTTACATGAAATTGTACACCTGAATTATTATTATAACAATGCTTGTTTTTATCAAGGCATACTATTTCATTGAAAAACGGTGTTGCCTACTTTGATTACACTAGTTTCATTTTGACATTGGTAAACGTCAACAAACGTCAACAAAAATAAATATATCAGCACGGCATATTACTCATTTCTGAGTGTGCCACAATCTGTTTTTACACAGATATCGGTAATGATGATGACATATTTGTACCGTGCGGGCGCCTACCAAGCATCACCTCATGGGCACTCATTTCTGGCGTGGAGAGTGCACCAAAGGGAACACCTCAATATAACAGAATAAATTACTTTAAATATTAAAAGCATGTCACAAAAATTAGAGGAAATTCTAAATTCCTTCAATCTGACAGAAGCCGAAGCTCAAGTATATGATTTCGTGTTGAACAAGTTTGAAAATTACTTCATTCCGAAGAAATATATATATATATATATATATATATATATATATGCCGGCAGTGTGGTTAGATTGTCAGCTTTGTGATCGGCATGTCCGAGCAGGCTACACAGCGGCGATCTGTTGGATGGGTGAACGCTCAGCAACACAAATTTATCACACTGCGGCTCGGTGCGCCCGGCACCCTTACACGAAAGGTACAAAAAGGGTTACAGATTATACATACAATATATATATATATATATATATATATAATATATATATATATATATATGAACGCGCAAAATTCTTACGCCGAAAACAAAGTACATCAGAAGCAGCTGAGGATTTTATAACAGATTTGTACACTCTAGCAAAAACTTGTGAGTGGAAGAGTCTGGAAGATGAAATGAGGGACACAGCTCTGAGCGAGAGACTTCAACTTGATCGCCAAAAAAGAGAACTAGAAAAAGATTCAATCAGTTATTTAAGAAAAGAAAATACAAGAAAATCATACAAACCGTCCAAACATTTCAATTCTGCAGCCGACAATTCACCTAGACCTTGTAAATAGTGTGGTCGCTCACCGTCTCACAAAAGGGCATCATGTGGCAAAAAATGCTAAATGCAGGAAATATGGGAGAATGGATACTTTTCCAAAGCGAGTTTAAGCAAAGCGGTATATCTGATCGCAGAAAACAATGAAAATGATCAAAATTAAATAGAAGGGTTCATAGGAGCAGTTAATGACAAAACTACAAACCCATGGTCATGTCTTATAAGGTTGGATAAAGATCTTATCATTAAAGCAGATAGTGAAGCGGACATAACCATAATTCCAACATCAATTAAACTTAGAGAAAAAATATCATACTTTAAGCCAGATAAAACACTGACACAAGCTGATGGCACAGAACTAAACGTCGTTGGAATGTGTCACCCTGAGTTACAATACAAAGATAAAAAATGTATCGAGGAAATTTATATTTCTGATAGTGTTGCCACACCACTTTTGGGAAAACCAGCTATTGGGAGGCTTGAATTAATAGCACGGGTACGCAGCATATCGGCACCACCTGTAGACTGGTATCATAAATATTCCACTTTATTTACCGGCCTAGGCTCAATGTTCGGAGAATATAAAATTGAGCTAAGGGAAGAGGTAAAACCATTTGCTATTTCGACTCCTCGGCGTATCCCAGTTCCTTTATGGCAACAAACCAAAGAAGAAATTAACAAAATGATTAAATGAAGGTGATATCTCCAGTGAATTATGCCACGGAATGGTGCGTACCAGTGGTAATTGTGCCAAAAAAAAACAAAACAGTAAGGATATGTGTCGATCTATCCAAGCTAAATGAAAATGTCAAACGACTAATTCCCGCTGTTGACCAATCTATGTCTAGAATATCCAGAGCTACAGTCTTTTTCAATCTCGATGCCAACCACGGATTCTGGCAAATTTCGTTAGATCAATCATCTCAAGATTTAACCTTCTTTTTAACACAGTTTGGGAGATTCAAATTTTTAAAATTACTATTTGGCATAACATCAGCCAAATACATTGGCTCACATGGACGACATCCTCATGTGGGGAAAAACTCAAGAATAACACGACAAGATACTTGAAGAAGTGCTCACAAAATTACAACTAGCAGGAGTTACACTCAATAAGGTAAAATGTATATCTTCCCAAGACTTGATAAAATTCGTAGGTCATCTTATTTTGGCTTGAGTTGAGTTTAGATGAAGATAAAGTAAAGGCACTAATGGGTATGGTGATTTTTTTTTAGGAAAATACATTGCAAATAAGTCAGAAATTCTAAAACCCATTTCGGATTTGTTGTCTGAAAAAAAAAAAATGAATGGACGTGGGATTCTGTGCCACAAAATGGCTTTACTGAAATAAAGAAGAAATTGTGCTCACATCCAGTTCTGGTTTCCTATGATGCAGCATTAAGAACTATGATTTACACACTCATCTTTATATGGTCTTGGAGGTATACTTCTTCAAGATCACAACGGGCGTTGGAGGCTAGTTTGTTATATTTCCAGAAATCTATCTGAAAGTGAAAGGAACTACTTCAACATTGAACGCAAAGCTCTTTCAGTTGCATGGAGTTGCGACAAACTTAAGGAATATGTATTATCAGAAAAGAGATAACAATACAGAGCGATCACAAGCCTCTACTCAGTATTCTGCAGACGAAGCATTTAGATGATCTCATGCCACGTCTTCAACGCATTCGACTGAGATTGATGCGATATTCTTACCCTCTCGAAAGCACCGAGATATATGATTTGAACGAAAAAGTAGACACTTTTGTTCATTGTCTCACCTCGTCAATACAGACTACGGATAAAAATATTGATAAAATCGCGCAAGCACAAAAAGAAGATTTTGACTGCCAAACTATAAAGAAGTAATTTCTGTAACGGACGATATCCTCTTCAGTAGAGCACGATTAAACGTACCTCCATTATTAGGAGAAGAAATGCTATATAGGATACATACTGGTCACTTAGGTGTCACAAAATGTCGATTACGAGCACAAAACAACATCTGTTGGCCTGGCATCTCTTCTGATATTGAGAAAATGGTAAGAAACTGCAGCCAATGTGCAGAGTATCGAAATAACAAGAACGAAACTCTTATTCCGAGTGAATTTCCTAGTAGACCGAGGAAGAAAATTGCAATTGATCGGTTTAAGTTGGAAGGAAAATGGTTTATTACCATAACAAACACTTTCTCAAGATATTTGAGATTGCTACTCTGAAGTCACTTACTTCGAGAGGTTATCGAACAATGCAAATCAACATTTAGCAGATATGGAATTCCTGAAGAAATACGATCCGACTGTGGCACTCAGTTTAGTTTAACAGAAAACTCTGAATTTCTAAAGTTTGCCAAATCATATAATTTCACCGTCAAGACAAGTAGCCCTTATTTTCATCAAAGTAGCAGGTCAGCAGAAGCAGTAGTGAAGATCGCTAAAACAATATTAAAGAAAAACAAAGAAGATCCCTACATGGCTCTTTTAATTTACAGGAATACTCCGATTGTCAATGGACTTAGCCCTGCTCATTTTCTGATGGGTAGAAGACTAAGAGATAATTTGCCTACTTGGTACAAGATCTTAGAAGAAAAACCGGATTTGTCCTTGTAACGAGAAAGAGAGAAAGCTTATAGGGAAAAGTATAAGGAAAATTACGACAAAAGACATAAAGTGACTGCTCTCACTCCACTGTCACCTGGAAATACTGTTTCGATTCAAATCTTGGTCGTCCAGGTACTGTTGTAAGCAAGACCCCTGAACCTAGGTCTTACTCTGTCCAGACCGACAAAAGTGCAGCAAGAAGGAACCGTTTTCACCTACAAATGTTGGTTTATTTTAACTTTTGACAGATACTGATGATTTGACATGTGCTTACAGATACAAAATTTGAATTATCTTATTTTTGACAAGGAATGAATAATGATTGGTTTGATCTGTGGTTTTCCTTTTTGCGATACGATGAATAAGTACAAGTTTTTCCTTGTTGTATGTCAACTGATTGTCAAACTCAATACGACCCACTTACTACTTTAATGTGGAGCGTGCGCACATATACGGGGTGTATGAAGATAATGGAACAATACCTTTTATTCGTGTATTTGAAAAGATATACGAAAAAGTGATTAAGATAATTTTGTAAGGCATACAGAGGGACACATTTTAGCATAAACTTTAATACTTTAAATTCAGTGGTACTCAGACTATGGGGCAATATAATTTTTTTTAAATCGCATTTTATATATATATATATATATATATATATATATATATACAGGCTGTTCCACAACTTAGGACAAAAATTAAAGGGTATATATTGTACGACGTGCTGATCATGAAACAAAAGGAATTTTTTAAAAATTCGCAAAGTTAATAATAGTTTACTTGAAGTAGACATTTTTTGGACCACTGGAATAGCATACGTCATAGAATGAAATGTTAAATGAAATTCATTATCAAAGAAACATTGTGTAATGTTCGTTAGATTCAGAGATAATAATAGTTTCAAATACAAATACATTTCTAATCTTAATGCATTGTATTTAATATAAAGATAATTTGGGAAATAACTAAACCCCTACATAAACCACAAAAATTTGCACTATTTATCCCTGCACACATTGCAACACGTTGAATTAATGATCTAGTACAGCCTTGACACGAATTTTGTACTCGTATTGTTTCTGTTGAATTTTCTATTCTCTGCCTAAGTTCTTCTTCGTTTTCCGGCGCATTTTGGTTATCATATACGAGTGATTTAAAATGATCCCAGAAATAAAAATTTAGTGGATTTAGGTCAGATGATCTAGCAGGCCACCGCGACCTATCCACCTGTTCTCAAATACTTGGTTTAAATGTTCTCTTACATTTAGAGCATAGTGTGGTGGCGCACCATCGTGCTGAAACCATGCGTACTGACGCACATTTAAAGGCACATTTTCAAGTAGTTCTGACAAAGTATTTTGTAAAAATAATAAATTATTAGCTCCAGTCATCCTATTGGGTAGAATGTACGGCCCAAGTAATATTCCATTAGCAATACCTGCCCAAACATTTATCGAAAAACGATTTTGAAAATTGCCTCGTACAACAATGTGCGGATTTTCTTGATTCCAATAATAAGAGTTATGAGAATTATGAACTCCTTCCCTCGTAAAAGTTGCCTCATCAGAATATGTGATGTATTCAAAGAAATTAGGATTTCCAGTATGTTTTTTTAAAAGCCAGTTGCAAAACCGTACTCTAAACTGATGGTCAGGTTCTGTTAGCCCCTGTACCCGTTGAAAATGGGTGGTAGTTATGATCTCTTAAACTTCGCCATACTGAATTATGTGGTACTCCTAATTGTTGAGATAGTCTTCGGGTACTAGTAGTTGATTCAGCATGTACAGCATCTAAGCAGTGGCGTGCAGTCCATATGTGCAAGGTGTGCACTGCACACCCTGCGAATAGTTTCAAAATTTATTGCATTAAAATGTAAATTATTTAATTGATTTGATCTTAATATACTCGTATGATATACAAAATATAAAAATATTAATACAATTATGGGACAATAACGAACAGTAGCGTGTTTGGTTGCGAATGTGTGAATTGCCGGGCAAGTGCAGGTCTCCGCACTGCACACGGTGCGCATGTTTTTACACAGGGAGGGTATAGGAACAGTGTATTTGCGCAAACAAGGATAAAATATTAGAAATACGTATCGCCCCATCGCACTCTCCAGCGTGCAGCATATTTTGTGCACGTATCGCCGTAAAATTACTTTTGGTAGTATTCACAAGCATAAACAAGTTCAGACAAACAATTAATTATTAATTTTAGGTATTTGGTGTATAATTTATAAATTATTTTTTAAACTTATATTTGTATTTATCAAAATTTATAGGATGGAAATTGCAAGTGAAATACTAATTGCGGATTTACTGAAGAAAATATTTTCTAGAAGGGACATAGTATAAAAAATAAGATAATTCTGAATTGTTAACCTAAGATTCTACCTACACAATACTTTTTTTAAAAAAATCTGCACACCCAACACAGAAACGCACCGCACGCCACTGCATCTAAGATATCATTTTCCACATTATTGTGTTGATGCTGGCGGCCACCACTTCTCCCACGATTAGGTTACACAGATCCTGTGTCTCGAAGGCGCTAGACTATCCTCACAAACAAACGGTGAGTGGGTAATTGCCGTGAAGGATAACGTTCAGCATAAAGACGTCGTGCCAATAACAAATTTTGTCCTACTTCTCCATAAATTAACACCATGTCCACTAATTCACTGTTACTAAATGCATCCATTTTAACAAAAACTACGCTACACTGCTATTCACTGTAAAACTTGAACACTGCACCAGTAAAGATAAATGATAATTAACAGCATTGTCGACGAAAGAATTCCTTACTACCTGTCAAATTAATGTAAATTATTAATTACACAATATTCAACATTTATTAGTATTAAATATTATGTAAACAATTACTTTCATTGCGAAGATTTGAAAAAAATATTAAAAATAGCTACCGACCAGTGGCAAAAAAATGTTTTCTTGAATTACGATGCAATTTTTTTGCGAATTTAAAAAACCTTTTTGTTTTATGATCAGAACGTCGTACAGTATATACCTTTTAATTTTCTGTCCTAAGTTGTGGAATTTATATATATATATAAAATAATAAATAGGGTGTTTCACAGTGTTTAGAGAAAAATAACAAGAAGAATAATATCGTGATATTTAGTGTACTAGAAAAAGAAAAAAATCATACCGTATTAGAGGAAATAATCCTGTATATTTTCAATACATTAATTAAACTAAAAGTAAACAGTACAGAAATACACTATTTAGGAAGAATAGGCAAAAAAAAACTAACGATTGTAGAGCATAGTGTGGTGGTGGAAGAATAGGCAAAAAAAACTAACGATTGTAATAAGCCAAGACTAATTGTGGTTAAATTTACAACTTGGATTGGAAAATTAAATGTTTTAAAGGCTAGAAAGTATCTAAGTGACACTAAGGACCTTCCACAAGATATATAAGAGATAAGGAAGCAATTAACGCCTGTATTAAAACGATATAAAAAATCTGTTGTGGCCAGCACAAAACCATCCGTCAATTCGATGTATTTTGTACAAATCCCATACCAAAAGGTCCTTGGAACAGATTCTATATAATATCATGTAAAATCAAACACGAACACATAATATTTCTATTCTATAAATCCAATAAAATTATAACATAAACATACACTAAGTAAAATGCACTTGACACTTCTTCTTATTCTTCAGCTTCCCCTATTTTATTAGAGGTAGCTGTTTCCTCTTTTCTTCCACTCATTCCTGTCCAACATATCTTCTTGACACAGGCATTCCTTTCAGTCTTCTGCGATACAGTCCTTCCATCTTCACTTTGGCCTTTCTCTGCGTGTCACTTGCGAGGAGCACTATGACTTACCAATTTTGTGATCCTACACTTTCCATATTTGGTTATGCACTTGCAACTAACATCTGTCAATTAGAATTTTTTTAATATATCAGCATCAGCTGTTTCCATGATAAATAGCAAAGCTGACTAATTTTTGAAAATTAATTTCTTTATAATGCTTTAAATCTACATCTATTGAATATGAAGGAAAATGTATAATCAAATTATATAGAGAAGAATATTTTCTTTAATATGTATAATAAAAAAATGTCAAAAAACAATATTTAACTGCGTTTTTTTAAGAAAAACTGTTAAAAACTTCAAACAAGGGTACTTCCGGTGGATCAATTATAACCAAAATCTAATCAACTCTTCATATGGATGTACAGAAGAGGAATACGAAAGAATTATAATTTTAGAATTGTAGTATTGGAGTTATCGTCGGAGAAAAATTTGTCAGACACGGACATACATAAACACACACGGACACACACACACACACGGACACACACACACACACGGACACACACACACACACACATACATACATACATACAAACATACATACATACATACATACAGACAGACATCATCTTAAAAATAGTGAATTCGTATTGTAGAGACCCTAAAGCGTGCTTATTCATTAAAAAATCACCACCGAATTTTTTGACCAAAGACAATACCTTCCTTACCTAAAGGTGACGGAAGGTAAAAAGAAGCTAAGGTGTATTTCCGTTATGACAAACTAATAATAAATGGAAAAATTTACAATGAACAAGAACTTCCAGTATATATACTCACAGAAGTACAGAAAGTAGAAAATAGTAGGGATTCTGTCAAACATAATGATAACTCTCAGTTCAATGAAAATCAACAAAAAGATAATTGGTTATTATACAGAAATGCGGAAAAAAGGACAAGACCACCTTCAAAAGATGAGACAGAGCAAATGAATCTGATAGGGGAAAGGAATAATCAGAGAGAACTACAAACTAAAACCATTCCAATAAAAAAAGCAAATTTTCGGAAAACAGCCTCGGTATTAGCAGCGGCACCTCGAAACATTACAAAAATTCCTGATAATAAAATAAATTATTCAGGAAAACAACTATTAACAATGCGGATGAAAGGGAATAATATGGCAACGAATTCGGACAGTGATAAGAAATTAAATGAAAAGGAAGATAACCAACGGCAGACAGTAATGGCATTGATTATATATACTACGTACACAGATAAATTTTTACTGCTGAAAAATAAATAAAATAAAAATAAAATATAAATAATATAATAAAATAAAAAATAAAAATAAGGCAACACCCAAAAGTCGCTCATTTCTAGATGGCAATAGTGAATTTTCGGTTAAGTCGCAGATTGACAGATGACACTACCTCTGCATTCAAACAATCTTTTCCTTGCTACATAATTTAAAATGAAATATTATTCTACATGTCTTTGTATTTCTATTAAAAATAAACATGAAAACAATGAATGCATTCTTAACTAAGTAGTTACTTTATGTGAAAAAATAATATACAATTTCTTACAGCAATAAGAAAAGAAAAAAATCTGTTGTGGCCAGCACAAGACCTTCCGTCAATTCGATGTATTTTGTACAAATCCCATACCAGAAAGTCCTTGGAACAGATTCTATATAATATCATGTAAAATCGATCACGAACACATACTATTTTTTAAAAATTCTATACCAAAAGTTGATTCGAAAAGGTTCTATAAATCCAATAAAATTTTAACATAAATATACACTAGGTAAAATGCACTAGACACTTCCTTCATTTCTTCTTTCCCCTATTTTATTAGGGGTCGCTGTTTCCTCTTCTCTTCCACTCATTCTTGTCCAACGCATCACACAGTCCTTTCTTTCTCAAGTCTTTTGCGATACAGTCCTTCCGTCTTCTCTTTGGCCTTTCTCTGCATGTCACTTGCGAGGAACACTATGCCATATCAATTTTAGATCCTATACGCTCCATATTTGGATTTGCACTTCCAACTGACATCTGTCAATTAGAATTTTTTAATATATCATCTGTTTCCATGATAAATTGCAAAGCAGACTAATTTTTCAAAATTAATTTCTTTATAACGCTTTAAATCTACATCTATTGATTATGAAGGAAAATGTATAATAAAACCATATAGAGAAGAGTATTTTCTTTAATATGTATAATAACAAAATGTCAAAAAATAATATTTAACTGCGTTTTTTTAGGAAAAACTGTTAAAATCTTCAAATAAGGGTACTTCCGGTGGAGTAATTATAACCAAAATCTAATCAACTCTTCATATGGTCGTACAGAAGAGGAATACGAAAGAATTATAATTTTTAGAATTGTAGTATTGGAGTTATCGTCGGAGAAAAATTTGTCACACACGGACACACACACACACGGACACACACACACACACACACACACACGGACACACACACGGACACACACACACACACACACATACAGACATCATCTTAAAAATGGTATATTCGTATTGTAGGGACCCCAAAACGTGCTTATTCATTAAAAACTCACCACCGAATTTTTTGACCAAAGACAATACCTTCCTTACCTAAAGGTGACGGAAGGTAAAAACGAATTATTATTATATGTGACGCGTCGTTTTTGAGTATACAATTTTCAAAACTCCTCATCGAGAATCAACTTTGAAGGGTGACGACAGACATCGACGCCCATTGACGTGCATACGCCGGGCGTCGTTATTGACTTCTCAATAATTCTCAAAACCACTCATCAAAAAACAATTTCGACGGGTGTCGGAAGATACCGACGCCCATAGACGTCCCGACGCAAGGCGTCATTTTTGAGTTTTCATAAATTCTCAAAACTACTCATTGGAAAACAACTTCAACGGTTGTCGGAAGATGCCGACGCCCATAGACGTCGCGACGCAAGGCATCGTTTTTGAGATTTCATAAATTCTCAAAACCACTCATCTGAAAACAACTTCGATGGGTGTCGGAAGATACCGACGCCCACAGACGTCGCGACGCAAGGCATCGTTTTTTAGTTTTCATAAATTCTCAAAACCACTCATCTGAAAACAACTTCGACGGGTGTCGGAAGATACCGACGCCCATAGACGTCCCGATGCAAGGCGTCGTTTTTGAGTTTCATAAATTCTCAAAACTACTCATTGGAAAACAACTTCGACGGGTGTCGGAAGATGCCGACGCCCATAGACGTCGCGACGTAAAGCGTCGGTTTTGAGTTTTCATAAATTCTCAAAATCACTCATCTGAAAACAACTTCGACGGGTGTCGGAAGATACCGACGCCCATAGGCGTCCCGATGCAACGCGTCGTTTTTGAGTTTTCATAAATTCTCAAAACTACTCATTGGAAAACAACTTCGACGGTTGTCAGAAGATACCTACGCCTATAGACGTCGTTTTTGATGTTTTCATTATATCTCAAAGCCACTCATTGGGAAACAATTTCGACGGTATTGCGATACCAGACGTCATTTTTCAGTTTTCATTAATTCTCAAATCTACTCATCGGAAAACAACTTGTTCCGGAAGATATTGAACATTTATAAAATAATATTGAACACTTTATTTACGGAACAATGGGCTACTTGCGTGGTAATGAAAATCCGATTTCTACCACTATATACGTAATGTTATGTTGAAAACATATATAAAAATATAAATTTTATTTAAAAAAAAATATTTGTTTTTTAGTAATTTAAAAAAGAAAATTTTCTGTGACGTCATTATATTGAACCGGAGAAGGAAACCATGTGTAAAAATGTAACGTATAGATAACATGGCGTGCGAGTACATTTTTTTTCTCTCTCTGGTCTCTCAAATACATTAATTACTTCACAAATAAATACATAGGTAGTTACATGTAATTTAAAATATCGATACCAAAAAGACAAACTAAAATACTAACCTCCAAACGTCAAACAGGAGATCAACATTACCCGCATAAACATGCCGTTGGTGTGGGGCGGTACCACGCTATGGCTTTACGGCTATTCATTGGTGCGGTGTAATTCTACGTCATGTATGGCGGCAATTCAAATAATCAAATTTCATTATTTTTTTTCTGGCTAATTAATAAAAATTTTGTCAAAAGAAAAAATATGGGTAGCAAGTTTTTACCTTCTCTTCAAAAATATTAAATAAAAAAAAGCTACGCAAGTAGCCCATTATTATTTATACTGAATATAAAATACAAAAAAAATCTGATGTGGACACCACATGACTTCCTTGTAAGCCTGTTACACTATACCTATTTTGTTAATAACTAAAATATGTATTATAACAGACCCAATCATAAAATTGCACGTATTTGACATATTTTGACATTGACATTAAATTTTTTTTTTTTTTTTTCGTACTAACTCATAGCAAACTTAATTACAGGAACCAATAAGTACATAATTTTTAAATTTACATATCTCGCTTATACAAAGAGCTAATTTAATCATACTTGATGTTTTCGACGCAGAATTCAATTCTCTAATAGTATATTATGTGGCAAGTGTGTGAAGCTGACATTTTTTCTACGACCTTGCAACAAAATATATTTTTTCTTCACATTGTCATTCTTTAAACGTAAAGCCTCTGTATTATCGACTTGTGTAACCATGGTTACCAACGTTACGGGTGTTTAACAGCTTTGTTTTATTAAAATACAATTGAGTTTGTAATATTTAAAATAATGAACGGTGCGTGAAATGTTACTTCACGCACCGTGTGCAAAAACTCAAACTTCACACATAAAAATTGATACGTGAAGTACTCACTTCACGCATGGAAGTAGAAAAAACTTTTATTTGAAGCATTTATTTCTAAAATAAAAATAACACCTTTTTTTCAAGAAAACCTGATAACAGCTTCAAGTAAAGTATCACTTTCTGGTAGACCATTTTAACTAAAATCAATTATGTTATTCCCATTGATATAAAAGTCTTATATATCAAATTCGAAAAGTTTTGGATTATATATTAAAATCTATTATAGGCTTCAAGTAAAGTACCACTTCCAAAAGTTATAAAATAAAAAAAAATATCAGCACGGCATATTACCCATTTCTGGGTGTGCCAGTGCCCACAACACATGTAGACATGGGTCACTTTTGTGCCATTTAAAATTGGAAATATTTGGCGCCTGTCGGGATCAAACCCGGTTCCCCTGGGTTCGCGACCAGACACTCAGGAACGCGGCCACTGGACCCCATACCAAACGTTATGTAATCACCAAGAGATGTGCACAACTAGATGTTATAACAGTCCTAAATACAAAATTTTAACTTTCTACGGCTTTCCGTTTTTCAGTTATGCGAGATACGTATGTATGTACTAGTTCTGTCAAGAACCGGAAAAATTTGGGACCGGGTACCCGGTTCCAACACTATCCGGGTGCCCGGGTAGTGGAACCGATCTGCGGTTCCGAGTAGTGGAATCGGTCATCGGTTTCGGGTAATGGAACCGATCTGCGGTTCCGGTTCCGGGTAGTGGAACCGATTCTCTGATATAGAATTACAGATTCGGGTTATGAAATCAATGATATTATTCTATTATAATTTTAAATTAGCCTCGCTATTTTTGAGAAATAAACAGATTTTCTGTTTTATTTGAGAAATATTATTGAACGATATTAATTTTTTATGTAATTTAATTGCATATAATAATGTGTAAATAATATTATACCATATGCAGGAGGATGATATTTTTTTTAGAAAATGTAACCGCATAAATGCAAATTACACTTTCAATTTCATATTATATATTTTCATTCAATATGGTTTATTGCAGTAACTTGGCCTTGATTGATGTTCTAAGATATCGGTACCTACCAACATAATGACAATAGTGACCATAAAATGAAGGGACAAAGCAATAAATATTTCCTAGAATTTCAATGAGCTACTTATACATTCTGCTTTAATCTTTACATTTTGATCTCTCACTTTTGTAATATAAAGGAATATTTCTTAATTTCTTGACTTCAGTTCGATTAAATCCAATCAATATGGCCATTTAATATTTTGTTTGTTTATGTAAAAATTTTAAATCTATTATTTTTGGTTGATAGACAATTATATGTTTTGTTTATATGTATCATTTTCTTTACTGCAAATTCACACCAAAGAGTCGGGTACAGAAAATGAAAATTCCGTGGTAAAAGTGGAAATACCTGATAATGTATATCAATACAAAATACAAATTACACATAGCAGTTTTTTAATAAAAGTTTTTCTTTAAAGTAATAATTTATAATTCATGATTGTTCGAAACTACCACAATTAAATTTTTCGGAAAATTTCATATAATGTGTGCAAATATGTGTTTCGATTTCATAAGCAAAAGTCGAGTAAATAAAAAATAAGCGAAGCGAGAACCGAGATAAAAAAATTATCTGATTCTCCGATTTATCCCGTCACTCGCTAGTCGCTCCAAGTGAGGTATGACCGTATGACTAACTCCCCTTGAAATAGGCTAGTCCCGTCCTTCGGAACGAAGATAATTAAAATTTATAAATAGATGCTGGAATATGTAAGTTAGTGACATCTAGTGTACCTTTTTGAATTATGTTCGCAATTTCCATGAGCGCCATAAGAACTGTCAATCTGTGTACGTAGTATATATAATCAATGGTAATGGCAACCCACCGTTCTAATTTGCCCAGGCCAGTCATGAACCCACCCCAAAATAAATATGAATATATTGGCTCAGAATATACGAAACCAAAGAAAATAGACTGTCAAAGTTGAAGAATTGGAACATGAAACATTAATACCTTGTTTCAAAAAGGAAAATTAGCTAATGTAGTCCAAGAAATGAAGAGATTAAATATTAAAATTCTAGGATTAAGTGAGGTAAGGTGGACAGGCACCGGAAGATTAAAAATGGAAGATAGTACAATTTTCTATTCCGGTACTGAAAAACACTACGAAGGAGTCGCGATAGTAATAAATGAAGAAGTCGAAGATAAAGTAACAGACCCTATTTTGGATAAGATAATCATAGTTAAATTTAAAAATTCACCAGTTAATATCAATATAATACAACTATATGGTGCATATAGTTGTCGAACGTTTCTATGTAGAACTAGATTATGGCAAAACTATGTGTGCTTCACAAGAAATTATGTTCATTATAAGAGATCTAAATGCGATAGTTGGAGTAGGTCAAGAAGGGAATATAGTTGGACCGTATGGATTAGGTGAAAGGAACGAAAGAGGAAATATAGTCTGGACGATATTACTTGGCGAGCTGAAGTAATAAAGGATTTCTTTGTGGTTACGGTAAAGGTATAAAAACCATAGGCGCGCCGGAAAAAAAATTAATAAATGTACAAACAGTACAGAAAATAATAATTTATTTATTACATTTAAAAAAAATAATACAACAATGTCAAGTACGAAATGCAAATAAAAAAATAAAATACATAATATGTATTGATATTATTCGTATAATAATCACATTGCAAATTTATATAAGGGTTTTTCTTGTAATTTGTGTTTAAATCTTAGTCTTTAGGTTTAGATTATAATTACGAGCTTATATTATAACGTACATTACAAGTTTACTACTAGCTACGAAATATAAATATTTGTCAATACGTTTACTTTACTAACATGTTATATGTAATATTTGAAATAAATATTCAAAAAATTTATTCATTTGTGGATTTGTTATTGCCAGTAAGAAAATTTATGCACGCCTATGTGCAAAGAGAACTGCTTGAATATAAGTATCATAAATCGTGGGGTTCGGAATGTTTTTCTATTGTGTTAGACCATAAAATGTCGTAAAATCACTATTTTATTTTTAACGCAGTGCGGTATTTAAGAAAAAGTATACTGGGGGTCCCATATAACATTACGTTCTTGAATATCTCGAAAACAATGCATCGTAACAAAAAGTGTGCCGAATAAAAACCTTCATAGTTTTTGGGGGACATCAGATTCTGACAAAATGCCTCCCCGACCCCCCAGGAGGGCGGGAAAGGGGGTCAACTTAAAAATCTTAAATGGAACCCCAATTTTTTATTGCAGATTCGGAAAGAGCGTAAAAAAATATGTTGCTTTTATTCAGAAACTTTTTTTGTACTCCCAACAGGTGGCGCTGCAATCGTAAAAATGTGAATTTGCTAGAAAAAAATTAACCGATTAATATTTTATTAATAAATTGTAGAATTAATTTCTGATGAAATCGAGTTGTCTATAGTCAGTTTTTAAAAAGGTTCTTTCTTTTAATTCCCCCTGAGAGTTGAAGAGTAATATTTCTACAATAAGATTACAGCGCCACCTGTTGGGAGTGAATCGACCTGCATTCTTAAGGCTCGCCAATATAAATCGTCTAGACTATAGGTGGGTAGAATGGTGTAAAACGAATGAACAAATAATCATGAACACCTGGTTTAAACATCATCCCAGACGTTTATACACATGGAAACACCCAAACGGTATAGATAGAAATCAACTAGACTTCATTACCATAAATTCTAGATTAGAAACGGAATAAAAAATACAAAAACTTATCCCGGAGTAGACTGCAAAAGCGAATGTTCCAGGAGTGGCAGAAGTCAAAACTAAACTGAAAATATTAAGTAAAAGTAAAAACAGAAAAATTAGATTTGTCAACTTTAATGACAAATGACAAGGCCAAAGAAAAATATAATAGAGAAGTAGAAAATCAATATGATGACGGTATATATGAAGAAAATATTAATAACAAATGGAGAAGAGTTAAAAACATAATGTTAGATGCTGTCAAGAAAACTGTACCCAAAATAGATAAAAATACAAAAAAAACAAGGAATGGATTACGGAAGAGATATTGAACACAATGGAAGAAAGAAGAAAAAAGAAAAATGCTCCAGAATATAAATACTAAATGAAAAAATAAAGAAAATGTGTAACGAGGAAAAAGAAAAATGGTTTAATGAAAAATGCGTAGAAATAGAAATCATATATCAATCTAATCCCTTAGCAGTGTGTAAGAAAATTGACAAATTATGTAACAACAGAAAGTCCACCGGCACAGATTATATTAAAGATAAGAATGTCAAAATTATTATGGAAAAAGAAAAATTATTAGAAAGATGAGCAGAATATATGGAAAACCTATATGATGATTACGATAGGACAGAAAATTGTGTTAATATGAAAGGAAGCGTAGAAAGAGAACTTATCTTAAAAGATGAAGTAATAAAGGCAATAAATAAAGCCGGAAAAAACAAAGCAATTGGTCCTGATGAAATATTAATAGAAATGATAAAAACTTTTGGAGAAAAATGAGTAGAAATCATTACCTGTCTTGCAAATCAAATCTATGAGACAGGTAAATTACTAGAAGAGATAACGAAGTCAACTATCATAACGCTACCAAAGAAAAGTAATGCAAACGTTTGCTCAGATTTCAGAACATCAGCCTTATGAGCCATGTACTGAAAATACTCCTAAACATTATACGAGAAAGAATGTACAATTATCTTTCTGCTGAGCTGTCAAACAAACAGTTTGGTTTTAACACAAAGAAAGGTACCAGAAACGCACTTTTCGTTTTACGTACTATCATTGAACGAAATATTGAAGTAAAGGATGAAGTATACTTGTGTTTTTTTGGATTACAACAAAGCGTTTGATATGGTATACAAAAATCGGCAATAAAAATTGACGAAAAAATATCGGAATATAAACACATTAAAAAGGCGTTAGACAACGATGGGTTCTCTCTCTTCTTCTATTCAATGTTTACAGTGAAGAAATTTTCAAAGGGTTAAGAGGAATTAAAATAGGAGGGGAAACATAAATAATATTAGATATGTAGATGATACGGTATTGTTAGCAAATAATATACATGATTTACAAGAATTAGTAAATAAAGTCGCGGCATATAGTAGTGAATAAAGTTTAACACTAAACAAAAATAAAACTGTATACATATTTGAAAATTACGAATAAAAAAAATCTAATTCACAATAAGGTATATAATACTAACAAACTATATCTAAACGGCGAGGTAATTCAAAAAGTGGACAGATATAAATATTTAGGTAGTGTGATAACTTGTGATGGTAAATGTGAAATGGACATTAACACACGCATAACCATGGCTAAAATCGCTTTCGGGAAAATGAAAAATATTTTAACAAATCATCGAGTAAACAAATTGAAAGTGCATATTATTAAATGTTATATGTTGTGTGAATCGTGGACAATCAGCAAAAAGCAAATAAACAAATTGCGGGCGGCAGAAATGTGGTTCTACAGAAAAATTTTAAAAGTGTCGTGGACAAGTAGAACTAGTAACGAACAAGTGTTGAAAAGAATGGGAACTAATAGGCAGTTACTAAAATAAGAAAACTACAGTTAGCATTTCTGGGACACATAATAAGAGAGAAATATGTAGAATGGGATGTCTGCAATGGGTTAATAACAGGAACGAAAACCAGGGGAAGAAAACCACTGTCACTAATATCGACTTGGTATCAGAAGTTATGAAGATCTAGTGCGCACTGCAGAATACCGTAATTTGTGGAGGTTCATGACCGCCGACGTCTGCATCAGACATGGCACCTAAATGATGATGCTAAGGTGAGACCCGTCAAAATGCAGTTCTAGTATGTAATTTATTTGCGGAGAGATGTCTCTATAAACCAAGATCAAATTATAAAGTAATCATGCGAATTAATATATATATATATATAATGAATTTCGAAATATTACACAAAAAGCGCATGGAAAACAGAAGGGCACACGAAAATATTGAAATTGATGTTTTGATTTATTTTTCTGCAAATCCAAATGCGTCAACAAGTGAAGTTGCTCATTATTATATTTCTTCTATATCTGGATGGAGAATTTTAAGACACAATTTTCATCTATATTGTTATAAACCTGTGCAGATTATTACAGAATTTGATCCACAAAGAAGAATAAAATTTTGTGAAGAATTTTTAATCATATATTAAGACGATCATAATTTTCTTTCAAATATCATCTGGAATGACGAAGCCAAATTTACAAATGTAGGCTTCTCCAATAGAAATAATGTTCACTTCTGGTCAGATGAAAATCCAAGACTTAGTAATCCAAGAACTATGCAATTTAAATGGAGCTTCCACGTGTGGATTGGTATTAGAAATAATGTAATATGGACCGTAAATTTATGAAAATAATTTAACAACGTAATTTTATTTGGAAATTTTAAATAGAGTAGTACCTGATTACTTAGATAATATTAATCTGGCTAAAAGAGGAAACATATGGTTTCAGCAAGATGGTGCTGGTCCACGTAATTCAATTTAGAATTCTTGCAATTGAACAATATGTTTGAAGATAGATGGTTTGAAACCAATGGACCTTGGAAATGGCCTGCTCGTTTTCCGGATTTAACACCACTCGATTTTTGTATGGGGCTTCTTAAAAGATTATGTGTACGCTATCCCTCTAACCACAAAAGACAATCTTAAACATCGCGTCCGAACCACTTGTAATAATGCAACACCTAAAATATTGTTAAATGCAACTAATCGTTCATTATTAAAAAGAATAAATTTATGTTTAGAAAAGAAAAAAACGGAAATCACAATCTATAATTGTATTTTTTAATAATAATTGAAATTCTAAATTTGAATTAACTAATTTATTTTAAATGTTGAATTTATTGCCAAAATCGTAGCTTATTTGAATGTAATAAAACTAACATAAATTTTATTTTGTTTTATTGATTGAATGTTTGCTCAGATTACTTAGATATAGTAGAAATGAAATACTAACGTTGAATTATTATATGGTTAAATTCAAGACAAAATTCTATTTTTCACGGGATAATAAAAAATATACAATTCCATTTAAGAAATTATAATATTGACCCATAGTTTGAGTACTACTAGCTATAAAATAATGTTTATGCTAAAATGTCTCCCCTTTAATGCCTTACGAAATATCTTAATACGCTAGTCAAAAAAAGATCTACAGCAACTTTTGTTTGACTTCGTACGTACCTGCTCAACCTTCTTAAATTAAAAAATATTCTAGATAGCTCTATCTCTTGTGAAAAGTGAAAACAAATTTACACCTGGGTTCTCTGCGATACACGAATCCGAGTATCAATGTTATTTGGATTAATCTTATCGGCTACTGTATTCCTATTAATGTTGTCATTTCAAATTATTATTCGAGTTCTGTCGTTAAATACAAATATTAGTTAAACAATAAAATACACAAATCAAAATTTCTGGTACTAAAAATGTTACAGTACAGAATATTTCATATACATTTTATGCGAAAATATATTAAAGTCAGGATTCGCATAAAATTTTTATTGTTTCTATTTTATTCAATTTTATTTGTATGGCTACGGTTTTGTGAAATTCCAATATCGTACGTGAGAATCGAAAATCAATTCGTTTCACAACTGAAAGTAGAATATTCAATAAATAAATAATGTTCACGATATTATATAATAATAATAATCCTTTGTTTACTTAACAAGATACATCAATGAAAAATACATATACAAAATAGAGAAATCATTAAAAAACAGTAAAAATTTTAAGAGTATTTCTATTTTCAATTATACGATACATGTTTTTCAAACAACAACTCGACGGTCCCAACGTAAAGTATTATAACTCAAAAAATCACATTTTGCAGAAAACCGGTTTAAACTTTTTTGATAAAAATAAAATATATTTGTTAATTTTTGATCTCGTTTGAGACATAACGTTAATTTTAACCACATAATGTTTAATTTTTCATAAAATAGTAATAAAATTTATTTACCAATTATTTAATAATAGACTTATAATAGTTTATTCTGAAATTTAAAAACTGCAAAACATGACATTTTCATATAGTGCATGCAAGATTAAAATATAATTTTTTTTATACTATTGTATTAGCAGTTAGCACGTTAAAATGAAATTAAAATATTCTCTTGAAAACAAAATAACTCGTGTTAAGAATATATGACTAAAATAAAAATTCTATAAAAAATATTGTAACTTGAGATATAGTTGTCAATATTCAAAAATTTCTGACATAAATCATTGTATCTTAAGTTACTATTTGCAGCATAGTATTATAACAGGTTTATAATACTTTTCATGGGAAAAACTTTAAAAAGGTAAATGTATAGTAACTTTTCAAAAATTTATAATTCCACTATTATAACACCAATTGTTACGATATTTTTACACGATAAAAGTATTAAACAAAAGAACGCGTATGTGCTAAAACTGGAAAAAACTCGAGTTATAATACTTTACGTTGGGACAGTCGAACTGAAGATATCAGTTTTCACAAATATCATTGTAAAAGATAGATTTTACAGAAATTGATGATTTACACATACCTACTGTTCATCTTTGGGGTTGGTACATCAAAAAAATTATTTAGCCTACTACTGGGGCGTAGAACTCTAAAATATAATTTAGAAACTGAATAAGAACAGTCATAATTGTTGTAAAAGAAACATAAGATAATTATTATTCTATGTCTTTCTGAAACCGTAGGCAAAGTGTAAATATTTAATATTAAATGGCTCGTTCCTCGTTCTGGATAATCATCGTGAGTTTGTAACCATAAATATTTTACAAATTTCATTGTAAATTTTCTAACAAATACGATATTATGTATACTAGATTCTAGAGTCAACTTATTAGTACTATTTTAGTTTATAAATACGCATACATTCGAAAGGGAATAACACTTAAAGAAGTGAATTAAAGTACATATGTCAGTTCCAGATATCTTCACTATTTGTATAATGTAAATTTTTCAAATATACAAATTAGGTACTTAAATTTATTTTCTTACCCAGTGGCGCAGAAAAGCATTTGTGCGGATTTCAGAATATAATCCCCCATTTGGGTTAGGTTTCATGGCAGGTTTCCTTATTTTAGCTAAAATTTGTTCGGATAAATTTATAACGGTGAGAACACATTTATATGGTTGAGTTTGATAATTTTATTCATATCAACTACACAAATCTATGAGTTAATAATATCAATAGGGAATAGAAAATTTAAAATATCTCGGAACATTCCTGTTGTATTATTTAGTATTTCAGATATTTGTGACAATGAGAAGATTTGGTTAGTTTCTGGTAATTTATATGTTGTAAGTATTATTTTACGTAAAGCTAGGAACAGTTATTTTTTTTACTTATTTTATTTTATTGGAAATATTACCACTCGTCAAGCAAACTATAAATAATAATAATTTTATATTATCTTCTAATAACCCTTTCCATATTTGTGCAATTATATATAATGTTACCAGCAGAATATAAAAATATAATACAAACAAAATGTTTCTAAAATGTGAATGAATATTTAATCTTGCAATTAATTATATATTTAAATTTTTTCACTTTCAATTTTTCTCTTTTTTCGGCTTATAAAAAAATTATAATTAAAAAGCCCACAAAAATATTGTCAACATTGCGGATTGTCATTAGTCATTCCTACAATCCCCGAGAGATTTATATTTATTATTTACTGATAATTCAGAATCTTCATAAATCTCCAATTAAAGAAACATAAAAGGTTATGGGCCCAGATCTACGCGTTATTTGAATTGAAGTGAATTATCTACGAAGAAAATGTCAGATCCAGTCTAAATATCAAAAGAAATTCCGGATGGAATCTTTCCAATATCTATCTAACGAGAAGAAATGCCAATAAAAAATTTGCTAACTTTAATCACGTTAACAAATATTGACAAGGCTCTGTTCCAAGGCCAAACTCGGAGACGCCGCTCGCACTCACCTTACACTCAATTGGTCAAAATGTCATTATTTGGAATTCAGAAATATTAGGCTACTAAAATTTCAGTGACAAGTGAGTTGCAAATAAGTGTCAGTTGAGTGATTTCTAAGTACGATCTGCTGGTACCTTACACGTTACTCAACTACATAGAAATATATTTAAAATAATATTTTTATTGCCCAATAGTTGTTTCTTTATTGCACTTTAAATCGGGAAGTATTTTTTAATAAAATGGATCACGATTTTTTTGAATTTGTTCAGCACGTATAAGATGAACAAGCCTTTCTTCCAATTCCACGGTAATTGTACCTAATATTATTCAGTTATCTTTGTTTTATTAATTTCTTTCTTTTTAGTCAAATTTTGCGATACAATAGTAGTCCATTAGAAAAAATGTCTCTGAATTTGGGCCTTAATTTCCAAATATATTTCCGTAAAATTCATAGATTACATAATATGGTGCATTCAAGCAGATAAACAAGATACAAATTTAGAAACGTTCAATAATTTCAACACACATCTCCAATTCACTATTGAATGTGAGACGAACAACAAGATATCATTCCTGGATACCACAGTCATCAGAGAAACTGAACTAAAAACACACTGATATCCTAAATAAATTACGTCCGGTCGGTACACTCTCTAAAATCAGTGCAACCAAAACGCCTAAAAATTAACGTCATTCTGGCCTTAAAGTCAATAATTCTTAAACTGTCCCATGGATTATTCCACCAGAAAAAAATTACTAAACAAAGAGAAATGTTATATGAAAATGATTACCCAATTAAATTTTTGAACAAATTAATAATCAACACCCCTCAGCAAAATAACTAACACCCATGCAACAACGAACTAGACGATAACCAGCAAGTAAAATATGCATCTCTCCCATAAACACCAAAAATAACACCACAACTATTTAAGACCCTATCGGACTACTCTGTGATCAGCTATAGAAACTGCTCTACAACCAAGTAATTATTTACAAAAGTAAAAGATCCAGTACAAAATCTAAAACAATCAAATGTAATGCCATGCAGCGATTGAAATCAAACGTATATAGTACACCGCCCACAAATGTGATAGAAGACATAAACCTCAATCGACTGCTCAAACCCAACACCTTATTAAATATAAACATACTGCGGCTTATGACGATATAAAACTGTTAGCGATAGAATCTTATACATCAAAAAGACACTTTCTCGAAGAATATAAAAGAATAAGAAAAATTTGTCAGTTATGCCAGAAACAAGAAACATAAATTTTGTCTTATTTTCTATGGCACTCTGATAATTGCTTCAAATCGAGTATTTTCTTTTGCGTCTAACTCGTGCATAAGAATAAATTAAACACCACATTTATTACACAATCAATGCAGGTTTTTATTCTGAACATTTAATAATAATAATAATAATAATAATATAAATTCTTTATTCCAACATCTTATTACATTTGATATTATGGGGGTGAGTCAATTTTTGTATGTACTTTTATTATCCTTGCGTAGTAATACTGTATTTGAAGGACGTAAAAGATACTACACCACCAGGTCGGTATTTTTAAATTTATTCTGTGCACGTAATTTTGAAGATACTTGATTTATAATCGAGCCAGCGACATAAATTTATACCAGAAAAACTGGATTTACAGAAATAATGCAAATAATGCAGTGACCACATAATTAGAAAAGCGCTTACCTATAAGTTATTTAACTTGCATTTGTACAACGACTGGACGGCAACATCGCAAAGGTCATTACAACTACAGTTTCAAAATTACCGACATCGTACTTATTTTATAATTCCACTCTGGGGCCCACAATATGTCTCAAGTTGCTAAAACTACGGATATAATAAAAAGAGTCGTCAAACAGATACCAGTTCTCAAGAATATTGTTAATAACGAGAAAAAAGAAATCACTATTAATTAAAAGAGCAGGAAAATAATTTTTTGATCGGAGCTGGAAAGTATATCATTACAGTCGACGGCGTGAAGCGCGGAAGTTAACTATGACCCGAGACATGATGAAAAGTTTTCACCCATATTTGTATACTATTTTATTTACAATCAGAAACCTAACCTAAAATAAAGAAACGAACAGTCCGAGCTTGCCATTTGTCAAATGAACTGACAGTTTGATGTCTTACCTTAAATTTTGATTTCAAATTTATCTACACTTATTTACAATCTCATTTGTTTATATACATCTTAAAGGCAAAAGAGCTTTATTTACATGTAAATACTTAACATTGATCTTTCAGTGTGAAAATAGAAAATAGCCCTGAAGTTGAAATATGGCATCTTCCCGTCTTGGAGAGTATAGCATGAGTCTAGATGAGGTTAGAAAGTTGACACTTTCTAACCCCTGCTATTTCACACGGTACTTTCCAACCTCATGTAAAATGAGGTTATCAATAACTAACTTCCCAACTTTTAAAAATCAGAAATCGGCATATTACTAACCGATTGTGAATAAAATAAATTATAGCTCAATATGAACTTAACATACGAAATTAAGCTAGCACAAAACATGGTCATCATAATAATATTGGACAGGCCCGCGGAAATATTTTTCCACATCAAAATAACTTATCGAGCAGTTACATTACTAACAAAGTAGGAAATAAATATTTTCAGCATGTAGTACTAATATAGTTAACATAACAAATTGATATCCACTTTTTAAATATAAGTAATAATCTAATTAGATTATTTAATAAAACTTGCTTATTCATTAAAAACTTCATCGTATTTTCCGACCAAAGACAATACCTTCCTTACGTAAAGGTGACGGAAGGTAAAAACATGAAAATGAGCTATTAATATTGCAATATTTAAATTATTAAAGTAAATATAGATATATAGAAATAGTACAGAGGATGAGAAAAATATCGAAATATAGATGTTTTTCGATAACACTCTTCAACGATATCACTTATTGTAATACTTAAATACCAATAAATGAATAATATCAATAAGCCTAATATTTTCATTTTATTATGAAAAAAAGTAGTAGTTTGTAATTTAGATAGATAGAAATAAATTGTGATTTATGCCCAGTTGTGTCAAGAACGTTAAAATTTTAAACAACTAGAACAGGCCATAATACTATATGGCTTTTGTAGATAATATAATGTAAAGAAAATTTTTGAAAAAAAAAAACAAATATGAGTAGAACATGTTTTTACCTCTCGCTGAGAGAGGTATTGAAATCATGCAAAAATCGCATATCCAGATTTTAGTGGATAGCCACGTTTTAAATAAATAAAAATAAATAAATAAATATATCATCACGGCATATTACCAATTTCTGGATGTGCCAGTATCTACAACACATGTAGACATCGGTAATGATGACGATATATTTTACCGTGTGGGCGCTTATCAGGCGTCACCTCACGTGCACTCATAGCTGGTGTGGAGAGTGCACCACAAGGGTCAGTTTTGTGCCAATTAAAATTGGAAATATATGGCGTCTGCCGGGAACGAACCCGGTTCCCCCAGGTTCGCGACCAGACACTCAGGCACGCGGCCACGGGACCCCCGTTTTAAGGTCCCTATAATCCGATTATAATATTTTTACGATGATGTCCGTGTGTGTGAGTATGTGTGTGTGTGTGTGTGTGTGTGTGTGTGTGTGTGTGTGTGTGGATGTGTGTTGATGTGTGGATGTTGGAACCACGATTTCTCAAATACTTTAAGACATAAAAAATATTTAACTGCAGTTTCCTCAATCTGACGTTCCTGGGAAAAGCTGATTAGATTTTGGTAACAATTTGACAACCGGAAGTAATAGTTTCTTTTAAAAAATCTTCTAAATATTATTTTTTGAAAATTTCTGTAATTACTATTATTGAAGAACATGAAATTCTACATCTGATACATTTAAAAATTTTGTTATATCTTGTATAGATTTAGAGATAAAGACACTCTAATATATAGAATAATCTAATCGCAGAGGCACTAAGGAAACCAGTTGACAAATTCAAATGTTTATAACATAGTTTGTAAATGACAGATGTCAGTGTGAAAAATCAACTTTAGTGACATTCTGAAAGCTTTTTCTGGGAAGTACATTTAATCTTTCTTATTGTTTTATTAATTAAATATTTAAAATTGTAGGTAAAATACATATATCCATCAAAAATACCGCCAATCTTGTTAATGAATTGGAAGAAACACTAACATTTATGAACTTCCTCACACAATGAAAAATAGATATAATTAGTATTGCATGTGTGCAGAAGACATGTTAAATACAATAAAAAAACAGTATTTGGTTACAGTTCTGCATTTTTTTTATTATTAAATGCCGATAGCGAAGTGCAATACAATACTGATATAATATAAAATGGAAATGGCGAGAGGTCTTGTGCTGGCCACAACAATTTTTTTTTTATTTTATGAATACGTTACATGGCTAAAGACAAATACGTTATCAACATATTTCGTATTCCGTAAGGAAGTAGATGGAGAAATATTTAACCATAAATAGTTAACAAACCACAAAAAGCACTCACTACTGGAGTGAAGTGTACACTACAGGTGTCATTTTTGTGCCCCTTCATATTCTAAATTCTCGGTCGGAATTGAACCCGGTTCTCTAGATTTGTTTCCAGAACATAGCCACAAGACTTTTTTTTACTTATTTAATCTAAAATAAGAATATATTTGGTTTTTGTGATAAATAAATTTACACATGAATCTGCATGAATTTCAATTGTAAATAATAAAAATCTGTCGTGACCAACACAATAACTTACTGATATTGATTTACTGAAACTGTTTCCATGGTGACGTAGCAAAGATTCAAAGATTTATGAATAGTATTTTTTCTACTCCCTTATAAGTAAGATGCCTACAAAACACGATAGGCATTATATGTGTCACATTACAAACACTGACACGTAATGTAGAAGTAAACTGATACGTTATGCATATTACGTATCAGTTAGTAGGGGAATCATCAAAAATAATCATTAGAATTATGGTAGTAATATTATTTGCCAAAACAATTAATTTCACGTGTAAGAGATAATTAACTGTCATAACCTGGACATACACTTGACATCTCATACTGCAAAAATAAAAGCCAATTTACAAATTAATAAATAAAATTCAGTTAAATTATAGCCAAAGAAAAAGTATAGTACACCGCTCTAATATAACTCTCCCAATGTAATATATTATTATATTACAAACTAGATAAAACTATTTTTACTGCTGAAGGGAGGAAATGACTGGCCAGCCGAGTAGGTCAACTCCTTGAGGTGGTAGAATTGTTACCTGGTGAGTATTGTACAATATTTTATTTGATACTTACTTGTAAATTAAATTTACAATTATAACCTAAACCTGACAATTGCAATTGACATTTATTTTTAATACGGATGAAAGTACATAACCAAACACAATTTACTGTCAACAACGTTACTAATGTGGTAGCTAGCTTCTAATTTCCTTTTCTACGAACGGCAGTCTAAAGTCTAAATGACGTTTTACGCACAGTTTACTGCCACTGTGTTTGTCATAACACACGTGTTATATTTCGTTCAAACGCACAGTTTCTAAAATCAAATATCACTATTTCAATAACCTAACTACATAACCAATGTTTAATATAATTAGTATATATTTGACAAATTACACCAGAATAGTAAATCATTATTAATATTTAGTATCACTTTTCTTTTCATTTTATTTTCAGTGATAGCTATGTTAGGTTGGTATAAAGTTAACATTTATTGTGAAATAATTCAGAGCGAGCCTCCTAACCTCTTCTGACGAAGGTATGTAAAACCAAAATACAGCTTTTACCAATTTACATATAGGTACATTAATTCGTTTTACCTTCCGTCATCTTTAGATAAGATGTCTGCTCAAAAAATTCCGTGGTGAGTTTTTAATGACTAAGCACGGTTTAGTGTCCATAGAATACGATTTTCCTAGTCTTACTAGAAGTATGTATGTGTGTGTGTGTGTGTGTGTGTGTGACAAAAATTTCTCCGACTCTCTAACACTACAATTCTAAAAATTATATTTCTTTCGTATTATTGTTCTTCACATCCACATGAAGAGCTGATTAAAAATTATAATTTTTGAAAGTTCATGTCCGTGATTTATGTGCATTTCGAAAGTGTTGTCGAACATCCCATAAGTAACTAAGTAAAAAACAAATATTCCAACGTCAGGAATTTGACAGCTCAATCGGCTTGTTTTTTTGCTTAAAATTGTCAGAACCATGTCGTATTTGATATCAAATGAGAGGTATCGCCAAGGGCTGTCATGCAGAAATGTCAAAAATTTGACAGCTCGATCAGCTTTTGTTTTTTGCTTAAAGTTGTCAGAACCATGTCGTGTTTGATATCAAATGAAAGGTAGCGTCAAGGGCTGTCATGCAGAAATGTTAAAAATTTGACAGCTCGATCGGCTTTTGTTTTTAGTTTAAAGTTGTCAGAAACATGTGTTTGGTATCTAATGAGAGGTATCGTCAAGGGCTGTCATGCAGAAATGTCAAAAATTTGACAGCTTGATCGGCTTTCGTTTTATGCTTAAAGTTTTCAGAACCATGTCGTGTTTGGTATCAAATGAGAGGTATCGTCAAGGGCTGACATATAGAAATATTAAAAATTTGACAGCTCGATCAGCTTTTGTTTTATGCGTAAAGTTGTCAGAACCATGTCGTGTTTGGTATCAAATGAAAGCTATCGTTAAGGACTGCCATGTAGAGGTGGGCAAGTTGCGTGCGGCAGTTTGAGTGGGCAGGTTGCGTGGGCATTTTGGGTGGGCAGGTTGCGTAGGCATTTTAGGTGGGCAAGTTGGGTGGGCAGTTTGAGTGAGCATTTTGAGTGGGCAGGTTGCGTGGGCATTTTGGGTGGGCAGGTTGTGTGGGCAGTTTGGGTGGGCAGTTTGGGTGGGCAGGCTGCGTGGGCATTTTGGGTGGGCAAGTTGCGTGGGCAGTTTGGGTGGACATTTTGCGTGGGCGGAAAAAATATTTTGAAAGACTCTTAGCGTTAGCACTTTGCGTTTAAATTGTTTCTAGACAGATTGGACGTACGTAAAACTATTATAAAACACTATCGGCGGAGCCCTAGGGAGTATTCGCTAGTTCTATACTAATGTAGGAAGAGCTCATTAGTTTTTAGTGTATATCGGATTACCGGAAGTATCACTTATACAAGCTTTTAACAATTTTTCTTGAAAAAAATATATTGAATATAATTTGCTGGATACGATGAAATAAAACCAGAACAGTTAAAATATATGGGACCAGAAGGAATTGAAATGTACCACATCCTAGTGAATAAACTATGGAAAGGAGAAGACATACCACACGATTGAAAAATATCAATTACAATGCCGATACATAAGAAAGGAGATAGCCGAAATTGTACAAATTATAGAGTAATTTCATTACATGTATTTCTGCAAAGGTATACGAATCAATATTAGAAAATAAATTAAGATTGAAAGTAGAAAAACATATAGGGAAAACACAAAGCGGTTTCAGAAAAGGATACTGTACACAGGACCATATATGTATTTTCTATCCGACAGGTTATAGAAAAAACAATAGAATATAACAATGAAATTCTAATGTGCTTCATAGATTTAGAGAAGGCATTTGACAAAGTTAATAGAAAAGTACTTTGGGATTTATTAAGAAAAAATCTGATGTGGCCAACACAAAACCTCCCGCTATTTAATTTTTATTAATTTAAATACATACTTACGTATTTAGTAATGCTTCAAACTATATTATGTTCCATTGCATATAACTATTGCTTTATTTACGATTTTCTTTATTATTTAATATGTCACTATTATTAATTTGAAGTGATTAGTTTTTTGACAATGAAAAATAAACTGTGTAACAAAGGAATTGTGTTTATCTTAGGCTTCGGGATTAAAAAAAGAAAAATGATTTTTAAATTTATCTGTAAAATATATAAAAAAAGTATTAATGTATACCTATACAAAATTCAATAATCTATAATTTTCCAATGACGTTAAATGCGAAAAAATGGCATTTAATGGTATTTTTTGAAGAAAAACCATTATGAGCTTCAAGTAAAGGGCTATTTCCATTTATCTGATTTACACCAAAATCTAAGAGCTTCTATTCCTATTAGAATAGGGTAGAAATACAAGGTTTCAGAATTTTCTGAATGATAGTATTTGAGTTAGAGTGCAAACAAAATTTGTACACATAGATACACACACACACACACACACACACACACACATACACACATACAGACATCATCGTGAAAATGTTAAAATTGGATTCTAGGGACCTTAAAACGTGATCATTTACTAAAATCTCGATATGTGATTTTTAGCACGATCCCTATACCTCCCTTACCAAGGGTAGCGGGAGGTAAAAAGAAAATCGGACTTAGACTATTAAGAGCAATTCAGAACATTTATGTAAACAATATAAACCATGTACGTACAGGAAACCAGGAAAACTATAATCCAAATTTAAAGCTGGAAACGGACTTAGACAGGGTGGAACACTAAGCCCAATTTTGTTCACAATATATTTGGACGAAATCACACAGAAAGCGAACGCGAAAACCAAAAAACAGAAATAGGCTACTTAAATATGAAAAGGGTTACAATAACGGAATGTGCATTTGCCGACGATATGGTAATATTTGCTAAGACAGGAAAACAACTACAAGAAAATCTGGATCTCTGGAATAAAGTACTGAAAGATGCAAATATGAAGATAAATGAAGCAAAGACAAA
Source organism: Ophonus ardosiacus (assembly GCA_943142095.1). Classification (NCBI taxonomy): domain Eukaryota; kingdom Metazoa; phylum Arthropoda; class Insecta; order Coleoptera; family Carabidae; genus Ophonus; species Ophonus ardosiacus. Next base: position 21,985,303 of record OW964834.1, on the reverse strand, counting down.
AGTAATGCTGATAGCAAAGGAACAAAAAGCATTAAATATAACAGTAAACGGCCATCATCTAGAACATGTACAGAGTTTTAAGTACCTTGGATCTGTTATAGAAAGCAAAGGAGGATAAGAAGGTGAAATTAATTATAGAATACAAGCCTCTGTCAAAGTATATTATTCAATAGCGACGCTATTAGGACATAAATTTATAAATAAAGGCACAAAAATAACAATGTACAAAACAATATTCCTACCCACTTTAATATACGGATGCGAAACATGGGTAATAAACAACAGACAACAGAGTAAAATAAATGCAATGCAGATGAAATGCCTCAGGAAAATTGAAGGAGTGACCAAAATGGACAAAATTAGAAATGGCACAATTAGAGATAAATTGCAAATAAAACCAGTGCTGACCCAAATCGAAGAGAAACAGCTTCAATGGTACGGGCACATTATTAGATTACCGATGGATAGGCCAGTTAAAGAAATTTGGAAAACCAGAACAACCGGAAAAAGAAGTAGAGGAAGACCACAAAAAACATGGGATGACAATGTAAAAGAAATATTAGATAAAAAAAATACAACTACTAGAAGAGCACCCAAGATAGCGGAAAACCGAGAAGAGTGGAAAAAGTTTGTCCTACAAACCTGAAGAAACATACCTCTACACCCAATGGGTAGAAGAGGAGGAGACTATATATATATATAATTTTTCAGCAACTTTTACTAATAAAAATTGAACATAATGGTACAATCTTCAATTTGACTATCATAGCATTCAGTAAATAGATTTAAATAACTTAAAATATGAATTTATAAAGTAATTTATTTTTATACATCCACTAGCCTATGCGTCAAACAAACACAATACTTTAATCAAAATTTTGACAGAAAGCAATTACATTAAAGTTAATAATGAAACCGCCTTAAGGAGAATATAATAATAAAAATTTAATTCTAATGAAGTTAAGGTTTGTAAAAATAATATATTTTCCATCATACATAAATATTAGATGTACATGATGATCTGATTGAATTTTTCTATGATTGTAGCACTATAAATCAATATTAATTTACTACTAACTACACATTTATGAAATGGATCATGTACGACGAATAATTTACACAGATTGCGTTTTAGAGCACCTGGAAATTGATGCAGATTTTTATAATAATGTGTGTGTGACGATTTTTCCTTCAAATCTATTAAAATATGATCAAAAACTTCCCAAATTTGGTATTTAAAACTCATTTATAATTTGAAACAACATATTAGATTTTAGCCATATATGATAAATCGGATGTAGTACTTAATTTGGAGCTCTAACAGGTTTTTGAGGAAAAACAGTAAAACATAATCCAAAATTTCGTATTACAGACTTTTCTATTGGACAACAAATTAGATTTTATTTACATACGATCAACCGGAAGTGATACTTTACTTAAAGCTCACTGCTATTTAAACATGAAATTGGCGGGAGGTCATGCGCTGGCCACATCAGATTTTTATCTATGAGGTCACTGAGAAAGTATACTAGGATTCTTGGGCTGTACAAGCAAATAATGCACTCGTATGATTGCAACACTCGCCAGTACATGGCTCGTAAGTAACTTTCATACTCATGTGTTATTTACGGCACACACACACACACACATACACATACACACACATACACACACACATACACGCACGCACACACATACACACAGAGAAGAAAATAAAAAATTTAGGTTAATAATAAAATTTATGCAACTGCGAAACACAAAACAAAAAAATTTAATGAAAGTTAATATAAACCCAATTAATATGAACGTTAGCATTATCTCTATAAAGTCACTAAAAAATAGTAAATTAATGCTTGAAACTAGCAGTGGGAAAGACAAAAATACTAACTAGCATATTTTCCTAAGTAAAAACAAAAACGAAGACAAAAATTTTAATGTTGATATTGTCAGCAACTAGAAAGAAATTAAAAGAGGTAAAACTTAAATAAATAGAAGGCATGTAATAATAATGGTTATACATCGATAACTCGATGTTTCAATTGTAGTAAATATAAACATAAAGATTCCAACTGCAACGGAACTTTGACATACCCAAATTGTGTACAAAATCATAAATTATAGAATGCGCGGCTACAGTAAATAATAATAGTTATTTTTATATTAAGTGCGTGAAGTAAGTGTTTTAAGGGTGAGAAGGGAAATTCTGTGTCTTGACCTGCGGAGACCGCAAAGAACCATTCGAACCCTTAAAACATGCTTCACGCACGAAGTATAAACAACGCTTTTTCTACAACTGTTTTTAAATGGATAAAAGAAGTATATTAATAGATATTTACACACCAAGTGAGCTAAGGTAATGTTTATTCATGAGAAGAAAGTTTAAATTCTTCGAGTGAATAAAGATTCTTAGCTTACGTGGTTTGCATAATATTTTATTCAATTCTGACGAAATAATAATAAAAACCATTATAATATTTAATTTTGATAAAATAAAAAAACTGGTCAGTTACTAGGCTGAGCATGACAATCGTCGCTGCTAGACGCCAAGTCATATATTTAAAATGCTTTATTGTCTGTCATTTGCGCCGTGAAGAATAATGAAAATGGCTGATAATCACCCCAATTCTGTAAGAAAGTTGTTAAGACTTAGTAACATTGCTATAGCAAATAACTAATAATAATAGCGAACACAGCATAAAACAAAAAAATTACAGCCTTTACATTTGTTTCTATTGGTTATAATTTTTAGCAACGTTGCTAAGAGTTAACAACTTCCTTGCAGAATTGGGCTGATTGTCTGGTATGAATGCTATTATAGTCAAATTGAAGATTGTACCATTATGTTCAATTTTTATGAGTAAAAGTTGCTGAAAAATTATATATATTATGGTGAGTGTTATTTTCGTACCTGATGTTATTTTAAATGCATTATTTGTTGCAAAGTGAGTTAAAATTTTGTGTGTGATTTAAAAAATTAATTCACATGTGAAAAAAGTGTTACTCATAGTTGTTGCTATGGAGTTAATAATGAGTTTAAAACGTCAAAATTGAATAAAATTTTTTAAAAAAATTTGTCAATAATGGCAATTTGATCAAGTCGTGCAGTTGAGTATAACAGTGTATTGTCGTTAGTAACTAAGGAGACGTAGAAATTTTTCAAACAGTCGTCGTTTGGTCGTCGTCATTGCAGAACTCAAGTACGTGCAGTGTAATTTGAAAATGAGTAGCAGCGACGAAGATCAGATTCCTTTCGAGTTGCTCCAAGATGAAAAAGCAACTATTAATAGTTTATTGCCAGCGAAATCTAAAGCGCTGTATGAGAAAAACGTATTCTACATTTAAGGACTGGTCTTTTGACAAGAAGGTGAAAGAAATTACTGAAGATGAAATCCTAGCGTACTTAGGCTATGTCCGATGTTGCACTTTTATCACCCTAATATCTAAATCCTAAATTTATATGCCCTAAATCTAGTGATTATTTAGGATTTTAGGAATTAGATTTTAGGGTTTTGCAAGAGCACACTATGCCTTGAAGTTGACGCGAGCTAATAAAACAAATCATGTTCGTTGATATAATTTGTGCAAAATGTCAAATTTACTGTCAAAGAATAGCTTCTTAGCTTCTATTTTATGAAATACAATAAAACATTTACTCTCAAGCATCAAATTGAATCGAATTGTATAATTCATTTTTGCTTTTCTAAAGTGTTGCCATATTAACCAATGGATATCACTAGTGTGCCATTCGGAGCTGTATTAATGTGAAGAAGACCTAAATCCTAAATACTGAATACCAAAATGCGACATCGGACACAGCCATAGAACAAAAATCAAAGCAAGTAAAACCATGTACGCTTTGGTCTACTTTTTCAAAGCTCAAAAACACATTAAATGTTAAAAACAACATCGATCTTAGAAAATTTTCAAAACGGATTCCCTACATTAAAAGTAAGAGTGTCAACTACCTTGGGAAAAATTCCGCTATTTTTACAAAGGAAGAAATCGAAAATTTCTAGTCGAAGCGGGCGATGAAAAATATTTGTTGATGAAGATACAATTAAACAAATCCCTTTAACGAAAACTATTGTATTTATATTATGTTCGCTTTTTTTGCAGACGATTTTAATTTTGGGAGTATATGGTGCTTGTCGCAGACAAGAATTGACAAAAATGACAATAAATGACGTGGACGACATGGGGCACATATTAGTTGTCAAAGTTGTCGATACAAAACTTACAGGGACCGCACTTTTACGGTTTCTAGAATAGAACACATTGAAATATATAGAAAATACAGAAATATACGACCCTCGCATGCTATAAGCAATCGTGTTTTCCTGAAGTACACGAAAGGCAGGTGCATAAATCAAAATGTAGGAATTAATAAAATTGGAGAGATACCTAATCTAATTGCCGCATTTCTGAAGAAAAGTGACCCTAAAATATACACAGGTCATTGCTTCCGGAGACTTTCTACAACTCTTCTAACTAATGCTGGTGGAGATCTCTTAACAATTAAGGAACATTGAGGTTGGAAGTCTTCGTCTGTGGCAGAAGGATATATTGAAGATTGCCTAAACAAAAAGATTGATATTGTAAATAAAATACTTGCAAATAAAATACTTACCACGGCATCAACCTCTAACGAAATCGAAAACAACTTCCGCAACAACATCGAAGCAACAAACATTTTTTTTTTCATCATCAGTACAAAACGTTCCTATTAATGCTGGAGAAAAACACCAGGAATGAACCTGGTGAATAATTGTTCCAAATGTAATATTAATATTTATTATAATACAAATAAATAGTTATACTTTTAAAATTTTTGAGTAATGATTTTAAAATCATGTGCGTGAAATAATTTTTTAAGATCATGTGCGTGAAATTCAATGTCACACATGCTTATTAAAACGTTAATGACATCATTTTGTGTGAGTTGTAGAAAAATGTATGAACAGCACACAGTGGAATAAATATAATAAAAATAATAAAGTTCAAGGGAATCATTAAACGTTAAATAAAGACTGTTCCTGCTATCAAAACACACTGAAGAAATACATAGAATATATAAATTACTAGTGATATTGAAGCTCAATCAATTAGAAGAAATATCAAACAAATTACAACTGGACACAGCACTTAATACAGGTAGGGAATCTATTAAATCAAAGACAAAAATAATTCAAATAAACCTACAACATTCTAGAGCCGCAATACAAAATCTTTTGCAAATAATGGAGCAAAAAAGCATCGATATCACACTTATACAAGAACCGTATGTGACGGGAAATAAAGTAAGAGGTGCACCTGCCCATATAAGACTTTACACACAAGGAGAAGGACGGAAAAGAGCAGCTATCTTGATTAGGAACAAAATGTTAAATGTGTTATTGCTTAATCAGATATAAGCATGAAAGAATATAGATCCTATGTTTTCTCGGCATATTTTAACTCAATACAAATTACAAATTAACCTTAAGCAGCTTGAAAATGCATTGACACTCATAAATGGTAAACCGGATGTAATTGCAATGCACTGTAATGCCCGATCGGAGACGTAGCATTATATTATCACAAATACAACAGGACGAGACATGAAAGGTTTCTTTCAATAACAAAGGGTTTGTATGTAATAAATAAGCGAAGTGAGCTATTCACATTCGATAACGAAAAAGCAAAAAGTAGTGCAGACTTAACACTCGCCAGTCATCAACTACTGAATAAATTTAAAAAATTGATAGTTAGAGAAGATGAAAATTGTTCTGATCACAGGCTTCTGTATTATGAAAAAGTACGAAGGAAGCAAACATGCTATAATATATAATTAAAGAAGAAAACTGGGAAATGTTTGACAAAAACATACACAACGAACTGAAATCATTACAGACATTGATGTCACTAAAAATGATAAACTGAAAATGGATAAAAAATTGGCAGAATATGTCAAAACTGTAGCAGATTTTATATCATTTATGGAAAATATAACTCCACCATACAGAAAGCCTGTACAAAATCATTTCAAGCTTCTAAATGAAGAATGTATGAGAAAAAATGTAAAAAAATTCGGTAGTGGTCAAACGAATTGACAACGAGGATAAAGTTAATGCAATAAGAAGAAAATACCAGAGAACCACAAATAACGAAAACTTGAGGGAAGAAAGAAAAAGAGACTATTTACAGGAAAAAAAGAAATTTTCATGATTAATAAATAAACAAAACCAGTTCTAGAAGGAATACTCTAATGTCTCCAGTACAAGTAATCCTTGGGGTGCAGTATATAAGATGGCAACAGGAAAAACAATATCAACTGTAACACTTACAACAAAAATAGAATACAATGAATTTACAACTGACATTGACAGTACGCTAGAACGAATGATGGAAAAATTTGTATCGGAAGATAGCCCAGCAAATGACATAGAGCAGCACAAGAAAGTTAGAGGAAGAGCAAGAAATATACATTATACACAGATGATCACCCTGATTTCACGGTACAAGAAATTGAAGAGGTACTTCAAAAAATGAATCCTAAAAAAGAATTTGGGAAAGATGGGGTGTCAAGCACAATATTCTAAGAATATTGAAGGATTATCCACTATTTTTTATTGAAATTGAAAGTGCTAAAACGATTATAACTGTTAACAGGGGTCGCCCTCAAGGCTCATGTAGTGGACCACTGTTTTGGAACATCAAGTTTAATTCTTTATTGGAACAAAACTACAAAAAGAATGCTAAAGTAATCGCATTTGCCGATTAATTGATATTATTGACAAGAGAAAAGACTGTTTTAGAAGAATAAAACGAGGCGAATATAAATTTAGTTCAAATAATGAACTGGGCTGAGAAGAATAAGATATAATTTAATGAAACAAAATCACAGGTAATGCTAGTCACAAAACGTAGGTCAGTGCTTAAATCTAAGATTAATACATTTTTAAATTATGAAGTATTAAATCAAGTAAAAGTTTTAAATTACCTCTGAATATTAATCGATAATCAGTTCAACTTTGATGAACACATAAACTATGTGACAAACAAATGTTGTAATTTGCCAAAATCTACTAAAATTAAGTCAACTTGTTTCCTTAGTGCCTTAGCCTCTGCGATTAGATTACTCTATATATTATAGTGTCTTTATCTCTATATCTATACAAGACATAATAAAAATTTTAAGTTTATTAGATGGAGAATTTTATGTTCTTCAATATTTAATAACAAAAATTTGTAAAATATTATATTTAGAAGAATTTTTCTAAGAAACTACTACTTTCGGTTGTTCAATTGTTACCAAAACGTTTTCAGCTCTTCCCAGGAATGTTGTTGCCTGTAAACGACTGAGGTTTGAGAAATAAAAGAATGAATATTTAAAAAAAAAATAGAATTTAATATGATGCGAGTTAATGCGTGCAGAAGGCACAGTAAATCGACGAGCAAAAGTTGGTACAAATAGAGCAACCGTAATAAGGGTTACACTTCGACAAAATATTTTATAATTAAACACACTAATCATTGACAAACACCCGTAACCCAGTTTTCGACTACCGACAACACATCTACAACAATCGAAGTGGATCCAATTCAAAAGTGGGCCGTACAAGCCAGCTGACGCAGGTAGACGTCGAAGGATTACTAGTTGCAACAACGGCAGCAATACCATAAAATAAAATATACTAACTAAAATATTAAAATATTTGGAAAGAAATAGCTAACCCAAACTATTTGTCACTGAGCTGAAGGCCCAAAAAAAAAAATAATCATAACAAATTGACTGAATACTTGAGCTGACGGCTCCAACGAGACTTAAAGTTAAGTCACGTAGGAGCCGTCAGCTATAACTGTAACAAAAAAATGAACTTTATGTGACGCTATTCCAAACTTCACTAAATTAAAATAAATACAACAATGCAACAAACTCATTGACATAAAACGACGACGAGAAGCGTCAAGGTTCGCAGAATGCACAAGGCAACCCAGTTCTTTACGGCAACAAAAACTTCTAGTATGTACACTAGTTTTTCCGCGCATCTACGGACAAAACGGAAAAGCGGTGATGAAAGAACATAGTTTACTTAGCTCGGTGGCGCATGCTGGGCGAGAGAAACTCTATGGAGTCGGACGATGTTGACAGATGAAGCTCCAGGTGGCGGATGTCCCCAACAACGAACAACCAGGGAAGAGCGGCCAGATCCTCCTTCGGAGATATGTTGTCCAGAACGAAACGTATTGCTCGTGAATCCACACGCCTGACTACCGAAACACCCAACTGGACAGTCACAAACGGCACCACGACGACGTCAAAATCCGCACAAAAGCGAAACCAAACAATAATAGATTTAAAAAGACAAACCGTCTATTACTCTCATTTACACCGGCACACCCAAAAATTAGCAGAACTCCGCGCCGAACATGACCTCGCGCCAAAAAAATCACGATCGCAGGAAAAAAATCTCTTCACCGCGTCACGTGCGAAGAACCAGTCCCTCCTCAAAAAACGTATATCCGGACTTCCTAATGGCCGCCGGAAATATCCAGCGCTACAGGGAAACCAAACAAACAACAAAAAGAAGAAATAATAGAATGAACAAGAAACCTTAGCAAAATCGAAGAGCGGCAAGAAACTTGTCAAAGATCGCAAACACAAACCAAACAGTCGCCGAGGAAAAAAAAGATTAAAACCCAAGAAATAGAAGGGAAATAGGGCAGAAATAAATCAAGACAGGGATACAGGTATGTGACAATAGTAGTGAAACATAAATTACATAAATAGAACGTAGGTACACTTCAACAGAATTCTTAATCCACAAATAAAGAAGTGAGAACATGTGAAAGAATTATTGGACGAAACACGAATTAAGTAAGGCCTAAGAATGGATAAATACAGAGAGATAAGGAAAGGATACAATAACAATAACGTACAACGCGGGAATAACAGATTTAGAACAAGAATAGGTGCGTACAAGATAGTAAATTAAGAACTAGAGTAAGAAAATGTCAGAGACATAATTAGACCGTAACAGATGTTAATGTAAAAAGTAAAATAAAATAAATAAATATCGTAATAATTATAAGATATATGTTAAACCAATTAACTTATTTATAAAATGTAAAAATATTGTACAAAAGAAGTAATGGCATAGAATGATAGGACAAAGTAAATAAGTATGCATAAGTAGTATGTAAGTATATTAATCATGACGTATGTTAATAAGTATGTAGTATTTGTAAAAATGGAGCATACTAACAAAAAATGAAATATATGAATAAAACACACACACACACAATCATCATAAAAATAGTAAATTCGTATTTAGGGACCCCAAAACGTGCTTATTCATTAAAAATTCCATCGAATATTTTGACCAGATAATACCTTCCTATCCTAAAAGTGACGGAAGGTAAAAACAAGAAAATGAACTATTTACAGCGGTAATAATAAATGAGGGTTAAATTCAAAATAGCCTCCTTATGGGGAATAGTTTATCACTATCTTAACCCACGAATATATAATAATAAACATGGAATAAGACAAATCGTGAATAAACTCTGCATAAATGTCACGATCTGGCCAGTTGTCCAAGTTAAACATTGATGGTGCAGCTGTAGAAGGAGTATTTCCGCTGCCGCACTGGCTGCATAGCAATTAGTAGTCGTCGCACGGTTTAAGCATACCAACTGCTCTAGTACCGGTATCGGGAAGTATATCGTAGAAACCTACACAAATTTCATAAATCCGACAGCCATCTTAGTATATAAGGAAAAGAAGACGAAAAACTCAAGGTTAAAAGATATTGTCGTAATATTTATTCCAGAAATAGGAATTAGTTTATTATTATCGCTGTTAATGTTGCAATATTTAAATTACTAAATTGGATATTAAGACATTCATTCAAAAATAGAATAGAGACTGGGAAAAATATTGAAATATAAATGTTTTTCTATAATACTCTCCAACGATATCACTTTTATTGCAATTTTTAAGTATCGATAAGTTTATAATAACGATATTATCGATATAATTTGTGGCACCAAAATATCGATATGTACTGATATTTTTTTATTTAATTTCCATAGTTATAGATAAGCACCGATATTTATCAATAGTCCCTATGTATATCGATAATACTGATTTTTTCGATATTTCGCCGTAAGTTTCGGTATTTATCAATAGCTTTACAATTTTACGTCAAAATTTGCAACAAAAGCATTTTTGTGGAATCTTCCCCAGAAAAATACACTGGAAAACATATCAAAAGTTTCCGGAAATCGGAGCATGAGAACCTCTCGCCATTTGGGGAAAATGGTGGCATATTAAGGTTTTTGGCTATTTTCTTGAAAACAATTGCCCATATCAAAATTTCACAAGAATATAAAATTAAAGCTCATACAAAAAAGGATTCTTGCATTTTTTACTTAGGATGCACTCTCAAGGAGTTACGTTAAAAAATATTAATCGAAATAGCAATTTAAAAAGAAATTTTAATTATACAAAACAATATTACTTATTTAGTACTTATTATAATTGGTTTCACTATTTACAACAGTTTGCATTCATCATGGCATCGATGATTTTTAATAATTTTTGTTAACACTTCCCTAAAAAATTTTAGTTGTTTACCCACTAGTCTGATCATGTTAAAGATTCGATAACGCGGTTTGAATACAGCATGAAATTCTCTTTCATATCTTCTACTATACGATGAGCAGTCGGCGAATTACTAACCAATGAAACCTCTAAATACCTCTAAAAGTTCAATCATCTGCAAATCGGTTCAGTTCTTAATTTGAAAGGAATTTGTTGTAAGCATAAGTTGTTAGTAACTTGCGAACCGCTCATCAGAAAAAATCATGTAATAAAGGATATGATGGAGAATTTCATGCTAAATTCAAATTTTAAAATTGCCTTATCGTATCTTTAACAGGATCAGAGTGGTGGATAATAAACTGAAAATTTGTAGGAAAACGTTAAAATAGCTACTTGTTGATTAGGAGCACAAAAAAGGATATTGTCGATTGAGAGGTGTCTCGTAATTGATAATGTCCATTTGAGCCCAATTTTTCTCGCCATAATGGGGTTCTCCACAATAAAAAAAAAAAAATAATACAATGTACACTTTGTACTTACAACCATCATCATCTATGGCACAACAGCCCTTGTAGGGCCAAGGCCTCAAGTACCGTAGGTAAACGTTTCGTGACCGATAGTACTAGAGAAGCTGGTGTACTTAATCCGCGCGGCAACCACTCATTGCTATGCAACCAGTGCGGCAGCGGAAAGACTCCTTTTACAGCTAGCACCACCTATGTTTAACATGGACAACTGGTCAGTTCGTCGCATGCGAGTGCGATTAATACCTGATATGGTGGCATTTTAGTGACTATGCATTTAGCCGATCGGTAGATTCGAACCGAGGAACCTCAGATCGATCAGAATATATAGATAGCGCCTTAATGCCCACAACCACTACACCTTGTAATTACAGTACTACTCAATAAATAACGATTATATTTTTTAATTTTAATTTATCGGTATTTTTCATTCTTCTTGAGCTATTTCTTTAATCTAATCAAAGCATTTTTACTTTCGTTTTTGTAAATGGATACTCTATTTTATTTCTCTGTATTCCTTTACACATCAATACGGAATTTTGTTTGGCTATGAAATATACCGGCATATCCGATTGACTTGTGGAGGTGGTAAATGTGTAAGTAACAACAGCGCCATTAGTTTCTGACTAAACTTTCCTACTAAGAATGTGGACAAGTGAAATTCTCAACATTTTGTAGTTGGAAATTCGAACAGTGAGCGTTTTTCTATTTTGTCGTGCATAAGCCACAAAGTGACATTTTGCATTGACAAAAGCGAGTGCAAATGCATACTTTGTATATAGACTGTAAAAGAAATATTTAAAAACCATCGATTATTTATTATTTCGATGCCACGACGAGTACGAATAGTAAAAAGTATGAAATAAGTAATACTGTGTATTTTTTGTACAATTTTAATTTCTTTCTTAAATTGTTATTTTACTTAAATAATTTTTTTGTACGATCAGAAGATAAGGCGGAGGCAATAAGCATATAAAAACAACGATCAATGCCACTTTAAAAATGTCAAAATAGTTTTTTTAATTTGTTCGTCGATCGTGTAAAAAACGTAATAAGCATTGTGGTCAGTAAAGTTTCTTCAACCGGTATCGGATGTATGTAGGAAGCACTTACTGCTCTTAATACTTAAATAACTATAACATAACTCCTTAACATTTCGTAAATAGGAAAAAATTGAAAGAATCCCTTTTGAGTTTTAATTTGGTTTCCTTGTAAAATTTTGATACGGACAATTGTTTTCGAGAAAATGGCCAAAAACCTATACATGCTGCCATATTTTTGATATATTCTGCACTTTTACGGACAGGATACCGTTTAAAATTTCTTTGAGGTTAGGGGTGTTATTGTAGCAGATTTCTTGAACTAACAACATAAATTTATCGATAAAGGAGTTTTTATCGATACCAATAAGAATATAATATTTTATTTCCTCAACCCTAATACAAATATGTACAAAGTAAGATGCTCGACAACTTATCAGTACAGTACAATTTAAAATAATGAAAGCAAGTTCCAAGATGTAATTACTTATGTTACACATTATGAAGTAGTGAAATATTGTATATATATAATTGTATAAACAATATGATATATATTTTTTTAAAGATTGGCAGACTAAGATGTTTGCAGTCAGACAATATGTGAAATTTACGGCCTTTATTTTCTATCTAAGTAGTATAACCGAGAAAGAATATAAGTCAAGTTAAAGTTTTTCTTGTAAATGTAGAACAAATGGACGATGTTTTATAAAAAAAAAATTACAAAATTTTCAAGATAAATAATTTTTCTTTTCTTTTAGATATTTTGGTATTTCATTCTAAAATACTAATGCCAAATGTTAATTTGTGACTTCCATGAGTGAATTCAATTAGGTATATTTAATTCCTTTATTTCCTATGAAATTAATTACATGAATGAACAAAATGACACGATATAAAAACTTAAGTAAGAGCAATTACTTTAACTTTTTTCAAATTATAAGGATCATGGCTTGTGATATTTTTATTGGACAAGGATAATTAGAAGAGACCTTGACAAGGAGAAGTTCGATGTGTACAGATAGATATTTTCTGGCTAGTATTCGCAAGTGTCGTTCGCCGCGATTAGCTCTTCGCCATTTCAAGTTGTACGTTCTCACACGATCGAGATCACAACGATAAAAACAATCATTCAGAAGTTCACTGTTCACTGTCACCGTTATAAAAGTTTAGGAAAGTTTCCAGGAACATGAGTATAACACAATTTCAATAAAATTCTGTCAGTTTAGTGTTACCAAATTATTTTGATTGTTATATAAAGATATAAGTATTTATTTTTTGTTTAAAAACCTTCTAAATTAACCGTACTTAAACGCTTCAACCGAACTTTATCACAATACGTCTAAAAAACTACTATCATTTTATAATTTTTCCCCAAATTGTAAATAATTCATAGAAACACCCAAAATAAACATAAATCAGAAAAAAATCATTTATAAGAAAATCTATTTTATGCTCTATTCAAAGTACCACTTTTGGTGTAAAAGTAGTTAAAATTATGTGCATGTACGATTTATCCATCCATACATATTAAAGGGAAACTATTAAAATCAGATTCTAAACGAAATTCAAATAGAAACTCTCATCAAGATATCATAAATTTTCCTACAAATTTTAAGGCAAATCCCGATACTAAGGTATTTTCAGAAGTAGAATCAATTCACTACCGAAAGCGCGTGAAAGTCGAATTTTTTTTCCTTGATTGCTTCACGAACTTTTGGTATTAAATTCGTATAATATTTGCCTGTTATTGTGTGTCAACGTGGTAAAAAGTCTACAAAAATTACCCCCTCTGAATCCCAAAACACTGTTGTGTGATTTTGTCTGACGAAACGACACGAAATTTTTGGGGGGATGGACAACCCTTATGCCGCCATTCTATACTTTGACATTTCGATTTAGGGTCAAAGTGATAGACCCAAGCTTCATCGCCTATAACAATTTTTTTGCAAAAATGCATCCGTATCCTTGTTGATTATTGCCATTTTTTTTACAGCGGTGAGTTGGCGCATGCGTCTCTCATCAGCCGTTAATCTTTTTGGTACTCAAAGTTCACAGACTTTTTTGAGACTCAGTTTCTTGGGCAACATTAATTCAAAGCTTCGAAAAGAAAAGTCACATATCTCCATAAATTTGACGGTAACTCGTCTCTCCTTCAGCACCATATTTATTATTATTATTAATTATTGTTATTATTATTAATTATTGTTATTATTTTTATTATTATTCATTATTATTTTTAATTATTTTTATTACTATTATTATTAATTATTATTATTATTATTATTATTATTATTATTATTATTATTATTATTATTATTATTATTATTATTATTATTATTACTATTATTATTCTCTTCCTAGATTAAAATCTCGTTAACAATTTTTAATTACTTTGTACGAAGGTGCAGTTTTTCGAAATTGGAATATTTTTTATGGTTTTGTGTAACTTAAAACTTGAGACTTATGTATTGGAAACTACAGGTATTAACAGTATATTATTATTATATTTTAGTATGCCATATAAAATTGAAACTGACGAATTATGTTTTTTTTTTTTTTACTAGAGCCGTACAGTACCAACCTTGAACTGAGGGGTATGAGAAAGATATGCTTATTTCGTATTAATTCATAGACGCCGTTAAATAATAATTATTTTAGTAACCAATTGCACAGATCAACTGCCAATATAAGAAAGGCTGCGTAGCTTTAAAACTTATTTGGGAAACTGTTTCATGTATGTAGGTATATGCAAAGTAAATTAATTGTATTTCATGTGGATTTAAATGCAGCTAATATATTAAACTGTGATTTGTGGTAACATATTCCATAGTTCATTATCGTGTCCCTGCTAGTATAATTACTTTATTAGATATTTAGTATTTATGTTGTTCCGCGAATTACTGGAATATTTGTTTTACATTGGAAGTGTACCATTTATATGGGCACAGCCTGATGGCAAATTACTAGATAAATAAAACAAAAGAATTAGAAGTGTGCATTTGCGAAGGAGGACCTAAATTAAATTTTTATACCAATATACAGAGAATTTATTTTAAAATGCAACATTATGATTCATCACTTCCATGGTTACTCGCTATTTTCAAAAAATGACAGCAATGTAATATTTGTCCATTTTAAAATGCAACATTATAAATAGTATTGCAGCACAGGAGATACCTCCAAAACACATCACAAATGGAGTCAATTCTTATTACGACCGACTAGAATATTGTCTCAGTGTGAATGGGGATATTTTTTTTAACATTTATTACTTGAAAGTTATGAATTTTTGTAAGCTAAAGTTTATTAAGATGTGCAACATTCATGTTTTGATTTTTTTTAATCGTATGTATGCTAATTTATTGGAAATTAGTTTCGATAATATGAAACTACAAATTTTGTATGTTGCATTTTAAAATGGACAAATATTACATTGCTGTCACTTTTTGACAATAGTGAGTAACCATGGAAGTGACTGACCATAGTTGCATGTTAAAATAAATTCCCTATATATATAAAGACATAATCCAGTTTTACAAGAATTTCGAAGCCCAGTATATAAATGTAATTCATACGTTTTACCTCTCGCTACCCTTGGTAAGAGAGGTATAGGGATCGCATGTGGAGATTTTGATAAATGGCCACGTTTTAAGGTCCCTAGCATTCGATTTTAACATTTTCACGATGATGTCTGTACGTATATATATATATATATATATATATATATATATATATATATATATATATATACCGGGTGTTTTTTTTTTCAAGGTGCACATAGGAGATTAACATGGGAAATCGTTTTTTGCAGACTGTTGCCCCCCGTTTTAAATTAGAACGATGGTTGTGATCTCAATAAAAAGATTAAAAAAAACCCTATCCAAAAATACCAAATACATGGTAATTATCCAATATTTTAGGCCCATAAATTAGTTTTAAAATATATTAATTTTTCTATTAATAGCAATAGTCATGCCCAATCTGTACAAAAAGATAAACAAATGCTTGACATTTTATCTGTCAGAATAGGCTAATTGACATTGTATATATATATATATATATATATATATATATATATATATATATACAGGGTGTCTCTTAAATAGGGGGACATGGCTTAACCACAGATTCCTGAGGCTAAAATAAGACTATTTAACCAAACTTGCTTCTACCGGAAAGCGTACCATTTAGCCAGAATTCTGCTTCAAAGTTCTTCGAAAAAAAATTAATTTTGCTTGTAATAACCGGACGCTTTATTCGATTTGGATGAAATTTGGTATGGCAGTTTATATGGATATAAGTCATCTTTTAAGATGATACTTGTTATTATTAGTGAACCACTAGTGTATGAAACGTAGGTGTCCCAACATTGATTAGACCATAACTTTTTAATGGCCATGCGGACAACGTGAAATTATTTTTCTTCAGAAAGATACATTCAATAGTAAACTTTTCTCTCTGTGTTTATTTTGTGATATCTGTTACGGTTGAGACAGAAAAAATAAAACCTGAATGACTGCATCGTGATTTTTTTTTAAATAAATTTAATCTAGCAGTCTATCCAAATGCCAAACAATTAATTTTTAATGACAGTAACGAGTTGTCAATCTTCTCAACTTGTTTAGGAGTAAGCTAACATATTTATTCGTGTTATTTATAATAATGGTACTAAAATATTATTAGGCCGAACAAACAGATGTTACTAGTTTCTGAATATTGCGAAGGAATTTTTTGACAACCCATAAACAATTGTTACTGTCTTTAGAAATTTGTTGTTTGTCATTTAGATAGATTGCTAGATTAAATTTATTTTAAAAAAATTCACGGTGCAGTCACTCAGGTTTCATTTTTTTCTGTCTGAACCGTAACAGATATCACAAAATAAACAGAGAGAGAAAAGTTTACTATTGAATGTATCTTTCTGAAAAAAAATAATTTCACGTTATCTGCGTAGCCATTAAAAAAGTTACGGTCTAATCAATGTTGGGACACGTAAGTTTCATTCACTAGTAGTTCACTAATAATAACAAGTATCACCTTAAAAGATGACTTATAACCATATGAAGTGTCATACCAAATTTCATCCAACTCATATAGAGCGTTCTGTTATTATAAGCAAAATTAATTTGTTTTCGAAGAACTTTGAAGCAGAATTCTGGCTAAATGGTACACTTTCCGGTAGAAGCAAGTTTAGTTAAATCGTCTTATTTTAGCCTCAGGAATCTGTGGTTAAGCCATGTCCCCCTATTTAAGGGACATCCTGTATATATGTGTGTGTGTGTGTGTGTGTATGTGTGTATATGGATTCTGTCAACGCTATACTATAATGGTTTTTCTTCATAAAATACCATTAAATGACATTTTTTCGCATTATGTCATTATGAAATTAAAATTAAAGATTAATGAATTTTCTACAAGTGTATATTAATACGTTTTCTATATATTTTACAGACAAATTTAAACAATTATCTTTTTTATAAATCCCGAAGATGAACACAATTCCTTTGTTACACAGTTCATTATTTCAAATGTATATAACTGACAAATAAATATCACTGTCAAAGAATCTATCATTTCAAATTGGTAATGGTGACATTTCAAAAAGAACTAGTGGATAAAACAATAGTTAAATGCAATGGAACTTAATAGAGTTTTTAAATTATTAAAAATTAAATAGCGGGAAGTATTGTGCTGGCCACAACAGATTTTTAGGTGTGAAATCGGATGAATTTTAATAGTCAACTTTAAGTGGAACAAGTTCGAAATTTCTTGGTAATTGCTATATGTGATTGTTAATTGATTCTTGTTCAACTATGTTTATATATATTATAAAGTCTCAATTTTGTTTGTTGTACTCTTACAACCGTATTTATAGTGCCTCTGTTTGAGTCTAAACCTAGTCTATCTCAAGTCTAACTTAGACCGGCGAAAAAAGCTATTCATAGAGACAGTTTAGGGCAAGTACAGGTTTAACTCTAGACTAAAATTTAGACCTGCGCGTACCCTAGTTTAATGCGGTATTAAGTCAGTTGACAGAACTATGAAAATGTTGTGTGTTTAATGCAAATTAAATACATTATTACTTAATATAATATTTTTAGTAAGTAGTGTGTCTGAAATATTATCATATTAATGTTTATAATATTACTTTGCTATGAATTTGTAACTTGCATTATTTCATTTTTAGGAAGTTCATGATGTATAATGATCTTCAAGATATTTTTGAGCATATTAACTATATGGAAGATATTGAAACAAAACATAGTTGAATATAGGAGGAGGAATCAAAAGGTATATTTTAAATCATATGAACCTAAGAAATTTATTATAAGTTATATTAAGTAGTATTTTAGGAAATGTTCAGTTGTTTGAGTTGTTGTTTTTTTTTATAAACTAAAGTGATTTAAATTTGCAGATCTAAGAAAGAAAACTAGATAATTTAATCGACAGAATAATAACAATATTAGAAAATGCAAACATGAATAGAAAGCTACCAGTTTCAGTTGATATGCAAATCTGTTTTAGCAAACTTACACAGTTTTCCCAAAGTACAATGATTCGCATTGGATTTGGAGTTGTTAAGAGCTATTGCTTCTCTTTTTAAAACAGTTGTGATCACAACATAATGTATATTGATTTTTGTGCTTAAAGCTACTACATCAAAGCTTATGTTCGGACAATAATAATACTTCATAATATACCAGTGGACGAAAGAGTAAACCATATTGAAGGAATTTTTATATATAAAATATTGTAATATTATGTATTATATTATGTATGTAAGCGACAGTGTTATTGTTACGTATTAGTGTTAAATGTATTCAATTTTTGAACTATTTTGCATGTGTTGTAAGAAACCATTCGATTAAAATAAATGAATAATATTTGACTACAATCCAGTAATATTTTATCATAACAAATTCATATTCTTCATATAATGTAATTTATTTTTCATCATTTTATATTACAGTTTAAATATTAAATTGGATCCATGGGTTCTGATACTAACATTTTATTTTTCGAAGTAGTTTGAGCGTTATTTTTGGGGAACTGCAAATTATGTTCGTCTAAATTTACAACATATCCAGAAGCATTTCATTTTTATTTCCATCTTCCCTTGCAAATCCTAATGTACTAAAACCATCAATGTGTGTTACCGCAACCAAGGTAAAAATTAATTGTATTAATGTCGTTGTTAAATCAGTTCAGTCAACAACAGCTGTGATCACAAATGTCAAAATTTTATTCACTACGTATGAGCAGTGTAATGTGCATAACCGAGTAGATAGAATGGTTTAACTTCTATTTACGTAGACCAGGTTTAAATCAGGTCCATGTTTGACTATGAATAACCATTTTTATATCTGGTTTAAACCTAGTCTAAGTAAATCGAAGTTAAACCAGGTCTATCTCAGTTACTATGAATACGGCTGTGAAAGTTCACAGGTTAATGGATTATTCTTTTTTATTAGTTTGTTTTCTTGCTATTTACCGAGTAAAGAAAATAATACTTACTGACAGTAATTTAGTTTTATAAAACTAAGTAAATTACTTTAAAAAAATATATATGATTAACCATACTCGATTGTTTTCATGATCTTATGATATCATTACGTACAGTCATAAAATCGTGTTTCATTTGTACAATTCAATACATTTATTTTGAAAGTAAATTTAATCGGTTTATAAAACCGGCCCTGAAAATTCAAAAATGAAAATTTGATGTAAATAATTATTTCTTAATGATTTTTTTTTTAGATATTTTGATACTACAAATTTGAGTGCACATAAACTCACATCTAATACTCGTATAAAAGCCAGCTGTATTATATATATATATATATATATATATATATATATATATATATATATATATATATATATATATTTAACAAAGTTCTAGAACAAATTGGACTCAGGTGAAAAGGTGAATCTGAACTGTCCCTTGAAGTAATGTGGTATTAGCGAAACGTAGGTTTAAGGCTAACCACTCGCACTTTGTCACCATCTGGATTTCGTATCCTTTAAGTCACCAATCTTTCTCATCGAAAGGCCAGCTTTGATGCCAAATCCATGGTCAAGTACTTGACGAATGAGATAGAAACCAAGAAAACATAATAAAACTTATCGTGCTTGTAAATTTGTATTCATCCCTCAAACTCTATCATTTCTAACTATAGACTCACCGGGAATAGGAATTACCCGTCAACTAATAATCTAATTTACCTCTTCGACTTGTGCTATCTGCAAAAGAGAGTTAAATGTTGATATTATTAAGTTGAGTTAATATTATATATTAGTATTATATAATTGGTTACTTAATTAATAATATAATTTAAAAGCATTATTTTCTTCTACGACCATGAAAAATTAGGCCAAGTTACTAAGCATTGTGAAAAACAAATATGTCTCTATTGCAGAGCATACAATTTTTTGCGTCCTTTAAAAATGTCATTAAAATTCGAGTTAATTTATAAAGTATGTATTTTTTCACAGAAAAAGCGTGAAAAAAGGTGAACTGTTTTTTTTTATCGCAAACGGGTGAAAAAATGAAAAGCTATGGTATTTTTTCACGCTTGACTAGAGTAAAAAGTTCCTCATTTCACTCATAGAATTTTTCAAGCTCTCCCATTCGTGATATAAGACTAAAATTTTTACTTAAATTGCATAAATAACTATTACATATTTTTAAGTTTTGTACACCAACTTTTTTACCTCTCGCTAAGAGAGGTATTGGATTCATGCTAAAATTCGCATATCCAGATTTTAGTGAATAAGCACGATTTAAGATCCCTAGAATCCGATTATAACATTTTTAAAATGATGTCTGTGTGTGTGTGGATGTATGTGTGTGTGTGTGTTTGTGTATGTCTGGATGTTGTAGGGACGATTCCTCAAAAACTATAAGACTTAAGAATTGTTTAACTATGGATTCCTCAATCTGACATTCCTGGGAAGAGCTGAAAAGGTTTTGGTAACAATTGAACAACCGGAGGTAGTAGTTTCTTCTAAATATAATATTTTAGAAATTTTTGTTATTAAATATTGAAGAACTTAAAATTCTCCATCTAGTACCCTTAAAAAATTTATTATCTCTTGTATAGATTTAGAGATAAAGACACTATAACCAGTTGACAAATTCCAATGTTTATAACATATTTTTAAATGACACATGTCAGTGTCAAAAATCAACAGTTTTAGTGAGATTCTGATAGCTTTTTCTGGGAAGCATATTTAATCTTTCTTATTGTTTCAATAATTAAATATTTGAAATTATAGGTAAAATGCATATATCCATCAGAAATACCGCCAATCTGGTTAATGAATTGGAAGAATCTCTGACATTTAGAAACTTCCTCATACATTGAAAAATAGATATAATTATATGTGTGCAGAAGGCATGTTAAATACAATAAAAAATACTATTTGGGTAAAGTTCTATATTTTTTTGTTATAAAACGACGGTGCAATACAATACTTATATAGCCTAATATGGAAATGGCTACAACAGATTTTTTTGAATAAGCTAATATTCGAAATGATAGAAATAATAGCTTCTTCTAATTTTTAGTTTTCTCCAACAATTTTTTAAAAACTTTTTAAATATTTCTTTTGTTCTCGTTCATTGTTTGAACTTAATAAATCATTTGACATATTATATAACAAAGTAGCCATTGAATGGTTTTTGTGGTAACATGTGATCTGTTTGCTATATTGAGAAAAATTCTCTGAAATAATTATTGTCTCACATTGGAAATTGTTTGACAGAAAAATATATTGAAATAGCTGAAAATGAGGGCCTTTCTCTTACACATACTTAAATAGAAGCACACGCAGCTTCGATGAATTTAATTCCAAAGGTAGCAACCACTAACTACAACTTTCATTTTATCAGTCATAAATGACAACTGTCATTGAGTAAAAATAAATCATCTAAAAGCGTTTTCACCTCCCGCTACCCTTGGTAAGGGAGGTATAGGGATCGTGCTAAAAATCACATCAAGATTTTAGTACATGACCACGTTTTAAGGTCCCTAGAGTCCATTTTTAACATTTTCACGATGATGTCTGTATGTGTGTATGTGTGTGTGTGTGTGTGTATTTGTATGAATTTTGTCTTCGCTCTAACTCAAATACTATCATTCAGAAAATTCTGACACCCTGTATTTCTACCCTATTCTAATATGCATTTTATGTCATTATGAAATTTAAAGATTATTGAATTTTCTTCAGGTATACATTAATACTTTCTCTATACATTTTACAGATAAATTTAAAAATCATTTTTCTTTTTTTAATCCCGAAGCCTAAGATAAACACAATTCCTTTGTTACACAGTTTATTTTTCAAGTGAATGTAACTGACAGGTAAACGTCATTGTTAAAAAACTAATCACTTCAAATTAATAATAGTGACATATTAAATAACAGAAAATCGTAAATAAAGCAATAGTTATATGCAATGGAACGTAATATAGTTTGAAACATTACTAAATACGTAGGTATGTATTTAAATTAATAAAAATTAAATAGCGGGAGGTTTTGTGTTGGCCACAACAGATTTTTTATTCAGGTAACGGGTATGAATAAAATACACCCTACTACTGCAGATGCTTCTGTCAAATTAATTAATTGACTGTTGTCATATATATATCTTTGCGCAGTGGCGATATCATAACCAATGAAGTCTGGCGATTGCTCTTGTTAATCTGAGATGGTTCACTGTGCAAAGTTCAATCAAAGTTATTAAGAGTTCAAGCTGTGTACAGCTGAATTGCCAATAGTATTGGTTAAAGTGGCAATAATCGCCCTTGATTGCACTAGAGAACCACTTCCTCTTACTGACTTCGGGAACGACTGGAGGGCTACGAGGTTGACCAAGCTACTGGGAAGCCTGGGACGCATAAGCCTGCCTCCTACGGCTAGGAACCACTAGTGCTCTTAAACCGCAGGCCGAATCCGGAGTGCAGCCCGGAAGAGGCCTGTCCGGGTCTTTGGACAAACCAGCCTTTCTCAAGGCTACGCAAGTATACTTATTTAAGTATTGATTTATATTATATAGTTTATATATCATGGCACCCATTAAATCGAGGGTTCAATCCGGGACTGGTGCAATGGCGTGCATCTCTGATTGCTACCCAAGTGCACATTAAATGGACCAGGTGCAAAGTAGAAGACCACGTCTCGTTGCGTAGGTGCTATAAGTACCAAGGTTTTGGACATGTTGCGAATGACAGTAGCAAGAAGGAGGTGTGCGCGCATTGTGCTGAAGCCCCCGCATACAAGGATTGCCAAAATAAGTCAGTTACCCCTAAGTGTGGAAACTGTGCCAGTGGCGGTTTGAAGGGTAAAGAGGTTGCGCACTCATCACGAGACCAAACCTGCCCCTACTACAAGCGCAGATTAGCGACCTATATCAGTAACATCAATTATGGTGTGTAAATCCATAAAGGTTGTTCAAGCTAACTTACAAAACTCCAGACTAGGCACTCAAGAGTGTATAAGCTTGGCGAGACGTGACAAGATAGTTATTTTGGCTCTGCAAGAGCCATATAACTACCTAAACAAGCAATCCAACACCTACATGATTCCTGGCGTCTCTGACGCGTAAGTGATATCTGTGGGTGACAAGCGATTCTTTGCGGCTATCTGTGTCCTCAACCCTTGCTTGAATGCACACAAGATGGTTCAGTTTACTAACGAGTTTCAAGTAATCTGTGAAATTACTAGAGGGCAGTGCGCGATCGTGATAGGCTCAATTTATTTTGCGCCTAGAAACAACATTAATATCGACCTTGAGTTCCTCTCAAATGCTGTTGCTGGTACACGTAGTACACAATTGTTCTGTTGCGATGCCAATGCCAAGTCAGGCACTGATGATGCAAGAGGCCATGCGATCTTGGAATTTCTGCTTGTTAAAGACTTGTATGTCGTAAATGAGGGTGGACAACCTAAAACCTTTAAGGGGCCAAATTGTGAAAGTAACATAGATGTTACATTTGCCACTGGCGATGTAATGCCTAATGTCGGCAAATGGGAAGTTAGACCGGGAGTAATATCTAGCGACCATCGACCTATCGTACTTGAATATCATACTGATATTCAGGTGCGCAGTAGAACCGCTGGACACGTACTCAAGCATGGTGACTGGGAAGCCATAAATCGTCGTCTCATGGATCTCATAAACCACATTGATTCCTTGCCCTGGGAACCAACTAAAGACTGTATCGACAGTAACGTTTCGCTTTTGACCGAAGGTATACAAGCTATCCTTGATAGCTAAGGGTTGCCTGGAAATAGGTTATTTTCCAATAGCCTGGGAAACGGGTAATCTGAAAATACTGCCGAAAGGAGTGAATAGAAATCTGGCTGAACCAAAATCGTACAGACACATTTCTCTCTTACCAGAATTTTGGAAACTAAAAACCAAATTTAATTCTTAAACAAATTGTACGTATTTCATTATTGTATTACAGTGTCCTGAGGATGGTTAAAAATATAACCAAAAGCTTGACAAATTAAAAATAGTGTACTACACTTAAGCCTACAAATTGACTGTTAAAGCCTACTATCCAATTTCCTTAACTAATTACAGTCGTAATTACCTTTCACATATATATATATATATATATATATATATATATATATATATATATATATATATATAAGAAATACCGCCAATCTTGCTAATGAATTGGAAGAATCTCTGACATTTAGGAACTTCCTCGTACAATGAAAATAGATATAATTAGAAGTGTATGTGTGCGGAAGGCAGTTAAATACAATAAAAAATAACATTTGGGTAAAGTTCTGTAATTTTTTTGGTACAAAACGACGGTTCGACAGCGAAGTACAATACAATACTTAAGGCGGATTTGTGCAGCCGTTTTCATTTATATTTATTTTTTAATTTCATTTCCATTTAATTCTCATTTATAATTTTTAAATGAATCCGTTCATACAAAAATATACGACAAAAATAAATGAAAATGAACGCATGCGTACATATAAAAATACGCTGACAGATGATGGATGTCATAACCCCACTCTCATTGGAAAAAAACTTATTAATAAAAATGTTCAACAATAGTGACAGCTAAGAAGTTAAGAGTTTAGTTTTAAATGTGTTAATTGCAATAAAAAACCGTAAAAAGAAACGCCAATAGAGATACATAATGACAACCAGCTAATCAACTCAAATTCTCGTCGCTGTCATGCCGTACACGCATGCGCCATTTATAATTTTCATTTATTAGATAAAAGTTGGCCATCTTTAAAAATAAATGACAATGAGAGATAAATGAAAACGTAAATGAAAATGGTGTATGCATGGCTACATTGAGTTACATACATTTATTTTTTAAATGAAAATTAAATTAAATTCAATGTAAATGAAAATGATAAATCCGCCTTTATATAACATAAAATGGAAATAGCGAGAGGTATTGTGCTCCCCACAACAGATTTTTACTTTTACTGACGTGCCTAACTTTTAAAAAAACAAAGATAGCTACAGTAATCTGATATGCAATCATCCTTCATACCGCGGTTACATATTTGACAAAACCGCTAGCAACCGGTACGATCAATAAAATACGTTTCGTAATATTAAATTACTTCAATAATAATATAATTTTTTAAACTTGCTTTTTATATACATATATTAAAAAACAGTGCAAAAATCGGTAATAATTCCTCCGTGACTTCTCAAGTATTCTCTCACGGAGTGAGTAATGTTGTACATTCTTTATTTTAAATTAACATATTAACAAGTATATTATAAGTCGGTGTTGGGTAAATACATATACCTATGTACATACAAATAAAATCACGCGAGTGGAAAATATGTATAATTGTACGAGTGTCATACTACATTTGTATAAGATCGCACATTTCATAAAAAAAAAATTAGATGTTATTCATATGTCTCTAAAGTCATGTTTAATTTGTAATGTACATTGCAATGTCATTACTTTTCATCAACTTTAATTGATCGTTTCATATACGAAAAGCACATCAATTTATATACTTTCAATATACATGAAAAAATAGAAAGTGCAATATACGTCGTTGGAACTCAGATTGGATATCATGCAACGTAGATTTGTTCGATTCGTTACACGTACGTACTCTATACAGCTTATCGTCGCATCATGCTAGTAATCTAATAATTATGTACTAAAAAATCACTAGAAAATTTAGTTTCACTCTCAAGTCATTAGCAGTAAAGCTGCGGTGTAATAAATTCTCCAATTAGATACTCAATGAGTGAGTTGTAGATAGGACTGACAGCAGAAAGAATTAACTCTCGCGTATGTAAGAATCATGTCTTCATGCCAGTGTTATACAGGGTGTATCAAGATAATGGAACAGTGCATTTTATTCGTGTATATGAAAAGTTATAGAAAAAAGTGATTAAGATATTTTGTAAGGCATAGAGGGGGACACATTTTAGCATAAACTTTATTATCTTAAATCCAGTGGTACTCAAACCATAGGGCAATATTATATTTTTTTAAATGGCATTATATATATTTTATTAACTCATTAAATAGAGAATTTTATTCTGAATTCAACGATATAATAATATCAAAAATTTGATAAAAATTAATTCAAAGTAAATATTTCATTTCTACTTTATCTAAGTAATCTGAGCAAACATTCAATCAATAAAACAAAATAAAATTTATTTTAGTTTTATTACATTCAAGTAAGCTACGATTTTGGCAATAAATTCGACTTTTAAAATAAATTTTTTGTTTTATTGACTGAATGTTTGCTCAGATTACTTAGATACAGTAGACATGAAATACTAACTTTGAATTAATTTTTATAATTTTTTTCGCAATGTAAGGGTATGATATTATTTTATCGTTAAATTCTCTATTTAATGAGTTAATAAAATATATATAATGCCATTTAAAAAATTTAATATTGTCCTATAGTTTGAGTACCACTGGATTTATGATAATAAAGTTATGCTGAAATGTGTCTCCCTCTATCCCTTACAAAATATCCTAATCACTTTTTACCTCCCGCTACCCTTGGTAAGGGAGGTATAGGGATCGTGCTAAAAATCACATATCGAGATTTTAGTAAATGACCACGTTTTAAGTTCCCTAGAATCCATTTTTAACTTTTTCACGATGATGTCTGTATGTGTGTATGTGTGTGTGTGTATGTGTGTATGTATGTGTGTGTATGTGTAGGGATTTTGTCTTCACTCTAACTCAAATACTATCATTCAGAAAATTCTGAAACCTTGTATTTCCATCCCATTCTAATATGAAAAGAAGCCATTAGATTTTGGTGTAAATCGGACAACCGGAAATGGCACTTTACCTGAAGCTCATAATGGTTTTTATTAAAAAAAAAACCATTAAATGCCATTTTTTCGCATTTTATGTCTTATGAAAATTAAAGATTATTGAATTTTCTACTGGAATACATTAATACTTTTTCTATATATTTTACACATAAGTTTAAAAATAATTTTTTTTATTAGTCGCGAAGCCTAAGATAAACACAATAATTCGTTTGTTACACAGTTCATATTTCAAATGAATGTAACTGACAGTTAATGTCACTGTCAAAAAACTAATCACTTCAAATTAATAATAGTGACATTTTAAAAAGAAAATAGTAAATAAAGCAATAGTTTTCTGGAATGGAACAGTTTGTAGCGGTAGTAAATACGTAAGTATGTATTTAAATTAATAAAAATTCAATAGCGGGAGGTTTTGTGTTGGCCACATCAGATTTTTTCTGTATCTTTTCACATACACGAATAAACGGCACTGTTCCATTATCTTGATACACCCTGTATAACGTTTAATGGATACGTGTAGTTGAAATAAATGAAATCGAATGAACGAAATTTGAATATTGATTAAAAAAAATATTATAATAACTGCTACAATTTGGATTAAAATGTAGTCGTCGCGTCCATGTTTATACGTACGTAGTTAAATTAGCTCTGTACAAATATGTACATGAAAAAGGCATACAATGCTATATATCTAACATTGAACTGAAGGAAATAAAATAATAATGAGTTTACAAATAAAGAATAAAATCAATAGTTTCCTTTATATTTTACACTATTTTGTTTTTGTTTCTATTCTAAATTAATATGATTCGCTTAAAATGATCGAAATGCACAAGACACATTTTATTTGGCACATTCATAATCGAAAAATTGAGTAATTTGGTGAAAGTGACTTCTTTATAGTGTCAGCATGATATTGAAATAAAATCACAAACAAATGTAATGACACTTGTCAGTAACGTCACATTGTGACATTATTGCTAGCAGAAATGCACTGTTTGAGTCATCGTTTTTGAAAATTATATAAATAATAATAAATTTATCATTATTCACACAAAGAAAAGTAACAAATTAGGAAGTAGTATTATTTTGATGCAATAGTATATTGTGTTATTAGGAGTAAAAGTGAAACTTTGTGTGGCGAGCATGTAAGTTTGAACGACGAGCTTTAGCGAGTCGGACAGTTACATTCGAGGCACACAATGACACTTTTACTCCGAATGACACATATTTTTTCTTCAAACGTACATATTTAAATAAAATAATTACAACTTGACGTTACAATAATTATAAATATTTTACGTAAAGGACGTTTGCTGATTTCAATTGCTCTGTTGCTATGGATACATTCGTGTTTATTCACTTTTTGTTATAAACATTCAAGTGAAAATTTTCACGTTTTGACGTTTATATAAAAACTATGCAATTTTATATTCTCCTTATGTGCAATTATATCAGAATTTGAAGTTTGGCTGAAGAATATGATATGTCGAGGAATCGCTGAGAAACAATATGAACTTTTTTATCACTTTAATTCTAAGTATTCTTATCGTCATTACCAATATGTAAATCTGCTATTTTATAATATGTTATTTCGTTAAATATAAACTGTTTATATTTCAAGTTGGATATTATCAATTCAAATTTGACAGCTGTTTGAGCTTTTCAGTACCTATCTTCATTCTTAGGTTATTTAGTGCAACTTGGGGCGATATTACAGCTTTCTATTTTATTAGTCACTTCTTATTCGCTCATTTTATATAGTTGCTATGGATATTTATTTATTTCATTTCTACTCCGGCGGCGTAGAAATTAACTATTTCTACTCCGGCGGCGTAGAAATGAAACTTCAACCTTGTGAATCAAGTCACAAAAGATGCCATTTTTATGATGTTTGAAGAAGAATTATGTTTTACAATTTCGGGCAGGTGAAACGTCGTTACATTTGTTTGTGATTTTATTTCAATACCATGGCTAAAACTATAATGAAGTCACTTTTATAAAGTTTTAAATTTAATTTGCTCGATTATGAAACGTGCAAAATAAAATGTGGTTATTGAATTTGATACATTATTTTGCATTGATTTGAAGCATTATTGTCTAAAATTAATAGGCCTCTTTCGAGGAAGGAAAGACTGTTTTCCATATTAAACGCATATGGCCTGCTTTTCGTATTACATCCAGTATAAATTTACCGTCTTATAAGGTTTAACATTATAGAATAATTAAATTTCAAGTAATGGCGCTTTACAACATAAATAAGGTATGAGAAATATCTTTCACTTTTAAAACACGATAGTAGAAAATTAGGAAAGTTTTGCAATTATCCGAGGCCGCCATGGAAAAATAATTAATTGTCAGTTAAGTGTAAATGTAAAAGGGAAATAAACTGGAGTAAGTATGTATAATATCGGCATACTTTAAATTATTCACCGCAGAATATGGAAATGAAGGATATGTCTATGTCGAGAATCGCATGGCATAAAAGTGACCCCTGTGGTGCACTCTCCACGCCAGCTAAGAGTGCCCGTGAGGTGACGCCTGGTAAGCGCCCACACGGTAAAATATATCGTCATCTTTACCGATGTCTACATGTGTTGTAGATACTGGCACACCCAGAAATGGGTAATATGCCGTGATGATATATTTATTTATTTATTTAGAATATGGAAATGAAATAAATTGCAAAAGAGATATTACTCGTAGTAGCATTCATACTCGCCCATAAGGAAGATATCGCTTCGTAATGCAACCATTATATCTATCGTAATATATGACGCTCCGAGTCGTAAAACGTATAATGGCCTGTAGTAATATAGGAATATATTCAACGGTGTAAATATAATTTTAACATTCATACTCGACTGATAAGTTATTGTTTTGTCAATATTAAATTAAATGTGGAGATAAACATTGTCTATATGATTGTACCTAGCTAGATTGTATAGCTCGACCATTTTAGTTCTGAAAACTGAACAAATCGAACAAATATTTGAATACTGTTCAGCAGTTTGTAACATTAATAACAAATTATACATCATTATTAGTATTTATAGGTCACCAAGTAGTAAATTAGATGTATTTTTTAAACACTTATGTGAATTACTGTACGAAATTGGTAGTAAACCAGATGTAATAATCTGCGGCGATTTAAATATCCATTATAATAACTCATGTTCAAATTACAAAACGCTATGTAACATATTCGAATCTTACGGACTTGAATAATGTGTAACAGGATATACTAGAATATGTGCTACTAGTAAATCACAGCTTGATTACATATTTTCAAATATCCCTACCACAGAAAGGATGGGATCTATAATTAGATCTACTCTATCTGATCATTTTAGTCAAATATTAACAGTATTAAGACCAAACAATACCCGTTGTAGGTACACACACAAAAGAACATTTACTGAATGCAATAGTAACTATTTCAATTACTTGTTAAGTACAGAATCATGGTCTCAAATTTGTAGTGAATATGATCCAGAAAAGAAATTTAAATTATTTTATGAAATATTCATTCATTATTTTAATATTGCTTACCCTCTTATCAGAGTTGAAATTAATGATAAGTATAAAAAATCTTGGATAAATAACAAGGTCAAGAATGCAGCAAATAATATTCATGATTTACGAATTTTATGTAGCCACTATCAAGATCCAAATTTACGCAATTATTATAAGTTGAAAAAGGAACAATATAAGACGTTACTAGGTAAAGTCAAAAAAGAATATAATAATAAGTACATATTAAACTCGAGAAATAAATCTAAAGCTGTATGGAATATAATTAAACGAGAGTCAGAAAGTAGTACCTCGTATACTAACATTAAATTGAAACACACAACAGGTGCTGTTACAGAAAACCCGTTAGAATTGTCAAATCTTTTTAATATACATTTCAACCAACAAATAAATCGTTTTGGTAGTACTGACCACGACTACAAGTCTCATTTATCCAGTAATATGTCACACAGTCTATACCTTTGGCCTACGGATGAATATGAACTAATGACTACAATATCTCAGGTATCTGCGAAAACAGCTGCGGGACCGGATGATATTCCATGTTCAATATTACGCATAGCAGCGCCACATATATCACGTATATTAAGTGATATTATAAATTTATTATTCTCCCACGGGATCTTTCCTGAAGTTCTGAAATTAGCAAAAATCATACCTGTCCATAAAAAAGGAACACGTGATGATATAAATAATTACAGACCCATTTCACTATTGTCTGTATTTAGCAAAATTCTTGAAAAAGTTATCCATACTCGGATCATGTCATATTTAAATAAATATAGTATCTTGTCTAAACATCAGTTCGGTTTTGTTCAAAAAAAGAGTACCATTGATGCGATGTATAACACCATATCTTACATAATTGAATGTTTAGATAAGAAAAAAGTTGTTGGAGCGATATATTTTGATCTAAGTAAGGCATTTGACACAATCGATCACAAAATACTCCTACTGAAGTTAGACAGTATCGGAATACGAGGGATATCTAATAAATTGTTCTCTTCCTACTTAACAGAAAGAAAACAGTTTGTAGCTCTTAACCATTATAGCAATGACTTATTTTTAAATGCAAAATCAGATATTTTACCAGTTAATAAAGGAGTTCCTCAAGGATCAATATTAGGGCCAATATTATTCTTAATTTATGGGAATGATCTTCACTATTTTATTAATTGTGATCTTTTATGTCAATTTGCTGACGACACATCATGCTTAATAAGTACAGACACT
Organism: Ophonus ardosiacus; assembly: GCA_943142095.1. Taxonomy (NCBI): domain Eukaryota; kingdom Metazoa; phylum Arthropoda; class Insecta; order Coleoptera; family Carabidae; genus Ophonus; species Ophonus ardosiacus. The sequence continues at coordinate 21,953,060 of OW964834.1, read as the reverse complement.
ATAGAACAGTTCTCTGTGGCAGCAACTGATGCTATTAATTCAATGTCAAACTGGTGTCAAAATAACGATTTAATGTTAAATTCCAACAAAACCAACCTTATTATTTTTAACTCGAAGCTCACTTCTCATATCAACCCACTAATAAAAGTAGGAGAGAAATCTATACCTACCTCATTAAACACCAAGTTTTTAGGTTTAATAATAGATAGATGCTTGAACTGGCTACCTGAAATTGAGTCCCTACATGCCACTCTATCCAGGATTTTTTATGCTGTGTATAAATTGAGAAATAGTGTTAGTATTGACATCTTAAAAACATATTATTTTGCACATGTTGAAAACAGAATTAAATACTCTATTATATTTTGGGGGGCTAGTAATCATGCTCATAAAATATTTATTATACAAAAACGTATTATTAGATGCATAAAAGGTGTCTCGCTAAGAACCCACTGTAGACCGATTTTTATTGAGCTGGGCCTGATGTCTATACCATCTTTATATATTTATGAAATAGCGTTATTTGTGAAGAAAAACCTATCACTTTTTCTGTTAAATAAAGATGTGTACTCAAAAATGACCACTCGACAAGAAAACCTAATAAGTATTCCCGTACACAAATCAAGTCTATTTGCGAAGGGTCCCTATTATAGGGCTTTAAAAATTTATAATGCACTACCTGTGTATATTAGAGAAATTACTGATGTAATTCATTTCAAAAGGGCACTACACTCACATCTTGTTCAACAGTGTTATTATAATATTTATGAATTTATGTCTTAGTACTTTCAATTTGACAATGTCTTGTACCACTTAATAGACAAATAAACTATTCTATTCTATTCTATTCTATTCTACTATTTACAGTTTACCCAGGGCCATGCTTTGTTGGCGCAAACGAGTATAACAATTATTCAATGTACTGTCCTATAAAAAATATTCAAAAAGGGTGAATATTTATTTTTACTGGCACTAGCTGGGTATAACTAATCGATTATCAGGAAAGTATTATTCAGAATATACTCGTATCTATCATCTCATTGAGTAAATAATTGTATGCAAATTTGACAACATTTAAAATTATCAAAATTAATTGGATTGAATGATATTTTCAGAACTAAAATAGAACATACACAATGGATATAAACAAAATATAATCTATAATTACATTTTTCATTGTTTTTACTCTATAAATTTAATAATTATTGTATTTTCACCGTGTGAAATAAATTGCCATTATGTTGTCGGCTTGTTCGAGGTGGCAAACGGAGGTAGCGAATGCCCTGTCGAAATGACCAGGGACGTGAATTTGCAACATGCATCCAGATATCCTTGATACTAAAGGAAATTATCAAGTTAGGTTTGGGAATTATTGTCGGGGACTTAACGATGAAAATGTAAATAAAAATTTAAACATTAAGTATAAATTTGAATTCAATAAATTGTTATCGTTATTTATATTATTTATACAATTAAATTAATCATGTATTTTACAACTGTAACAGCCCCAGTCGTTACAAACTAAGGTATCTATGGGCCGACTTCTGTGTCGTACCTGTGACGGTCTGAAAGTGATCGGGCCAGGCTATACACCTAACTCATTTGTCGTGTCATTGTTAAGTGTATTGCACCAGGTGTTTAAAATGACGCCCGAGTGCTACTACTATGGTAGGTGTGTCTCCTGTAAAACACTTCTGTTGACATATTTTGCAAGGTAGAAGTGGGACGAGGAGACGGTTCAAGAGGAGAAAACTTCAATAAAAGTCCTAAATCATAAGGTAGGGTAGTCCAGGCCGATAAGATGCGTGGCTGAATAGCAGTTCAGTCTTTACTGGCAACACCTCCGAGCACCAGACCGCACTCGGTTGTATCAAGACCTTACCCCGGTACTACGGGGCTCTGCCGATACTGACCACCTCTAGCTACTTGTAGGGACAACAATGAATGAGCAAAGAGAGAGAGAGAGAGAGAGAAATAAATCTAAAGAGCACCGAAGACTCCAAACAAAACTCAGGGGCATCAATCAGCACCTCCGACGAAACAGTTACTGCTGATGCAAAGCCTGCAAGGCAAAAACTCTCCGGGGCTACCCGCCAGAAATTGAAGAAAGAAAAGAGAGGGCTCGACTGGGACGCCAAAGTGACACCGGTTGGATGGTAGTCAGCCAAAGAACAGACAGTGAAGAAAGTAAAAGGTTTACATCAGTAGACCACTCCTTCAAAGACACCATAACCGGGTTCAAGATGGCACTTCCCCGAAGGAAGTGCAGCTGAAGATGTAGTTCCTGGAGAAGATCGACTTAGTGCAAACTGGGGATATCCATCTGAGATTCACAGAGTGCAGGCACCGAGACGTAACTCTGCGCATCATCTACTGCGACCAAGCCACATTGGACTGGTTAACCACTGTGTACACGGATTTAATATTTCAATTGATGAAGGTAAGAAAGCATTACGTATGCGCACTTTTACAAAAATACACTAGTCCGATCTGCGATAAAATGTGATTATAATTTTTCTTTTCAATAAATATGTTTCACCTATATAATTTTTCTTTTTATAATGTATCCTTACACAAATTGAATAATACAAATAAATGAGTGAAAATAGGTTACAATGTACCTATCCGTGAAGTACCGCATTATTAAGGTAAAAGGCATGAAAAGGGCCTATTTCTAATTAATAAATATACTTAATTCCGGTAATTAGTTTTATTTATATTAAATCTAAAATTTCATTGAGGAATAAAATATTTAAGAAAACACTTGCCATGTTTCACAAGATTACAGCATCTGAATCAACCTTTCGGCCATCAGCAGACGCCGGCCATGCTCAGCTAGTAACCATAGACGCGTTTCGCTCTTGTTAGAGCTCATCAGTATGGTATAACTGCTGTCTCTTTGCAGAGACAATTCCCAACTGAGCATGGCGAGAGATGTAAAGCATCTAATAAAAGATAGTTGACTTAAGAGTTCGCTATTTTACTATTAATATTTAAATAGCTGCCAGTGCATTTTGGCGATCCCTGAATAGATGGCTCTACAAGTGGGTACATTCCCTCTTAGTCAACTATCTTTTATGAGATGCTTTACATCTCTCGCCATGCTCAGTTGGGAATTGTCTCTGCAAAGAGACAGCAGTTATACCATACTGATGAGCTCTAACAAGAGCGAAACGCGTCTATGGTTACTAGCTGAGCATGGCTGACGTCTGTTGATGGCCGAAAGGTTGATTCAGACGCTGTAATCTTGTGAAACATGACAAGTGTTTTCTTAAATATTTTATTTAACATTGCTTCATCTACCACCAAATTAACCAACCGTGAATCAAGTCTTGATTCTCTGATCAACACTGATCTGTGAATTTAGTTCTGGGTTACCTTGGAGATCAACAGTTTTAACAAAGCAACATTGTCAAATTTTGTTGATCCTAATCAAATTTGATTCAGGGATGGTGAATTCGGCCGTTAGAGTTCGCTATTTTACTATTAATATTTCATTGGGGCTAGAATAATTAAGTTAAGAAAATAGTACAAAAAGACATTGCTAAAAAGTTACATGTGTACCTATCCCTGTACACAAGGGTTAAATGGGTTGTTGCGCAACGAGACACTGTTGGAAGGGGCGACGCTTCAATTCGTTGAGGCGAAGAAACTTTCTAAGCCAGGGCGTGCAATGGTGTAAGTACCGGGGCCAGTGATGGAACCAAAAAATTATTGGGTCGCCTTCAAAACCAAAACCATAACTTCGATCTGGAGGGTTCATTGTATCCGTACCTCCCACGAGTTCAATTCAAATTCTTGGCCAAAAAGAAGGAGGGCAAAGCTAGAGGTCGAGGGGACATCGGGGAATCTTCAGCTCACTATAAGTTCTTAGTAGGTAAGTGGCTTCTTAAGGATCAGACAAATCAATTAACAGCCACATCATTATCGTGTTTTGTCATGTAGGTATTGAGGGCATACGATGTTGCTTTACTAGACCATCATCAGGTAATAGTAACAAAAAAATGAATTTGTACATTTGTGCGAGTCTCATAAACAGCAGAAACATGTAAAATCTACACAGCAAAAGGGAAAGTACATCTATTGACAAAGGTTGTACAGGTATTAAAGCGGGCATATCAAAGGTGATTGGTATAGATCAATTGCTCGCTCATTAAAGTTTTGTGGTTCTTAACCCTTAACTGCTCTGGTGGGGTATGAGCGTACCCCTGGCAGCCTAAAAATAGACGTAGTTCCTTGAAATGTTGTTCGATGTCATTGGCGCTCTATGTAATCCTAGTTTGTGAGGTGAAGTAACTATTGCAACACGTGTTTCTGTGCAAAAAAAATTATAGGTGTTTTATAGAGCCAAAAGTGTTGAAATACCCCACAAGAGCGTAAGTGTTACTACATTTTAGATTTTTTTTTGCTTTATTTATAAAAATTTCATTGCTAATGTTTTTATTTGGGCTTAAATTTTGATTATAACCTATTTTTATTTTAGTATGGCATCTTCACGGGGTTTGACGGAGGATGAACTTCGCGCTATTATCGACGATCCAAACTTCTTTGATTCAGATGAAGAAACTGATGCAGAACTTGGTCAATTTATTGATAGTGAACATGATACTAGCTCAGAAGCTTCTTCAGATGATACCGGCACAGAATCAGATGAAGATGAACGCGACAAAACCTATTTTTATGGGAAAAGGCAATGTTTTAAATGGTCAAAAGCTACTCCAAAAACCACTCGTACTCGTGCAAATAATATTGTTTTACACCTTCCGGGAGCGAAAGGTGCTGCTAGAAATCTTGACCAAGCAGACGTTGAAGCTGCTTGGAAATTATTTATTACAGACGAGTTATTAAATATGATTTTAATTAATACAAATGTTAAAATTGACGAAGTGGAAAACAAATACGCAGAACCACGTCCGTCATTTACAAAAAATGTCGATATGGTGGAACTGAAAGCTTTCATTGGTTTATTGTATTTGTCTGGTACAATGAAATCTGGCCGGGAAGATGTCACTGGTTTGTTTGCATCCGATGGTACAGGACGCGACATATTCCGTGCCACTATGAGCAAGCTCCGTTTTCTTTTTATACTATCGTGCCTTCGTTTTGATTATGCGGCAACTAGAGAAGACAGAAAAGCTAATGATAAGTTAGCTGCTATCAGAGATGTATGGGATACATTTATAACCAATTGTAAAAAATACTATGTTCCAGGAGAAAATACAACAATTGATGAAATATTAGTTCCATTTCGGGGCAGATGTTCCTTCCGCATGTACATGCCAAAGAAACCTGCAAAATATGGAGTAAAAGTAATGTGCCTGTGCGATTCCCGCACGTTTTATTTATGCAATGCTTTTGTCTACACGGGAAAAGAAATTAGACAGAATAATAGCCTTTCCGTTCCTACAAACGATGTGTTGAAACTCATACCGGTTATTGAAGGGACCAACTGAAATATCACTGTGGATAATTGGTTCCTATCAATCGAATTATGTGACCAATTAAAAGCAAAACATTTAACAGTTCTAGGAACTTTAAAAATGAATAAACCGCAAATTCCAAATGAATTCAAAGCTAATAAGAATCGTGCAGTAAATTCTACCTTATTTGGGCATACAAATGATAAAACAATTTGTTCATATGTGCCACGAAAAAACCGGGCAGTAGTTTTACTCTCCACCATGCACCATGATCAAGCTGTCGATTCTGAAAATAAAAAACCTAACATAATTACTGATTACAACAAAACGAAAGCGGGAGTTGATGCGCTTGATCAACTCTGTGCTAATTATTCGGTCGCACGACGTACTCGACGTTGGCCAATGGTCATTTTCTTTCAAATCCTAAATATAGCAGGCGTTAATAGTGGAATTTTACTCTATTGTACTAAAGATTTAGATGCAACCATGGATACTAAACGAAGAGATATGTTAATTAAGCTTGGAATGTCTCTGGTGCGACCACATATTGAACGACGAGATGTTCGCCCTCTACCACGTGAACTACGGGATGTGGTATTGAAACTTGGTGGGACTCCACTTCCTACAAGGGTCTTAGAACAGGGCCCAACTCGTTTGGCTAGGTGTGAATTTTGCCCGAGGAAAGATGACCGCAAAACTAAAAACGTATGTGTAAAGTGCGAAAAACATATATGTGCTCGTCACGTGAATTTTGTTTGCAATAATTGCATTTAATTATTATTTAAATTTATTATAAAACTTTGTTACTTCGTTCCTTAATGTTTTTGATGACAAAATAAATTTCAACTATTAATAGTACAATTTATTTGATTGGGGTTCGTTGATACCCCACCAGAATATAAGTGTTATTTTATTTCACCAGAGTAGTTAAGGGTTAACAGCTTTCTAGATTTCCAAATATTCTAAGGCCGTTTTCATAATCAGGCTTACTTTAAGACTTTAATTAATTTTACTTTCAGACTTTATCTTTAATTTAAAGTTGTCGGTTTTCATAATCGAAATCCATAGTTACTTTAACAAAAGTAATAAATCTGTTGTGATTGTGTGTAATCAATTATTTCTAATGGATATATGCATTTTACCACAATTTTACCTATAATTTCAAATATTTAATTAATAAAACAATAAGAAAGATTAAATATACTTCCCAGAAAAAGCTATCAGAATGTCACTAAAACTGTGGTTATTTGACAATATGTGTCATTTACAAACTATGTTATAAACATTGGAATTTGTCAACTGGTTTCCTTAGTGCCTTAGCCTCTGCGATTAGTTTACTCTATAAATTATATTGTCTTTATCTCTAAATCTATACAAGGTATAATATAAATTTTAAGTGTATTAGATAGAGAATTTTATGTTATTCAATATTTAATAAAAAAAAACTCCCAAAAAATTATATTTAGAAGAATTTTTCTAAGAAACTACTACTTCCGGTTGTTCAATTGTTACCAAAACCTTTTCAGCTCTCCCCAGGAATGTCAGATTGAAGAAACTGCAGTTAAATATTTTTTAAGTTTTATAGTTTTTGAGGAATCGTCCCTACAACATCCAGTCATACATACACACATACACACATCCAAACACACAGACATCATTTTAAAAATGTTATAATCGGATTCTAGGAACCTTAAATCGTGCTTATTCAATAAAATCTGGATATGCGAATTTTAGCATGAATCCAATACCTCTCTTAGCGAGAGGTAAAAATTAGGTTTTTTAAGTATGTTAGTATACCTGCAGGAATAAAAATTCAAAGCTTGACGTTTGACATCTGAACTTTTCGAATTTCTTGTCTTCAATAATGTGTACAAAAACAAAATTATAACTGCAAACTTCACAAAATCAGAGAAATATTAAAAATTAGTATAATTTTCAAAATATAAATATAATATAATCAAATCCTTGTTATTTTGTCTCTATATGAGCGGGTAAGTTATTTAAATTATTGGAATATGTCAATATATTTGTCACGTTTCATTTAAAGGAAAAAGCATGGACATCATGAAAGGAATAAACAATACAAATCCGCATACAGCATTGTAACAAATAAAGAGAAAATTCCATATCCTAATCTTAGTGATAAAAGGCGCGGAAATATATTGACGCCAATTGCGAAAATTTGAAGAAAACACTATAAATAAATGGCAGAGAATTTTTCGCATATTACCAAAATATTTCAATGATATATCTGCATAATCATTTCGATGAAAACTATGCTCGATACTTCATTTCATTATTTCAAACCAACAATGACAAGAATTGATTACAAAAAACATTCATACAATAAAAATTCATTATATTTTCAATTAATTTTAATAAAAAAATACTGCTATAATAAATATGTGTATGTATTGTAATTCTAGTATATAGAAAGTTTAGTAGATAGTATTAAGTTCTTGCTTTTGTGTGATAACTGAGTACTTCCATTAAAATTAATATTTATCTCGAAATTATGATCAGAATCTTGTTACGGTCACATTTCTATCGCGACATTCTTATTCAGAATACTTAATATTTTATATCTCACCTACCTTTTTATCTTATATCTGGGTTTCTTTCGTCATCCTATTGCTCTCCATTCTATTCGCTTCCCTTGTATATTTATATTTTCCAATTGCACGTCGTCTTTTGTTTGTATTTCTGTCCAATAAATTTACTTGTTGCCAAACTCATTTGCGTATTGGTTGTGTTCGTGTTCCAGTTTTTCTGTGTGTTAGTTCATATGATATATGTTTTATTTCTATTCTTTAACTTACTTTTATCATTTTGATATTAGCCCTATTTCTCTGCTGAATACTCTGAAACATTTCATTCTCGATGAACACAAGTGTTGTTTAGATTCTTGACAAGTTTCAGGCGGCAAGCGCGCCCAGTGGCGTGCTCATTTCTTTCGTTATTTCTTCTTTTTGCTATTTTGATTTTGTTTAAGAAGTACCACGCCATCTGTTTCCTGAAAATTAACGGGTGCTGCCGGAAGGAGTTTTTGCAAAACGTGGTTGTTGGTGTTTGACCGGAAACGAGGTAAAACCTCATGTGTGAGATTGGTGTGATTCTTCAATATAGGCGCGAATTGAGTTCTCGTTGTTGTGCAAAACCATTGTTGATTGTCGCTTCGCGGATTTATTTATTTATTTATTTATTAATACAACTACCCAACAGGCCAAGCCCAAATTAAGGGTAGGAAAATAGTACATATTGCACAAAGATATTACTTAATACATTTCGCATATAATTTTGAAAAATTTTGCAAAGTCCAAAGAGAAAATATCGACAGCAGAAAATTTAGAATTATAAACGTGGCACATTCTGTGAATAGGTGACAACATTAAACAGTTAGTTCGAGCTAAGGGCAAGTAAAATGTAAAACTACTTCAGGTACGGACAATGGGAGTATGAAAATGAAGTGAAGAGAGAGAGCGAAGATCATCAACACAATAATTAATTATTTTTGACAAGTGTAGTACAAGAGCATTTTCACGACGTTCAAAAAGACTCCTAAAATTAAACATAACCAACAACTTTTGATACGTTATTGAATATACTGGGTACCTGTTATGAACTTTGTAATAAAGATATTTTAGGAATTTCTTTTGAACAGATTCGAGTAAATCTTGATGGACTTCATATATAGGGTTCCAGATAATATGGCAGTATTCAAGTTTAGCCCCAACAAATGAATAGTATAGGCTTTTAATAGCTGAAAGATTTTGGAAAGATTTACTGTTTCTAATTACAAATCCCAGAATTCTCATGGCTTTATTGTACGTGTCTTCTATATGGGGAACAAACGTAAATTTATTGTCAAATTTTATCCCAAGATCTTGTACAGTTGCTGAACGAGATATGATAACATTATTGATACTATAATTATAAATAAATGGAGTCAATTTTCGTGTAAAAGATATTGATGTTTGATGTACATTTGTATAAATTAAGATATAATTGATTAATTGAACACCATTGATAAAGACGTACCAAGTCTTCTTGGAGAAGATCGCAGTCATGCACAGAGTAAATGGGATAAAATATTTTTAGGTCATCGGCAAAGAGAAGTTTATCGCAACGTATAACATCCGTGACGTCATTAATAAATATTAAAAACAGTAGAGGACCTAAATTTGAACCCTGAGGTACACCCGACGTTGGAACAAAAGAGGTAGAGATACCACCTTTATAATGAACATACATTTGTCGTTGATGTAGGTAAGATGATAGAAGGGAACGTAAGGGCAGGGAAAGTGAAAAGGTTTCAAGCTTACTCATCAAGATACAATTCTATCTTCTATTCTGTCAAACGCCTCAGCAAAGTCAGTATAAATGTAATCTACTTGCCCTTTACCATCAATAATAGAGGAGATTACGTGACTAAAATAACTTAAGTTTGTAACTGTTGACCTCTTTTCCACAAAACCATGCTGTGAGATGGAAATATTATGTTTAATTTTAGAGTATATTGAGGCATAAATAATTTTCTCAAAAACTTTACTGAAATTGGACAGCATGGCAATAGGTCGGTAATTGTCAATGGACGACACATCACCCGATTTCAAAATCGGAGTGATGCGAGTTACTTTCCAAAGGTCAGGAAAAGTGCAAGTTTTAATACTTAAATTGAAGATACGATAGAGGGCGTTTGACAGGGGTTGAGCATTCTTTAATAAGCAAGCTTGGGATGAGGTCAGGACCACATGACAATGTGACAAGATTTCACGATAACGGGAGTGCTTCAGGACTTCCATTTTATTTGTTTTGTGCGTCTTATGTGGGAAGCACGTGTTGAACGAGTTCTTCCTTCTACATTTTTGGGAATTCCAGCCCTACGGGTGAATTCTGTACTCTACCACCGCCGCCACGCCTCTTCAGCCTTACTATCTGCGTGCCCAGACTGCCCAGAGACTTCTCCGGCCGCCGCCAGCCGCCACCAAGCCCATCATCCCGCGTTCTACACCCTCATCCCAGTGGCCACGGAGTCAAGTTAAGTGGTTACATGTATTACATTCTGTTGTTGCCCGAAACATTATTGTTTAGAATAATAGTGTCAATCCTTTTTTGCCCTTGCGTAACAAGGACATTGTGGCATTTTGCACCTCTTTATATTGTGTAAACATTTATTTTGTACAGTTTGGTCTGTTTAATTGACACCAAGGACGTTTTGGCGTCACGTCCCTTTTATTGTTAATTTCATATGATATTAATCAATTATGTATCCATAAACATTTATTCGTAGAAGTTGGGTCTATTTAATTTAGTGTGACCTTGAACACAAGGACGTCCTGACGTCATTTTTTTTTATTGTTAATTTCATATGCTACTAGTCAGTTATACATATTCTTAAAAATTTATTCGTAAAGTTGGGATCTATTTAATTTGGTGTGACCTTGAACACAACGACGTCCTAACGTCACTTTTCTGTGTATTTATTTTTTTTTGCGTGTGTACGCCTTTCATGCATTTGAATTTATTAAACACTATATTATTTAACTGTACTTTTTTTATTTGCAAGAACCTTGCTTTTTGACGTTTTCAGGCAACAGTAGAACAACGGTAAGTAATACTTTATCTCGTTTTCGTAATTTTCACGTCAAAAATTACGTGGCGCCCAAACAACCCTTCTGGGGTTGTTTACCTAATTCTAACCCCCACCCTATTCCACTGTTTAAAAGCTAGCGGCCGCCACCCAGAAGATCTCGAGTGCGTAAGTGGTTCATCGTGCATTCACTGTGCAATAGGTACGTCACAATCTATTTTTAATTTAACTAATAGGCTATTCCACAGTAATCAAAAATAGTAAAAGTTTATTGAAAATATGAACGATAATAGTTAAAGGATAAGGAAAACCATATTTTTTTTATTATAAATTATTCCTTCTAGAAGACACGGGGAGTTTTGCTTTTGATGATGCAGGACATGTGCACGAGTGTTTGAGCAAATAGGATCCAAGTATGACCTCCGATTTTGAGAAGCCCCACCCTAACTAAGAATATACTTCTTCGGGTGTGTCGGATCTGTTCCGTTGCTGTTCGGGTGACGTTCTAATTTCATTTGTGAAAAGTGAAATAAATTAAGTATAATAATTTATTTTATGTCTCTAATAATAAATTATAATATTACAATTTAAATATACATTATTTTGTAATTTGTTTAACATTTTTTCGTGGCTTGTGAACCACTGTTTGTTTACTTCTGGTATATCCACATCACCTACGTCACAAAGCTAATTTAAAATTCGGACCTTAATATCTCGCTTATTTGGAGGAATTTTTAACTCGGACTTTCACATGTGGTCTTATATTTTTATATACTTCAAGAAAAAAAATTTAAAAAAATATCGTGGAATAGCCTATTCATTCATATTATGATATAATCGATAATATATTTTATAAAATTCGTGGTTAATCCATGTACTTATCAAAATTAGTAACAAAATTTTCATGGATTTTTTTAAAATAAAATATGCACTTTTGCAAGAAGAGAAAAATAAATTTATTTCGAAATTAAAAAATGAGAGATAAAAGGAAACTAACCTAACAAAGAAGAGTTAAAGTCTTAATGCACACCTAAATTGATGAATGGTTTCACTTTATCTTAAAGTACTGCTAAAGTGCTAAAGTTGTATTATGAAAACGAACACTGCTGTAATTTAATTTAAAGTGATAAATTGAAGATAAAATTTATTATGAAAACGGCCCTTAGAAGTCTAACTTTAATCCCTTTTTGCAGATATGTTTAACTGACAAATTATTGTTATTTAACTTACGATTGTTATTAAGACAATGTTTAGCAACATTTGAGGTCAATTTATTATTTAATAAACCTTTTCTGGAAGAATATCTTTGTTAATTATTTTATTATCTACAAGCCCATTTTTAAGAGTGTATGGGTTATAAAAATATGTGCTAATTTTAGTATGTTCTGAATGTAATATCTTTTGAATTTTATAACTTGTATTGACTACAAATGGTAATCTTTTATAAACTAATGGGGCCACTTCTTTGAATTTCCTGAATTATACATTAATTTAAGTATTTTGTTTTCATTGTGGGGTTATAATATGATATCTACCATAGAAATAGGGTAGCCATTATTTACGGCGATGTTTTTGATAATGTTTAATTCATTATCAAAGATTTATAGGATGTTGAGAATCATGAGGAATAACTGTGTCGGTATAAGTATTTTTTTGGTAAATTTTAATTTCAAGTTCATTGTTAGTGTGTGAAATGGTAATGTCTAGAACATTTAAGGATTGATTGGTTTCTGTTTCTAAAGTAAAATGGATATTATCATTTAAACTATTTAGAAGGTTAGGAGACATAAGATATTAAAACACTACAATAAAAACAACATACTTAAATTAATGTATAATTTAGGATATTCCAAAGAAGTGGATCTGTTTGTTTATAAAAGATTACCAATTGTAGTCAATACAAGTCATAAAATTCAAAAAACATTAAACATTTTTTATAACCCATGAAAACTTAAAAAATGTGCTTGTAAATAATAAAATAATTAACAAAGATATTCTTCAAAACAGTGCGGTTTATGAAATTAGTTGTAGTGATTGTCAAAGGAAGGTCAAACCGGTCGTAATTTCAATATTAGATTCAATGAAAACAAAAAAGCTATAAAATATATCTGTAAAAAGGGATTAAAGATTGACTTCTTAGAATCTCTGGAAATTCAGAAAGCTGTTAATCACCTATGATATGCCAGCTTTAATCCCTTTATAACCTTTGTCCAGTGGCGTAGCCAGGATTTTCAAATGGGGGTGGATATTGAATATATATTGGGGAGAGAGTTCGTTGTGTAGAAGTAAATACTACTCACACATATTATAGGTACTCTGTTTTCGTTAGTTACAATTTTGCGTCAAACTTATACATTTTATGAAATAGATCATTTATTTATTAAAATAAAACATGTGTCAAACTTATGCGTTTTATGAAATAGATAATTTATTTATTAAAATAAAATATGTATTAATAATACCAATGGGGAGGGTTTAAACCCGAAAACACCCCCCTTGGCTACGCCACTGCCTTTGTCAGTACATGTACTTTCTCTTTTGCTGTGTTGGTTTTACATGTTTCTGATATTTATAAGAGTAGTACAAATATACAAATTCATGCTTCTTTACTACTGCCTATAGTCGACCGAAATGCGTGTGGTAAATATGACTTTATTTTTAAAACTTACCCAGTGTTATTTTTTAATTTTTATTACAATGTTTCAACGAGAACCGACAGTGAAATCTATTGAATTTATTAGTTCAAGAATCCTGGAATTATAATGGATTAATTACGGTTCTCAGGGAAAGTAGACTAAAAATCATTTTTAATACCTCTGCTGCTATACGCAGAACTTGCATACCATTTAAAGAAAACCTAAATATGAAGTACACCAATTTGAGACTTGTGTTATAGAGACCTTTTTGTAATAAGCCTGGTGACGTCAGACGCAGGGTACAAGAGAGAGTTTGTGTTCGGATCCTCATACCTGCCTTACGACCAACCAGGCAATCTACCACCCTTCGCAAACTGGTGAGGTGAGCACACATAAAAGGCTGGCAATTCATATGATAAGTTGTCGGTCTGTGCGGACGTGTTTATTTCTCTCTCGTCTGTGCGTGGTTTAAATTTAAAATTCATATTTGACTAAAATCTGAATAAAATGACTCGTAGTAGTGGAAGTGAAATTATCGATCTAGATGATTTAACTGGCATTGTGGAGCGTGCAGTGGAACAGCCTGTAGTTAAAACAACTAAAACTATTCAACTAATTATACTTGCTTTAAAAAACGATATTCGCTCTTTAAAACACGTGATTTTAAACAATCAGAATTAAAATAATAAAGATGATAATGAAATAGAGGATAAATCAACAAGTGGACAAGATTCACAGAATGGTGGTTCCAGAGACAAATTAACAGTTATTGGTAAGAAGTCACAAAATAAAAAGGTGTCGAAATCAGCTCTTCCTCGAGGTGAACGTACTCACTCACTGTAGCTGTAGACTTAAAATGAAACAGCTGAAGCACTTATTCCAGAATGCACGTGCAGCGCCGCTCGAATGCGCTACACTATGGGTGTTCCTCAGGCCAGTACTGCCAGCAAATTGGTGGGCGCGCCAAAACGAACCTGCTACATATTAGCCGGGTGCAGCGGCGTAGCCAAGGGGAGTGTTTTCGGGTTTAAACCCTCCCCATTGGTAATATTAATACATATTTTATTTAAATAAATGATCTATTTCATAAAACGTATAAGTTTGACACATATTTTATTTTAGTAAATAAATGATCTATTTCATAAAACATATAAGTTTGACATATATCTTATTTTAATAAATAAATGATCTATTTCATAAAAACGTATAAGTTTGACGCAAAATTGTAACTAACGAAAATAGAGTACCTATAATATGTGTGAGTAATATTTACTTCTACACAACGAACTCTCTCCCCCACATATATTCAATATCCACCCCCATTTGAAAATCCTGGCTACGCCACTGGCCGGGTGGCTAACAAAGATGCTGCTGACAACGACATTATGGAATACCTGAAAAGCTATAATTTTATGTCAAATGTGTGTGCCAAAAAATCGAACACACGGGGGACTATAGTTCGTTAAAACTTGGACTACCTAGGATCAACATTGTGGCCAGAAGGGATTGTCATTCGAAAGATTTGGTTTCCAAAGAAGAAGAAGAACAAGAAGCAGAAAACATAGGCGGACTACGTTGCTACTATCAAAACGTCCGTAACTTAAATAATAAAATGTATTTGACTCTGAAAATCATGTTATTGCTTCAACAGAAACCTGGTTACGCTCTGATATAAGCAATTCTGAATTATTTCCGACTGAATGCTACCCTGTGCTTCAACAAGACAGAAATTTTACAGCGCTCAATGTCTCACGTGGTGGGGGTGTCCTTCTGGCCTTCAGAAGTCACTTCTCATACTGCCATTTATTGATATTGTTGGTTGTCATTTTGTTACAGAATTGTAATTTGATTGTTTTTGTAATTTACATACTTGTAACACCTGATGTTTGTACTCTTCGTGTATTTACAGATTTTCTTGAAACTGTATTTTTTTCTGAACAAAACGTTCTCATAATGGAAAATTTTAATATTCCAAATTTTTGTTCTGATAATTCATTTGACAAATTAACTGAGAAATCGATAAATTTTGCTGCTTTTCTACAGTCCTCTCAATGCAATAAAATACTGAATTGTAACGAACGCCTGTTAGATTTCATTTTTTCAAGTGTTAATCGCACTGTTGCACATGATAATGCACCGGTAGTTAAGGAAGATATTTATCATCCTGGTTTACATATTAAATAACTTTCATTGAATTTTGACATTGTTAACTTTTCGTGAAACAATGTTAATTTATTTTATAACTTCAAAAAAGCCAATTTTCATATGTTGTGTGATATGGTATTAAAATGTAATTGGCTTATAGCTTTTGGAGTTATGTGCATAGTAAATAAAGAAATTCTAGAATTCCTGGTATTGTTCATTATAATGGCGGAACCGGCGATGATCCGGAATCAATTCTTAATTTATTGTGTGTGCATTTTTCTAGCGTTTTCTCTGACGGCCATATATCAAATCAGGACGTAAATTTTCCTAATGATTTCTTAATAATTCCGTGAATATCAAATTTAACAATATCTCAGAAAATTACTTGCTTTTAACAGCAAAAAATCTCAAAAGCTCAATGACAGCTGGTCTTCATGAGATACCGAGCTATCTAGTTAAGGACTGTGTCTCTGCATTAACTGATCCATTACTGTTCATTTTTAAATTATGTATTTCGACCGGAACGTTTCCTTCAATATGGAAAAAAACGAAAGTATGTCCTATTCTAAAATCGGTTGATCCATCGTTGGTAAACAATTACAGACCAATTAGTATAATATCATATATAATATATAGAAAGCCATAGATATGCATCTCTATACACCAACACGAATTTATGCCAATGCGGTCCACTATATCAAATTTATATACGTTCAGGCAGGAAGTCTATAAATTTTTGGATATTATCTATATGGAGTTCTCCCAAGCCTTTGATAGGGTCAATCATGATATATTACTTTCAAAAATTGAATATTTTGGTTTTAGCGCACTTGTTATCAATTTTTTTCAATCGTATTTAACGAATCGGTTACTATACATAATCTATAATAGATATTAGAGTAATTGTTACACCGGTAAATCCGGTGTCCCACAGGGCTCGAATCTAGGACCTTTCTTGTTTCTTTTATATATAAATATTTGTGACCATATTGAATGTGATATTCTCTTATACGCAGATGATATATATATATATATATATATATATATATATATATATATATATATATATATATTATATATATATATATAAATAAAGAAATTCGTAACATACAAGATTGTAATGAATTACAAAATAATCAAATCTTATACATTCATGGTGCGAAAGGTATAATTTACCTCTAAACATAGAAAAATGCTCATTTATGACTTTTACTCGTAAAAGGAATTCGATTCCATTTATCTATGATATCGAAACAGTATTTTTAAATAAATGTGTATATTAAAAAGATTTGGGCCTTTTCTTAACACAATCTAGCTTTTACTATGCACATATCTGAAACTGTTAGCATGTAACAAAATCCTTGGATTTATTGTACGTAATTTAAAGAATTTCTTTAATTTGCAGTCCTTAAAAATTTTGTATTATGTTTTTGTAATCTCACAGTTAGAATACGCCATTTTGATTTGGTATTCGCCATATAGTACTCATAAGGTTAGTATTGAACAAGTTCAGTGTCGCTTTCTAAAACATCTTTGATTAAAAATTTTCGTCGTATCCAGAAAAGGGATGTGATCAACGTATGTTATTAGAAAGGTTCTCTGTAGAGTCGATTGGAAACAGACATACTCATATCGCTTTATCTATATTAGTAATATTGTCGATAATAAGATAGATTGTCCGTATTTAATAAGTTTCATTTGCCATTGTGTCACTCTAATATTCTAATTAAGTCTCCTGTTTATGTAATGTGTTTTTTTTTTATATAACATGTAATTTATAGTATTCTTTTCTCTTGTATCTGTTCATTTACTTGTATTGGGTTCATCCTGTAAAGTAATAAAGCATTATTATCATTATTATTAAATCATTGTCAGGTGCGACGCAAACTCACGCCATCTTTTCTGGAGCAGCACTGATACCAACAAAAGAGGTGACTCTCTTTATTACTATTTATTAGGAAATAATTTAGAAGAAGGAAATGAACCGACCCTCTTAACTGGAACACGAAGGAATGCAATTAACATATCCAAAAGTAGTGTACGCATGCGATACAGTGAAAAACTGGTATGTTTTAGATGAGACAATACGGGAACGATTAAAAATTGAACTAGACAACTACCCCCAAAGCAGAAAATACAACAGAAATACAGTTTATAGAATTTAACCTCCGTGAAGCTAAAAACAGCTTTCGAGGCCAGTTGTCCAGAGCTGGAGAAAAGAACTGTGACAAATTAAAACTGAAACACGAAAGTTATTTAACCGAGCGAAACAAACAAGCGAATGAGACGCTTACATAACGTCATTAACTTAGTACAATAAAGCCATAAGAAGGCAAAAAGGGACTCTCAGAAGAAGTACTGTCAGTAACTAAAACAGAGTATACTAAAGGGGGAAAAGAAACAATGAAGCATTTACTGCAGACACATTTTCCCTAATCAGTGAGTCTTACACAAACTAGATGGAAACAACAGCAAAACTTAGTCGGTTCCCACACTAGGACCAATAAGGATGACTGGGCACTTGCCAAACAAGTGGTTAACCAAGAGCAAATTAAATGAGCTGATAAAAAGTTTCTGCCCTATAAATCTCGAAGAAATGATAGTATTATACCTGCTATCTTACAGCAGGGAATAGATCACTTGGCATCCATATTGTGTAAAATGTTTAGAGCTAGCTTGGTACTATCTTTTACATCAATAATGTGGAGATAAATCAAAGTTGTATTCATACCTAAACCAACGCGAGAAATAAACGTCCAAGTGAAATCTTTTAGGCCAATAAGCCTACCATTTGTCCTTCTAAAACTGTTGAAAATACTAGTTCAGACGTATATGAGGGATACTGTGCTGAGGAAACTTCCTCTCTGTAAGGACCAGGACGTTTATCGGTCAGGAAAATTGTGTGAAATGACATTCTGCGAAGTACTTTGCCGAGCAGAAAAAAACACTGCAAAGGGAAGAAGTTGCTCTAATTGTATTTCTGAACATAGAAGGAGCGTTGGAAAACACCTCCTGCCAGTCGATAAATAACACCGCTGTTAAGAACGGAGTACATAGGACTGTAACATGCTAGAAAAAAAGAGAAATTTATGCTGACTGTAACAAGTCTGTAGGACTACAAGGCGGCGTTCTTTCCCTTCCATTGTGGTGCCTCATTGAGGTCGATCTCCTCTGGGAACTAAATGTGGTAGGATGTGCAGCGATCGGTTACTCAAACGATATAACTATACTGGAAACAGGCAAATTTGTTGGAAAATGATGGAACAAAGAGGAATTGTCTGTAAATCCCGACAAAACTACAGTTGTAGTCACAAGAAGACGAAAACTTGATGGATTAAAACATTTACGTCTGCATTCAAAAGATATGATGGAAGAAGCAGTCAAACAAAGCCATAAGATTCATATAGGCTTGCTGGCGTCAAGATGCATACACAGGTTAGCCTACTTAGGGATAACAGGAGCTATATTAAACACACCAATATGGGCTATTAAAACTCTGTTAAGTCTGCCTCCATTATATTTAATGGTAAAATCAAAAGCAATTAGCGGAGCATAGAGGATAAAGGTTTTCTGAAAAGAGGATAAATGCAGAGATGACACTCTGAAATTTATGCAGATATGGACAAATAGTCCATTTTACAGATTGTGCCTGACCGAATCAATAAAATGTATACCATTGACGAAACCTACAGGTTACTAATAAAAATTGGATATAATGGTACAATTTTGAATTCTACGATAATAGCATTTATTAAATAACTTGAAATAACTTTAAATATTAAATTATAAAATAATTTATTTTTGTATATTATCTTGCGTATGCGTCAAAGAAAAACAAAATATTTTAATAACAATTTTACATATTTAAACAAATGTCACTGTCAGGAAGCAATTACATTAAAATTAATAGTGAAACTGTGTTAAGAAGATTGTATTGAGTCTAATGAAATGAAGGTAGGTAAATATAATTTATTTTCCATCATACATAAATATTAGATGTACAGAATGGTCCGATGTAAATTTGATATGTTTTCAGTACTAAAAATCAAACAACTGTGAATAAGTACGTGTTATCAAAGTGTCAAATATTAGTTTATAACTACACATTAACGAAATGGATCATGTAAAGCAAAAGATATATGCAAAGGAACTTAATATAGTTTGCAGAATATGTAGGTATGTATTTAAATTAATAAAAATTAAAAAGCGGGAGGTATTGTATTGACCACATCAGATATTTTTGCTTATAATAATAATAATAATAATAATAATAATAATAATAATAATAATAATAATAATAATGATTTATTTGCCCAACAGTTTACACCATTAACAGGACAATTTATAGAAACATTAACGTGTACATAATACATAAAAAATCTGATGTGGCCAACACAAAACCTCCCGCTATTTAATTTTTACATACATACATACGTACATAAAATCACTCGATTCCCACTTAGGGGGTTAGCAAATACCCGGAAACAATAGTAACAATAAGAAAAGGGATAAGAGTAAGAGCTCAGCTGACTCACTTCACTCTTTAACAACATTCTTCTTTCGCCTCTCCACAATCATCATAGCATTCATACATAAGAACATATTAAAGTGACCGATTTTCGGTAGCGAATAACCCCATCCGGACCACAATAATAGTTACGCAACAATCTTCCTTCGCCGCACTTTCCTATCCATTTTTATTAATTTAAATAAATACTTACGTATTTACTAACGCTGCAAACTGTTCCATTGCATAAAACTATTGATTTATTTACTATTTTCTTTTTAAAATGTCACTATTATTAATTTGAAGTGATTAGTTTTTTGACAGTGACATTCACCTGTCAGTTACATTCATTTGAAATATGATGCGTAACAAAGAAATTGTGTTTATCTTAGGCTTCGGGATGTTAAAAAAAAATGATTTTTAAATTTATCTGTAAATTATATAGAAAAAGTATTAATGTATTCCTATAGAAAATTCAATAATCTTTAATTTTCATAATGACAAAATGCGAAAAATTCGCATTTAATAGTATTTTTTGAAGAAAAACCATTATGAGCTTCAGGTAAAGTCCCATTTCCTGTTATCCGATTTACACCAAAATCTAATGGGATCTTTCCATATTAGAATAGGGTAGAAATACAAGGTTTCAGAATTTTCTGTATGGTAGTATTTGAGTTAGAGCGAAGACAAAATTCCTACCAATACACACACACACATACATACACACACACATACACACACACATACACACATACAGACATCATCGTGAAAATGTTAAAATTGGATTCTAGGGACCTTAAAACGTGGTCATTTACTAAAATCTCGATACATGATTTTTAGCACGATCCCTATACCTCCCTTACCAAGGGTAGCGGGAGGTAAAAAAGATCAAATTATATATTCACAAAACAATAAAAGTACCAAAGCAAGAAAATAACATATTTTCACAATATTAGTTATTACCTATAATTAGCAAATATCTTAAACTATTATATGTGACATTGAAAAAGTCAACAATATTACAGACTCCATTAGCATTAGTGCACATTATATTTACAGGAGATCTAGTAAGCAGATTAGTTCTAGCAAAGTTTGTTAAGAGAAAACTTGAACGAGTTGACAACCTCGGTACATAAATATTAATTAGATTCAATATAATGGGGCAGTCTATAATATTGTTTAATAATTTGTACAAAAACAAGATAGATATGTTTATTCGACGACGCAGTAGGGAGAGAAAGTTAAATCGCTGTAACAGAATATTATGGTCTATTCCCCTGGGTGGGTATTGGTTATCTTGTCTGTAACATATATATTTCAAAAATCGTCTCTGTATTGATTCTAGATCATTAATATGACAGTTATATATAGGGTACCAAATTAGAGCACAGTATTCAAGTTTAGATACTACAAAACTGCAGTATAATATTTTCAATAGCGTGACATCATTGAAACATTTTGTATTTATAATTATAAAACCTAAAAGTTTGTTACAAGACTTTATAACATATTCAGTGTGGTAATTAAATGACAAGTTTGTTTCAAAGTAGATCCCTAGGTCTTTTATTGTACAGGTGCGCTCAAGATTGTAGCTGTCGATATAGTATTCAAATATAATAGGATTATTTTTACGATGGTATGAAACTACTTTACATTTGGAAGGATTTAATTTTAAATTATTATTTGTACACCACTCGTTTACTGTATTGATAGATAATTGTAAAGTAATACAATCGTTAGAATTAGTAATAGAAGAATATAATTTCAGATCATCTGCAAATAATAAATTCATACACTTCAATTCTTCACATATATCATTTATATATAAACTGAAAAGCACTGGACCTAAATTGGAGCCTTGTGGCACCCCAGATGACGCAATAAATATATGTGATTTATATCCATTATATTGAACATACTGTTGTCTCTGTTTTAAATAATGATAGCAAAGGATTATTCAGACCGAAGTTACTTAATTTATGTAATAAAATATTGTGATCAATTTAATCAAACGCTTTTTGTATGTCCATATAAATGACATCTGTTTGTCCACCTTTGTCCACAACCTCGCATAAATGTTGCGTAAGCACCATAAGATTAGTTGCCGCAGACCTCTGTTCTCGGAAGGCATGCTGTGAGTCTGAAAGTTTATGTTTAACACTTGTATATATACATGAATATAACAACATTTCAAAAACTTTGGCGAAGTTACACAAAATAGATATGGGTCTGTAATTGGTAATATTGGCTGCATCTCCTGCCTTAAAAATGGGGCACACTTTCGAAATTTTCCACATATCTGGAAACTCACTGTTGGCGAGAATTAGGTTGTATATATAGCAAAGTGGTTCAGATAACGGATACGCACAGTCTTTAACAATGAAAGCAGGAATCTGGTCTATTCCTGAAGTCATTTTGCTCTTCATTTTGCGCATGTTGTTGAATACTTTCTCAGGAGTGACTGCCGGTAAGGATATGATATCGGATCCACAGTTTACTTCAGACATGTCAGTTGAAGAATATTGTTGATAAACACTAGAGAAGTAACAAGCAAAAGCATTTACTATGGACTGCGAATCATTAAACTGTGTTTGGTCTTGGTACATATTACCGGGAATACGTGACAACTTTTTCTTGGATTGAATAAACGCCCAGAAAATATTTGAGTTTTCTTTTATAGAAGTTTCAGTTTTACGAAGAAAACTGTCATAAGCATCTGCCACTTGATTTTTAATTATTTTCCTTATGGACCTAAACTCTTTTAAGTAAGTATCATCTTTAGCTCTTTTAAATTTCTCGTGGAGTTTGTGTTTCTTCTTTATGTTAGTAATAATTTCTTTAGTGTACCACGAAGGAAAATTATTATAATTTTTATTATGTTTATAATATGGAACGTGAGTATCAAAAATATTTTTAAGTATTGTGTATAGTTCAGCACAAGCACAATCAACAGTTGTAGTTTAATAAAGAGTTGTCCAGTCCACATTCAATAAATCATTATACAGTGCAGGAAAATCGGCTTTTTTGAAATTATAATTTTTATCGTGATCATTAACGCAAAAGTTGCTCTGTTTTATTATCTTCTGATTGGCAATAATTTCAAAGGAAGGATGGTGTAAATCTTCATGGACGTATTCTAATTCAGATCTCGCAACAGTGCAGTTAATATTAGATGCAACAATGTCCAAGATTCTACCGTGTGCATTTGGAATGATATTTAATTGATTAATGTTTAGAAATTCACAAAACTGATTAAAAATATGTGTCTTTCTATCACTCATATTACCGTGGATTAAATTGGTGATGTTGAAATCACCAGTAATAATAATGTCACTATTGAGTAAATAGTCCAACGTAATAAAAGTATCAAAGAATGCTTCCATTTCACACGCTGATGTATTTGGCGGCATATAAATGACAAAAACAAGAATTTTAGAGTTCATCGCATGAAGTCGACATCCAACAATATCAATTAAGGAAAATGTGTCTCTCATAGTATTCAAATTAAGTTCTGTAACTATGGTTTTAGCCGCAAGTAGTACTCCACCGCCCTTACTAAGTCCTACTTTATCAAATTGTCTATCACTTCGAAACACACTATAATTATCAGGAAAGAGTTCACAACTACCGATAGAGTCGCTTATCCATGTCTCTGTTATACATACTATATCAAATAAGCAAGAGGAGGATGAAGAAAAAACAGTCCACATTTGCTATTAAGTCCGCGCACATTTTGATAAAACATATTGAAACTGGTATGGTTATTTGTTGTATGACTGTTGGGCATTAATTGTTTAAAGACATTATTTTCGGTTTTCCTTGGACATATTTGATGATAAGGTCCTTTTCGCCATTGAGCTTTCTAGTCTCAAGTTCGGCTCTTACTTTCTTGTAATATGATATTTGTTGTGGGGTCCATCTAGCGATATTTTGATGTCTTTGAATTTTTCTTCAACTTTGATTTTTTTTAAATTATGAATAATGTCATGCACGTGATTAGGCTGCCGGAGCCTTATTTTAATTGGACGATTTTTATTACTGTCGAATTTTCCAAGGCGTACTGGTTTAATTAGGGTAGTATCTACAGTAGGATTTACTTTAGTAATTATTTCAGTTATATTATTTTTATCTGTTTAAATACGTGTGCTACTGTCTTTATTCGTTGGTTCTTGAAGACCGTAAATTATTAAATTGTTTTTCCTATTGTTCCTATCATTGATTTCCGCTATTATATCCTCAAAATCATAGGTACTAGCAGAAGTCTCATGCAAATTAATCTTGTTTTTTATTGAATTAATCTCGTTTTTTATATCTTGTATGGGCACTTTCAGATCTTCATCATGTTTATCTCTAGCAGAACATTTTAGGCAATAGTAAATTAGTTTCTTCGTTTTATAGTTGTTTAACTCAGTTCGAGAAAGTTCTGTGCAAGTAGGATGATAGGGATCTCTGCAATAATCACACCGGATGCAAGTTTCAACGCTTAGTTCCGCTTTACAATTTTTGCAACCGACAATTGGCATTGTGAATTCGGGTAGGTAAGACTGGTTGCGGTGCGACAAGCGTACGGCAATTCATTTCGCTGTGAATCGTGCAGGCAAACGACTTAAGACAGGTGCGCACAATACCGAAATGAACAATATGACAGTTCGAGTGAAAAAATTTAAAAAGTGTCTTAAATAGTCTTTTTACTTACTAATGTCCCAAAAAACTGATCACTCTTATACAACCTCCCTGGTTTGGATGGCCGAGTTTGTTTGGTGATGGGGCTGCGATGAACATACTGGCCAAAAGCGCAATCCTCGAGAGCAGCAGCAGCAGCACACTTACGCAGGGCAGCTGTACAAGAGTAGCCATACTCTCTTACCATTCTACGCGGACTCAAAATCAGGCCACCACCTCAGGTTGGCCTACCTAGGCAAAAGCGGCAACCTTTGAGGACCGTCACTACACCGAGACAAGCCCCTATACCAGATCGGCCAAGCTCCCAGCGCAGTACCTCTTTTCGCGTCGTCGCTGCAGCGGCTTTGCCCCAGACGCACTGGGTCCACTAAGCCTAACAGAAGCGCCCCTTTTATTGTGAAGATAAGTACGGATATTTTTTTGTTAACCTGCAAAACTTTTTTTGACAATTCTGACATCGGTCATATATATTTTTGTCGCTATCTTCACACAAACTTAGCCGCCTGTGCGACTATTAATTCGAACGAGCCGCCACGAGAGGCTGAGCCAAACCGTCATGACGACTTTTGCCACGCTTCGTCCGGAGTCGAGTGAGTCAGCTACATGTGCTCAAGACATTCGCATCCAATACGAATGATCTAGATCATCAATGTCAATATGTTATAATTGCCTATTGATTTATAATTGTTTATTATGTTTTAATTGTTATATGGGATTTTAGATCTCTAAGCCGACATAATTGTTGATTCAGGTAATTAAATAGTGAATGTTATTTTAGTTCTAAGGTTATAGTTTTGTTAATCTGCTGTTATCGTTTTTAATTATAGTTCTTTACTACATCAACTTGTGTCTGAACCCGAATTATTTAACATAATTCCCATCAACCATAGTTTTAAACTAGAATAAAGTTTGAAACTTACATATATTGTTTCAAGTAATCAATGTTATCATTGTATAAAAATATTATATCTAGTTAACATTCATGTAACTAATATGAAAAATAGTTGAATTGTTTATATATAAAAAAACTACCATATAAATAAAACCGATACACATTTCATATCTTTATATCATTTAATATTAATCAAATAAGAACCCATTACATATTTATAATAAACTGGCGACGAGACGGAGAAGAAAAATGGCAAATACAGAAGAAATTTTAAATAAATTAGTGACAGCAATATGCAATCTAACACCTACAACTACAAATATTACACAGGGTATTTATTTGCAGCCTTACGACGAACAAAACGAAATATTTACAATATATATACAGAGACTGGAAAACTACTTACAATTAAGAGATTTGATGGGTGACAGTAATGACAAGAAAACTAAGCGTTTGCAAAATTTTTATAAATTGTTTAGGAACAAAAACTTATCAGTTACTTTCTAATCTTACAGCAGCTGATTTACCAACTACAAAATCATACGAGGAATTAGTGAAGCTATTAAAAGAACATCTGGATCCTAAGCATAATGAAATTGCCGAACAACATAAATTCTTGTTACGTATGCAAAAGGAGGACGAATCTATAGCATCTTATGTAGCCGAGCTAAAGAAAATGTCTAAATATTGTAATTTCACTTGCAGTAAATGTAAATCATCCACGGTAGACTTACACCTACGGTCTCAATTCATTAGAGGAATTCATGATCAAGATATTAGAGAGAAATTATTACAAGAAACAAATAAATATACAATGAAACAAGCAGTAAAAATGGCACTTAATATTGGAGCATCAAAATTAGAAAGTCAACAAATGAAATGTACTCATACATCAGTTAGTGTAAACAAAATATCAAACCATTTTATTAAAAGAAATAATTCAAAACAAGATACCCTAAATAAACAAACATAAGTTTATCGTTTTAGGTGCGGATTGTCAAATCACAAGGCTAATAAATGTAAATTTATAAATTATTCATGCAAAAAGTGCAACAAAAAAGGACATTTAGCAAAGGTTTATCAAAAGAATGAAAATTCCTTCTTCTGAAGAAAACGAAACCACCAAAGGAATCAGCATCAGTTATATACAGAAGAAATGGAAAACCAGAATGAAGATTATAATACAGAAGAAGAAACTAAGTATAATATAAAAATAGTACAAATTTCTAGACAGGATAGTATCATGTTAACTATAAATATAAATTATAAACCATTTGTTATGAAATTTAATACAGGGGCAGCCGTTTCCACTATTAGTAAATATGATTTCATAAAATATAATTTTACAAATGAAATTCATGATACAAAAATTTGACTTAGAACTTATTTGGGAGAATTATTTTTTCCAATGGGAGTTGCGTATGTCAATATAAGTAACAAAAACAAATCTGGCAATAAAGCGAGATTATTTGTTATAAACCAATAAGTCACTCCTATAATGGAGAGAGAGTGGATACGGTTACTCGAAATTTTAGATAATAACTCACTACTAACAACATACAAGAAAAGTCAAATATAAAGAATGAAAAAAAATTATACACAAATTAATACAAGAGGATATAGATATATTTTTAGATACAATAGGAAAGATACCAAATACAGAATATTCATTTAAACTTAAAGAAAATACGGAGCCCATATTCATCAAACCAAAACCAGTACCTTTTGCGATTAGGAAGAAAGTAGAAGATGAATTACATAAAATGGAACAAAAAGGAATCAGAGAAAATTGAAAATACAGTTTGGGGAACACCAATAGTCCCAATTATAGGTAAAAAAGGAAAAATAAGGGTCTGCGCTGATTACAAGGTAACCCTAAATAAATATTTAATTGATGATAAGTACCCAATTCCTAAAATTGAAGAAATATTAGCCAAAATGAATGGTAAATATTTCTATGCACTAGACATTCACAAAGCTTACTTACACGTGCCAGTCGATTCAAAAAGTTCAAAATTACAAACTTTAAGTACACATACAGGCACTTACGCAGTAAAACGATTAATGCTTGGTACAAAAGTAGCACCAGGTATTTGGCAAAGACAAATGGATAAAATAATACAGAATTTAAACGGAGTTGTAGCATTCTTTGACGATATTAAAATTCAAGGAAATACAATACAACTACATGACAGGTAAAAAGCAGTTTTTGACAGATTACGTCAAAATAATATCAAATTGAATAAAAATAAATGTAATTTTTTTTTCAGGATTCTGTACAGTATGGAATACTACTACAATATAAATACGACTATACACATTTAATATTAATTAAATAAGAACCCATTACATATTTATAATATTTTTTTTTTAATTGTAAAGTGTCGGCGATAAATTTTGATAATTATATTCTCATTCAGTTATTACTTATTCATGAGAGAATCACCGGTAGCCTGGCGCACACCGGTCATTTTTTGTACACTCACATTAGCGCCAGTGGCGCCCTCAGCGAATCATCCCTGCTCCCATTCCCTTATCACAACCCACGACCCTTTGCTTTCGACTCTTAGGGCTACAGGCATAACTCTATGTGTGCAGTGATCGTGTGCTTTGCTCAGGTAGGTACCAATTACGTCACAAGAGATGCACGGGAACATTCTCAGAACCTGATGGAAAAAGATGATGTAATCATCTATACAGACGGCTCTAAAACGCCTAATGGAACCGAAGCTGGAATACAAGAGGCAAAAAGATTGAGACACAACCAATCAGTTCAATTTGGGTCAAATGCAGCAGTATTCCAAGCAGAAGTACATGCAATATTAACGAACGTGCAATAATTACTATTGCTATTAGCAAAAACAACTACCACCTTACAAAAAAACTCCATAGTAACAGGCAACCAAGCCGCACTTAAACACTGAACTCGTGTGAAGTAGGATTAATTCTGGACTGCATCCACAGATTGAATGCCTTAGGAGCGAGGAACAAATGAAGACTAATATAGGTACCCGGATACTAAGAAATCGAAGGATGCCGGATAGCCGATCATCTTGCAAAATATGGACAAATATATCGTTTATAGGATCTAAACCTGCCCGCGGAATAACTACGAAAATAGTTAAGCAGATAATTAATACTTTGCTTTGACAGTGGCACAAGTGGCATCGGACAGCCAATCAGGGCAAATATTCCATGCTCTTCCTTAATGAGCCATCCAAGAAAAGAACAGAGAACTTACTGTTAATGAGCATTCAAAATGTTAGAATAATAGAATAACAGGATTGGTAACAGGACATTGACAATTAAAAAAACATTTGCACATTTTGGGCCTTAAACAAGAACCAATATGCAGAGGATGCGGAAAAAAGGATGAAACTCCTGAATACAATGTTTGCGAAGCATTTATGGCAAAAAGAAATAGGCCCGTATTCTCACATCTTGTAGTAGCGCTATTTAGATTTTAAATTTTATTTTATTTTACGAGTAGACAAAAATAGGTTTGATATTTTTATAAATGAAGCCTATAATATTTGTAATAACTGCTATTTACAATTTAATTTATTTTTATTTCTCTAATTTTTAATATTGAAGTTGACATTTGACAGTTGAAGTAGCGATTTTTCGGAAAAAGGGCTACATCAAGATTCAAGAATACGGACCATAGTCTTTTAGGAGCAAAAAAATTGCATACTAAGCGTCTGATTTAGCGCCTTTATTCCTGCAATACAAATTACTTTGTCACAAAATGCTTCGCTGTTTCTCAATTTGAATAAAATTTTATCGGATCCGGTAGCTCAATGGTTAGAGCAATGTGTCTTAGTCATAAGTGTGTTTGGGTTCAGTAATTGGGACTGTACAGAGTTTTTTTTTTTTTAATAGAAATCCGATTTCAGAAAAATGAAACAAAAGTGTCAGTCAAATGCGCCAAAATAATTATATTTTCGTAACAAAAATAAACTTTAATTATGAAACATAAAACACAACACGAAAAATTAGCGGAGAAGGTGTTCAAAATGTCCCAAACGACTTCTTTCACATGTCTATTAGCATATCAGAGGTTATTTCATTACATGCTTGTCTAATTCGAATTATTAATACATCCAAGCTTGCAAAGGGTGTTTCGTAAACTTTCTTCTTAATATATAACCCCACAGAAAATAATATAGGGAGAAGGGGGTAAGGTCGGGACTATGGGGCACCCAGGCATTTTCTGTACCTCTACCAATCCACTTATTTTCATACATTCGCTGAAGATAGTTTCTTACAATGCGATGGAAATGCGGTGACACATCATCTGAAACAACATTTGATATCTCACTTCAATTTTCCCATCTTTCAATAACTGAAGTAAAATATTGCAAAGAAGCCATATGTACCGTCGGTCAGTTTATGTTATGCGAAAATTTAAGGTCCGATAATTTTATATCAGATTATTCCGCACTACGCATTAAATGAAATTACGAATCCAGTGAGGATTTTCGCACGCATAATAATGACAATTATGGGTATTGACGCTACCATTATTACTGAATTTAGTTTCATAGGTAAATAAAACCAAATTTAAAAAATCGGCATTCATCCTTAGTTGGTCCCAAAAAACACACTTAACTGAAGTTGTTTTGGGCAATCAGGTGCCTTTGAAACATAATCAAATGGTTTGGATGGAAGTTGTTGGTACGCAGAATTCTCGAGATAGAGCTTTGACTGATTTCTAAATTTCCGGCAATGGCCCTGTGACCCAACTGAGGATTTTCTGAGACTACTTGTATAACACCCGCTTCATGTTCCGGATCAGTTGCAACTCTTGACCTTGGTCTTTTAATAAGAAGTCAACTTTCACGCAATTTTGCTTTTAGTCTTTAATTTTTTTACCTACCGCTACCGTAAAAGAGGTATAGGGATCGTGCTAAAAATCGCATATAGAGATTTTTGTAAATAAGCACGTTTTGTTGTCCCCAGAATCCGATTTTAACATTTTTACAATGATGTCTGTAGGTATGTATGTCTGTAGGTATGTATGTGTGTGTGTGTGTGTGTGTGTGTGTGTGTGTGTGTGTGGATCTTGTGGACACGATTACTCAAATACTGTCAATCAGAAAAATTTGAAATTTTGTATACCCATTCTGTACTAATGTGGGAAGAGCTCATTAGTTTTTAGTGTATATCGGATACCCGGAAGTATCATTTATAGAAGCTTTTAACAGTTTTTCTTGTAAAAAATTCATTGAATATAATTTTTAGCAACTTTCACTAATTAAAATTGAATATAATGGTACAATCTTCAATTCTACGATAATAACATTTAGTAAATAACTCTAAAAAACTTTAAATATGAATATATAATATAATTTATTTTCATATATCATTTTGCCTATGCATCAAACAAAAACATAATTGTAATGAAATTTAATTCTAATGAAATTAAGGTTTGTAAAAATAATATATTTTCCATCATACATAAATATTAGATGTACAGAATGATCTGATTTAATTTTTTTCTATTTTTGCAGCACTATAAATTAGTATTAATTTACAACTACTCATTTACGAAATGGATCATGTACTGCGAAGAATTTACAAAGATTGCGTTTTAGAGCACCTAGAAGTTGATGCTGTTTTTATAAGAAAGTGTGTGTGACGATTTTTCCTTAGTCTATTAAAATATGATCCAAAACTTCTCAAATTTGATAAAACTCGTATATAATTTGAAACAACATATTAGATTTTAACCACATATGATAAATCGAATGTAGTACATAATTTGGAGCTCTAACAGATTTTTGAGGAAAAACAATAAAACAATCCAAAATTTCGTATTACAGACTTTTCTATTTATTGGACAACAAATTAGATTTTATTTACAAACGATCAACCGGAAGTGATACTTTACTTAAAGCTCACTGCGGGAGGTCATGTGCTGGCCACATCAGATATTTTTCATTTGCAGCTCTTCGATTGGGATAAGGCCTCCTATACACAGCAGCTGTCGTTGCTGTGGACGTTCATTCAATAAAGGTGTGTGGTGTATTATTTGTTCCTTTGCTCCATGTCGTCTCACGGCCCAGGTTATCTAATTACATATTTTTAATATCATTATTTTCTGCTTCATATGATAATTTTTGGAACAAGTTTTTTTTATATCTAAACCGATTCAACATATGACAAATGTATTTCATCACGTCCGATACATGATAACATACTTTATCACATGTGAATATCATCATAGCCGTTATTATCACTGACCAAATAATAATCAAATGGAAATCTAACCTAGGATGTGGGATCCTAGAATGAATGAGAAGACGATTGCTGGTTTTTAATATAATATTGCGTAATTACAAAACTTAGAATTTTCAATTCTCACTAATAAGAAAAATCAGAACGAAAAATCTCGAGAACGAACTGAAAATTGCTTTGTCCGAAATAAGGCCTAATATTGAAAAAGTAGCAAAAATAGGCACGACAATCATTTTTTAAATAACGCAACTGATTCTACCTCGTCTTCAAATCAAGTTTACTCGGACACCAAAGTAGTAAATTTAAATGATATATTTTGTATTTTGGTAAATGGTGTGTATAAATCTCTCCTTAAATTGCTACTAAAGTTTTACGGGGCAGATATTATTTGAAAAAAAAAAAAATGTTTCCTTATGTTGAACGTGTTCACACCATAGTGACCATAGTGATCCAGAATGACTGAAGGTTCCTCCTCGTTCTGATTTTTGGTCTACCGTATTATAATAATGAAATACGATTGACAGATTACCTTGGCGTACAGTGAATTTTCGGAAGGGGTTGAAAATAAAGGTATTTAGGATATTTAGAGGAGAATCAATTTATTTACGAAAATATGCGCCGAAGATAAACTTATCATGTTCTTCAGTAAACACCGTTGTAACGTACAAATTGAATAAATAGCAGTTTAATTTTAAAAGACAAAAACAAACTGTATGTACAAAATTCTAAATGTGTAACACCGCTCGTGTTTGCAAATGTCACGAATTAAGTAATATAGTTTGACATTTCCCGGTAAACTGATGTTAATTTTTTTCCGTGGAAGATAATTTTATCATAATCAGAACTCTTCCAAGTCACGTGATTATCAATCAATCTGGATCACCCAACGAGCTATAAGTAAATATAGAGTGAGCATCGCATGCTGAACGCATACTTTACCCGTACACAGTTGAATGCTTAGGTCGGCGGCCATTACTATAACTGAGCGCTCAGCTCAGACGCTATACGTTGTTTTTCTCAGCACTTATTGCACTATTTATTAAAAATGCCCGCAAAGTGTGTTGTTCCTCAGTGTGGAAACAGACAAATTAGAAATAGTTGCAAGTCGTTTCACAGGTAAATTTTATATTCAAAAATTTTAACTCAAAGTTTTAATTAGTGACGGATTTACGATTTTACCGCCTGTAGTCTGATAATAGTTTCTCGCCTAAATCCAACAACGAATATAATCAATTTATTTTTATGTAATTACTGATATTTATTATTACAATCAAATTTTTTTTATTGAAACAAAAATTTCTGTTGTAATTAAAATAACTAACATTCGACAATTTTTGACCAAAACATCATAAGGTCAATAAAAACATTATTTTCTATTTCATATATGTAGTGATTATTTTCACAATTTTGTTTATTTTATTTAAAGAATACATTTTTGTTATTGTATTTTATATGTTATATTTTTTATATACATTATTATTGTCATATTAAAATATATAATTTAATTTTCACTATTTTCGTTTTTATGTATCTATCTACCTACCTTGCTACTTTTTCAATATATTGTATTAATACAGTTACATTTTGATGAAAGACCACAACTTAATTATAAAGGAATTGGAAGTTAAGGATGATAGAGCATGTTACTAAGCTGAGCAAAGAAATAGTTAATATATTATCAAGTTACGACACATTATGAGAAAAAAAAATATATTGTGGCTTGTGACCATTACGATACCTTTCGCCATTTCTATTTTATGTTATATACTCGTATGTAAGTATTATTCAACATTTCGTACACTCAAAAAACTTTAACAAAATCTATTATTTTATACCCAGCAATAGGTACTATGCTATTTTTTACAGCTAAGAAAGATATTAGATTCATGCTAAAAATCACATATCCAGATTTTAGTAAATAAGCACGCTTTAAGGTCACTAGAATTTGATTTTAACATTTTTACAATGATGTCTGTGTGTGTATGTGGATGTGAATGTGTGTGTGTGTGTGTGTGTGTGTGTGTGTGTCAGGATATATGGGTCTCTAATTTGAAACATTATTTGTCTGACCAGATTTATATTTATTTATTTATTTATTTATTTATTTATCACCCAACAGGAAATGATTCCCAATTACAGAGTAATATTAAATTAGAATATATAGAAACAAAAGTGTTAATACAATTATAAAAATAATAATAGCAAGTTAATGACATACAAAAATATAAGAAAAATATATAAGAACATGAAATATATGTGTAATTCAACTAATTAGCCGAATGATTTCTCAAGCATTTATCAATTTTGACACAGAATTCAGAGAAAGCATCGCTTAAGTCAAGTTCGATGCTAAATTTATTAAATAATCGGCACATAGAGTTTATTGGACTGGAGTAGTGACAATTTGTTCTTGAGAGATCACAAAGAAACAGTATAGTTGAACGGGTGTTACATGGCCGTGCATGAAAATTGAGTTCAGATAAAAGTGAAGGACTGTTAATTAAATTGTTGACTAATTTGTATAAAAATAGTAATTGACATTTGTTGCGCCGAATTAATAATGGTTCGAGATCAAAAATGGTTACCAGGTCTTCATATTTCATATTCGGCCATGCGTAGTACAAATGGTAATAAAGCAAATTACAGAATCTTTTTTGTACACTTTCAATTTTGTTTATATGAGTTGCATAGAATGGATTCCAGACTATACATCCATACTCCAGTTTTGATCGGACAAATGAAAAATATAGGCTTAATATGGTGTTTACATTTTTGAAATTGCGTGATGAGCGGAGCACAAAGCCCAAGGTTTTATATGTTTCAGATATTAGCAACTCTAAGTGATGTGTAAATTGGAGCTTGTTGTTGAAGTTTATACCCAAATCTTTCACTAAAGTTTTTCTAATCAGTGTTTGATTATTCATGGTATAATTGAATACTATATTAAACATTTTCCTACTAATGGTCATCACACAACATTTGTCGATATTAAATAACAAATCATTATTCAATGCCCATTGACTGATATTGTTGAGATCAGATTGTAACTGGAGACAATCAGTGATACTTGTAATTTTATGAAATATTTTTAGATCATCAGCAAATAGTAAACATTTAGAATTGTGAACAACATCAACAATGTCATTGATAAATAATATAAATAACAGTGGTCCAAGTACAGAACCTTGAGGTACACCTGAGGTGGGAGTGAATGACCTTGAACAATGGCCTTTGATACAAACATATTGACTTCTATTATGTATATAGGAGAATATAAAATTTAATAAATTGTCACAAAATCCCATTCGCTCTAGTTTAGTTATTAAGATGTAATGTGATACAGAGTCAAACGCTTTAGCGAAGTCTGTATAAACAACATCGACCTGCTGTTTTCTTTCCAGGATGTTATGGGTGAAAGTAATGAATTCCATTAAGTTCGTAGTTGTTGATCTTTTTGATATAAAACCGTGTTGTTCCAAATTTATAGTATTGAGTGTAAGACTCTGAATTTTTTTAAAAACTACATTTTCAAAAACTTTAGCAAATGAGTTTAGCAAGATATTGGCTTGTAATTACAAATTAAATTTCTTTTTCCAGATTTGAATACTGGACAAACTTTAGCTTCCTTCCACTTGT
The DNA here is from genome assembly GCA_943142095.1 of Ophonus ardosiacus. Classification (NCBI taxonomy): domain Eukaryota; kingdom Metazoa; phylum Arthropoda; class Insecta; order Coleoptera; family Carabidae; genus Ophonus; species Ophonus ardosiacus. Next base: position 21,917,311 of record OW964834.1, on the reverse strand, counting down.
CAGGAAATATGGTGGTTTTCAAGGACAAGTTGAACAAGTAGTGTAGTGGTAGGAGATATATATATATATATAGGACATATTTATGCCAACTTTAATAACGTAGGGTAAATACAATTCCTCAGAGACAAATTAAAGAGAACGTGTAACGGTTTAATAAGAATTTGTTTGCAACCTTTGAAAATGTACGAAGGAATATAATTCGGACCAGTGTTACATTTAGGTTTTACTTCATTAATTGCATTAATATATCATTTTCAGTTATATTATTAATTTTGACCATATCATCCTGACAATGTCGAGTGTGTTTGAGGTTTTAGTGTAGATACACTTTTAATAGTAATAATCGCCGAAACTTTGTACTACTTCTGACGGATTAGTGCAATGTTTATTGGCATGACACATATTATTAGATATTCTAGCTGTTTCTTTTTAGTATATAAAATTGTCCATACTTTTGAAGAATTCGAAATCACGTTGACATGTCTCTATGTTGTGACGTTTTTATAATAATCTATTTTTTTCTTTAGCTTTAATATCAGAAATTATCTCACTTGTGTACCAGAAAGGGTATTTAAATACAACATTATGTTTCTGAGGTACACATAACTTGAAAATATCATAAATAATATTATAAAGGTATTCTAAGGCACCATTAACATGATTAGTTCCTGATAATACACTCCAATCTACCATCTCTAATAATTATTCATACATCAAAAAATAGTCTGCAAATTAAAAATTATGATGTGTTGTTATTGTAAGGTTGTATTTAAAGTAGATAATTAATTGTGATATTAAAATCACCTAGTATTAAGAAATTATTGTCAAATGGCTGTGATTCAATACATTGGGTGATATAATTTAGTTCTTCGATGCAAATTGGGGCGTGCAAGTATACTAGGAAAATATACAAAAATGAGCTCAAATAAATTCTAATTTTCACACAGACTGCATCAGATTTAGAATTTTCATTTAATTTTAAATCAATATCTGAAGATGTAAATTTATTACTAACTAACTAACAAATTATACCACTCCCTCTTCCTATTTCAGTATTAGCATAATCCCTGACTTTCCTTTAGACTACATAATACTTATTATTAAATATTGCAGTGCCATAAACAGAATCATTTAACCAAGATTCTACCATCCCAATAATGTCATATTTAGCAATGCAAGAATTATTGTAGAAATTATCGACCTTTGTATTTAATCCACGAACATAATTGTAAGTATATATTCATGGCTTATGGAATAATATATAGATGTGTAGAAAAATAATATTAATAATAGTAATAGTAACAAATCTAATTTAGTTAATGATTGTTTCAGTTGCAAGGAGATAAAGATTATTTATGAATGTATTTTTTTTTCTTTTCAATAAATGTTTATTCTAATGTATTCAAGGACAATTAATCAAAAAATTATAAGTCAAGCCAATGAACTTATGTTAACTTAAGTAGCAAATATTTACAGTGTACAGTGTACAATTCAGAAACAATTGATATGCAGCAAAATCGGAGATTGAGTACTCTGAGAGACAAAAGAATAACTATAAGTACAGTAATCAAAATATGCAAAAATATTAACATTGCCCTGATATTAACATTATGATTTATTAAAGTACGATATCCTCCAATTTCGAAATTTTCTTAGTTTTATTATTACCAGAGTTAAGAAATATATTGCTTTCGTGTGTCCACACATTTGTAAAGCCGAATTTGAGTATTGCAGATTTTAATAAATCAACACGAGTTTTGGTTAGATCTTCTTTTATTATTATTATTTTGGTGCCTTTTAATTGACTTCGCGAATTTAAATTTTTTCACGTGTTTTATATGAAATAAATTTCATAATAACAGGGCGAGGTTTTTTTTCACTGTTTTGTTTTCAACCTATTCGACGGCACCGGTCAATTTCTGAGGGATTAATGTCTCAAGAAAGTTTGTTTTTAAACACATCACGTACCTTTTGTTCAGTATCTTCTGTACTATTTACCTCAGAGTTTTCCTCCAGTCCAAATATACGCAAACATTTTCTTCTCGAGTATTGTTCTTGATGATTAAATTTCTCCTTAAGGATTTTATTTTCCCGAGTCATATCTTCAATTATCACTTCGTAGTACAGTTTTTGTCAACATAATTTTTCTGACACATGTTCAAATAATTTATCCGCAATTTTTTCAATAAAGGAATCATCACTTAATATTTTATTTATAGATTCTTGTACAAAAGAATTGAGGCGCGTATTTGCACCCATTGTTGTAGATTGTAAATGAACGTAGTATAAATACACTAATAATTTATTGGAAGTCACTCAATGAAAAAATATCTATGTATTTATCGAAAAGAAAAATAATACCGACCAAAAATAAAACACGTCTACTCTTCTTGACAACTCATGACAATTAGTAAAAGTTAATCTATTTTGCATACCCTACATTCCCTATAAATTTGTAACACTCATTAACATCCAGTATAACTTTCTAACAAAAAAAAATATCTCATCGAAAAATGACATAACGTGAAATTATTTCAATTTAAATAATAATTTCAAAGCACAGTTTTCAATTTATTAGACAGATAATTTTATAAGGAGCTTTGTTAGGCCTTAAAATACCAGGACCATATTTTATATTTTTTTAAATCTAAATCAATAGAAGATATAGGATGTATCAGGCCTAGTGTAAAAAATAACCATTTTGAGTAAAAAAATGTTATATGAAGATATGTTCGGAATTTTTTGTTAGATAGTTACAGCCTTTTAAAAGTGCAACTCATCAGGCACATTTTTATTAATAATACTTCTAGTTCTAGTTGCACTAAAATTTTGAAACTTGGTACGAGGGTGCTATTTATTCAAATGCATAAAAAATATCTCTTGTTTCTATACCTGAGCTAGAAACGTCTCATAGGGTGAAGCCATGAACGTTTTTAATCCTATTTTTTTTTGCCTATTGAAAACCATTGTTTTTAATTTATAAATTTAATTGTTGCATTTTTCTGTTTAAAACAAATGAACACAGACAAATTATATATCGTTCGAATACTAAAAAAATATCTTTTCAATGGTGTAAATTTCCATATAAATATTAAAACTTGGAGCATTATAACTCGAAATCCAACAGTAATAGTAAAAGTGTCCTAAAGATGTTCAAACCAAAATCCAGTATTATTTCATTCTTGCAGGATAATCGTAAAACACTACAAAATTTACTTTTTTCTTATATCTAAAGTCCTATGCATTTTTCTCAAATTACAAATCACTATTAAAATGATCTCCTATTGAGGCACCTTTTGTCTAATTTAACTGACATCGTATCTTTCTCGAGATCCTATGATAGACAAGCTATCCTACACATTCTGTACAAGTAGTATGACTAATAACAATACAAAAAAATTCATCTTGGAATTATATAAAAAGTGTAATAAAGTGAAAAAAATAACAAATAGTGTAATGCAGCATTTTCCGACCCTTTCATTTTTTGTCTTCCTTAAAAATTCATTAATTATTCATTCATCCGCAGTACATTTTTGTACAGTCATGTTTCCTTTTATTCTTGCCCAGTTCGTCCCTGGTGTATTTCTTCTCATTTTCCCACGTATTTTTCCAGTTCCTTTCTATATTTTCACTACATTTCATTAATCAGTAAATCGTGTTGTTGACAAACCACGCTCGGGAATTCACCCCAAGGGCCTAAGTTTGGCTAGGGTGGCTTTTGGGTACGTTATAATATTCATTATAATGCTTTTTGTTGTATATTTTTGTAGCAAACCAGGTTTGTTGAAATATTTCGTTTTAACAAAATTATTTGCAATTTGTGTCAATTTAATGTTATTAACTTTTTGGCTATACGCGAGGGTATTACACTTGTCATTCAGCAAAATTATTGCAATCTTGCATTCTATTTATTTTATATAAATAGAATGTTAAATATAATGAAGGACAGTCAGCGGACAGTCAAACAGTCAGCGGACAGTCAAACAGTCAACGACAGTTAACAACAGTCTTCGATTCGACCAACCCAGCTGAAGATGAAACCCTAGATCTTCAGGGGTAGTCTACCCCTAGGATTGAGAAATACATTTCTAAATATCGTTCGTTAATTGTAATATCATATAAATATATTTGTATTTATTTTGTTTATTATTTAACTTGTTTTATTAGTACAAATCTTATTTATTTTTGTTTACTTTTGTGTTTAACTATTTTATAACCTATGACCGCAATTCTGTCTTTTGTTTTATTATTAATAAATATTTTCTAAATTATTACTTATTAATAATTGTGCCACCAACCCAGTGCAGTGGTCAGCTTACCCGCTTACGCAACAGACAGCAGGTAAGTATAACCCTACTTAAATTGTTAACGTCGTTACTTCTGTTGCACCCCAGTCGCGATTGTTACATTTTTTTACCTAATTTTTATTTTTATTAAAAATTAAACAAATATACAGCGTGTAATATAAATAAATACATTAAATTTAACCAGCGATGGTACTCGTCGAGAGCAACAACACTTCTTAGTAATTTTTTGTAAACTTGGATAATGTATTAAAAATCTTTGAAATTTTGTTAAAAACATCATTACCTGCCTAAAAACAGTAAAGCACTAGACCTCTCGCCATTTCCATATTAGGCTATATAAGTACCTATTGTATTGCACTTTGCTATCGAACCGTCGTTTTATAACAAAATATTACAGAACTTCACCCAAATATGGTTTTTTATTGTATTTAACATGTCTTCTGCATATATATAATTCTAATTATATCTATTTTTCATTGTATGAGGAAGTTCCTAAATGTCAGAGATTCTTCCTATTCATTAACCAGATTGGCGGTATTTCTGATGGATATATGCATTTTACCTATAATTTCAAATATTTAATCAATAAAACATTAAGAAAAATTAAATGTACTTTCCAGAAAAAGCTATCAGAATGTCATTAAGACTGTTGATTTTTGACACTGATATCTGTTATTCACAAATTATGTTATAAACATTTGAATTTGTCAAATGGTTTCCTTAGTGAAGTTTCGCCTACCCGACTTATTATATTCCGATATTCTATATATTATAGCGTCTTTATCTTTAAATTTATAGAAGTTATAATAAAAAAATTGAATACATATATCAGATGTAGAATTTTGTTCCTCAAAGTTAGTAATATCAAAAATCTTCAAAAAATAATATTTAGAAATTTTTTTTCCGGTTGTTTAATTGTTACCAAAACCTTTTCAGTTCTTCCCAGGAATAATAATAATAATAACTTTATTACCCAACAGAATCTCCAATTACAGGGTAAAGAATAAGATAGTTATAAACTAATACAATCAAATACACAAAAATTAATACATATAAACTTACAGATAAAACATAGGACAAAATTTAAACAAAAATATCTTCATATAAAGAATCTGCATTACGACACATCACATGTATGGGCGAGCGCTGGAGAACATCAATACGAGCGGTGGGTAAGTGAAAACTGCTGCTATGCCTCGATGCAATTCTGGGTACATGAATTGGGATGCGTGACAGCAAAAAAGGTGAGTCTATGCTGTTATGAAGAAGTGACCATAGGAATCTTGCGCTGGAAACTTCTCGCCTGTAACTCAACGATGGTAACGAATGACGCTCAAGTAAGGAATTGATATGTGTCTCGATCGGGATATTTATGGTCAATTTTATAGGAAATATATTTCATAAATCTTTTATGGATGCGATCAAGGTGAGAAATTTGAGTGGCATAAAAAGGGTACCATATTAAACTGGCATACTCTAATTTACTAACCACGAATGAGAAATACAAAGCATTAATAGCAGAAATATCTTCAAACATTTTACAGGTTCGGAAAATAAATCTCATAGTTTTGTTGGCCGAAGAGCAAGTATTTACTATATGCTCATTAAATCTAAAATTATTGGTGAATGTAACACCTAGATCTTTAATAAAGTTCCTACGACAAAGAGTGGAACAACAAATAACATATGTATGTATGACAGGATTATTTTTCCGACTATATGATACTATGTTACATTTATCTACATTAAGGCTGAGTTTATTATCGTTGCACCAGGAAACAAGGATGTCAATATTTTCTTGTAGAATAAGTGCATCAGTAATTGAGGAAATTTTACAATATAATTTGATATCATTAGCATAAGCCAAAGTGGGGCAGGTGAAAGAATCTAGCAATTCATTTATAAACAAAATGAATAATAAAGGTCCTAAATTAGACCCTTGAGGTACTCCGGAGGTAGCGATAAATGAAACGGAAGAAAAACCATTGTAAAAGACATAACAAGATCTATGAGACAGATAAGAAGCTAAAAGAGATATAAATGTAGAAGAAGAACTAAATGAACTAATTTTTGAAAGTAGTAAGCCGTGATCAATAGAGTCAAAAGCTCTGGAAAAGTCACTGTAAATAACATCGACTTGACCTTTTTTATCAATAACCTCACTAACATATTGGGAAAAGCAAGCCAAATTAGTTACTGTGGAACGTCCACGCATGAAGCCATGTTGGTCAAATGAGATTAAGGATTTTGTATTTAGAAGTAAGGAAGTATAAATTACTTTCTCAAATATTATTGCGAAGTTATTTAAAATCGAAATAGGTCGATAATTTGATATTTCAGACTTTTCGCCCTTTTTGTAGACTGGTGTAATGCGTGTAATTTTCCATTGTTCTGGGAATGTATTGGTTTTTATTACTAAATTTATAATTCTAGACAAAGGACTAACAAGAATAAATCTACAATCTCTTATAAGAAATGCAGGAATCTTATCATCACCACAAGATGCTTTATTTGGAAGTTTAGTCATAATTGGTAAAAGTTCATCTTCAGAAATAATTTCAATGTTCAAAGAATTATTATTGTTATGAATCACATTAGAGTGAAAGTCAAAAGAAGAACTGTTATTGAAGAAATTAGAAAAGCTTTGAGCAAACGCATTGACTATATCCTGAGGATTATTGTAAATAACATTATCATTAAAAAGAGTACCAGGAATGCGAGAGTGACCTTTCTTTAATTGTACAAATTTCCAAAATTCAGAAGGGTTCGACTTGATAGAATTTTCGGCATTTCGAACATAATTATTGTAGGCTTGTAGGCAGTCTTAATATCATTTTTAATTATAAGTCTTATGTCCGTATGCACCAACATCAAATAAATCTTTGAATAGCTTATTCATTGAATAAGAGAAAAATATCGCATCGATATCATAACACAAATGAAGGTATTTGTTCTAGCTGACATATTTTGATGCGATATTTTTCTCTTATTCAATGAATAAGCTATTCAAAGATTTATTTGATGTTGGTGAATACCGGCATTAATCTTTTAAATTCACTAAGATAGAATTGTTGCTTAGTTTGAAGCCATCTTTTCCTATAAAACTCTTTTGTTTTTATGTTGTATTTAATATAAGCTGTAAACCACGAGGGATGCGAAGATGATCTATATTTATATTTAGGGACAAATTTATCTATAGATTCATATAACAACGTATAAAATACATTGAGACAGTTATCTACATTATCAATATTTTTTAAAGTTGACCAATCGATATTATATATAGATTCGTATAGATCTATAAAGTTAACTCTACGAAAGTTATATCTGTAGTTATGAGCTGATGGAAAATTGACATGTTTACAAGAAGGAAATTCACATTTGATAGATATAGCCGGGTGATAATCATCTTCAGGTACTAAAGGAGAGTGCGATTTGTTTATATTTAAATTTAAAAAATTAGAGAACACTAAATCCAATATCTTATTTGAAGTATTAGGGATAGAGTTAAATTGCTGCAAATTTACAAGATCACAGAGATTTCTAATACGGGAATATTTGGTGCAAGTAGTAAGTAAATTGCAAAAATTAGGAATATTAAAATCTCCAAGAAAAATAATATTCTCATTGATAAATAGAATCTCTAGCATGTCTGTGAACGTTTCAAGGTCTACTGTATTTACATCTGGCGGTATATACACAGCACATAAAACAAATGAATAGTTATTGTAAAAACACTTGCAAGCAGCGATGTCTATCAGAGGTACTGAATTTTTTATATTTGAAGTGTCTATTATTTTGTAACTAATACAATCTTTTAGCGCGATTAAAACACCACCACCCTTTAGTCCAGGCAACGAAGGAAAAATAGCGGAAATAATACATGTAGAAGCCAATTTTGGCACAATTATAGGGGAAGGTGTCCTTAACAAAATACTAAAAGTACTGATGGGTGGGAGTGAAGCTAAAAGAGGGAGGGGGGGGCTCTAAAGGTCCCTTTTTTCAGTTTTTTGTTAATAACTCGAAAAATACTGCCTCTAGCGAAAAAATGTTTATGTATTAGATTAATCTACATAAAATTCTCTACAAAATAGGTCCTATACACATTTTCGCTAGGATCCATAATTAAGGAGATATAGAGGGGGGAAAATAAAAAATTTAAAGAAAATTATTTTTATTGTAAAAAATCAAGTTTTAATGATAAATGAACTATGCAGAGCCCACGTATTAATAACTTTACTACATATAATATATAATGGAAGAATTGTGTGCGGGGGGGGGGGGGAGAGGGGGGTGGGGTTGGGTACCGCAATAATGTACGTCGTTTGAGATGACTATAGACAGAAGGGGAGAACGGTTGGAATAAGTTCAGGGCTCCCCATCACTGGCTGTTGGTCCCGTTATCCTCCGGGGCCTTCGTATTGGCGTTCGTCCCTATCAGGGACAACTCGGGACCCGCTACTCAATGTTAAAACTAATGTATCGTCTAAACGTCCTTGTCCGTTACATAATTACGACCTCACCCACTACGTTGGTGCTAGTATCAATTTTTTATTATTAATTTTACAGTATAATAAATGATTAACATTTGCATTCAAATAAATGCTTTGTATACTTCTCTTATTTCATGGAAGTAATAAAATGTTCAACTTACCTTCATGAAATGTAGAAAACAACCAAAATCGCAAATCCAAATGACAAAGTAGAGTCAAATAACCACGTTGAGCCAATTCGAAATTAGATCAAAAGTGGGAATCGCTAAGCTCTTCTCAGCAATATTAACAAATCCCTCAACATTACCTGAGGATATTGAAGAGGCTGGCGAGAAGCTTTTTCTGGCTGTATACCAAGCGCCTGCACATCAAAACAACCTAAACGAACATCGGTATTCGGAATTTTTGAAAGCGTCAACGAAGCCCAAATTAGGCATGGCCACTCTTCCGCCCACCAGAGGAGCTTCAAAGCAACACTTGCTCAGAGTATATCTACAGGTAGATCCATTTACATATAGTTGTTAAATACGGGTTTCTTTAAATTACAAATATCAATTACTTTCTTATAGGTACAACAGTGGCTCGGCAACCCCTTACCACCCACCCAATGGGGTTGGGTTAAAGGAGAACGTGGGATCCTTAACCCAGTTACCACGAACGACCCTGTGGCACCAACGTAGTGGGTGAGGTCGTAATTAACTGACAAGGACGTTTAGACGATACATTAGTTTTAACATTATTGTTGAGGAATTTGTAAATATTGCTGAGAAGAGCTTAGCGATTCCCACTTTTGATCTAATTTCGAATTGGCTCAACGTGGTTATTTGACTCTACTTTGTCATTTGGATTTGCGATTTTGGTTGTTTTCTACATTTCATGAAGGTAAGTTGAACATTTTATTACTTCCATGAAATAAGAGAAGTATACAAAGCATTTATTTGAATGCAAATGTTAATCATTTATTATACTGTAAAATTAATAATAAAAAATTGATACTAGCACCAACGTAGTGGGTGAGGTCGTAATTATGTAACGGACAAGGACGTTTAGACGATACATTAGTTTTAACATTGAGTAGCGGGTCCCGAGTTGTCCCTGATAGGGACGAACGCCAATACGAAGGCCCCGGAGGATAACGGGACCAACAGCCAGTGACGGGGAGCCCTGAACTTATTCCAACCGTTCTCCCCTTCTGTCTATAGTCATCTCAAACGACGTACATTATTGCGGTACCCAACCCCACCCCCTCCCCCCCCCCCCGCACACAATTCTTCCATTATATATTATATGTAGTAAAGTTATTAATACGTGGGCTCTGCATAGTTCATTTATCATTAAAACTTGATTTTTTACAATAAAAATAATTTTCTTTAAAGTTTTTATTTTCCCCCCTCTATATCTCCTTAATTATGGATCCTAGCGAAAATGTGTATAGGACCTATTTTGTAGAGAATTTTATGTAGATTAATCTAATACATAAACATTTTTTCGCTAGAGGCAGTAGTTTTCGAGTTATTAACAAAAAACTGAAAAAAGGGACCTAGCCCCCCCCCCCCTCTTTTAGCTTCACTCCCACCCATCAGTACTTTTAGTATTTTGTTAAGGACACCTTCCCCTATAACTGTGCCAAAATTGGCTTCTACATGAATTATTTCCGCTATTTGGCTCTTTTCGGTCTTCGTTGCCTGGACTACCTTAGTACGACTGGTAAGAGTAAATAATCTATCAACACGAATAACATTATATGTAGTTACTTAGAAATATTTCAGAATTACGAACAGAGTCACATAACCAAGATTCAGTCACAACAATTACATCATATGACGAAGAACAGCAATTTACATAAAACAAATGACATTTAGAATTTAAGCCCCTAGTGTTTTGATAGAAAATATGGAGTGAAACAGGAGATCTGTTGGGCGAATTCAGTTTAAAGAAGATACAATTTTAGGTGTATTATTGATATATTTAATGGTTAAATTACTCTCGCCATTAGCAATACGGGAATCCAATTCAAGCTTAACAGGTTTGAAATATTCAATTTGCATTTTGGTACGATCACGAGAGATAGATATATGTTTCCATTTATCCAGAGTTTTTAATGTTTTAGATTTTTTTGTGATTTGAAACACATCATCAGAAGTGGATAGCTGAACTTTTATAGGACGTGAGAGTGTTTTTGTGTTGTCATAACGGCCAATGCGAGAGAATTTAATAATAGTACAATTAACACCAATATCAGCAAAAATTGTCTTAATTAGAAGAGAGTCATTTTCATGTGACTGATCTTTATTTATGGTATTATTTTCTGGTGATCTATAAATCATGACATTGCAGGAACGCTTCTGACCCTCAGTAATTTCCTGGATGATATTTTCAGTCAATAAAGGTAGAGGTTGAGGTGCACGCTCTTCTTTCAATAATTTCTTCATGTCTTCCAAATTTTTTTGTAGGTATTAACATACTTAGCTAGTTTGAGACTATCAATATCATCACCAATAGTACGGCAGGTGGGACAATTCCATTTTATGCCAGATGTCAGATTGAGGAATTCATAGTTAAACAGGTCTTATGTCTTATAGTTTTTGAGGATTCGTCCCTCCAACATCATTGTAAAAATGTTAAAATCGGATTCTTTTGACCTTGAAACGTGCTTATTCATTAAAACCTAGTTATGTGATTTTTACCATGATTCCAATACCTCTCTTAGCGAGAGGTAAAATACAAAGAAATGTTGCTAAGAAGTATTGATGCTCTCGACGATTTCTGCCAGTATCACTTACTTTTTTTCTTTTTCATTAGTATATATCTCAAAATTGGAAATATTTTAAAAAAATAAATTGCGATTTCGGAAAAAGTTAATAAGAAATATTGTTACTCTCGCCGAGTTCTATCACTGGTTAAATTTAATCTACTTATTTCTGTTACATCCTCTTTAACTGCATTTTATTTTTCCGTATTTCTACATTTTCTATAACATATACTTTAATAATATTAAAATCTAATTTAAAATTTAAATTGCTTTAAAATTCTTATTTATTACGACACAATATACTCAATATCGTTACTAAATATAACAAAGTAACTTCTCGATATTACAATTTAAACGAAAAAAAAAAAACGAGGTAAATGGACGCAAATATTTATTTTTAAAATATAAAGTGCATTTACTTTTTTTAAGTTATTTACAAAATAATATATCAGTCCTTTTCGCGTCGACAAATAAATGCTCTTTATAAAACATCTTTCATGACTATTTCATCATATATCCTGAGGTATTCTCAATATCTGCCGTCGGATTCCTTTAGTTCTTCTAAACATCGGAACTTATTGAAATAATATTATTCCTATAAGAAATATTCCCAGATCAAAAAATTGACACTATTGAGATTTGGCGATATTAGAGGCCATCTCATCTCCAATTTTTCAAATTAAACGTGAAATGTTATCAGTGCCATTGTGGACGTAATTTACCAGGTATAATATTTCGTATATAACTTAATCTTCAAGAAATGTACGTTCTTTTGTTATATCAGAGTAAATAGTCAGTGCATTTTACTTCTTTATTTTAAATTTTAAAATCGTAAATTTACTTTTGTGTCACTCTAGGAATTCTACTGAAAAAATACTACCAACATCAAAAATTATACAACAAAAGCTTTTTTACGAAATTCTGAACAGAAAAATGTTCTAATTGGCTGATTAACATATTACAAATTCCCTGCAATCGGAGCCCGGAAACCGCCAGTAATATTGGAAAAATGGTTTCGATTTCTGGTTTTTGACCATAATCTCGTAAATAGTAGTCCTATCGAAGTTTTAAGAGGACAAAGTTGAAGTTCACCTCTTCGATTCTTACATTTTTTACCTATAATGAAAAAACTGTTGAAAAGTTACTCGAAAACATACTTAACTAAAACAAGAATTTATGACACAAACTTAAATTACATAAAAACTGAACAATATTACGTATCTAATACTATTCATTTATTACTAGCTGGGCCCGGTTCGCATTTCTGACCCTAAGTATACCTTTTTGGGTTGGATTTAAATAAATGTCACTACATATAGTTATCGAAAATTCATTTTTCGCATATCTGTAGATACATGTGTAAACATTATAATGGGAAATTGATTTGGCAAATGTTCAAATGTTGTCCCCCCTATTTTTTTCACCAACAGGTAAAGTTTTATTGTGGAGAAAATATTCTGAATGTTCAAACGCCAAAATTTTTAAATTTATTCTTCTGTTGCCCGAGTAAACTTACTTTAAAGATGCGGTAAAAGAAATCCCCACTCCCGGTACCGTAAGTAGGTTTATTAGGACGTTATTTGTTCAATTTTACTGTGAAAATAAAAGCTTTTATTGATAACGGGATGTAAGTAGCTTCCTTAGGTCTCTATTTTGTTAAATGTCGGGTGTTCTGTAAGTGTGTACGCTCTGTTTCTGTAAAATATGCTACTATTTTTTAAAAATATGGAGGAAAAATATTTAGTACGAAATTTGAAAATTTTTACAGAAATTCTTGTTTGCAAGCATTTAGAGATTTACTTGGTTTATATTTTGGTAATTGAATGAATAAAATTTTAATTAACCCAGATATGCACATACCTTGTTAAGTAGATGTATTAAGTTCAAGTTTTGAAGAATTATTTATTTTGATGTTAGACAGATATTTTATTACAAATGAAACAAAATATTTATAAACGACTCAAAAAATAAATCCGTGCTAATAATTAATTTTTGACATGATATTTTACAAAATATTTGCCAAAAAATCCTATAGTCCTATGTCACATTTTCGGCTGGTTATTGGCCCTTTCATGGCATAGGACAAATCTAGTTTGTTTTTCCTGGGGGATAATTCGGTTGGACCGATCATAACGAATATTTATTTTATGGAGTTTTGATCTGATTTTTTTACCGTTATAATAAAAATTACGTAGACTAAATTCAAAATTTTTCTTCGAAAAAGCTTCTGAAACCAAAATATTGTGAGTGACTATCTCATATTCTCAGGACATTCACTTTCTTAGTATATTTATTCACTTATTGTTATTAACAAAACCTGTAAAAACTTTTCATTTTAAATAACGAAACTGGCTCATTTCGTTTTTTTGCCTAACATTTTAATAAATTTTGGTACAATAATCTCAAGTAAAAAAGCTCTAGAGGTGATTCTACTCGTATATTGTTATCTTTATAATCAATTCAAAAAACAAATATGTGGAAGGCAACACAAATCTTAATTTATCTAACCACCATATGATCATTATTATCAATAATTTTTTTGTTTCGAGGCGACTTTCAGATTTGACAGAGGTATTTCATTCTCAGATCAAATGTTCTTATTACAATATATTTCACTTGATAGTGACGAAGTTTTTTCAGTAAAATTATTTATATCAAAAAATCTTTCTTAGAATCGTCATCTGTTAAATTTCCATTGCAATTTTCTGGCTGCAAAATTGTCAAAGATTCCTTTTTATTACATTGTAGTCTTCTAACATTCCAAAAGCTTGTTCCAACGAAAATACAATATAAGTAATAACTCAACAAAAAGATACATATATAGGATGGAAACGAACTTAATGTCATAAATTTAAGGGTGAGTAGTATGACATGTGTAGATTACGACACTGAAAATTTTTTTTTAAATTCGAAAAACGAAAATTCGACTTTTCTTAAGGAAACTTTTTTTTACTGCTGTTTTAATTCATATTTCATTAAAAATATGTTTATCAAAAATACATTCAAAATTAGTTGTATTATTAATAAATAAATTAAATTATTCTTAATAATTAAATTAAATACCATTTGCACCGAAAATAATTGTGTAATAGGTACATAAAATATTTCATTATTCTCGGAAGTGTTAGTGACAAGTGATTTTTGCTGTGCTCTTGTTAAAACAATGTATTCTAATTCTGAACTAGTGGATATGTTGCTGATTTATGGTGAAGTGGGACAAAACGCGGTTTTAGCAGCAGGTCTGTATGCCGAACGGTATTCTGGAAGACGCCAGCCTGACCGCAGGATGTTCATCACCGTGACACAACGGCTTCGCGACACAGGCAATTTAAGAAGAAATAATGGACGAGATGGCGGCGATCGCAGACTACACCACTGAAGATGAAGTCTTAGACACGGTGCATGCTAACCCGGAAATTAGTAGCAGAGGAGTGTCTCGTGTTGTAGGAGAAATATCTCACACGAGTGTTTTGAAAATTTTACACAAGAATGATTATCATCCATACCATTTTCAATGTATTCAAGGATTAATGCCTGCTGAACACCAAGCTAGAACGATATTTTGTCAGTGGATTCTGCAACAACATGCTGCAAATTTTAATTTTACTTCACTTATAATATTTAGTGACGAAGCTCCACCTCATTTTTCAAGAAATGTGCGGCAGCATTTAAATAATACCTATGGGAACAGGTGGATTGGCCGTGAGGTCCTGTATCATGGCCACCAAGATCACCTGACCTCAATCCCTTAGATTTTTATCTGTGGGTTCATTTGAAGGCCTTGGTGTATGATAATCAAAACCCCCCTGAAACTGTTGAAGAACTGAGGATGCGGATTCATATGAACCGGGCATGTAGTGTCTCATTAATTCAACGTAATGCATTGTGTGTAGCTGTGGGAGGTGACAATTTTGAACAATATTTATGACTGTTGTGTTTATTCTTGAATTGATTTTTAAGGTAAGTTTTTTTCATATTAATATTGTTACATGAAAAGTTTCTAGTATTGTTGCTATTTATCAGTTAATCCATTCGGTTTTTTTTTTCTTTAATTAAAATAATTCTGCGAAGTATTAATATTAATCTTTGATATGGTTTATTGAACTTTCAAAATAAATTACGTTAGAAATAATTAAGATTTGATTATACAGAAACATTACGTAAAATAATTTCAAGTATTGAAGTTGTCAGTGGTCCAGTGGTACCAAAAATGTTAGTTTAATAAGAACTACTCTTAAATATGCGAATTTTTAAAAAAATCTTTCTGTTTCGTACTCTACATATGTCATACTACAAAATTCTTTCTGTTTCGTACTCTACACATGTCATACTACTCACCCTTAAATTTATGACATTAAGTTCGTTTCCACCCTGTATACAGCGTACTACTTTTGCTACACTAGAAAGTAATACTAAATATACCCGTCAATTTAAATATTTTCAAAATTATTGCCACAAGCAGAATAATTTTCTAATACTTGAGTACCTGTGAACGATATTTTAAAATAATTAAAACAATAAAGTGCATAAGAAAAATATACCGGTGTCTACTTTTTTTCTGAACATGCGAAATACAATGTTAAATTTTTTAAATCACCGATATCTCTTTACCTATTAACTTTGGAGCAAAAAGTGTGGAATACTAATTTGTTTAGAATTAAAAACTGCATCGAATAAGCTTAAAAGAATTGCCCAAAGTTTGATATTTAAGTATTAAAAGTTATTTTTAAAAAATGTTTATTCCGTCATTTACGGGAACCATTTCTAATTTATTTTTTATGTATATAACTAAAATTAAATAAGAGAAAAACGGGTAATAATATGAGAATTTTTTTTTATTACAATAAATGTTCAAATAAATTTCAATTAACAGCTAAACAATATCCTAATCTATTGTAGAACTCGCGGCTAACGGCACTTAATTGTCTTTGAGGAATCCTACTACATTCTTCGTCGCAATTTTTAATTCTTATATATCATTATACTGACTCTGGTATACTTTTTTTTTAAATGTGGGCATAAAAAAAATCACAAAGGGTTAAGTCCGGCAACCTAGCTGGCCAATTAATAGGACTCCCTCGGCCTATCCACGAGTTAGGGAAACTGTGATCTAAATACTCTTTAACTTCTCGACTGCAGTGTGCAGGACAACCGTCATGTTGCAACCAAATTAAGTTTTCTCCGTTACTTTTTTCTTCTATTTGTGGTCCAATATAATTTTGTAGCATATCCAGGTACTTCTCAGATGTTAGTGTCCCTTCTATTACAAATGGTCCGATAATATGAGAACCATAAATTCCGGCCCAAATATGAATTTTCTGTGGGTATTGGGAGTGTGTATTTAAAATTAACCGTGGGTCCTTCTTAGACCAATATCTAAAGTTTTGATGATTTGGTTCTCCATACATTGAAAATGTGGATTCATCAGTGAAACAGATATTTTTTAAAAAGTTACGGTCTTCATTTACTTTATTCATAACTGTTTCAGAAAACTCCATCCTTGATATTGCATCAATATTACATATTTCTTGGTGAACTGCATATTTGTAAGAAAAATATTTTTCTGATTTTAAAATTTTGCGAACTGTAGCCGGGTGAATATTTAATTGGTGTGAAATTTGACGAACACTTGCGTTGGGTTTCTCCATAACACAAAGAAGAACATTAAGTTTATTTTCATTAAATCTAATTTCTTCATTGGGTACATTTTCTTGGTTCTTACATTTTTTGCAAAGTTTAATTACGCTTTCACTTTCATTAAAAATTTTAATTATAGCGTAAATAGTTCCTATAGATGGAATTCGAGAATCGGGATATATGCCACTAAACAAATCTCTAATTTGTCTTACGGAGTTTCCCGTAAAATGCCATTTTAAACACTGAATTTTTTGTTCGGTTGTAATTTTTTCCATTTTTTATAATAATCAAGCCTAAATTTCACAATTATTTCAACACTAATTTACAGCAGATACAGTTTATAACCATAAATTCACAAACGTTTAACTAAAACATTCTACAATCGTATTGTTTTATTTTCCATGGCATACTGAAAATTGCTTGAAATTTGTAAAGATTAATTGCTATTTTTTTTTAGATATAAATTCATTTGGGTAATTCTTTTAAGCTCATTGGATGCAATTTTTAATTTTAAACAAATTAGTATTCCACACTTTTTGCTCTAAAGTTAATAGGTAAAGAGATATCGGGAATTTAAAAAATTAACATTGTATTTCCTACTTTCAGAAAAAAAAGTAGACACCGGGTATATCTATAGCAAAGAGAATTCTGTATTTTGTCAGTTTCTCAGATTCACGATTTTTAAAATAACACTAATAGCTAATAGCCAATAAAACATTTCAATTCTATTTTATATGTTTACACACTTCAAACGCTACTTAGTGACTACTTGTAACTAATTAATTCTAAGAAATATGCGCAAGTCTGGACAACTTCTAAAGACTGTACTATATGAAGTACAGTGGACATATCTGGGTTAATAAAAAATAAAAATAGTGATGACGGTTTATCAACACTTGAGCATCCTTAGACCAGGAATAGAAGGGAGACAGGGCATATTCACGCGTATATTTCCAAATCATCTCTGCGATTTTGAGCCTTATTGAATCAGCTGGAACCGCTAGTCGACCAGTTAAATATCGTTGTGTTACAGTTGATCAAATCTAAATAAACACTTGATTATCCAAAACTTAAATAAAACAATTTAAAACTAAGAAAACTATGAATCAAACTAAAGATGTATGTATTCAAGAACGTAAGAAGTCAAAATAATAATTGATAACGTTGGGTGACGCTTGTTGATTTTGAAAACTTATTCGTTCGACTGCACACGTATGTAACACATCTGGTCGATTGGGCGACTGCAGCTGACTTTGACATTTCAATAAGGTAGAAAGTCGCTATGATGATTTGGAAAGTCTTCTTACGGCGAAATACTCATAGCATGCCCTGTCTCCCCTCTATTCCTGGTCTAAGTGAGCATCCATATCCGAGTATAATTGTTACACGATCCTCTTTAATTTAATATTTATCGGTATGTTTGTCCTAAAAACATAATGTCGCTCGTGGACGAAATCCATTGTCTCTTAAAGAGAAGTCTTTGGAACGATGATGCCACATTAGACATGCTTAAGAGAGATGGTTGGTTGTCGCCAGGGATGATGTAGCTCAGATGGGAGAGCACCAGACTAGAGATGTGGTGGTCCCGGGTTCAAATCCCGGTGTCAACTGATTTTTCTCCCATATTTATAATCGATCCTCTTGTGTTTGTTGTGATTGTACTCCACGTATGCGATTTGTTTGTCGTGCACGGCGACTAATATTTGCACGTGGTCGTGGTATTTTCATTAAATCTACAATTAATATATTTGAAATATGAAATTTTACTCTTGTGGATTTTTCGACATTAATTTTTTGTTTTACGATTCATAATTTTTGAGTATATTTTTTCAGCAGGTATATATCCTGGCAGTGCACTGGCACTGGAGTTTGCCGTATACAGTTACTGAACCAATCGCAATCAACCATTTATTGCGTTCAGCAAATTTCGGCGCTCAGCTTTGCCAGCGCTAAGGCGTGCTAAACGCGGCCAATGGTTTTTAAGATGCACCCAACGAATATTTTATATATATATTGATACCTGTTAAGGAGTCACTTCCGTGACGTTGATAGGGCGTCCTGACTTCCATATTAATTAATGGATATATATTATTAAAAATTATATATATATAGGCTTAGGGGGACTTCTAAATTAAGGTTTTCAAAAGAGGGGTAAGAAAATATTATATTAAAAATTAATATACAATTACACATACTTAAAATACGAAGTTACTTCCATCACTGTAATTGTATACAAGATATCGAAGCGAAGGGCTGACTTCCGCAACGTTGCCAAATTTCATGTCGGCTAAACTAGCAAGCACATATCAGCAAAACACCAAATAAAGTATATGATGAATAAAGGTCTCACTCTGTGTGAATGAAGTGCCACAATGTCGAATTTTGGACTATTATCTCTGTTTAAAAAATCATATTTCAGTGCCCTATTTGGTCTATTATATTATTTAAAAAATATTAAAAAATAGTAGATTGTTTGCCAGTCAGCAGATCCGCTCCAAACCACTCACTCAACTTCAACTCTAAGTAATCTGGGATAATGTACGACATAAGGGCTTATTAAAAGGGGATATACCGTATTTTCGGTTATTACATTATTTGTTACTCGTACATAAAACTTTACTTTATGGCCAGGAAAGAAGTTAACCGTAAAATTGTATTTATTGTATATGTTAACAACAGATGACACAGTTATTCCAACTTTTAAATTTACAAATTTAAGGTGTTATGTTTACTAGTCACTAATTAAATTAATTACTTTACAAAAAAAAAACCTACTCCAAAGATGATGCAGAATTTGTGCAATACAGAACGTATCAGAAAATAA
Organism: Ophonus ardosiacus; assembly: GCA_943142095.1. Lineage (NCBI taxonomy): Eukaryota > Metazoa > Arthropoda > Insecta > Coleoptera > Carabidae > Ophonus > Ophonus ardosiacus. The sequence continues at coordinate 21,897,298 of OW964834.1, read as the reverse complement.
AATATCAAAGACGAAAGACGTTTCATGTTATGAAAAATATTTCAAATTTTTCTTATTTCCAGCAAAACACATGTTATACAATTTTCGGGTTCACATATACTATTTAAATGTGATAATGTTTACTGTAAAAATAATAATAAAAAGCTGAAATTCATTTATAGCTACAAGTAGTAATTGAAATGATGGTAGGTACACGAAAGCTTGATGTTTAAAATTTAGTAAATTTGTGAAGATTTGTGAAATTATTATTCATTTATATAAAAAAAATTCTGTTGTGGCCAGCACAATACCTCTCGTCATTTCCATTTTATGTTATACAGGGTGTAAATTTTAAAACGAGTCATAGGGCTATAACAGAAAATAGTATATTATGTGGCATGTGTGTGAAGCTGAAATTTTTACATGAGGGTGGAGTTTGTGACACGAACTGAAGGCGAGTGTTGCAAACCACCCGAATGTAAAATAGGCTTCACACACGTGTTACATACTATACTTTTTCTACGACCTTGCAATAAAATATAATTTTTTCTTCACATTGTCATTCTTTTAACTTAAAGTCTCTGTATTATCGACTTGTTTAACCATGATTACCAACGCTACGGGGGTTTAACAGCTTTTTTTGTTAAAATACAATTCAGTTTGTAATATTTAAAATAATGAACTGTGCGTGAAATGTTACTTCATGCAAAGTGTACAAAAAATCAAACTTCACATATAAAAATTGATACGTGAAGTACTCACTTCACGCATGGGAGTAGAAAAACAGTTTCTTAGATGCCAAAAGTTTCGATATTAATTTATTGAAAAAAGAATTACATTTCTGTTTCATATAAAGCCAGAAATTGAATTTAAAAATTTGCACAATTAAGAAAAAATATCAATATCCATGAAACTGACAGAAACAAAACAAAACAATTATTGTTGACTTGAGACGTACACTAATAAACGTTTCATACACATTATTTGTTAAATTATTATTATTTTCGTTTTATTAAGAAGAAATCATGGATAATTTGTCTCATGAAGAAAAATTACAAATTATTAAATGGTTTTAATTGTTCCCTTGTAATTTTCAGTTTTTCTCGTTTCTTATAACCTATTACTTATTACATGCAGATCATATTTAATTTGTAAATACCCGTTACAATAAATAATAATTGTTTCTTAGTGTTTACTTTATTTTGTGTTATTTTGTATTAGTTCATAAATTAATAACTTCAATCTTTAATTGTCCCCTATCATGTTAGGAAAAAATGACAATGTTTTGTTACTGTCAGTTTCATGGCTGGCATTTTGGTATTAAAAAAATTGTAATTATTTTTCTTTATAATAGGCACCAATTATTTTTTCAATAAATTAATATAGAAACTTTTAGCGTCTAAAAAATTGTTTTTCTATGTTATAGCCGAATGACCCGTTTTAAAATTTTCACCCTATATAAGTATTGTATTGCAATTCACTATCGAACTGTCGCTTTATAACAAAAAAATTACAGAACTTTACCCAAGTATTGTTTTTATTGTATTTAACATGTCTTCTACACAACATATAATTCTAATTATATCTATTTTTCATTGTCTGAGGAAGTTCCTAAATATAGAGATTCTTCCAATTCATTAACTAGATTGGAGGTATTTCTGATGGATATATGCATTTTATTTACAATTTTAAATATTTAATTAATAAAACAATAAGAAAGATTAAATGTACTTCCCAAAAAAGCTTTCAGAATGTCACTAATACTGTTAATTTTTGACACTGACATCTATCATTGACAAACATTTGAATTTGTCAACTGCTTTCCTTAGTTCCTTAGCCTCTACGATGTACTACATTAAATTATTCTATATATTACAGTACCTTTATCTCTAAATCTATACAAGATATAATAAAAAATTTAAACTTATCAGATGTAGAATTTTATGTACCTACTTCAATATTTGAAATATACATATTTTCAAAAAATAATATTTACAAGATTTTTTAAAGAAACTATTACTTCCTGTTATCCAATTTTACGAAAATCTAATCAGCTCTTCCCAGTAGTGATGCTGCGAGACGAGATATGGCGAGAAACAATTCACTCTCGTCTCGTCTCGAATAAATTTTCGAGACGAGATTTCTCTGCCTCTCGTCTCATCATATTTTTTCTTACTCTCTCTCGATCTCGACTCGAGAGTCTCGATTTTCTTGAATTTATAATTAGAAATAGTAAATAAATTAACATTACAAGTGGCATGAATTTAATAAACGGGTACCATTGATCAAAACATTATTTTACTAAGTCTGGTGTTTGAATGGTAAGTAAAAAATAGGCACACTATAATATCATGGCTATATTACCCGTTGTTTGGTGCAGCAATCTGCTTTGAACGCTAATATTGATAATTATGATTATATATTCGTATAATGCGGGTACATAAGGCTAGCGTGAAGAGTATACCATAGATACCACTTCTGTGTATTTTCTTTTTACAAAACGCAATAAATCTAAAATTAATAAATAAATATGAATGTAAATGAAGTGGCAAATAAAATATTTATTTATACCCACAACTATTTTGTTATTTTCTTTATTTTAATTAGAAATATTTATGTAATATAAAAAAATAGTACAATCGAGATCTCGAATTTCTACTCTCGTCTCGAGCTAATCTCGAAGGCAATACTCTTGTCTCGAAAATTCGAGACAAGATCTCAAAAATGCGAGATTTCGCGGCAACATTACTTCCCAGAGGTGGGATTCTATAACTCGTCCGTTATCAAAATGTATCGTTATCGCTATAGAAACGTATTTTTTACAAGATGATTGGTATGTTTACGTCATACTTGTCAAATGAAATGTGAACTTCTATGTAACCGTAGTGATAACGGTACTATTTGATAACGGACGAGTTATAGAATCCCACCCCAGGAATGTCAGATTGAGGAAACTGCAGTTATATTCTGTCTTATGGTATTTGAGAAACCGTGGATCCAACATCCACACATACATCCACACACACATCCACACACACATCCACACACACATCCACGCATACACACACATACACACACACACACACACACACACACACACACACACACACACACACACACACACACACACACACAGACATCATCGTAAAAATATTATAATCGGATTATAGGGACCTTAAAACGTGCTTATCCACTAAAATCTGGATATGCGAATTTTAGCATGATTCCAATACCTCTCTTAGCGAGAGGTCTAAAAATGAATCTAAAAATGATAAAACACGCTTACAAAACAGTAAAATGTCACGTGTGAAATTTAATTCTATTTATTGAAAATTATAACAAGATGGTAATTTTTTAACATATCCTTTTGAAACCGGGCATTAGTTGTAAAATGAAGCAACTTTGACAAAAAATTTCACCAATCGCGAATACTGACATATTACAAAAAAATAAATTGTTACCTGACATTTTATTGCTTATTGGTTGCAGAATGTTAAAAACTTGCTAAAAAATTAATAAATCATCTTAACAGAATTACCAGGATTGAAATTTAGAAACTTGTTAAAAATTATCACAAATAAATTTTAATATATAAGAAGATATATAATTGTTATTTGTTATTAATACTTATTGGCTAAAATTTTTAAATAAGTGCTAAAAATAATCATTAATTCATAGAAATACTCCGTATGTGCTATAGATAACAGCGGTAACTATTTTTACATTTTATTGTGAATTTTTCACTTATTAATTTGAGATACTTCTTTAATTGTATATTGTTAATAAAAATTTATTATATTAATAAAGAGTTTCCACTACTACAATAACACACTGCAATACACTGTTGCCAAATTTTGGAAGTGATTAAGTACCGTCAAATTCTATATACACTTCGGAAGTAACATCGCATTGTGCATACCTGACACTAATAGCGAGTACAGCGCTAGCGGTAAACGCTTGAACTAAAGTGATAATTTTGAGGGTACGGGGGGTACTATTTGACTTCCAACAAAATTTTCGTATTTAGACTTGTTTTGCCTTGCAGTGTTAGAAAAAATAAAATTACATAGGGAAACGTTGTCACTTCCATTTTCAGAAGTCACAACGTTATATATGAAGTCACAGCGTTGAGCAAATTCCCGTATATGAAATGACCACGTACCATGTATACATATATATATATATATATATAGGGTGTTTCAGGACTAGTGTAAAAAAAAATAATAGCATATTCCTGAGATAATTTTGAGCAAAAAATGTCATATGAAGGTATGTCCGGAAACTTTTCGTTTCAGAGCTACAGGCCTTTAAAAGTGCACCTCATCTGACATATTTTTATTAATAACTCTGATACTAGTTGCACTAAAATTCAGTGGCGGCTGGTGATATCTTTGTATGGTAGGGCACAAAAATTTAAAAAAGTAAAAAGAGTATATTAAATTATTTAATCTTTAAGATACAGAAGCCATCTTCGTAACTAAAGGAGTACTAGACGATTACAATTCAACAATAACAGATTACCTCGGAAAATGCCGGATATACTCAGGCATCTTCGTTTAAATTGGGCTGTGCCCGGAACAGGCTTAATGCAGTCATATGCAGCTTCGCGCGCTTCGCTGCTATTGGTCAAAATTCGAGTAAAAATAGTGGGAGACCGGGGCAGAAACATTTGTGCCCTAGCTTCTAGCAGCATATCGGTACGTGCACACGTCAGTATATAGGCTATCTAGCTATCGGCGGTGTAGTAAGAATTGCATAATAATGAAAGTAAATAAATAATAATAATATTTTTAAAATGTATATGTACTCGCTTATTTCTTTTTTTCTTGTCTTTTTATTTGGTAGGGCTGCGCCCTTGTGCCCTATAGCACGAGCCGCCACTGCTAAAATTTTGAAACTTGATACGAGGATACTACTTATTGAGATGCATATTTAAACTTTCTTTTGTTTCTGTATCTCAACCAGAGGCGTCTCATATGAAGAAGTCATGAAGGTTTTTATCCTTATTTTTTTACCTATTAACATTTTTTCATTTTTAAATATGAAGTATTATAAACAATTTAAAAATACATAAAAATGTACTTTTGATAAAAATTGATAAACGCGGCAGTTCTTGAGATATTTTAACTTTTAGAAAATGCCACGTATCCAAAATAGTTAACAATTAAAAATCAATCAATTTACCATAGAAAATAGAACAAAATAGAGAAACGACATAAAATCTATTTATAACTATTGTTTAATTTCCTTATTTTCAATATTAGTAATCTTTTTGTAAACTAAAAAAAAGTGTACAATGTTAAGTGTTGGTGAATATGTAGATATGGTGTTTATTTATAGATATTGTAAAAGTAAAGGTTGTCGTAGTCCAGAGAATATCTACATGGACATCAAAGAATGAATTTATGTGAATTTCATTGTTTCTTAAATGTTACCTAAATTTTTTGCATGTCATTTTTTCTAAAACATAAAATATCTCAAAAACTACAGCGTTTATCAAATTTTATCGAGAGTACATTTTTGTATATTTTTAAATTGTATGTAATATTTAATATGTAAAGTTGAAAAAATGTTAATAGATCAAAAAATAACGATAAAAAACCTTCATGACTTCCCCATATGAGACGCCACTGGTTGAGATACAGAAACGAAAGAAAGTTTAAATATGCATGTCAATAAGTAGTATCCTCGTATCAAGTTTCAAAATTTTAGTGCAACTAGTATCAGAGTTATTAATAAAAATGTGATTGATGAGGTGCACTTTTAAAGGCCTATAACTCTGTAACGAGAAGTTTCCGGACATACCTTCGTATGACATTTTTTACTCAAAATGATGTCAGAAATATGCTATTAATTTTTTTCACACTGGTCCTGATACATCTTGTATATAAATACAAGGTGTTAAAAAATGTCACAAATTATGAAGGCATATAGTACTGATCAAAATGAGTAAAAGAAAGCTTAAATCAACATGGGTCCGATTTTCAACTGCTTTTGAGTAAGAGGCCATTTTGTATTAGAATCGAAGAAAAACTGACAAAGATAGTGATTGGACAAAATTTTGTATATGTCAATAAATAAACCATAAAAAACAATAAAATTTTATATGAAATACTTTTTCACTTTCTAATAGTTACGAAGTTATTTGAAAACTAAATATTGGCCAAGGTCGCCACAACCTTTTTTTGTTTTAGTACAATTATACGATTTTTTTTGAAAAACAAAAACACAACTAAGATGACCTCTGAAAGATAAACAGAAAGTCTTATTTAATCAAAGTCTTAACTCTTACAGTTTTCGAGATAGCAGAGATAAACCCCGAAAAAAACTCATTCTTCACTGCCCTGTATCTCGGAAACTATTGAAGATCAGACCCATATATATATGTATATATACAGAATGTTCATTTTAAATTAGCCATCATTGCTATCGCGAGAACTATAAAAGCTAAACGGGCAAACAATTTCTATTATACGAGACAAATTTAGAGAACAGGAAAAAAAATTTCGACCAGTGGTTCTCAAAATACGGGACCCAATTTTTTTATTTTAACATATATGTTTTATTTGCTTATTTATATACATGTGAAAAAATACTATATCTTGCAAAATAGCATACCATTTATAGAATAGAAACTTTATTTGGCTTTAAGCTAATTTATACATTTTTAACATAACAAAAATATAATTATAAATGTTTGTAATTAGCGGCTAAATATAATATTATTTTAACAAGGAATTTCTTTTCTTTAACTTGTATTTAACTTTACAAATAAAAAATATAATAAATAAATATGAATATAAATTATGAATAATGATATTTTGGCATAACAATAGCAGTTTAGTATAAGTTAATTGTTTTGTTATTGATCATGACCTACTGTTTCGTGCAGTAGCGTAACTAAGGGGGGGGGGGGGGGGTTAGGTGGGTGCGCTCGCCCCCCTGTGAAGATTTTCAAGATATAGGCGCCTTTTTCAATAATTTAATTAAAATCAGTAATATTTTTTTTTTAATAAAAAAAAAATATTAATACAATCTGTAATCCTTTTCATCCTAATATTTTTAATATTGTAATATACCTATTAATTTTAACATAAATATATTAAATAGTAAGTATTATTAGTTTTATTTGTTGAATACTATTTTCTTTTTCACATCGCTACATCGACAAGACACAAGTTGCAAATGCAGGCGTCTGGTGTGTTTTCTATGCTACTATCTACTGTGTATTCTGTGTATTATCTTCTGTGCTCTTTTTTATTAAGTTCAAAATATCATTTTAATAATGAGTTCAGTTAAGGAAAAGATGTCCGAATGGCAGAGAAGAAAAAACAAATGCATTAAAAGAGAGTACAAAAGGTCTTCTTAAAATAAATACTTTTTTACCAGCAATAATTCAGACAATTCGGAAGTTTGTAAAAAGAGTAACGAGTAACCCTGGTGTTGGATGAATTCAAGAAACTCAAAACTCGTAGGTTAAACATTTAATTATTTTATACCACAGAAAATATATTTTTATTACTAAGGTTATATAACTGATGTTGATTTTTTTTATAATTTACTTTAAATAAATTACGAATTTATTATGGCGCTTTTTTACTGAGAAAAAACCCGTCTGTGGATTTTCCTAGTTACGCCACTGGTTTCGTGTTATGTTAAATAAAATTTATTTAATTTTCAAATGAATTTTTCTCAATATTTTTGTTATGCAAGAACATAAAATATTTATATGGTTGAATTCAGAAAGAAATACTCTGTTGAATGAGACAAAAAAATGTATAATATTCCATAAAAAAATATAACTTTGGTTTGTAACTTGAGAGCCACTGGTTTAATTTTTTTTTTTTTTCAATAAGTGAATGTGCCCCTTGATCTACTGCAACCTTAATTTGAATGATTTTCTTCTATTCCTAATAATAAAGAAAATAATCGTGGTGTCCCGTATCCGTGAAACAGCCTGTATATATACAGGGTGTTAATACTAAGTCGTTACATCCGAAAATGGTAGTCAGCACTCATTAAAACAAACAACTTTTCTTAGTTCCAATTTTTTTGATTTGGTGCCCCGGTTCGTAGTTTTTGGAGTTCTTTTGTTTTTCGAAAAATCGTCATAACTCCATTATTTTAAAGACTATTGAAAATTTTTGCTTTCAAGTTTACCTTTAGTCTTTCTAAAACATTTGGCATTTACAATTATTTTTTATTTTTAAAATGATAAAATGGTGATTGATCAAAAATTTGAAATCAAAAATATTCAATAGCCTTTAAAATAAGGGAGTTATGACGATTTTTCGAAAAACAAAAGAACTCCAATAACTACGAACCGGGGCACGAAATCAAAAATTGGAACTAAGAAAAGTTGTTTATTTTTCAGTAATGATCAGACATACGTTTCTGTGTTCATAGCTTACTCTGAATTAGGTTTCTTTCTGAACACATTCCGCTTTTGTGAGTCAAGTAAATGAATAAATACTTTTTTTGGATAGATTGAAAAAAATGTTTATGACAAATATTGTAGTAGATAGTTTAAGAATTTTTGATCAAACGCCATTTTGTCATTTTAAAAAATAAAAAATAATTGTAAATGCCAAATATTTTAGAAAGCCTAAAAGTGAATATGAAAGGAATTTTTCAATGGTCTTTAAAATAATGGAGTTATGACGATATTTCGAGAAACAAAAAACTCCAATATCTACGAACCGGGGCACGAAATCAAAAATTGGAACTAGGAAAAGTTGTTTATTTTAATGAGTTCTAACTACTATTTTCGGGTGTAACGACTTAGTATTAACACCCTGTATATATATTCCTCACTGACAATTCCTAATTGGTAGACAGCGGTTTTTATTGGTACCCAATGATTCGACTATTACTCTGTTTGCAATCCCTATAATAACGGATTTTAGTGTTTGCCCCAACATACATACTTTCAGGATTTCATACTCTGCTGGTAATACGACGCAGTGCCTTAATGTGCTGACATGCAGTACATTTAGTACAGTGTATGATGACCTATCCCGTAGGCGTCTCTTGTGCTAATGTTAAGTATATTTAGTAAAACTGCTACCCGAATGAAAAAATGAAAATTTGTAGCCAACAATTGATAAAAAATAACTTGCCCAATTCGATATCACGACGAATGCAAACTGTTATAAATAATAAAGGCAAAGGCTATTAGGCTGAGGACTAAATACATAATATATAATACTGATTATTTTTTGTGCAATTTATTTCTTTTATTTATTTTTATTTATTTATTTATTTAGTTAAGGAGAACCAACAGCCTAGGCCAAACAGGTTCCCGCGAATTTACAAAAGTGTATACACCATTATGCATATGCATAAAAACAATTATTTACAAATTCGAAATTTACAATAATATAATAAGAATAAACACAGATGTATAAAGGACAGAGTAGTTATCTCAAATAATAAAATTTACAACAATATAGTAAAGTTAAACGTGAGATTCGGTTATGTAAATATTTAACATTTTTTTATACAGTGAGAAGCAAACATTAAACATACAACAGTAATCCGATGAAGTGGCGAGTTTATATAACTATTTGTGGCACAATTTTCGACTTGAAACATGATTTGAGATCTAGTACACCTAGGTGGTACGAATAATTTCATATATTGTATTAACTCGCTGACAAAAATTTTATTGTGTATTATTTTGTATAAAAATATTTGATCATATATTTTTCTTCGCTTTGCTAAAGATGTCATATTAAGAACTTTTAATCTGCATGTGTATGATTCATATGGAATCTGTAGTCTATAATATAATATTCTTGTAAATTTTTTTTGAATGCTTTCTATTGTATTTATATTAAAATTATAAAAAGGGTTCCAAATAATTGAATTATATTCTAAGTGTGGTCTAACTAATGTATTGTATAACAGATTGTACGATTTGATTTGAGTGAATGACTTTGTTGTTCTTATTATAAATCCCAGCATTTTTGAAGATTTTTTGATTATACAGTCACCATGTTCATTGAAGAGTAATTTATGATCAAATATATATTTCGGTTAAACAATTTTTAACGTAACTCTTTGATAGTTTATCCTCGGTAAAATAATGTAAGAATCCTTTTATTCACGAAAAATTGCGAGGTTCTACTTTTCCCTCTCATAAAATTTCAGTACGGGCTACTATTAAATGGCTAAAAACCGAAATACGTCGTCATTTTTTCAAATTCTCGGGATATTCCCAAACTCTGATTTTCGGAAAATCGGAAACATTTAGTATGTTAATCAGCGCATTTTTCTGTATAGGATTTTGTAAAACATATTTTTCTTGCAGTGTTTTTGATGTTTAATCGTGAATTTCCTGGACTAATATAAAATATCAGTAAAAATAATTGCCATCTGCTGTAATAAAACGAACCGGTATTTTTTGCTTATTAAATTTTATGTTTTCTCATTAATATTTTCAATCGTAAAATTATTATGGTTATTTTCTAATTAACCGTTACAATACTGTTTATTAATACAAGCATTAGTATATGGCAAATATTTATGTACACTGCATAGTAAACATTAAATCAATTATAACCAAAAACAAATAGTAGCCATTAACGACAAAGAACAGAGTATTATGATAAATTTACTTTTAAAAATACTCTATAATGATATTTGTTTATCCATTATAGTCTTATGATTAAAAGCTACGTTTCCACCTCTTTACATAGTCTTTGTTTTTGTTTTAAGTCATAGTCACAAAAGTTTGTCATACGGCGACACAGCTGAGCGTTTCCAGCTGATGATTTTGTCTTAGTCTTTGTCGCTGTCGTAGCGCAGTCAGAAAGTTTGCAAGCTCCAAACATTTTGTCTTTGTTTTTGTCATTGTCGTTGTTGTGTGGAAGAAAGATAAGGGCGTCTCTCTCTATGTAAGGTTATGTGCTTTGCTTGTAACCAAACATTTCGCTAGTTGTAGAAACTGAGATCTGTCATCATGTTACTTTTATTATTATTTAACCGTATGGATACAATTGTATTAGTAATAAGTTCAGTGGTGAAAAGAAGAAGGCTTGCTCCAGTTGCAGCAATACTTTATAAACAGCGACGTAGAATTTATCGGTGATGGATACATAGGATAAATCAAAAACGATTAGAACAGGGAGACGGGAGACTGGAACAATTTATTAAACGAAATGAGACTGTGTGATGAAGAAAAATTTTTCAATTACACAATATTAACTGTTGAACAGTTTGACTTTTTGTTAAATTTAGTAAAAGAACCACTAACGAAGCAAGATAAGTTTAGAAAAACAATTCCACCAGGAGCAAGTACGTTAATACATTGAATAATAAATAATAATTAGTTAATTGATCAATTTTTTGTAGATTTTTAGCAACCAGTGACTCGTGGGATGCCGCGTTGGGGCGTAACTGTGGCGAAACATGAAATATGCATGTCAAAACATATTATTTTCATCTTGATTTTAAGTTTTAAATACAATCTTATTATATCAATACAAATAATATTTTTGAAATTTAAAATGCTCTATATAATAATTGTGGCATATTCAAATTTTTTTTTATAAAATTTCTTTTTTTTAGTTTATATACATTGATTAAATTGTAAATTCGTTATATATGTGAGTATTAATTAATTACACAAACAAAAGAATTTGTAAACAATTTCAAATGTCTAACTAAATTGTCTTTTCGTTTAAATGTCAACACACAATAACAAAACAATAACCCTGTTACGAGGTGGAAACGGTTTGAATTTTTGGGACAAAAACAAATGAAAGGGACAAAAACAAATACTATGTTAAGAGGAGGAAACGTAGCTTAAGAAACGATTTTATTCTATCATAAATTTCGAAAAGTTTATCTAAAACTAATTTTAATCATGCCTAATATTAAAATTAAATGAAAATTTTGCTGACTATTATATTTATTTTACTACTACAATAATGGTAAAGTAAAAATATTGACGTTCTTGTAGTACAAAGCAGCTAAAGATACAAATGCCAAATTAAATCTGCATTTCTTCGTTGGGAAAAACAAAGCAATTGCAAGATACTCGTAAATTCACTTTCACTCTTGCATCTTGCAAGCTTCGAGTCGAATAGTACTTTCGACCTAATTGCATGGCAACTACAAAATTGCACATTGTGTGTAAATGATACTTTTGATGTCTTTGATATCCTCTCTGCTCAATAGAAAACTAATCGTGATTGACTATCGCAGCAGTCACGTGTGAGCCCGTGACTTATTCAAGAGAGCTTCTCTTATCCTTCCCTACGAAATTAAATTCGTTTCCTTGCTAGAAATATTAATAAATACTACGTTCTTTCCTTCGTAAACACGAAGTGGGTAGTTTTAATTTATTACAAAATCGTTATAAATAGAGAAGTCTACAGCAACAATAAATAAAGAATAAGTAAATAATGAATACGATTACTTTTCATAATCTTAATCTAAATTCAATCTAAGGCAGATTATTTTTATTATACATATTTTCGATAGTTCGATTCATGTTTATTTTCTTTTTTTTAAGAAAAAAGTTTTCCTTAACCACTGTCTAATTAGGTACTTCTAGAAATTATAGACTTTATAGGGTGATAAGTTTTATACCCTTTAAATAAAAAAAAAACTTAGTAAAATGTGTTTCTCAAATTAAACATCTCAAATTTTTCAAAATTATTTTAATGAATTGCTATTCCAACGTTATGAACGAACATTCATTTTTATTCTCTGTGGAAGAGTAATTGTTCAGTGAGTTCTTTGTTCCATGGTATTTTCCTGTTGTTTTCTCCTTTGTAGTTGTTGAGTGCAGTTGAGTTTAAATTTTATCCATTTATTTCACAATAATACACCTACTTAATTAGCTGTGGTATTCTTCTCGATATACTCAATTCAATTTTAATCGGTGTTAACAATTACGTGAAATCTTAATCACACAAAATTTATTGGTACACAATCGCCGATTTAGTATACATGTATGTATATCTTCACTGAGGTTAGTAAGATCTAAATAATTGTTAACACTTAACCACGTAGTGTAAATTTACTTTTATTTAATCTTAACGTTGTGTCCGTCTACGCATTCACATTTTTACCTCTCGCTAAGAGAGGTATTGGATTCATGCTAAAATTCGCATATCCAGATTTTATTGAATAAGAACGATTTAAGGTTCCTAGAATCCGATTATAACATTTTTAAAATGATGTCTGTGTGTGTGTGGATGTGTGTATGTGTGTATGTATGTCTGGATGTTGTAGACACGGTTCCTCAAAAACTATAAGACTTAAAAAATATTTAACTGCAGTTTCCTCAATCTGACATTCCTGGGAAGAGCTGAAAAGGTTTTGGTAACAATTGAACAACCGGAAGTAGTAGTTTCTTAGAAAAATTCTTCTAAATATAATTTTTGGGAGTTTTTTTTATTAAATACTAGCTGACCCGCCCCGGCTTCGCACGGGTAAAGCTAGAATAACGATTGCTACACGTGTACCAGTAATTTTTCACATTTACTTCGGAGACATGCGCTGCGTAGGGAGCCGGCAACCTGCCTCGCATCGTACATGTAACAGGCTCCGCCCACTGCCCACCCAATCCCCACACCGCACCTAACAGCGTACGTTTTTAAACATGTCTCGGGTACTATTACTTATGTAGGTACATATGATGTAAACTATCTCTCCGAAAATCTACTAACGTTAAAACTTAACTATAGATACAAAGATAAAAAATAATTGAAATCACCCCCTATTGTACCGCCTTGAGGGACGATGTTTGAAAAACGCTAAAACACTCCTTATTTCTTACCAAAAGCATAAAAAAGAATTTTTATATCCCTAACTTGAGAAATGACGAATTCCCCATACAAACTTTCATCCCCTATTTCACCCCTTTCAAGTTTTATTTTCGTGACAAAAGGTAGCCTATGTCCTTCTCCAAGTCCAATCTATATCTATACCAAAATTCATCAAAATTGGTTCAGCGGAAGATATGATGGGTTCTCCATACAAACTTTCATCCCCTATTTCACCCCTTCAAGTTTTATTTTCGCGACAAAAGGTAGCCTATGTCCTTCTCCAAGGTCCAATCTATCTCTATACCAAAATTCATGAAAATTGGTTCAGCGGAAGATATGACGGGCTGTCCATACAAACTTTCATCCCCTATTTCACCCCTTCAAGTTTTATTTTCGCGACAAAAGGTAGCCTATGTCTTTCTCCAAGGTCCAATCTATCTCTATACCAAAATTCATCAAAATTGGTTCAGCGGAAAATATGATGGGTTATCCATACAAACTTTCATCCCATATATCACCCCTTCAAGTTTTACTTTCGCGACAAAAGGTAGCCTATGTCCTACTCCTAACTCCAATCTATCTCTATACCAAAATTCATGCAAATTGATTCAGCCGTTTAGTCGTGAAAACGTAACAGACACACAGACAGAGTTACTTTCGCATTTATTATATTACCTAGTATGGATTAATAACACTCGTACAAAACTAACAAATCGACAGGTATCCTTTATTGGTTATATACTGACAGACAGCGGCAGGGGTGAGAACACGTTGTACTTTTACTTTTCCACTATGTGGATAGATGTCGCTATATTGGCTGCGTTCCACTATAATTAGAAAGAGCATAAAATCCTTAAAAGTAGTGTAGTAATTTTTTTTTTACGTAAATCGATATTTTAATAGTCATTCTGCTATTCGGGGCGGAGACGAATCCAACAAATCAGAGTTCATCAAAATCGGTCCAGCCGTTCTTGAGTTATAAATGGTGTAACTAACCCGACTTTGTTTTATATATTAACTAGCTGACCCGCCCCGGCTTCGCACGGGTAAAGCTAGAATAACGATTGCTGCACGTGTACCAGTAATTTTTCACATTTACTTCGGAGATATGCACTGCGTAGGGAGCCGGCAACCTGCCTCGCATCGTACATGTAACAAGCTCCGCCCACTGCCCACCCAATCCCCGCACCGCACCTAACAGCGCCCGTTTCTAAACATGTCTCGGGTACTTTTACTTATGTAGGTACAGATGATGTAAACTATCGCTCCGACAAATATCGAAAATCTACTAACGTTAAAACTTAACTATAGATACAAAGATAAAAAATAATTGAAATCACCCCCTATTGTACCGCCTTGAGGGATGATGTTTGAAAAACGCTAAAACACTCTTTATTTCTTACCAAAAGCATAAAAAAGAATTTTTATATCCCTAACTTGAGAAATGACGGATTCTCCATACACACTGTCATCCCCTATTTCACCCCTTTCAAGTTTTATTTTCGTGACAAAAGGTAGCCTATGTCCTTCTCCAAAGTCCAATCTATCTCTATACCAAAATTCATCCAAATTGATTCAGCCGTTTAGTCGTGAAAACGTAACAGACAGACAGACAGAGTTACTTTCGCATTTATTATATTACCTAGTATGGATTAATAACACTCGTACAAAACTAACAAATCGACAGGTATCCTTTATTGGTTATATACTGACAGACAGCGGCAGGGGTGAGAACACGTTGTACTTTTACTTTTCCACTATGTGGATAGATGTCGCTAAATTGGCTGCGTTCCACTATAATTAGAAAGAGCATAAAATTCTTAAAAGTAGTGTACTAATTTTTTATACGTAAATCGATATTTTAATAGTCATTCTGCTATTCGGGGCGGAGACGAATCCAACAAATCAGAGATCATCAAAATCGGTCCAGCCGTTCTTGAGTTATAAATGGTGTAACTAACCCGACTTTGTTTTATATATATTAAGATTGAAGAACATAAAGTTCTCCATCTAATACACTTAAAAAAATTATTATATCTTGCATAGATTTAGAGATAAAGACACAATAATTTATAGAGTACACTAATCGCAGAGGCTAAGGCACTAAGGAAACCAGTAGACAAATTCCAATGTTTATAACATGACACATGTCATTGTCAATATCAACGGTTTTAGTGACATTCTGATAGCTTTTTCTGGAAAGTATATTTAATTTTTCTTATTGTTTTATTAATTAAATATTTGAAATTATAGGTAAAATTGTGGTAAAATGTATATATCCATCAGAAATACCGCCAATCTGGTTAATGAATTGGAACAATCTCTGACACTTAGAA
Source organism: Ophonus ardosiacus (assembly GCA_943142095.1). Taxonomy (NCBI): domain Eukaryota; kingdom Metazoa; phylum Arthropoda; class Insecta; order Coleoptera; family Carabidae; genus Ophonus; species Ophonus ardosiacus. Next base: position 21,881,202 of record OW964834.1, on the reverse strand, counting down.
ACTTCCTCATACAATAAAAATATATATAATTAGAATTATATGTGTGCAGAAGACATGTTAAATACAATAAAAAACAATATTTGGGTAAAGTTCTGTAATATTTTGTTATAAAACTACGGTTCGAAAGCGAAGTGCAGTACAATACCAATACTTATATAGCCTAAAATGGAAATGGCGAGAGGTCTTGTGCTGGCCACAACAGATTTTTTATATTGTTTTGCTAATTACTATTTTCTTGTCTGAATTTCCAGTTAATTTTTAAAATTTCAGTGATATCAGAATGTTATTAAAGTTGTGTACGAAACAACTCAAACTCCAACATATTAAATGTTCTTTGATCCTCGTTTACAATTTATTAATTGCATACCTATGTTTTAAACATTGGGCCCAATTCTCAATTTTCACCATTGTGATATGATAAGAAATGATATAGTATATTGTACAAGAGTGGATATGATGCTCATATCCCATGAGGATGAAACTAACCAAGAATTGAAAGGGGCAGGACGCCGCAGGCGGTGTGCCTCAATCATCCGATTGGGATATGGGCATTCCACTCGAGTTGTACAGTATACTTTTTCTACGATCAAGATATTTAAAATATATAAATGAAAAAACTTTGTATACAAAATTGTACTGATTTAGTAGTATTAAAATTAATTCAGTTGTTTTTCATATCCACCCTAGAGTGGATATGACTATTATATCATATCCACACTGTTCACCGTGTGAATATAGCATCATATACAGTAGGGAGTAGGAAATTTTTTTATCATATCATTTGTCAGTGTCATGATATTATTTGGCAAATTTCAACAAACACATACAACAAATTCATATTTTCTTGTTATGGGGTCCCGTGGCCGCGTGCTTGAGTGTCCGGTCGCGAACCCGGGGGAACCGGGTTCGATCCCGACAGACGCCAAATATTTCCAATTTTAAATGGCACAAAAGTGACCCCTGTGGTGTACTCTCCACACCAGCTATGAGTGCCCGTGAGGTGACGCCTGGTAAGCGCCCACACGGTAAAATAAATCGTCATCATTACCGATGTCTACTTGTGTTGTAGATACTGGCACACCCAGAAATGGGTAATATGCCGTGGTGATATATTTATTTATTTATTTTATTTATATTTTCTTGTTATGCGCAAGCAATATTCAACCTACAGTAAATACCTAGAATATCACACTTTCTCACTCATTTATATGAGATCAATTTGCAATTGAGAATAGCTCCAAGTGATAAAGTGAAAAATTTTCAATTCATATCACTTCAGTGAAAATTGTTTTTTTTTTTATACTACCAACTATGCTGTCACACTTGTTGAGAGAGAGCTATGTAAGTATGTGAAGGTCGAAGATGTCAGTGAAGCAAATATATATTTATCGAAATGCTGAATTTTTATATCGGGCAAGAAGAGAATAAGAAAATCTGTTGTGGCCAGCCCAGTACCTCTCGCCATTTTCATTTTTATGTTACATAAGTATTGTATTGTATTTCGCTGTCAAAATGTCGTTTTATAATAAAAGAAATTACAGGACTTTATTATATTTAACATGACTTGTGCACACATAAAATTCTAATTATATTTATTTTTTCATTATATGAGAAGTTCCTAAATGTCAGTGATTCTTCCAATTCATTAACAAGATTGACGGTATTTCTTATGGATACATGCATTTTACCTATAAGTTAAAATTTTTAATTATTAAAATAAAAAGAAAGATTAAAAAATGTACTATCCAGAAAAAGCTTTCAGAATGTCACTGAAACTGCTAATTTTTGACACTGACATTTATCTGCCATCATATACTATGTTACAAACATTTGAATTTGTCAACTGGTTTCCTGGTGTAGTTTCGCCTGTGCGTTTTATTAAATCCGATTATTCTATATATTACTGTGTCTTTATCTCTAAATCTGTAGAAGATATAATAAAAAAATTAAATGTCTCAGATGGAGAATGTTTCTTCAATATTAGTAATAAAACAAATTTTCACAAAATAATATTTAGAATATTTTTTAAAGAAACTACTACTTCCGGTTGTCCAATAGTTACTAAAACCTTTTCAGCTCTTCCCATGAATGTCAGATTGAGAAATGCATAGTTAAACTCGTCTTATAGTTTTTGGGGAATCGTCCATCCCACATACACACACAAATACACCCATACACACACACACACACACACACACACACACACACACACCGCACCCACTGACATCATCCTAAAAATGTTAAATCGGTTTGTAGGGATCTTAAATCGAGCTTTTTCATTAAAATCTGGTGCGATTTTTAACATGAATCCAATACCTCTCTTAGCAAGAGACATAAAAGGGCACAGGATAATTGAAGAACAGCAAAGGCAGGCAGGAGGCGGTGATGAAAGTTGAGGAAATATTTGGATTTGAAACTAACCAAGAATAGTTTATAACATGTTTATTAATTTCCGATTACCGACCGAGACGAAGAGAAGTGACATCTTCTGGAGAACCCATTGTGCTGCCATATATTAAAAATATGCTAATTGAAGTTGAGATTTGAAGGGAATGTAACACATAAATCTTTAATAGAACATTTACGTGTAAAAATAGTATTATTTACTACATAATGATGTGTAAACTTGTTACAATTGCGTGTATATGTAACAATAAAGCATTTATTGCTACGTATTTACAGGTAATTTATTCTCGCTACACCAGAATACTAGTTTATCTCTTATTCTGTAGAAGAAGTACGTGAGAAGCTGAGGATATTCTTTTACACAGTTTAATATTATGATATGCATAAGCCAAAACTGACCACATAAAAGAAATTAGTAATTCATTATGAATGAAACAAATAATAAATGACCCAAATTGGACCCCTGGGGTACTCCTGAAGTGGAAATGAATTTAAAAGAATTATATTAAACATGTAACAGGATTCCAGTTCAATTTGCCACTTACCACTCAGTTACTTTAAATCTTTAAATATAACAAGTACGGGATTTAACAAATAAAATAGATTAATTAAAACATAAAAATAATATTAGGTCACTTACAGAACATCTCTGCCGGTCAAGAGAGGAAAGTAATCTTCTAATTTCCGCCTCAACTAGGTACTATCTTAAATACAAAAACAAGAATTCAACTGACACTCTTCACCGTCTCGGAGCCGGACTTAGCACCGTCAACTTTACGAAAATCGAGAGAACAACTGACTATGAATTTTTAAGTTATTCCCAAATCGTCGTCTTTGCTTTTTCCCTCTACAGAAAGCATGAGAGTTTGACCGGTCCCTTGAGAGAGACAATTTAGCCAATCTTACAATTTTTGAAATCTACCCTTAAGTTATGGGACCCATAACTTAAGGGTAGATTTAAAAAATTCGGAGCGCCCATTTAAAATCGCCTAGAGCCGGGATACCACCACGATGAAGGTGCGAAGTCGGTAACATATTCTGCAGGCGATTTTCCAGACCATAAAATGTTGTTACAGCCGCGCAGTGATATTTGGGTCTAGCTTCTTCCCGAGCGGATACCGTTAGATGCTGAACACATGCGTCGTTAATTCAAAGGAACGAACAGGAAAAAGGACTAGTATTTCAACCAAAACTGAACCATAAACTACTTTCAAAAATGTCAAATAAAATACGGTCCCGTTTCCAAAGAACAAGCTATTATATCTTTGGAAAATTTCATAAGTAAAAAATAGATTTTTACGACAGCAAAACTAATTTGGATATCCTGAAATCCTAAAAGTAAAGAGCTGATATATTTTACCCGTCAAATAAAATATATTTGCCAACAGCATGACAATGGGAACTCTCCCGATAATTTTTTTTACGAAAACAAGGATATTTAACAATAGAAATAGAAAACAGGAGAGAAAAAGGAGAGAGTATGATAGAGGAAATAGAAGAACGCGACATACATATTCAACTGCAATAAAGAAGAAACAGGATATACGACTCAAAATACAACTGCAGATACAAAACCATAATGACTATAGGTATTCCAAGATATTTAACATAGGAAACAAAAAACAACGGAACGTTAAAGTTAATCGTTAACTGCTAGACTCCAGTGCAGAAATCAAAAAGAAAAGCTATGCAGGCTATGTGAAATAGAAGAACAGACAATTGAACATCTAGTAGAAGAACATGGTAAACTAAGAGATCTCCAAAAGCTACATTTAGAGAATTTACTAGAGGACGAAGACACAGGAGTGAGATGGATGTAGGTGATAATGGAAAAAGAAATAAATTATGTAAATGAATTGTAAATAATATATATATATATATATATATATATATATATATATATATATGCGAGTATTCGAGACTGGTTTGAGAAGTTAAGAAGACAAATTTAAAGCGGGATTACAGTCGAACGGAATTCAGTGGGCAGGATAAATTTTGACACTCTTTTGAATAAAAGTCAAGCTTCCGATTTATTTGAAACCTTCCTCAAGACTTTAAAATGTGTTAAAATATTGTGTTGAACAAAAATTCAGAAAATGACTCAATGTTTTAATTTCTAAATTTTATTAAAATTTTTGGTATTGAAGTCAATTTTATAGTAAACCTTTCTTATCTAGTCAGTTATAAGAATATATTTTTAACCTGGAGTCAAATCTTTTTGCCTAATTTTAAAATGAAACAGATTAATTCCTGTTCAACATTTATATTTATTTTTCACTTTAAAAATGTAATGTTAAGAGGAATCCGTAGTCTACTAAGAATATTCTGCGGGACGGGTCGGGTGTGCGAGGGGCAGCATTATGGGCGTGAACAATTGCAGCCTAGTAGTACCACGTGATATGTCTGGTACAATCAGTATAGTAAATAGCCCATGTTCTGTATTCTCGACCTTCCCTAATTTTCAAGTTCAAGCGCTTTCGCAAGTATATTTAATTAAGCACTAACTGATGAATCAAGTGATTGACAAAATAACATTAAATTATTAAAAATTGTATTGAATATTAAAGCATGAGAATACAGTAGGTACATATAATTCCAAAGTAGTAATTATGAATAAGTACACAAATTAAAATTATATACATTAAAATTAATAACAAAATAATTTTAATTCATGATAGCTGCTAGGGCCTTAATAAATTATATACGAATTATATGATGTATATGAAAGGAAGTAATAATTATTATTCTTGTTTGAAGTTTAAACTAAATAAGTATTTTAATTACCTATACAAAGTGTTTTTAAACCTGTGTCACAAAATATCTAGGTCGTGTCAAATTTAGTGCTAATGACGCTAGAAGACTCTCGCAGCAGGTAGTTCTGAATAAAGTTGTTAATTAATAATTCCTGGTCCGTATTTATACAATTTCTACTATTTTCAAATCAAGTTTAAACTCTACCTATTATACTCTCCTATGAATATTATAGATCTCATTAACAATTAAATCGTTCCAAAGAAGAAACATTAAATCTCATAGTAGGTTTAGCATAAAGAAAGTGATTTGTAGTAAATCCGGCACTTGCCAATAAGTAGCAAAATCTCATTCTGCGAAGGGAATAACCCTCCGATTAGTGAGTCAAGTCATAATACTAAAAGTTGGCATATCCTGTACTAAGTAAAATGTAGCGACCGTGACCAATATTGAATTTTGAAATAACTTCTTAACTATTTAATTTATCTTAACTTTTTAATTCTGAACAACTTTTTGAGCTACCGGTTCAAAGTTTTTCCGTGATGAATAGCGGGAACTTGCGAAATTTGTAACACGTATAACAAATTCTTCACTAAATTTACACAGTTAGTTGTTTGTCGCCGAGTGCATCTTTAAAAACATTGGATGCAGTAAGAAGTTTTCGTCTTTCCTCTAGCCAGTATCTACTTCCAGCTTGTAATATTGTATTTTTCTTCAAATTGCTGGCGTTGTTCTTATGTGGTCATTAGGTTTTTTAGAAAATTTCCTTTTCCATTTTCTAGTTCGTTTTTCTCCATATATGGTTCTTGACACCGTACCCTATAATCTCCATCTTTTGCTTTGCTAGTATTTTCCTTCAGTTTTACCTCTTGCATAACCAGATTTTAATGGATAAGCATGTTTCAAGGTCACTAGAATTTGATTTTAACATTTTTACAATGATGTCTGTGTGCGTGTGTGTGTGTATATAGAATAACGGGATGTAATAAGTGAGGTTTAAAACCCTGGTGACGCTAGATACGTATAATAAAGAATTCAAATGTTTGATTTTTAGCGGGAAAAATTGTTTCAAGGATAAAGAGATATTTTGTTTATAACTAAATAAATGAATGCCAAGGTTTAGTAATAATACCAAAAATTCTAAATAAAATTTAGAAATTAAATACGTCATTATCTGAATTATCTGGCGGATCTATCATTTTTGATAAAAGTAGCAAGAAACTGTATATTTGGCTCAAGTTACCAACATCATCATTGTCATTGTTGTAGATATCTATCATATCCAGAAAATTTCGTTTTGTTGAATTCTGTTCTCCGCCTAAAATTTTGATTTCATAATATGCAGCAGTGTGTTTCTTCTGTATTAAATGTTTAGTTAAACCTGTTGCCTTTGGTGTTCGTCTTGTGCCAATTTTGTGGGCGTATATCCTGTCTTTTAGTGCTCTTGAAGTTTGGTTGAAGTACTTTAACTCGCAGTCCTTACCAGGAATACAGAATATCACAATGTGATTGTTTTAAATTTGGAACAAGGTCTTTGATTTTGGAAAATACTTTTTTAACTTTGCTGCAATTTCTCTGGCTGATTTTAACTGAATCATCCGAAATAACTTTAATTATTTGTTGCGTTACTTGTGGAATGTATGGAAGAGATGCATATTTTATTCAGTTATTGTTGTTGTTGGGAATATCGTTGTCATTATTGTTCTCTCTAGGTGTATCACGTCGAGCTTGGGTATTGAAGAGAAGACTATTGAGAATTTTTTTTCAGGTAACCATTTTCTATTAAAATGTTTCTAAGTTTTATTAAATATTGCCGATGGAATGATTCATGGGATAATTTTGGGACCCGCGATTTGAGTGTAAGAATGGCATTAGTTTTCAAATGTGTAGACTGTTGTGTTCTGAAGTGGATGTAACGTCCTGATTTTTTATACCAATCTATTTTCACTGTACCATTAGATTCCCTCTAACTTGTCCAGGAATGGTAATTTATTATTTTCTTTGCATTTCAATGTGAATTGAAACTGTTGGTTGAAACTGTTGAATGTTGGTAAAATTCTTTCTATTTTATCAGCCGGAATTGCACGAATTATGTCATCTATGAATGTCTTGAGAAAATCAATTTGAAAATTTAGTTTCACTGTACACTGTTCAATTAAGTAAGCTACTGCGTATTGCTCAATTATGGAGCTAATGATTGCAGCAGTTGATTGAAGAAATTATTATTGTAAGCACAATAGCACGTGTCGAAAACGAATTTAAGTAGGTCCGCGAAATCTTAGAACTTAAAATTTGTGCGTGGGTCAATATTATGCCATTTTGATTCTATGCTTTGCAAAGCTGTTCCATAATTTACGTTACTGAACAGTGACACAAAATCCAGACTGATTAAAATATGATTTTCTAGTAATTAATGTTGATTTATAAAGTCTGTACATTCAAAGTCTTTAATGTAATACGGGTTTTGTTGTTTGGCGCGTCAATGAAGGAGAGTCTAGGGGAAGGTTTCAAATAAACTGAAAATTTGACTATTATTGAAAAGAGGGTCAAAATTTTTCCTGCCCACTAAATACCGTTCGACTGTAATCCCGCTTTACAAATTTGTCATCTTAACTGCGCTACCAGTCGCGAGTACTCTCCACAGGAATGGGTTTCTTCCAATATATCCACCGAGAGTACGGCTTGAGATACTACAAAGAATGGGTATCATTATAGATCAAGACTTCATCGACAACGAATAGACGAATTTTCCTTATCAAATGCCGGCAACATGGAGTCCTTCCGAAATCACCAGCAACGTTGACCAACATCCAGTAAAGATACATCACGTCAACAGTAACAGAGGCAAAATGGACAAAGCTTATGACAGGTTAAGAAAAAAAATACTAAATTGAGAAATTAACTCTATTTTTAAATATTTCTTAACACTTAAAAAATAAGGGAAGAACATAGAAACTAAAATTAATAACATAACTCCATAATACATTTTTAATCATTTTAAACAGAAACAGAATAGAGTTTACAACAAACGCTTTTTCAAAATTAAAACCGGGAGTATTAATAAATTGAATTCTTTAAAAAGAAATGCTCAAAGTAGTTTAATAACAGAAGAAAAAAGGATTAAAAATATTAGTAATACAGAAATTCCACCAGAAGTAAAAATTTGCTTAAAATTAGGTCCTAAATTTTGTATAACACCGAATATTAGTGATATTAATTTACCAAAATTACTCATATACTATATCGGATTTTAACAACAATAGTAAAGACATATGTAGGACTCGAGTTATTAACATTATTACAAATTTTGTTCAATCGCATAAAACAAATATTAACATCACAATCAAATTGTATCATAGAACAAAACCCAAATCTAGTTGTACAGTGAGACAAAAGGAACGTTATATGTATTATGGAAAAGGAACAGTACCACGAATTGTCATTTAATATATTACAGGATACTCACTCATACATGCTACTGAAAAGGGACCCAACTTTAACTATTTAAACAAAAGCTAATAAAATAGTAAGCAACCTAAAAACTAGAAACACAGAACAAGCTAAAACATGAACAATATATAACTCGGTTGGTAGAGCGTTGCCCCGGCAAGGCAGTGGTCCTGGGTTCAAATCCCGGCGGCTGACATGATCTTTCCACAATTTATTTCTAACGTATATACTGTTAGCTCTCCTTTGATATATTAAACCAGGGTCTAATAAAGGCCTAGAGCAAATTATGACATATTCACAAGATGTTTAAATGCAGTGGTATTCCAACCACACATCTACAAAAACGTAACGAATAAATCTTTAAATCATGAGGTGCATTAGCAGATCCCATAGTGGAAGATTATTTCAGCCATCGTGATAGAGTCCAAATTTGATGTATTTTTCAAATTTGTAAAAAAATTAGTATGTTCCATTTGAAATTTTAAAGTTAATATTAATTACTAATAAACCGGAAGTGGTATCATAAATGTATATCCGTTATCAAGTAGCTTACATGTTATCAATACTAATATAATAAATGCGAAAGTAACTCTGTATGTCTGTAACGTTTCACGCCTAAACAGCTGAACCAATTTTGATCAATTTTGGTATAGAGATCTGGATCTTGAAGGACATAGGCTACTTTTTGTCGCAAAAATAAAATTTGAAGTGGGTAAAATAGGGGATGAAAGTTTGTATGGAGAACCCATCATTTCTCAAGTTAGGGAAATAAAAAAAAATATTTATGCTTTTGGTAAGAAATAAAGAGTGTTTTAGTATTTTTGAAAAATCATCCCTCAAGGCGGTACAATAGGAGATGATTTCAATTATTTTTTTTTTATCTTTGTATCTATAGTTAAGATTTAACCGTTACCAGATTTTCGATATTTGTCGGAGAGATGGCTTGCATCATAAGTAAAAGTACCCGGGACATGTTTAGAAAAGGGCGGATGGGCAGTGGGCGGAGCCTATTACATGTACGATGCGAGGCAGGTTGCCGGCTCCCTACGCAGCGCATGTCTCCAAAGTAAATATGAAAAATTACTGGTACACGTGTAGCTAATCGTTATTCTAGCTTGTGACGATGGTCACTAGATTTGAATTTATTCTTCATGTTTAACGTTGTAGCCTTGTGGTTAGCATGTCAGTTTTTTGCTAAAGTTTGATTATTTAAATCAAAGTTCAAATCCCACAAGTAAAAATATTAGTTTTGCATTTTTTATTGGTTTGTATTGTTTTGAATTACGCATACAGTATAATTGTTTGGTTATATTGTATGTCGTTTGTTGTAAAATGTATTCTTGTATTTTGGTTATAGCTGCTAATGTTTATAAAATTGTTGTTTATCTGTTAGCTATTTTGTGGTTGAGTGGCTAGTGCGCTTGACCAGCACGCTAGAGATCGTCGGTTCGATCCTACATGAAATTGTATTTTTTATATTTTTTTATTCAAACTTAGCGAGAATTTGCAGGATGACTAAAAACGTGTTTGAACCTTTTTTAATATTTTTAACGGTTTTTCGGGGTATAAATAGAAGCTCGAGCATTAGTTTCAAGCAGAAAGTGTGTGCTTTCTCAAGAGAGAGTGTGTGCTCTCTCAAGGGAGCGTTAGCTCTCCAACGAGCCTAAGATGGTGTGTGCCGTCTTCTGCGAACCTGGTGAGGGCCAGGTGAGCGGGTTGTGGATGACCTTGGCTGCCTCTGACTCAGTGCTGTTGGTGTGTGCCGGCAGCTCGTGAGAGAGTGCAGCAGGTGGACCGTACCGGTGTAGCCGGTTGTTTTGTAAGTGGTGTTGGCCGCTGTACGCCGTAATCGCGATTGTCAATGAGTGTTGGTGTGTGCCAACATTGTTAGATTGACATCGCGATTGTTAATGAGTGTTGTCAAAGTGACAACACTGTAACCGTACCGTGTTCCCGTAACTTTGGTGTGTGCCATTGTTACTCGTTCGTAGCGTGTTCCCGCAACCTTGGTGTGTGCCATTGTTGCCCGTTCATTGTTGATCGCGCGTAGTAGAGAGAATATCCTGCAAGTATCGCTGATTCATTGTTACTTTGCTTTGTTATATTTATTACTTTCTCATTTTAATTTATTTTAATAAAATATTTAAAATGATTACAATTGATTTCATTGTCAAAAGCCGAACTCTGTCTCCACTAAGCTACCCGAGCACTTTTTGGCGTTCCAGTCATCCTTTTCAGCGATGCTATGAGAGCGTCCTTTACAGGATCGACCATCTCTCCTTATGCTGTTTTTCCGAATTATTGGCGCCCGAGCAAACCCTTTTGACAGCATGGAGAACGAGCAGGGACGTCATTACAAAATGGCGACCGAATAGGGACAACAGCGTCCTTCACTTTTCGCCGTTACAAGCTTTACCCGTAAGAAGCCGGGGCGGGTCAGCTGGTATATATATATATATATATATATATATATATATATATATATGTATATATTTAATTAAAAAACTGGCCATAGGCGTTTAACATGGGAAAACAGTTTTTCTTTGCGCAAAAGTCCCTAATTAATTTTAGACAAAATGTTTCAAATAAGTGTTACAGATAATTATGTTCTACGCCTAAATCAATGAACAGTTTTAATTTTGCACCTTTGGTAACTTGTAAAATCTAATTTGAAATTGTATAAAAATATTGCTCATTTCTAGCGATACCCATGGAATTGACACAAATTTACAGAGAAATGCGTATCGTTTGAACTGTCAGAAATTCAGTTTTCAATTAAAAGTTGCATATAATTCAATTCTGCACCTAAATCACTACACAGGTATTATTTTTAAAATCTAACACTTAAATAACTTTTATTATTATTATTTTTCACATTCTATCTATAAAATTAAATTTCTGACAGTTCAAACGAAATGAATATCTTTCTAATTTTGTCTCAATTTCATGGGTATCGCTACAAGTGAGCAATATTTATACAATTTCAAATTAGATTTTACAAGTTACTAAACGTGAAAAATTAAATCTGTTTAGTATTTTAGGTGTAGAATATTAATATCTACAACATTTATTTGAAACATTTTTGTCTAAAATTAATTGGGGACTTTTGCGCAAAGAAAAACTGTTTTCCCTTGTTAAACGCCTATGGCCAGGTTCTTAATTAACACACTGTATATATATACATCCCGCTATCATTGCTGCGTCCTTTCGTGGCTAGGACATTGTGGCAACCACCGAAAGGAATAGAGATAGGTTTCGACTTTATAAAGTATATCTACTTATTTTTCTCCCTGATTATGAATTTCGGTTCAAATTTCAATAAAGTCGATTTACAACGATATACGTTTCCGTTCATTTGACGACATTGTGAGCTCCTCCATACTGAGTGAATCCGGCGTCCATAGTATATACTTCATACATAATCAGTACTTATGACGTCCAATTTGTATATTTTTATTCATACTACCGTTACAGTGACGTCCAGCAGCGTTGCCAATATTAAATACATTATTCTGATGTAGAAATCGAAGCACACTCTTTCATAACAATATGCATCCTTAGCTGCAAACATCATAGATTCCTACAATGTTTGATAATGGTAATTTCTTTAGGCAATCCGTAAGCAATTTGAAAATGGAACTTCTAATTTGTCATTTAAAATGTCATTTTTAATACTTAACACTTTTGTTAGGAAAAATATTTCTTCAAATTAAAATTTTACTGTTGTATTTCTTATACATATAACAAAAAAAAAGTAGATGCCCGGTATACAAGTAAACAATAACAAAATCTTAATAATGTATTTACAGTAAAAGAACTCGCTGGTACAAAATGTGATAGAAATGTGAAATGTTCTTGCACTTGGTGTACAATATTTTCAATCACTCATAACAAACTTTATTTTATATTTAACAAATATATCATACAAAAAATAAATTTCACGAATATTGACAAAACTAATAGAAAAACTTAATAAAAAATCAACATAGTACTCGTATCTTTCTTTACATAAAGTAATGTAATTGCTTCCTGACAGTGACATTTGTTTAAATATATCAAAATGTTTTAAAGTATTGTTTTTGTTTGACGCATAGGCAAGATGATGTATATAAATAAATTATTTTATAAATTCATATTGTAAGTTATTTACTAAATACTATTATCGTAAAATTCAAGATTGTACCATTACAATTAATTTTTACTAGTAAAAGTTACTGAAATATTATATTCAATGTTAGGAGGAAGTAACGCCGTACTTGTTGATAGATAAAATGTATTAACGGATTTCTCGGCGGTGATTGTAAGGAATTATATTGTTGTTATTCCATAAATTAGTTAATTTTATTTAAATTTCCAATATTTCGTTACACATTTTGTAACTTCAACGTCAGTGTCAAGTGTAAATTACATAATACGTTTTTGTTATAATTTTACTGAAAATATAGAAACTTTCTATGTGGTATTTGTACAAAATGCATATAACTGACGGCAGGTAATGTGATCATTTTTTTTTTATTTAACATAGGAGTGTAGTCGAAATTCTGGAAATTTGATAAAATATTATAAATCACAGCAAAAGATATAATTTTAGAGCTTTAGCTTGTGAACTGTTCTGAAATTAACAATCTCCCCTGAGAGTTAGTGAGCCCCTTCTGAGAAAATAAAATGAAAAAATCTGATGTGGCCAACACAATACTTCACGCTACTTCATTTTTATTAATTTAAATACATATGTACCTACATATGCTGCAAACTATATTAACTTTCATTGCATATAACTATTGCTTTATTTTTATAGTTTATCTTTAAAATATAGGCATCGGGATTTATATAAAAAAAATATTTTTCAAATTTATCTGTAAAATATATAGAAAAATTATTAATGTATACCTGTAGAAAATTCAATTAGCTTTACTTTTCATGGCATAAAATGCGAAAAAATTACATCTAATAGTATTTTTTGACGAAAAACCATTATGAGCTTCAAGTAAAGTGCCGTTTCCGGTTATCCGATTTACACTAAAATCTAATGGTTTCTTTCCATATTAGAATAGGGTTAAAACACGCTTCAGAATTTTCTGAGTGGTAGTATTTGAGATAGAGTGTTGACAAAATCCACACACACACATACAGACATCATCGTGAAAATGTTAAAAACGGACCTTAAAACGTGGTCATTTATCAAAATCTCAACATGCGATTTTTAGCAAGATACCTATACCTCTCTTACCAAGGGCAGGGGGAGATAAAAACAAATAAGTGAAATTTAAGAAATATCTATTATTACATCAAACAGTCCTGCTTATTCCCAGAAAGAGTATTTCATAAACATAAATTTGTTTCATTAATCTTTAGTTGTTACACATAAACAAATTACTTACTTGTGTTTCTTTCTAAGTTTGCATATAGATTGCAATAAAAATACGGTGTTCTTAAAAGTCATTACTTTTGATCATTTATATTTTTATATATCTCACTAGCGCATATAATAAAAATTTTCAAATTACAATATAATAAAAAAAATCTGATGTGGCCAACACAAAACCTCCCGTTATTTAATTTTTATTCATTTAAATACATACCTCCGTATTTACATATGCTGCAAACTGTTCCATTTAGTGCTCGGAATACCAGTGGATCCAAAAGACCACCCGCCCACCCGTATTTCAGTGAATACGGGTCGGAACCAATCTACACCCATAAGACCCGTATTACCCATAAGAACCACAGACCCGTATTACCCGTAAGAACCAGAGACCCATATTACCCGTAAAAACCATATCACCCGTAAAATGTATTATTACATTGCTATTTGTTTACATAATCTTACCGTTGAAAAATAATTTTATTTAATTTAGTTAATTTATTTGATTAAACACTTCACATAATACAATAGTTTTATAAGTTAGTAATATATAAATATATAACGTTAAGGGCAATACGGTTCTTACGGGTGATATGGGTCTGTGGTTCTTCTGGGTCTCACGGGTCTTATGGGTGAAGAATCGGCTCCGACCCGTATTCCATTTGGTCCGGGTGGGTGGGTATTTCCCATGTAACTAAATACCCAGTTCGAAGTCCTAGCCCTAGTTCCATTGCATATATCTATTTCTTTATTTAAAATTTTCTTTTTAAAATGTCACTATTATTACTTTGAAGTGATTAGTTTTTTTACAATGACATTCACCTGTAGTTACATTCATTTGAAATATGAAGTGTGAAACAAAGGAATTGTGTTTATCTTAGGCTTCGGGATTTTTTTTTTTAAATTATTAAATTTATCAGTAAAATATATAGAAAAAATATTAATGTATTCCTATAGAGAATTCAATAATCTTTAATTTCATAATGACAAAAAATGCGAAATATGAAAAATGGCATTTAATGGTATTTTTTTAAAAAAAAACCGTTATGAGCTTCAGGTAAAGTGCCATTTCCGGTTATCCGATTTACACCAAAATCTAATGGTGTCTTTCCATATTAGAATAGGTTAAAAATACAAGGTTTCAGAATTTTCTGAATGATAGTATTTGAGTTAGAGCGTTGACAAAATCCACACACGCACACACATACAGACATCATCTTGAAAATGTTAATATCGGACCTTAAAACGTGGTCATTTATCAAAATCTCAACATGCGATGTTTAGCAAGATCCCTATAGTTCCCTTACCAAGGGTAGCGGGAGGTAAAAACAAATAAGTGAAATTTATGAAATATCTATTATTACATCGAACAGTTCTACTTATTTCCAAAAAGAGTATTTCATAAACATAAATTTGTTTCATTAATCTTTAGTCGTTACACATAAACAAATTACTTATCTGTGTTTCTAAGTTTGCATATATATTGCAATAAAAATACGGTGTTTTTAAAAGTCATTACTTTTGATTATTTATATTTTTACATCTCACTAGAGCATTATAATAAAAATTTTCAAATCACAATATAATAAAAACAAAAAGCAAATATTTTAACGTATTTAAACTATCTAAAATGTATAAAAATATTTTCTAATTAAATGAAAACAATTTATTGAAACACAAGTAGAGGAGAAATAGGAAGAAGTACCTAGAGTAAAAAATATCTATATGTAATAAATCGTTTGTAGTACATATTAATATGTTTAAAACATTTTTTCTTTTAATAATTATTTCCACACTCTTTTATCGACACACTTAAAATTTCGGTCTTCGTATTTTAGATCAAAAGTTTATAAATATTTTATTTATTTATTTCACTGTAGTATACCGTTCTCATATTTATTCCATATATTTAATCATTAATCTTCTTACCCTTACATTTGGCTTTTATTTACAATTTACACAATATTTTGTGATTAATAAGTCAGCTTTATGATACGAGTATTTAAATAATTACATTTTTTAAATTTATTACATTGAAACCATACATTTTGACTTTGTATTTACTAAGAGGATTTTGTAAAACAAAAGTTTGATTACATAAATATTATTTTAAATACTATCATGCGTGCACAATGTAGCTTTAAGAGTCTTGACTTACTATCTTAGACCATGTACGGTTTTGCAAGTGTAAAGGGGGAAGATGTTCAGTAGGAGGGACCCTCGGAGGGACCCTTGCAGTAAGCCACGCCCAAATCCAAGCCAGACACCCGTAGCAGGTAGCCACAGGCCACTCGCCACAGTATAGTTTGCATTTTACGTGCAACAGTCGAGGCAATAGTTGTTATACGTATCTTGTTCCTGTATGTGTATAATAATTGCAACCAAGCAATTGAATATGTACAATTGCGGCCAAAAAAAATGGAAACACCTATTTTTTATTTTTGTAATTCTGTCTTTGCCAAGATATTCAAACAGACGGCGTCGTAAATTTTCTGTAATTATTTACATAAATGCCAATGTCACAGTCAATGAAAATAATTTGAAAGCACTAAAATGCCTCGACAATTTAATGAAAACGAAAAGACGAGAGCTATTTCAACTGTGATAGAAAAAAATTGTGCTCTCATAAAATATTAATTCTTTGTTTTTGTTTTTTTGGTTTATAATTTTGTATTTTTCATTATATTTTTTTCTCTTTTTCTGTTTTGATTAAATTATTTAATTAGTAAAATAAAAATTAAGTAAATAAAAACAGTTTTATGTATTTCTTAATGAAACGCCACTGCTTGTGTGACATGATTTGTTGTCATTTTGACATGGAAGGCAAATTACAATGTTAAAAATTCATAAAAACAGCTAACTAGATAAACGTAGGTGTTTCCATTTTTTTGGCCGCAATTGTACCTATTTTGTTGAACTTTTAAAATAATTTAGTAGTGAAAAATTTTAAAATATAAATACCAAAATAACAGTGGTTTTTTATTTATTAAACTGAAGACAAATTAACAATATTATAGTAATGTAGGAAATTATTAAAAAGAAAACTAAGCAAATGGAAAATTTTAAATTTATTTATCTGACTAAAAACTTTCATATTTTAATATACACTCTTAATAATCGAATATTACGAAAATACGCAAAAATATTTATTTTAAAAGTAGAGTTTTTGGGATTTTTGGCCAGATTTCAAAATAAAATTTGAGTTATTTCCCAGCTTTCTCCCAAGAAAATAAAAGTCTTTCTTGAAAATTTTGTTAGAAAGATCACAGAATTTTGTCATCTTATAAAAAAATATGAATGTAAGCCCAACACACAAACATTTAAGTTTATGATTCTTCCTGGAGCAGTCAAGAGTTGACATTGCATTACAATCCAAATGTCAACCATTTAAGTTTTCACTTCGGACAATCTGAGGCACACATAATTTTTATATTTATTCGGACTTTATATCTAGATATTTCATCTACATTAAATTTATTTTTTATGTATTTTAAGCATTTCATACATAGTCAACATTGATGTAAACTGTGTAGTTTCCGCGTAAATTAGGTGTATCGAGTTGTGAATAACGTTTTTCGCCCTTTTTTGATTTTTTTGACCTATTTTCGGCGCGCTTTAGCAGCTGAACGTTTGGTCGTAGAAAAAAACTTTTTATATGACAAATGTAGGAAATTTTGTTTACTTTAATTTTGTATAGAATGATCTTTTCGGAAAAAAGCATAGTTTCCGAGTTATATGCAAAAAAAGTGCCAAAATTTACACGTTTTTTGCCAAAAAAATATGTTTCAGGGAAAAATCGGAATTGGCAAACCTCAGACTCGTATTTAGCGACCCAAAAAACATAACGGTACCAAATATCACGAATACTGAGAAACTTTCCCCTATTTTTCCTAAATGCCCCCGACTATTTTATTTGAAGCTCATAACAGTTTTTAATGAAAACCTATATTAAAATAAAATAAACCAAAATTTTTGTATTTTAGTATTTAAGACATCAGATTTCGGCTAAAATTGATTAACCGGAAGTGTTACTTCACTTGCTCTGAACAGAATTTCGTGAAAAATATATTACGATATAATCTAATACTTTTCAAATTTGGATTTAAGATTTTTTGTAGTAATGAGAATGACATATTTTATTCTAAAATTGATAAACCGGAAGTGGTACTTTACTGGAAGCTCTAAATAAATTTCCTGAAAAAATATATTAAAATATGATCCAAGGATTCTCAAATTTGGTATTTAAAACTCGTATATTATTTGAAACAACATATTAGAATTTAATTGTAAATGATAAACAGGTAGTACTTAATTTGAGGCTCTTAGATTTACATTACAATTTTACACATGGAATTGACGAGAGGTCATGTGCTGGTCACATCAATACACATACACAACAAACACAAAATTTCAAATTGTTCTCGAGCATGAGGTTCGTTCCGTTCCTAGGGTTTGCCGTCCCCTCACGATAACAATCTTGGTGGGGCGGAGTTGCTTGCAGATAGAAGCTTAACTTGCAGCTAGTGACATCTCGCGAGTAATTTTCGAAGTAAATATTACATTTCTAATATTACTGTTTATAGCAAAACGCGTAGGAAATATGTATATATATTTATATTTATCTTTTACTTAGTGTATTATCTAAGGAGTTAAGTTGATTATTTTTTAAAATTACTTGCTTATGAAGTTTAAAATTGAGTAAAGAAAATTGCATATTTTCGCTTACTCATTTATTAATTATTTAATTAAGTTAAGGGAATTTGTACAATATGGCAACATACCACCATAGCCCTATTGCTATTCTTAGCGTTAAAAAAGTTTCAGATGTATATTCCAGATATTTTAGATGCAACAGTTATAATTGTTAGGTAGAATTTTTGACGTGCCGCGGTAGCAAGTCAAGCCCCTTCTGCGCGCTAATGTAGTAACCCAATGTTCCAGTGTTGCCAAGAGTAGGGAGTTCAGAATGTCGCTGGAATGAAACTTTAGTATATACAGCGTATATACGCCGAACGACACTAGCGTCGCAAGTGGAATTTTTTTGAACTACAAAAAATATACATTTTCCATTCCGCTATCATTCTGACGTCCATAACAAATTTTGCTGTACGAAACTAGAGGCCCCCCTGATGTCAGAAAAAAAATTATAAGGCCATGTGCATATGACGTCCGGTATACGGACGTCTTATGCACAATGACGTCACTTTGAATGTAGAAAATTACACAGGGGACACCACAATGGTAGTGGGATGTAAATATATATAGTATGTCATCGGATTGAGTTTACAAGAGAAAAAAAATTTTATTTTTTGTTTTACGAAAAAATGCCAAGGGGAAAAAAATTTGCTTGAATTAAAACGCATGTTTCAGTTATTAAAACTTTTAATTAATGTAAGGTTCTTTTATTATAACGTTTTTACGTATTTTGTCCTCCTAATAATACATTTATTACATTGAATCTAACATGATTTTAGTTAGCATTGAAATATTGACAAATGATTATTAATTCTAATTTCAGAAAAAAAAAAAAAACGACGAAAATCAAAATACTTGTAGTTTATTCAATTAACTCTTTTTTATCTTACTTAAATGGTTGACATTATATTAATAACATACACTATGACCCGAAATAACGTGACGTCACGTTCGGCTCTCCCCGAGTTTACCCGAATGACCGTGACGCGTGACGGATCAGCCTTGTACACTGTCCAGGAAAAAGTGTGTAAGGTGCGCCTATAGAAGTTTTCACTTCAATAATACATATCGTCAAGGCATATTAAGAAGGTATATTACCTGTTGACGGCTTTTATACCTGTTATCCTGGTACATATTGCTGGCGTGGATAGCACAACACAGTGGTCACTTTTGTGCCAATTAAATATAGAAATAATTTTTAGCGTTGGTGGGATCGAACCAGTGTCCCCAGATGCGAAACCAGACCGGTGCATGGCCACGAGACTATTTCAAATATAATTCCAAGATTCTTATTTTATCACTCTCAGCGCCTCAAACCCGTTCTTGTTAATTATAAATATAATTAGTTTTTTAATCAACATAATCTTATAAATCTAAATAAAAGAGACCGGAAGAAAAGTAGATTAGTGTAATCTGTAATATATCAGCAACACTGCGAAGCAGTGTAATTAGCTCATGCAAGAATATAGTCTTGGAAGTTAGTATATAAGTAGAGAAACATGGCTTATTAGCTTTGTGCTTTAGTGATACCTTTTGTCAACGTGTTGTGTCGGTACTTGGCTCAGAGTTCCGAGTTAGGTCGGCAAGCGGATATTCGGTAATGTCGGCACGCCGCAACTCCCATTCCCATTCATTTATATAGTCGAACACGAACGCATAGCGCATAGTTTAGTTTCAGCGACTTCAATGCGCTTAGCGCTGTGCTGCAAGCGAGCTAACTTGCTTGATTTATGTTCGAGTGCCGATAGCAAAATACCTTGCTTTAGGATCGTGTTATGAGGAATGTAATAAGACGTATTTTGATCCGGACATATCGAATAGGTACGTTTAGCTGATATTGGCTGCCAATCGTTCCATATTGTAATAATCGCGTTCCACGCTCTGGGACACGACACGACGTTTGAATGTCTGAAACGTTGCGCGAATATTAATTCATTGCAAACAGTTTATATTGTTCAAACTGAATTCTGTACGAGTATTACACATCGAATAAGAAATTTATGAATTATGGTGATACGAATATGCGACAAATCGTAAACTGTTTTGGTCGAGAAAGTAAAATTAAAAATTCCTAGTACCTACCGACTACAACTTCAACGTGATGAAAATTTTAACTTATAACTGTTTTATTTACGTATTGGCATCACTTGCTACAAAGGAATAAGTATGTTTCATTTACCTATTCATTAATAAAAAAAATGAAATTGCAGTTTGTACAATTATTAAAATTATTGTGATATCCTGAAGTGGCAAAATACATATTTGAAAGTTTTAATTGACTTGAGGATCCTAGTCTCGAGAATATCTCTGATAGTTGAGAGGTTATGATCGAGTATGTCGTAGAGGCTAAAAGTTTTATTTAGTACCGTGAGTAACAGGCTATTATTTTGTGATGCACCTCAGTGCAGAATAGACGTGTTTGTTGCGTACTAAACCGACCGTTTTTTTTTTGTTTTTTTTTTCTTTGTAAAAAGTGATGTACAGAATGGGCACTAGATCACGATCTAATTTAAAAAATACGACTTTTAGCACATTTGAAGAAATGCTCAACTTAATTGATGTTTTGATTAATATATAAGAATGAATAAAATTAAAACAATTAAAAAGTAAAAGTATTGATAATTATTGTATGAAATTTGACAAGTTGATTCAGAATGCAGTTTATATATAATATATTATTAAATTTTTATTTCAAAGTAGTTAGCTTAATTTTAACAATTTTTTACCATTTACGTGCGTTAAAATCAAAAACAATAATTAGCACATGTAATTACGTAGAAATATATACATAGTCTATAAATGAAAGTGTGTTTAATATTTTTTGATTTTTTTTAAGTAAATTATTGCGTTTCAAACCCAACTGACTGTAATTATGAATCCGATAGTAGTCTCGTTTGAGGTTCTTTGTTTACAATTTCTATTTCGGTTGAAGATAAGTTCAATAATATCAAGATTCCTGTTGGATTTTTATAACAATTTGTTCGATTTTGTAGCACTTTTTTAAATTTGAAAGATTTTCTAGTAGTTCGATATTAAGCCATGTTTTCGCAAAACAGATGAATTCTTGATGTAGGATATTTTTTCTCTGTCTGATTTAAGTGTATGCATATTTTAAACCTTTGAACATTCCAAAATAAAATATTATTGGGTTTTTTAATTTATTAATTGTATCTGTTCATAGTTTTATCATGTTAACTGAGTTAGTTTTTCATGTCCGAGAGTCACTGTTTGAGGTAACAAAATTGAAAGAGTACGCCATTTGCCTTTAGAGATGAAATGTAGACATTTTTCCCCTAAAGGGCATTTCATTATTTTGGCAAGTAACGATACTCGTATTTAATGCATAATCATACATATTTTTGGATTTCGGGGAGTAACAAGTTCAAAACTGCTGTACCACCAGCATTTACTATTTCTTGTGGTTATTTAGAACTGAATAAAATTATTATAATAATTAATAAAAACAATTTTTAACAAATTTTCATGTGTAACGAATGATTTAATTGTCAACATATTTCTATTCTATTGGACAACGATTCGAAGGCTACTAAACTCGCCGTATTGACTGATGTTCAACTTTTTCTCTTCTCCGCACCCTGTCCCTTGCTCTGCGGTGCTGCCGCTTCTTTATAACTTAGAAAAATTGTCCCTAAATTGGCAATAGTGTAGACGTCCATACTTATTTGACTGGAATTGTAAATAAATATCAAAAATTCATTGTTCTTGTAGAAATAACGTTTTCTACTTCCGGTCTTGTAAAAAAATAGTATACGACTAACAGGCTACAATTGCACCTCTGGGAAACTCATGCATTTTTCTCCCTTTATATATAATCAGCCCTATTATGTAAGAAAGTTGTTATTTCTTAACAACTTAGCAAATAACCAATAATTGCGAACACTGAATAAAACATGAAAATGATAGGCTTTACATTTGTATCTATTGATTAAAATTTATAGCAACGTTGCTAAGACTAACAACTTTTCCTTACAAAATACGGCTAATTATACTATTATCGAGTGGACACGACTTTTATTGTATACTTTTTCTTCTACGAGTATAAACTGTCTTTTATTTGATGGGAATTATTTTGTAGTTGCTTAATCAGATTTACTTCCTGATATTTACTTGACAAATTATTTGTTTTCGTAGTACGTTCTGCAATATCTTGAGATATGACTATTTCTGCTTCATCAGCAAATTCTACGTTAGATATTATATTGTCTAATTCATTTTACGATGTAAAGCGTCTTCTGCAAATCGACTGTAATTAATTATCTTGACGTTTATTTTGCTTTCCAAACGTAGTTTCTTTGTTAAAATCTGCTATATCATATTTTACCGTTTATATATATACAAAATGTTTTGAAATAAATTGTGAAAAGAACATGTCAGGCATCGGAATTCGAACCCAAGACCTTCATTTTGCCGCAGTGACGCTGTTACCAACTAAAGGCCGTATCCCACGATGAAAAATACGAGCAACTTGAGTTGCCGGTATGACATGACGATTATTCTATCCCACGGAATGCATGTTCTCTTAAAATCAAGGGAAATACGTTGCTTAAAGATATAGGGAAATTTTGATATTTGATCTTTAACATCCCATAAAACTGGGTAACTTTTCATGAGGTTGATCAGTTCCTCTTCCACATGTTTATTATTTAAAATATCAGTCTTTCTTGTATGTACTTATTATGCGAGCACACGTATTGTTGACAAATAAAAGTATGATTTTGACAAGAATGGCGCCTGCGTGATCATACGATGCTACAAACATAAGTTATTTTTGGTCGCTGCATGCTGCATCTGTGATCTAGCGCATGCGCTCAAACGAGTTGCTCCTAGAAAGTTGCTGTTATCGAAAAAATTTAGCTGCATAATATACCTATTAAACTGTATATCTGCACTCTTCTGGTTTGGACAGCATCCCTTGCGCGCATGCGCCAACTGCACTTGATTCAGTGATTCTATAGGTCAAGATGTTTGAAGTAGAAAGGGAAATGAATTGGAGGGAATGCTTCTTCCAAATGATTAGGTGTTTATGAATTTTGTGTATGTTTATCTTATCATTTTTATATTACATCTCATTGTAATCACTTGAATATTAATATGAAGGCATATATGCGTAATATTATACAGGAATAAAGCTATAATAATAAACATTTCAAATAAATTGTTAAATATTATAATAAGTATATATTTTTTTTACACTCGACTAAATATGAAAAATTTCAATTACGGCATTCCATTTTCTTCCCCAAAAACAGAACTTTAACCATGCAGATATTCGAATAACGGATTTTCCTAATCTTTTATTGGTGTACCCTATTGTCTTTCTCCAAATGGAATTTTAATCTTTTCCTTTTATACAGAAATTCATTTTTCTAATCTTATGCAGGTATCCCCTAATCTTTTTCTCCAATTATAAAATTTGAACCCTACCGATATGAAAATAAAATATCTTCCTAATCTTTAACAGTTGTTCCCTATTATCTTTCTCCAAATTTTGCAAATGGAATTTTAATCTTTTATCCTTTTGTGCTGAAATTCGTTTTCTTAATCTTCTGCAGGTGTTCTCTTTCTTTTGAGAAAAATCAGAATGTCCTGTATTAATTTTAGTTCATTATTAAATAATCTAATATAAAAATTATAATTATAACAAATATTTTTGAAATGTCGTTTGAATCATGTGCAAGATTTTCAAGCAGCGCGAAGACGCCTACCGCCTGTGCGCGCATGCGCTTGTAGACGTGTGTCCAAACGCTAGAAAAGGATGGAGATATTAATCTCCCGGACACTTTCCGCTTATACGAGAGATAGGGGTTCAACGGTATATAGTTTAGCAGGTATATTAGCTGCATCACGCTCTACGACTCGAGCAGAAATCGCGGTCGTTTAGTGTACTACTTACTGAAACAGCCGCCGTGTGGCGCTATAAACATGAAAATACTTTGTTTTAATATTAATAATTTTTAAACATTAGACTTAAAATACTTAGGCTTGCGTCAAATACTCTAAAATTTGTTTTTATCATTATTTATTATACATTAAAGCTGTGTTGTTATATTACGTAGTTAAAGAAAAATTCGTCAAAACAAATATGCATGTATTTTGTTACAATATATTTATTTACATTTGTTAAAAAAGTATCACTTTTTTATTTAAATGGATTTACAAAGTATGTCTATTTTAACAAATAAAAGTGTGGAAAAAGGACACTTTTAACGCAAACGCGTGAAATAATGAAACATTGGGGCACTTTTTTCACACTTTTATAGCAGAAATAGGGTATTCATTTACTAAATTTAGATTATAGCAATAGCTCAAGAAGAATGGAAAATAACGATAAATTAAAAAATATAATCGTTATTTATTGAGTAGTACTCTAAATATAAAGTGTACATTTTATTATTTCTTGTTATGGTGACGACCCCCTTGTGGCGACTGTAAAAAACATCTTGTGTGTGGGTGTTTCGAGCGCAAATGGACATTGTCGATTTCAACAATAATGGAGCAAGTTCTTATTTTTCATTTATAACATTATAACGTAACTTTATTTCTAGCTAAACATGAATATAAATATAAATATAAAATAAAAATAACTCAAATTTATTAGTAAATTTCTATTATTTATCAAGATTGGAAAATTCGCCGATTATTCTTAAAAATTGCGGTGATTTTTTTTGTCTTATTTCTAAACTCTGACGAACAAATGACGTCATTTCTTTTCAAACTTTATTTGTTTTTCTCGTATTGTTAGTAAAGCTATGAATTATTTCGTTTGACATTAAAACAATATATTATTTCAGAAAATATGTCTTGCTGTGTGGCAAAAGAACCACAACATAACTATAATATTAAAAAAAAAACACCGATAATAACGTTAGTTATTATTTGTATTGTATTTGCGCGAAATAAAATAAAATTTTAGAGAAACATGGAGACTTTCTTCTTACAAGATTTGTAACCTGAGATACAGTTCGGGACACAGCACTTACTGTTCACCATTTTTCTAACTAAATAATATAGATATTCTTTCAGAAAATCAAATTGACAATGACTTTAGTATACAATTCAATGTAGTTTAGATCTAACACATGGGAGACCTGATTGTCGCGCCACTCTGCAGATTTCTTTGTAACCATTACATTAAACAGCCGCGGTGTGTATTAACAACGGAATACGAAGTCACTTTTCCTTAGTTGTTTTTGTACCGTGGTCTAAACTAATTGCAGTTAAAATGTTGCCTAGCACACGGCGTTTTGTCAAACATTCGAGCAACTCTTGCCGTTAACTGCAATAAATTGCCGATACGTTGTATCGTGGGATACAGGCTTATGACATTGGCTGCTCTATCTTACGTTATTAGTAGATGTGGGGTTGGGGTTACTGCACTACCATTTAAATATCTTGTGAACATGTCAAAAATTACTCCTGGCCCTAACGGACCAATTTTCAATATTAACAACGAGTTAACTTAGCAGCCAATATTATGTGAAACTCATTGTTAATAATATAAAATGTTTCGTTATTTAGAACAGTTTTAGCCATCTTCTCTTGCATGAATTAAGAATGGCTTTAATATTTTCGGTTCGCCTACTACCTTTTGTATATAATCTTTCATATATATTTTTTTTAAATATTTTTGCTTCCGGTAAAATTTCGCATTTCTATATTTTAGTGGTGAGACTGCCAAGTATAGGTCTAGATTTTTTATTATCATATTGTGCTTGTGTTTTTATCGGTTGTATGCTATTTTCCGTGATACCGAGCGTGAAGGGCTTGACCCTATTTTAAAGTTTTCTTTTATTTATTATTTCTATATCTGTAGAAGATAAATGTAACAGTGATCTCATTGTAATGTTTTTAAATATTCTTCAATTTTAATTCAGGATGGCGGTTGGCCTTGAGCGTGCTTTGAAAACAAAATTTGTATGCTGCACGAGAGCTTAGATACCTTATCTCCTTGCGGAAATTAGCGCTCGAGGCGTTCAAGTACTTTGGGATATGACTTTTCTCATTTATTATTTTAGCGTAAATTGCAAAACAACGTATGCAGAATATAACTATTCAGAATGGAAAACTCTAAATTGTAGAAATAATATAAAACTGATAGATTAGCATAAATTAGTAGGATCGTAGGTTATTCTTAAAATTTAACTTATGGTTATTTTTGTGAACTTCGGTCAAAGTCCCGGTATAACTCGACCGTCGATAATCTCAAATATCCTCTTTTGCAAACTGCTGTTTTCTCTGGCTGGCTATAGAACTGCCAGTAACTGACTACATTGTTATACGAGAATATACCTCGAGAAATAGGAACTGTTAAATATTCTATTGATTCTAGACATCATAATTAAAAAAAAATAATGGTCCAAATATGTAGAAAATTATTCTGAGCCACTGGTCTGCCAGAAGACTCTGCCGGAAAACTCAAGAGTAGGGGGACCGAGTAAAGAAAAGTTCTCCTTAGAGAACAATACACACAAGAAATACTAATCCCTGTATGCCTGAGTGTCTGGTTCCAAATCTGGGGCCCGGGTTCATTCCCGACCGACGCCAAAAATTATTTCGAATTTTTAAAGACACAAAATTGATCCCCGTTAATGCCAGCAATGAGTGTTCGTGAGGTAACGCTAGTAAGCACTCTCAAGGTACAAATATTTCATCGTTACTGATATCTGTGTGCAATTCAGATTGGCGCACCCAGCAATGTGTAATATACCGTGATGATATATTTATTTATGACTTTAATAAACATTTTTATTAAAACTAGTAAATTATACAAAAGCAGTTTAATTAAGGTTAAAGTGGGCTCTTTTGTTCCATTTATTCTTAGTACATTCTCAATTTACAATTTCAAGAACGCTTCAGATCTTTTAAGGATCCTTCACCAACTATGAAATGTTTAATATTAAAAAGTGTGCAAGTATGATTAGTTAACAAAACTCACCATAAATGAGATTTTAATTTAATACATTTATTGAAGGTAAAAGCTTTATACAATGTACAAAATGTATTTTAAAGAAACTCGCCCCTCCGAAATATATAGCAGATTCTTATTTGAAAAAGAATGGAAGACACATTCCGTTGCACACACACTAGATAAAATATAGATAGTATAAAAAGTTGTTCATTGTTATGCTACGTTTCGTGTTAATAATTTGAGATTGTCTTATCGCCCTGTTGACCGTGTCCGTTATTAAAGCTAGTTTTCTTTATCAAACGTATTAAAAAAAATATAGTCTTTGTTTTAAGAAAGTCGTGTGAATAAAATCCCGCGTACTACAGGTCGCCAAAGATCTATGATCAAGTCAACTTTCTATATAAAAATCAATCCTTCCCGTACTTACGGAAAAATCTGTTCAAGTGCTACTTACAATATTATCGGTGTATTCTTTGTGCTTTTCGTAATGAGATATTTTACAGCGAGAATCCTCGGTAATTTTTGCTGAGTAATTTATTTCTTTTTTTATAAAGCGGTAATAAAACACTTTAATTCCGCGGAGGGCATAGTTCCTTTTTCGTGATAAGTTTCAGTAGCTTGTGCAATTTCTTTAGTGCGTAAGTCGAGAATGAATTCTGTTCTCATTGCAATCTTTAATATTTTAAAATGTATTCATTCTCATTTAACGTTTTGTCTACTTTTCCATTTATATTTTGCGATGGCTTTCTAAATTTGTTTATTAGTGAATCACAGATCTGTCTTAAGATTGACTTTACTATTTATATGCGCAGAATTGGAGATCAGTCTTCGGTCCTGTACTTTGTCAATTTTTTTTTATGTATTATCTAAATATAAGCAATCGCAATACCCCTAATAAACTCTATTTACGTCCTTTTTATATTTACTGCTCAGTACTAGTTATGTAACTATTAAGTGTATTAATAAGAAAGGGTTATTAATAATTGAAACATTTTAACGTATAAAGACAAGAATATAGCGAACACGTTAATGGTCGATATTATTAACTGCAGATAAATATGGAGAAAAACTTATTTTATTCGATAATGAAAATTTCAGTTTTTACTTCGGTTTTAAAGTTTATCAATTGTTTTTAGTCGGTGCATTCAAACACTTAGTGCTGGGAAGTACTAGGACTTTCTCGTTCTTAGAAAAATATTTTGTTTCAAAATTCTTTTCATATGAATGCTACGATTGCTATACGTATGTGACTATGACTCAGTTAACAAATATCAAAGTAATGTTCAATCTTGTCCATTTTGCAACAACGTGGTGCTGGAAATATATGACGTTTTACATGTGTTGAATTATTGTACATTAAGGGATGATCACGTATTCTATCCTTTAATGAAATCCATTAATAAAGGATTAATGGAATGATTTAATTAATTACCTAATAGTGAAGTAATTTAGAAATTGCAAGGTTTTATTAGTTTCTGATTTTTACAGGTCTTTGTGGTGCGCAAGATTGCATGTATTTGAAATATTTGTTCTCAAAAGTACGCAATTTATTTGGGAGCAAATACAGAATTAATTAAATATAATTATTTTCAAGGCAATTTTCCGGTTTAAAAGCACCTGGCTGTTAATTTTAATTGAATTGAAGCCGCACACCACCTAAGGTAAATAATTAATTAATTAATCATTTTTAAGGGGTAAGATAAACACTCATTATATAAAATAAATTTAGTTTAGTGTTTCAATCAATTGTTACACAATAAAATGTTCTAATAGTATATGAAAGAACGAGTTTTATAAAACATGTTTATTTCGCCCGTGTCAAAATCAGAGCTGGAAATTTTCAAGTACCATTACATTACCATTAGTATTAGATACTCAATCCTTAAAAATTTCTTTACCAGTACCATTACTCAGTAATGG
Organism: Ophonus ardosiacus; assembly: GCA_943142095.1. NCBI lineage: Eukaryota > Metazoa > Arthropoda > Insecta > Coleoptera > Carabidae > Ophonus > Ophonus ardosiacus. The sequence continues at coordinate 21,851,686 of OW964834.1, read as the reverse complement.
TAATTAAAAACCTAATCAAAATTACCAAGTAATAGTAAAATACCAGAATTTATACAACAGGAGTTCAATTACAATTGAAATAGCATTATATAAGGTGTTATGTAAGTAAACGTACAACGCTTAACCGATGTTAGAACTAAATAGAGCCCTTTAAAACCGACCAATTACGTCATGGTTTAAAATTATGCAAAAAAATAAAAATCAATAACCTCGTTCAGTACGTCACAGCGCTGGCAGCGCTGAGAGCCGATGATTGCCGAACGCATTGAATGGACCAAATGCATTCGTTCATCATTGCATTCGGCAATCTTCGGCGTTCAACGCTGCCAGCGCTGTGACGTGCTGAACGCGGCAATTGTGTTGCCTGGGATAATATGTTGATTGTCAAAACTGACGTAAACCACTTCTTGCATTTACGTACAATTTATATTCGGTTTAATGAATATCAAAATTCCACTTACCTTAATGATAAACTTGTGGTTTTTCAATGTAAAAATCCCAAATCCCTACTATCTGCCGCGCCGCTGATGATCTTATATGTCTACTTTGACAATCAACATTTTTTCCAAAGAACTCATTTTTATTGTTATATAAAATTTTGAACGATAACGTAATAACGTAATTGGTCAGTTTTAAGGGGCTCAAGTTCTTAAAAAATCATGCAAAACAAAAATTATTGCTAGATTTACTATCTATGGGGTCATGGGGTTAGTTTTACCATATTGTTGTACGCATACTTCCATAACACCCCGTTTGCTGGGTATATATATATATACAGGATGTCCCAAATTTAAACGGCCAAACTTAAACCATGGATTAAACACTTAAAAATAAGGTCCCAAGTTCATTTGAGTAAATGTCGGGAAATGCTTCGTTTCAGAGATATTAATGTTTTCCTTATTGGAGCAGCGTTACTTTAAAAATCAACTTCATAACAGAATATCAAATATTATTTTATTAAGTAGTGATATAATAATTAAATTAATTATAATGATTCGGTTATTATCTAATTTCAATGCAACATTTAGTTTGCTTGTGATTATTGGACAAAATGCCTCGTTTTTACACAAATAGTGAATATGCCGACATGGTATTTATTTATGGTTTTTGTAATGGTAGTACGCATAGGGCTCGTCGTGAATATTCGCGACGATTCCCTAACAGCAGATTACCACATAGGACTGTTTTCTCTAAAACATTTCAGCGACTTAGAGATACAGGTTCGTTTGCTTCTGTGCCACGTGCTGGTGGTGTATTTGCGCCTTTACAAAACGAAAGACGAGCTGTAATGATATTACAACATTTTGATGAGAATCCATCGACAAGTGTCCGACGTGCTTCGGCAGTATTAAATTCAAGCCGAATGGAAGTGTGGAGAACACTGAAATCAGATGGACGTCATCCGTACCATATTCAAAAAGTACACCAGTTATTACCGCGAGACTTGAGGCGAAGGAGAGAGTTTTGTGATTGGTTTTTAAATAAAATGAATAATGAACCTCAGTTCCCTTCATACATTTTGTGGACTGATGAAGCCATATGTATACGGCGTGGAATTTTAAATCAAAGAAATTCTCATCTTTGGACACATGAAAATCCTCATGCAATTAAAGAGAACAATTTCCAATATGAATTTCATTGTAATGTTTGGCTGGGTATTATTGGAAATACTTTAGTAGGCCCTTTCTTTTTACCTCCACGTTTAAATTCAGAGAGATTCTACAATTTTCTCAATAATGATTTGTATAATTTAATGGAAGAAGTTAACTTAGCAGTAAGAAGAAACTCTTGGCTACAGTTGGATGGCTGCCCTGCACATTATGGGAGACAACCAAGGGAGTGGTTAAATTTTCATTATCCACAACGGTGGATTGGCCGGGGAGGACCTGTACCGTGGCCAGCACGTTCGCCCGATCTAACACCGTTAGATTTTTTTGCTTGGGGTGCTATAAAACAAAAAGTTTATGATGAACCGATAGATAATTTGGACACTACGTAGAAAAATTATTCAAGTTTGTGAAACCATATCTCCCGAGCAATGTCAAGCAGCAACCAATGCAGTGGTAGATCGTTGTCGTGCCTGTCTGCATGCTGCAGGTGAACATTTTGAACAAATGTTATAAAAAAATAGTAGATTATGATATGTTATTAGATTATTGTAAATAATAAATTTGTTTGAATTCAATGATAATTTTTATTTTTCCACCGACAAATCAGTGTAACAAACTAATTTTAGTATTGAAATTAGATAATAACCAAATAATTTATAATTAATTTAATCATTATATCACACTTCAATAAAATAATATTTGATATTTTGTTACGAAGATGATTCTTTTAAGTAATGTTGCTACAATAAGAAAAACAGGAATATCTCTGAAACGAAGCATTTCCCGACATTTACTCAAATGAACTTGGGACCTTATTTTTAAGTGTTTAATCCATGGTTTAAGTTTGGCCGTTTAAATTTGGGACACCCTGTATATATATATATATATATATATATATATATATATACCGATTTTTCACACTTGACCGTTACGTCATAGTTTGATGTTCGCATATTAGATATCCGTATCAAAAACAGAATGTAGGAAACCATAAGTAAGAAATAAGACAAAGATAAACATACAATTACCTAGTTGTTATTTTGCTGTTCAGCAATTAATGACGCAACGGTCAAGTATGAAAAATCGATGTTTATATTATATATTATATTATATTTATTGTGATACTCGTATGAGTCCATTATTATTTAAAAACAAATTATTTGATATAAATTATGATTTAAATTAAATATTGCACGTTGCTAGGGTCCCGACCGCGGGACCGTGTCAAAAAAATTAAAGTCCCGAAGAAGTGTGACGGACCAATTATATCACGACGAGGCGTGGCTTAGTAATAACAGTTATACCGCGTTGTTGAACATCTTAATTAGCTTGGTATATTTTTCTAAAAATAACAAAAACCTATACCTAACGCACAAAACTTGGCCTTAGTTTTATAAGCATTAATTTATGTGTTATTTAAAGAAATTGCGTAAACCATACTATTCGGGGGTGCTTAAATTCATGTAAATAATATAAGTAGGTAGTAGGTACATCTGTTTTCAAAAGGAAGAATCGATTTAGTACTATAAATATGTGAAAATTAAAGCCGACTTCCACTATTGTCTACAAAAAATACATTAAATACTTTATAAAATCGTGTATGGATGTTTCACGGGTACGGGACACCCCGATTATTTTCTTTATTATTAGGAATAGAAGAAAATCATTCAAATAAAGGTTGCAGTAGATCTAGGGGGACATTCACTTATTGAAGAAAAAAAAATTAAACCAGTGGTTCTCAAGTTATATTTTTTTTAAATGGGATATTATACATTTTTGAGGCTCATTCGACAGAGTATTTATTTCTGAATTCAACCATATAAATATTTTATGTGCTTACATAACAAAAATATTGAGAAAAATTCATTTGAAAATTAAATAAATTTTATTTAACATAACACAAAACAGTAGGCCATAATCAATAACAAAACAATTAACTTGTATTTAACTTAACAAATAATTTTCAAAATTGTTTCCATTATAAATTATTATAAATAATGATAATTTGCCATAACTATAGCAGTTTAGTATAAGTTAACTAGCGAAAACTCGGCTTCGCCGAGTATTCCCTAGGGCTCCGCCGATAGTGTTTTATAATAGTTTTACTTACGTTAAATCCGTCTGGGAACAATTTAAACGCAAAGCGCTAACGCTAAGAGTCTTTCAAAATATTTTTTTACCACCCACCTAAACAGTCCACGCAACCTGCCCACCCAAACTGCCCACTCAAAATGCCCACGCAACCTGCCCACCCAAAATGCCCACGCAACCTGCCCACCCAAAATGCCCACGCAAACTACCCACCCAACCTGCCCACGTAACTTCCCCACCCAAAATGCCCACGCAACCTGCCCACTCAAACTACCCACGCAACTTGCCCACCCAAAATGCCTACGCAACATCCCCACACAATCTGTATGGCAGCCCTCAATAATACCTCTCATTTGATACCAAACACGACATGGTTCTGACAACTTTAAGCAAAAAACAAAAGCCAATCAAGCTGTCAAATTTTTGACATTTCTGCATGACAGTCCTTGACTTTACCTTTCATTTGATACCAAAAACGACATGGTTCTGACAACTTTAAGCAAAAAACAAAAGCCGACCGAGCTGTCTAATTTTTGACATTTCTGCATGACAGCCCTTGACGTTACCTTTCATTTGATACCAAACACGACATGGTTCTGACAACTTTAAGTGAAAAACATAAGCCGATCGAGCTGTCAAATTTTTGACATTTCTGCATGACAGCCCTTGACGTTACCTTTTATTTGATACCAAACATGACATGGTGCTGACAACTTTAAGTAAAAAACAAAAGCCGATCGAGCTGTCAAATTTTTGACATTACTGCATGACAGCCCTTGACGTTACCTGTCATTTGATACCAAACACGATATGGTTCTGACAACTTTAAGTAAAAAAACAAAAACCCCGATCAAGCTATCAAATTTTTGACATTTCTGCATGACAGCCCTTGATGTTACCTTTCATTTGATACCAAACACGACATGGTTCTGACAACTTTAAGCAAAAAACAAAAGCCGATCGAGCTTTCATGTTTTTGACATTTCTGCATGGTAGCCCTTGGCGAACCCGTTTATTTGATACCAAACACGACATGGTTCTGACAACTTTAAGCAAAAAACAAAAGCCGGTCGTGCTGGCAAACTTTTGACATTTCTGCATTGCAGCCCATGACGATACTTCTCATTTGATATCAAATACGACATGGTTCTGACAACTTTATGCAAAAAACAAAAGCCGATCGAGCTGTCAAATTTTTGACATTACTGCATGACAGCCCTTGATGTTACCTTTCATTTGATACCAAACACGACATGGTTCTGACAACTTTAAGCAAAAAACAAAAGCCGGTCGTGCTGGCAAACTTTTGACATTTCTGCATTGCAGCCCATGACGATACTTCTCATTTGATATCAAATACGACATGGTTCTGACAACTTTATGCAAAAAACAAAAACCGATCGAGCTGTCAAATTCTTGACATTGGAATATTTGTTTTTTACTTAGTTACTTATGGGATGTTTGGCAACACTTTTGAAATACACATGAATCACGGACATGAACATTAAAAAATTGTAATTTTTAAATTTGGTTAAGGCCTTTTCAGTTATTGTGGATTTATTGCTAATTGTCATATTTTATGAACTTAACTTCTTTCAAATTGTCCTTATTTCATGAATAATTCCATTTAAATGTTCTGATGACATGTCAAACGAATGTTCTTTGTCTTAAAATTTTCAACACGGACATGACCCATCAAAAATTATAATATAACACCCTGTATAGTAGTAGGTATATTAAAGAACAAGTTATATAGGACATGTTTTTTTCGCACGCGTTAAAATTTAGAAAATAAGTCCTGGCGAGTTTTCTAAGTGCGAAATAGAAAATTCGAAAGTGTCCAATAAATTTAATACTGTAAAAAATGATGTGATTTTAGAATTCAAAATGTCAATTAATTGTAGTCAAATAGAAAAAAAATACAATTATTAATTTATAATATTTACCAAACAAATCATACTATTCATTATATGAGTAATTATGCGCGCTATTTTTCATATTCTGTGTTACCGGCCACTCACGTGTGCTGCCATCCTATGGGAAAAGCTTACACTACGCAGAGTGATAAAACTGTAAAATATTAAAAATTATTCTATTTTTCACGTCGATGAAAATAAACCATTTTAGACAAATTTAGAGCAATACTTACAAAAAAAGTATAATAATAGCTATCACCTAAAAGTATTTTGGTTATAAAAAGAAGACAAAGTAGAGAAATATTTTTTTTTAATATTTTGTAATAAATTTTTAAATTTATTTAAAATAGTTTTAAATAATAGTCCAAAAAAAAAAATCATGAATTTTGAAGTATAACACAATATTCTGTATTCTTGCAACAGGCTTTAAATGATATATCTTTAAATACTGTATTTCAAATGCACCTTAACAATAGGAATAAAAAATATTCAACTCCAATGAGAATGAAAGAATGAAAGCAGCTAGTTCTTGAAAGTCGAAAGGGCAGGTAGAAGTAAGTACATAACTTGACACTAAAATCAGTTAACTTTGATCAGATAAGACGAAACCTTGGCGGCCTTATACAACCGTCTCCACTGGAGTTTAATCGAAACCTAATTTAATCCATAAAGGATACGATTAGATTACAGATTTTCTTGAGTAGGGGATGAATATTTATTTCTCCTGTTTACTAGGCAGCTCATGATAAAATTCTGTTGGTTGACTATTCTGTGTCAAATCTATGTCAAAATTTAGAAACTCTATTACTTTTCTAGTATTTTTCTGATTCCGAATACTAATTTTCCTTTCCTATGTAATGGTATGTTCTCGGTTGCTGAGCATTTTTTATTGTATAAATCATATGATTCATTTAACGAAACTATATTTCTGATTTAGTTAATTATTTTTGTTGGAACCCCAGTGAACTCTATACTACGTACCTGGAATGGATTCGGTTCTATCTCTCCTGTACACCGAACTGAGTCAGGTGCAAAAACAAAGATAGATAGATAGTGTAGGATCATCATCTCTGTCTAACTTATTGTACGTCCATGCTATTTATGTTTCATGTATGTATTTTCGGGGTTATCTCAAAATCTACTGTATCAATTTCATTTTTTTTTCTTGTATATGTCAATTATAGTTTTCTTTGTAACATAGGATTTGTTCCGTTTCGATACTTTTTCCAATTAAAAAGTTATAACGGAAAACCCAAGAAAAATGTGATTTTAGCATAGGACTTACTCTTTCAAATTCTTTTTTCAGATTTTCGAAATGTTGATTACATTTCGAATAATTAAACACAATATGCACATCAAAAAATATCGCGAAAACCGTTTTTACCTTCTACGGCTTGTTTTTTAATTTAGTTTAAAAGTATTTGATATCGTTAAATTAAGAAAACATTCTCCATTAAAACGGTTATTGTTTCATTACTTTTCATCAAGTTTTGTAAGAGCAATTCGAAAAACAAGCAGCATACAGTATCAATAGTTATTATTATTATAAGAATTTTTTATTATATAAATATTATTTTTTATTGGACCCTACAGCCTTCTATGTTTATTTCAACCTTCGAGATTAATCCGAAAATCACAATTTTCAAATATATTTTTTCTTAAAAAACCTAGAGAGGTATAATCAGTGGTAAATATTAATTAAATTAATACATATGCCCAGGTTAGAATAAAAATATACAGTAACAATTATAATCAATTTGTGTGCGATTATTCATTTTCATTGTAATCAAATATATCGATAGTATAATTCCATTGTTCTAATCACCCGGTCAGCCGGAGAGCATATTTGACTGTATTAAAGAAAGAATTTTCCGTATTTTAGCAAACAATGAAGGACTAACAAGTAACAAAACAAATATAAAAGCACGTTTACAGAATGCAAGAATAGATAATTTTGCTACTAATTTAAATCTATTTCAACCACTACATCCATTTTCTGAGGAGTATTATGTCTGAAGATTTACATGAAATTCAACTAATAAGACAAATTGTAAATTTATTTATAAAATGTCGAATGAATGAATCACCAGGCAAGACTTAAATTTCAAACGCCTTTGTAAAGAGGCATCTATCAGGCAAAAATATTGGAAAATTGTTTTATTTAAAAAAATTTAAATATGTATATAATTAAAACACAAACATAAAACTTATATTATATTCGTATGTTTGTTTTATTATTTTTATTAATTGTTTTATTTAAAAATTGTTAAAGATAATTAAAAAAATAAAAACAATACTTATATATATATATATATATATATATTTGTATATCTTTGTTTTATTATTTTTATTACAAATTTTTACCTATAAATAATTTTTACGTGTCACACAATTTAAAATCAGTCTCAAGTAGTTAAATTCTCCATACTTTCAATGAGATAGAAAGAGAGGGGAATACTACACAACTGCGGGTTGCATAAAAATATTTCTGCCTCAGTTGTTTGCATTGCGCAGCTTTCCAGGTACGTATAAGGATAGAGCGTGGTATAGAGTTCACTGTGGAACCCGCACAATAGCATGCGACATCAGTGGAATTTTTGGAAACTAGATTAATGGCAGCCAGTAGGACATGTCAAATATGTAAACGTCAAAAACATCATTTCGTTTAACATAAAAAGGTATTCTCACGCATAATTGTATAATTTTATTTCAAAATGTGTGAAATATGAGCGAATTAAAGAAAATGAACATAATATACATAAAAAATTTCTCTGTTAAAGGTGGAAAAGAACAACAAAATTCAAGACTTTCCATAAAATTTTGGCAGAGAACTTAAGGTTGATCGACTGAACGTATGGAAAAGAAATTTAAATATACCGCAAAACTTTTATCTACTAAAATACGAGTAATATGTCTCTTCTTTGCATTTCACAAAAAGAGATTGTAATAAAATTTTGCAGATATATTATGTGTAGTTTTAATACTACTACTACTGACATTACTTATTGATAAATAAAAATTGCAGATTAATTGATTTTACTAATATTTGTCCCCGTTCCCCGTAGACTGCAATTCCAAGTTAGAATGGTCATAAGTCAACACGAAATTACGAATTGTTGACCCTCAACTATGTTTCTCGATAAAAGTTTCGACTGAACAAACTTAAAAATCGTATTGAGTTTAAGTGTAACAATATTTTGGGTCAGAACACCCTCATTCAGAATGTAAACAAATTGACATGTCCTAGTAGCCGTCATGATGGATGCGCTCACAGCGCGCCAATGGATTCTGTGGATCTCAATAATCTGAGTAACATGCTTTTGTATATATATGTATGAGATTGGGAACTTGCGATAAATGTTTGAATAAGGTTAAAGAGAGCTCCTTTGTACCGGTTATTCGTAGGATATTCTTAATTTACAATTTCAAGGACTTTCGTTTTATGGATACATCGCCAGCTATAAAATGTTTAACATTAAAAAGTGTGCAAGTAAGATCAGTGATAATTGAGATTATAATTTAATAAACTTATTGACGGTAAAAAACTTTACACAGTTGTGCAAAATGCATTTTAAATAAACTCGACCCTCCGAAGGATAGGGCCGAACTCAATGAAACATACGAAATGGCGGTAAATGCTCATTTGAAAAAGAATGGAAGACATTCCGTCGCACACACAATAGACAAAGAAACGCGGTAGAATTTAAATGAAATCGGAAAGTGATAGTAATTATTTTAAGTGTTGTCGTCGTTATTAAAGTCAGTATAATTATTAATGTTACTATTTTCGTTTATGATAATATGACATGTTTTGTATAATAATCATATATTATACAAGACGATTGTAAATTCTCGATAATACGAAACGTGTTGCCTGGAAACACCACGAGACCGACGGTCGAGAGGTATTTCCAAAAGACAACTCATTGAGAATGTCGAGAATTTTCTATCGTCCAGTGTCGAGATGTATTCAGGTAGATTATATCACGGATAAAAATAAATTAAAAAGTAAACAGCAAATTTCAGGTAGGCATGTAGTCTACTTTCTTCTGCATGGTACATCAAACTGTACGCCACATAATCCATAAAATGACAATTATGACATTCGTTCTTTAATAAACTATTATATTATATTGAAATGCTCGTATTTCTAAATAAATTCGCAGTGACAACAACGCAGTTTCTGGACTTATGATTAAGTTACTAAATAGCTTTGTTCGAGCAGACAATTTGCAATAGTTTGACGTACTGTTGTACTGCGCATGCGCCCAACTCTGATAGTTTCAAATTAGTTTCAAATTTTCGTTGCTCGAACGCGTTAGTTACTTTTACCGGCGGTAGTTGTCTCATGTCTCATGTTGACGCCAGCTGTTTTCTGTTTTATTTATCTCAGCTGTTTGGTGTTTTGACTGATGTCAGAATAAGACATTAATTTGAAAATCATGACATGTATTTTCTTTATTATACTACATGTTTTTAAACAATACGTGTAATCACTTGACAAATTGATAAATTCAGAAACATTCAATTCTGAAATTATTATTTGTTTACACACTGCATTGTTTTACATATTATTTAAAGAATTTTGACCATATACGTAGAATATATGTTATATTAAAAGAATATTTAAAAAAAAAACTTGTAAAATTTACCCTGTGTCACATGTTGGCCGAATTCTCACACTTTTCGGTAAACATGTGACGCTTACAGAGTAAATTTTACAAGTTTTTTTTTCTTTAAATAATATGTAAAACAATACAGTGTACAAACAAAATAATTTGAAAATTGAATGTTTCCGAATTTATCAATTTGTCAAGTGATTACAACAGATAAATTATTTTATTCCCTGATGAAGTTAAAAAAATATGTAACGAAATATTGGAAATTTAAATAAAATTAACTACTTTATGGAATGACAACAATATAATTCATTACAATCACCGCCGAGAAATCCGTTAATACATTTTATTTATTAACCTTTGATGTCACCCAGAGTCACCGAAGTTTTCCCATGCGATTTGACATTAGAAATGCTAGTGCGCATGTCACGGATTTGTAATTTGCACACAATCCTCAAATTCTCCTGACTGTTTCAAACCGTCCCCAACGGTTTCAAACCGTTGCAAGAACACCGAATTCTTAGTGTGAATTTGTGATTTACCGCTGCTCGAACGCCAAAATTCTTATGCGCATGCTTCTGATAGTTCGTAACAGTTCCTGACTGTTGCTCGAACAAAGCTAATGTTTACTTATCGAATTTTGATTTCAATAGGATTTGCTGTCAAATAATAGGTGCGTTTAATTATTCGTTTCGGTGCATTCGAAGCTGTCAGCATCAGTGTTATTTCAGATGTCTACTTAAAGCACAAAATGCATGATTTTCTCCTCAAAGTCAAACCTCAAATTCATTTATGTTGGTACTGTATTTGGAAAAAAATCGTACACTATACGCAGTGTACATAGAACAAAATAATAAAACGCACTTATAAGTGAATACACGAAGGTACGTATATTCTAATATATAAAGGATCTTATATTCTTTCACCATAGTTACTCAATAATAACCGCTATAATACGTGGTATCTAAGAAAAAATACTTATTGGTCTATGGTATTTACATGGAACTATTTCTAGAATTTTGAAGTCTTGAAATTTAAATATATGACCTGTTTGTATAGAGTGTTTATACAAAGCATTATACTGTTCATTTAAGCGATTAAATCTCTGTCCATAATAGCTATTTATATAATTAGTACATAATATAGAACTTTATTGGACGAGCCACTATTTATGGACGAGCGAGTAGAGCGAGCAAGTCTAATAAACAAGACAAGTATAAAGTTTGTTTATGTACGAATTACATACAAAGCTTTATGTTCGACTACTCTAGAAGAGCAGGATATCTTCTAAAAATATTTCTTTATTTCCCTATACAAAAATTCGGTATAACTTAGTGTGCTTTTCTAGCGTTGCTATTGTTTCGATTGTTTTCTGTGTTACTGTTTTTATGCAAATGTCAAATATTGCTTCAATACGATTTAATAATTTATTATTAATCAGATCATTATATAAAGAAATGGATACTTTAGAAAGTGTCGAAGAGTGCCAAAGAATCACCCTTGCCTAGCAAGTCGAAATATTTATATGAAAATACATATGCGGCTTATCGTAAATAGTGCTCAACTAAGAAAATTATGAAAACTACCGAAGACAGTATTTTGGCGTATTTTAATAGCGAACTGAGGTCTTTTAAAAGCTCCTCGCTATGGACCAAATACTCCATGTTGCGGTCAACTATAAATATTAATGAAGGCGTTGATATTAGTAAGTTCCCAACTATGATACCCTATCTGAAAAAAAAAAAAACAGAACAATATGCACCGAAAAAATCTATCATTGTAACTAAAGAAAATGTAGAAAATTTTTTAAGTGGAGGAGAAAATAAGGAACATTTGTTAAATAAGGTTAATTGTTATCGTTTGAATTTTAACGTTTATAATAAAATGTTATACTTTTAGGTAATTCTTATATTTGGCGTAGCTGGAGCATGCCGACGCCAGGAATTGGTTTCATTAACGACTTCCTGTGTGGAAGACCGTCAGACACATTTGATACGAAAACAAAAAAAAATAGGTCTTTCATAATAGTGCCATGAGAAGTGAAAAACTTGAAGATGTTAGAAATAATCAATATATGCGACTTAGACCAGCGAAGATACCACATAACAGATTCTTTATGAACTATGTCCGAGAAAAATGCACAGTACAACCAGTAGGGCCGGTGTGTCAAGTGTGGCGAAATATCTCAATTTAGAGAATTCGTCATTGTACACAGGACATTGTTTCAGGCGCACATCGGCAAGTATTTTAGCTAATACTGGAGCCAGCATGGAGAATATAAAGCGACATGGGGAATAGCGTTCTTCATGAGTTGCCGCTGGTTATATCGAAGATTCTCCCAATACTAAAATCAATGTGGCGACCAAAATATTGGGAGAATGTTCTACTGGTAACAAGGATATTCAAGATTCTTTTGCTCAAAATATGGCACCTGTTCCGAATATTCGCGACAAAATATTGGGAGAAGAAAGTTTTAGTAACAAGAACAATTTATCTTCGGGGCTGAATATTCGCGACAACACCAATTGTGTAATAAATATGCATTATCATAATGAGTAATAAATATGTTAATTTAATAGTTTGAATTTGTTATTTCATATTAATAAAAAATATATTTTTGTGACATTTTTTTGACAGTGACAGTTCTGTCCAATAAAATAAAGTAAAAGTACTAGTCCAATAAAGTGTCACATTATGGACACTATATGCAATCATAAATCAAGTGATTATGATGTAGTCGAACATGAATTCGTTTACGTATTGGTTGTGACTCTAGATAGTTCTGTGGAGATGGTTAGGATTTTTGTCAAGAGAGTTATAGTAACTAAAGGTTTATTATATGTACAATATTGAAATAAGTAACAATAAAGAAAATACCCATGTTTTCATGAAATATGGCAACTACGACGGCTTACAGATTGTAATCTTTAAACGAAATTTAAACAAACTACAATCCTGCGGCCTTAACTTGCTAGCGGTAAACAGCGGCGAGTTATTTCGCGGACAGTTGATTACAGCCGCTTTCCTCACGGACAAACGATAACAATGGTTTCAATTACATTGGCGGATACGCCGAACTCTGTCTAACTGCGCTTTGGTGCTCTATTTTAACAAATGATAATTTTCATTGCAAAATAATATTTCGATTAAACATGATTTATTTCTTTTGTGACGATGCCTCGCGCTCACTTCTCATCAATTGAGCTGCAGCCGGTCAATCGTGACGATTGTTGATATGCGAAATCTGTGAAAACAAAGTTTAAAACAAGGAAGTAAAGTGAGTAACAATGAATAAACAATGTTGAATGTTCCATGGAATGTCTTTTCACATCATGACGGTCAAAAATTATTTTTTACATAGTCAGGTAGGTAAACCATGATATGTGCTCGTTGACGACGGAACACAGGTTAAAATGTTTCAGGTTTCAGCCTCTTGTGTGACTACGCGGCCCCAAAACTTGCTTCAAATATTATTGTGGAGCATTCTTGAGCAGGTACGTCATATTTGTGTACTCTACATTATTGTAAACAACGTACATCGTAAGATACACGTTTCTGAGTGTTCCAACTGCGGCGGTAGAACTGGAGATGTATACGAGGACAGAATACCCTTGCTGGACAAAAAGGCACTTCATCACATAACATAACAACTAATCTGTTTAAACACCTCGCGAATTCCGATTTTTGGTTGGCGCACTTTGTACACTTTTTCCTGGGCAGTGAACTTAGCTGATCCGACACACCTCGCAACGCGTCACGATATTCGGGCAAACTCGGGGAGAGCAGAACGTCTCGCGTCATGGTCTTCGGGTCAAAGCCTACGTTGCGTTATTGATACAAGGCAGGGAAACATCACAATATCACTGCTGTCATTACCGATATCTGTGTACAAAGAAGATTGGTACACTCAGATTAGTAAACCCAATAATGGATTTACTTATTTATATAATGGGTGATTCAACAGTTAGCGTGGATTTTTTCATCAAAATATATATATATATATATATATATATATATATATATATATATATATATATATATATTTCATGCACTTACGCCAGAAATAATTATTTTATGAGAAAGTTTAATATGTAGCAATTATGTATGAAAAACAATATCATCATATGACCTCCATGGTTTTGTTGGCAGGAGGTAAAAATTTTCGATAACTTGTCGCAATAAAAGGGGATCAGTGGCACCTAATGCAGCTCGAATGTTCTCTTTCAGCTGGTGAAGTGTTTGTGAGTTATGAGTACACACTTTGTTTTCAAATTCTACCAAAGAAAATATTCTAAAGGAGTAAGATCACAAGAACTTGGGCGCCAAATCACTTGAGAATTTCTGGAAATGATAAGATCATCAAACTTCGAGCGCAATAATGTCATTGTTTCATGGCTTGTACGGGATTTTGCGCCATCTTCTTAAAACCAGAGTTGATTCACATCCATTTCATTCAAATAATCTCCTAGCATGTTACGGTAACGCTCGAAATTAACGGTAACAGTAGTTTCTTCAAAGAAATATGATCCAATAATGCCATTGGCCAATAAAACGCACCAAACAGTCACTGATACTTTTTACGACTTTCCACCGATCCAGTTTCTTCAAATTATCACACTATTCCACGGATTCCTGACTCACTAAGATGATTATTTTGACCGAAATGGTTTCCAATTTTACGAATTTCTTTTTTGATGGAACGGTCATTTTCGTGTACGTTTGAATAACTTTTAATCGTTGCGCGGTTGAAAAAAAACTCCATTGTTGCAATTGCCAAAGTCTGACTTTTGTCAACAAATGTTTTAATGGCCATTACGTATATGTCAGATAATGACAATCAACATCCACGCTAACCGTTGGATCATCTTTATAAGTAAATACGTTAGTGTGAAGTTTCTACACCAATTTTCATACTGCTAATATAGTAAAAATTAAATATAACTGTATGAAAAAAATACGTTACCAACCATATAAAAGTGAAAAAATTTAAACCTCGATCGGCGTTTGATTTTTTACATAAAGTTGTCATAAATATGTTGTTTTTGGTATCAAATGAAATGTTTCTTAATGGGCTGCCATGCAAAAATGCAAAAATTTGATAGCTCGATCGGCTTTTGTTTTTACATAAAGTTGTCAGAACCATGTCATGTTTGGTATCAAATGAGAGCTGTCACGCAGAAATGTCAAAAATTTGACAGCTCGATCGACTTTTGTTTTTTGCTAAAAGTTGTCAGAACCATGTCATGTTTGGTATCAAATGAGTGGTATCGTCAAGGGCTATCATGCAGAAATGTCAAAAATTCAACAGACATGCAATCATGCAGAAATGTGACAGTTTGATTGTAATTAAAATATTAAGTACACATGAAACATAGGGTAGTTGTTATAATGTTTATGAGCTGAAATGAGTCTTAAGCACACAATTTTTTTGTTTATGAAATTATTTATTCAATTTTTACCTCCCGCTACCCTAGGTAAGGAAGGTATACGGATCGTGCTAAAAATCGCATATAGGGATTTTAGTGAATAAACACGTTTTGATGACCCCAGAACCCGATTTTAACATTTTTACAATGATGTCTGTGGGTATATATATATATATATGTGTGTGTATCCTGTGAACACGATTAATCAAATACTATCAATCAGAATAATTTTAAATTTTGTTTACTCATTCTATACTAATGTGGGAAGAGCTCATTAGTTTTTAATGTATATCGGATAACCGGAAGTATCATTTATACAAGTTTTTAACAGTTTTTCTTGTAAAAAATTAATTTAATATAATTTGTTAGCAACTTTTACTAATAAAAATTGGATATAATTGTACAATATTCAAGTCTACGATAATAGTATTTAGCAAATAACTTTAAATAACTTTAAATATTGCATTATAAAATAATTTAATTTTGTACATCATCTTGCCTATGCGTCACACAAAAATATAATATTTTAATAACAATTTTGACATATTTAAACAAATATCACTGTCAGGAAGCAATTACATTAAAATTAATAATGAAATCATGATAAGAAGATTATATTGAGTCTATTGAAATTAAGGTTAGTAATAATAATATATTTTCCATCATACATAAATATTAGATGTATAGAATGACCCGATATAAATTTGATATGTTTGCGGCACTAAAAATCAAACAGCTGTGAATAAGTACGTGTTATCAAAGTGTCAAATATTAGTTTACAACTACACATTAACGAAATGGATCATGTAAAGCAATCGATATATTGCAGGATTAGTAAATATGTAGGTATGTATTCAAATTAATAAAAATTAAAAAGCCGGAGGTATTGTTGCAATAACTTGATATATATTATATTCGGTGAATAAATATTGTTGATTTATTATTTTTCTCCATATAACTTTGGATATTATTTTGAACAAATTTAATTTCTACATTTTATATCAAAATATAGTGCATAGAAATTATAGCAATTACATATCATATTGATGTAATAGGTAATTTACTGTTTTCCATTAAAGTAGGCTTATAATGCACACAAAAAATGCGAAAAAGTGCTCTTTATAAATTCAAACTGGTGAAGAATGAAACCCTAAGGCACTTATTTCACTCATAGTATTTGTCGCACTCACCGGAAGTTTTCTATTTGAAATACGATTATACTTTTTACTCATTTGACATAAATACCTATTTTATGTCCATTCAAAAAGTCCACTTTTCCCATTAAAATAGGTCCATAAAGTATATATTTTTATACACAATAAAAGTGTGAAATTTTTTTAAAGCATATGAGTAAAAATGGAACGTTATGGCACTTTCTCATGCTTTTATGGTAGAAGTATAGAAAAATTTATACAACTGGGGACATGGCTTAACCACAGATTCCTGAGGCTAAAATAAGACGATTTAACCAAACTTGCTTTTACCGAAAAGTGTACCATTTAGCCAGAATTCTGCTTCAAAGTTCTTCGAAAAAAAAATTAATTTTGCTTATAACAACAGAACGCTTCATTCGATTTGGATGAAATTTGGTATGACAGTTCGTATATTTATAACTCATCTTTTAAGGTTATACATGTTATTATTAGTGAACCACTAGTGTATGAAACTTAGGTGTCCCAACATTGATTAGACCGTAACTTTTTAATTGTCACGTCGATAACATAAAATTATTTTTTTTCAGAAAGATACATTCAATAGTAAACTTTTTTCTCTCTGTTTAATTTGTGATATCTGTTAAGGTTCTGTCTAATCAATGTTGGGACACCTAAGTTTCATACACTAGTGGTTCACTAATAATAACAAGTATCACCTTAAAAGATGACATAACTATATAAACTGTCATACCAAATTTCATTCAAATCGAATAAAGCGTTCTGTTATTATAACCAAAATTAATTATTTTTTTCGAATAACTTTGAAGCAGAATTCTGGCTAAATGGTACACTTCCCGGTAGAAGCAAGTTTAGTTAAATCGTCTTAATTTAGCCTCAGGAATCTGTACTTAAGTCTTGTCCCCCTATTTGAGAGACACCCTGTATATTAGTTTCGTAGGTGGGCGGTAAGCATTTTAAAATATGACAAAGTGAGAGATAGACAAAAAAGGTTGAGAAACCCTGGCTTAAATTAACATCACGGTGCTTTGTGTGAACAATATTTACAAACAGGACATATATTTAATTTCAAGACGTCAAAATTCTAGAAATAGTCCCATATAAATACCATAGGTATAAAAAATATTAATATTAACAAAAACGTTTAAAATATTTACTACGACTTTTCGATAGCATTTAAATTCTACCGCGTTTCTTTGTCTATTGTGTGTGCGATGGAATATGTCTTTCATTCTTTTTCAAATGAGCATTTACCACCATTTCATACAAAGTTCGTCCCTATCCTTCGGAGGGGCGGGTTTATATAAAATGCATTTTGCACAAATGTGTGAGGTTTTTTACATGTTACTCAGATTATAATATATTAACCTAAACAGAAATGATTCGTAATGTGATTTATATAATAAAAATTTGATGTGGCCAGCCCATTACCCGCTGTATATCTAACAGTGATCTTTATAACATACGTTATAGAGATCTATTATTTAACCACGTAATATAAATAAAGCAATCATTATATTCAAATATTTTTATAATCATTCGTAACAAACTTTTTTTACATTAAACAAATATATCACACACAAAATAAAATTCACAAATATTGAATACTAATAGAACTAATAGAAAAACAACAAAAATTCAAAATAGTTCTCGTATCTTTTCAGAGTCGTACCCTGGAAGACATTGAAGCAATTCAATAATACATATAATGTTTATGTAGGATGGAAAATATATTATTTTTATAAATCTTAATTTCCTTAGAATTAAATACATTATTATTATATTCTCCTTAACACGGTTTCACTATTAATTTTAATGTAATTGCTTCCGGACAGAACATTTGTTTAAATATGTCAAAATTGTTTTTAAAGTATTGTTTTTGTTTGACGCATAGGCAAGATGATGTATAAAAATAAATAAATTTATAAATTCATATTTAAAGTTATTTACCAAATACTATTATCGTAAAATTGAAGATTTTACCATTTAAATCAATTTTTATTAGTAAAAGTTGGTGAAAAATTATCTTCAATGTATTACTTTCGGGTATCCGATATACACTAAAAACTAATAAGCTCTTCCCACATTAATATAGAATGGGTATACAAAATTTTAAAATTTTCTGATTGATAGTATTTGAGTAATCGTGTCCACAAGATCCACACACACACACACACACATACCCACAGACATCATTGTAAAAATGTTAAAATCGGATTCTGGGGACATCAAAACGTGCTTATTCACTAAAATCTCTATATGCTAATTTTAGCAAGATCCCTATATATAAAAATCGACAGCAACCGACAACATACCAGTATATAGTAAGGGAAAATTAGTATTAGTAACTAGAAAAATAATAGGGACATATTACAGAATTTTATGTGAAATGGCGTAGCAAACGTGAGAAATAAATATTCATTCCCAACTCAAGAAAAACTGTAATCTAATCGCATTCTTTATGGATGAAATTAGGCTTCAGTTAAACTACAGTAGAGACGGTTGTATGCCGCCGGGGACGTGTGTTAACTGATCAAATTCAACAGATTTTAGTGACAAGTTATGTACCTACTTCTACCTCTCCTTTCAACTTTTCAAATGCGCTTCATTCCTTCATTCTCATAGGAGAGTCATAGAAGTTGAATACTTTTGAAATCTATTTTCAGGGGGAAAGACATATTAGATAAATATGAATATTTCCAGAATAACGATAGTGAGACTGTGAAGAACAAACCTATATCTTAAATTTATAGAGAAATCCATCATTTAAAAAATAAAAAAAAAAATATATACTGCGAAAACAAGTAAAAGACAATCTCAGAACCAACAGAACCATTTGATGAGTCTTCATCTTTTCCCAATAAAAATGATTAATTAATTACCTTAGGTGGTGTGCGGCTTCAATTCAATTAACATTAACAGCCATGTGCTTTTAAGCCGGAAAATTGCCTTAAAAATAATTATTTTTAATTAATTCTGTATTTGTTCCCAAATATATTGTGTACTTTTGACAACAAATATTCCAAATAAATGCAATCTTACACACCACAAAAGCCGGTATAAATCAAAAAGTAATAAAATATTGCAATTTCAAACTTACTTCAGTATTAGGTAATTAATTTAACCCATTTTTGCCCGGTGTTCCAATATTGAAACAAGGAGTTATTTATTCCCCCACCCCTAAACAGACCATCGATTTGTATTGCAAACGTTTTTACGTTACAGTATACAGTATACAAACAACCTGTGCATACGCGTTTATTTCAAGTGAAGCATTGTTAGTTGATCAGAGATTTTTACAATTGAGAGAAGCATTAACTAGGAATGTCGATAAATAAGTAAGTATATTTTTCTTATTTATATTTTATTTATCAAAAAATTTCTGTTATTTTTGATTGCATAATATTATCAGTTTTTTATTATTGTTGTATAAAAAATGTTCCTATATTGGAACACCGGGATTATATAGGTACTGAATTGGAATTTTTTTACAAGTTTTTAACTACAGAAGAATTGTTAGAAATTGTGGAAGATGAGAAGTTTTGGGAAGATATTGAACATGTAGACTTGTATATAACTCCTCCTGAAGACAGTGGGGACGAGGATGAAAATAAAAATATAAATCACCTTAGTCTTAGTGGACGCCAGCTGCAAGCTCATGCAGTAGCTACAGCTAATTCAAAGAAAAAAGAAACTATTCACTTGGGTGAAGAAACGGACGAAGAGGATAACATTACACTTTCTGAGCTTCAGAAGCAGATAAATAGAAATAGACCTATTGAACGAATTTGGGCAAAAACAGATGATATGTTACCTAGTTTTATACCATTCGTATCACCTAAAGATTGCCACGATATACCATCTTATCCTGTAGCATGTTTCGAATTATTTTTTGACGATGAGATTTGGGAATTTCTAAAAAATATGTTTATTATCTATGCAAATTCTAAAGGAGATCATACTTTTGATATGAGCATAAATGATCTCAAGTGTTACTTTGCAAGTTTGTTATTGTCAGGCTATATAGATATACCTAGGTTGAGAATGTTATCGGAATGTGATACAGAGACATATAATCAATTCGTATCTAATGTAATGAGATGTAATCGATTTGAACAAATAAAAAAATACACCCATTGTAGTGATAATAATAATCTTGAGCAAAATGACAAATTTGCCAAGGTTCGTCCATTATTTAATTTATTGAATATACGTTATATGAAATATGCTGAAGTGGAGGAAAATCTAAGCGTTGACGAAAGCATGGTACCATAGTTTGGCTGACATCCTGCTAAACAATTTATAAAGGGCAAACCTATTCGCTACGGATACAAAATGTGGTGCTTATGTGAGCCATTAGGTTACCTTATGCAGTTTGACCCATTCCAAGGAAAACAAAAAAACAGAAAAAAAATATGGATTTGGGAGTAGGTGGTTCGGTAGTTATGAATTTATTATCGAAACTTCCACCAAATGTGGTATTTAAAATATATGATGATAGGTATTTCTTTTCATTGAAACTTACAAATCGTTTGCAAGAATTGGGATATGGATATACAGGAACAATAATGGCTAATCGATTAGAAAAATGTCCAATATGTAATGTGAAAACAATGGGAAAAAAAAGAACGAGGTATATATGACTACTGTACAGATACCAAAACTGGTATCACTGTCACCGCATGGAATGACAATCGAGTGGTTCTTATTGTAAGTTCTTGTAATACAGTAAATCAAATAGGACAAGTAATAAGATGGGTTACCACCGAAAAAAAGAAATTACCTGTTTCACAACCAAATGTTATTTCTATGTACAATAAATACTTGGGTGGAGTGGACAGGAAGGACGAGAACATTGACAGGTATAGAGTGTCCATAAGATCAAAAAAATGGTGGTGGGCACCTTTTACATTTTGTTTAGATACTGCTGTTCACAATGCTTGGCAAATACATAGAAAAAATTTAGACAAAAGCAAGAAATTGGACTATTTACACTTCAAACGATGTATAGTAACAGGTGTATTTAAAAAAATATGGAACACCCATTGTGGGAGGAGGGAGACCAAAATCTTACGAGTTCCAGAGTCCATATGTATGACCGTTTAGATCATTGGATTATTCCTGCTGCAAAGCAAAACAGATGCGCACTTTGCAAGAAAAATGCCTCAAAATATTGCGAAAAATGAGACGTTAATTTGCATAAAGGATGTTTTAAAAGTTTCCATGTTCGCTAAATTGATTTTGCTAATAGTTCTTTTTTGTTTATATTTATTTTTTGATAATTTATGTTTAATTTGGTATTGCTATGTTATAATAAATATATTTTTGCAAACATGTTTTTATTTCCATTTATACCTTTGTACATGCCCAGTGTTCCAATATTGGAAAACGTTCAAATACCGCCTTTTTAAAAATTTTTAAAATAAAATTTAATGAAACCTAATGTTTTATGCTATTTTAAACAAGAAAAACAAAAAATTACAAAAATTTGGAAAAAAAAATTAATTCGGGCATTAATGGGTTAATGAAAGACGGAACGCAAGAACAGGTCTTCTAACTGAGCAAGTACACCACATTATACCACACACAAGGCAGGACAAGCCTACCATCATCATCATCACATACGGAAGCTGGACAAGCCTGCGACCACAATCACACACGCCAGCTGTATGCGTTCACACTTCGACCTCTCTGTACTTCTTGTAGGGCACGCATCGCTCCCATGGCGGCTCCATCAGGGAAGAAGAAGGCCCCCCATCATTCCGCGGGCCGTATTATCGTTGTCGCCGAGACCGAGCAGCCTTCGAGAACCCTCTAGCCGCAGAATCCGCTTTACAAGCGGCTACTCATCGCTCATCACTGCAACACAGTTGTCGCCAAAGCCAAACAGCCTTCAAGGATCCTCTCGCAGCCGGGCCCGCATCCCAAGCGGTTCCATTTCGTCGGGTTATATCAGCTCGTTGTCGCCGAAAGCACACTCTCCAGCGGTACACGCACTGCGAAAGAAGATCCACAACTTCGACCCCAGCCGAGTCGACCCAGAGGACACACGGCAACATCAATATTCCATACCTTGTACATATTGTAAATAAATCGACCTCGATACGAAAAGGTGTTATTGTTTCTATCTTTCACAAATCACAAATAAAAAAAAGTTGAGTGCTGATAAACACGCATCGAACGATAAACTGTAGTAGCTCAATAACGCTGACTCAATATTTTCATCTCACAACAACAAACATACTTCTATTATTTAAAGCTCATTGTTTTGCTAATTTGTTGCTCATGTTCAAAATTTATTGCTCTAGTCGATTCGGAGAAAATTGATGTGAACTAGCGTAAAAATAAGCTAAGCAAAATATTGCTTGCAAATAATCAAGTTTTTCGTCACACACATTCCATACAACACGTTTGAGCCTACTAAATGAATATCTGACTTAAAAAACTGTTTTTCTACGGAAATTATACTTTCTAGCAGGTCACAAATTACTTTATAATAATATAAATGCGTGTGAGCTGACACAATATAGTATATTATGTGGCAAGTGTGTGAAACTGAAATCTTTGCATGAGGGTGGAGTTTGTGACACGAACCGTACGCGAGTTTTACAAACTACCCGAATGTAAAATAGGCTTCACACACGTGTTACACACTATACTTTTTCTACGAACTTGCAATAAAATGTAATTTTTTCTTCACATTGTCATTCTTTTAACGTAAAGCCTCTGTATTATCGACTTGTGTAACCATGGTTACCAACGCTACCGGGGTTTAACTGCTTTGTTTTATTAAAATACAATTCAATTTGTAATATTTAAAGTAATGAACGGTGCGTGAAATGTTACTTCACGCACAGTGTACAAAAAATCAAACTTCACACATAAAAATTGATACGTGAAGTACTCACTTCACGTATGGGAATAGAAAAAATTGTTTTAGCCGTACATTTAGTTTAAACTCGACTTTTACAGATATTACTCGCAACAGAAACTATGTAAATGTCGCTCTAGAGCACTTTAAAAAGTGTGTGATAATTATACTTTCTCACAGATCACAAATTAGTTTATAACAATATACATGCGTGTGAGCTCGTACAATAAATTACTTTAGCTGCGCATTTAGCTTAAACTCGACTTTTACAGAAATATTTCGTAACAAAAAGTATTTGTCGTTCAAGAGCACTTCAAAAACTATTTTTCTACGAAAATTATACTTTCTCGCAGGTCATACATTAGTTTACAACAATATACATGCGTGTGAACTGGATCAATAAATAATTTTAGCCCACGCATTTAGCTTAAAGTCTACTTTTACAAAAATGTTTTACAACAAAAATCATCTATCGCTTTGGAGTACTTCTAAATTGTTTTTTTTTTTTACGGAAATTACAGTTTCTGGCAGGTCACAAATTAGTTAAGAGCAATATGCAGGCGTGAGCTAAAGCAATAAATTATTTTAGCCGCCCATTTAGCTTAAACGCGACGTTTAGAGAAATATCATACAACAAAAATTATCGTTTGCTCCAGAGCACTTCAAAAACTGTTTTTCTACGGAAATTATAATTTGTCAGTGCTTACAAATTTGCTGACAACAATATAAACGTGTGTGAGCTGGAACAATAAATTGTTTTAGCACATTTAGCTTAAACTCGACTTTTACAGAAATTTCTCGCAACAATAACTATCTGTCATTCTAGAACACTTCAAAAACTGTTTTTCTACGGAAATCATACTTTCTGACAAGTGATGTTAGTTTACAACAATATACACGATTTTGAACTGGAGCAATAAATTATTTTAGCAGCGCATTTAGCTTCAACTCGACTTTTACAGAAATATTTCGCAAGAAAAATATCTTTCACTTTAGATTACTCCAAAATCTGTTTTTCGACGGGAATTATAATTTCTCGTAGGTTACAAATTAGTTTACAACAATATATACGCGTATAAATTGGAACAATAAATTATTTTAGCCGCACATTTCGCTTAAACTCGACTTTCACACAATTACTTCGTTACAAAAACTAACTATACGGAGATTATACTATCTCTCAGGTCACAAATTAGTTTACAACAATATAAAAGCGTGCGAGCTGGAGCAATAAATTATTTTAGCGCCGCATTTAGCTTAAAGTCGACTTTTACAGAAATTCCTCGTAATGAAATATATATATACCGTATGTCCACGGATCGAGTTCCAGAGAGGAAAAACTTTTTTATTTTTTATTTTACAAAAAAATGTATTCTTGATAAAAGTTTTTGGATGTCGAAACGGCCAATTCAGTTTTAACATTTCCAAATTTTCTTTTAGTTTCAGATAAAAAGTCCCAACAAATAAGTTTGCGTTGTCATGGTAATTGCCGTTATTTATTTATTTTCATTAACTGTCACTTATAAAATCAGCCATAATCGTTGTTAAATTCTTCGACAACTCGACGGATCGCTTTATTACCTTTGCCATAGCATTGAATTAGGTAAATTCGTTCGTCTTTTGACAACATTTTCAACGATTATGGTTGATTTTTATAACTGACAGTTAATGAAAATAAATAAATAAATGATGGCAATAAAAAATGACAACGCAAACTTATATTTTGGGACTTAGAATAATTTTCAACTAAAACGACCAATTTTCCATTTTTATCTGAACCTAAAAGAAAATTTGAAAATGTTGGGTTTGTCATATCCATGGTTACGACATGATATTTGATTGACAGGAATGTATTTGCCCGTTCCATTTAAAATGAAACAGGTAACGAATCTGATAGAAGTATCATATTTAAATATTGTAAGGAATTTAGCGGAGTCAGAAAACCACTCGGGCACAAGGTGCACACAGTATTTTTTCTACATCCAAATTTAATTTTTAGAAAACAGGTATAATTATTTAAACAAAATTAACCTCTAATGACATCTTGTCAATATGACAGATAACCGTTGAATTTTCCTATAAGTTATGTTTTGACATTTGATTGGCAGCAATGTATTTGTCTGTCTTATTTAAAATGACACATGGGGAATGAATTTGACAGAAGTATTATATTTAAATATTATAAGAAATTTAGCCGAGTCAGAAAACCACTCGGACACAAGGTTCACACTATATTTTTTCTACAACTAATTTTAATTTAGAATGCAGGTATAATTATTTATACAAAATTAACCTCTATTGACATCTTATCAAATTCAAATTCGTTCCCTATGTTTCATTTTAAATGGAACGGGCAAATACATTGCTGTCAATCAAATGTCAAGTCGTAACCATGGATATGACAAACCCAATGTTTCACGTTAAAAAATAATCACGGTATATATATATATATATATATAGGGTGTATCAAGACTAATGTAAAAAAAAATTAATAGCATATTCCTGAGCTAATTTTGAGCAAAAAAATGTCATATGAAGGTATGTCCGGAAACTTTACGTTACAGAGTTACAGGTCTTTAAAAGTGCACATATTTTTATTAATAACTCTAATACTAGTTTCACAATTTTGAAACTTGATACGAGGATACTACTTATTGAGATGCATATTTAAACTTTCTTTTGTTTCTGTATCTCAACCAGAGGCGTCTCATATGGGAAAGTCATGAAGGTTTTTTATCCTTATTTTTTACCTATTAACATTTTTTCATTTTTAAATTTAAAGTATTACAAACAATTTAAAAATAAACAAAAATGTACTTTTGATAAAAATTGATAAACGCAGTAGTTTTAGAGATATTTTAACTTTTACAAAATGTCACGTATCCAAAATAGTTGACAGTTAAAAATCAATCATAGAAAATAGAACAAAATAGAAAAGCGACACAAAATTTGTTTATAACTATTGTTTAATTACCTTATTTTTAATATTAGTAATATTTTGCAAATTAAAAAAAAGTGTAAAATGTTAGTGTTGGTGAATATGTAGATATGACGTTTATTTATAGATATTGTAAAAGTAATGGTTGTCGTAGTCCAGAGAATATCGACGTGGACATACTAATAATGACCTGTGATAAAGTCAAATTTCCGTAGAGAAACAGTTTTTGAAGGCAGATATTAATTTAGTAGGCTGAAACGTCTTGTATGAAATGTGTGTGTCGAAAAACTTGATCATTTGCAAGCAATAATTTCTTAATTAAAGCAATAAATTATAACAGATCGTATTCTTTCCTGCGTCAGGTTCATTTTTTACCTTTCGCTAAGAGAGCTATTGGAATAGTGGATAAGCAGGTTCTAGGGATCATATAATCCGATTATAACATTTTTACGATGATGTCCGTGTGTGTGTGTGTGTGTGTGTGTGTGTGTGTGTGTGTGTGTGTGTGTGTGTGTGTGTGTGTGTGTGTGTGTGTGTGTGTGTGTGTATGTGTGTGTATGTGTGTATGTATGTGTGTATGTATGTGTGTATGTGTGTATGTATGTGTGTGTATGTATGTGTATGTATGTGTGTGTATGTGTGTATGTATGTCTGTGTATGTGTGTATGTATGTGTGTGTATGTATGTGTGTATGTGTGTGTATGTGTGTGTGTGTGTGTGTGTGTGTGTGTGTGTGTGTGAATGTTTTGGAGCCACGGTTTCTCAAATACTATACGACTTAAAAAAATATTTAATTGCAGTTTCCTCGATCTGACATTCCTGGGAAGAGCTGATTAGATTTTGGTAACAACTGGACAACCGGAAGTAATAGTTTCTTTAAAAAAATCGTTTAAATATAATTTTTACAAATATTGAAGAACATAAAATTCTCCATCTAATAAACTTAATATTTTTATTATATCTTGTATAGATTTAGATATAAAGGCACTGTAATATATAGAATAATTTAATGTAGTACATCGCAGAGGCTAAGGCACTAAGGAAACCAGTTGAATAATTCAAATATTTATAACATAGTAATGTTTATAACATAGTTTTAAATGACAGATATCGGTGTCAAAAATCAACTGTTTCAGTGACATTCTGTAAGCTTTTTCTGGGAAGTACATTTAATCTTTGTTATTGTTTTATTAATTAAATATTCAAAATTGTAGGTAAAATGCATATATCCGTCAGAAATACCGCCAATCTAGTTAATGAATTGGAAGAACCTCTGTTATTTAGGAACTTCCTCATACAATGAAAAATAGATATAATTAGAATTATTGTATGTGTGCAGAAGACATGTTAGATACAATAAAAACAATTTTTGGGTAAAGTGGAAATGGCGCGAGGTCTTGTGCTAGCTACAACAGATTTCTTTTAATTTGTGGTTGCGAGCTAGCTTGTCGTTATGCTAGCTCACATCAATTTTCTCCAAATCACCTAGACCAATAAATTTTTAACATGACCAACAAATTAAGAATAAATGAGCTTTAAATAACAACAATGTTGTTGTGAAGTGAAAATGCTGAGCCAGCTTTATAGAGCTAACAGCAGCAGCACCGACAATCCTTTATTAATGGATTTCATTAAAGTTTAGAATAGGTGATCATCCCTTCATGTACAATAATTGTGTATTAATTAAACAGTCTTTGTGTGTGAGTTCAACACATCATATATTTCTAACACCAAGTTGCGGCACAATGGACATGACAACATTGTTTTGATATTTGTTAACTGGGTAATATTCACGTACATATAGCGATCGTATCATTAATATAAAATGAATTTTGAAACAAAATATTCTTCTAAGAACAAAAAAGTTCTAGTGCTACCTAACACTAAGTGATTGAATGCTCCTATTAAATAAAATTCATGTCAAACGTCAAATTAATCTGCGATCAATAATCTCAATAATTAACGTGTTCTTCATGCGTTAAAATGTCTCATTTAATATTAACCCTTTCTTATTACACTTAATATTTACATAACTAATAATGATTAATAAATATAACAAGGTCTTAAAGTTGCCAGAGTTTATTTGGGGTATTGCATTTATTTAAGGCAATAAATAAACAAAAATAATTCGACAGGGTACAGGACTGATCGGCGAATCTGCGCATATAAATAATAAAGTCAACCTTAAGAAAGATCTGTGTCACGAATATTAAATAAATTAAAAAGCTATTGCAAAATATAAATTAAAAAAAATCTGTTGTGGCCAGGACAATACATCTCGCCATGTCCATTTCACGTTATTTAAGTATTGTACTGTACTTCGCTGTCGAACCATCGTTTTATAACAAAAAAAATGTTGTGGGCAGCACAATACCTCTCGCCAATATCATATTATTATAAATATTGTATTTAACATTTCTGGTACACACAAAATATTTTAATTATAACTATTCTTTATTTTTAATTCATTCTATGAACAAGTGTCCTCCTATTCTTCTAAATGTTCGAGATTCTTCCAATTCATTGACGAGATTGGCGGGATTTCTGAAAGGTATATGATGAAATATATGCATAGTAAGCACGTGTTTAGTTGACCTCTGTTACTGTACATACTTTGGCTTACAAACGAATCCCGTTTCTGTTTATACCAACTTTAGATGTTGACGGAGTCTTTTCCTTGTTACAAAAATAGCATATTATGATTACTATTACACCTGGACTTGTCCAAGTACGAATTTTAGGTTTTCCGCATTTAACAAGAGTGTTAATTTAACGTGCGGCATCTATATCTATAATTTTAAATATTTAATTAATGATGAAATAAGAAATATTAAATGTACTTCCCAGAAAAAGCCTTCAGTAATGTCTCTGGATTTTTGACACTGACATTTGTCATTTACAAACATTTTAATTTTTAAACTGGTTTTCATGGGCTATTTGATGGATACAATGAAATATTTTATACATATATTGATAACTCTCGGAGTCTTTTCCTTGTTACAAAAATAGCATATTATGATTACTATTACACCTCGACTTGTCCAAGTACGAATTTTAGGTTTTCCGCATTTAACAATAGTGTTAATTTAACGTGCGGCAGCTATATCTATAATTTTAAATATTTAATTAATGATGAAATAAGAAATATTAAATGTACTTCCCAGAAAAAGCCTTCAGTAATGTCTCTGGATTTTTTACACTGACATTTGTCATTTACAAACATTTTAATTTTTAAACTGGTTTTCATGGGCTATTTGATGGATACAATGAAATATTTTATACATATATTGATAACTCTCTATCTCTAAATTTATAGAAGATATAATAAAAATGTTCAATACACTAGATAGAGAATTTTATATTCTTTAATATTTGTAATAACAAATTTCCAAAAAAATAATATTTGGAAATTTTTTTTAAGAAACTACTACTTTCGGTTGGCCAATTGTTACCAAAACTTTTCAGCTCTTCCCATGAATGTCAGATTGAGGAATTCATAGTTAAACTGGTATTATGTCTTATAGTTTTTGAGTAATCGTCCCTCCAACATCCACACATACATACACACACACATATCCACACACACACAGAGACATCATCGTAAAAATGTTAAAATCGTTATATAGGGACCTTAAATCGTGCTTATTCACTAAAATCTGGATATGTGATTTTTAGCACGAATCCAATATCTTAGCGAGAGGTAAAAACTTACAGAACTTTACCCAAATACTGTTTTTTATTGTATTTAACACATCTTCTGCACACATACATTCTAATTGTATATATTTTTCATTGTATGAGGAAGTTCCTAAAGATTCTTCCAATTCATTAACAAGATTTGCGGTATTTCTGATGGACATATACATTTTACCTATAATTTTAAATATTTAATTCATAAAACAATAAGAAAGATTAAATGTACTTCTCAAACAAAGCTTTCCGAATGTCACTAAAACTGTTGATTTTTGACACTTACATCTGTCATTTTCAATCTATGTTATACACATTTGAATTTGTCAACTGGTTTCCCTAGTGCAGTTTAGCCTCCGCGATTTATTACTTCCGATTATTCTATATATTTTATTTTCTTTCTCTAAATCTATAGAAGATATAATAAAAAATTTAAGTCTATTAGATGGGAATTTTATGTTCTTCAAAATTTGTAATAACGAAAATTTCCAAGATATAATATTTAGAAGAATTTTTCTAAGAAACTACTACTTCCGGTTGTCCAATTGTTACCAAAACCTTTTCAGCTCTTCCCATGAATGTCAGATTAAGGAATTCATAGTTAAACTGGTTCTAAGTCTTATCGTTTTTGAGTAATCGTTCCTCCAACATCCACACATATACATATACACACATACATACACACACACACATATACACATGCTCACTCGCACATAGACATCATCATGAAAATGTTAAAACTGGTTTGTAGGGCCCTTAAATCGTGCTTATTCACTAAAATCTGGATATGCGATTATTAACACGAATATAAAACCTCTCTTAGTGAGAGGTAAAAAGTAGCTAAAATTTAAACTGTACAAAACGTTATATGAGAATAAATAAATTTTAAAATATTAAAGCTTGCTATGAGAAGAGAATTAATTCTCAACGTAAGCATGGGGCACAACACTAAAGAAATTGCACAATCTACTGAAACTTATGAAAAATAAACTATGCCGTCCGTGAAATATGTGTTTTATTACCGCTTCATAAAAGAGAGATAAATTACACGACAAAAATTACCGAGGATTCTCGCTGTAAAATATCTCTTTACGAAAAGCACAAAGTATACATCGATAGTATTGTAAGTAGTACTTGAACGGATTTTTCCGTGAGTAGAGGCAGGATTGATTTTTATTTAGAACGTTGACTTGGTCAAAAGATCTATAGCACGCGGGGCTTTTTTTACATGGCTTTCGTGAAGCATATTTTACATTTTTAAATACGTTTCGTGAAAAAAAAAAAAAACTAGCTTTAATAACGGACACGGTCAACTGGGCGAGGGCGATGTTCAAGTGGGCGAAAACTAAGTGGGCACCGAGACATCAGGGAAATAAAATAATATGTGTACTAAAAATTGTGCGTCAGGTCAGGTTTTAGGTTAGGCTATAATGTTGCGTTAACATTTGTTTAGAAGCATCACGGAGCCACTTTTAGCTATTTTTCTGTTGCAAAATTTTTAGCAAATTTTATGCCTACTAAGCTATCAAAATTTTTAAGTTTCTGTCTCGCAGATGACCTTCACCCATTTAATCATTGCCCACTTGACCATCGAACAGTTGTACATCGCCCAGTTGTCGCGTACCGCATTTATAGGTATACCTGCAGATAATACACATTACGCATAATGATGAATATATATATAGTATGGCATAACTTCATGAGTCCTGAACGTTATGTCTAATTAATTTAGAAATTTTTATGTATAAATGATAAAACATATCACTTTTTAACTGGACATAAACTTTTTTTATTAAATGGAACAGCCTGTATATTTTTACATACCACGGGTCAAATTTAACAGCAAAAATTATACAGGTCGAGTTTAAGCTAAATGCACGGCTATTTATTGCTCCAGCTCACAATCGTGCATATTTTTGTAAACTAATTTTTAATCTGCGAGAAAGTGTAATGTCCGTAGAGAAAAGTATTTGAAGTGCTCTAGAGCGAAAGATAGTTTTTGTTGCGACAAATTTCTGTAAAAGTCGACTTTAAGCTAAATGGGAGGCTAAAATAATTTATTGTTTCAGCTCACACGCGTGTATATTGTTGAAAACTAACTTGTGACCTGCGAGAAAGTATAATTTATTGTTCCAGCTCACAGGCCTATATATTATTGAAAAGTTTAAGTCTCCCAGATGACCTTCACCTATTTAACCATTGCCCACTTGATCATCAAACAGTTGTACATCGCCCAGTTGTCACGTACCGCATTGATAAGTATATGCAGATAATACAGATTACGTATTCTGTGAACACCCGGTATATGACCACAACAATGTGTCTTTGGTTATAAATAACGATAAGGATGGTAAGTTTTCATGAAATAATAAAGTTATTAAGCATGTAGAGCAAGGCTTTACTCCTGGGCCTTTAAAAATAAAAAACCTTATAATAAATATATAAAATATACCTAAGAACGAATTAAGTTTATAAATACTGCAACAATCTATAAATTATTATTTGTCTTATGTAGAAAAGTTTGTGTAACATACTACTGAAATTATATACAAATCGTTACTCTATCTCTACAATGCTCGTTCGTTATCTGATTTAGAGAAATCTTCTTTCTTTCTTATATCTTAAAGAATGTAGCAATACTGAATTATGTCCTTTTATTCTACACCATAATCAAATCTTAACTATCTTAGATAAGGAATTAGTAATATTCGTAAATTAATAATTATTTTAAAAAATGTTTAAATATTAACTAGTTCGCAAACTAGAAGAAATTGAAGTCGATAATAAATGGTCTGGTGTAACATGTCCTAACCAATTTTATTGGTTGCCTGATGTTAAAAGCGAAATACGCGCGTCTTCAAGGGACAAACACTAGCGCCATCCGCCGCCAGAGTAATGCAAGATATGTAATGACAATATTTAATTTTATTATATTTGATTTGAAAAATTAATTTTGTAATGCTATAGTACATTACATTTTTTATATTTTAGTAATTTGTAATGCATTACTTGTTCTCAGTAATTTGTATTTGTACGTTACAATTATAATAATAGGCAAGTGTACATGCTAGATAAGAAATAATTTGTTCGGCTTATCCAATCATTAATGATTTTGAACGAACAAGAACTCAATAGAAGTACAATACTTTCTGTTTTGTTTGCCGGCTGTTTTGTTTTTAACATTCTTTATATCTATACTTCGTTTCATGTAAGAAATGCACTTGAGAGCCGACCGTTTTTACATAAATTAAATAAACTTAAATATGCGAAACCAAGCATTGTCAATAATTTTTATCTCTAAAAATGTAACGGAACTAAATATTAAAAATTACAGCATCCAAAAAATAAAACTGTTCTGGCCAGCACTTTACCTCACACCAGTACTTCTGAAAACTGGCGAAATTGTACAAATATTCTTTTCTTGTAAACCAAACCGAGTGTTATTATTTTTTCTTTAACTTTCATAAATTTAAATAGATATATATTTTTTGATGCTGGAAACTATATTATGTTTCTTTGCATTCATATAATATAACTATAGCTATTGTTTTTTTTTTTACTATTACTATTTTCTTTTTATAACGGTACCATTATTATTTTGAATTGATAGGTTTTTTGACAGCGATATTTATATATCAGTTACATACATTTGTAATCTGAACTGTGTAACTAGAAAATTGTGTTCATCTTTAAAACATAGGCTCCGGGATTTATAAAATAGATTATTTTATATATTTCTCTACAAAATATATAGAAAATGTATGCATACGTGCCTGTAATTGTAATGAAAATTTAACAAATTATAATTTTTATAACATAAATAATATAAACTAAGGTAGAAATACAAGGTTTTAGAATTTTTTGAATGATAGAATTTGAGTTAAAGCTTTGACAAAATTCACATATATATATATATACACAAACACGCGCGCGCGCGCGCACCATACAGACATCATCGTGTAAACGTTAAAATCCGATTCTAGGGACCTTAAAACGTGGTCATTTAACAAAATCTCGACATGCGATTTTTAGTACGATCCCTTACATTCCTTACCAAGGGTTGCCAGATATAAATATGGCTAATACCCCGATTATGGTTTTCTCTTTAAGAATTATAGAATTTAAAATCAAAGAGTTGTCTTAAAGAGATTCTTAAATAATTTAACGAATTCTGATTGTGGTCACTTAAATTTAATTTCTTAAATTCGAAATGTCATTTTATAGAGTAGCTAACTTCATTTATGTCATGTTGCTATACAAATAGGTTAGAAAAAAACAAATGAATATTCTGACATACAAAATATGGATAATTTTCACCGTAGTTCATGGTAAATAAAACATAGCACGTAATCACGTTAATGTACTAATTATTTTTAATGTTTTAGCGGAAATAATAAAAAACGTGTAAGACATGCCAATATACATCTATTGAACAATATGAAGCGTATAGGAGCTATGGAAAGTGATAAAGAGCGATAGTATTTACTCAAAATTTTAGTCACCCTAACTACTAATAAATTTGTTACTTTAGTCGACACTTAATCACCCCTGTTTAAACGTAAATACTACTGGTCATTATGATTAGCACGGGATTAATAAACCCATAATTACCTCCCGATTACATTGAAAAGAAATGGAAATAATTAGCTATGAAACTAAATTCGATGGGTGCTGATGGTTCTCAGTTGAATGGGAAAAATTCTAGCTGGCGGATCAATTCGAAATTATAACTTCGTTTAAACAAAAGTGTTTAATAAATTTATTTTCGGGAAATTCGAAAGGATTCATAGTAATATTAATATTATTCTTTCAAGTCTCACTTCATTCCTACATAAGAAAAATAATTAATCTAACATGCACGATTATAAAAATATGTCTATTCTACCTTTCAACATCTTCATTTAACAATAAAACCACAAAAAAATGAATATTGTTCATATTGTACTTAGATTTTGTTTACAAAAAATAATATATCACATTAAATTTTGCAGTGAGCTTTTTGTCACTGTAAAAGTTATAGAAATATCTAATAATTAAATATTTAAAGCCATGACCATAATTGTTTTCAAACTTTAACTCTTAAATAATAAAAAGTTAAAGCGTAAATATTTAAAGTTATGTCCATAATTGTTTTTGACTTTAACTATTAAATTTTAAAGACAGGGCTATAATACATGACCATAATAAATGTCATATAAATAAATCTGTCATTTTTATTTGACAATTGATAGCTGACTGGTGATATTTTTTAGCTTTTGTAAACTATACTGTATTCCAGATAAGAATGGAGTTGGTGGCGCTGCGGAATTAGTTTTATTTCGTGCAAGACATACTTGACAGCTCGAAACGTCATTTTTTGATATTGTCCGATCCCATAGAATATTATTTATCATTCATATTGCTAGTCTACCTTGCATATTTCTGTCCTTATTTCTGCTACGACGTTAGCACTAACACAACTCCACTTGACAGCTGACAACTGACTGAAACGTTTTGTTACAATTTTCTTGCTGTTGTAAACTTGTTTCGTTAGACCAATCAGAGAGCTGGAATCATAATCGTAACTCTATTTTTATGTGGAATAAAGTATAAATGAGTATTCCAACCGATCAAAGGGCAGAATTTATAACACTAACAAATAGAACGCTATTTTCATACATGCAATGAACTATAGATATCATCACATTGAAGAAACTAGCTGTTAGTTTATAAAACAATGATTTTCTTTTCTAATACTTTAATTATATACATTCATTTGTAATATGTAATGGCATGACAAATAAATTGTAATGGTAGTTACATTACTTTTATCATTATATTCAAAAGTAATGATAGAGTGCCCGTCAGTTAAGAAAAAGCCATTTGCGTCATCAATAGATGCGCAAAGCAATGACGTAGTGATGACGTAGGCTCATAGATTTTGTAGGCAGTGGCGTGCCATCTTATTCTTTACCAAATAATGAAAGCGCACTTCATTTGTTCTTTTTTCTATTTATTTTAGTTGATTATCACAAATTATTGATAAATGACATGTAAATTTGCTAAAGAGGCATTTTTAAATACCTATTCACCGCGTATGCTTTGATTTTCATTTAGGAAGCGCATTAGGCCATCACACGACGGAATTTTATATTATTTTAGTGCAAGCCGATATTTCGGTCTCTCAACTAAGTTTATTATTATTATTTCAACCGCTTTTTTTCGTTTATTTATTTCAGGGAACTTTATAAGCAACTTTTGTTCAAAGATTGAAATATTGGCCCTCAATGTACTAACAATATCAATAATGAAATTGATTCAACTGTCGAATTATCACGTACACAAAAAAAAAACCCAAAAAACAAACGACTTGACACAAAAATATTTCATAAAGACTCGATAAGGCAGAAGTAAACTGAAATACAACTAAATTAACAAATTGTTGTACTGTTTATACCAAATACTTATCCCTTCTCTTAAGTTTGAAAACTTTTGGAACATCATTGCGTTGTACACAACTACACAAAACAATTAGATTCCGTTAATCTTTTAGACCTAATAGACTGTAATAACATAAGTAATCCTAAGTCGGTGTACTGTGAACCTTTTTTTAAACCTAGAAACACACATGATATGTTGATTAAACATATGATACTTCAAATGATACATTTTCATTAGAACTAAACGTCAGAACGTAACACGAACGACACTGGCGTATTACATGAACAAGCTAACCCGTTGTTGCTATGACAAACAATTGGTTTCTGCGCTGATGATGTAAATGGCTTTTTCTTAGCTGACGGGCACTCTACTTTTCATGAAAGTAATGTAATGGCAATGCAATTACAATTTTCAAGTAATATGCCTAGCACTGCATACAATAGTAATATTGTCAAACATTGGTCAAACTATTTCAATGTTCTATAATTTATTAAGAAAAAATGCACTTTGTTTACATGAAAAACATGTACCCTCTAGAACTAACAGTTTGTCAACCACTGGTGAGGACATACTACGTGACATGCCAAATTCTGAACTTTAAAATGTATATCTCTTTTATTCGGTAATAGCTTTTTAAGTCGCGAAATATGAATGGCAAACACCAGTAATTTGTATTAACAGACAATACTGAAATATGTTAAATTATTATCGGTTTCAAAAGTAAAGTCCCCTGGGTTTAGGACAGTATAACTTCTAGAAAATGAAACAAAAAAATCGCGGTTTGCATGATGATATTCCATGATTATTGCTATTTTACAAGAAAAAAATTTTTTTTTTGTTTTACCATTTAAATATTATAGTATCAAATGTAAAAAAGGAGACCCATTTTTATTGAAATTTTGAGATACACTAGCTTCAAACTAATGTAATTCTTATATCAACTGTATGCTTTTCAAAATTTAATCAGGTCTATTCACTAAAAAGTACGTTAATTTTTAGCGTACAAATATGCAACGCTAAAAGTAAATATTAACGTCAGTCAAAATTCTGCTTGCTGGAAAATTAAATCCGAAAGATATACAAGTAGTTAATAGCTAGTAATTAGTTAATGTAACATTAATTATTAATTTATTAAAATATTATTACCCATACCCGTACCCGTAGTGAAACGTATTGCAGGGGTTCTTATTGGATTCCTCATATAGTGTGTAAAAGCAGTAATTACATCTAAAACACAGTGCTTTGATAAACTAGATCTTCTGATAAATTCATAATATCATAATCAGGCACATGGGATAGATTACTTCTACTGCAAAGATTTCGAAAACGAAGTCTTCCGTGAGCGCCAAAAATGAAAAATGTATTTTGAATACAATTTCAAATTATTAGTGTGTACCTATGTGTCATAAACTTATAAGTAAAACCATTCATTAATCATGATTTATTAATATACATATAAGGAATAATATGAAGGATTTAGAAACTCATCCCTTTATTAAATATTAGCTAATTGTAAATATTGTGTATATACATATACATATTTAACTTTATTAAACATTTAGATTTATTTAACATTGTAATTCTGGAAAGGGAATATAAATAAAGGCTATTATTATTATAAGTAATAATTATAGTTCAAATAAATTAATTAATATTCTTATTTTACATTCAATCTCTCAATTTCTTCCAATAGAAGAATACTTATAACTACATTTGAGTAGTAGGCTTCTCTAGCCTAATGATAAGTCGAATTTTTCAGTGCTCTATCTATATAAATATTTACAAAGTATTATACATTACAAAAATTTGATTTTTGTGCTAGTTGACGTATAAGTGATTTGTCTTCATATTGCATCAAGTGATCGCGAGTGTATCTGCACTGCTCGAGTTATTTCATATACATAGTTCTTTAAAAACAGTGGTAGTGATAAGGTTCAAAATCGCTTAAATCTTCAATTTTATTTAAAATAAAACCAACGTGTCTCATCTCTGTAAGTACAATCAGCCAATATATTTATCACCATGTCTTGCTGTCGATCATGCCAAAAACAAGTAGACAGATACAGTGATTTACTGTTCTGTGCTGGATTGTGCAAAGGTGTTTATCACTTGGACTGTGCGCAAGTAAGTGTGCAAGAATTCCATAATATGCGAACTGATAAATCAGTAAAAAGCTGGAAATGTACTGAATGCTCACCTACATATACTCGAGATATGAGTAACAAATTAGATTTAATTTTAAAAAGTCAAAGTAATCTCCAACAAAGTATTGATTCTCTTAATTTCAAATTTGAAAAATTATCACTTGATAATGAAATGTTTAAAGAGAAAATAATGAAACTCGAAGTACGCTTAGAAGAACTAGAAACTAAGGTCTCTGAAATTACCACTTGCAAAAATAACCCAAATTTGCAAACAGAAAATAATTCATTGAATCCTGAAGTAATGCAGGCTGAAATTTTAAATAGACTACACCGAGCTAATAATATCATAGTATATAATATTTCAGAATGCACTACAGCATTAAACCATTCTTTAAACGAGCATATGGAAGATTGCACAAATTATGATTTTCAAGAAACAACCAAAATCTTAAAAAATATTCCAAATTCAAAATTTCAAAATTATACTGTTAAACGTATTGGTAACTATCGAGACAAAAAAATAAGACCACTCCGAATCTCCTTTCAAAATAGATCAGATGCTATATGTGTAATTAAAAATAGAAAACTTCTTAAAAGTTTAAATATCTCTGTCAATACCGATCAAACACCTATGCAACTACAAAAATTGAGAGAAGTTAAAGATGAATTAAAACAGAAATCAGATCAAGGAAATAAAAACTTAACAATAAAATTTATAAAGGGAGTTCCACGAGTCGTTACTAAATCATCGAATACTGAAATTAATAATATCGCAGATGAAAATACCAATAATTCTGGATAGCAACTACTGAACAACTCGAACTTCTCCATTTATTTTCAAAACATTCAAGGAATAAATAATAAAATTGATGATATTAATTTACTTCTACAACATGAACTATCATTTTTGCCATGTGTATTAGCTTTTAATGAACATTGGCTAAATGAAACATATATAAAATTAATAAAAATAGAAGGATATAAACTAGCATCTTTTTCCTGTAGAACGTTTATGCAACGTGGAGGCACATGTATATTTGTAAAAGAGAATATTGAATATTCTGAGATAAACAAGTTTGACAATATCATTGAAGAGTGCAACTTTGAATTCTCAGTTATTAAGCTAAAACATTTGTCTGAATCTCTGATTTTTGTCTCGCTTTACAGAACACCTAAAAGTGATGTGAATATTTACTTTGATAAATTAGAACATCTTCTTACAAAATTATATGAAAACAACTTTACTAAAATTTGTATCATGGCAGATATTAATATAGATTTTTTGGAAAATTCTCGATTAAAGGATTGCCTAGAGTCCTTACTGAGCTCTTTTAATTTGTTTCCCATCTTTGCTGAACCCACCAGAGTAACTGCGTCATCTTCGACATGCATTGATAACATCTTTTGCAATCAAGGAGTTATTTCAACTTCGAAGGTACTAAATACAGGATTCTCGGATCATTTTGCACTTACATGTGAATTATTACTGCCCGATATCTCGTCAGAAGATAATCTTATTAAAAAACGGGTTTTTTCTAAAAAAAAATATAATAAAATTTAATAATTTAATTCAAAATACTGACTGGGATTCAATTTATGATAGTGCCCTACCTTTAAATGAAAAATATATATTTTTCAATAACGCATTACAAGAACAATTTGAATCTGCTTTTCCAGTGGTAACGCAAAAGAAAAACAAACTTAAATTTAATGATTGGATAACACCAGGCATAAAAAAAATCTTGTAAAACAAAACGAACATTACTACTGAAAGTGAAATT
The DNA here is from genome assembly GCA_943142095.1 of Ophonus ardosiacus. Lineage (NCBI taxonomy): Eukaryota > Metazoa > Arthropoda > Insecta > Coleoptera > Carabidae > Ophonus > Ophonus ardosiacus. The sequence continues at coordinate 21,811,008 of OW964834.1, read as the reverse complement.
AAATCGTAACGCAAACTTTTTGTCTTTTGTTAAGCTATACTGTGCGGTATTAAAAAAAGTGATAACATTAGCAAAAATACTACATTATTCACACCAAATTAATACGTCATCTAATAAAACAAAAACCGCCTGGTCAATAATAAACAGAGAAATAAATTTTGATAAAAAACAGCAAAGTGCAGATAATATAAAGTTATCGCTTAATAACAACATTGTTTCAGATCCAAATGATGTCGCGAACTTATTAAACAATCAGTTTTTGCAGCTTCCAGCACCTAATACAACATATACAAATAACACATCACACACATTACGTAATAATATCAATAATACAATCTTTCTAAATCCTACAACAGAAGAAGAAGTTCTTTCTATAATAATCTCTTTCAAAAATACGAGTTCTTCGGGTTTTGATAATATATCAATAAAAATTCTAAAACAATGTTCTGTGAATTTAACGCCAACCTTATGTTATTTATTTAATCTTTCATTAGAAGAAGGCTTATTTCCCGATATTTATAAACAATCTATAGTGACACCAATTTTCAAAAAAGGTGACCCTCAATGCACTAATAACTATAGACCAATTTCGCTCTTATCGGTAATTTCTAAGGTGTTTGAAAAAATAATATATGTTCGCCTAATTTCTTTTATAAACAATAATAATATAATAACTGAGTGTCAGCATGGGTTCATAAAGAATAAATCAACAATTAGTGCCGCTTGTGATCTAACTCACTATGTATTAAAATGTTTAGACTCTCGTCAGTTTGTTATGGGACTGTCATGTGACCTGTCAAAGGCTTTTGACACCGTAAATCACTCAATTTTATTATCGAAACTTCAATGGTACGGTATTAGAGGGACTGCCCATAACCTGTTACAATCCTATCTTCAAAATAGACGTCAAATGACTAAAATAATTCACAAAAATGTAAAAGGCTATTCAAATGTGTATTTCTCAGATTCCAAAAATGTAACACGCGGTATTCCTCAAGGTTCAGTGTTAGGCCCTTTATTATTTGTGTTATACATTAATGATATTGCTAATATTGTCGAAGATAATGATAATTTCAAATGTACTATTTATGCTGATGATACATATTTTATTTTGTGCAATAAACACTTACCTACTCTGTTAAATAATATGGTATCTCTTGTAAAAAAATTAGAACAATGGTGTAACACAAACTTTTTAACACTTAATTTTTGTAAAACTAACTTTATAGATTTCAGTCTAACTAGCATTGATTCAAATAGAATGAGTATTCAATACAAACAGATACATTACACTACATCAATTAGTCTGTTAGGAATAAATGTTGATTTCAATTTTAAATGGCACACTCAAGCGTCTAACCTTATTCCTAAACTGAATAAATCTATCTTTTGTATGAGAATTTTAAATAAATGTATTGACAAAAACTCGCTAAAAGGTGTCTATTATAGCTATTTTTATTCCATTGCAACTTACAGTTTATTGATATGGGGCAACTCTCAGCTTATAGATGATGTTTTTATTATTCAAAAAAAAGCTATTCGTATATTATGCAATCTACGACCTAACGAATCTTGTAGAGGCAATTTTGTTGCATTAAATATTTTTACTATTCACAGCTGTTATATTTATCTTCTATTAAAACACGTTTTTACTAATATACATAAGTATAATTCGGTGTCCCACTCTACTTATTCTACACGAAATTCAAATAATATTTTAGAAATCCCATCTCACAATACAACTGCCTATGAAAAAGGTTTCTACTATTCCAGTATAATATGTTACAATGCGTTACCGCAATGTTACAAAAAAATAAAGGTAAAAAGATCACTGTCTCAAATTAAACAAATTCTCATACAAAAGGAATACTATAACTGTACCGATTATTTTAATGATTGTAAAAATAATACCTTCTGTTAATTGTAATTAATGTTAAAATCTGGTTTTGTTATTATTATTGTAATATTAATTAATTAATAATATTATAATTCATAAATTAGATAAGTTTATAAATTAGCTCTTTGTAAATATTTAAATTAGTTATTAACAACTGTAGTCAATTATTGAAAAAAAAATATTGTTGGATTCCATACGTTGTTTCTGTACAACTTTTTTGGAATAAATTATTATTATTATTATTATTTGCAAGCACTTTTTAATATTAACGTTGCTTTAAAATTTTAACACTATGTATCAAGATGACGTTAAATTTCGTGATTTTAGTGTTGTTGAATTAACGTTTTCTTTAAAATATTAACGTATATCTGTTTACTGAATAGAAAATTCAAAATTAAAGAACGCTAATTTTACAGAAAAGACCCGAATATATGTTAAAATGCACCTTTATCTACAATTTGAGGTGCAAAAGAAGTATTATAATTAATGCAATTTGTTATAAATAAAGAAAAACTTAGCATGAGCTAACTTTACATACAGAAAAATCTGATGTGGCCAGCATATGACCTCCCGCCAATTCCATGTTTAAATTGCAGTGAGCTTTAAGTAAAGTACCACCAGGGGCGGATTGGAGAAGTAAATCGGCCCGGGCGATTATTCTTACTCCTGCCCTTTTCAGAGTGAAAAGGATGTAATACATGCTCGTACAATGCTGAAAAAAAAAATCGGACACTTGTCTTTTTATTTTTTGTTATTATATCGAGAACTATAAGAGCTACGAAGTAGGTTAATTAGACGAAAGTTGTCCTATATTAGGAAGCCATTTTAGCAATGTATTGTTTATTCAGAAGAAATGCATAGGTCATTAGATACAGACAAATATGAAAATTTTATGGATTTTTTCATTTTTGAAAAACTTCTAAGTATGAAATGATTCCAGATTTTGATTTACACTTCTGTAGGACACTTTATATGGCGATATTCATTTTTTTGTCACTACTGTATTTCACGCTACACTACAAAAAAAAAACAATACATTGCTAAAATGGCATCCTAATATAGGACAATTTTTGTCTAATTAACCGACTTCGTACCTCTTATAGTTCTCGAGATAATAACAAAAATTAAAATTAAAAATCAAAGTGTCTGATTTTTTTTTATCAGTGTATAATAATTTTTATTTATGAAAATTATCACACTGTTATATGTATATTATTATATTTTTGTGTCTCCATCCGGTAAGTAAATGTATTTAATGTATTTCAAAATTGTCCAGAAACATGTTACCGGCCTAGGCCTATAGACCAATAGAATTGGCTTTGAAATTCAAATTTTCCGATGATACCAACATAAAAAAACCCTAGTATTTAATATTTGGAACGAAATACATTGGCAATATTGCCTAGGGTAAAAAATGCATATAATTTTTAATATAAATAGACCTTGAAATTACTCGAAATTCGTGGTAACTTTAACCGAAAACTGGAATCCATCAGGAACAGAATTTCGTTAAGTCGAATATTTTGGGGAAACTCCAAGTTCTTTTTATTTGGTTTGAATTGTAAGTTTTGAAACTGGACGAAAAATTTATATGTGCAGGAAGAAAAATTTTTTTATTCCAACAGATATCCATTATATTATCCTATATTTATGTAAGTGTATATACTCATATACTATGTATCTTTCTAATTTATTATAATGTAGTAATCAATAACTCGAACTTTTTTTGATAACGCGAATTTTTTTCTGGCATACTCGTATTCAATTTCGAGTTATCGAAGTTCCACGAAAAAATTGTTTGTTTTCCAAATATTAGAGTAATTGTCCAAAATTTATATTTTTAAATTATTAAAAAATATATTCTGACCACATTATTTAATTGAAGGCGGCCAACCGGCCCTTTGGATTATTCGGCCCTTCGGGATTTGCCCGATCGCCCGATAGGGCAATCCGCCCCTGAGTACCACTTCCGGTTGATCGTTTGTAAATAAAATCGAATTTATTGTCCAATAAATAGAACAGTCTGTAATACGAAATTTTGGGTTATGTTGTATTGTTTTTCCTCAAAAAACTGTTAGAGCTCCAAATTAAGTACCTACTACATCCGATTTATCATAGGTATATGGTTAAAATCTAATATGATGTTTTAAATTATATATGAGTTTTAAATACCAAATTTGGAAAAATGGTCACACACACATTCTTATAAAAATCAGCATCAACTTCTAGATGCTCTAAAACGCAATCTTTTTAAATTCACCGTGCATGATCCATTTCGTAAATGTGTAGTTTTAAATTAATATTAATTTATAGATTATCTTGTACATCTCAAATTTATGTATGATGGAAAATATATTATTTTTACAAACCTTAATTTCATTAGAATTAATTATTTTACTATTATATTCTCCTTAACACGATTTCATTATTAATTTTAGTGTAATTGCTTCCTAACAGCGCCATTTGTTTAAATATGTCAAAATTGTTATTAAAATTATGATTTTGTTTGACGCATAGGCATAATGATATTTGAAAATAAATTATATATTCATATTTAAAGTTATTTAGAGTTATTTATTAAATGCTATTATCGTAGAATTGAAGATTGTACCTTTATATTCATTGATTTTTTTACAAGATAAACTGTTAAAAGCTTGTATAAATGATACTTCCGGTTTTCGGTTATCCGATATACAGTAAAAACTAATCCCACATTAGTATAGAATAGGTGTACAAAATTTCAAATTTTTCTGATTGATAGTAATTGAGTAATGTATCCACAAGAGCCACACACACAGACACACACACATACATACCTACAGACATCATTGTAAAAATGTTAAATTCGGATTCTGAGGAAATCAAAACGTGCTTATTCACTAAAATCTCTGTATGCGATTTTTAGCACGATCTCTATACCTCCCTTACCTAGGGTAGCGGGAGGTAAAAAATGTCAAAAAAATATTAAAATGTATGGATTGTATGATTATTGAAATGAAAGAATAACGTAAAAATAATTACAAATAGCTACTCAGTAACGTGCATTTAATTGTTAAAACCGAGGAAATCGCAACTTTTTCAATTTTATTGTTTGTCACCCCCTTAGAATGAGAGAGGTTGCCGCTTACAAACTTCGTGTACGTTCGTCTATTACCGTCGTGAGTCATAAGATGATCGATCCCAAAGAGTATAGAGCGCCAAGATTTGCTATTAAAATTATGCACTTTTGTTCTGGAATAATAATATATAACATTCGTATCTAAAAGAATGTCGAATGTTTAATTACATGCAGTAAAGTAACTATGGAAAAGAAAGCGATTCTTACTTACCATATCTTACTTTATCTCTCTTTTTAATCATTAATTTTTATTTTATAATAAATAAGCATATTTTTCATTTATTTGATGTGAAGTATAATAATACATTTATTAAATAGCCATACAGTGAATATTACAAATGTAACAAAAAATTTCTTTCACTTATAATGCCGAAATACACGTTCGTCGTTTGGCTGGGTGCAGAATACGTATTAGCTCAGCCGAAGGCAGAAAATTTTCTGTCACTTTATATTTAATTTATACAAAACAACAAATTAGATATGCTTCAAATTATAGTTTTTTAAAAGTTCAAAGTCCAGTCTACATTGCATCAGAAGCATGATTTTTTATTGAATAATTTCTGATTAATTCAGGATAAAATATGTGCTAACGAGGAAAACATAGAAATTTCATGCTTTCAATTTACATTTTATTTATACAAAACTATGTTCTGTAACACATACTGATTTTTTGATATATTACAAAAATATGTTGTATCTTTCGTAAAAATGTTGTTTCATTATATTCTTCCCATTATAATGAAAGTTATTTCTTTTCAAACTCAGGGGTCTTTACCTTTGAAACCGATAATAGTTTGGTTAATAAACAAGAAAAACAGTTTTATTGTAACATGCAAAAGGAAATATTTTAATAGAAAACCAAAACTTATGAAAACTATAATTTCATGTGAAGTTAGGATGAATCAGTTACGAAGACACCATAATTTCGGTACTGAAAATATTTTGATAAATAAAAAATTAATAAATATATCATTACGGCATATTGTCCATTGCCGGGTACGCCAATATACTTTGCACACAGATATCGGTAACTATGAAATATTTGTACCGTCACCAAACGGGTCACATTGCTGGTATGGAGATTGCACCACAAGGGTCAATTTTGTGCCATTTAAAATTGAAAATATTTCGTTTTGGCGTAGGTGGGAACGAACCCGGTTCCACAGATCCGCGACTAGACACTCAGGTAAAGCGGCCATGAGACTGCACTCTACAATATATATATATATATATATATATATATATATATATATATATATATATATATATATATACGAAAAGTTTTAAAATCTCTCATTAATTTAATAAGGAGTATAATATAGTAATATGTCAAAGAAAGTAATTAATAACGCTTCAATAAAATTGTAATGATATTTATATAATTACTTTTGATTCTTAATTTTTATCAGATTTTTTAGTATATAAATAATATAAATATCATTTGAGTGTGGGGTCCCGTGGCCGCGTGCCTGAGTGTCTGGTCGCGAACCTGGGGGAACCGGGTTCGATCCCGACAGACGCCAAATATTTCCAATTTTATATGGCACAAAAGTGATCCCTGTGGTGCACTCTCCACGCCAGCTATGAGTGCCCGTGAGGTGACGCCTGGTAAGCGCCCACACGGTATAATATATCGTCATCATTACCGATGTCTGCATGTGTTGTAGATACTGGCACACCCAGAAATGGGTAATATGCCGTGATGATATATTTATTTATTCATTTGAAATTAGTTGAGCATGTGTAATGATTTAATTATATAAAAATTAAATATTTTCTTTTTTCATACCTATGGTTTTCTTGCAATCCAGTATCTCCGTTTCTTTTTATTATAAAAAGAATTGTAAATTATAAGAGTATTACCTCCATTGCAATACACAAATAGGTACTCGTACTCTTACATTGCCGATGTTCGACGTCACCGAGAAGGCTAAATTTTAGAGAAATTTGATTCTATCTTACAAATGTTATATTGTCTCAATTACAGAACCAGAAAAGAAGAAACAAATCGTTAAATATGTCCCATTTGAAAATCTATCCACCGGGTACAAAATTTATCACATTTCATTTCTCACCACAATGACTTAAAATTGAACTTCAATTAACTGTTCGTTTCAAACTTCTGAACAATATAGCGGTGTTCTCCTTCAGTTCTATTTCCCATTTGTTCCGTAAACTTTCTTTCTAAGCCACAAAACAATGGTCTTTTCATGTTATTTCACCACCAAACTTTTACTTCTTAAGTTTTAACTTTGTCAGTATTCATTCTACAGTAGAAGATATTAGCTATTACTTGTAAAAAACATCAAACAGTATATTAATTAGTGACGTGAAAATTTAATGGAGTTCATGACACTTAATTATATTATTAGTCTGTTTAATATTACACGTTAAAGACCATCGCGCCACGATCATTCTGGGTTTTCTGAGATAATACAGTTTAAAAAATACAAATATTGCAACCACCAAAAACAAAAATCTTGGAAAGTTTTTTAAAAAAGTTATTTATAATAATATTTTATTAATTAAAAAGTAAAGTAAAATATTTTTTTCCCTTTCCCACAAATATCACCTTGGGTAGGCGAATAAAGTTTCCATAACGTACCGAAAATATAATATTACAGTAAAATTTATTTTATATGTATATATAAACTTATTCTAGAGTCTTGAGGAAGGTTTCAATTAAACCGAAAGCTTGACTTTTATTAAAAAGAGTGTCAAAATGCCCACTGAATTCCGTTCGATTGTAACCCCGCTTTAAAATTTGACTTCTTAACTATTGTACCAGTCACGAGTACATCCCACGTCTATATATATATATCAATAAATTTACTCGAATCGCGAGAATCATTATACTAAAATCAATTTGTGATCAAAAAGTGCAATTTTGAAAGTGCAAAGGCTTAGTGAGAGTATTATCTATACGGCGGATTTGGTTTCTAAAGTCTTTAGTGAAATAAAATTGCGAATAGTGGTCACAGATTGAAGGACATTTATCAATGTCTCCTTGGGCAGTGCGCGCGCATATTAGTTGAGTAATTAAATCAAATGAGCGCAGACAGAAGTAGCCTAATACCGTCTGACTCATAAACAACAGATAAAACGAAGCGAGAAAGTAATGAAGAGTACGAAGAGTATTTCACAACTAGTAGAAAAAAAAAACAATAAAAGCGACCAGAGAGGGACAGATACCAAATATGGAAGCTTTTGAAAAACTGGAAATCCAGAGAAACACTAACAAGCTAAAAAATGATATACATAAGAACAACACTAGCATACAAAACATATTAAAGGAGATGGTCGAAAAGGAGGAAAAGTGGGAAAAGCGGAAAGAAAGGAAATGAATAATAGAATCGAAGAATTAGAAAGAAAATTAGAATCACAGTAAAAAGAAAAGGTCAAGAATGAATAATATCGTCATAAAGGGTTTACAAGCAAACAAAGCCCGAAAGAAACTGTTAAAAATTTCCTAGAATCTGATCTGTTTAAAAGTAATTGTTAAAGATGCAAACATTATTAATACCACAGGTGTACAACCACTCATTATAGCAGAAATTGGGAGTAAATCTGAGAAACAAAGAATCATGAGAACAAAAAGCAAGCTAAAAGGAAAGGACTTTATATAGAAGACGACCTAACTCCCGAAGAAAGAAATATCCAAGCCATTATAAGGAAAAGAGCGAATGAGAAAAAATCTATAAGAAATGATGTAAGAATAAAATATAAACAGCTGATAGTCAATGGCAAATGCCTCAACTGAAATGAGCGGGAGAAAGAATTAATATCAAAGGATAAAGTTGGGGAAAATACCCGAAATAAGCAGCATTCAAAAAAATAAAAAGCCCACGAAAACAAGATAAATTCATGAAGACATCTGCAAGGAGAAAGGATATGAGAGGGGACAAAAACTGTAAACCACTTAAAAGGAACAAAGAAAGGTAATATTAATGAACCAAATATAGGAAAATGAAAAATTGGAACGTGGAATGTAAGAGGACTGAATAGAAAAGAATTTGAGCTGCTAGAAAATTTCAAGAACTCGAAAATGGAAGTACTGACAATAACAGAAACGAAAATAAAAGGTAAAGGATTAAAGATGCTAGATAAAAATCATTTGATGATATATGGAGGAGTGGTACACATATAAAGAGTAAGAGCGGGCGTAGCATGTCTTTTTAAATTAAATGATGCAGTAATAATTAAAAATTGGGAACGAATAAGTGAAAGAATTCTACTGATCGAAGTAATGAGACAAAAGGAAGCAATAACAGTAATAAGGGTATATGGACCAGATGAAAATGAAAAACAAGAAAAAGAAAGATTCTGGGACAAACTCCGGGAAACTATTGAAAGGAAAAATGGTGCACTAATTTTGGCGGGTGATTTTAATGGTAGAGTATGGAAAGAAGTAAAAAAAATCTGATGTGGACACCACATGACTTCCTTGTACGCCTGCTAAACTATACGTATTTTGTTAATAATTAAAATATGTATTATATTATGACAGGACAGACCTAATCAGAACAAAACAAGGAAGTATAATAGTAGAAGAAGACCAAATGATTAATAGATGGAAAGAATATTTCGAGCACTTGGAAATAATAAGACTAAAACAGCAAAAGAAACCCAAGAAATCAAAGGAATACAAGGTAATCAAGAACAATTTATTACTTGGGCAGAATTAGAGGAGGCCCTCAAAAAAATAAAAATTGTAAAACGATTGATTAAATATATGGAAGAAGAAGGAAAGCGAGAACTATTAAACATATTCAATATGTACTACGAACAAAAAGAAATACCTAAAGAATGGAACACTGGAGTTATTGTGCCTATCTACAAGAGTGGGGACACAAGAGAATGTTCAAATTATAGAGGAATAACACTACTATGTGTAGCGTTTAAACTGTACGAAAGAATATTAGAGAACAAATTAAGAACACAAGTGAAAGACCAGCTATCAGATGATTTAACGAAATTAAAGGACGACTTAATTATGAATGAAAACACTTTATTAATAACACTTCTACATTTTCATACATATTTTTACAATATTAATTATAAAACATCATAAACATTTATATAGTCATAGAAACATAGTTACATGACAAAACAATCAGAGGACGCGAGAATTAAACATTGATTTATTTAATACTCTCACTATTTGAGCGAACTCTTTTTAAAATAAAACTATATAATAACAAATTTTAAAATTTAATGAAAGTGATCGAAGATCTATTTTACTTTTATTATTAACTTGCGAACTCCAATTTCATGGCGAAGTCTTTAATTCGGGAAAGCGGTTCCGTTAATAAGTCCGCTAACTGATTATCAGTACTGTAGTGTATGAAGTAGTGAGCTATGAGTAGACATGTGAGGAGATATTTGTTGTTAGTAACGAAGTATTGTCAATAAAGTCAGTTATAAGGATTTTGTGTTTTATTCACTATTGTAATAAATAAGCAGTTCTTAAACACGTCATTTTGGCGACGAGGATAAAAAGAAGTGTCCAAAAGTGTCGGATGCAAGAACAAAATTGAAAATTAGAAAAAGTGTTTGTCTTTGAAACTGCGTGTGGTTACAATATAGTCATGCCTTTAATTGGTCACATTGAACCATTTAAATGTGGAAAGGAAGATGTGAATAGTTACATCGAAAGGATGGAACAATTTTTTACTAGTAATGATGTGACTAAGGTAAAGAAAGTCGCACTTTTTCTTACTCTAATTGGGTCTGAAGCGTACGAGATTCTCAAGAATTTATTCACACCTGATGCTCCAAGTACGAAGACGTATTATGTCATAGAAGAAAATAAGGGTAATAATGTCGATAACAACAAATGTGAGGTCAGTAGAGAAACTATAAAAGAATTAAATATTAAAAGTAGCTTTCCTGTACAACATACTATAATTATAGAAAATACGAAAATCAAATTCGAAATTGATTCTGGTGCTGGAGTATCAATAATGTCCAAATTAGATTTTGAAAAATTGTTTCCAACATTAAAAGTACAGTCTTGTAATTCCAAACTAAAATCAATTTCAGGCGAAAATCTCGATGTTTATGGTAAAGTTATGGTCAATATAACTAGGCTAAATGTAAGTCATAAGTTACCATTAATAATTGTTAAAAGCAAAACAAATTTTGTATCGTTAATAGGAAGAAATTGGCTCGATTTAATATTGCCAGATTGGAGAAGTAGGCTCAGTATAAAATATACTAATTTAAATGAATCAAATGTCTGTAATAGTAATTTAGAATATAAGTTGCAGGAAGAATTTAGTTTTAAAAGAAAATGTAGTTCCCGTGTTTCACAAAGCGTATCCTATTCCTTACTCTATTCGAAACAGAGTTGAGTAAGAACTAAATGAGATGGTAAAGAATGGAATTCTACAACCTGTCAGCTTCAGTGAGTGGGCAAGTCCTATTGTCCCGGTGGAACGAAAAAACAGTCAAAAAATACGATTATGTGTCGATTTCAAAATTACAGTAAATCCAGCTCTCAAGGTAGACCATTACCCACTGCCATTGTTTGAGGACATACAGTATAAAATCGCCGGAGGTAAGATTTTTACAATTTTAGATTTGTCTAGTGCTTACTTGCAAATGAAAGTTTCTCAAACGTCAAAATCTCTATTGACTATAAATACTTATAAAGGACTATACCAGTTTACGAGACTCCCATTTGGAATCTCAAGTGCACCTGCAGTCTTCTAAGCAGCAATGGACACTATATTAAAGGATATTTCTGTATGCGCGAGTTACATAGATGACTTAATTATAACTGGTAAATCAGTATCTGATTGTTTTGAAAATGTTAGAAAAGTACTCAGTCACATGGAAAAATATAATGTAAGAGTCAATTTAAAAAAATGTCAGTTTTTGTAGAAAAAGTAGAATTTCTAGGTCACGAAATAACAGAAAATGGAATTAAACCAATAAAGTGTAAATTAGATGCAATTTTACAGGCTCCTATACCTGAAAACCTACAACAACTGAAAAGTTTTCTGGGACTTGTCAATTATTATAGAAAAGTCGTCCCAATGATGTCAACTATACTAAACCCGTTGTATAATTTAGAAAAACACGGAGTTAAATTTACTTGGGATGAAAAATGGCAAGAAGCATTTAATACATGCAAAAATTTGTTAGCAAAAAGTCCTGTATTAGTACATTATGATGCAAATAAACCCGTCGTAATTACTGCCGACGCATCTCCTTATGGAATTGGAGCTGTGATGAGCCATACAATTAATGGGGAAGAAAGACCAGTAATGTTTATATCGAGAACACTTACTACAGCAGAGAAAAATTATGCGTAAATTCAACGTGAAGCTTTAGCTATACGTTTTGCTGTAACTAAATGTCATAAATATATATATATATATATATATATATATATATATATATATATATATATATATATATATATATATACGGGAAACATTTTACCATAGTGAATGATCACAAACCACAATTAGTCATTCTTGGTCCTAAAAGTAAGTTGATGATATTTATTTCTTTTCTAGTTTTTGCGAACCTCTTACTAGTTTGAATATCCTTGAAAATACTAAAAGGGATCAAGTATTAGTAAAAGTAATGGAATATGCAAAAAATGGATGGCCAAATCGAGTTAACGAAATCAGTTTTAAACAGTTTTTCAGTAAAAGGAACGAGCTCTCTTTAGATAATAACTGTCTGTTTTATGGAAATCGCTTGGTAATTCTATACCAACTTAGACCCCAGGTTTTAGATTTACTTCATGACCAACATATTGGAATAGTCAAAATGAAGAGCTTTGCTAGAAGCGAAGTCTGGTGGCCCGGTATTGACGATGATATTGAAAAATATAATCAAGGGTGTGAAATTTGTCAGTTACATCAGCAACAAAGGGATGTTTCGACTGTATCATGGCCAACGACCTTTAGAAATTTTCAGAGGTTTCACATAGATATTTTTGAAAAAAGAGGAAACCATTTTCTTGTAATCGTGGACTCGCACAGTAAGTTTTAGATGAACATATTATGAATTCTGGAACAAACGTTATGAAAACTATTGAGAAATTGAGAGATACATTTAAATATTTTGGATTGCCTGAAGAATTAGTTTCAGACAATGGCCCACCTTTCAATAGTAAAGATTTCAAGGCGTTTTGTGTCAATAACAGAATTAAATGCAAGTTAACTCCCCCTAATCACGCAAAATCAAATGGATTTGCGGAAAGACAAGTAAAAACAGTAAAGACAAATCTTAGTAAGCAAATAGAAGACAAAAAAGAAAATAAGGGAACATTAAAACACATGATTCAGAAATTTTTGTTTAAATTTAATAATACACCTCATTCAGTTACAAAAATTAGTCCTGCAGAACAAGTGTTTAAAAAGAAACCCAGAACTATTTTGTCATCATTAAAACCAATGGGAGGAAGAAATAGCCATTTAACCGTGAAAGATGATGGAAAGAAAGTTGTAAGACAGTTTTCCGAAGGACAAGAAATACTTGTTTATATGGTGAAACAAAACAAATGGAATTGGCAGAAAGGTATAATTATGAAAGTGATAAGTCCTATGACATATTTGGTTGAAGTAGATGGCACCATAAAATACAAACACGCAGATCATATGAAGGCATTTGTCCGGAACGAAGAACAGAGTAAGATTTCTGAATATACTAACTTAAAATTAGAATCGGAAAAAAATGATTACAATATCATTAATAAATCACCTACAGAACAGATTCGTCCGACAACTGAAATTCCTCAGTTGAAAGCTAATTCGAATTCTGATGACAGTAGTAGCACGCTACGTAGATCTACTAGAATACGCCGTTCTACACAAAGACTTGTCTTATAATTTCTTCTGTAAGACTGTCAAAGGCAGTAAGTAATAAGTTTATGTATAATTATGTTTTGTTATAATGTAATCTTTAAATAATTCCGGAGAAATGTAGTGTATGAAGTAAGTGAGCTATGAGTAGACATGTGAGGAGATATTTGTTGTTAGTAACGAAGTATTGTCAATAAAGTCAGTTATAATGATTTTGTGTTTTATTCACTATTATAATAAATAAACAGTTCTTAAACACGTCAAGTACAAATATACTCGATAGTAATTTCGTCATTCATAATCTTTTCCCGTATAAAATGGAAACGAATGTCGATATGTTTTTTACGTTTATGAAATTCGGGATTACGCACGAGCCGAATTGTACGTTGATTGTCTATTAAAATCTTTACAGGTTTTTGTGTCGGTTGATTGACGTCTTTCAGAATTTGACGCAACCAAATCACTTCTTTGGTAGCTGAACATGCCAAAATGTATTTAGCTTCTGTCGTTGAAAGAGAAACAGTCCTCTGCCTATCACTTCTCCAGGTGATAGGTCCTCCGCTTAAACGAAAAAGATATCCGGTGGTTGATCTTCGGGTGTCAATGTCCGTTGCATAATCAGCGTCAGAGTATCAAAGGACTTCATGATCTGCAGATTTGTCATATATTATCCCATAGTCACAGGTTGTAGATAAGTATTTAATAATTTTCTTCACAGCGTTGCAGTCTGACACGTCGTAATTTGTAACAAATATGCTAACGTAATTAACAGCAAAGGCTATATCGGGTCTACTAACCACTGCTACAAACATTAGTCCACCTACTGCTTCTCTATATGGGAAATTAGTGAACTTACTTCCAGTTGATCCATTTAGTTTTGAATTATTATCAACTGGTACACTGGTTGGCTTTGCAACTTCTAAATTAAATTTTCGTACCAGGCGTTTGATGTATTCTTTTTGACGAATAAAAATTAGTCCTCTTTTTTTATCCTGAATTATTTGGAGACCCACAAAACAATCTGCCTCGTATACTCTTGCTTCAAAATTCTCTTGGAGCAAATTTTGAATTTTATCCAGCGTTTCTTTGTATTCTGCCATGATCAGCCCATCGTCGACATAAAGTGCAAGTAAGATTTCTTTTCCACCCAAATTATTTTTATAGACACATTTATCAGCATCGGATTGTTTAAAATCAAAACTTTTGAGAAATGCGTCGAATTTATAATTCCATGACCTAGAAGCTTGTTTGAGTCCATATAAAGATTTTTTCAGTTTACATACAATGTCTTTATATCGAACTGCATAATTTCATAGTTTCTTTTGGCAGTTATTGCTAGTAAAATTCTAACTGAATCATACCTTACTGTGGGAGAAAATGTCTCTGTGTAGTCAATGCCATATCTTTGAGTAAATCCTTTAGCACAAAGACGTGCCTTGTAACGTGGAGATTTTCCTTCCGATAAACGTTTTCATTTGCCATGTATTGTTTTTAGCTAAGGCATTCAATTCTTCATTGATGGCATTTATCCATTTACCTGCATCTGGATTCTTCAATGTTTCCTGATAAGTATTTGGTACTTCGGTTTCAACTACATTGACATCATATCTGATAGGCTGTTTCCACTTGTCTCGTGGACGCAAATTATGTGTTCTTAGTTGACTTGATGATTCTTCAATTTAATCTGGTTCTAGTAGGATATTGTCTTGAGGGTGTTGTTCAACTGGATCTTCGTTGACGTCAATGTTCACACGAGTTATATTATTAGTCCAGTCATTAGGTAGATTTACTTTGCAAAAGGTCGGGTATTTTTGATTTTTGGATATGTTATATATTTAGAGGTCTCAACAAAAAATGCAAGTTTTCCCCCTCGGGGGCCTTCGGGAAGCACCGCCAACTTGAGAAAAAAGGCGCAAAAAAGCGGTTTTTTCTGAATATCTCTTCATTTATTTGCATTAGGCAAAAATAGTTATTACCTAATTTGTTGACTATAAAATTCTCTACAACTTTTATCTAAAACATTTTTTTCTATAATTAATAGATAGCGAGCTACAGTGCTTCAAACAGAGCAAATTTTTTGAAAATTACATAATTGCTTCATTTTAATTATATTTTATTATATTTTTTTACGTTTTTTTACAAATTACTTTTTGACAATCATTAATTATTATTATTGAACTAATATATATATAAATATTAATTATTGTTTATATTTTTTTTTTCATTCTAAGATTTTTTATAGTCCAGCAAATTTATGATTTTACCTTAAAGTAATTACAACAAAAGCTTTTTAACGGAATCCAATATCAATATTTTCCCGAAATCGGAGCATGGGAACCTCCCGCCAATTTGGACAAATGGCGGCATATTCAGGTTTATGTCCATTTGCTTAAAACAATTATGAAAATATTTAAATTATTCAAAAAAAAAAAAACAAACAATATTACGTACTTGATACTTAGTCTAATAGATTTTACTATTTACAACAGTTTACATTCGACGTGGCATCGAAAGAAGTAAGTTATCGATAACTGTTTTGTAAAAATTGTTAACGTTTTCCTGCAATTTTTTAGTTTTTCATCCACCACTCTGATCTTGTTAAAGATATGACGACACGGTTTTAAAATTTGAATTCAGCATGAAATTCTCTTTAATATCATGTATTACATGATTATTGCCGATGAACAATTGGCGAGTTACTAACAACTAAAACTCACATGAAATTCCTCTAAAATTTTAAACATCTGAAAATCGGCTCTTTTCTCAATTTTTCATCAACCACTTTGACACCTATTAAGTACTTAATATTGGTTATCTGTAAGCCTGTTGAAATTTTGAATGAGAAATTGAAAAAAGAGCCGATTTTCAGATGTTTAAAATTTTAGAGGGATTTCATATGAATTTTAATTGGCATTAACTTGCCAATCGTTCATCGGCAAAAATAGTGTAATACACGATACGAAAGAGAATTTTATGCTGAATTCAAATTTTAAAACCGCATCATCGTATCTTTAACAAGATCAGAGTGGTGGATGAAAAACTAAAAAATTGCAGGAAAACGTTAACAATTTTTATAAAACAGTTATCGATAACTTACTTCTTTCGATGGCAGGTCGAGTGTAAACTGTTGTAAATAGTAAAACCTATTAGACTAAGTATCAAATACTTAATATTGTTTGTTTTTTTGAATAATTCAAATATTTTCATAATTGTTTTAAGCAAATGGTCATAAACCTGAATATGCCGCCATTTGTCCAAATTGGCAGGACCTCTAAATATATAACATATCCAAAAATCAAAAATACCCGACCTTTTGTGGAATAAACCCTTATTTTTCTACCAAATGACTGGACAATATACAATTTTGTATGTGTTTGGATTCATAAGCCGATAATTGTTTGTATTTCCATCATATCCAAGTAAAAATCATCTTCTTCCCTTTTGAGTCAAGCTAGGTTCGTTTTTCTTTTGGCACGTGGATAAAAGCTTCACTGCCAAATATTTTTACATGTGCTAACGAAGCTTTCCTCCCAGTCCATTTCTCGTACGGAGTTGAGGTTGGTGTTTGAACAGTTATAGTTCTATTTAAAATGTAAACCGCCGTGTTTACTGCTTCGGCCCAGAGATCAAGTGGTAAATCCTTTGCGTACAACATAGATCGAGCAGACTCAATAATGGTTCTATTGTCACGTTCAACTCGTTCATTCTGTTGTGGTGTGTTGGGCGCTGTAGTTACTAATTCTATACCTTTTGACGTCAGATATTTTATGAAATCAGAATTTTTATATTCTGTGCCGTTGTCGGTATGCATAAACTCTATTGAGTGTTTAGTTATGTTTTCTGCCAGTTTTGAAAATTCCTTAAATTTATTCAAAACATAAATTTTATTTTTAATAAAATAAACCACTCGATAATCAGAAAAATCATATTTAAATGTAACAAAGTATTTTGCTCCATTTATCGATTGTTCCGACATGGGTCCACATAGGTCACTATGAATATACTCGCCCAAATCCCATCTCTTTTGTTTTGAAGTATGAAAGGGCATTCGATGTTGCTTACCATAAATGCAAGCCTCGTAAAAGAATTTTTCATCATCATTCAGTTCAATGCCTTCTACGAGTCCTTTTAACATCATCTCCTTCAAGCCACTTTGGTGTATATGGCCAAGACGTTCATGCCAAATTTTGAGACTATCAGTTGTACTTATATTTGCATTAACATTAGTTATCGTTTTAAATGCCATTTAGTAGAGATTGTTATAAGTACGAATCCCATAAGCAATCAAAACACCATTATTGTGTACCATGGCCGAATTATCTTTCTTTGTGACAGCCATACCCTTTTTTGTGATAATTCCCTCGGAGAAGATATTTCTTTTTAATTGTGGGACATGTAGAACATTTGTTATATTTCCATCGACCCATTTTCCGTCAATCCATTTTTTAATTTTAATATTGCCTTTTCCTTTTACTGATAGGACTTGGTTGTTTCCAAGAATCACAGTTGTTTCTTCTTGAATATCTTCATACATCGAAAAATATTCTCTTCTACATGACATGTGAGTCGAAGCTCCGCTATCCATAATCCAATCGTCTTCATTTATTGTCGTGGAGAAGAATCTATCTATTTCTGCAACATTGGAAGCGTGGTGATCTTCTTGAGTCTTTCGATGATTATTTTGCTTAAACGTGGTCTTTTAGGACCTTTACATTCGCTAGCAAAATGTCCTTTCTTTTGACAATTATAGCATGTTACTTTTGACTTATTGAATTTATTTGATTTATACATTTCAATTCATTAGATTTAACATTCGTCACAAATGCATTTTTTTCTTCAGCTACTGACAATCAGGCTTGTCTAAAATTCCTATATTTTGCAGGCAAACTTCTCAGTATTTTGGTCATTACAGCAATGTCGCTTAAATTATCACCTGACTCTTTTATTTGTCTTGCTAAATTCTCGACCTTTGAAATATGTTGAGCCATTGAATAATTTAAATCCATTTTGTACTGATGGAATCTTTCATGCAGAATCATTTTATTTGTTTCAGACTTTTGTTCATATATAGCATCCAATTTGCTAAATATTTCTTTTGCGGTTTCACAATTTTCAATGAGTGTTATCTGACTTAAATCCATGGCTGAAGTTAATGTGAACATTGCCACTGCGTCATTTTTGTTCCATGCATTTAAAGTTTCACCTTCGGTTTCTGGTTTAGTTATCGATCCATTTGCAATGCCTAGTATGCCTTTGGCCCGAAGTGCACATTTCGTTTGAAATTTCCACTGGTGGTAATTCTTTCCGTCAAACTTATTGACATTACCTACATCAATTCTATCAGACATTGTTTTAGTCTGTGCAAAGAATGTACGCGACACGAAACTTTATGTATTCACGCACTCGTGGAAACTTATATTGTGGATAATGAGTTTCTATATTTTGCGAAACAGATTCACTTTCTATCTTACAAACAACTCATTTACTTCACGTAGATCTGGGCCCATACCATTTAACAAAAGGACGACTTAATTATGAATGAAAATACTTTATTAATGACACTTCTACATTTTCATACATATTTTTACAATATAAATTATAAAACATCATAAATATTTATATAGTCATAGAAACATAGTTACATGACAAAACAATCAGAGAGCGCGAGAATTAAACATTGATTTATTTAATAAGATGTGCAAAGTGGCTTTAGGCCAAATCATTGCATACAAGACCATACATTCACAATACAACAGATAATAGAGAAGAAATTAGCAAAAAAATAAAAATGTGTATGTTTGTTACATTGATATGAAAAAGGCATTCGATACCGTAGATAGACTTAAAATTTGGGAAAGTCTCAGGAATATGAAAGTTGAAAAGGAATTAATATTAACAATCCAAAGTTTATATAAAGAGCCAATCAAATAAGAACCTGCAACAGATTGTCGGGTAAGTTCCTAACTACGACGGGGGTGAGACAAGGCAGCACTTTGAGCCCACTACTCTTCCTCTGCGCAATGGACAGTGTTATTAAAAATTTTCACCAAAAATGGAAAAATTTATGATAATCTATAGAAAACTCCAACTAATATTTGTAGATAGTTGTGCATTTGCACAGAGTAAAATTTACAGAAAAACATCAATGTATGGACAGAAGTATTAGTAGAACAGAAGTTATTGCTGAACACAGACAAAACAAAAACCATGGTTATTAGTAACGAGAAAGAAGTACGATGTACAGCTGGAAAGGATAACATTGGACACCAATAAATACTTAGGTAGTACAATTAACAGTAGAGGAAACCTGAACAACAAACTAAACAAAAGAATACAAGCAGCAAATAAGGTATTCTACGCACTACAAAAGAAATTTTTAGACCACAAAGAAATAACAAAAAAGACCAAAATATCAGTACACTAATCGATATATTTACCTGTATTGTTATACGGCCGAGAGAATTGGGTATTAACGGAAAGACAAAAAGGAAGAATCCAAGCGGCTGAAATTAAATTCCTAAGGAGAGTGCTAGGAGTAAGAAAAATTGAAAAAAGGAGGAACACGGACATAAGAAAAGAAGTTGAGGTTAACTCAGCTGAGAAAATATTAGAGGAAAAAAAACTCCAATGGTTTGGACATCTTGTAAGAATGGAAGAAGGAAGACAAGTCAAAACCGAATGGGAAACGAAGGCACAGGGTAAAAATAGAAGAGACAGGCCAAGACAAACATGGGACAATACAGTGAAATAAATCTTTTCAGACGAAGGAGAAGATTGGAACTCAGCTGAAGAAAAATCCAAAGAGTTTGGAAAACCTTTGTACAAGATTAAAGATCCAAAGAAGCAGAATAACCTCTACACCTAACGGTAGAAGAGGACCGGATTATGTATATATATATATATATATATATATATATATATATATATATATATATATATATATCTCTATATCGGAAGTCCCAAAGTTCTTATAAAGCCTGGTTGTGTTACTGCTCCACAAGTAACTTTCCCAATCTCATTTGCAGGAGGTACCTTTTACCTTATGTTATTAATAACTTGAATTATTACCTTCGCAACTGAATTTTTAGTTTTAAAATCCATATCTATTGTATAATAGTATTAACTAGTTGTTAAATATGATCCAGTTCGATACAAAATAGGCCTTATAATCTGGTATTCTTAACTCCCGACTAAAAAAGCGACTAGCTCGTCATCCGACTATCATAAACTAATACTCGTATATGTATTTATACAATTTATAATAGTCATGGCTTTTTGTAATATAGCGCACCGCAATGTTATTTCTGGTATCAATGTTTTTTGAAAATTAATTACTCTTTTATTTATTTTGATATATTTCTTAAATTGTGCTAATGCGTCAACGATATATTTACACATTACAGTATGTTATGTAGGTACTGTTTTATTTAATTTTTTTTCAATAAAAAAGTTAAGAAAATGTGCGATCCAGCAGAAAAAAGCTCTGATAATAGGAAGTTATTTGAAAATTAAATATTAGCCAAGGTCGCCACAACATTTTTATTAGTACAAAAAATCATAGCTTCCAGCTTTACTTAATTTTTTCAATCTATCACTCAACATCCACATACCAACAAGAATTATCGAAAACTCAGCTACTGGGATAGATAATATCATTACTATCAGACAGCCTGCACAAAGTATTAAGTACTGGATAGTCGGATCATGATGCAATAATCTCTTATTATTTAAACTTACATACTATAAAAATAACTGTACATATCAATTATCAATATAAACGATATTTTACGGATATAAATATAATAAATAATAATTAACTACATTCTAGATAATGAATCATGGTCTACAATGAAGGGCAATATGGAAGTGGGTGATCTTGTATGTGAATTCTACAAAACTTTTAATAATTATTTTGAAAATGTCTTTCCCTTAATAAAATCTAAAATAAAAACAAATAATTGCACTACGTTGATCACTAAAGGAATACTTAAATCTTGTAAAAATAAAACTTTTTCTACGCTTAAAATATAATTTCTCAGAAGAACTACTTTCACAATATATAAGATATTGTAATATTTTAACCGTTATCCGCGAAGCAAACAAATTTTTGCTGATTTAGTATCAAATTCGGATATTAAAATAAAAACAATGTGGATATGGCAAAAAAGAAAAAAAAACGTAGCCGAGAAATCTGTATCTGTTTTAAAAAACTAGTTATTCTGTTGGAATTGACAATGTGCCCGCATCACTTATCAAAAAATGTGCACATAACATTTCGGAACGACTATCCCTAATCTTCAATAATTCTTTCGTGACTGGAATATTACCCTCTGAATTTGAAAAATCAATTGTGAAGCTAATGTTTAGAATGGTGGCCGTGAACAAATATAAAATTTTAGGCCTATATCTCAGCTGTGAGAGTTTTCCAAAATCCATAAAAAATTTATTTATATAAGACTTAATAATCATTTTAATAGAAATAGTTTCTAAGTGTCAACATGGTTAAAAAAAAATCCACTGACAGTGCAATTAGTAATATCGTGAATCAGATTCTTAGAGTATTGGATGTCAACAATTATGTTTATGGCATATTAACTAATCTATCCAAAGCTTTCCATACTGTGAACCACAATGCGTTATTAAAAAAGCTAGAACTTTATGGAATTCGTGGTATCCCTCTCCGGTTGTTTCAATCGTATCTCAATGGAAGAACATGGTTTTTTAACATTAAAACATCTGCACCAGCATTTACTGAAAGTACAGCAGACGTTCTACGGTAACAATGGCTCATATAATCAGATTCATTTGGTAAATGTAAATACTTGGCGATTAAGCTTGGTATTTTCGAAAACGTATGTACATCAACCACTTGCGTTGAACATGTCCCTAATCTGTAGTTTATGAAAAAAGTATTGTGGTTACAATAGTTGAGCCTTAAAGCTTTATATTCTCGAAACATTTTCAACAGGCTTACTCCTTCACAAAGTTCATCTGTGACAGTAATGATTCGCTTTTTACCATTTTAGAGTTTTAATTTGAAGGAAGACACACTCACAGACACATCAACACTATTTGACAGGTGCAAATAAACAAAACCAACAAAATAACCTCGAAAACAACTCTATCCAGCGGCATCTTAGATTAACAATTAGTCATATCAAAATTAATAATTTTTAGTATAGTTAATTTCATTACTAATTGCGCATATATTTAAATTAAATTTATCATTAAAATAATATTTTTAAGGAAAACAATCTTTTGGGGATGTCGGTCTAGGAAATAAATAAATTTAATTTTTCCTTTTCATCGACGTTTCGGTATTTTATTTATACCCTATTCATGATTCTGTTGGACAAAGTTTCACCATAAACATACAATTCTTATACAGATGCGAAAGAAAAAATATAATCTAGTTATTTTTTAAATCTATCTAACTTAATAAAATTAAGTATATAAATTTAGCAAAGAAAATACATGAGAAAATACAGATCATTATAAACTTTTGGCTATTCTTTGAGATAATCCTTTTACATATGGAATCGATAAAAGGATTATCTCAAAGAATAGCCAAAAGTATAAAAAATGAAAAAATTAATATTGCATTTAAAAACTGAAAGAAAATTAAAAATATTTGTAGCACCCTAAAATCAAAGATAAAATGAAATCAGACATAGTGTATAGTATTCCATGCAAAAATTGTAATAAGGTCAAAGAGATATTTAAAAGATAGATTACATACATACATACATACATACATACATACATACATACATACATACATACATAAAATCACTAGTTTCCCACTTAGTGGGTTAGCAAAAACCCGAAAACAATAAGAAAAGGGATGAAAGTAAAAGCTCCACTGAATCACTTAACTCTTTAATAACTTTCTTCTTTCGCCTTGTCCAAAATCACCATAACATTCATACAAGGAACATATTAAAGTGACCGATTTTCGATAGCGAATAACCGCATCCAGACCACAATAATAGTTACGCAACAATCATCCTTCGCCACACATTCCTATCCATGTACACTTCTTTCACCCCAGCCACATTCATAACACAAAAATCATCTTTCGCTACACATTCCTGTACAAACATACTTCGTTCCTCTCGTCCACATAAAGGTTCAGCTGTCTCCTCATTCTCATAAAACATTCTTACTAACCATACATCTTCACACCACAATAATTACGAAACAATCATCCTTCGCCACACATTCCTATCCAGGCACACTTCTTTCGCCTCAGCCACATTCATAATCGTATTCATACATGCTCTTCTTCTCTTTCCACTCGGAAACTTACGCTCCTTCAAAACACTACCAATCACATCCATCCACTTACACACTGGATGGCCACGCAATCGAACACCCTCAACATTACCAACATATATGCGTTTTACAAGTCGTTCACTCATCATTCTCTCCACATGACCAAACCATAAGATAGATTACGAGAACATTATAATAGTGAAACAAAGAAAACATAAACCAATCAAAGTGCTCTAGAAATACATTAAAAAGAAAATAACCATACATTTAACTATGATAAAGTAAAAATTTTATAACAAGAAAATAATTTAAAAAAACGGTTGATTATGGAGATGATCCACATAAAAATAGTATAAATAATAGAACGGATATAGAAAATTTAAGTACAGGTTATTATAAATTTATATATTTCATATTGTCTGCCTATGGTATAGTTAACGGTTTTTTGTTACCTTTTTATTATTATAAATTTAGGAGTGTCGTCACTTGCATATATTTTTGAATAAAACCAAGGTTTTTACATTTAAAATTTAGTTCCGTTACTAGTTTTCGTGTAAACACACACTATGAAGTCGCTTTTTCAATTTTAATTCCTGACTCATCATTATAAATTATAATGATCTGTATTTTCTCATATATTTTCTTTGGTAAGTTTATATACTTAATTATGTTAAATTAAATAGATTTAAAAAATAATTTGATTATATTTTTTCCTTCGCATCTGTATAAGAATTGTATGTTGATAGTGAAACTTTCTCCAACAGAATCATGAATAAGGTATAAATAAAATACCGAAACGTCGATGAAAAACAAAAATTAAATTTATTTATTTCCTGACTGACATCCCCAAAAAATTGTTTTCCTTAAATCTACATTGACGGTCGAGAAATTATTTCCAAAAAAATAATATTTTTATTTGCTCATTTGATATTTGTTATTTACAATTCCGGTAGTTCACACAATTACAATAATCATAAAATCGTAGTAGGCTTAGCGTACGAAAAAGGTTTGCGAACGAAAAGTGATAACGTTCAGTAAAGTGCCATTTATCGTCCGAAGATAAGTATGTAAAATTTCACTGTTCATATAGGTAGACAGAAAAAACTTTAAAACGCCAGCGAAATAAAATTGTTTGTTCATATCCAAAGAAATAAACATCTTCTATAAATATAAATGCGAAAGTAACTCTGTCTGTCTGTTTGTTTATTACGTTTTTACGCCCAAACCGCTGAACCAATTTTAATGAGTTCTCAAGGTTCTACTTTAGGCCCTCAATTGTATTTAATATACATTAATGACCTTCGTGAACATAATGAGTGTAAAGACACTATAATATAAGCTGATGATACATATTTCCCAATTAATTGCTCTAAACAGAATCTTCTAGTCTACCCAACTCAACTGACAGTGCTCTAGTGAATATTGATCTGTGGTGTGGTTGCAATAATTTATCACTTTCTCTTCCTCTAGTTTTTCATGTAAAATCATTGCGTATATTTTGAAGGCTGTATTTAACAACGTTACGCCTCTGTAATTATGTACTTTATCGGTATCTCCCTTTTTGTGGATTGGTTGTATTATTCATTTTCTCCATCTTTTGGGTATTTCGGCTGTGCACCAAATCTTATTTATAATATTTGTTAGCGTCGTGATTACCTTTTCGTCTGCATTTATCCATGCTTCATTTGTAACTTCATCTTTCCCTGCCGCTTTTTGTTTTTCTTTTTTTTTTAGTTTATTAAATTGTATTTTTACGTTGTTTACATTTATATCATTTTTAACTGTGTCAGCTTGAAGTTTATATTCTTCTGTTCTTGTTATTTTACTCTCATTTCCGTTTAGCAGTTACAGTGTTCTTTCCATTCTTCTTGTAATATTAGTTTGGATACATCTCTTCTGTCTTTTCTTTCTCTACTTATAAAGGTTCATTTGGTACTTTATCTCTAACCTCATCTAAAACTAAACATGATATGGTTTGTTCATAAGCATTATGTAACGTCTGTATAGAAATTTCACATTTTTTGTTTATGTTTAATGAAACATTATTTATCCCTGAAATTTCTGCTTTGACCTGTGATGTTTGTAGTTTCAATATCTTACATATTTCTGCCGATATGAAATTTGATTGTGCACCACTGTCTAATAATGCTCGACATACCTGTGATTTTCCGATTGCACCTGTAATCTGAATCAATGCTATAGATAATATAATATGCTTCTTATTGTTTGGAGTATTTATCATGTGACTTTTTAATGCAACTTCTCGCGTTTCAGTATTTGATTTAACTTCTTTCTCTTGCTGTGTGTCTCTATTGATATGCAATAAAGTATTGTGGTTGGCTGAACATTTTTCACTCTGGTCATATTTGCAATCCTTTGCCATGTGCCTTGAATTCAAACAATTTATGCATAATTTTAATTTAAGTGCGTCATTGTATCTTGCTTGTAGAGATTTCCAAAATTGTTCACAATTAAACAACTTATGTTCTCCTTTGCATAACCCGCAACGATGATTGGATGTCACTGCTCTAGCCTTTTGTGGATGTCCCTTTAATTTCCCTTCTTTCCTATTGAATTCTACTGTTCCTAATACATCTGCTTTATGTCCCAAGAATGTTTTTAATTCTTCCAGTGTTGAGCTTGCTTTATATTTCTTCTTTTCTTGCTACTCTCTTAAAGTTTTGCTATTTAACTTTTTTGTGACTATGTGAATAACTAACACGCCGCAATATTCAGTAGATTGTTCTAAAATTTTCAATGCTCTGAGATTTTTGGATAATCGATCAATTAAATTTCTCAAATCATGTGCTGATTCTTTTGTGATCGTAGGCAATTCAAATAATGAACTTACATGTGTGTGAAGCAAAAGAGACATGTTATTGTATCTTTCACACAGTACTTCCCATGCTGTTTGGTAGTTCCCTGCTGAGAGTTCGATTGAAAGTATGACTTGAGCTGCACTTTCTTGTGAAGCTGCTCTCAAATAATGAAATTTCTCGATGTCTGTTATTTTTCCATTTTCATTAATTAGAGCCTTGAAAGTATCCCTGAATTCAAGCCAATGTTCATATTCTCCCTTGAATGTAGGAAGTTTGATTTGTGGTCTTCTTCGGTTGCAATAGACATATTGTGGCTGATCATAACGGCACTGTACGACGCCAACCATATTTTTATATTTTTTAATTGTGTTGTTTTCGTTTCTAGGGATATTATACTGACTGACAAGTTTTCTGATAATAAAAATATTTTTCTCTCCTGTCAAAAATACGTTTTCAATAAATATCTTAATTAACTCCTGTGTAATTAGCTTATTTAGAATATAACAGAAGTAAAAAGCTAAATTGGTGACCTCGAAATTGAACTAGATTTGGTAAATTATGCCGGACCAAAAAGAAAAGGAAGACTCCAATTTACTCCCAAGAAGTGAAATCTCAAGAGTTAGCATTAAATTACCGCCATTTTGGAGAAAAAACGTCAAAGTGTGGTTTATGCAGATAGAGTCACAATTCGTTACAGCTAATATTGTATCAGAACAGACAAAATATCATTATGTTTTAGGCTCAATTGATTCTGAAGTCGCCGAGCTCATATGCGATTTTATTTCCCGTCCCATGACCAAAGAGCTTTACAAAGACTTAAAGAAACGTTTAATTTCCGAATTTGAAGAGTCAGAAGAGCGTAATCTAAAAAATTGCTCGTTGAGATTGAACTCGGAGACAAAAAGCCATCTACACTCCTTCGAGAAATGAAATCTCTAGCTGGGTCACAAATTACCGACGAATTTCTTCGTACCATATTCTTACAATGTCTACCAACTAATGCACGATCAATTTTAGCCACAAGTCAGGATGATCTCGATTGTATTGCAACCATGGCTGATAAAATCATTGAAATTACAAAAACATCACAATTCATTTGTCAAACAGCTCCTGAGATACAATCTCAATCGTTATTTGATTCAAAAATTAATTCATTAGAGACTACCATTGCTCAACTTACAAAATCTGTAAAAGAAATGAGAAACAATTCAAGTAATAGAAATCGTTCCAAATCGCCAAGATGTCAATACGAAATTTGCTGGTATCATTACAAATTTAAGGATAATGCTAAGAAATGTATTTCACCTTGCTCATATGTTTCCAAACGGGATTCCCGAGAACAGGAAAACAATCAGGCCCCTGCTGACAACAGGTGATCAGGGCCAATCAACGTTTCGTCTATTCATTACCGACAAAATGACAGGTACCAAATTTCTTGTTGATTCAGGTGCAGATGTATCAGTTATTCCTCCAATTCACAATGATAAAAGAAACATTTATTCACGTCAACTGTTTGCTGCAAATGGATCTACTATTAAAACATTTGGTAGTCGTTTACTACATCTCAACCTTGGTCTACGAAGACCCTTCATTTGGCCATTTATTATTGCTGAAGTACAAACTCCAATAATTGGTGCAGATTTTTTAAGCAATTTCAATCTTCTGATAGATGTAAAAAACAAACGACTACTCGACAACACCACAAATGCTTCCACCAAAGGAAATCTTGTTACTTTTATTGGTGAAACATCTGTTCATCTCATACAACCTGAGGTAGACAACAAATATAAAAATCAACAAATCCTTTTCAATCTCACGAAGAGTACGAAGAAGCACGACAAAAGAGAAATTCAGTGGTCTCAAGAAAGCTTTAATGCATTTGAAAAACTGAAACAAGACTTATGCAATGCGACCATGTTAGCACATCCATGTGATAAATTACCTTTAATTTTAATGGTTGATGCATCAAATACAGGAGTGGGCGCATCTTCGCAACAAGTAAGAAACAATGCATTGGAACCACTAGCATTTTTTTCAAAAAAACTGTCAAGTTCACAAGTTAATTATAGTACTTACGACCGAGAACTTCTTGCTGCGTACGCTGCAGTTAAACATTTTCGATATTTTCTAGAAGGTCGAGAATTATTCCGATCACAAACCACTCTCTTTTGCATTGCAACAAAATCCAAATAAAGCTTCACCTAGACAGTTTCGTTATCTTGATTACATTAGTCAGTTTACTACAAATATCAAATATCTTGCAGGAAAAGAAAATATTCCTGCCAATGTTTGTTCTAGAATTTATACAATCAAGATTCCTTCAAATATTTCATTTGACCACATTGCTGAACTTCAAATAAACGACAAAGAATTACAACAATTAAAAAATTCAACTAATTGTAGCCTTAAATTTTAAACAATCTATCTGCCTGATGGTAAAGAATTGGTATGCGACTCATCTACTGCTAATTCAGACCATACATTCCTGTACAGTACAGAAAAGTAATATTTGACAGTCTTCATTCTCTTGCACATCCGGGCATCAAAGGATCTGTTGACCTCATTAAAACTCGTTTTGTGTGGCCATCAATTAAGAAAGACATTACTCTTTGGGCTAGATCTTGTATTCCCTGCCAACGTTAAAAAATATGGAGACACACAACGAGTGCGATTGGAACATTTGGAAAAATTGAAAGAAGATTTATGCATATCAATGTTGATATCGTTGGACCTTTAGCTCTATCCAACAATACAGGTATCTCGTAACAATGATCGACAGATATTCACGCTGGCCAAAAGCTGTTCCAGTTCAAGATATTACGGCCAAAACAGTAGTACTTTTATCTACTTGGATTGCTCGATTCGGTATTACAACCTATATTACTACAAATCGCGGTCGACAATTTGATTGCAAAATTTTTAAAATTCTAACACAGCTTCTCTGTATACATCACATTAAAACTACAGCGTATCATCCTGTAGCAAATGGTAAAATTGAAAGATGGCATCGAGTACTTAAATCATTTTTGAAATCCAAATTAAGTTATGATCATTGGACAGAAAAGTTACAACTTATACTCCTTGGTCTCAGATCTTATATTGTTCCGGAATTCAAAACTACAGCAGCAGAAATGGTTTTTGGTGAACCGATCAGACTACCATCAGATTTTTGAAGAACCTACTACTACTTGTCACGATGACGTACCAACATTTATTCACAAGTTAAAAGAGAATATTAACCGTTTAAAACCAGTTAAAATTGAACATCGTTCTTCACAAAAATTCTTCATTCATCCAGAACTTCAAAAATCATCTCATGTATTTATTCGTAATGACACACATCGCAAAACACTACAACCAATTTATAATGGACCATTTCCTGTAATAAATCGATCAAACAAATTTTTCAGAATTATTACCAATCGCGGAGAAGAATCAGTTTGTATCGACCGACTGAAACCGGCATTTCTGCTGAACTCTCCTGATTTTGAACTACCACCTGTACTTCCAAATGCGACAAATACTGCAAATCAACCACAGGCCGATCCCAAGCCCATGGAAAATCACAGACAACGTAAAGTCCATTTTCTTCAATAAGTCACTACCGTTACCACTGGAGGGGGAGTATGTGGCTGATCATAACGGCACTGCACGACGCCAACCATATTTTTATATTTTTAATTGTGTTGTTTTTGTTTCTAGGGATATTATACTGACTGACAAGTTTTCTAATAATAAAAATATTTTTCTCTGCTGTCAAAAATACGTTTTCAATAAATATCTTAAATAACTCCTGCTGAATTAGCTTATTTAGAATATAACAGAAGTAAAAACCTAAAGTATGAACGGATTCAGAGTTCTAAACAGCTTTTATCGCATACTTGCTTATCCATATAAAATCCTTTAGCATTTTATTTTTCTATTTTTCCCAATCTTTTTCATCTAGCCATGTTTCCGTTAATCCTTAACTAATTCCCAAAAATCCTTATCTTTTCCCTTTATACCCGCTATGTTCCAGAATCCCATTTTTACCGCCACCTTTTGAGTAGTTTTATCTTTATTTATTAGTTTTTTGCCTCAGTACTTTTAGTTAATTTCTCTTCTTTGTCATTCCATTCGTACCAGTCTCTATCTATTTTTATGTATCCTATTTTATCTTTCTGGCCATTTTATCCTCCCTTGATCTTTCTAATATTATGCTTTGAATCTTTCTCTCAGTTCTGGTCATATAATTTTCAATATATATTTTTGTTCCTCTCAGCTTATTTTTATTGCGCTCTTGTCTTCCCATGTTTCCACTTCTGCCACTATCGCTTTCCTTTCTTTAATTTTTCCTACTGGGTATACTTTAGCGATGTTGGTTTTTATTTCTATTTTCTCTTTAACAAAATTTTCTACTGCTTTCGTCCACGCTTCTAACTCTTTATGTCCTTTTATTAGGATATAATTTTTTCTTGAATACCTTTTTCTTCTTTCCTCCGTGTTTTCTAAAGTCATTATTTTCTGTTTTAAAATTAAAATTTTGTTTTTGAGTTTTACTTCTTTCGATTTTATCACTTTAATTTCTTCTCTGAATGTCTTGACTACTTCATCCATTTTTTTTATTTTTATCTTCCGTCACCTTTAGGTAAGGAAGGTATTGTCTTTGGTCAAAAAATTCGGTGGTGAGTTTTTAATGAATAAGCACGTTTTAGGGTCCCTACAATACGAATATACCATTTTTAAGATGATGTCTGTATGTATGTATGTATGTATGTATGTATGTATGTATGTATGTATGTATGTATGTATGTATGTGTGTGTGTGTGTGTGTGTCCATGTGTGTGTGTCCGTGTGTATGTGTGTCCATGTGTGTGTGTATGTGTGTCCATGTGTGTGTGTCCGTGTGTATGTGTGTCCGTGTGACAAATTTTTCTCCGACGATAACTCCAATACTACAATTCTAAAAATTATAATTCTTTCGTATTCCTCTTCTGTACAACCATATGAAGAGTTGATTAGATTTTGGCTATAATTGATCCGCCGGAAGTACCCTTATTTGAAGATTTTAACAGTTTTTCTTAACCCTCCGTTACCCTCGCGAATGTTCATTACATCGCTACACGCGTGGCGTCTGAGAGACTCCGGCAAAGATATCGTTAACAAATAATTAATTAAAAAATTTTATGTTTCAATCGACCAATATATAAAAAATATTAACTTTTAAACATGTTTATTTATTAAAAATATAAACAGACTGAAAGAAATCGCCGAATAATAATAAAATTAAAATATAAAGTAACAGAAATTAAATTTAGCATAAAAACAAAATTAAATCCTTCGTATGAACTGTAATTAGTCTTTTTTACAATTACAAATTTTACAAACATTGTTAGCATGCTATAAACATATAAAAATTATTATATGCTATACATCTATATTTCGTCATAAGATTTTTTTCTTTCGCAGATGTAACACCTTTTTCGTTCATTTTCAGTACCTTCAACACTGGTTTCCTTTTTCATTTTTTTTTTTTTTTGCTGGGGAACACTTGTACTGGTGTTTCTTCATCAAAATCGATTTGAACAATTAGTTCACTAGTGCGTTTTCTTAGTTCCCTAGGTAGGTCTTTTGTTTTTGATCGATTTTGTATATGGTGTTGAGTTAATTGTAAAGCTAAAGTTTTTATGAAATAACGTCTGTTTACTTTTTTGTTTCGGTTATTATTGTTTTATTTATATTTCAATCACTAAAACTTACGTGTTTTTGCAAAAATTGTAATTAACGAAACTATAACGTCAGTGCCCGCATGGCGCCTAACAGACTGTGATCAAAATTTATTATTCTTTACTATAGAACATATAACATTTGAATGCTGTAGTGTGTTGTATATCATCCTCTGTCAATATAAGGAAGGTATGTACGAGGGGACTGTCCCAACATTCCGATTTCAAAAGTTATATTAGTAAAAATACAGAGTGGCGTCTCAGAGACGCCACGCGGGTAACGGAGGGTTAAAAAACGCAGTTAAATATTATTTTTTGACTTTTTGTTATTATACATATTAAAGAAAATACTCCTTTCTATACGGTTTGATTATACATTTTCCTTTATATTCAATAGATGTAGATTTAAAGCGTTATAAAGGAATTAATTTTCAAAAATTAGCCAGCTTTGCTATTTATCATGTAAACAGCTGATAGGTATATTCAAAAAATTTTAATTGACAGATAGTTGCAAGTGCAAAACCAAATATAGAAAGTATAGGATCTAAAATTGGTGTCATAGTGTTCCTCGCAAGTGATATGCAGAGAAAGGCCAAAGAGAAGATGGAAAGACTGTATCGGAGAAGACTTGAAAAAGAAAGGACTGTGTGAAGAAGATGAAGGAAGTGTCAAGTGCATTTTACTTAGTGTGTGTTTATGTGATAATTTTATTGGATTTGTAGAACCTTTTCAAATGAACTTTTGGTATGGAATTTGTAAAAAATAGTATGTGTTCGTGTTCGATTTTACATGATATTATATAGAATCTGTTCCAAGGACCTTTTGGTATCGGATTTGTACAAAATACATCGAATTGACGGACGGTCTTGTGCTGGCCCACAACAGATTTTTTTTTATTAATTTCGTCTTTGAAAGTCTTATTATCTTCCTTCATATCTATCACATCTTTACTTATTCCTCTTAATTCGTCTGGAATTTCTCCTTCTGATACTAACATCTCTTTCCTTTTGCTTCTTGGAGATCTGTTTGTTTTTCTGCATTTCAAAAAAGTGCTTGCTTCCCCTAAGCTGTCACTTCTCTCCCTTTTGTCCTCTTCTAATTCTCTTTCGTGTTTTAGTTTTAAATGGTGCGAAATCGTGTTTGTATCGCTTATTAATCCACAGTGGAAGCATTTCACAGACTTTTGGTTTTCTGACATCTCCTTAACACTCTTTACTGATTTGTCGTGCGTGTTGTCTACGTGCTGGTGTATTTGAATGTCGCTTGGCCAGTACTGTCTTCTATCTACTTGATTCAATAGCCGACCCGACTAAACGCTGGTTCACGTTTCGCTAGAATTTGGTAGATGGCGTCGTATGTCTATTTTTGTTATCGGCTGAGTATCTCGGATTACATAACCTACAAGTTTTGGATATTTCTTTATCTATTTTTACAAGACGATTTTGTACTTATCTTTTTTATATTATTTTTTCTTAATTCCTGAGTGTAGGCTCTCAGGGTCCTCCTATTTTTGTTTTTCTTATTTATTTATTTATTGATTTATATATTTATTTAGTTATCGATTTATTTATGTAACTTAAATTTCTCGTTCGATCAAATAGGTTTTTAAAAAGTTTTATTTTTGCGAGTACAAATTATAATATGCTATAAACTACTTGATAATATGATAATAGAATACAGACTGACTAATCTAAAGCATTACATATGTTTTTATACTACTGAAATATGAGAGAGTCACGTTCTGGCACATCGGCACTTTGTCTATTATGTAGTACAGGGGTAGCACTATAACTCCTCCCTCCTCAGATTCGAGCCTCCTGGGGGAGTTGAAGTTCAACGTCTTCTGGGGTGCGAGATGACCTCAGCTTGGCTGATTTCCTCTTCTTTATTTGGTTACGTATGAAGTACCCAACGATGATTGCAGCAACCACGTACAGGATGATGGACCATATACTTGGGATGTGCATGTTGTATGTTTTTTCTGTTATCGGAACGATTGGATTCAAGGAGATATCATTTAATTTCAAGGGATTTAGGTTAATAGAGAAATTTGTAATTTTATACGGTTGGGATTTTAGGTTCAGTTTAGGAAGTAGTAGGGGTTGGCCATGGTTTTCATTTTGGAATATTAGTATTTGTTGTCTGAAGTGAATTTCGCAGTTGTCTTGATTATTGATTAGGAAGATTCCCTCTAAGGTTTGGATGTTGGTTTCTTCGTGACATTTAATGGTGATTTTCTCCTCGTGTGGGAAAACGGCTAGGTATTTGTTGATTTCTGGAATTACTTCGACATGATTTTCAATTAAGTTAATTTTTGTGTAATGGCAGTGACTCGAAGTTTGATTTTGGAATATTTCTTCTTCGCAGATCGCTGAGAAGTGGGCGTGATATTTATTAGGGCACTGAAATATTTTTGCTTGAACACACATATCATTCAGGGGCACGATCTCTTTATCAGATTTAAGAAGATATTTCGTATTAGGGATGATTGTAATAAATTTTGATTCATATTTGGTTGGAATTGGGTACATGTAGTAGAGTTCAAAAGTTTTTTCGAAATTTATGGGGGTAGAAATGAAATAGATTACTTGGGTCGCTTCTATTTTACAGTTTATTTTTAACAAGGATTCGATGTCTAAAAGGTTCTCTTGTCTGGGTTCGAATGGTAACTGCAAATGGTAAAATTTTGATATTTGTTTTAATTCTGCTAGTAGCTCCATGGGGTGTATTATACTAGGATGCAGCGTTCTTAATTTACAAAAGGTGATTGAATTTTCAATGTCTTGTAAGACGCTTAATATAGAATTGTATAATATAGTAAGTTGATCGTAAATATTTTTGCCATACAGTATACTTTGAATGTGCGTACTGTTTATAATTTTGAAAAGTTGTAAAATTTTGGATTTTAATATTTCCTCGTTGTGCTGAATATCTGAGATTGTTTTATTAAAATTTTGAATAATTTGGTGGTTCACCGAATATGAGAGTTTGAGTTGACTTTCCAAATTATGCTCGTTTTCTTGCATATGTGCAAACATTTCGTTATATCTTTTGCCATCTTCGGCATCTAAATTTCCTGTGACTGATTTGAATATTGTCCCCAATCCATCTATTAAGCCACGTTTAGTTTTATGGTGATCAGAATGAAATCCGATGTTATTAATTTTTGTGTCAATTTTTGTCCGAATAAATTCTAATATTTTATCATAATTTTCGAGTTCATCGAAATACTGTGAATGGTTAGATATGCTTGATTTTAGTGCTGAGTATTGTGTGTTTAGATTGTTGTACTGATTAAGGAGAGCTTGGAGATTGTAGTAGTGTATGAAGGTGTGAGTCGTCTTTTCGAGTTTGGCAGGACCGAGATTGATGGGAAGGATTCCGAGGTTTTCTGTTATGTTTCTAATTATTGTTCCTTGTCCCAATGCGAACAACCTGGAATTGGTTCAAAATTGTAAGTTTTTTTTCTAGGACGTTTAATGTTAGAGAGGTGGATATTCTCTGTTGTATTACCGTGGGTGGTTTGTATTTTTCCTGTTTTAAGACGTTTATTAATTTTCTTTAGCTTTTCGGGTTTGTATTTGTTTTTAGTTTTTTGTTGTTTCTGTTTATTTTTCACGTATACCTTTTTGGGGATTTTGGGTAATTCTTCTCTATTTTCATTACATTTATTTATTACCTTTTCTTTATTTGCCTGGATTTTGTCTCTAATTGATTCGTAAAGTAATTTAGTTTTATTCTTATGACTTTCTATATAATTGTTAATAAGCTGTTTTTCGAGGTCAATATTAAATGGGGAGTTGGTATCTAAATGGCCGGTAATAATTTCGCATGGTTTCAATTTTGTGACAGAATGAATTGTGTTATTATAAGCTAATAACGCATAATTTACTTTGGCTTCTATAGGCTCCGTTTTGTATTCTTTTTGATTGTTAAACAGTCTTATGTGTTCGATAAGGGTCGAGTGGAATCGTTCTATTATGCCGTTAGATTCTGGATGTTGTGAGCTTATGAAATGTATGTCGATTTTGTGTAGTGTCAGCAATTCTTTTACGACTGAGTTTTTAAATTCTAACCCGTTATCTGAAATAATTTGTTCTGGGATTCCATGATGTGTAAAATATTTGACTAGGTTATTACAAGCTTCTATGCCTTGTCCTGAATTTAATTTGTATGCTTGTGCATATTTTGAAAATGAATCTACGATAGTCAAAAATTTAGCTTGTTCTAAAGTAATGCTGTCTATATGTAAAATTTGGAAAGGTTTCGTAGCTGTGGGTGTGATGTTTAAATTTACGTTTAAGGGTCGCCTGTCGTATTTTGTTACTTGGCATATTTCACAGCTATTAATAAATGTTTGAACGGATTTTCTTAATTTTGGCCAGTAATATTGTTGTTTTATACGCGCTTCTGTTTCATCGATACCACGGTGGTTACTTTTGCTGCAGTGGTAATTCGATATGATGTGTATGATTTCTTCCTCATTGGTAACGTCGCTTAAATATTTTGTACATTTTACTAAACATAGTTGAGAATTTTTGAAATAATTTTGAAGAATTAAACTGAATTTTTCGTATAGTTCGTTTTGAAAATAAATATGATATTTCATTTTTGGAACAAGATATTCTTTAATAAAAGCAATCATTTCAGTTTTGTAATTATTTTTTGAAAATTCTACTTCCATTCGTAATTTTTTGTGTTCGTATAATTTTGTAATTTTTACTTGTTTGGGATTAAAATCGACTTCTGTTATAATAATTTGATTTTTGCCATAGTTTACGGGGCATTCTACTATCGGGATTCCGACGATAGGATTTTCTTTACTTGAATGTATTGTGATATCGCTATCGCTTGTGTCGTCATCGTTTATCTCATTATGTTGTGAGTCACCTACCTCGACTGCAAGGGATTGCGTATCGTCGTCTTTGTTATCTGTTTTATTCCTTAACTCTGTGTTAAAATTTTCTATGAATTTATGAAAGTGTTTCATGTTTTCTGTTTCGTTTATGTTTAATTCGGTCTGGGGAATTTTGGGTTCAGGGAGTTTGTAAACGGTTATTAGTATGTTGGTATTATCAAAAATATATTTTAACATTGATTTTATTTCGTTCCAAATTTGATTGTCATGTCCACATGCAATTTTTGGTATACTTAAATTTTTGATATTATTATGTAAACAGAATTTTCTCAAATTTAGTAAGGTATAGAATATCTCTTGTTTAGTAGGTTTATTGTAATAATTTTCCTTTGTTATTAAGTATAATAGATATCTTTGTGGGGTTTTTAAATATACTAGGTTATGAAGTTGAGGATTTTGAGATTTTAATTTGTGTACGTTGTTAAATTTAATTTTAAAATTTTTGGCAATACCCGATGACATTTCTAAATCTTTGCTCACGCAATGAGCTAGACTAGAGTCAGATGGTGCATCGAATAGATTTCCTATTACTTCAATAATATTGTTATTATTGTGATTAAGGCAATGTTTCTTATCTAAGTAGTCTTTGAATAGAGCTAGTGGAGTGTCATCTACTTGTGTTTTTGATTGTAAATTTTGAGTTTTATTAATTTCAACAGGTATACGGCTTAAGGCGTCGGCATTGGTATTAAGTTTGCCTTTCTTATAGATTATTTCATAGTCATATTCCTCTAATTTGAGGCGCCATCTTATTAATTTTTGGCTACATTGTTTTAACGAGAATAGCCATTGCAAGGGTCGGTGGTCTGTATAGATTTTGAATTTGCGTCCTAATAAGTGAGTTCTAAAATACTGAGTCGCCCAAATGATAGCTAACATTTCTTTCTCAATGGTAGAATAGTTTATCTCTGTCTCGTTCAGTGTTCTGCTAGCGTAAGCTACTGGTAGGTCGTTGCCTAGACTACCTTGGGATAACACGGCTCCAATAGCCAGCTGGCTCGCGTCACATGTCAAGTTAAATTCTTTGTCGTAATCAGGATATTGGAGTAGTGGTTCGTTAGTCAACAAATTCTTGCAATTTTCAAAGCATTGTCTGTACTCAGGGTCGTTAATGTCAATAACAGCATTTTTCTTTAAGCGTCTAGTCAGCGGTTTTGTTATCTTAGCGAAGTCTTTAATAAATTTTCGATAATAGCCTAAAAGTCCTAAGAAACCTTTAATTTGTGTTGTAGTTTTTGGAATTGGAAAATTTAGAACAGCCGAAATTTTGTCGGGATTTGGTTTCACGCCCTCAGGGGTTACGATATGCCCGAGATACGCTACTTCTCTTTTAAGAAATTCGCATTTATCTAGTTGTACTTTGAAATTTGAATTTTTCAAACGTTCGAAAACTAATTTTAAATTTTGAATGTGTTCTTGTAGGCTGGTACTAAATATAATAATGTCGTCGAGGTAAACAAGGCATTTTTTGTTTACTAACCCTCTCAGAACATTGTCCATAACGCGTTGGAATGTCGCGGGTGCGTTTTTTAAGCCAAAAGGCATACGAGTGAACTCATAATGCCCGTCTTCCGTGTTAAATGCAGTTTTTTGAATGTCTTGTTTGTCCATTTCAATCTGGTGGAAACCAGATGCCAAGTCTAACGTAGTGAAATACTGACAGCGTCCGAGTTTGTCTAGTAAATCAGTTATGTTCGGTAATGGGTATTTGTCGCTAATAGTCTTTTCGTTCAATTTCCTGTAATCTACCACTATACGCCACTTGCGTTTACCAGATGCGTCAAGTTTTTTTGGGACAACCCAAACAGGTGATGACCATGGCGAACATGATGGTCTAATAATATTTTGATCTAACATTTTTTGTGTTTGAGAACGTACCTCTTGTCGGTGAATTTCTGGGTATCTATAAGATTTCGTATAAATAGGAATTTCGTCACTTGTTTTTATGGAATGTTTAATTTGATTAGTAAATGTTAAATTTTTGTCGTCTACGTGAAATATATCAGAATAATCGTGAATTAATTTAGTGATAGCTGATTTTTCTTCCGAATTCATGTGATCTGACCGAATTTTTGAAATATCAAATTTAATTTTTTCTGATTGAATGAAATTAAAATTGGGTGATGAGTACGTTTCATAGTTAGAGATGTTTTCTACAGTAATTGGTTCTAATTGTGTAAAGTTGATATGTGATTCTGAGTTATTAATTGCTGTACAAAGTGCATGGTAATTATTGGCTGTGGTGACACATTCGGGGATGATTAAATTATTCTGTTGTTGTTTTGGTATTAAAATGGTTCCGTTTTGTTGAGTTACTTGAATTTTGATTACCTTTTCGGTTTTGGGGTCTAATGTTACATTATTATTTGGCTGACAAATTTTGTTTGTATTAATTTTATTTTCAGAATTTTGATGTTGAATTTTTATTTGGCAGGTGGGTGTTGTTACTACATTTTTATTCAGGTCTATAATTATTTTTAATGTACTCAGATTGTCTAATCCTAATAAGAGATCGAATTCATCGTGAAAATCAAAAATGTGATATTTTAAACTTGCATTTTTCTTTAAATTAAATAATTTTGAAATAGGTACGAGTGTGCTGTAATTCTCAATTGAAGTTCCATGCGCAGTTGAAATTTGGAAAGGGTCTTTAAAAATTGAATTTTTGTAATATTTATGCGCTATGGTAGGTTTTATGAAAGATTTCGTACTTCCTGTGTCTATTAAAACTTTCAGATTATTTTCAGGGAATATAATATAAGGTAATTTACTTTTATTTGTTAGGTTCATTAGTTCGACTCCGGGTAAAATGTTTCTATTGTTTCCGAGGCTGCGATGTCTAAAAAATTATCGTCTTCGAAATTGTCGGGGTTTTGTGGATTTTCATAATCATTGTTATCAATTAATACTTGGTCAGTTTGTTCTTGGTTATCGTAATAAACATATGGGTCAACGGCAGATTCTGCTGACTCGTTGATATTAAATAATTCTCCCGCTGTGTTTGCGCGGTTTTGTGCAGGACGGTATTGAGTTGTATTTCGCGTGGAAATACTCATCGGAGTAGGTGCAGGAAGGTTTTGTCTGGTGGATGGACCTTGGCGTGGTGTTTGCGGTGTATATTGTCTTTGTTGTTGAGGAGTATATTGTCTTTGTTGTTGAGGAGTATATTGTTTTTGTTGTTGAGGAGTATATTGTTGTCTGTATGTCGTTTGTTGCATAGGTGAAGGATGCAGAGTTTTATTGGGTGTGTAATTAAAGTAGGGTATGGGTTTAGGAATATTGTATCTTGGTTGGTGGATTTGTGGTTTTTGATTTAATTTGTGTGTATTCTGATTAGTGGTTTTGGATTTGGCATAATATTCAAATTGAAAATCATTTGCTAACATACTTAAAGCTGAATTTAAGTCTGTAGGGTTCTTTGCCCTCATTAATTGACCTATAGGTTCTTTCAAACCTTTTAGTAAAACGCGTAAAGCATAATGTTGAAAATAGTCAATCATTACTACGGATGCTTCGGCAGCAGCGTTTGTTGAAATATAAGAAATTTGTAAATTTAAGAGGTGTTGTAAACGACCGTAAAAATCAAAAACGTTTTCATTAGGATTTTGTTTCAGCTCTGTTATTTCCATATTTAGTGTGAACCAGTCACGTTTGTCTGAATAAGCATTTTTTAATGCTGTTTTCAGATCTTCCCACTTTGAAATTGTGGAACTTGCAATGTTAATAGCAGCTTCACCTTTTATTTTGGCTAATATACTGCTCATTAAATATTCATTTTGGAAATCGTTTGTGTTTGTAGTATTATAAAATTTTGTTACTAATTTTTCACAAACGCTAGTAAACCTAGGGAGTAATTCACGTTCCCCATGGAACTCTGGCACCATGTCCAGATATTCCTTTTTTAATACTGGAGTAACCATGTTTAATAATGGCGTTCTTAATGTGATACTATTAATAGGATTTGTATTTAAATTAATTATACGATCTTCTGTTTCGAGATCGGAGTCTGCTTCTGAATTATTTGAATCTGACAAAGATTCTGGTTCTCTGAATGACATATGGTACTCACAAAAATAGTAGTGTCGGCTTCATGTGCCCTGAAGTCGAACACGGTCTCGTCTCGAAGTTGAGGCAGGAGTTGCACTGATGTCCGCTCAGCTTGGCTCGCTCGGCTCGTCGAGATGTGTCTTGCTTCTGATGTCCTCTCAGATGCAGGATACAGTGATCGAAGTATGGAGATGTTCGAATTTGCCAAATTAATCACGAAAGTGAAACAATTTATATTCGCTAAATTGTTTTGGCAATCCTACCAAGACTGCGCCACTTAAATTTCTCGTTCGATCAAATAGGTTTTTAAAAAGTTTTATTTTTGCGAGTACAAATTATAATATGCTATAAACTACTTGATAATATGATAATAGAATACAGACTGACTAATCTAAAGCATTACATATGTTTTTATACTACTGAAATATGAGAGAGTCACGTTCTGGCACATCGGCACTTTGTCTATTATGTAGTACAGGGGTAGCACTATAACTTGTATGTATTTATTTATTTATTGATTTATTTATTTATCGATTTATGTATTTATCGATTTACGTATTTATCGATTTA
The DNA here is from genome assembly GCA_943142095.1 of Ophonus ardosiacus. NCBI lineage: Eukaryota > Metazoa > Arthropoda > Insecta > Coleoptera > Carabidae > Ophonus > Ophonus ardosiacus. The sequence continues at coordinate 21,768,837 of OW964834.1, read as the reverse complement.
TTGATTTATCTAGTTATTTATTTATTGACTTATTTATTAATTTATTTATTGATTTATTTATACATATACCGATTTATTTATTTATTGGTTTATTTATTTATTTATTTTTTTATTTATTGAGTTATTTATTTATTTTTTTTTTTGATTTATTTATTTATTTATTGATTTATTTATTTCTTGAATTATTTTTTGATTTATTTATATATTTATTTATTTATTGATTTATTTATTTATTCATATATTTATTAATTAATTTATTTTTTGATTTATTTTATTTTTTCATGGGGTCTCGTGGCCACGTGCCTGAGTGTCTGGTCGTGAATCCGACTGACGCCAAATATTTCGAATTTTAAATGGCACAAAAGTGACTCCTGTAATGCACTCTCAACGCGAGCAACGAGTGCCCGTGTGGTGACGCCTGGTAAGCGCCCGCACGGTACAACTATGTCATCATCATTACCGAGATCTGCGACAAAGCAGATTGTGACACACTCAGATATGGGTAATATACCGTGATGATAAATTTATTTAGTTTATTTATTTGATTAATTTTTTATTTATTGGTTTATTTATTTATTTATTGATTTATTTATTTATTAATTTATTTTTTGATTTATTTATTGATTGATTTATTTATTTGTTTATTTATTTATTTATTAATTTACTTATTTATTTAATGGTTTACTTATTTATTTGAGTATTGTTTTATATATTTATTGATTTATCTTGTTCTTTATTTATTGATTTATTTATGTATTGATTTATTTATATATTTATTTATTGATTTACTTATTTATCGATTTAATTTATCGATTTATTAATTAATTTATTTATTTATTGATTGATCAATTTATTTATTCATCTATTTATTTATTCATTTATTTAATTATTAATTTATTTATTGGTTTATTTATTTATTTATTTATTTATTTATTTATTTATTGATTTATTTATTTATATATTTAAATCATTTAAACGACCTTAAGAAAAACAACAATACCTGAAAATTCATCCGCACCCTAAATAAATAATAAAATGGGAACAGCCTTCATAACAAAAACGGAACATGGAAATTTCACCTCCCAGAAGTCAGTGTAAAAATTGCTGAAATGCTGGGCATCTTCTACAGTCTACAATATATGGACAACAGCCATACTTATACAATATGCTCCGCCTCCCTACGCAGTCTCCAGTCCATTTTAACGGTGTATAGCAAACATCACTTAATCAAAAAGTATCCATGATCACCTTTGCAGAGGCGTCGTTTGATCATTTCTGAGGGAGCTTGCGCCCCCTTGTTTAATTTTGCGTCCACCCCGCCCCCTCCCCAGTTTCTAATTTAAATACAATAAAAATCATTATGATTTTTTTACTACTTTTTTATGCTTTTATTTATCTACAACCATCACCATGTCGAGAAATCTTTTACAAATAAATATTAATTTGAATATTTAAATTTTGAAGTATTTGTTTTCCCAATATACACACTCTTCTGAAATTGGCAACAATAATACCTATTAGTTCATGTTCATGGGATCGAACATTCAGTGTATTAAAACGATTAATATCCTACATTAGATTCACGAAACAAATCCCAAAAATTACACAGAATGCAACACAGAAAATAATAAAACATACACTACCACACTGCACAAAGTATGGCGAAAATAGAAGAAAACACCAAATACCACCAACACAAGGAAGATCTAAACACATAGAACTTTAGACCCACCATACAATACATTAAATATATCAATATGTTCAATGAATTGTAAATGAAACTGCAAATCATCTGTGAATGTACATTGCTAATTCCCAATGGATGAAGCAAATTTTAACTTCTTTTCTTTTGGTAGCTAAAAGGAATACGACATTCGTTTATATGACATTTTTTTATTCAGTATCACCTTAGGTATAATATGTTCAAGTTTATACTAGTTTTATAAATCATTAATCCAGATGTTAAGGGAGTTCAGCCTGTATTTTCTGATGCAAACATGCCGTTCGATTCATATGTTACTACATACCATACCCGACAGATTGAGAGATGTAGACACCCGCGCGTTTCAAAATATGTAGAGCACAGCGGCATGTCTACGGCTATCAGAAGCCCATCGGCATGGAAGTTTCTAAAGGGACACGTAAGTGCGCCGAGCCGACCTTCGCGAGAGGCCATTGTTACGTCAATTCGAGCAAGCCATTTGGTTTATATGTTGCTGGAGCCATACTCTACAGATTAGGAGGTATAGCATCTGAATATTGCGCGTTGTACACTTGATTGTCGCGTTTTTTGAATTAATATACAGGATGTAGTCCGGATGTTAAGGACGAAAATTTTCCTCTTCCCTGCATTTTGTGATGCAAACAAGCAGTTTGGCTCATGTTGCTCTCTACCGATTATGAGATAAAGCCACCCGGAAATGCCTTGCAGGCATTGTATATTGCGGGCTGCATACCTCATTGGTACGGTTTTCTTAAAGTCGCAGTGGTTCGCAAACCATCCACAAAGCTATTTTTTGTATATTAATTGTAATGATAAGGTCTTTGATGCAGTAGTGCAAAAAAGTAGTTCGGTTACATACAATGTATTAATTTTTGTCCTGAACAGAGCACTTTTTAGAGAAATTTTTTGGCTTCATTGACCGATTTTGCAAAGAACAATACTTCATACCGGAAAACAACCCTAACATAGGTTGTAGCGCGTTTAAAGTACTATCGATAGATAATGGTCAGTGGCGTGCCTGTGGCGTAGGTACCTTGAACGACCCTGTACTGGAGAGAACAATTATTTATTATAAATTCACTCTACAGGATGAAATTCCAATTATAGAAGAATTACGATATGGCTGTACGACATCTCGTCGTTCGAGCAATAAGACTATAAAAAATATAGAAATTTAAATAATAATAAACTGAACTAATACTAAATAAAAATGATAAATCATATATTATTGCAAGAAGCATAATAAAATGTAGTCAGTAATTTCTTAAACCTGGAAATGCTATTAGAAATCATGTCTAATCCGATTATTTCATTTACAAATTTGTCATTGTTTAAATACAACTGTCTGACAGTTGAATGTAATTCGTAGTTTGTCCTTGGGGTCGAGTAAGTAAATGTCAATTTAGTTTGAGATCTAGGAACAAGAAAATTTATTTTAGATATAACAGCTGAATCGTCCACAGAAATATTGACCAATTTATATAGATATAGGCAAGATTGCATTCTCCTACGGTCGTCCAAGGACAGAACACCAAATTCGATTAAACAGTTATAGTAATTAAACTCATTAATACGGTGATATCGTTTGAAATACATATATCTAACAAATTTTCTTTTTAAAGCTTCGATGGAATCTATATATTTATTGTAGGTCGGGCTCCGAAAGAATAGTACAAAGTATTTAAAGTATGCTGGTTGTGAAATGAGCGTGTATTTCTAATGATGAAACCTAGATTTCTGTGCGAGCTTTTAAGAATACTATTGATTTGTAGAACAAGACAGCATTTATTATCAAAAAGTACGCCCAAATCAGGGACTTGAAAACTGAATCGTGTAGCCAGGTCTCTGTGATGACAATAATGTCGAAATTAAAGTAAGATGAATTATTATAAAATTGTTTTAGCTTCGTGTTCAAACCTCTAATGTTTTTATAGTAGATATGCATTTTCAGATAAAAACAAAAAGGTAAACAAAAAATTAATAATTTCAGTAATTGAGAGAAATATAAACGAAATGACAGAATAAAATAAGACAGTATGAAATGAACAAATACTTCTTGCAATAATAGACTGCCTAACTTTAAACTTAATTAAATTCAAGGTTATTGTATAAAAAGAAACAGAGGTTAATAATCTGTCTAACAGCCGTATTCACCAATGCTAGTTAAAAATGTAACAGGATGGTTACCTTTATTTAACAGTCTGTTTGTGTATGTCATTATTGTATATACGGTGTCAGTTGATTAGTGAAAATAATTTAGAAGGTAGGTAAGTTGAAAAAAATTGTAACAGTAATTTTATAACAATTTTATTTATATTATTAGATAAAATAATATTGTCAAAAGTCATACTTGAAGAAAGTTCATCTTCATCAGACGATGAGCGAAGGTTGCGAGTTGCTCACGAAAGAAACAATTTTTTTCAGGAATTAGATAATATTGATTTCCGTAAACGATTTCGAATGAATAAAGATACGGTATTACATTTGGCAGAGCTGTTAGATCATCGCTTGGAACCCATTTCGGCAAGAAATCAGCCAATTTCAAAATTAAATCAAATTCTAATCACATTTAGATTCTACGCAACTGGTTCGTAACTATAAATACATTATAAATACATCAAAATTTTGGTTAATATTTATAAAAATTATTCGTTTTTTTTTTTATAAAAATGAGGTTAGGATTCATAGCAAGAATACCAACATTCATAGTAACAGTCGGTTAACTAAATCTCTGTTAAAAAGTGGTATCTAAGTTGGAGAATACGATTATGTCTTAAGAGTTACTTAAAATCTAACAGTGAGTTAGAAAACAAACTGTTATTTCGCCAAATCGTGAATACGGCTGTAAGTAAATTATACGAAGTAAAACAAATTTTCACAAGTTAAAAATCAGTGATATACGAATAAATTTGATTAGCTCCATATGAGGTAAGAATTTTAAGATATTTGAATAACATTTTATTTATTTATATATTGATTTATTAGCTCAACAGGATAAAATCCCAATTATAGAGCAATAATACATACATAGATTAACAGCACATCATCGGTGAACGAGCAGTAGTGTACTTAAAATATAACCGTTTATACAAAATATGAACAAGTATGAGCAAAGAATATTTACATGCATATTTACAACAACAATGATCATAACCTATTTTTACATATTGATAATATTATAACACATTAGCTGCAATTTGCAAGAAATACTTCATCAGTTCTTTCTTAAACACTGAAAAGGTACTGTGAAATAAATTAATTTCATCGTTTACAGCTAGAAATTTATTAAAGTTTATACTCATCTGCGTGACAGGTGATTGAGACTCGTAGTTTGTCCTTGGCATAGAGTGGACGAGTTTAAATTTCATTCTAGATCGGGGAACATAGAAATTGAAATTGGACAAAATTATGGAATCATCAATCACGCCGTTCACAATTTTGTGAAGATATAAACAGGAATGCAATTTCCTACGATCGTCCAAAGACAAAATTCCAAATTCAATGAGACAGTTGTTGTAGTTAAATTCATTTGTTGGGTATGTTTTGTATTTCTTGAAGTATAAATATTTAATAAATTTCTTTTGTAATGATTCAATTACATTTATGTATTTGTTGTAGATTGGACTGTAAACTTGCGAGCAATATTCAAGCTTTGATCTATTTTTGTATTTTTAAGGTGTGTTGGTTATGGAATGAGCGAGTGTTTCGTATTATAAAGCCGAGATTTCTATTTGAACTATTTAAAAGGTTGATATAATGTGGAACAAAACAACACTTGTTGTCAAAGAGAATACCTAAGTCGGTGAATTGTGTAACACGTTCTAGTCTATTATTATACATAGTGTATTGATGAAGAATAGGAGCTTTTTTGACAGTGTAAGACATAACTTTACATTTGTTATAATTAAATCTAAGTTTAGAATATGAAGACCAAACTAGGATGTTATTTATTGCAGATTGGAGAGCATTACAGTCATCTACTGTGTTGACAGCTTTAAAATTTTTAATATCATCTGCATATAGTACGATATAAGCATTTTGAACTACATCCACTATGTCATTTATAAAAAGCAGAAACAGTGACCGAGATTTGACCCCTGGGGTACTCCAAATAAGTGTGTATATTGTTTAGACGTATAATTATTATAGTGAACAGAGAGTTTGCGATCAGTCAGGTATGAAGAAATGAGCTGAGTTAGATCGTCAGAGAAATTGAAGTAATGCTTTAGTTTGGCCAACAACACATTGTGGCTAACTTTATCGAATGCTTTTTCGAAGTCTGTGTAGAGAACATTAACTTGAGTATTGTTACGTAATGAATTAATAGTAAATTCAGTGAAATTGATTAAGTTTGAAGTCGTGGATCTGGCAGACATGAACCCGTGTTGGTAGATAGAAATATTTTTATGGACACAGGCGTAAATTGAGGAGTAAATAATTTTTTCAAAAACTTTAGATAGGTTGGACAGAATGGCAATAGGCCGATAGTTTGCAAAATTGGCTCTGTCAAATTGGCCCACCTTTTTAATAAAAACAAAAACTTATTACTTTAGTAAATTTCCTTTGTTCTGCACTCACTTGCTCCATGACTATTACTTTTAGCGCTTCTCTCAATGAGAAGTAAATAATGTAATAAGATAGGAAGGGTCAAATTGACACTAGCCTTTCCTTTTTGGAAATAAGGAAGTTTTCTTTTCTATTAATATAGATATGGGCTTGCGCTATTTTGCGCCATTAATATAAATTATTAAAAGTTTATACAATTTATTTTATTAGAGGTAAAATTTGGTAGGGCCAACTTGACACCTAAAAAAAATAATTATTATTGTACATTTTTTCAATGCAAACAAATTTTGGTACAATGCGCTTTTTCGCTCCATAAATATTTTTTTTTTGCATTTGTACTCATTAATTTTTTATTACAATAACAAGTTAGGAAGGGCCATATTGACAACAGCCTTCCCTTTAATATTTCCCGAATTTTCTGTATTGTTTGAATAGTTGTACGCATACGCTTTTATGCGCTATTGGCATAAATTATTGCGCTTGCATACACTTTAGACAATTAAAAATCAAAACTGGTAGGGCCAACTTGACGATAAAAAAAATATTTTTTATTTCATTTCTACCTTCCGTCACCTTTAGGTAAGGAAGGTATTGTCTTTGGTCAAAAAATTCGGTGGTGAGTTTTTAATGAATAAGCACGTTTTAGGGTCCCTACAATACGAATTTACTATTTTTAAGATGATGTCTGTATATATGTGTGCCTTATTTGAAGTTTTTAACAGTTTCTCTAAAAAAACGCAGTTAAATATTATTTTTCGACATTTTGTGATTATCAATATGAAAGAATATCTTATTCTCTATACGGTTTGATTATATAGTTCCATTCATATTCAATAGATATAGAGTTATAGAGACTTTAAGAGAGATTAACTTTCAAAAATTAGTCAGCTTTGTTAAAATTATGGAAACAACAGATAATATATTCAGAAAAATTAGTTGACAGATGTCAGTGTCAAATGCAAAACCAAAGTTGAAAGTATAGGGTCAGAAAGTTATGTGTGAATGTGATAGAGTGTCCCTACAAAGAGAAGAAGATGGAAGGACTGTGTAGCAGAAGATTTGAGTAAGGAAGAATTGTGTGAAGAAGATGCGTTGGACAGGAATGATTAAAAGAGAAGAGTAAAAAACAGCGACTCCTAATAAAATAGGCAAATGAACTTTCTGTATAGAATTTGTAAAAAATAGTGTGATCGTGTTACAATTTTATAGGATATACAGAATCTTTTTCAATGAACTTTTGGTATGGGATATATACAAAATACATCGAATTGACGGAAGGTTTTGTGCTGGCCACAACAGATTTTTTTCATTGAAATTGATTTTAGGTTCATAGCGCTTCTTAGCTCTAGAAATATTTATGTTGCATTTGTTTGTTTTAAATTGTTATATAAATGACAAATTAGCAAGGCCATAGTGACAACAGCCTTCCCTTTAAAATTTCCCGAATTTTCTGTATTGTTTTAATAGGTGTACGCATGCGCTTTTATGCGCTATTGACATATATTATTGCGCTTGCATACCTTTAATCAATTAAATATCAAACCTGGTAGGGCCAACTTTACCCTAAAAAAATATTATTTCTTTTTTTGCAATGAAATTGATTCTAAGTGGGTTGTACTTCTTCGCTGTAATTTTTTTGTTGCACTTTTTTTCATTAAATGGTTATTGCAATGACAAATTAATAAGGACCATATTGACAACAGCTTTTCCTTTAAAATTTACAAAATTATTAATATTATTTGAATATAAGAAATTGTACAATCCTCATTGCTGATTGGTTAAACAATTTGAAATTTCGCGTGTTTTTAAATTTGGAGACTGTGTTACTATTTTAGTCGTACAGTTTATACATTATTTTGACTTAAATACAGTCTTTGTTGTATATTTAGAACAAAATTTCCTTTTGTAATACTGATACACAATTTATGTAATTACAGATAAAATAATATTGAATTTTTACACTGAAACTGGAGTGCTTTTTGGCTCCATTTTTTTTTTTTCTTTTTACCTTCCGTCACCTTTAGGTAAGGAAGGTATTGTCTTTGGTCAAAAAATTCGGTGCTGAGTTTTTAATGAATAAACACGTTTTAGGGTCCCTACAATACGAATTTACTATTTTTAAGATGATGTCTGTATGTATGTATGTATGTATGTGTGTGTGTGTGTATGTGTGTCCGTGTGTGACAAATTTTTCTCCGACGATAACTCCAATACTACAATTCTAAAAATTATAATTCTTTCGTATTCCTCTTCTGTACATTCATATGAAGAGTTGATTAGATTTTGGTTATAATTGATCCACCGGAAGTACCCTAATTTGAAGTTTTTAACAGTTTTTCTTAAAAAAACGCAGTTAAATATTATTTTTCGACATTTTGTGATTATCAATATGAAAGAATATCTTATTCTCTGTACGGTTTGATTATACAGTTTCGTTCATATTCAATAGATATAGAGTTATAGAGACATTAAGAGAGATTAACTTTCAAAAATTAGTCAGCTTTGTTAAAATTATGGAAACAACAGATATATTCAGAAAAATTTAATTGACAGATGTCAGTGTCAAATGCAAAACAAAAGTTGAAAGTATAGGGTCAGAAAGTTATGTGTGAATGTGATAAAGTGTCCCTCCAAAGAGAAGAAGATGGAAGGACTGTGTAGCAGAAGATTTGAGAGAGGAAGAATTGTGTGAACAAGATGCGTTGGACAGGAATGATTAAAAGAGAAGAGTAAAAAACAGCGACCCCTAATAAAATAGGGAAAGGAACTTTCTGTATAGAATTTGTAAAAAATAGTGTGTTCGTGTTACAATTTTATAGGATATACAGAATCTTTTTCAAGGAACTTTTGGTATGGGATATTTACAAAATACATCGAATTGACGGAAGGTTTTGTGCTGGCCACAACAGATTTTTTCTATATGGCTTCCAAAACAAGACCGTAGTAGCACCTAATCGAGTTCGCTTATTATTTGAATACTTTTATTGCGTACAGTAAATTCTCAACCCTCGTTAAATAAATAGATGAACGAAAACAACTCTTACACACATGGTTTTAAAAAACGAGTGAAGAAGAAAAACATAGAGAAGAAGTCAAAATAACTAGAAAAGTTTTATGTAAGGTGCGTTCGGAAATTTAGTAGCATGCTGGTAGCGTGTTGTGTTTGAGCTATCACTGTGGAATATTACGTGGTCAAACACGATATGGTTTGACAACTTGAAGCAAAAAACAAAAGACGATCCAGCTGTCAAATTTATGACATTTCTGCATGGCATCCCTTAACGTTACCTTTCATTTGATACAAAACACGACATGGTTCTGACAACTTTAAGCAAAAATCAAAAGCCGATCGAGCTGTCAAATTTATGACATTTCTGCATGGCATCCCTTGACGATACCTCTCATTTGATACTAAACACGACATGGTTCTGACAATTTTAAACAAAAAATAAAAGCCGATCGAGCTGTCAAAATTTTGACATTTCTGCATGGCAGCCCTCGACGATAACTCTCATTTGATACCAAACACATGTTTCTGACAACTTTAAGCGAAACATAAAAGCCGATCGAGCTGTCAGATTTTTGACATTTCTGAATGACAGCCCTTGACGTTACCTTTCATTTGATACCAACCACGACATGGTTCTGACAACTTTGTGCGAAAAACAAAAGCCGATCGAGCTGTCAAATTTTTGACATTTTTGCATGGCAGCCCTCGACGGTACCTCTCATTTGATATCAAACACCACTTGGTTCTAACAACTTTAAACAAAAAACAAAAGCCGATCAAGCTGTCAAAATCTTGACATTTCTCCATGGCAGCCTTTGACGATACCACTCATTTGATACCAAACAAGACATGGTTCTGACAACTTTAAGCAAAAAAAGGAAGTCGATCGAACTGTCAAAATTTTGACATTTCTGCATGCCAGCCCTCGACGAAACCTATCATTTGATACCAAACATGACATGGTTCTGACAGATTTATGCAAAAAAAACAAAAGCCAATCGATTTCACAAAATTTTTACATTTTTTCATGGTGGCCCTTGACGATACCTCTCATTTGATACCAAACACGACTGGTTCTGACAACTTTATGCAAAAAAACAAAAACCGATCGAGCTGTCAAAATCTTGACATTGGAGTATTTGTGTTTTACTTAGTTACTTATGGCAACACTTTCTCGTACAGTTATGTTTAAAATTTATTATATATTTTTAGTAGCTTGGAAATTAATTGACTAACTTCACAGTAATGCAGTTAGGAATATTTATTTTTCACTTATGTCATATTTGGTAACACTTGTGTATCGACTTTACATTGATCTAGTTAGCAATATTTGTTTTATACTTACCTAGATACTTATGGAATGTTTGGCAACACTTTCGAAGTGGACATGAACCACTGCCATGAATCATCAAAAATTATAAATATGCTTTAGGCCATTTTTACTATTGTGAAATAATTGCCTATTCTCGTAATTTATGTTTATGAATTTAACTTCTTTCATATTGTTCTCATTTCAAAAATATTTCCATTTAAAGGTTCTGATTGACATGTCAAACAATCTTTCTCGTAGGAATCCGCTGATAGTGTATTATAATAGTTTTACGTACGTCCATTCCGTCTAGGCACCATTTTTATTAAATTCATATCAAAAGTAGGTTCCATTTAAATACATGCCTTTTTCGCCGTTCATCAACTATTTTGTCAATGGAAACGCATACATATGTTCACGTTCATATTAGTTATATATCACTGAATTATCACCTTTTCAACTTCTCTGTCATAAAAAGCAAACAGTACCTATGGATGAACATGTTTTCAAATTTAACTTCAAGGATATATATGAATTTATAATTACCATGTAAATGGAGAAAATAATTATAAAATACCTTTCATTATACAGTCATATGCATAATAATCGTTCCATATAAAAATATATCCACTTTTAACTGATATTTACACATTTCTTATATTGGTTTGTCACCAACATTGACATGTCAAATGTGACAGATGACATCGTTTTTCTTATTAATTTTGTACATGTAAACTTCGATCGATTGTTTCAAAAAGCCAAATTTCCAAACTCCAAAAATCAAGTTGAGTTATTCTCTACACCCCAGAAAATTTTTCATTAAAATCGCTTATACCATTTAGTCTGTATAGATGAATAAAATTTTCGCGATCGTCGTGATGAATTGAAATATATATATATATATATATATATATATATTGAATCTAGTTGTTTGGTATAAAAGATGCTTTCGGCAATTCAGAACTGTGCACACATTTTGAACAATATACACAATCAGTGAACTCTATACTACTATGGAACGGAAACGAACGGAGGATTGTACAATTTCTTATATTCAAATAATATTAATAATTTTGCAAATTTTAAAGGAAAAGCTGTTGTCAATATGGTCATTATTAATTTGTCATTGCAATAACCATTTAATGAAAAAAAGTGCAACAAAAATATTTACAGTGAAGAAGTACAACCCATTTAGAATCAATTTAATTGAAAAAAATAAATAATATTTTTTTAGTGTAAAGTTGGCCCTACCAGGTTTGATATTTAATTGATTACAGTGTATGCAAGCGCAATAATATATGTCAATAGCGCATAAAAGCGCATGCGTACACCTATTAAAACAATACAGAAAATTCGGGAAATTTTAAAGGGAAGGCTGTTGTCACTATGGCCTTGCTAATTTGTCATTTATATAACAATTTAAAACAAACAAATGCAACATAAATATTTCTAGAGCTAAGAAGCGCTATGAACCTAAAATCAATTTCAACGAAAAAAATGAAATAAAAAAATATATTTTTTAGCGTCAAGTTGGCCCTACCAGTTTTGATTTTTAATTGTCTAAAGTGTATGCAAGCGCAATAATATATACCAATAGCGCATAAAAGCGCATGCGTACAACTATTTAAACAATACAGAAATTTCGGGAAATATTAAAGGGAAGGCTGTTGTCAATATGGCCCTTCCTAACTTGTTATTGTAATAAAAAATGAATGAGTACAAATGCAAAAAAAATATTTATGGAGCGAAAAAGCGCATTGTACCAAAATTTGTTTGCGTTGAAAAAACGTACAATAATAATTATTTTTTTTAAGTGTCAAGTTGGCCCTACCAAATTTTACCTCTCATAAAATAAATTGTATAAATTTTTAATAATTTATATCAATGGCGCAAAATAGCGCAAGCCCATATCTATATTAATAGAAAAGAAAACTTCCTTATTTCCAAAAAGGAAAGGCTAGTGTCAATTTGACCCTTCCTATCTTATTACATTATTTACTTCTCATTGAGAGAAGCGCTAAAAGTAATAGTCATGGAGCAAGTGAGTGCAGAACAAGGGAAATTTACTAGAGTAATAAGTTTTTGTTTTTATTAAAAAGGCGGGCCAACTTGACTAAGCCTGCAAAATTAGAGTTGTCAGCTGACTTGAAAATGGGACATATACGTGTAAGTTTGAGTTCATCAGGGAAGGTATTAGTAACTACAATTAAATTGAATAATATATACAACGGTTCAACTAAGATATCAGCACATCCTTTTACAATATATGCAGGAAGGTTATCAGGGCCAGGATTGCGCGATGGTTTCAGTTTTCTGATTGCATTAAGAATATCAGATCTTGTGATGGACTCCAGATATACATTATTGCAAGAATTATGATGGTTGATTTCAGGTACAAAAGATTCATTATCACTGTTCTCATAAACATTAGAAAAATAGTCAGCAAAAGCATCCATAATCTGGGGAGTACTATTGTAAGTCTTATTGTTATAATGCATCACACCTGCTATTCTAGTTTTACGTTTTTTAGAGTTAATAAATGCCCAAAATTGCTGAGGCCTTGAAGCTATATTTTGTTCTACATTGGATAGATATTGTTTATGAGCTATAGCAATATTATTTTTTATTGAAGATCTGAGTTCTTTAAATTTAGTGAGGTAAATATCTAATCCTGTCTGTTTAAATAGTTTATGATATTTATCTTTTGCTTTCATATCATCTACTATTATTTGTTTGGTGAACCATGGAGGATAATGAGACTTTATAGGTCGAATACGTGGTACACAGATGTTAAGTATATTATCGTAGATCTCATAAAATTTATTGAATGCTTCAATTACATTATGGTATTCTTTAAGAATATCCCAATTAGTTTCAGATAATAGTTGATACATATAATCAAAATTGGCGCGTTGGAAATTATATGTGGGATTATCATTTGTAGAGGAGTTAGTTTGATCAGAAGAATTAACAGTGAGGACAGTGGGAGGGAGAGTTACCAGGAGAGAGGGATGATATTTGTCTTCACCAACAAGGGGGTCATCATAGTGAGTAACCGTACAGACTGTATTTATATTTGTCACTATGACATCAAGTAATCTTTCGTCACAGTTAGTAACACGATTATGTTGAGTTGCCAGAAAAAAGTTACAAAAATTGTCGAACCGCGTGATAATATTATTGTAGTGCCCATGTCCACGGTTATAAACCTCAATTAAACTACTCATATGAAAATCACCCAGAAGCATAAAGTTATCATTCTGCAAAAAGTTACACGACTCCAGACATTCGTACAAATATTCATACTGTATCAACGTGGTAGGGGGAGGAATATATGCAACAATAATATAAAAATAATTAGTGTGTGAAACTTTAATGCGAACACAGATAATGTCACTACTGCAATTAGTATTCAGATCCAGGTTAATAAGAGTAGAATCATATTTATTATTTTGAGAAATATATGAGATACTACTGCAGTTTATCAATGTCATCGGGTAAATTCACTTTTTTGATAGATTATAGAATATATTACCATATGAGGACCAGACATTTTTAAAACCGAATTTGGTAGTCTTTCGTTTAATATGTTGGTGGGACCATGCCCTACTGAATAAGACGTATAGCCACCCGCAAATGCCACGCGTGCTGTATTTATTGTTAGTTGTATACCTCGTTGGCGCATCGTTATTAAATTCGCAGTAGGGCGCATACCATTGGATCTATAGAGGTGATATTTTTTTATATTAATTGTAATGAAAAAAGGTTTTCGATGCAACAATGCAAAAAAGGAGTTTGGTTACATATAACGTTTCAAAGTTCTCCCTCGCACAGGGCGACTCGGCGCACCTACGCGTCCCTTTAGAAACTTCCGTGTCGGCAGGCCACTGATAGCTACAGACATACCGCTGAGCTCCCTATCGATATCTCTTTGAACGCACAACAACTCTGATTAGAGATGTTTTCCGTTGTAACGTGGCTTTCTTGCGAAATCAGCCAATGAAGCCAATATTTTCTCCAAAACTCACAAGGGCTCTGTTTAATAGGTCCGTGAATAGTAACCTTATATATATAATCAAACTCCATTTTTATACTGCAGCATCAAAGACCTTATCATTGCAATTAACATAAAAATCAGCTGTGTATATCCAATGGTTTGCGCACCACTGCGACTTTAAGAAATCCACGCTAATGTGGTATACGACAACAATTGGTGGGGCAACCAAACAACTGCTCGTATAGATGTAACAATATTTTCTATTGCGTAGAGCGGCTTGGCGTATCTACGCGTCCCTGAATACAACCTATATTATGTAGGTATTGTTTTATATTTAAGCAGAATTACGTTTTGATGTAAACAAAAAAATATAAGAATTTTGATATATAAGCAGGCCGAAAGTTGAGTATTCACTTCAAAGTTGAGTGAATACGAGGATAATAAGGGTAGTTTTTTTTATAACGTAGCTTTCTTGCAAAATCTGCCAAGGCACCCAAATATTTCTCCAAAAAAACCCAAAGTGTTATGTTCAAAAGGAACATGGATACGCTATATGTATACAAAATATTTTTCAGCAATGCTGCCGCGACAATACGGTTTGTGGTTTGTTAATCGATATGGTGCGCAAACCACTGGATCTATAGAGCTAGCCTGATTTTATTTTTTAAATTAATTGTAATAATGTCATTGATGCAGCATTGCAAAAAAAGATTTTGTATACATATAGCGCATCCATGTTCCTTTTACACATAGCGCTGTGTTTTTTTGGAGAATATATAAGTTATATTTTGTAAGTTCGATGAAGGGTTTTTAAAAAGAAATTTTATTTACGTGAGAACAATAATGTCGTTTATTACTACAAGAATACTAGTTTCTGACTAACTCTAAGATAATAAAATTACAATTTTATATGAAGGAAGTTAAGGTATCTGCATGTTCAGCGGTTTGGCCTGTGGTAACTTCTCCTTCGCTAGAATTGAGCTTCGTCGGGGAGCTTCAGCGCCGTCCTAGGGGATGAAGTTCGCGGTTGAAGTTGGATGTCTTCGACCTTGGGCTGTTCTTTTTTCTTGTGGAACATCTTTCGGAAGTAGACTGCAGCGGTGATGATGGCACCGATGATGAGAATTATGTACAGTGCACACAATGGGTAGTTTAACTCTTCTGCTTTAATTTGATCATTATAGTACAATGTGTAATCGAATTTGTTTATTGGTTTTAATTCGTTGATGGAGTTTAGTTCGATAGCCATTTTTGGAATTTTTGTAATATTGTAATTAATTTGGAAATTTTCGATTACTAAAGGTTTTGCCAAATGTTCCTTGTTTGAAGAGTAAACTTTTATTTTGGATTTGAAGTTTACAGTTGTCTTCTTTAATTAAAAGTATGCCTTGTATGTTGCTTATGCTGTCGCCCTGTTTGCATTTGGCTTGCAAGTGTTCAGGATTTGGAAAAATTGCTAAATATTGGTTAATTTCTTCGATGTACTCGATGTGATTTTTCTTTATATTTAGTTTAATGAAATGGCAATTTTCGACGTTGTTTTGTAAAATAAAGTTCTTCTCACAGGAATCTTCGGTAATTTCCTTAATTTTATTGGGACATTGATAAGTATTTTTTTATTTCGAGTGCACATATCATATAAAGATCTTAAATGACCATCTTCAGATTCCAGAATATACTCGCTATTAGGAATGATAGTGACAAATTCGGAGTTGTGTTTTGTGGGGGTTGGAATTAGATGGATAAGTTCGAACTGGGTTTCGTAATTTATAGGAATTTCTATAAAGTATATAATTTTGTTAGTTTGCATTTTGCAATTGACTGAAATTAATTTTTCAATTTCTAAAAGATTTTCTGAATTTATTTCGAATGGTAATTCGATATTATAAAAATTTGAAATTTTGTTTAAGTCTTTATATAGGTCGTGTGACTTGATGATGCTTGGATGCAAGGTATGAAGTTTACAAAAAGTTAGAGAATTTTCAATATCTTGTAAAGTATTGAATGTCATAGTGTACAGAGTGTTTAATTGTTTATAAATGTCTTTAATTAACCCTCCAGTGGACGGGTGGGGTCTGTGAGTCCATGCAATATACAAATATTGCTGTATTTTTTTAAAGAAAAATTATGAGACCATGAGCTTCTATGTACCTTTCACAAATATCAAAACCCGAATTTTGATAAAAAAAAAATTCAACAATATCTATTACAGTTTTTGTGAAAAAAAATAAAATGTCCTGATAGACCTCACCCGTTCGCTCATGTAACTACTTTACCGTCCATTGTTTTGTATAGGAGATTTTTATATATTTCTATTTTCTTTTCTTTTTTAGTAAATTAGTTTGTTTTCTTTATATAAATAGTATATTTTTTATTTTTAAATTTTTAGAATTTTGTGAATAACAATTTGAAATAAAAGTGTTAAAAATGACATGTTGTGTTTATTAATCTAATAAAATCCCTAATATTTTTTTTTTTCTTTAAATTTATTGAATCATGAAGCAAACAAACCATAGTGTACATTAAACCGAAAAACTGTTAAAAAAAGTACATAGATTTTTTTTTATACGTATTACAATTATGGGTCTGACAGGCCTCACCCGTTCGCTCGTGTGATATTGAAACCACCCGTGCACTGGAGGGTTTAATTTATTATTATTTTTGTCTCCAGCGATAACAATGTGCATAAGTTGTTCGATTTTTGATTTTAAAATATTTTCGTTTTCACTGATAGTGTCGACAGTTTTGTTGAAATACTCTATCATTTGGTGACTTACAGAATATTGATGCTTGATTTGATTGTTTAGTTTAAATTGATTTTCTTGTAAGTGTTTTAAAATTTCGATGTATCTCTTATCATCTTCAGCATCTAAATTTTCAATTATAGATTTTACTACTGTACCTAAGCCATTAAATATATCTTGTCTAGTTCTAGGGTGTGTAGAAAAATGATTACATTTTCGTTAATATTACTTTGTAAGTATTCTACGATTTTGTTGTTATTTTCGTAATCTGTAGTGACTGTTTTGTCCGTGTTTATTGTGTGTATGAGATTTGAGTATTGTTTATTGCGATTTTCGTATTGTAACTTGAGAGGTTGTAAGTCGTAAAAATGTACGAATGTATGTTGATTTCTTTGCAGCTTTGCATGTCCGAGGTTAATAGTTAATAGTCCTGGGTTAAGGGTGATGTCCTTGATATCTATTCCGTATGCGTACGGGAAGTAGAGGGACCTGGAATAAGCTCTTCAACCACATTAAAATTTAGCATATTTGGTACTAATTTTCAATAATACGCTTAAAAACAATGTCGAAAAATATAACACTTTATTTAAAAAATATGTATTACGCCTGTAATTAATTATTAAAAGTATTTTTTTTTACCTCCAATTCGACTGTGATGTCATACCGACTTGTGACAGAGAGAGATTGCGCGCGCATAATATTGGCGTTTGCATTTAGTCATCTGTTCTGTCACTATTTCTTAGAGTGATCTCTAATACAAAATGGACCGGCGACTCCTATCTCTATACAACGGCGCGAGCTGTATTCACTCAACTGTCATGGTGGGGTGGCTATCTCTTTCTAACAGTGAGAAGTACGCATGCGTCAGCTAGTACCAGTACGACGAATTAACGATGAACATGAAGAAGAAAGCTTAAATACATTTTCGCATACTGCTTGGTCCAACTATACACGAAAGTTAGAGAGAGATAGACACCCCACCAGTCAGGCGGGTGGTATTCTCAGTGGATACACGCAAGTTATTCAAGCCGCCGGTCCATTTTGTATATAGAGGTCACTGATTTCTAAATATTATTTTAGAATATTTAAATACAATTTTACACATAAATACAAATATCAAACAATTCACAACGTATCAACATCAGCTTTCATGTGTCAACTTGTTTAAATGTTTAAAAGTTTGGCTGAATAGTTCCACAATTCTACACGAGCGGCGTTGTTGTCATCAGGCGGTATAGCGTCACAGCGTAAATTTCAATTTTATATAGAATCTCTTCCAATTAATTACAGGCTTAATTATATCACAATACAGATGGAAATATGAAAAATATTCATATATTAACGTCTATTTTCGAAAAATAAATTTAATAAAAATTGGTTGAAGAGCCTATTGCGGGATATTTGTTAATTATTTTGCGGGGTCTTTTTATGTTTGCAAGGTGAATTTTTGGTTGTTTCTTATCGTTATTTTCGGTATCTATTTCTGCGATTTTTAAATTTTCATTAATCTTTTTAATTTTTTCTTTCTTAAAATTTGGGTTTTTAGTTTTGTTTACTTTCTGCTTACTGTGAACATAAACAGTTTTAGGTATTATAGGAAGTTCTTCGCGTGTTTCATTTAATTTCGTAATTGTTTTGGTTTTGTCCGTTTTAATTTGTTGTTAATATTTTTGTACATGAGTTTGGTCTTTTCTTTATGTTTCTGGATATAGTCTTGTGTTATTTGTTTTTCGAGTTCTATGTCTAGTGGGGAATTTGTTTCGAGATGTCCATTAATAATTTCTATAGGTTTTAGATTAGTAGTGCTATGGTTTGTGTTGTTGTATGCCAAGATTACATAGTTAACTTTGTCTTCTATTAATTCAATTTTGAAATTGTCTTGCAAGTTGAATAAACGGATGTGTTCTATTAATGTGGAGTGAAAACGTTCAACTAATCCGTTTGAATTTGGGTTTTGGGAACAAATAAAGTGTATTTCAATTTTGTGAAGGGCTAGTAGTTCTTTCACAATAATGTTTTTAAATTCAAGTCCATTGTCTGAAGTAATTAGTCTTGGTATTCCGTGATGAGAGAAAATTTGGTTTAATTTATTAGAGATTTCGATAACATTGGTGGAGCTCACTTTATATGCTTGTGCATATTTCAAGAATGCGTCTATGATGGTGAGGAATTTACTGTTTTCTAGGGTGAGTGTGTCTATGTAGGTTTGTTGGAACCGTCAATTCGGAACTGTTCCAGAATTAGAAGTTCTGCGCATGGCATGTAAGAAAGTGAATTCAGAACTTCTTTCTTCTTCTTATGGACAGGTTCGAACACTCAAATTGGTTATAATTTGTCACGTACATTTGTTTTAATAAACGAAAATTGTTTTAAAATATGCGATCAAGTAGATTATATACATATAATTAAATAAGTTAGGTATAGATGATTGTAAATATTATATTTTAAATTTTCAATGTACCTAATAATAATTTGACGTACTCCTCAAAAGGAGTATGGACAGCAAAATCGAAGTGAATATGTGTATAAAGTAAACAAAAGTTAAAAGTAGAAACAAATACAATACGAAGAATGAAAATGTATATTTTAAACGAAATAAAACGCAATAAATATGATTATAGTGTCGCCAATTCTGAAAAGAATTTTGAATCATGTCTAAAGGTTTATTAGGAGTGGGGGTAACATTAAGCTTGGGTTTTATAGGATTTCTTTGGTATTTCGCTGCTAAACAGATTTCACATTTATTTACAAAGTCTGTGATAGTTCTTAATTGATTTGTCCAATAGTAACGTTTCTTAATTTGTGTGTAGACTTCGTTAATTCCACGGTGGTTCGATTTTCCTTCATGATAGTTCGTAATAACTTGTAAAATTTCTTCTTCCTCTTCTACGTCTATTAATTTTGAATTACTTTTGATTAACGTGATTTCCGAATTTTTGAAATATTTTTGGAGAACATTACTAAATTGTTCGTAAATGGGACTTTCAAAGTATAAATAATATTTGATACGTGGTCGTATGTATTCTTTAATGAATTTAACAATATCATTTTCAAAATTTATTTCAGATATTTGGATATAGATTCTCATTTTGTCAACATGAAATTTCTTAATTTTTGGTTTGGATGGAGAATGCTTTACTTGAGTTATAAAAATTTGGTTTTTGCCGAAATTTACTGGGGATTTAGTAATTATTATGCCAACTACGGGATTTTCGGGATTTGAATGAATGGTTTGGTCGGTTTCAGGGTCTTTTTGTTCGTCTTCATCTGGTTGAACTATTAAAGATTGGGTGTCTTCGGGGTTGTAGCTATCATTAAAATTTTCTATAAGGTCGTAAAGATTTTGGAAGTCTGAATTTATTGAGTTTACGTTTGTATCTATGTGTGTTATACCATTACCTGGATTTTCATCTAAGGAATGTGCTGTGTCGTCATCTGATCCTGAATTTACAATTATACTATCATTTTCAGAATTAAAAGGTTCTCCTGTTTCTGGATGATATGTGTAAATAGTAATTTCTATATGTGTATTTGCAAAAATTGTTCTAATTAATGACTCTATTTCATTAAAATCTTTTCTGTCTAATCCTGAGCAAGTTTTCGGAATATCTAATTTTATAATATTATTTTGTTCACACAATTCTTTTAAATTGTTTAAACATGATTCTATATCTTTCATTTCTGGCTCAGATTTATAGTTTTGTTTAGTGACTAAATGAAATAAAATTCGATTATTATCAATGTGTTGAATTCTAATTTTGCCTACTTCATTTAATGATCTGTTCAAAAATTTTCTGTATTGAAATTTTGTTTCTAATTGAGGTGCTATGCCTTTTGCTAGTTTACTATCTGCGGAAATACAGTGAGCGATATTATTTTTACTAAGATGTGAAAATCGATTCCAGAATACTCTTAATTGGTCAGGATCGTCGGATGGTGGAATAGGATCAAGAAGAAAAAATCAACTCCTCATATGCATACGTTTCGGCGTTTATTACACCTTCATCAGTGCTGTGATCAAAGGAATACACATAAAAATACAATGTACAAAAGTTAATAAACAATTCCAAACTACGAATACAATGAATTACAAAATTACCTGTGAGTTGTTAATGGATAACAAACAATTTTTTACATTAATATTTAATATTGCGTCGGACATCTTGTTGAAAGTAACCAAGACTAACGTTAATTTACAAAGTCAAGAAAGAATAAAACAACAAGAAGAAACGTAAACATAAAATTAGCGCGAAATTTTAATTGTATTGTATAAATTTAAAACAAATTGATAACATTTTGACAGATCTTCTGTATCAGTTCTGAAATTAACGCTTTTTTTATTATTATAAATATGAGTCATTTCTAAAAAGTTTCTTTTTTTGTAATTTATATCATAATCTAAAATTGAAACATTGTCAAAATCAAAATGATGTTGTAGATCAACGCTATGCTTGGAGAGAGCAGTCTTAGTATCTAATTTTTTACAGTCATTCTTATGATTATTTATTCTATTTTTTAAATATTGTTTTGTTTGGCCAATATATACACCCTCACACCCTAAACAATTTATTTTATAAATTATATTCGATTTATCTTTAATTTTTGTGAACAAATTACCTACTTTTTTGTCATTGTGGAAAACTATTCGTATATTATTCGTTTTTAAAATTTTTGCTATGTTATGTGATACATTTTTTATTAGGGGGATTTTAAAATAAGTTGTATTATTATTGTTATTGATTGTATTGCTATTGTTATCTCTATTAGTTAAATGGAATATTTTATTTATGAAATTGTTGGGATAACCATTATTTTTCAATTTATTTTTTAATAAGTTAAAATTCTGTTCATGAAACTGTATGTCACTTAAAGTTTTTATTCTGTGTATATATCCTTTTATTACACCTATTTTTTGGCTGATGGGGTTGTTCGATTTGTAGTGTAACATTCTATCCGATGTGGATGGTTTTTTATAACCATTCGTCACCATATTACCTTGTTCATTACCAATTACAACAATATCTAAGAACGGTGTAGAATTGTGGTTTTGTTTTTCAATAGTAAACTGTAATTTCGGATTATAGTTATTAAACGTGTTTAATGTGGTATTAATAGCATCTTTTGGGACTGCCGTTAAAATATCATCCACATAGAGAAACAAAAAGGGTGTCTCGAATGGTAATTTAGGTAAAATAGTGTTGAGTAATCTAGTCATGGAAACCGGTTTTTCAATAATGAAATATTCGGCTAGCCGGTTAACCGGTTTTAGCCGGCTTTTAATCGGTTTATAGCCGGTTTTTAACCGGTTTATAGCCGGTTTTTTAACCGGTCAATAGCCGGTTTTTTAACCGGTCAATAGCCGGTTTTTAACCGGTCAATAGCCGGTTTTTCACCGGTCAATAGCCGGTTTTTAACCGGTCAATAGCCGGTTTTTAACCGGTCAATAGCTGGTTTTTAACCGGTCAATAGCCGGTTTTTAACCTGTTAGTAGCCGGTTTATAGCCGGTTTTTAATCGGTTTCTAACCGGTTCATAGCACTCTTTTTTTTAAAAAAAAATTAACTATAACCTAACGTCTAAATAGCTCTTGACAAAATGCCATATATCAAAATAAATAAATTTCAAATGCTTATTGAAACTGTCAATGTTACCAACCTTAATTTGTTATTATTTCTTTTAATAATATTTTTGAAATAAAAGTAAATTACATTGAAATAGGAAATAATTCATTAGTCACGTGATATGTTTTCCGCCAATCAACATTCAGAATTTCCATAGTTACATGTCTATCACAGCGATGATAAAAAACAAAGAATATCACCTTATTTCTATTCGTTACTAACTGATATGGCATTTTTACAACATTGACAGTTAATTTTAATAAAAATTCATTATATTCTCTCATTAAATATAAGCTCGTGATATTAATAATGAAGAAAGGGGTGAAAGGACCAAGCATTGAATGGTTTATAGATGAAAACAAGACATAAATGGTCCACGTGTATTGTAAAATTCTTTATTCACAATCATTATAGTAATATACCGATTCCTAACCTTTTGGAGGTTGGGAAATACGTCATTCTTAACTTTAATGACATTCTCTTAGGTTGAAAATAACAGATTTTACCTCTTGGGTTGGAAACGTTTATGTAGAGGTTGCCTAGCAACATTGTCATAGATCCTTATAATAAAGTAAGTTAAAACAAATTTTAATAGAGCTGCCAAAAAATATTAATAAAATTAAAGGTTAAAACTCATTGATTTATTTTGAAAATTATTGATTTAAAATGAGGATGATTGTGAATAAAATAAGATACATAACCTCGGTGGGAGTTTCATTACAGCCTCGCGCTTTATCTCACCTCGAGGCTTCGCCTCTCGGTAATATACATAAGCCCTCGGATGTAATGAAACATTTCCCACCTCGGATGTAATATACTATTATTACGGACGCTTCGGGCTTAGGGAAAGCCCATCTTCAGCAATCGTTGAATATACAGTAATAATTAAAATTTATGACAAAAATTAGACGCGATGATCTATATGAACAACATCGAAAACAATTTTAAATACAGCATTTCAACAACCTTCCGAATCAATACGGAGTTGGTGAAATATGAATAATAATCGAAGATATTGCTCGCATACCATATATACGTATATCATATACCATTGCTAAACAATAAATTGTCAAGATTTTAGTGCACACAGGGAAACTTTGCAAAGTTTACCGAAATTTATTTCCCAAAGAAAAAGTACGATGTTTCCTAAAAGTTAACGGCGCCCTTAAAACTCGATACGTTTTGAGGAAACTTTTGAACATGCACCAAATTAAAGGTTATAAACCGGTTTTCTGACCGGTTAAAAACATGTTTTCCGACCGGTTAAAAACCGGTTAAAAAACCGGTTTTTTGACCGGCTAAAAACCGGTTTTTTGACCGGCTAAAAACCGGTTTTTCTGACCGGTTAAAAATCGGCCGGTTATTGACTTAAAACCGGTTATTCGGTTTTTTGGTTAACCGGTCTGTAAACCGACGGTTAACCGGTTAGCAATTTCAGCAGATTTTGACAGCCCTAGATTAAATACCGTTCTTAAATTTTGTTTGTGTTCCTGAAGGGATGTGCTGAAAATAATTACATCATCAAAATAAACGAGACAAATTTCGTTAACTAAATTTCGTAGAACATTGTCCATTACTCTTTGAAAAGTAGCAGGTGCGTTCTTTAGTCCGAATGGCATTCTTAAAAATTCGTAGTGTCCATTTTCTGTATTGAAAGCGGTCTTTTGAATATCGGATTCATTCATCTCGATTTGATGAAATCCTGAGGCTAGATCTAAGGTCGAAAAGTATTGACATCTGCCAAGTTTGTCAAGTAGCGTGTTAATGTTGGGTATAGGGTATTTGTCGTCAATCGTTTTGTCATTCAATTGTCGGTAGTCGATTACTAGTCTCCATTTCTTTTTACCAGATGCGTCTATCTTTTTCGGGACAATCCATACAGGGGATGACCAGGGTGAATGGGATGGACGTATTATGTTTTGTTCTAACATTTTGTTAATTTGGCTTTGTACCTCTTTACGATGTATTTCGGGGTATCTATAAGTTTTAGCGTAAACGGGAATCTCATCTTTCGTGCGAATGAAATGTTTCACGTCATTAGTAAAAGATAAAGGTTCATTGTCACAGTGAAAGATGTCAGAAAACTCTGTAAGCAGTTTTTCATCTCATGTTTCTCTTCATCGTTCATATGGTCAAGTCCAATTTTGCTCATATCTAATTCCTTTTTTATTTCATTTTGTTCAAAATTTAAATTATTTATTTCAAAATTGTTTAATTGGATTTGTACACAATCTACAGTATTTAAAATTTCTTCATTTTCGCCTAAGTTTATAATTGGCTAAATAATTTCATAATTTTGAATTTTAGCGAGACCTTCTGTGATAATTGTTTATTTTAGTTTCGGGGATGAATGCTTCACCATTTTCGATATTGTGAACGAATAATTTGGAAAATCTTTCGGATTTAGGGGGAATTTTTATGTAATGAGATTTTGGAAGTATTTTATGATAATGAATTTTTATTTCTTGATTTGGTGTAGTTATTTTATCATTAGTCAAATCGATATTTGCACCTAATATTTTTAAATTATCTAGACCTAATAGGATATCAAAATTTTTATGGAAGTTAAATAAATGATATTTTAACATAGTATTGGATGAGTTGAATAATTTTGAAGAGGGTATTACAATGCTATAATTTTCAACGGATGTGCAGTTGTAATTTTGAATGGGTCGTTTTTAATTTTGTTTTTGAAGAATTTATTTGCGATAGTTGGATTTATAAAAGAGCGTGTACTGCCAGTGTCTATTAGGGCTTTTAGATTCATTTCCGGGAAAATTATGAATGGTAGTTCGCTGTGATTATGAATTACATTCATTAGTTCAATATTTGTTCCGAAGCTGTTATAGGAAAAAATCAGTTTGCTCGTTTTGATCAGGTTCGGTTACGTAATAGTCTGAATGTAGTTCGTTTTCACAATATTCTACATTTTGTTCGTTAATTTCGAGTTCTGTATAATCGTCTATTTCAGTGTTAAACATTTCTTCAGCGATAACGTTAGGTCTGTTTTGGGAGTGGAAGAATTGCTGCGGGCAATTACTCGAGCGTGGTGTGAACAACTGTCTCGTGCTGACACTCATAGGCGTCGGTTAGGAAGGTTTAAAATTTGGATTTGGTTTAAAAACATTTAGCTGGGGTTGGTTATTGGATTTGACAATTTGATTATTGGAACTGTGATTGTTGAAAGGTTTATTATATTGTTGATTATTGGGGAATTGGTTATTATAGGGCCTAAAAATTTGAGTATTAGGTGGGGTAGGTCTGTACATTAATTGTGGGTGTTGTACTTATCTAATTTGGGTATGGATACTTTGTTTTTGTTTAGGTTGTTGTGAGTGATAAGTGTTATTTTTTATTTGTGTATTTGCATGTGTACGGCAATGTGTTTCCAATTGGAAATCATTCGTTAACATGTTTAGAGCACTTCATATCTTTCGGAACTTTGGTTCTCATAAGAGTCCCTAATGGCTCTTTGAGTCCATGAAGTAATATTCTAACAGAATAATTTTGAAAATAGCTAGTTAAAACAGGTCTAGCTGCTTCGCAAATTTGGGTATTGATGTACGAAATTTGCAAATTTAGAATGTGCTGAACACGATTATAAAAATCAAATGCTGTTTCGTTTCCTTGCCGTAACTCTGTGATTTCGATATTTAAAGTATATAAGTCGCGTTTATCGGAATACGCGTTTAACAATGCATTTTTCAAGTCGTCCCACCTTCCAATTGTGGTGCTAGCAATGTTAATCGCGGCATCGCCTTTTATTTTGGCGAGTATGCTCGACATCAAGAATTCATTTTGAAAATCTGATGTGTCAACCAAATTATAGAATTTATTAACTAATTTTCTACAGATTTCTATGAATCTACTTAATAATTTACTGTCGCCATAAAATTCAGGTACCATGTCCAAATAGTATTTTTCTAATTTTGGCGGGGGTACAGGTGGAGCTACCTGTGCTTGTGTTCCGGGTGGTGCCATTTTTGTTTTATTAGTTTTCTTTAGATTGGGGCTAAAACTAATTTAGAATGGAAATTCGGGTTCTGAGTCAGAGGATTCTGTGGTAGTATTTGGGGTATCACGATCAGAATCTGAGTCTGAGTGATATTGATAGTTATTTGACATGTGTTACTCACAATAGAAGAATTACTCCGTCCATGGGTAGTGTCGAATCCTGGAGTCAGCTCTGTGTTCCTCAGGGCCTGGTTCTGCACGTCACGATGTTCCCTCGTAGATGTGTTGAACTTGGACTCGTACTGGGACCTTTTCTTTCTTCTTATATCTTTTCACCTTCTGATTTTCGGTTAATTGTTGATACGAACGCGGATTTCACTTTGTGCGGAAATAATCCGTTACGACTGCGCCAGTTATATTTTGTAAGTTCAATGAAGGGTTTTTAAAAAGAAATTTTATTTACGTGAGAACAATAATGTTTATTACTACAAGAATACTAGTTTCTGACTAACTCTAAGATAATAAAATTACAATTTTATATGAAGGAAGTTAAGTGTCAGGTATCTGCAAGTTCAGCGGTCTGGCCTGTGGTAACTTATATATATATATATATATATATATATATATATATATATATATATATATATATATATATACAGGTGAGTCATTGAAATTCTCTTCTTCGATAGCTCTCTTGTCTTTATAAATACAGCATGAATTTATTGACATAATTTATTGGACTGTTAAAGGAACAAACCGTTACGGCTCGGTAAAAATAATTTATCTTTTTTTAAATGGAACACCCTATATATTTACATACATTTTGATTAGCATTTCATTCACCCATATGCACCTACGAGGTTTTTTCTTTTCCACGGCGTTGCCAAGTTATTTTCCTTCAAAATGACCTAATATACGCATTGCTTTATAAAGGCGTACTAACTTTATTTTACTAGTCAAAATACTAATTTTTTTTTTGGTATAACCATAACTATACACTCTGTTCTCACATAATTTTTTCTACACATTATTATGCATGGTGGTAAATAAAGCGAATCAAATATACTCAATTTCAAATGACCATTTTCGAATGGAATACCCTATATTTTATTATTCAGTTGTATTTATTTTTGTATTATCTTTATTTTTTTATTAAAGGGTATCCTATGCCTAAAACCAATAGTTTCGGAGTTTTTCACCATTTTTTCAAAATTTACTCTTTTTAATTAATAATTAAATTGAGTCTACTATGGAAATTATGTTTTTGACAAGAAACAATTGCAATATTGACATTAGTTTGCATTAGGCAATAAATAAATCTGTTTGTTATTAATATTAGCTCGATTAGGTAATAATCATTTATTAATATGAATCTTTCCCAATAAGAACTTACGAATATGGTGTACGCACTTGGAGCAGCGGAAAGAAATGCATTGTTGGCATCAATTTACGCAGAACGGTTTCCGGAAAAACGACATCCAGATCGGCGTCGTTTTGAGCATCTTCGAGAAAGGTTTGAAAGAACTGTTCATGTACAGTACGAAAAAAGAGAACGGGCCAGAAATGAAGACACTGAATTAATTGTACTCGCAAGCTTTGTTGAAGATCTCCATACAAGCACGCGAAAAATCAGCCGTGAAGTAGACGTAAGTCAATCTACCGTGTCAAGGTTTCTTCTGAAAAATAAATTTCACCCTTATCACATACACATGCTGCAAGAATTAAGCGAACGTGATTTTCGAAATCGTCGAAATTTTTGCGAATGGGCTATTGAGAGATACAGGGACGAACACGATTTTTTAAATTTTGTTTTATTTACGGATAAAGCAACATTTCACGAAAATCGACAAGTAAACCATTACAATTTTCTTTATTATGACACCGTAAATCCACATTTTGTGAGACCCATTAGACCATCAGCACAGATGGTCTCTTAACGTATGGGAAGGATTATTAGGAAATCGCATTATTGGACCATACTTTTTTGACAATCATATTAATGGAAAAAATTATTGTGAATTTTTACAAACTCACACACAACAGTCTTCGTGTTAGGAATTATTTAAATTATGAATATCTTAATAGATGGATCGGAAGAGGTGGCCCAATAAATTGGCCTGTTAGATCGCCGGATCTTCAAAATTGGATTTTTTCTTGTGGGGCTATGTAAAGGATTTGGTCTACCAGACAGCACCAACTACACGAGAATACATGATGGAACGAATGCCAGTTTCGCTAATGCCAACGCAAATATGCTGCGAAGTGTAAACGACTTATTTTTAAGCGTTTGCAAATAAGTTTTCGTGAGAATGGTGGTAACATTTAAAATCTTATGTAAATTTCAGTGGGGGATTCCACCATTATTTTTATAATTTCACCTGAAAGTGAAAAACTTCGTACTAATAAGCGATATATGGTCCCCCAAAGTTTAAAAAAATACATGTGTCGGCACGCATATAAGTTTTCACCTCAAACTGTTTTCTTTGTAGACTTAAATGTAAGAGTGTAATGCTATTTCTAAATTATATTTATAACAAATTTGATGTGGACACCGTATGACTTCTTTATACGCTTATAAGAGTAATGTGCCCTTTTGAAAATGCTGATTGGAAAAATGGAGGTGAATAATTAGATGGTATAGCAGTGCCATATACAAATTTCAACATTCTACGGCTAGTTGAGTTATACGAAAAATTCAAAGAAACCCTTCGAGCAAAGTGCCTTTTTGGCCGAGCACAACAAGATGTTCCAGTAGTTAAAATACAAAATTTTAACATTCCACGGCTAATAGTTTTTGAGTTATGCGAGATATATTATGTACGTTCAGACGTCACGTCGAAACAAGTAAAAATGGATTAAGGTAGATATGCTCAGAATGGATTTTTCCGTTGAAGTCTGAAAACCGAAATTTTTCGCGATTACAATACTTGGTACAAGGAAGTAATTAACCGCAAATATACTGTTATGTCCAAGTTCTTGTATACAATTTCCATAGTATACTGGTTTTAATTTTTAATTGAAACGAGGAGGTAAATTTAGAGAAAATGGTGAAAAACTCCGAAACTATTGCTTTCAGGCATAGGATACCCTTAGTAAAAAATAAAGATAACGCAAAAAATAAACACAACTGAATAATAAAATATAGGGTGTTCCATTTGTAAATGACGAGTTATAGTCATTTGAAATTGAGTATATTTGATTCGCTTTATTTACCACTCTGTATAATAATGTGAAGAAAAAAATTCTGTGAGAACCTAGAGTATAGTTATGGTTATGCAGAAAAAAAATCGTAATTTTTACTATTAAAATAAAGTTAGTATGCCTTTATAAAGCTATGCGTGTATTAGGTAATTTTAAGGAAAAAGCGGAATAACTTGGTAACGCCTCGGAAAACAAAAAAAAAAAAAAACTCTTAGGTGCATATAGGTGAATGAAATACTAATCAAAATGTATGAAAATATATAGGGTTCCCATTTAAAAAAAGACAAATAATTCTTGCCGAGCCGTAATGCAACACACTGTATATGTAAAAATAATATCACGTTATGCTCCTTTAGTAGTCCAATAAATTATGGCAATAAATTCATGCTGTATTTCTAACGACAAGAGAGCTATCGAAGAAGGAAATTTCATATATATTTAGCACTTTGTGTTTTTTTGTTTTACAACTTAGTACAAAAAATTAAAGGGTATATACTGTACGACGTGCTGATCATAGAACAAAAAAAAATTTAAAATTCGCAAATGCATCGTATTTCAAGCAAACATTTTTTTGCCACTAGTCGGTAGCTATTTTTAGTAATTTTTTTAATATCTTCTACAATGAAAGTAATTGTTTACATAATATCTAATACTAATAAATGTCTAATATTGTGTAATTAATAATATAATGTAATTTGATAGGTGGTAAAGAATTCTTTCGTCGACATTGATGTTAATTATCATTTATCTTTGCTGGTGCAGACTTTTAATTTTACAGTGAATAGCAGTGTAGTGTAGTTTTTGTTAAAATGGATGCGTTTAGTAACAGTGCATTAGTGGACATAGTGTTAATTTATGGAGAAGCAGGGTAAAATTCGTTATTGGCACGACGTCTCTACGCTGAACGGTATCCTTTACGGCGATTACCCACTTACCGTTTGTTTGTGAGGATAGTCCAGCGCCTTCGAGACACAGGATCTGTGCGACCTAATCGTGGGAGAGGTGGTGGCCGCCAGCATCAACACGATAATATGGAAAATGATATCTTAGATGCTGTACATGCTGAACCAACTACTAGTACCCGAAGAGTATCTCAACAATTAGGAGTACCTGCCACATAATTCAGTATGGCGAATTTTAATAGATCATAACTAGCACTCATTCCATTTTCAACGGGTACAGGGGCTAACAGAACCTGACCGTCAGTTTAGAGTAAGGTTTTGCAACTGGCTTTTACAAAAATACACTGAAAATCCTAATTTCCCTTTGTACATCTTATTTTCTGAATAGAGAACTTTTACGAAGGAGTTAATGATTCTCATAACTCTCATTATTGGACTCAAGAATATCCGCACATTGTTGTACGAGACAGTTTTCAGCATCGTTTTTTAATAAATGTTTGGGCAGGTTTTGTTAATGAAATGTTACTTGGGCCGTTCATTCTATACCAAATAGGATGACTGGAGCTAATTATTTATTATTTTTATAAAATCTTTGCCAGAACTACTTGCAAATGAGCCTTCAAATGTTCGTCAGCAGGCATGGTTTCAGCACGATGGGGCGCCACCATACTATGCTCTAAATGTAAGAGAACATTTAAACGAAGTGTTTGAGGACAGGTGGATTGGTTGCGGTGGTCCCGTAACTTGGCCTGCTAGATCCCCTGACCTAAATCCGCTGGATTTTTTTTTCTGGAGTCATTTTAAATCTCTCGTATACGATAACCAAAATGCGCTGGAAAATGAAGAAGAACTTACGCAGAGAATAGAAAATTCAGCAGAAACAATACGAATACAAAATTCGTGTCAAGGCTGTAGTAGATCATTAATTCAACGTGCTTCAATGTGTGTAGGGATGAATGGTGTAAATTTTGAACAATATTTGTAGTTTTGTGCTTCAGGTATGTGTTTAGTTATTTCCCAATTTATCTTAATGTTAAATACAATGCATTAATATTAGAAATTATTTTGTATTCAAAACCATTATTATCTCTAAATCTAACGAACAATACATAATGTTTCTTTGATAATTAATTTCATTTAACATTTCTTTGTATGACGTATGCTACTCCAGTGGTCCAAAAAATGTCTACGGCATGTAAACTACCCTTAACTTTGCGAGTTTTTAAAAAATTCTTTTTGTTTCATGATCAGCACGTCGTATAGTATATACCCTTTAATTATTTTTTTGTCCTAAATTGTGGAATAGCCTGTATACAGGATGTCTCAGGACGAGCTTACGCTATCTATATTTTAAATACTATTTAATATAATTTAACGAAATTTGGTATCTAGGGGTTATCCAACATGCCCGTTTTAACTAAAATATTTTCAAAGCAGTAGCACTTCCGGTTTGACCGGAAATTGACCTCAACTTTCTTATTTTAAATGGAATATGCTATATTTCATTTTACCATTGAATGCAGCGGAAAATTTTACATATGAAGCAATAAAAACATTTTACTCATGATCAACTACTTCCGGCGTTATTCAACTTGTTTTGATTTTTTGTCTGAAATCCGGCACATTTTCCAAACTCTGTATCTCGGGAACGAGATCGAATTTTTATAATCTGAAAAAAGCCTTTTATAAAGGAGATTTTAAGCTACATTATCCATAGAAGAATCCTCGATTATTTATAAAAATGTGACGGGTACGTTACACCAAAATTACAGTTGACAAACTTCGAAAAAGACAATTTTTTTAAATGGAACCTCCCCTTTTTTATTACATAAATATGTTCTACGGCAAAAAATAAGGGTACTTTATGTAACATGTCCTATGTTGAAAGTTGATAGAATTTCAGTAAATTAGAAAAAATGTAATCTGGGTATAATTATTTTATTAATACGGATAAGTAAACCATGGAAAAACAATGTTTTTACAAACTCATCTACTTGATTTCTTAGATAATTTACCGTTGGATCAAAGGAATTTAATATGGTACCAGCATGATGGCGCTCCACCCCACAATAGCCATAGAATAAATACTTTTATAATTATACCCAGATTACATGTTTTTCTAATTTACTGAAATTCTATCAACTTTCAACAAAGGACATGTTACATAAAGTACCCTTATTTTTTGCCGTAGAACACATTTATGTAATAAAAAAGAGGGGGTTCCATTTAAAAAAAATGTCTTTCTCGAAGTTTGTCAACTGTAATTTTGGTGTAACGTACCCGTCACATTTTTATAAATAATCAAAGATTCTTCTATGGATAATGTAGCTTAAAATCTCCTTTATAAAAGGCTTTTTTCAGATTATAAAAATTCGATCTCGTTCCCGAGATACAGAGTTTGGAAAATGTGTCGGATTTCAGACAAAAAATCAAAAAAAGTTGAATAACGCCGGAAGTAGTTGATCGTGAGTAAAATGTTTTTATTGCTTCATACGTAAAATTTTCCGCTGCATTCAATGGTAAAATAAAATATAACGTATTCCATTTAAAATAAGAAAGTTGAGGTCAATTTCCGGTCAAACCGGAAGTGCTACAGCCTTGAAAATATTTTAGTTAAAACAGGCATGTTGAATAACCCCTAGATACCAAATTTCGTTAAATTATATTAAATAGTATTTAAAATATAGATAGCGTAAGCTCGTCCTGAGACACCCTGTATATATTCTCCAAAAAACACAAAGTGCTATGTTCAAAAGAAACATGGATACGCTATATGTATACAAAATATTTTTTTGCAATGCTGCATCAAATACCTTATTCTCACAGTTAATTTAGACCCCATTCTGGGGTTACGCCGCTTCTACGAAGCTCTCAAGCTCTATTCTTAGTAGGGAGAATCAGTCCCTTTATTTCACTAGAACTTTTTTTCGATTTTGTTTCCCAGTTCTTTATACCTACGTTTTTATTTCTTTTTTAACTTCTTCCACGTTGATCGAGACCTACGTCTTCTTTTATTCCCTAGTTCATATTCTAGTATTGCATACATCATTTCTTCTTTACCTGCTCTCTATATATATGTCAACCATTTCATTCGTTCTTATTAATTTTTATTGGTCCTACTATTACTCTTAATTATTTCCTTTCTACTATCCTCAGTTGTTCCTTTTCTTTTTTAGTCACTGTCAGTGTTTTTTGCATCATGCATCGATATTGGTCTTATGATTGTTTTATATATTTTATCTTTGTTGTCTTTCTTAGTATTTTGCTTTTTAATAATTTTTTGTACATAAGACTTTATTTGCTTGAAAACTCTTTCATTTCTGTTTCTCCGTCTTTTCCGCTTGTTATCATTACTCCAAAGTATTTGTATTTGTCTACTTCTTCAATTTCATGATCTCCTATTTTATATTGTTCCGTCCTGTTGTCTATCTCTTATTATTTTTATTTTATTTTCATTTAGCGTAGAGTATAGTCCCAGTTTAGCTTGCTTTCTTCACAAAATGCAGTGTTGAGTCAAATTTTAACTCTTAATATCCGGACTACATCCTATACATTACTATAAAAAACAAGACTCTGTACATATGAGGTTTTTGATTTCTGCAGATAGTTATTTTCGAGGGTATTTTAAAGTTATCAAATTAGGTTACAGGTTGTATTACAAATATGATATTTTCCATTGTTGCAAATTTCATCACTGAAAGTTATTATTTTTGGACTGGTGTAATAGTAACAAGGTTTTAATACGACATACCGTATACACAAATGTAAATTACTAATATGTGCTGACTATCGCAAACACTAAATTTTGCAGATATTCCAGATATATTAAATGCACACGTCATTGATAGTCATATAACAGAATTTATGGCTATATAATATAATTAGTCCATGCTTTCTTCAATAATTTCTATAATTATTAGCTATTATTGTACTTATTAAATACTTCGGCTGGCTGAATAATGTTTGTACAAAGATGCTCGATGATGGTAATATTTTTACGTCCAGAAAATCTTTGGATAATAAAATAACTGGTAAAGGTCAAATTTTAACTAATTTTATGGAGGAGAACGGTTTTATAGTGTTAAATTGCAGAACATATAGTGACCATCCAGCTCAATTTACATACTGTAGTGCATCTGACAAAAATGTTATCGATCTAGTGTGGTGCGACATTCAAAGCTGCAACATACACTTCGCACAAAAATTGTCGCATATTTTTTTTTTTTGGGCAAACGAGTTGTTTTTTGAAGTAATGGCGAATACTTTATTATCATATAAAAAAACACTTTATTTATGAAAAAATTGACACATATTTTTTATTTATACTTAGTTACTATTGTTACTAAGCAATAAATTACAAGAAACGAGATATAATAATTAATAAATGCAACAGTAAAGTAACAAAATAAACTTAAGTTTACAGTCAATATTTGGTATTACCCCCTCTTGCCGTAATTACCGCTTGACAGCGATGGTTCATACTTAAAATTAGGTTGCTGATGAGTTCTTGGTCAGTGTTGTCCCATATTTCCTGAAGAACAACTCCTAACTCATTTAGAGTGGCTGGGGGATTTCTGCGTGCTCTAAATTGCCTACCCATGATATCCCATAGGTGTTCTATAGGATTAAGGTCGGGACTACACGCTGGCCAATTTAAAGTTGCAATATTTTGGTCCCCAAGATAATTTCGAACAGCTGCAGCAGCATGCGGTCTGGCGTTATCATGCATAAGAACGAAGTCATCACCAACGATTGCGGCTACAGGTACCACATTATCTTCTAAAATGTTGGTTATGTACCGTTCAGCATTTAAAGTTCCGTTTTGCAGGACAACAAGATCTGTACGGCCGTCCAAAGAAATTCCCCCCCAAACCATTATAGAGCCACCACCAAAACTATCGGTTTTAGCGAAATTGCACTGAGCAAATCTTTCACCATTGCGTCTGTACACTCTTTCACGCCTATCATTTCCCCTCATTAAAAATCTCGATTCATCTGTAAAGAGAATCCTTCGCCAATCAGCTTGCTGCCAGTTTACATGTTCGCGCGCGAATGCTAAACGAGCTCTACGGTGCGCTGCAGTCAACCGAGGCCCTCTTGCTGGTCGTCTGCAAAACAGTTGAAACTCCTTCAGTCTGTTCCTGGTAGTTTGCACTGAGATTGCTACATTATGGGTTTCAAAAAGCTGATTTCTTAAAGACCTGGCTGTGACAAATCGCTGTCTTAAGGCATCTAATCTTAGAAATCTATCCTGTCTGGCACTTGTTACTCTTTTACGACCTTGTCCTGCACGTCTTCGGTGTTCTCCCGTTTCTCGAAATCTTCGCAATGCTCTAGACACTGCAGATTGAGCGACCCCAAGCCTTTCAGCAATATACTGTTGAGATCGTCCTTCTTCACGAAATGCTACAATTACTGATACTTCCTTTTCTGATAAATAACGATTCTGATTATTGTAGCCAGCCATATTTCAAATAATTTACATAAAAATGGAAAAAACCTAGAAAATACAGGTATTTCCGCACTAATTAGCAAAATATGTCAAAGACGATGATTTTATTTCAACAAAGTCTACTGTTTGTATAGCAACTAAAACAACTGAAAACACAGCATCCTCCTCAGAAATTATGGTTTTGTAAGATGTCGTCATTTGCATTAAAGAAATACCCAACTGCACCTTCTTTTTTCTTAAAAAAAATATATGCGACAATTTTTGTGCGAAGTGTAGTTAGTGATTTAAATGTGAACGCGAGTGTTTATTGTTCTGACCATTTCCCCGTAGTATTTATTAATGAATTTAGGTATAAAATATGTTCAGGTAATCGCTCAATTACGTGCAGCTAGTAATTTACACATTAGAATTTTCATAAACCATATAACATTAATTCCAATGAGTTATGCAGTCTATGTTTCTATGTAATAAATATAATAATAATAATAATAATAATAATAATAATAATAATAATAATAATAATAATCTTTATTTATACTGCACATATACAGGCAAACCCAATTACATATATACAGTTAGTGTGTGATTACATAATTAATGTCATGTGAAATAAGCTAACAAACCATTTTTTCTTATTGTAAACAAATCAAAGTCTTCGTATTCGTAATTTAGATTATTAAGTAATTTCAACGCCTCCTCTAACGGGAAGGATGAATTTTTAATTTTGAACAATGTATGGCGAGGGCGCAAAGTCCTGCTTGGAATATATAGATATATTTCGCCCAGAATTTCACTTAAAATAATATTACCATTAATTAAGTTAACAATAAATAAGGCTGACAAATATTGTCTTCTGCATTGTAATGAAGATACATGAAATATTTGCATTTGTTCTAAGTACGACACAAATCTAGGACTTACATTAAATTTTTTATAATACAAGTATCTTAGTAATTTTTTTTGTATTTTCTCTATCATATCATTATGCATTGCAGTGGTGGGATTCCAAATTATAAATAAATAAATAAATAAATATATCATCACGGCATATTACCCATTTCTGGGTGTGCCAATCTGCTTTATCGCAGATATCGGTAATGATGATGACATATTTGTACCGTGCGGGCGCTTACCAGGCGTCACCTCACGGGCACTCATTGCTGGCGTGGAGAGTGCACCACAGGGGCCACTTTTGTGCCATTTAAAATTTGAAATATTTGGCGTCGGTCGGGATCGAACCCGGTACCCCCGGGTTCGCGACCAGACACTCTGGCACGAGGCCACGGGACCCCAAATTATACATCCATATTCCAATTTACTTCTAGCTAGAGAGTTAAATAAAATAATTAAAGTATTACATTCAAACTTGTACCCCATTCTTATTATGAAACCTAACCTACGATAACTATCATGTACAATATATTCTACATGTTTTACAAATTTAAAATCAGATTGAAAAATTATCCCTAAATCTGTTGTACTATACACCCTTTCAAGATATTCATTATTTATATTATAATTAAAAAGTATGAAATCTCTTTTTTTTTTATTGTAACTCATTATTTTACATTTTTTTATATTAAATTCTAGCATATTTTCTGTACACCATTGTGTAATACAATTAACATCTTGTTGAAAATCATAGCAATCATTAATACAGTTTATTTCTTTGTACATTTTTAAGTCGTCTGCATACAATAAGCAGTTGCTGAACTCTATATTTAATGGTAGATCATTAATAAATAAAATGAACATTAGGGGGCCTAACAAGGTTCCTTGAGGTATGCCGGAAGTGGGAGAGAACAATTCTGATTTTACATTATTATATAGTACATAGTGTTTTCTATTCCTTAAATAACTATTAAAAAAATTCTACTAAACTGTTATCAAAATTAAAGGATTTTAATTTGGCAATTAAAACTTTATGATTAACTTTATCAAATGCTTTTGACAGATCTGTATAAATAACATCAAGTTGTGAATTATTGTCAACAGTTTTTGCAACATCTTTACAAAAAACACTTAAATTAGTTAAAGTGGATTTATTAGAAATAAAACCATGTTGTTTATCTGTGAGAACATTTTTCATATGGTTATATATTTTGTCATATAACATCTTTTCGAATATCTTAGAAAACACGGATAAAATAGTTACAGGTCTGTAGTTCTCAACGTTAGTTTGTCTACCAGATTTAAATACAGGACATACTCTACCAATTTTAAGTTTTCTTGGTTATGTATTATTATGCAGTGCTACATTAAAAATTACAGTTAATGGCTTAATGAAGAATTCTGAACAGGCCTTGATTATGTATCCTGGGACTGAATCTGGACCAGCAGCAGCTTTCGCATTGATGTATCTAATTGCCTCCTGGATGTCACTTTCACTAATAGTATCAATCTTTAAACAGTCTAAGTCATAATTTAAATTGCACTTCTTATTAATTTTACTGTTAGTGTCCGTACAATACACTGATTTAAAAAAATTCACAAAATGCGTTAGCAATGTCAATATCATTATATAATTTATTGTTTTTATAAGTATACACTGTACCACTAGTTTTATTTTTTCGAATTTTTTTAATATAATTCCAGAATAATTTTGGATTTTGTTTTAATTTATTGTCCACTTCTTTAATATATTTATTATGGTCTCTGTTTATCAATTCCTTTGTTTCAACTCTAAGTTTTTTATAATTTTCGGTGTCATTACTACAGGTATTAAGTTTCTTTGTTTTCTTATAATATTTTTCTTTTAATTTCATTTTCGATATTAATTCTTTTGAGAACCACACCGGATATTTACTGGGTACACATTTTCTTGATGGAAAGCACTGGTCAAAAAAGAAATATATTTTTTCATAAAGTAGTTCAAATAATTTGTCAGGATCTTTTCCATTTTCATTATTAATAATATCCGACCAACATTCTTCTTTCAGTAAATCATACAATTTAACAAAATCACCTTTTGTAAAATTATATATCTTTCTTTCGTTTTTAAGTTGCTGTACTTTATTTACTATATAAGTTACCGTAATTTCTAGCGGCGGATGAAATGGATCAGGCTGTACTAGAGGATTTTCAGAAACTTTAACATCAGTACCCATTGTAGTACTCAAAATCAAATCCAATGTGCTAGATTTAGAGTTAAGACAGTTATTGAAAGAATATAGATCTAAAGATGCTATTAATTCATAAACGATTTTGGATTTAGAATTTCCGTTTTTTAAATCGAAGTTTGAACTATTTATTTCGTTAATATTCCAGTCTCCAACGATGAAAATTTGTTCGCTTTCTATTAACTCTGGGACTGATTCAATATCATTTATAAATTTTCTGTAGTTTTCTAATTTTGTCTGAGGTGGAAAATAGACGCACAACATTAATATATGTAGGTTGTGTATGATGCTTTTAACACATAACCACTCATATATTTCGTTACTACTTTCTGCAACGATAAATGATTTATATTTACTTTTTATTGCAACTAGTACTCCACCACCACGAGATTTGTGTGTTACATTTAAATTACGGTCTTTTCTGTATATATCATAACTATCGGAACAGAATTCAGCATTTTTTATATCTTCATGTAACCACGTTTCAGTTACTGATATGATATCATAATTTTCATTTAGTGTACTAGTTAAAAAAGTTTGCAATTTAGTGCGCATACCTCTGACATTTTGATAATAGAATTTCAAAGTTTTGCATTTGCTTATATTATCAACACTATCTGACTGCGCTATCCTGTTTTCGTGTATGACTTTGGATCCCGAAAAAAATATTGCCTGACTACAACTCCTTTAGGCCATAAGGAACCATTATTGATTTGTTCGTGAATATCGTAAGTGTATCCTACTTTAAATTCGCCGAAATTTCTTTTTGAATTTAATTTAAAACATGAAAATGTATTATTCGGATAACATTGTTTCAAAAACGTCTCTACATCCGTCGGTTCAGTTTCTTTTGCTAATCTGGAAACATGAATCCAACCTTTTTTGGGAACTACTTGTAGTGTACTCTTATTTTCATTATTCCCTATAATAACGTTTTTTTTTTGTTTCCTACGTTTCTGTTCCTGTAAAATGAATCCATCATCATTATCTTTCTCATTATTACCAACAGCTGATGCGCTATTTTGTTTATTTTCTTCTGTTACTGCTAAAATAGCATTATTTGGATTTATTTGGTCAAGGTTTGTTGATTTCTTGTTTACATCTTTCGTCTCTCTCACACTACTACTTGAATTCGCAGATGCGTCTTGTTGCGACATCTTATTGTTTATTTCGGCTACCGTTGGAACAATCTTAGTAGTTTTTGTTTTTGCTGGGTTTGTTTCTCTGCTGCTAAAACTTAATATGTCAATTTTATTTTCTAAATTGCTAATTTTTTCTATCAGATGTTGATATTTCTGTGCAATATCTTCATACATTTTTTTATATGCTTCATTTTCACCTGTTAATAGTAGATTTTTCCTTAACAGGTCTTGATATCGTACTTCTAGCATTGAAAGTGGTATGCACTTTTCTTCACATTCTAAACATGACAACTTATTTTCTACTATATTAGCACAATTGGTATGGTAATAAGCTTCACAACTATTGCACTGATATCCATTTTTCACTTTTTTATTGCACTTACAACAATTAATTTCACTTGGACTATCAATCTCAAAAACTTTACTATCCGCCATTTTATACTATTATTATTATTATGAAATGGAAGACCTAAAACACGTATTGTGTACTTGTCCAATTTATTCCCATTTAAGAGAAACCTAGCTCTCTAATATTAGTGAACCCTATTTCTTACATTTCAATATAGAAAATGAATGTGAGGCAAAAAAATTATACTATTTACTAAAATTCAGGCCATTTATATTAAATGAATAAATAGTCCATTTATATTTCGTTTTATTTAGTTCATGGATTTAGCTTTGTGTAATATTCATAATTATTACATTTATAAATATATACATGTCTCTCCGTTATGTTACTTTATGTTACTATATTATAATGAACTATACTGAACCCTTATATATCAGGACATGTCCTGGAATGCATGATAAACTTATATTATTATAATTATATTATTATTATTATTATTATTATTATTATTATTATTATACTTCGCCCGTTAACAAGAACAACTGATCAAAGTGTTTAGCGAGCATTTGGTTAGCATTATTTTATGTCTGCCAATCGTTTATGTATTATTTTATAGAAAAATAACTTAAATAAAAGTTATAGAAAATTTGATTTTACGCATCTTTTATATCAATGATTTTTGTCTAAAATATTCCATAAAATAATTTATTTATTTATTTAAACAGGATAAAAATTCCAATAACAACAGGGCACTAAAGTAACAAAATGCAATCGAAGCATACATTACAAGTAAGGAAAATATTACACTTACATTAACCTAACAGAAAGATACAGAAATACTTAAAATAAATTATTGTAGATTTAAATAGCAACTAGTAAAACGAAGAAATTTTTTGAAACTATAAAATTTACATGAAAATAAATCAAGAATAGGATAAGTAGATGACATACTATTAAAGTATAGACAATTTTATTTTGGAAGGTCCATAGCTGAATTAGTTTTATGTGTATTGGTCCGAAGAATTAATTTGATATTGTAGAATAAGACTGTAATTTATATAGTTTGACAGGAGGGGACGGGGGGTTGTAAAAGAAGAAGAAGCTTCTGTTTATCCTGCTCTTACCCAACGAAGAACTTTTTCTAATTGATGGACGCTCTACCTTACCTTGTTACAATAGGAACTTTTCGAGTAGAGCAGGACTATCTATCAAATTATTAAAAAATAAATTTATATAAAAATAAAACGTTTATAATTGATCAACGTTCTTGAAAAGATATGCAATTCGCAGCAAATTTCTTATAAAATGGATAAAAAATTATTTTAATTTCTTTTAATTCTACCTATATACACTGCTCCAAGAAATTAACGCACCACTAGGGAGTTCTTTATAAAACAATAGTATAAGACGGTATAGAGAATTATATTCGATTCTTTGATAAATAGCAACCACTAATAAGTAAACTTTGTTAAATCGTTTAATATACTAGCTTTTACAAATTAAATTATAGTAAAAATCAATGAAAAATGGAAAAATTCGAAAATCTTAATTAGCGAAATTTTTAATGAAAGGACCTCAGTATGGAGTATATTCACCTCTGCTTCTAATAATGGCTTGACATCGATGACTCATACTCAAAATCAGCGAGCTTATGTCATTCTGTTCGAATCCATTCCATATTTCGACAAGGCGGCGTCCCACCTCTTCCAAGTTATTGGCTGGGTTCGGATAATCTTGTAGGCGTCTGCCAAGCATGTTCCAGACGTGCTTTATTGAATTGAGGTCTGGACTTCTTGCTGGCCAATCCATGGTGTTGATTCCAACCTCCTCAAGATAATTTTGAACTATGCGAGCACTGTGGGGTCGCGTATTATCTTGCATTAATAAAAAATTTGGTTCGATATAAGGTGCGAATGGCACAACATGGGTCTTGGAGGATGTCCGTTATGTACCGATCAGCATTAAGATTTCCATTGTTTAACACTACTAAATCCGTGCGCGCTGTCAAAGAGATGCCTCCCCACACCATTACAGAACCTCCGCCAAATAATGTGGTATTAAGAATGTTGCAGTGAGCATATCGTTCATTTG
Source organism: Ophonus ardosiacus (assembly GCA_943142095.1). Classification (NCBI taxonomy): domain Eukaryota; kingdom Metazoa; phylum Arthropoda; class Insecta; order Coleoptera; family Carabidae; genus Ophonus; species Ophonus ardosiacus. The sequence continues at coordinate 21,725,658 of OW964834.1, read as the reverse complement.
GTCGTCTGTACACACGAACAAGTCTATCACAGGTATAAAGACAAAATCTGGATTCGTTTGTAAAGAGAACGTGCCGCCGGTCGTCCTGCAACCAATTCACATGATTGCGAGCAAAATTCAAGCGAACTCTCCGATGTTCTACAGACAAGGCTGGACCTCGGGCAGGCACACAGCTAAATTAGTTTCTTTTAGACGTTTACGAACTGTTTCTATGCTAATTCGAGTACCATGACCTTCCTGTAGTTGAGATTGTAAACATCTGCATGTAACGAATCGTTGTCTTAGAGCAAAAAGTCTCAAAAAGCGATCCTGGACACGGGTTGTAGCACGAAGTCTACCTTGCCCTGGTCGTCGGACATGATTACCAATGTCCCTATACCTTTGTATCATTCGGGATATCGATGCATGCGCACATTCTCCTTTCGTCAAGTTTTGAAATTCGTGTTGCGTAATGGCGAAAAGGTAAAATAAGAAACAATAAGATACCTTTATCAAGATAAAACACGATATAAACACAAATTAAAACTGATAGTTCATTTTATGATTATTGTATGTGATTTAATTTTATGTAACTAAAACCAAAAACAACACCAAATGTCAGTACAAGTTTGACAACTGAACGTTGTATACTAAGTTGTTTCAAATCAACGCCAACCACTACAAATTATTAGGAAATATGATAAATATTTATCGTTTACTACATTGTCCGTTAATTTCTTAGAGCAGTGTATAAATTGTAGTAAGGATTAGAGCGAACAAGACAAGAAAAAAGATTCCCAAATTGTTTTAGAATGAACAAAGGTTTTACATATTCTCAAAATAAACCTAACATTATATACGCCTCAAACGAGGTACCTATGGGTCACCGGAAGTAACAGGAAAATAATGTACTCATGGGTCACCGGAAGTGACAGAAAAATAATTTGACATACCGTACCGCACAGAAAGAGAAAACTAGGACTAAAGACGAAGTGACAAAACCAGACGACATAGCACCGGAAAAGATAAATATGCCTTTACGGGCAGACAACTTATGCGTACACCGCCTCGACCCAGGACCACGTCAATGCCGGATGTAGAATTCACTGTGGACTTGACAGGAAATATTATCCCAAGGAAAAGGAAGGCTGACGAATTCTCCCCCGACGATAAGGTAAGAGAGGAAGAGCAAAAAAGGAAATTAACGGCCAAAACTGGTTTTATAATCGGCCAGACGGACAGACCGCAACAAATAACGGGCACCGCAATTTCACCCGCATGGCGCGACCTTGAAAAAGATCTAGAGCGGGGAATAGAGACCGCATCGGTCTTAGAAAACCTTCTCTTAAAGTAACTAACACACAGAATGAAATTAAAAACGGTATCAGTAGCGTTATTAACATACTGAAACGGATAGAGAACAAAAGAGGCCAGCTGATACAAGAAGTATATAACACACAGACAATGAAAAAGGAAACTAGAGACATAGGAGTCTCAACGACCACAAGGAAACGAGGGCACTGAGACAGAAACGGAGAAAGTGAAAGAACAAAACAAAGAAAGAAATGACTAAGGAGCTGGAAACAGGGAACAAATAACAGAAGACCTGATTCGTAAAACCCAAGAAAAAAAAAACTTACGAAGCATTTCAAGAACTAAGTAAAAGACGATGGCCCACAGAAATCTTGAACGCTACAGAAATTGTAGAAAGCATTCCTGAAGATGCTGCGCTGGTACTTACCAAACGAAGAAACAAAGAAAACAAGAAAGGAGACGTAATCGAAGAGCTCTTGGACTGGAGTACGGAAAGAGAAGACACAGAAACAGAAACAAGGATCATCCGACTTAACGCCAGCACGGGCAACCAAGCCAGTGAAAAAAGCAGATATACTACATAAATATGACATACGAAGAGAACAAATTATCCCCGAAGGTACTGTACGAAAGTTTCTGGAAACTAAAAGAGACCTTTCAGAAACTTTAACATCAGTACCCATTGTAGTACTCAAAATCAAATCCAATGTGCTAGATTTAGAGTTAAGACAGTTATTGAAAGAATATAGATCTAAAGATGCTATTAATTCATAAACGATTTTGGATTTAGAATTTCCGTTTTTTAAATCGAAGTTTGAACTATTTATTTCGTTAATATTCCAGTCTCCAACGATGAAAATTTGTTCGCTTTCTATTAACTCTGGGACTGATTCAATATCATTTATAAATTTTCTGTAGTTTTCTAATTTTGTCTGAGGTGGAAAATAGACGCACAACATTAATATATGTAGGTTGTGTATGATGCTTTTAACACATAACCACTCATATATTTCGTTACTACTTTCTGCAACGATAAATGATTTATATTTACTTTTTATTGCAACTAGTACTCCACCACCACGAGATTTGTGTGTTACATTTAAATTACGGTCTTTTCTGTATATATCATAACTATCGGAACAGAATTCAGCATTTTTTATATCTTCATGTAACCACGTTTCAGTTACTGATATGATATCATAATTTTCATTTAGTGTACTAGTTAAAAAAGTTTGCAATTTAGTGCGCATACCTCTGACATTTTGATAATAGAATTTCAAAGTTTTGCATTTGCTTATATTATCAACACTATCTGACTGCGCTATCCTGTTTTCGTGTATGACTTTGGATCCCGAAAAAAATATTGCCTGACTACAACTCCTTTAGGCCATAAGGAACCATTATTGATTTGTTCGTGAATATCGTAAGTGTATCCTACTTTAAATTCGCCGAAATTTCTTTTTGAATTTAATTTAAAACATGAAAATGTATTATTCGGATAACATTGTTTCAAAAACGTCTCTACATCCGTCGGTTCAGTTTCTTTTGCTAATCTGGAAACATGAATCCAACCTTTTTTGGGAACTACTTGTAGTGTACTCTTATTTTCATTATTCCCTATAATAACGTTTTTTTTTTGTTTCCTACGTTTCTGTTCCTGTAAAATGAATCCATCATCATTATCTTTCTCATTATTACCAACAGCTGATGCGCTATTTTGTTTATTTTCTTCTGTTACTGCTAAAATAGCATTATTTGGATTTATTTGGTCAAGGTTTGTTGATTTCTTGTTTACATCTTTCGTCTCTCTCACACTACTACTTGAATTCGCAGATGCGTCTTGTTGCGACATCTTATTGTTTATTTCGGCTACCGTTGGAACAATCTTAGTAGTTTTTGTTTTTGCTGGGTTTGTTTCTCTGCTGCTAAAACTTAATATGTCAATTTTATTTTCTAAATTGCTAATTTTTTCTATCAGATGTTGATATTTCTGTGCAATATCTTCATACATTTTTTTATATGCTTCATTTTCACCTGTTAATAGTAGATTTTTCCTTAACAGGTCTTGATATCGTACTTCTAGCATTGAAAGTGGTATGCACTTTTCTTCACATTCTAAACATGACAACTTATTTTCTACTATATTAGCACAATTGGTATGGTAATAAGCTTCACAACTATTGCACTGATATCCATTTTTCACTTTTTTATTGCACTTACAACAATTAATTTCACTTGGACTATCAATCTCAAAAACTTTACTATCCGCCATTTTATACTATTATTATTATTATGAAATGGAAGACCTAAAACACGTATTGTGTACTTGTCCAATTTATTCCCATTTAAGAGAAACCTAGCTCTCTAATATTAGTGAACCCTATTTCTTACATTTCAATATAGAAAATGAATGTGAGGCAAAAAAATTATACTATTTACTAAAATTCAGGCCATTTATATTAAATGAATAAATAGTCCATTTATATTTCGTTTTATTTAGTTCATGGATTTAGCTTTGTGTAATATTCATAATTATTACATTTATAAATATATACATGTCTCTCCGTTATGTTACTTTATGTTACTATATTATAATGAACTATACTGAACCCTTATATATCAGGACATGTCCTGGAATGCATGATAAACTTATATTATTATAATTATATTATTATTATTATTATTATTATTATTATTATTATTATTATTATTATTATTATACTTCGCCCGTTAACAAGAACAACTGATCAAAGTGTTTAGCGAGCATTTGGTTAGCATTATTTTATGTCTGCCAATCGTTTATGTATTATTTTATAGAAAAATAACTTAAATAAAAGTTATAGAAAATTTGATTTTACGCATCTTTTATATCAATGATTTTTGTCTAAAATATTCCATAAAATAATTTATTTATTTATTTAAACAGGATAAAAATTCCAATAACAACAGGGCACTAAAGTAACAAAATGCAATCGAAGCATACATTACAAGTAAGGAAAATATTACACTTACATTAACCTAACAGAAAGATACAGAAATACTTAAAATAAATTATTGTAGATTTAAATAGCAACTAGTAAAACGAAGAAATTTTTTGAAACTATAAAATTTACATGAAAATAAATCAAGAATAGGATAAGTAGATGACATACTATTAAAGTATAGACAATTTTATTTTGGAAGGTCCATAGCTGAATTAGTTTTATGTGTATTGGTCCGAAGAATTAATTTGATATTGTAGAATAAGACTGTAATTTATATAGTTTGACAGGAGGGGACGGGGGGTTGTAAAAGAAGAAGAAGCTTCTGTTTATCCTGCTCTTACCCAACGAAGAACTTTTTCTAATTGATGGACGCTCTACCTTACCTTGTTACAATAGGAACTTTTCGAGTAGAGCAGGACTATCTATCAAATTATTAAAAAATAAATTTATATAAAAATAAAACGTTTATAATTGATCAACGTTCTTGAAAAGATATGCAATTCGCAGCAAATTTCTTATAAAATGGATAAAAAATTATTTTAATTTCTTTTAATTCTACCTATATACACTGCTCCAAGAAATTAACGCACCACTAGGGAGTTCTTTATAAAACAATAGTATAAGACGGTATAGAGAATTATATTCGATTCTTTGATAAATAGCAACCACTAATAAGTAAACTTTGTTAAATCGTTTAATATACTAGCTTTTACAAATTAAACTATAGTAAAAATCAATGAAAAATGGAAAAATTCGAAAATCTTAATTAGCGAAATTTTTAATGAAAGGACCTCAGTATGGAGTATATTCACCTCTGCTTCTAATAATGGCTTGACATCGATGACTCATACTCAAAATCAGCGAGCTTATGTCATTCTGTTCGAATCCATTCCATATTTCGACAAGGCGGCGTCCCACCTCTTCCAAGTTATTGGCTGGGTTCGGATAATCTTGTAGGCGTCTGCCAAGCATGTTCCAGACGTGCTTTATTGAATTGAGGTCTGGACTTCTTGCTGGCCAATCCATGGTGTTGATTCCAACCTCCTCAAGATAATTTTGAACTATGCGAGCACTGTGGGGTCGCGTATTATCTTGCATTAATAAAAAAATTGGTTCGATATAAGGTGCGAATGGCACAACATGGGTCTTGGAGGATGTCCGTTATGTACCGATCAGCATTAAGATTTCCATTGTTTAACACTACTAAATCCGTGCGCGCTGTCAAAGAGATGCCTCCCCACACCATTACAGAACCTCCGCCAAATAATGTGGTATTAAGAATGTTGCAGTGAGCATATCGTTCATTTGGTCGTCTGTACACACGAACAAGTCTATCACAGGTATAAAGACAAAATCTGGATTCGTTTGTAAAGAGAACGTGCCGCCGGTCGTCCTGCAACCAATTCACATGATTGCGAGCAAAATTCAAGCGAACTCTCCGATGTTCTACAGACAAGGCTGGACCTCGGGCAGGCACACAGCTAAATTAGTTTCTTTTAGACGTTTACGAACTGTTTCTATGCTAATTCGAGTACCATGACCTTTCTGTAGTTGAGATTGTAAACATCTGCATGTAACGAATCGTTGTCTTAGAGCAAAAAGTCTCAAAAAGCGATCCTGGACACGGGTTGTAGCACGAAGTCTACCTTGCCCTGGTCGTCGGACATGATTACCAATGTCCCTATACCTTTGTATCATTCGGGATATCGATGTATGAGACACACCGAACCTCTCTCCTATTCGGCGGTAACTCCAGCCTTCCTCTAATAAAACCACGGCATGCGCACATTCTCCTTTCGTCAAGTTTTGAAATTCGCGTTGCGTAATGGCGAAAAGGTAAAATAAGAAACAATAAGATACCTTTATCAAGATAAAACACGATATAAACACAAATTAAAACTGATAGTTCATTTTATGATTATTGTATGTGATTTAATTTTATGTAACTAAAACCAAAAACAACACCAAATGTCAGTACAAGTTTGACAACTGAACGTTGTATACTAAGTTGTTTCAAATCAACGCCAACCACTACAAATTATTAGGAAATATGATAAATATTTATCGTTTACTACATTGTGCGTTAATTTCTTAGAGCAGTGTATAAATTGTAGTAAGGATTAGAGCGAACAAGACAAGAAAAAAGATTCCCAAATTGTTTTAGAATGAACAAAGGTTTTACATATTCTCAAAATAAACCTAACATTATATACGCCTCAAACGAGGTACCTATGGGTCACCGGAAGTAACAGGAAAATAATGTACTCATGGGTCACCGGAAGTGACAGAAAAATAATTTGACATACCGTACCGCACAGAAAGAGAAAACTAGGACTAAAGACGAAGTGACAAAACCAGACGACATAGCACCGGAAAAGATAAATATGCCTTTACGGGCAGACAACTTATGCGTACACCGCCTCGACCCAGGACCACGTCAATGCCGGATGTAGAATTCACTGTGGACTTGACAGGAAATATTATCCCAAGGAAAAGGAAGGCTGACGAATTCTCCCCCGACGATAAGGTAAGAGAGGAAGAGCAAAAAAGGAAATTAACGGCCAAAACTGGTTTTATAATCGGCCAGACGGACAGACCGCAACAAATAACGGGCACCGCAATTTCACCCGCATGGCGCGACCTTGAAAAAGATCTAGAGCGGGGAATAGAGACCGCATCGGTCTTAGAAAACCTTCTCTTAAAGTAACTAACACACAGAATGAAATTAAAAACGGTATCAGTAGCGTTATTAACATACTGAAACGGATAGAGAACAAAAGAGGCCAGCTGATACAAGAAGTATATAACACACAGACAATGAAAAAGGAAACTAGAGACATAGGAGTCTCAACGACCACAAGGAAACGAGGGCACTGAGACAGAAACGGAGAAAGTGAAAGAACAAAACAAAGAAAGAAATGACTAAGGAGCTGGAAACAGGGAACAAATAACAGAAGACCTGATTCGTAAAACCCAAGAAAAAAAAAACTTACGAAGCATTTCAAGAACTAAGTAAAAGACGATGGCCCACAGAAATCTTGAACGCTACAGAAATTGTAGAAAGCATTCCTGAAGATGCTGCGCTGGTACTTACCAAACGAAGAAACAAAGAAAACAAGAAAGGAGACGTAATCGAAGAGCTCTTGGACTGGAGTACGGAAAGAGAAGACACAGAAACAGAAACAAGGATCATCCGACTTAACGCCAGCACGGGCAACCAAGCCAGTGAAAAAAGCAGATATACTACATAAATATGACATACGAAGAGAACAAATTATCCCCGAAGGTACTGTACGAAAGTTTCTGGAAACTAAAAGAGACCTTTCTACTTCACAAACAAAAAGTCGTAGCACTAAAGAAGTCAAATGGTAGTAACAAACAGAGCCAGACAAACATCGACACAATATCAAACTCGGAAACTCAAACTGAAGGAAATTGGACAGAGGCGGCCAGACGAAGAAGGAAAGGCAAGCAAATTGACAAGAGAAATGATGGTACAGCTAGCACGGCGCCCTAAATGAGACCCAAGCAGCACCACCTATACAGAACAATAGAAAAAATACAGACGCCATAATTATTTCTACAGAAAACTCTACATATGTGGAAATGATTAAGACAATTAAAGTGGGAAATAAACCAGAAGACGCTGAGTCCTCAATTAGAGGAATCAGACAAACCAAAACCGGTGACTTACTAATTGAGGTTAAGAACCAAGATGCGACAAAAAAGCTACAGGAACAAATAGACCTCTTAGCAGGTCAAGGAAGGAACAAAGTTCTTAGCCAGGAGAGCCGACTAACAACTCTAATAATAAGAGACCTTGTAGAAGAGACCACGAAAGAAGAAATTCAGGCAGCCCTCAGGGAGTCCACTTCGGAGAACACTGAAATTATGATCACCTCCTTGAAAACGGCTTTTCTCGGAACTATAATAGCCTTCATAAGGGTCGCAGAAGCGACGGCTGAGCATCTCTTAGGAGAAAATAGAGGAAAAATCAGAATAAGTCTGGTGTACTGCAGAATCAGACCTTACTACAACCTTACACAGTGCTATCAATACGACCATACAAGACACAAATGCCCTAACGAAGATCGCAACAACCGCTGCAGGAAATGTGCTGAAGAAGGGCGCAAAGAAACTGAATGCCATGGCCAGAAAACCAAATGTTTAAGCTGCAATGAAAGACACCAATATGGATGTGGTTTATGCAAGAATCGGAAGAAAGTTCTGGACGAGGCCAGAAATGTCCAATATTCACGGTAGTCCAATTAAACGTGGGGCGAAGCTGGGCAGCTCGAGATCTTATGCAGGCCACAGCTAATACCATGGAAGCCGATCTTCTTACTATCTCAGAACCTAATATAAAGATTGGCAACGACTGGATAGCAGATGAAAACCTAGACGCCGCAATAAAGATTACGAGAAGGAGGACAGCAGCTAATGAAAGCGGAAAAGGATCTGGTTTGTGTGGGTAAGAATAGGGGATATTACTACATATAGTTGCTATTTTTCACCCAACAAAGAGCTGGAGGATTACGAACAATTCCTTATCGAATTAGAAGTCTCAATCAGAGCCTCAAGTACAAAGAAAGTCCTTATAACAGGAGACTTCAACGCAGCTGACAGAGAATGGGGCAGCAGGAAGACTGGCAGATGAGGACAAATCACCATAGAATGGGCAGCAACACTCGAACTGGTCAATCTAAACGATGAAACAACAACATTCCAAAGAGGAGCATCTGAGTCCTGTATTGACATAACATGGGCCAGTAGAGGAATCGTAACGCAAGTAATAGAATGGAAGGTTCTCTCAGTTTGCATAAAACGATTGTAACAAAAATACGAGATAAACCCTCGAAGCAGACCAAAATGGACACAGGATGGAACAAAAATCTGATAGACCTAGATATGCTTCAAGAAGAGCTTCATAAAATCATAAATGAAGAAACCCGAACAGACAGAGACCTCGTAAAAGCTCTTCAAGAAGTATACGACAAGGTAATGCCCAGAAAAGTGAAGACAAGACGACCACTAGTATACTGGTGGACAAAGGACATCGCAACGCAAAGAACAATTGCACAAAAAGCAAGAAGGGTCTATCAAAGAAAAAGGAAAAGCCTACCAGAAGAACAATGCGAAGGCGGAACGGAGAATGCGAAGAAAGAAAGGAAAACCCTAGGAAATAAAATAGCTAGTTCCAAAAAACAATCACGGGACAAATTATGTGAAGAACTTGATCAGGATATCTGGGGACAGGCCCATAAAATTGTTACACAAAGACTCAAGATAAGGGAGCCACCACCCAAACTGGACAAAAAGGAACTACAACACGTAGTCAATACAATTTTTCCCACGACGACAAAGTCAACAAAGAGGTGCTTGACCCAATACCGGAAATAACTAAAGAACTAAAGAGAGCTGGGGATAAGTTGAGAGCGAAGAGAGCACCCGGGCCGGACAATGTTCTCCCGGAAGTAGTCAAGAAAGCCATAAACGAGCGACCCGAAGAGATTGCGAAAGTCTTGGACAGATTAATCAAGGAAGGCCTCTTCCCGATAGAGTGCAAAGTGGCCAGGCTCGTTCTTATAAAAAAAAACAGGAAGGCCCGCCGACAATCTCTCCAGCTACAGACCTCTGTGCCTACTAGACGGCATGGGTAAAATTTTCGAATATGTAATCCTGGAGAGACTGATACAGGAAATTGAAAACTCGGGTAACCTATCTGATAGGCAATACGGATTCAGGAAAGGGAAAAGCACCACCCACGCCGTACAGAGGGTTCTGGAAATTGCTGAATCAACAAGGAAAGGGTCCTGGAGGAAAAGGACCATCTGTTCTCTTCTGCTTCTTGACATCATGAACGCCTTCAACATTGCGAAATGGAGGACAATCGTGACAGAACTCAGACGAAGGAAATTATCCGAATACCTAATTAGGATAATAAGTGCCTACCTATCGGACAGGAAAATCATCGCAGGAGACGGTGACAACGTAGTCAGGTACGAAATGACCAGAGGAGTTCCACTAGGGTCAATTTTAGGACCCACCTTGTGGAAGATAATGTACGATGGTGTCTTCAAACTACAACTTCCACCTGGAGTAACACAGTTGACGTACGCTGACGACCTCGCCCTGATGCCTACTGCAGGAACAAAGGAAGAACTGCAACAAAATGTAAACGAGAGCTGCAAACAAATAAGCACTTGGCTAAAAGAAGCTGGTCTGGAATTAGCATCGGAAAAGATTAAAGCAATCATCCTTACGGGCCGGCGGAAGGCAGGTAACATCACATACCAGGTTCAAAACAGAACAGTAAATACGAGTACGCAGGTGAAGTATCTTGGGGTCACTCTCAGTCCGGGGCTAAACTCCGGGAAGCACATAAAGGTGGTCGCGGAGAAAGCGAACAAGCCAGCAACGGCGCTAATAAGATGAATGCCCAATGTTGGAGGCCCTTTAGCGAGCAAGCGTAAACTACTAGCTCACGTCACACACTCAATTATGCTGTATGCAGCCCCTGTGTGGACGCATACCTTAGAAAAAGAAGTTCATAGAGAAACCCTCTCGCAGGTTCAAAGAAGAATCGCTCTCCGGGTATGCTCTGCATACAGGACAGTGTCCAAAGAGGCAGATCTTGTCATCGCTGGAATACCACCAATAGAACTACTAGCAAGAGCAAGGTCAAGCACACTGAGCAAGGAAGACAAAGAAAAAGAGCTCATGAACAAATGTCAAGAAGAGTGGACCAGTGGAAATAAAGGAGCGTGGACTAGAAAGATTCTCCCAAGCCTCGAACCATGGATAAAGAGGACCCACGGAGAAACGACTTACCACCTGACTCAAGCCCTGACAGGCTACGGATGTTTTCGTGAATACTTGCACAGGATCAAGAAAGCCGAGGACAGTCTTTCCTAAGCCTGCAAGCAGAATATGGAAGACACAGCTGAACCCTTTTTGAGTGTAGCAAATGGGCGGCGGCGAGACACGCAACGGAACAAAAGACAGGCATGCTAAATCCCATGTACCTGGTTAATAAAATGCTAAACGATAAAGACACATGGAATATCATAGAGACCTTCATTAAAAACATAATGACTTGTAAAGAGTCAGCAGAAAGGGCAGAACAACAAGGCAGACAAATCACCTAATAAAAAAAAAGAAGAAAAGTAGATAGTACACAGACAACCCGGCTACCCCGAAGAGATGTGCAAACAGTACCAGGGTAACGCGGGTAGAGAGGGAGGGGGGTTTTTAGCCGGTAAATATCCGGCAGTACCCGGTAGGGCGGATCCCTGGCGGGTCTCTTTTGAAGATTTTCCCCCTACCCACGTTTAAAAAAAAGTTACTATGCAAGCCATACCTCTCGAGACATTAGAATTGAATGAATAATTTTATAAAACGCCTTACTGAAGTCAGTGTACACCAAGAGATGAAATATGGCTTCACCGCCGAGAAAGTGAGGCTCGGCAGATTAACAAAGACATACATAATTTTCTGCACCGTGCTTAGCCTTTGTTTTGAATTTTTCAATCAAAATTAATTTTTAATATTTCGCTTGTTGAACAATAATTTCTACGTAATCTTATCAATTAAGATAATTGGCTAAGCTTGATAATACATATAAATTTCATATTTTGAAATAAATTAAAACTGCTATAATAAAAATAATTATGATTTCCACGATCCTACTTCAAAACGTACAAGGAGAGAAAAAAAAACTTATTTATAATGTTTTTCTTTTTGTATTTTATTTTTATTTATGTGTGCCAAATAATTTTATTTTTATGTCCATACAAACATTTAGAATAGTATCAATTAGCTCTGTGATTTACAGCGACTTCTTATCCGGAAACAATACGTTTGACTTAATTTTTTTATAATAATTTTGGGCGCATACAACATCACCACGACACTACTCTTCTTTATCTTCTTGTACAAATAATCTAATTATTAGAAAAAAGAGTTGTAGCTAAGTACGGTGATGAAAATTATTGCTGTGTCTTTTTTTAACTTGGCCTCAACTCAAGTAATGCTACTAACATATTATGAAGGCATATCTTCCGCTCTTAAACGTCCTTGGTGTACAAATTGTCGCCTTGAATTCTGTCAGCCATAGCTTAAAATATTAAGTCTGTGTACTGAACGAGATTTGAGTCAACGGGTCGGCTCCTATAAATACCATGTTGTTCACAGTTAATTATATTTTTAAATGAAGAGAAGAAATATTTAAAGATTTAAAAAAAAATCTCAAATATACACAATTTAGATATAGGACGATGACTGTCCGCAGAACTTCTATTACCAGATTTATATACAGGAATGACTAATGCTTGTGTCCATGCACTAGGGACAGTGGCCTTCAGTCAGGGATTTAATGTAAATAAACAGGTGGCGCTTAGTTTTATCAATAAGCTGGGATCCCATCTGAACCTGCTTCTTTAATGACATCAAGACTGGACATTAACTCTTGTACCCCATTCTCGTCCATATTAACTTTATCAAAATTAATGTTACAAATATATTTCCTAAATTGCAAATTATTTTTATTGTTGCTTAGGAAAACCGGCTGAAAATAGTCAGCAAACATAGTACATATTTGCTTATCATTACTGGAATGACATTGCTTTTAACATAAGAAACAGGACCAAAACATTTTAATATTACTTACCATTTCTTGTCCTCTTCATTTATACGTTCAAGATTTTATACGTACATTAAGAAAAGTGCACCTTTTAACTCCCACTACCTTAGGTAAGGGAGGTATCGCATATAGACATTCTAGTGAATAAGTACATTTTGATGTCCCCAGAATCAGATTTTAACATTTTTACAATGATGTTTGTGGGTATGTGTGTGTGTGTGTGTGTGTGTGTGTGTGTGTGCGTGTACATGTGTGAATGTTTGTATATAAGGATATGTGGATCCTGAGGACACGATTACTCAAATATCATCAATCAGAAAATTTTGAAATTTAGTATATTCATTCTATACTAATGTGGGAAGAGCACATTAGGTTTAGTGTATATCGGATAACCGGAAGTATCACTTATACAAGCTTTTAACAGTTTTTCTTGAAAAAAATACATTGAATATCATTTTTCAGTTTGGAAAAACCTGGGGACTATCACCAGCAATGACGTACTGGATCTATTCAGTAATGATCAAGCCCGTCATAGAATACGCCAGCTTGGCCTGGTGGCAAAGAACAAAGACAAAGCACTGTCAAGATGCACTCAGCAAGGTACAAAGGCTAGCCTGCTTAGGGATTACAGGAGCTATGTCAACCACACCAACATCGGCAATGGAAACTCTGTTAAGCTTGCCCCCACTACACTTAGTTGTAAAATCAAGGGCAATGAGCGGAGCATATAGGATAAAAAATTTCTCAAAAGAGGATAAATGCGGAAATGGACACTCTGAAATTTACACAGAGATGCACAAGCACTCCATTTTACAAATGGTGCCTAATAGAATCAACAAAATGTACACCATTGACAAAACTTACAGGATAATAATTCCTGAAAGGGATGCATGGGAACACTCTCAAAGTCCAGTGGGAAGAGACGACATAGTCATCTATACAGACGGCTCCAAAACAACCAATGGAACCGGAGCTGGCATACATGGGGCAAAGGGACTAAGACACAACCAATCGGTTGGACTTGGGACAAATGCAACAGTATTCCAAGCAGAAGTACACGCAATTTTAACCAGCGTGCAATTACTATTGGAGAAAAACTATTAGAGAAGAATCTCCATAGTAACAGACAGCCAAGCCGCACTTAAGGCACTAAACTCGTGTGAGGTAGGCTCAGGACTAATTCTGGACTGCATCCACAGATTGAATGCCTTAGGAGCGACGAATAAATTAAGATTGATATGGGTACCCGGGCATTCAGAAATTGAAGGAAACCAGGCAGCCGACCATCTTGCAAAAGATGGGACAAATATACCTTTTATAGGACCAGAACCTGCTTGCGGAATAACAGTTAAGCAAGAACTTAATACTTTGCTTTGGCAATGGCACAAACGGCATTGGACAGCCACATCAGGCCAAAGACATTCCAAGCTCTTCCTGAATGAGCCATCCAAGAAAAGAACAGACAACTTACTTGTAATGAGCAAGCAAGATGTCAGACTAATAACAGGACTGGTAACAGGACACTGTCAATTAAATAAACATTTGCATAGGTTGGGCCTCAAACAAGAACCAACATGCAGAGGATGTGGAGAAGAGGATGAAACCCTTGAACACTTAATATGTCACTGCGAAGCATTTATGGCAAGCAGACATAGTCTTTTAGGAGCAAAGAAATTGCACACTGAGACACTAAAAGACATTAGTCTAAAGAAAATCTTGGAGTTTACAAAACATACAGGGCTCCTAGAATAGGAGGAAACACGGAGGGTACAATAGACCAGATAGGTCGCAGTACAGGGGCAAGAATGAACCACCTCCCGACAATAATAATAATTTTTCAGTAACTTTCACTAATAAAAATTGAATATAATGGTACAAACTTCAATACTACGATAATAGCATTTCGTAAATAACCTTAAATATAAATTATTAAAATAATTTATTTTTATACATCATATCTTGCCTATGCGTCAAACAAAAACAATACTTTAATAACAATTTTAACATATTTAAACAAATGTCACTTTCAGGAAGCAATTACATCAAAATTAATAATGAAACCGTGTTAAGGAGAATGTTGTGGTAAAATATTTTATTCTTTTGAAATGAAAGTTTGTAAAAATTATATATTAAAAGTACAGGATGATCCAATTTAATTTTGCTATGTTTGCAGCAATATAAATCAATACTAATTCACAACTACACATTTACGAAATGGATCATAAACGGCGAAGAATTTACACAGATTGCGTTGTAGAGCCCCAGGAAGTTGTTGCTGATTTTTACAATAATTTGTTTGACGATTTTTCTTTAAAATCTATTAAAATATTATGCAAAACCTCTTAAATTTGGTATTTAAAACTCATATGTAACAACATATTTAATTTTGACTATATATCATAAACGGGATGTACTCGTTAAAATGGAGCTTTAACAGGTTTTTGAGGTAAAACATAATAAAACATAATCCAAAATTTCGTATTACAGAAATTTCTATTTATTGGAACAACAAATTAGATTGTGTTTACAAATTATCAACCGGAAGTGATACTTTACTTAAAGCTTATTCCTATTTTAAATATGGAATGGCAGGAGGTCATGTTCAGGCCACATCAGATTTTTTCATTAAAATATGTCGATAAAGTGTAAAAATGGTGAAAAAACGTATGTTTTTAACACAAACGACTGAAAAAATAAAACGATGTAACTTTTATTGTAGACGCAAACAAATATGTACGTGACTGCAGTAAAAAATAAAATAATAAAAAAAAAAAACTAAAACCATTAGTATGAACAAGTGCCTACCCCAAATGATAAATTCCTAATATTTGAGGATTTTAACCTACCTTTATTACAATGGCGTCAAGTAAAGAATTGCAAATATTGTACTGGAGACAGTATTTATAACACCATGTCGTCTGATTATATGGATACAATTTTTGACTGCAATTTAAGGCAATTTAATTCTATATTGAATCATAATAACCGCTTTTTAGATTTAATACTTGCTAATGATGAATGTTATTAACGTCCATTAATATGACGATCCAATAACTAAAATTGATTTACATTACTCGTCTTTACGCATTCTTTATAAATGTGAGGTAAATTATGATCCTAATGTAGATATAAAGAAAGTATTTTTGTTTAAGAAAGCCAAAAGATACTTTAATAAAAAATCGCCTGTCTGCTATTGACTGGACGCAGATTTTTTCTAATATGAATACCGAGCAGTCAGCAAATGTACTTCACAAAACCTTATTTTCTGTTATTCATAAGTTCGTTCATACAAAGCGCATTTGTAATAGTTCTTACCCTATCTAGCATACAAGTGACCTAATTAAACTAATACAGGGAAAACATGGGGCACACAACAAATTCAAATGTTTTAAAAAATCAAACTGATTATTTGGAATTTTCAACTCAGAAAACAGGTTAAAACTGGATTTTTTCCCACGTCGTCGTGTATAAAAAGACGGAGATGCGCTAACAAGTATATTACTATAATAATAATAATGATAATAATAATAATAATAATAATATTTTCTATTACCATTAAGTAATTTGATAGTGGCAAGTAGTGTTGGCGGCGAACCGGCTTCGCGGCGAACTGACCCGGCGGCGAAATAACCCGAAGGCAAAACGGCTCGGCCGGCGGAAAAACGGCCGCGGCGAAACAACCCATTATGACCAGCTCACGCATTCGCAACTACCAACTACTTCAAAACCCGCTAGTTTCGTGCAGGCATTAGTACCAATCCACTGATTCGAGAACAATTCATTTAAATATTGCGTTACTCTTGTTGAAAATATAAATCTCTTACCACATTTAATGGCACATCATTTAACATATTTTCAAACGCGCCTCTTAAATATTATAAATACCGATCACCTGTGTCTTCATACATGTAGAAAAATATGTTGACTTTTAAAATGGCACAGCTAATGTTTATACTAATTTTGAAAAACTCTCTCGCGAACAATTGCAGAGTTCTCAATACTCAAGTAATGGTTATTTCTTGCATTAAACACTGACTCATCCATCCAGATAATATATTTCAAAAACTGTCTTCGTTCATTCAATAATAAATAACAAAACTCAAGACGTCTTTCATGGTCTGCATGATGTATATGTTGAACTTTTTTAATTTTGTACGCATTCTATTTATTTCTTTTTTAAAATTTGTGTACTCTTCCTACACTACACTGGTACTCGGTAGCAGCCATTCATATTGACGGCTTTGGATTTGTTTCAAAATACGCTAAAGTTTCAGTATCATTATTTATTGTAGTACTCTGCTTTTGAATAAATGCAGTTGAATTAGCACGTAATCTAGCTTCTAATCTTCGAAAATGTCTATGTGATGGTACTTCTCTTTTAGTATACTTTTCGTGATGTACTATAAACGCGGCAAATGTATTTTGTTTTGCTAAAATGTACACTTCGTACATATCAACTTTCTCATTATAAGTACAATTATGCATTTCTTTATTTTATTGAGCTTATTTAATAATCACACAATAATAATTATATAATAGCAAATAGTTATCGTTTCAGGGACAGCACTCTTAACTTGTTTCGTCCATGGCACACTAATTTTAGCCATATTAAAATAAAACTGATATAAATCTAAACATGTATTTTTCTCAAAAAAATTGATATCTAAGGATATGCAAATATTATACTCGTATCACTGAATTCAGAATAAAATTATCTATCCAATAAGCAAATAAAAAATATGAGATCCCGATTATAAGAAGAAAGTTTGTCCTCGCAGTTTGGAAACCATTGGTAAAAAAAAAATGCTCATTAAAGTAGTCTTGTTAAATAGAAATTGTTTGCTAATTTAACCAGCCTCTTATATTTCTCGAGCTGGAACAGTTAGAGTCTAGCATTCATAATAATAATAATAATAATAATAATAATAATAATAATAATAATAATACTAATAATAATAATCGTGCGGAAGTTGAAGAACTGTATCTTACATCTATGGCAAGAACTAAGAAGATTCTTAGTGAAAACACGAACAAACAGCAAGAAAGTGATACAGTCAATTACAATAACACAAGAAGTTCCAAGAAAGACAGAAATGTTGAAAAATAACGTATCTTTGCCAGCAATCAAAGTTGTAGAATTTGACGGAAAATACGACCAGTGGCAGGGGTTCTTTGATATTTTTATGGCTTTAATTGACGCAGATACTTCGTCATATATAGCGAAGCTGTTTCACTTATGATCATATGTCAAAGGTGAGGCATTCAAATTAAACGAAGCAGGTCCAGTAACAGGTGAGAACTATAAACCTAATTATAGTTCTTGATATATAGGTACAATAATTCGCAATACATTGTAAATTCACACCTAAAAACATTATTTGAACTACCGAACGTCACCAAAGATTCTTCACGTAATCTAAGACTGTTGATTTCAGAAACTAAGCAACATTTGAAGTCCTTGGAAACTCTAAAATTGTCAGTACAATATTGGGACAGTTTGATAGTATTTATGCTATCTCAAAAGTTAGATACATCAATTAGAACAACTTGGGAATTACATAGAAGTCACAGCGAGTTACCAAAACTTTCAGAGTTGTACAGTTTCTTAGAAAATCGTTGTTCATCGGTAGAAGCAATAACATGTCAGCCTAAAACAAGTCAGAAGTGTACTCCAAGAACAGTAAGTGCACCAGAGAAGAATTGCAAACTTTGTGACGAGGAACACAATTTATACCATTGTGAGAAATTCAAGAAGATGAATTATGAAGAACGGTTAAAAGTAATCAAAGACAGTAAGATTTGTGTTAATTTTTTATGTTTTGGGCTTATAGGAAAGCACTACACGTTACAAGGGTGTAGAACATGTGGGAGGAGACAACACTTAAATACTTCCTCCTGTACAAGAACAAACAACAGAGGAACGAGGCACACAAAACGAGAAAAAATAAACAATACAAGCCACAACAGCAACAGCATTTTATAATGCAGAAGGAAATACTCTTATTCTTCTGTCAACAGCTTGCGTAATGGTCATTAACAAAGCACAAGACTGGATTGAATGCAAGGTACTAATAGATAATGCAATTTTGTAAAAGAAGACAAGTTAAGAAGCTGGGTTTACAGGTGCCAATCGATGGTATAAATCAAACATCAGCCAGGACAAGCAAAGCAGTACAGGTAACTTTTTCATCTAGTTACGACAAGTATAAACGAACATTGAAATTCTTAATTCTAGATAGCTTTACACGTTATTTACCAGTAGAATTTATAAGTATTGAATCGTTTAATTTGCCAGAAGGATTGAAATTAGCTGACACAGAGTTTAATTAACCTAGTACAATCTACCGTACACTCAGAGTTCAGCACTTGGATTATCTTAGGAAGGATACCGAGCGAAATATCAGTTGAAAAGAATTTTTTTCTTGTAACGTCGGAACAACTGGATCAATCTTTAAAGAAATTTTAGGAATTAGAATATTGTTTCACAACTGGCAGCACAATGTCAGGCGAAGAAAAGAAATGCGAAGAGATATTTGCAAAAACAACTTGTCGAAACGATTCAAGAAGTTAGAGTTTAGAATTTCAAGAAATCCAGAACTGAAATTCGAGTACACAAGATTTATGAATGAATACATGCAACTAGGAACATGCAGAAGATAAAAACATCAGAAAGAGACTCAACAGAGGTAAGTTATTATATACCGCATCGTGCTGTATACAAAGATAATTATGTCAATAAAATAAGAGTAGTCTTTAATACTTCGATGGCTGCGACGAATGGGAAATCATTAAGTGACATTTTAATGGTGGGCCTGTGGTACAACAAGAACTATTTAGCATAATATTGAGATTCAGGAAACACAAAATTGTTTTCTTAACAGACATCAAAAAAATGTACCGGCAGATACTAATGGCTAAAGAAGACTGGAAGTTACAAAGAATAATCTGGAGAGAAAATGAAACAGAAGAATTGGGGATATATGAGTTACATACAGTAATATATAGCATATCAGCCGTACCGTATTTAGCTACAAAATGTCTCCTGCATTTGACCCAAAATAACTCGTACTATCCACTGGCGTCAGATTGACACGTATGTAGATGACATATTTATTTATTACGTATGGGAACAGAAACATAAGAACATACAAAGATAATACTTATAAAAAGGATTTAAAGTGCATTCAAAGCTAGCTTAACCAGGTTAGCGCTGTCGGACTAGCCAGTTCTATATCTTCCCATGTGCCGTGAAGTTTCCTTATTGGGCATTCTGAAACTATATGGGTTACTGTTTGCTCAGGTGCACCGCAGTCGCATTGTGGACTTTCAGCAATTCTCCACTTATACAAGGTTGCTTTGCATCGGGCGTGTCCACTTCTTAGAAGTTTTAATTGGTTCTAAGTTTTTCTTGGAAGTTGCATGCCTGCAGGCTTTAAAGTTGGATCAATCTGAATATTTTGATGATTTGCTTCACTGAATGAAGTCCATTTTGCTCTCCATTCCTCTTTTAAATTAAACGGCAAATCATTATTTAGACTTTCAGTTACACATATAGGTTTCCTAGATTTGAGGCGTATGTTTGGGATGACATATTAACAGGAGCAGACTCTACATATGATACTTTAAAACTACAAAATCAAATAACTGAACTTTTAAAAACAGCATGCTTAGAATTACTTAAGTGGTGTTCCAATTCATCAGAAATATTTAAGCGTGTAGAAAGTTTAAACGAATAAACATTAGGATTATTGTGGTCTCCACAAGAAGATCAACTAAAATTTGTGGCAACGAAAGGCGAGTCATCACAAAAACTAAGCTTATGCAAGAGTTATGGAAACTAAAAATAAAGTGGGACTCTGAACTTAATTCTTCAATTTTAAAACAATGTCAGGACTGGCAAATACAAATAAACGACATTAAGGACTTACAAGTAGAGCGACGAATAATTGCAGTAAATAATGCAACTACATTCCAGGTACATGGATTCTCCGACTCGTCGCAAATAGCTTATGGAGTTTTTTTTTATATTTGAGAGCGGAAAACGATTAAGGACAAGTTTCGGTCAGGCTAAATTTAAGCCGAGAGTTGCACCTTTGAAACAGGTATCACTACCGCGTCTAGAATTATGTGGGTCACATTTATTAGTAAATTTGACTCACAAGGTACAGCAATCATTAGAAATTGAGTTTTCAGATATTTACATATATGTGGACAGACTCAACAATAGTTTTGTCATGACTGGCTGGAGAACCTACGAAATAGAGTTGCAGATATACAAGACGTTACAAAGGGATACAAGTGGTAGCACATCTCTTCAAAACAAAATCCAGCAGATTTGTTAACACGAGGACTGATCATAGAAGAGATGTGGTGGAAAGGCCCGCAGTGGTTGGTATGTACCCAGGAATATTAACCTGAGCAATCTTTTATCACACATACAACAAATGTACCCGAAGAAAGGAATTCAGCATCAACTGTCATTAAGGACACAACCTAATGAATTATTTACGAGAATCTCCAAATTAAGAAAACTACAGAGAGTAACAACAAATTTCATTGGGTTCTTTGACAACTTAAAACACGCAAAAAGATATACGGATATTCTTACCTCTAAGGAAATTAACAAAGCTTTAAATCGATTAATTAAATTAGCTCAGAGAGAAGTATTAATAACTAAAATTAAGGCGATTCAATCTAATACAATCCAATAACAGCAATTTGAAGACATTAACACCATTTTTTTTTAGCCGAGAAAGGTTTGTTAAGAGTTGGAAGATTATAGAACGCATTGATACTATACGAGCAGGAACAACCTATAATTCTACCACCAAAACATCAAAAACACTGATCTTAGAAAACAAACATCGACGATTATTGCATGCAGGATGTCAAGCAGTGTTAGCAAGCATCAAGTTGAAATATTGGCCAATTCACGGAAGGTCAAGTTTGCGGAAGATTATTCACGGTTGTATGAAATGTTTTAGATTTCGTAAGCAGATTCAACAGCAGTTGATGACACAACTACTCAAAGAGCCAGTACAACCTGCAAGACCATTCCTGCACACAGATATTGATTATGCGGGTCCAATATTCATAAAAACTGGCTACAGACGGAACTCGCAATTACAAAAGGCATACATAGCATTGTTCATATGTTTTAGTACACGTGCAATTCATCTTGAAGCGATAACGAGTTTAAGTACAGAAGCATTAATCAATGCTTTACAAAGATTTGTGAGTAGCAGAGGTAAACCTGTACAGATTAGAAGCGACAATGGCATAAATTTCAAGGGTGCTAGAAATGAATTTGAAGAACTTAAATTTCAAAAACGATGAACAGAGAAAACACAACTTCGATTATGCAGCCAATGAAGAAATTTCAAGGAAATTTATTACTGCAAACGCAACACGCCAAGGTGGCATCTGGGAGGCAGGGATAAAATCAACCAAATACCATTTGATGAGAATAATGAGAAAATCACACTTAAACTACGAAGAATTTGCAACAGTTCTAACGGAAATTGAAGCGTGCCTAAATTTCCGACCTTTATTCTCTATTAACGACGACTCTCTCAGTTTTGCAATACTTACCCCAACCTATTTCCTTACCGGATATGTTTTGACTAGATTACCAGTACCAGACTATACGCACACTCCAGAAAACAGAATATTTAGATGGCAACTCGTCCAGAAGTTAAATCAACAATTGGAACAGCATGGAAAAACTGTCAATCTTATGGTCGTCGATAAATTTGGTCGATAACGCTATTATAGTTTGGTTCTTGTGCAGCGACTGCAAAATTTGCGGTTAGGGCAAGAGAACAGATCAATTTGACAACTTATACTGAGTGAAACTATATTACTGTTTAAATGTGTGATGTTGTGTTTTTTTCGCTTCTCACTTCTGTATTTATCTAGAGTGTTTTAAGTAGTTAATATTTATTGTATTTCATATCAACTTGTGTGTAATTTTAAGATGAGTGCAACTACTTAAAGGTATCTTTTTCCATCGTTCATGTGAGTTTTTTGCATTTTTTCTCAATCCAATTTAGCCATATGGTATAGCCTGTCTTGCATGCTCATTCCTGTACGCCAACGTTGATCATTTTGCCAAAATTACATTCTTCTCAAACTTTTTAACCCAGCATTTATTTATGTATTTTTATTATTTATTATTAATTTACCGTAACATTTCAAACAGTTTTAGGTATATATCTGTCAGGCTTGTGTTATATCAATTTCTTACAATCAGTAACACCCTTTCTCTAGTGTAAATCCTTCCGAGGTCCTACCCCTGTACGTAAATATATCTAAAGCCGTGAAGGACCGCACTGGATATCCTATTTTCTACTTTGTGTCCTGCGTGCGTCGGTCATTATCATTGGTAGCTTAGGTGTAGTTTTCTTTTTATTATTTTTTATTTTTACTTATGTATAAATATGTCGGATTGTGCTAAATGTAAGTTTAGAAGGAAAGATCAAGATCTAATACGTTGCGAAGGTTCATGTAATAAAGCATTTCATCCTTCCCGCATAAATTTTGCGGAATAACAAGGCCGAAATTGATCTCATGCTACCTTAAATAAATAAATAAATATATCATCGCGGCATATTACCCATTTCTGGGTGTGCCAGTATCTACAACACATGTAGACATCGCCTTAAGTGATTGAATTTATGAACACCGTCACTAAATTAGTACAAAATACCGAAAAGAATAATTTAAGTTTAATAATAGATACGTTACGCAAAAATCTGTATGATAAAATGGACTCAATGCTCACCTCATTTTAAAAAGAACTAGAAATAGTGGTTGAACAACGTTTAAGTGCTAAATCGTTCTCTAATGTTGTAAAAAATAAAAGTGTGGAGCCGCCAGTTATAGTGAAACCAAAGAACATTGTTCAAAATTCTCGAATTACAAAGTCTGATATACTACGCACTATTAATCCTGTTGAGTCAGACATCATAGTACAACAAATGTGAAAAGTACGAGAAACGGTGGAGTTGTCATTAGTTGCAAGAATGACAGTAACTCAACTAAATTTAAACAACTAGCGGAAGAAAAATTAAACGCAAAATACGATGTTAAACAACTTTCATTGCTTAATCGAAGAATTAAAATTGTAGGGATATCCAAAAAGTTAGAGCCATGTGCCTTGCTACAATATCTCAAAACGCAAAAAATAAATCATGTTTCGCTCATGATAGTAACTCTGAAATAATATCGATCAAACCACTACGCCGTAATCAGGATATGTATCAAGCAGTCGTATAAGTGGATAATTCTTATCATGAAGCATTGAAATTAGGGAATTTATTTATTGGGTATGATTACTGTTCAATATACGACAGAATTGACTTACGCAGATGTTTTAATTGCTGTGGTTTTCACCGTCTCGCGATTAATTGTCCTAAACAAACCCCAACATGTCCTAAGTGCACAGAATCTCACACTCTTAGTAACTGTACCGTTACTACTTTTAAGTGTATACTTTGCGCTAACTTAATTAACACATATAAAGATATATCTACAAACCACGCAGTGTGGGACATTAATTGTCATGTATACAAAGAAACACTGAACAAATTCCGAAAAAATGTGCTAGGAGAATCATAGCAATAACCCAAAATGAATTTGCAGTTACACGGTTCGAATTCAATTTTAAGGAACGACCAATAATAAAAAGTTACACTTAAATTGCTACTATCAAAATATGAGAGGACTATGTACAAAACGTTGAGACGTATTCAGAAACTCACTTAGTGCTACTCAATATGATCAATTTATCTTCACTGAAACTTGGTGCCAGGATGGAATCCAGAATTCGGAACTTTTTTACTCGAATTACTACATTGTGTATCGAAATGACCGCAAAATTTCTGAAGTCAACATGAAACGTGGTGGTGGGGTTCTCGTTGCTCTGAATAAAGTCTATAAGGCTACTAAAATTAATATTCATAACCATTGCGATAAATTCCATGATATCCCAATCGTCGACATAATGCTAATCAAGGTTTTGTTAAATTATCAATCACTGTATGTTGTGACAATACACATTCCACCATCATGAGAAATTCACGTGTATGATACACTCTTTGATGCATTTATGTCCTTACAACACTTATTTCATTCTGATTTTATTATCTTAGGAGATTTTAACATCCCAAATTATATTGCGTGTTACAATGGCATTTCTATTTGTACTTATTTATTCTCTTATGAATTTTTTAATTTTTTTTTTTATATAAATCAACATAATTTTGAAATCAATAGTAATAGGAGAATTTTAGATCTTATCATTAGTAACAAACATAGTAAAGTTACAAGAGCTCTAGATTATATACGGTAGACCAGTATCATCCTCCTTTACATGTTGAATGTCAACTAAATACAAATAATAAACAACATTCCATTAGTTCAAAGAGTTTAAATTTTCAAGAAGCAAATTTCACGTTACTCTACAGAGATTTATCATTAATTTATTTGGAATCTTTAATAATTTCTCAGAAGTTAACGCTGCAGTAGATGCTTTCTATAATATAAAATATAAAAAGTATAAAGAAGAAATGTGTTTTTGTGTGAATTAGAAATGTCAAATATATACAATACTTATACAGCCTAATATGAAAATAGCGAAAGGTCTTGTGCTGGCTACTACAGATTTTTCTACCTCGCGCTAAGAGAGGTATTGGAATTATGCTGAAAATCACATATCCAGATCCTTAAAGAATAAGCACGTTTCAAGGTCACTAGAATCCGATTTTAACAATTTTGCAATGATGTCTGTGTGTGTGTATGTGTGCGTGTGTGTGTATGTCTGGATGTTGGAGCGACGATTCCTCAAAAACTATAAGACTTAAATCCTGTTTAACTATGAATTCCTCAATCTGACATTCTTGGGAAGAGCTGAAAAGGTTTTGGTAACAATGGGACAACTGGAAGAAGTAGTTTCTAAAAAAAATCTTCTAAATATTATTTTGTGAAAAATTTGGTATTACTAATATTGAAGAACGTAGAATTCTACATCTAATACATTTAAAATTGTTATTATATCTTTTATAAATTTAGAGATAAAGACGCTATAATATATAGAATAACGGGATATAATAAGTCGAGTAGGCTAAACTACTATAAGGAAATCAGATGACAAATTTAAATGTTTATAACATAATTTGTAAATGACAGATATCAGTGTCAAAAATCAAAAGTTTTAGTTACATCCTGAAAGATTTTTCTGGTAAGTACATTTAATCTGTCTAATGGTTTTATTAATTAAATATTTAAAATTATAGATAACCTGCATATATCCATTAGAAATACCGCCAATCTTGTTGATGAATTGGAAGAATCTCTGACATTTAGGAACTTTCTCATACAATGAAAAATAGATATAATTAGAATTGTATGTGTGCAGAAGACATGTTAAATACAATAAAAAACAATATTTGGGTAAAGTCCGGTATTTTTTTGTTACAAAACAACGGTTCGATAGCGAAGGGAAATACCATACTTATATAACATAAAATGGAAATGGCGAGAGGTCGTGTGCTGCCCACAACAGATTTTTACAAAAGGTAACATGTGCTTTGTTAAAATATCTTATACAATAGAGCATCCATGGCACTTTTAATCTGAACTAATAGACCTACACCGTCCTGAGAACATGCACAACATAAACTCACATTTTCTCTGTCATGCCTAACTGTAGCGATTTGCCATCTAGATCTAGAATTGTATCTTGCACTTCTTGATCACCGAAAATGCTTCGTACCATCATTGCCAAAAAAATCTAATATCTAAAATAATATTTTTCACTAGTCAACTTCACTCCAATGTTGATATGATTTGCAACATTTAATTTCGTCTTTTTATTTCTTCTATTAACTAAAAGTTTTTTTAAAATAATGACACATCCAATATGTTTTTTCCTGAGGCCCTCGAGACACACTACTTCGGCTGACATTGGTAAGGTTTTCTATTCGAATTTCTTTTGAAATATCCACAGTAGTTTTCTTGGATCTGCTATAGATTTTAGTTTCATTATTTTATCTGTTCGCTTTGTTGGTTTACGGGGTCTATCGTATCTTTGCTTATCAGCAGATGATTTTGGCTCTTCATATATGGTAATAATTCTATTTACTATGCTCTTATTAATCTTTAGCAAGCCAGCTATCTCGCGAAAACCCTTTCCTTGTCGAGAAAGTTTTATTACGGATTCTCGTAACTGAAAATGTGTGTGTTTTATCATTTTATTAGGCAATTGTCTAAACTTAATTTAATTTCTGCATCTGATGAAAATTTTCAATAAAAGAACGTATATAAACTGCCAGTTACAACGTGGCGCAATATTTACGAACACGAACAATTTCGTTTTAAGCATACACAATACATTGAACATAAATTTTAAAATATATTTACTATACTAATTAGAAGGGATTAACATTCCTAACAGTTAAGTACTATATAAATGTATTACAAAAATAAAATATGTCTGGCTCAAAACTTTTGCACGCAACTGTATATATACGTTTCCTATCTTTTCTGTTCTCATTTCAATGCTCCTAACGGGATATAAGGTTATAGTACCTATTTTACAGTAAAAATAATATAGAATACATATTACAAATATTGCGTAGGTATTGCATGAAGGTCCGCGAAATATGAGATACGAAATCCTTTAAATCAGAAAAAGTTTTCACATTACTAGGCCATTTTAGTAATGCTCTATTTTTTATTGGAAAGAAAACTGAAATTACTTTTGAAATAATACATAAATCTTCTTTGCACTTCCAAGAATACTTTTTTATTTTCTTTAGAAAAGCAATATCAGGGCAAATAACACCAACACTCCAGCCCCTAGGGAAAGTGTTCAGCATTTTCCTTTTAGGAATGATTACAAATATTTAATTTTTATAAATTATAATTTTAAGCAGTAAATTATATAAATTTTATACCATTATCAGACACATGCGAGTATCACGTCTACCGATGCCGGTCCGGCTCTGAGTAATATTCATTTCTTGTCATTGTTAGATTTTGGGTGTATTTCAATTTTTATGTGCTCAGCGATACCAATGAATAGTTTTTTTTTTCTATTTTCAACAATACATATAATTTATGTATGTCCATTTGTTTTAGTATCAAAAATACATTAATTATTAAAATAATACTAAACAAACAATGAATGTGACAAAGAAATAAATGAAAATCAATTACACACATTTTTATTTTTTAATAATTATGGTTTAAATTTGTTCCTATTTTTAATATATTACTGAAAACATGTTACAATTTAATTGTATGTCCGCAACTTCTATGAAATCAATAAAAAATAATAAAATTAACATGAATGTGGCAAAACTAAATGAAATATATCGAATATTTTTGTCAACATGATTTCTATTGATTTATTACTGTTTCGTTCACGGATGGAGGGAGCTTTTTTTTACCAAGAATCCTAGAGACGGACTTAATTTTAAAGGTGAAGACAGTTTTGCCAATGTCAATGAGTAACATGTTGCCATTGGTGTCAACATAATATTTATATGGAGAGTTTTTATTTTTATCAGTGAAGTTATGGCGCACCTATGTTATTACCATAGTTACATTTGAAATGATTGACAGTAATATATTATCACGTTTTTATTTAACTGAACATAGGGAGTTGTCAAAGAAGCACAAGACTTCTTGCCATTTCCATATTAGGCTATAAAGTACATATTGTATTTAACATTTCTGGTACACACAAAAAAAATCTAACTACATCTATTATTAATATATTTTTATATTTTTTAATTCATTCTATAAATAAGGTTCCCCCTACTCTTCTAAATGTAGGTATACGTAATATACTCAGCTCTCCAGGACGTGTATGTCCATGGCTTTTCTTGTAATATTCTTCCACTGTATTTTGTCTTGTGCTCTTTCTTTCCAGTTTTTAATCCATAACACTTGTAAGTATATATGTATATATATATATATATATATATATACAGTTGCGTGCAAAAGTTTTGAGCAATATTTGTAATATGTATTCTATATTATTTTTACTGTAAAATAGGTACTATAACCTTATATCCCGTTAGGAGCATTGAAATGAGAACAGAAAAGATAGGAAACGTATATATATATATCTATATATATATATATATATATATATATATATATATATATATATATATATATACAGTTTATACAGTTGCATGGAAAAGTTTTGAGCCAGACAGATTTTATTTTTGTAATACATTTATATAGTACTTAACTGTTAGGAATGTTAATCCCTTCTAATTAGTATAGTAAATATATTTTAAAATTTATGTTCAATGTATTTTGTATGCTTAAAACGAAATTGTTCGTGTTCGTAAGTATTGCGCCACGTTGTAGCTGGCAGTTTATATACGTTCTTTTATTGAAAATTTTCATCAGATGCAGAAATTAAATTAAGTTTAGACAATTGCCTAATAAAATGATAAAACACACACACTTTCAGTTACGAGAATCCGTAATAAAACTTTCTCGACAAGGAAAGGGTTTTCGCGAGATAGCTGGCTTGCTAAAGATTGATAAGAGCATAGTAAATAGAATTATTACCAAATATGAAGAGTCAAAATCATCTGCTGACCAGCAAAGATACGATAGACCCCGTAAACCAACAAAGCGAACAGATAAAATAATGAAACTAAAATCTATAGCAGATCCAAGAAAACTACTGTGGATATTTCAAAAGAAATTCGAATAGAAAACCTTACCAATGTCAGCCGAAGTAGTGTGTTTCGAGGGCCTCAAGATGAAAAACATATTGGATGTGTCATTATTTAAGTATATATATATATATACAGGGTGTATCAAGATAATGGAACAGTGCCGTTTATTCGTGTATGTGAAAAGATACAGAAAAAAAGTGATTAGGATATTTTGTAATGGATAGAGGGATTATATTTTTTTAAATGGCATTATATACATTTTATTAACTCATTAAATAGAGAATTTTGTTCTGAATTCAACGATATAATAATATCATACCCTTACATTGCGAAAAATTTGATAAAAATTAATTCAAAGTTAGTATTTTATATCTACTGTATCTAAGTAATCTGAGCAAACATTCAAACAATAAAACAAAAAAATTATTTTAAAAGTTGAATTTATTGCCAAAATCGTAGCTTATTTGAATGTAATAAAACTAAAATAAATTTTATTTTGTTTTATTGATTGAATGTTTGCTCAGATTACTTAGATACAGTAGAAATGAAATACTAACTTTGAATTAATATTTATCAAATTTTTCGCAGTGTAAGGGTATGACATTATTATATCGTTGAATTCAGAACAAAATTTCTTATTTAACGAGGTAATAAAATATATATAATGCCATTTAAAAAAATATAATATTGCCCTATAGTTTGAGTACCACTGGATTTAAGATAATAAGGTTTACGCTAAAATGTGTCCCCCTCTATGCCTTACAAAATATCTTAATCACTTTTTTCTGTATCTTTTCACATACACGAATAAAATGCACTGTTCCATTATCTTGATATACCCTGTATATATATATATTATAATTTTGCGGTATTGAGTCATGTTAAAAACATTATTTGTATTCCGCATAGTTTTCATTGGACAAATAATATTTATTAGTTTGTTGCAATAGTGCTCTTTTAGGGCGTGTTTCAAAATCATATTACTTCAGTGGAAACTATGAAGTGTTCCGAAAATATTAGAATGAACTCTGTAGGAGCATTATGTACTCTGCAAAAGACGAGGGTATATATTTTATAAAGACAGACATACATACTCACTCTGGCGCCAAATGGACGTCAGCTACTTTGCTTTTTTCCTTGCTATACACAACCTTGGAGTAATCTGCTCTTAATCCAATACTCTTCTCTGTACACTATACTACGCACCCATGCAGATGTGATACCAAGAAAGCCTTGCGACGTCAAATGGCATAAAATATAAGCAGGGGCTAAGTTTCTAAAATCTTTACTTCTTTTGATTTGTCACACTTTTTTCACATTTACAACAAACGATATGATATTACATAATTTCTGTCAAGATCGCCTTTAATAGCTATTTATGTAATAAGTTGCGAAATGATAGTGTTTTAGGCAAACCTAATAAAATGTCTAAAATGTATTACAGTAATAATTTACAATAAAAACGATGTTACCCAATATTGATAAATAACATGAAATTAATATATAGATTTTTGTTACGGTTATACTGTTAAATTTTTAATCTTTAGCTAAAAATTCAATTTAAAATTACGTTGTAATGTTGAAAAATCTTCATTTTAAATAAAAAGTAAAAATGTATTTAATTATTATTATTATAAATTCTATTAGTTGACTCATTATAAATGAATATTTAACAAGTGGACGAATTGATGTGCGACGGGGCTCGTATATAGCAGCAGGAGATTATAATGCAAAGCATACTGAGCGGGGATCACGCCAGATATCTGCTCGCGGTAGACAACAACTAAACTGTATGAAAAACAATAATCTTATGCATATATCAACCGGTGAACCTACATATTGGTCAACGGATCCCAATAAAACACACGATCTACTAGATTTTGGTCTGAAAATTTGGCTGTGTTAGTGTTACATTCAAATTAAAAGTAATTTCACCTGATCATACCCCAATCCTAATAACACTGAACACAAGAGTCACAATTGTAACCGAATCACCGAAACTATGTAATACAATGCAGACTGGGACTGCTTTAGAAACATACTAGATGAAACCATCAATATCAAGGTACCACTCAAAACTATGAGCGAAATAGAAAACTGCGTGGAACATCTAATCCAAACAATACAGAATACATCATGGATATCAACCCCAATTAAAAATACTAAAAAATGTTACACGACGACTTACCCGAACAATATCAATCAAAAAAAATCTGTTATGGCCAGTACAAGACCTCTGGCCATTTCCATATCAGGCTATACCGTGAGTATTTTTTAACGTAAAACATTGGGTGTCATATCCATGGTTACGATATTTGATTGACAGCAATGTATTTGCATGTCCCATTTAATATGAAACATAGGGAACGAATTTGACAGAAGAATTATATTAAAATATTGTAAGAAATTTAGCCGAGTCAGAAAACCATTCGAGCGCACTAAACATATTTCGGGCACAAGGTGCACACAATAATTTTTCTAAAACTAAATTTAATTTTTAGAAAACATGTATAATTATTTAAACAAAATTAACCTCTAATGACATCTTGTTAATGTGCCATTTGATTGACAGCAATGTGTTTGCCTGTCTCATTTAAAATAAAACATTAGGAATGAATTTGGCAGAAGTATGATATTTAAATATTGTAAGAAATTTAGCCAAGTCGGAAAATCACTAGTGCACAAGGTGCACGCAATATTTTTTCTATAACTAAATTTAATTATTTAAACAAAAGTAACCTCGACATCTTGTCAAATGTCAAATTCGTTTCCTATGTTTCATTATAAATGGGACAGGCAAATACATTGCTGACAATCAAATGCCAAGTTGTACCCATGGATACGACAAACCCAATGGGCGCGTTCAGCACACCGGCAGCGCTGGCAGCGATGAGCACCGCTGCATGCCGATAATTGCCGAATGCAATGAGGTCATGCAAAAAAAAATAATTGCAACTTTTTTCTGTTTAAGAAGGGTAGTCTAATTTATCGTTCAGTATGATTAAATTATTTTTTATTTACATATTTTGTTGTATAAAATCGTTTTAAAGTATGATATTTTTTAAAAGTTGCAAAAACCAGCCATGTTTTGTCGTCACAACGTTCCGAACGAAGTTCGGTATAATATTTTTCATTACTCTATCGATTAAAGTTATAAAAAAAAGTCGTGCATGACCTTATTGCTGGACCAATTACAGTCGTCCATTCATTGTGTTCGTCAAATTTCGGATGTCAGCGATGCCAACGATGAGAGGTGCTGAACACGACCAATGTTTCACGTTAAAAAATAATCACGGTATATAAGTATTGTATTTCACTTCGCTATGGAAACGTAGTTTTATAACAAAAAGAAATTACAGAACTTTACCCAAATATTGTTTTTATTGTATTTAACTTGTCTTTTGCACACATAGTTCTAATTATATCTATTTTTCATTGTATGAGGAAGTTCATAAATGTCAGAGATTCTTCCAACTCATTAATAAGATTGGCGGTATTTCTGATGGATATATGCATTATACATACAAATTTAAATATTTAATTACTAAAACAATAAGAATGATTAAATGTACTTCCCAGAATAAGTTTTCCGAATGTTACTAAAACTGTTGATTTTTGACACTGACATATCATTTACAAACTATGTTATAAACATTTGAATTTATCAACTGGTTTCCTTAGTGGCTTGGCCTCTGCGATTAGATTATTCTATATATTACAGTGCCTTTATCTGTAAATCTATACCAGATATAATAAAAGTTTTAAATGTATCAGATGTAGAATTTTATGTTCTTCAATAATAGTAGTATCAGAAATTTTCAAAAAATAATATTTAGAAGATTTTGTTAAAGAATCTATTACTTCCGGTTGTCCAATTGTTACCAAAATCTAATCAGCTCTTCCCAGGATTGTCATATTGAGGAAACTGCAGTTAAATATTTTTTGTCTTATAGTTTTGAGAAACCGTGGTTCCAACATCCACACATACACACACACACTACCACACACACACACACACACACACACACACACACACACACACATCACATACGGACATCATCGTAAAAATGTTATAATCGGATTATAGGGACCTTAAACATGCTTATCCACTAAAATCTGGATATGCGAATTTTAGCATGATTCCAATACCTCTCTTAGCGAGAAGTAAAAACGGCAGAGAAAATAAAACTCCGCAGAATATGGCAAAATTTCAGAAACCAAGCAAATAAAACCAAATATAACCAGGCAAGGAGAAATTTATAAAACGTATTGAAAATATGGAATAACGAGAATATAGAAAACTACTTACCAAATTTAAGTGCCATACAATCTGATTATTCCTTATGGATATCGATAAAATCCTTGAAACAGCCAAAAAATAGGTACCCTCCAATACGAAAAAATGATAACACATGGGCTAAAAAATAACACAGAAAAGGCAGAAATCCTTGCATCACATCTTGCGCAGGAATTTATAGAATTTCCACAAGAAATCTCATATGACGAAAAAAGCAGAAACGATCCAGAAGGAATTGAACCCATGCACCTAATTACATTTGTATTCAACGCTTGCTTAAGCCTTCAGCATTTTCTCTCTCAGTGGAAGATAGCACAAGTAAAATATATTAATACCAAAACCAGGAAAACTCACAGAAGAAGTTACCTCGTAGAGGCCAATATTATCCAGAATGTTTAAGAAACTACTACTTAGATAAATTAAACCTTACATTAAGAATATCACTCCAGAACATCAGTTCGGCTTTCGAGGAAACACTCAATAAATGAACAGATTCACAGAGTAAGAAATGTAATCGGTAAGGCCTTCAAAGAAAAAGAATACTGCTTGGCAGCTTTTCTCTATGTATGTCAAACGTTTTGATTCAGTTTGGTACTCAGGACTAGTGGAAGAAAATTCTTCAGAGCAACATATACATAATAATTAAATCTTACCTTGAGAAAAGATACTTTCAAATATAAAAAAGAAAATATTGAGACGAATACACAACACCAATGTCAATTAAAGCAGGCATTCCTCAGGATAGCGTCCTTGGGCCTTTACGATACATTCTCTACACTACTAATATCTCAACTAAAGAGAACACCACCATTGCAAATATGCATATGATACACCGATGTCAGCAACAAGTCAAAAACCTGATATTGCGTCGCACAAACTCCAAGAACACCTCACTGAAGGGCAACATTGGCTAACAAAATGGAGAATAAAGATAAATAAAAATAAGTCAGCGCATATAACATTTACAATAAGAAGAGAAACGTGTCCGACAGTACAACTAAAAAACAACGTACTGCCACAAGTTGATCACGTCAAATATCTAGCTATGACACACGACAGAAGACGAACATGGAAAATACACCTCAAAAACAAAAGAAACCAACTAAAAATAATGTCCAAAAAATACTACTGGTTACTAGGTCGAAATAACAAAAGTATCCAGAGACAGCAAAATTCTTAAAACCATACTGAAAGAATTGAATTGTAGGATACAGCCAGTACATACAACATTGAAATAATTTAGAGATATCAATCTAAAACCTTGAAATCAATCATAAAAGCTACTTCGTATATTTCAAATCAAATAATGTATAGGGATCTCGACATAAGAACACTTAAAGAAGAAGTCACACTAAGAAGCAAAAAATACATGAAGAGTTTAGAAAGTCATTGCAACAACAGTGCAATAAACTTACTCGATAATAGCCAAAATAATAGATTAAAGAGATATAATTATTTCGATTTAATAAATAGATTTTAAGTAAATTAAATTAATACTTATGTAAATGTCAGTGGACATAAGTCCCACTCGAGATAATTGTACTACAACATTTACTTATTGTCCAAATGTGACAAATTGTAAATTTTCGTATGAAAAAAAAAATGTTACATAATAGTTATTTATTATTCGAGTGTGGAATTAACATATTAGTTATAAAAGAAAAAGTTTAACCTCGATGCCCGCAGGGTGAGTGGCTAATTTTATTTACATGTATATTCCACACGAGTGTAATACATCTTTTTTTATCCAATACTTTTTTAATTTCTTAAATTATATTTGTTTTTGTTGGACTTAAAGACTCCGATCTTGAAGATTAGTTGAAGTTCACACAGGATACTTAAATCTTTAGTGCTGCCATGGATATTGAATGTTGTGTTAGTTTTTAACTTTTTACCTCACGCTAAGAGAGGTATTGGATTCATTCTAAACATCGCATATCCAGATTTTCGTGATAATGGACGTTTTATGGTCCCTAGAATGAAGAACATAAAATTCTTCATCGAATACACTTCAAATTTTTATTATATCTTCTATAGATTTAGAGAGAAATACACTGTAACATATAGAATAATCGGCTGTAATAAATCGCAGAGGCTAAACTACACCAAGGGAACTAGTTGACAAATTCAAATGTTTGTAACATAGGTTATATAAATAGGTTGCATAATGCTAAATAATTTCAATAATAAAATAGTTTTGTAAACCTGCTTTTTATTTATAAAAAAAAATGCAAAAATCAGTAATAATTCCTTCGTGATTTTTTAAATATTCTCTCACGGAAGGAGTAATGTTGTACATCAGTTATTTCAAATAAACATAGTAACAAGTATTTTATGAATTGGTGCATGTGCCAATCTGCTTTGTATACAGATATCGGTAATGATGGTGACATTTTCATACCGTGCGAGCGTTTACCAAGCATCACATCAAGGAGACATTGCTTTCTAGGATAGTACACCACAAGGGTCATAATTTAAAATTCGAAATAATTTAATTTCTAAAACTTGGTAATTAAAGTTACATGTTACAAACATTTGAATTTGTCAACTAGTTCCCTTGGTGTAGTTTAGCCTCTGCGATTTATTACAGCCGATTATTCTATATATTATAGTGTCTTTCTTTTTAAATCTATAGAATATATAATAAAAATTTGAAGTGTATTCGATGAAGAATTTTATGTTCTTCATTCTAGAGACCATAAAAGGTCCATTATCACGAAAATCTAGATATGCGATGTTTAGAATGAATCCAATACCTTTTAAAACATATTAAAAACAACAAACCGCTCTTAAACGAAGTCATAGATTTTCCAGAACATTATATTTTCAAAAATCTCGCGCCATTTAAATAAATTAAAAACTACCTAACACAATAAATAACACTAAAATCTAATTCCGGTTTCCGCTCAGCTGTTCATAAATCTTGTTCCTCTGGTTGTGTAAACACATGTTTCAACACTTTTCATATTATTTTAAATTTTCAAAAATGAAAATACTATATACTTCTGTTTAAATACTTAATTGACGGTAAGTTTATTCAATTTTATATAAATCCACATTTTAAATCTATTTTAAAGTTTATGATTGTTTCATTCACCTAACCTTACAAAAACTTTTTTGAAATCCACTTTAATCATCTCATAAACCTGTCTTCTAATTTCTAACATTTTATTATTCATTATTATTAATAATCACATATTTATCTACATATATATTTTTGTAAAACAAACTAAAATATGTTATTTTTCTAAATTTATCTTAACCCTTTAAATAATTCTGTATAACACTACTTTTCATATGTATAAACTTTTGTTTTTTTTTTTTCTTCAATTTTATAATTATAAATATATTGTATTACAGCTGTGGCCTGATGATGTCCGTTGCGACGAAATCGATTGCCAATAATAAAACTTTTTTTTGAAAATAAACTAATCCTTATTTCATAATAACTAAAGAAAAAAACCCCTTAACCTTAACAATAAATTTAACTAAATACGTATTTCGAGAACTAAGTTCTCATCATCAGTAGAAACTACAAAGTGAAAACAGAGAAGTTAAGATTACTCAGCATGTAAACCATGCCAGAGGTCAAAACAGCTCTGAGGAATAAGGAAGAGAACACGGGTTATATAGGGACAGGAGTCATAGGTGAATGGATACCTAATTGGGTAACTAAGATTAAACAGAGTAATTGTCTTATATTAACTCATATAATTTAGAATTTGGGATGGGACCTAGGTCCGCGTTCATCAATTTATCTTTAAATTTATGTATTATCAAACTCTCATGTGCGTCTAAATATCTATTATTATCAACTTGTTTCAATAATTTTATATTAGAATTGTCAATTTTATGATTATTAATAAACATATGTTGTGCTACACTAGATTTATCAGGATTACCGCTTTTTAAATGATAGAAATGTTCTTTAAACCGAGTATCAATTTGTCTTTTAGTTTGCCCGATATAAACTTTATTACAATCTTTACAGTCAATTTTATAAACACCGGATTTTTTATTATTATCTATTTTATCTTTAGGGTTACCTAATAATGATTTAATGGTGTTATTTGATTTATAAGTTACCGTTAAATTTTGATTTTTAAAAATTTTGTTTAAACCTTTGGTGGCATTATCAAATGGTAATGTTATATATTTATTATTTTTATTATTAGTTGGCGTTAAAGTTGTGAAATCTAATACGGATTGACGATTTTTAAATTTATGGACTAGTTTATCTATAATTTTAACCGGGAATCCATTATATTTAGCTATTTCTTTAATATATTTCAATTCATTTTCAAAACGTGTTTTGTTTAACGGAAATTTGGTAAGTCTATTAATTAAAAAGTTAAACGCTGCTAATTTATGTTGCCAAAAATGATTCGAGTCAGCTGTTATAAATCGATTAGTATTCGTAGGTTTCCTATATATGTCAAATTCTAATTTAGTTTTGTTTCTAATAACCAGTGTGTCCAAAAATGGTAATTGTTTATTGGTTTATTTTTCAATCGTAAATTTAATTGATGGGAAAACTGAATTTAATCTGGCTAAAAAGTTATCTAAATCGCAAGTTTCGGTATTAATAATAGCAAAAATATCATCAACATATCGAATCCAAACTCTAGGAAAATCTTTATTATTTTTCTTAAATTCAATTTCAAAGTGACTCATGAATAAGTTAGCCAAAAATGGTGATAAACTATTGCCCATAACTGTACCTTCTTTTTGATGATAAAATTTATTGTTTATTTGAAAATAATTTTGGTTCATACAAAGTTCAGTTAGTTTTAAATACTCATTTATTTTTTCTGAATTTAAATCGTTGTTTTCTAAAAAGATTTTTAAATATTCTAAAGTTTGTGGAATAGGTACACTTGGAAATAAGGAGCTGACATCAAAAGAAACCAATAATTCGTTTTTATCTAAAGTAATATCTTTAATTTTGTCAATAAATTGTAACGAATTTTCAACAGAAAAAGTTTGCGGTTGATTTGGAAAATTACTAAATTCTTTAACTAACCATTTTGAAAGCAAATAAGTTGGAGAATTTATACCTGAAACTATTGGTCTTACCGAATATTTTGACAGAGCAAATAAATTACTAAACAACGGCCCTTATATACAAATTAATAAAAATCCACTACCTAAAATGATTAAGAACTTTAAAAATACTCTTAAAGATTGTCCAAATTTAATTACAAAAAACATAAATTTTAAAATTAATGTTTCAAATCCAACGGTTCCAAAAATGTATTGTTTGCCAAAAATTCATAAACAGGATAATTCGGTAAGACCAATAGTTTCAGGTATAAATTCTCCAACTTATTTGCTTTCAAAATGGTTAGTTAAAGAATTTAGTAATTTTCCAAATCAACCGCAAACTTTTTCTGTTGAAAATTCGTTACAATTTATTGACAAAATTAAAGATATTACTTTAGATAAAAACGAATTATTGGTTTCTTTTGATGTCAGCTCCTTATTTCCAAGTGTACCTATTCCACAAACTTTAGAATATTTAAAAATCTTTTTAGAAAACAACGATTTAAATTCAGAAAAAATAAATGAGTATTTAAAACTAACTGAACTTTGTATGAACCAAAATTATTTTCAAATAAACAATAAATTTTATCATCAAAAAGAAGGTACAGTTATGGGCAATAGTTTATCACCATTTTTGGCTAACTTATTCATGAGTCACTTTGAAATTGAATTTAAGAAAAATAATAAAGATTTTCCTAGAGTTTGGATTCGATATGTTGATGATATTTTTGCTATTATTAATACCGAAACTTGCGATTTAGATAACTTTTTAGCCAGATTAAATTCAGTTTTCCCATCAATTAAATTTACGATTGAAAAATAAACCAATAAACAATTACCATTTTTGGACACACTGGTTATTAGAAACAAAACTAAATTAGAATTTGACATATATAGGAAACCTACGAATACTAATCGATTTATAACAGCTGACTCGAATCATTTTTGGCAACATAAATTAGCAGCGTTTAACTTTTTAATTAATAGACTTACCAAATTTCCGTTAAACAAAACACGTTTTGAAAATGAATTGAAATATATTAAAGAAATAGCTAAATATAATGGATTCCCGGTTAAAATTATAGATAAACTAGTCCATAAATTTAAAAATCGTCAATCCGTATTAGATTTCACAACTTTAACGCCAACTAATAATAAAAATAATAAATATATAACATTACCATTTGATAATGCCACCAAAGGTTTAAACAAAATTTTTAAAAATCAAAATTTAACGGTAACTTATAAATCAAATAACACCATTAAATCATTATTAGGTAACCCTAAAGATAAAATAGATAATAATAAAAAATCCGGTGTTTATAAAATTGACTGTAAAGATTGTAATAAAGTTTATATCGGGCAAACTAAAAGACAAATTGATACTCGGTTTAAAGAACATTTCTATCATTTAAAAAGCGGTAATCCTGATAAATCTAGTGTAGCACAACATATGTTTATTAATAATCATAAAATTGACAATTCTAATATAAAATTATTGAAACAAGTTGATAATAATAGATATTTAGACGCACATGAGAGTTTGATAATACATAAATTTAAAGATAAATTGATGAACGCGGACCTAGGTCCCATCCCAAATTCTAAATTATATGAGTTAATATAAGACAATTACTCTGTTTAATCTTAGTTACCCAATTAGGTATCCATTCACCTATGACTCCTGTCCCTATATAACCCGTGTTCTCTTCCTTATTCCTCAGAGCTGTTTTGACCTCTGGCATGGTTTACATGCTGAGTAATCTTAACTTCTCTGTTTTCACTTTGTAGTTTCTACTGATGATGAGAACTTAGTTCTCGAAATACGTATTTAGTTAAATTTATTGTTAAGGTTAAGGGTTTTTTTTTCTTTAGTTATAACTTTACCTTAAGACTCCATTTTCGTTTTATAATACTTATTTCATAAAACCATCAGATTTTTTTACTAAATCTTATTTTACATTATATATAATTAAAGTCTGAAAATGGAGTCATTTATACGAATCATCCAATACCTCTCTTAGCGTGAGGTAAAAACTTAAAAACTAACACAACATTCAATATCCATGGCAGCACTAAAGATTTAAGTATCTAGTGTGAACTTCAACTAATCTTCAAGATCGGAGACTTTAAGTCGAACAAAAACAAAAATGATTTAAGAAGTTAAAAAAAAGTGTTGGATAAAACGATGTATTACACTCGTGTGGAATATACATGTAAAGAAAATTAGCCACTCACCCTGCGGGCATAGAGGTTAAACTTTTTCGTTTATAACTAATATGTTAATTCCACACTCGAATAATAAATAACTATTATGTAACATTTTTTTTTTTTTCATACGAAAATTTACAATCTGTCACATTTGGACAATAAGTAAATGTTGTAGTACAATTATCTCGAGTGAGACTATGTCCACTGACATTTACCCAAGTACTTCAAGGTTTCAGATTGATATCGCCAAATTGTTTCAATGTTGCATGTATTGGTGGTATTCGCTTTAGTTATCAGTAGTGTAGATAATGTATCGTAATGGCCCGAGGACGCTATCCTGAAGAATGCCTGCTTTAATTGGTATTAGTGTTGTATACTCGTCTATACATTTTATTTTTTTATATTTGAAAGTATCTTTCCTCAAGGTAAGATTTAATTATTATCTATATTTTGCTCTGAAGAATTTTCTTCCACTAGTCCTGAGTGCCAAACTGAATCAAAACGCTTGACATTCATAGAGAAAAGCTGTCAAGCAGTATTCTTTTTTTTCGAAGGCCTTACCGATTACATTTCTTACTCTGTGAATTTGTTCATTTGTTGAGTGTTTTCTCGAAAACCGAACGTATGTTCTGGAATGATATTCTTATACCCAGTAGCACCGTCAACACTTAAACTTTAAGGTTGGTTTAATTCAGTTAGTCAATTTAATTTTACACTGTAATTATGCAATAGAAATAAACATCAATTTATTTGTTCAACTGAATAAAGGCTAGTTTAAATTTTAAGTGTTGGTGGTGCAACTGGACATTAATGTAAGGCTTAATTTATCTCAGTAGTAGTTTCTCAAACATTCTGTATAACATTGGCCTCTATGAGGTAACTTCTTCTGTGGGTTTTCCTGGTTTGGTATATAATATATATTACTTGTGCTATGTTCCACTGAGAGAGAAAATGCTGAATACTTAGGCAAGCGTTAAATACAAATGCAATTAGGTACATTGGTTCAATTCCTTCTGGATCGTTTCTGCTTTCTTCGTTCGTTATATGAGATTTCTTGTGGAAATTCTGTGAATTCCTGCGCAAGATGTGATGTAAGGATTTCTGCCTTTTCTCTATTATTTTTTGCCCATGTTTTGCCCATTTTTTCGTATTGGTGAGTTCTCAGTTTTTGGTTGTTTCAAGAATTTTATCGATTTCCATAAGGAATAATCAATAGATTGTTCAGCACTTAAATTTGACAAGCAGTTTTCTATATTCTCGTTATTCCATTTTTTCAATACGTTTTTTAAGTTTCTGCTTGCCTGATTATTGTAACAAACCAGGTTTGTTGAAATATTTCGTTTTAACAAAATTATTTGCAATTTGTGTCAATTTAATATTAATAACCTTTTTGGCTATACGCGAGGATATTACACTTGTCGTTCAGCAAAATTATTGCAATCTTGCATTCTATTTATATTATATAAATAGAATGTTAAATATAATGATGGGCAGTCAACGGTCGACAGTCAGCGGTCAGCAAAACAGTAGACAGTCCACAACAATCTTCGATTCGATCAACTCCGCTGAAGATGAGACCCTAGATCTTCAGGGGTAGTCTACCCCTAGGTATGAGAAATACATTGCTAAATATCGTTCGTTAATTGTAATATCATATAAATATGTTTGTATTTATTTTGTTTATTATTTAACTTGTTTTCATTAATACAAATCTTATTTATTTTTGTATACTTTTGTGTTTAACTATTTTATAACCTATGACCGCGATTCTGTATTTTGTTTTATTATTAATAAATGATTTCTAAATTATTTCGTATTAATAATTGTGCCACCAATTCAGTGCAGTGATCAGCTTACCCGCTGACGTAACAGACAGCAGGGTAAGTACAACCCTACTTAAATCGTTAACGTCGCTACTTCTGTTGCACCCCAGTCGCGATTGTTACATTATATCTGGTTTATCTGCTTGGTTTCTGGAATTTTGCCATATTCTGCGGAGTTTTCTTTTCTCTGCTGTTTTTTTGGTTGATATGGTTCGGGTAAGTAGTTGTGTAACGTATTTTAGTATTTTTAAGTGGGGTTGATATCCATGACCATAATATATTCTGTATTATTTGGATTAGATGTTCCATACAGTGTCCTATTTCCCTCATAGTTTTATGTGGGACTATGATATAGATGGTTTCAACTAGTATGTCTCTAAAGCAGACCCAGTCTACGTTTTGTTACATAGTTTTAGCGATTGGTTTATAGTTGTGACTCTTGTGTTTAGTGTTATTATGATTGGGGTATGATCAGGTGAAACTACTTTTAATTTGAATGTAACACTGAGCCAAAATTTCAGGACAAAATCTAGTAGATCGTGTGTTTTATTGGGATCCGTTGGCCAATATGTAGGTTCACCGGTAGAGATATACATACGATTATTGTTTTTTATACAGTTGAGTAGTTGTCTACCTCGAGCGGGTAACTGGCGTAATCCCCACTCAGTATGCTTTGCATTATAATCTCCTGCTGTTATATACTAGCCCCGTCGCACATCAGTTTGTCTAATTGTTAAATATTCATTTATAATGA
Organism: Ophonus ardosiacus; assembly: GCA_943142095.1. Lineage (NCBI taxonomy): Eukaryota > Metazoa > Arthropoda > Insecta > Coleoptera > Carabidae > Ophonus > Ophonus ardosiacus. The sequence goes on along the minus strand of OW964834.1, from coordinate 21,681,906 downwards.
CTCAACTAATAGAATTTATAATTATAATTAAACACATCTTTACTTTTTATTTACAATTAAGATTAAAAATTTAACGGTATAACCGTAACAAAAATCGATATATTAATTTCATGTTATTTATCAATATTGGGTAACATCGTTTTTTATTGTAAATTACTACTGTAATACTTTTAGACATTTGATTTAATAAAACCTCATAATCTTATGATTTATATTCGTATGTAATGTTAATAAAAATTGGCGGTAATTTATGTTAGTTATTATTTGCATCAAATATTAACTAAATAAAATAAAAATAAAGCGGGTGGGCAAACTGATGTGCGACGAAGTTCGTATCTGTTTCCTAAGGTATCGAAAAAAACTCTGAAATCTTCATCTTTTATGTGAAATCTAGGTGGACAGAAAACTGCAGAGAATGTGATTGACCCTGTCCAGTCTCCTACTATTACATTCGTGGCTTGTAGATGATTATACAGTGTTCAGTAATTTCGAAATGATTAATTGCGCTTTTTGTACCGCCGTGGGCTGTGTCGTCTGAATGATTTCTTTTATATATATATATATATATATATATATATATATATATATATATATATATATATATATGTGGTATATTGGACATTTTAAAATATGATCTGCTGTGAGGTGAGTTTCTGATATTAGCATTATATCTATTTTATTTAAGTTTAAGAATGTTTTTAACTCTTGGTAATGTTTAACCAAGCCATTAGCGTTCCATTGAGCGATAATTAAATTTTATGGCATTATGGCAGCTTTGAAATGAGAGCTGTGAGAAGATTTAGCACAGTATCTATTTTTTCATTAGCTTTGTTTTTATGTCTTCCAATTTACTTATATTTGTAGTCTGGTGGTTATTATGTTCTTCCTTATTAACAATACCTTGTTTATTTAAAGTTGTATAAACATATGCCACTTTTTTTTTAATCTTTCTGCGATCATAACCTTCCATTCATTCGTAATACTGAGATTTAAAATTCTTATGTGTCGTTCTAACGTTGTGTATGAAATATTATTTTTATCATTTGATTTTCTAATACTCGTTGCTATTTTACATCTGAAATGGCCTTTTTGATATCTGATACCCGGTAGTTCATGTTAACCCGGTTTTCGTTTATATTTACGTGGCATGATTCGTATCACTCCTCAAAAGTTTTTAAATAATAAAAATTTATTTAAAAACTACGAAAACAAAACAAAATAGAAATATAACGTCTAAAGTGAGTTATTGTAATCATACCCGAAAGTAAAAAAATCTAATTTTACAAAACAGTATTTACGTTAGCAACTAAAGTTTTTGAATAATCAAATAACTTAGTTTTGCTTACCTGTTTTGTTAATTTATTTTAACAAATACATTCACATCCAGATATCAATGAAAAGATAAGTCAAAATAACAGACAGCATTACGGGTAACTAGTTTTTTTTGTTTTTATTATTCATAGTAATTAGTAAAATTATAACAAAGAAATCAAAATGAAAATCCGAAATACTCCATTTGATGAACATCAATGAAATAAGCATAAATAGTAGCAAGAAAGCGTGATGAAAAAAAAAAAAAAATGTGCAAAAAGAATAAAATCATAACATAAAGGGTATAAAAGGATTCCGACTAAGTATGATGAATGTATGTATTATATTACGTAGTACAGTTTTTGGAAATGTGAAACTGCACTTTAAAATTAACAAAAATATTTTTATGATAACCGGATAACAAGTGTACGCGCAGCACTAGCACTTCTTACATATCGTATGATTTATTATTTACTTGGAGACCAGTTTTCAGCCAATAATTCAAGACGCCTCACGAATGAAAGAAAGGAAATTTTATCCTTGGCGAGATGTTTACCAACAGGCATTTCGACGTTATTTCCACAAGAAAGATTTTTTTAATTTTAGACAAAAGAGATTACTACAATGAATAGGTACGTCGTTATTGTTACTTACAAAAACATATAACTTTGAAATATATTATTATAGTAATAAGTCTGTCATGATTTATAATAATAATAATCTTTATTGATAATGATCAAAAGGCGAGGTTCAGCCGTGACTGTTCTTCCACCTAACCATACAATAATGTTTTGACAAAAATATGTATCAGATTAACAGATAAACAATGATGAATGGATAAAGTTTTACAAAAATTTATAATAATAAATACCTGTAGTTAAATGTTGAGTGTAAGTAATGACATATAGAAAATAAAACTATGCGAAGTACAAAAACATAATTAATTACTTGTGAGTGTATGGTGTATTACATTCTATAATTATTTATATTCCTATTAATATCTACTATTCCTAAATAAATAATGTATCAAAAACAAAATATAAAAACTAAGAAGATATACATATTAAATACAAATAAATGGCTACATTAATATTCTGAAGGAATATACTACAGTTTTTTAAGTGCAAAAAAACGTAGGTAACTAATACATACGCAGCGCTGCGCAGCTTCATACAGGTAAATAAACATGATGGAAGCAATTGTTTACATTTGTATTCATTGATGTAGAAGGTTATTCGCACAGTCCGAATAGAAATCCGCTAGATTGTAATATTCTTTATGTATCAGAATGCGTTTTAAGGTATTAATGATAGTTTTGTGCGATTCATTTTTTAAATTAGTGGGTAGGGCATTGTATATTTTTATACCAACATATTCACTTGTTAGTTCAAAAGCTTGTGTTCTATGTCTAGGTACAAGTAAAACGGTGTTTCGTTGTCTAGTTGAATATACTGTTGTTAAGGGAGTAAAGTTATTTAAGTTTTTTAACACAAATTTAACTATTTCAAGTATATATATAGACGGAACTGTGAGAATGCCGAGTTTTTGAAACTGCCCTTTACATGAACTCTGTGGATGAAGCTTCTGAATAATTCTAATTATTCTCTTTTGAACTATAAAAACATCCTTCAAAAGAGGTGAGGAGCCCCATATTATAATACCATAACTTACAGTAGAGTAAAAGTAACCGTAATAAACCATTATAAGGTTTTTAGTGTCTAGTATTGTGGTTAGAATTCGAAAGCAGTAACAGCACTTATTCAGTTTATTGGTGACATGTGAAATTTGAGTGGTCCATTTAGTGTCTTCGTCAAGGAAAATACCAAGACATTTAGTGGTATTTGCTTTTGCGATGCGCACATCTGATGAATCAACACGCACTGCACTGGTAGTGTTTAAACGGAATTGGATGAAAGATGTTTTTTCAATATTTAGTTTTAAACTATTGTTGTTACACCACTGCATAATGTCATTCACAGCGTTGTTAATAAGTTCGAAGGAGAAGTCAGTCTTTTTACACGATATTGTGAAATAGGCATCGTCCGCATACAGTTCGCAGGAAGCACTTTGCACTGAGTTAGGGAGATCATTAATGTACACTAAAAATAGTAAGGGCGCGAGCACACTCCCCTGAGGTACACCAAGAAGAATTGAACCCTTTTCGGAGTCTATGTGGAACTGAGTGTCTGTTAACAGTCTAACACTTTGTGTTCTACCAGATAGATATGAACTGAACCATATTAATGGGATACCTCTTACACCGAGACACTCTAGTTTCTGTAGTAAGATTTTGTGGCTGACTGAATCAAACGCTTTGGACAAGTCACTAGAAATTCCAAAAACACTGTGATTTTTATCGAGGTTTGTTATAATTTTTTTAACTACACACGTAACAGCAGATATAGTGGACTTTTCTTGTAGGTAACCATGTTGACAGTCTGATAGCAGGCCAAATTTCTTTAGGTACGCCATGAGTCTCGTGTGCATTAATTTTTCAAGGATTTTGGAGAAGTTAGTGAGCAGTGATATAGGTCGAAAATTTTGTACTAAATTTATATCTCCTTTTTTGTGTATAGGTCTCACAATTGCATGTTTGAAATCAGTAGGAAACATTCCCGTCGAGAAGGAAAGGTTGAAAATGTGTGTCAGTGGTGTACATATTAAGTGGCTACTGATTTTTATCACTATATTCGGTATCTCATCATATCCACAGGAAAAGTTGCTATTTAAGGAATTTATTATGGACATTGTTTCCCGTTCAGTTACTGGAGAAAGAAACAGTGAGTAAGATGGCTGACGTATGGTTGAAAGATTCTCGCAGTTGTTTTGCATTGTGTTATCGTGTTGTAGAAAAAAGTTATTGAAGGTATTTGCTGCTGCTATGGATTTTTCGGGGAAACTGGGAGATTTGCTGTTGTTACCTGTTATATTTTTCACTGTCGTCCAAGTGGATTTTATAACATTTTTGGAGGAGGTAATGTTGTAGGCAATATGTTTCTGTTTAGCCATTTTTATTACAGACTTTAGTACAGTGCAGTATTTTTTGTAGTGCAATTTTAAGTTTGCTGAGCCCTGGAGATGTAGACGGCGACGCAGTTTAGCTTTGGTGTTACACGAGATGCGTATGCCTTTTGTAATCCATGCGTTGCTTGATTTTGTTTTACTCTTGACAGTTCTAACAGGATAAGCCATATTGAAAGCTATTTTGAATTTATTAGCAAAGGTACTTAGACTAGAGTTAACATCTTTGTCGTTAATAACATCATACCATGAAATTGATTCTAGCAAGTCTAAAAATTTATTGTGATTTTGAGAATTATATATCCTTTTAGTTGTGATATTATTGCCTGCCAGTTTACCGAGATCTTCAGCGACACACCATATTGCATCATGGTCTGATATACCATTTGCCCATATTTCACAACGATTGCTTATGCAAGATGATGTAATTATGTTGTCAATGCATGTGGATGAAGTTGTTGTGGTACGAGTACACTATTTATATATTTCAGCATGTCGAATGGACAATTATATTCTTCCAATACACTAATGCTCGGTTTTACCATTAAAGAATAAACGTTTTATTCATCAGTTAAATTATTCGTCGAATAAAATTGCGTATTTTTGTTTCACCAACGTCAGTTAGCAACTATTCGACGAATAAATGTTGGTTAAACTATCTGGAGATTTTTGCCCAGTTAAATATTTTTTCAACGAATATTTTGACATTTGACATTTTTATTGTGCTTGTAATAATAATTTTATAATTCTTCAGTAAGATGATCAAAGGAATAATTAAAATAGATACCAATCTAAAATGAATAATAAAAAAATATAGAAAATGAGATATTATAAGGATATCTTTCATCATCATCTCTGGCACAACAGTCCTTCTAGTGTCAAGGCCTCAAGTACCGGAGGTACTCGTTTCGTGACCGATAGTACTAGAGCAGTTGGTGTACTTAATCCGTGCGACTCCTACAGCTGGTACCATCTATCTTTAACATTGAGAAATGGTCAGTTCGTCGCATGAGACTGCGTTTAATGCCTGATATTGTGGCATTTTAACGACTACGCACTTAGCCGGCCGGTAGATTCGAACCAAGCAACCTCAGATTCGATCTGAACATGTAGAAACATATCGCTTTAATGCGCACGGCCACTACACCGGCTTACGGTTATCTTTATTTGTTATTAATATTTCTTTCGAAATTAGAATGTCATTCTCATCATTGTTGACATCTTCTAACGAAGAAATTGTTATTCATGTGAAAAAGAAATGATATATAATCTACAATCAATTTGACGAAGTTTATTTTTGAATGCAATTCTCATTATTAAAACAATGTGTTTATGAAATTCTAAATATGACTCGGTATCATTTGGAGTCAAAATGCCAGAATATGCCAGTTATTTTTTTTTTTTAAGATCATATTCACAGTTCACAGATATTTTAAGCAAAAGTATTCTATTCTTTAATTTTTTCGTGCAACAACACATCGTCAGTTTTGTTATTTTCTATAATATGTATTATTCTTCTACCACAAAACTATAATTATTAAACTTTTTTTCTTCCTCTAGATAGTCTTTACTTCGTTTCCTCTTCATATTTATATTTTCACTCATTTTCGATTGATTTCAATGACACAAATCAAAAAATTATTTTTGCTGACAGCGAATTTGACAGTTCTGTCATGAAGATAAACTTGTTAGCTGTATACGTAACGCAGAATAATGGAGAGAAAAATAATTATCTACGAATAACTATCTATTCAACCAATTTAGTTGGTGAAACAACACTTTGACTATTCTTTGAATAAAATTTATTCATCAACTATTTGTGAATTTATTCGGCATAAATGATTTAATTAACCGTTCTGTATTATATTCATGGAATAGACATTCGTTGTTCATAGGTATTATTTTAAATACTATATTTATATATGTAAGTACAGCCGAGGTTAAACGTAAAACTTTAAACTTAGTATTCCTAAGCTTTCTTTGCGAAGAAATGTTACAAAATCATTTGAACTTGGATAAAAGCTCAGTTTAGTTTTTGTAAACTTTTTAAAGGGATGTAACGGTATAACTTGAGCGTGAATAAAAAAGTGTAGTCGGAGTTTAATAGTTCTTGTCACATTAAAATAAGGAATCTGAACGGAACGGTTTTGTGAATCAATTAAATGTTTTCCTTGTTCAAATGAAACATAAGAAAAAGAGAAGTGTTCAAATAATTAATATCAAGCAGTGATTTCCAGTTCATTTTGTTAAAATACATATAGTAAAACTGTGATTGTTTTCCAAATGTATTTAAACTTGACTAATTGATAGTAACATAAATAAGAAGTATATACATATTTATTGAACCGTAGAACTTTTTTTATGTCTATACTCGGTGTTGTCCATTATGGACGAACAAAGGGATTTAACATGGGGTTCTAGTTTTATACAATTTGCTGTTATCGTGTTCATTTTACGCCAAAAAATGTGGATTTCAGCCTAGTACAGAAAAGTTGCATACAAAACTGCTTTTGCATTTTTAAGCCAGAAAATGTGGATTTCAGCCTAGTACAGAATTAAAGTTGCATACAAAACTGCTTTTGCATTTTTAAGCCAAAAAATGTGGATTTCAGCCTAGTACAGAATTAAAGTTGCGTACAAAACTGGTTTTGCATTTTTTATAAAGTTCCTAGTTAGTTCATAATTTTGAACATCTGTTGTAGCCAACACAATACCTGTCGCCATTTCCATTTAATGTCATATAAGTATTATATTGCACTTCGATGTCAAAATGTCGTTTTATACTATAAAAATCTGTTGTGCCCAGCACAATACCTCTTGCTATTTCTTGAACTCAAAAATTCTAATTATTTCTATTCTTTTATTTTATTTAATATTTAAATAAATAAATAAATAAATAAATATATCATCACGGCATATTACCCATTTCTGGGTGTGCCAGTATCTACAACACATGTAGACAGCGGTAATGATAACAATATATTTTACCGTGTGGGCGCTTACCAGGCGTCACCTCACGGGCACTCATAGCTGGCGTGGAAAGTGCACCACAGGGGTCACTTTTGTGCCATTTAAAATTGGAAATATTTGGCGTCAGTCGGGATCGAACCCGGTTCCCCCAGGTTATTTAATATTTAATAAAATAATATGAAATGTACTTCCCAGAAAAAGCTTACAGTAATGTCATTAAAATTGTTGATTTTTGACACTGACATTTATCTGTCAGTTACTAACATTTGATTTTGGCAAATAGTTTCCTTGGTGTAGTCTGGACTATGCGATTTATTGCAACAATATGTTATATTTCTTTATCTCTTCTTTGTTCATTTGCTACCAAAACTTCCCATTAATGTCAGATTAAGGAATATGTTATATTCATCTGTAGTCGTACAGTTTTAGAGCAATCGTCCTTCCAACATATATACACACACGCACACTATCACGGTCGCCACTAGTCTTTATTAATACAAAACTAGAAATATTACTTTTAATGATATATATATATATATATATATATATATATATATATATATATATATATATATATATATATATGAGGAGCAACATTTCAAAAGGAATAATATCCACTTTAAAAAAATTTGAGAAAAATAACATTTTTTATTACATAAATACAGATAAAAGAACAAATGTTTGAGATAGGTTTTCTCCAATAGTAACTTTAGGTAATAGAATATTCAAAATGTCAAAAATGTAATTTAACAATATATAGTACTAATGAATAAAAGAATTTGGAGAAAAACCTTATTGAATCAACAGTATGGATAAAAATCTATTTGAATAAAGTGGTTTGGATAAAATTCTTTTTGAAGGCACCTTGATTTATTTATTTTTTTAAAAAGGGTTAAGAATAAAATAATTGAACGTGAAAAATTGTTTATTATTAGAGAAAACAATACCCTTAAATACGTAAAGCACTCGTTTGAAAAAATATTGTTAAAGAAGCTGTATTTTACTTGAAGTATTTCAACAACACGGGAATTGTACATTTTCCATAGTTTACTTATACTTAAGTGTGCCGGCAAATATAGCCTTTTGGATTTCCTGCGATTATAATGGATTCTTTTGCCCTTAGATATCCTAGAAACTTTCTAACTTCATCCCGCTTCTCTTTATATTTTTCTGATCGTCTATTCCCTCCTCTTTTCTCAGTTATGTCATTTCAACTTCTTATTGTAGTTGTTATTGTATGTAACCGTTCCAAAGAAATTCCAAATGACTTTAAAATCATTTTTTGGCACACTGGAATTTTTTCCATCTTGTTTATTCATTTTGTATTCTATTGACAGAATATGCTTCTGATTTCTGCAATCCTCTTTATATTTTTCTCTGCGACATTCGGGAATTTTTGCTTTGCAAAAGTAAGATAGTTTTCGGTCTTGAGAAACTTTATCAGGAGTTTGAAAAAATAATATTCTTGCCGCTATAATATCGTGTCTTCTAATTTTTAAACAATGGAATGTAGGTCCATCATGCTTACACGGTCGTTCAAAGTACTCCAACTTTGGAAAGTGGTCCGGATATCTTTAATTTAAGAAATAAAATATGTAGCAATAAACTTGACCTAAGAAACCAACTATTACCTTATAATCTTCGCTCTATTCCTTCGATTTTCGCCTTTTTGACTTTTACGACTTCCACCAATACTCTTTCTTCTAAATCCATTTTATCACATAAAATACTGTCTTCAGTAACAAAAAACCAGTAATACACGTGCTCAAGCACAACAAAATGTAACGAAATATAAAATTCCATTTGAATACTAAACTTTTAGGATAATAATCTTTTTGAAAGCATAGTCAATTTTATACTATACTTTTATATGGGAGAAATTTTTTTTTGTACTAAACGATATATATACATTGAAAGAGACTAACTTCATGTACTGCTTGCCATCTATAAGTCAGTAGATGAATTTTTGGGATAATATTCCTTTTGAAATTTTGCTCCTCATATATTATTTGATGTACAAAATTACATTTGTAACATATCAATCAATATTTATTCTAAAACTATAACAACATAAACAATTTATTATTTTACAAGTATATTGGGGTCGCATCGTTCGGTAACATTCTTCCCCTTATAGAAGATTAAGTACTTTTCTTCAGTACAACTCAATTTTTCTAATATTTTAAATGGTTTTTTCCAAATTACATTCAACGTTGGACACTATTTTTTTATTATTTTTTTTTCTCCATATTTTATTTATATGTTTGGATTGGAAGATAAAAGGGATAACAGAATAAAAGGTCAGTTTCATCCCATTATATACATATTTCAAAATAATGTATTTATTTGAACACTATTCTTGTATGTTTGCAGTCGAGTATTTTTTTATTTATACAGGCTGAAAATAAACTGCTGGGGAGGTCATTTCAAGTGAAGATAACATTATGATCATAAGTCTTATTCATTTTTGTTATTAAAATATAATAAAGTTAAGTCAAACTAATGCATAAACCTACTTGAATGAACGCAGTTAATAAAAATTAAGGTAACGTAAAACTTGCAAGGTAATGTTTTAATAAAAGATAAAAATTTATCTTCATTGTTTACTCAAAAATAAAATTATTGAATAAAATATACCTACATTTCAATATTTTTATATTTGAATTTATGTAATTTTTACGTATATGTACTTATTATTCAAATGTACCACTATAAATTTATGTACATCAAACGTGAATTATTGAACGTTACAGCGATACAACGAAATATTGATTCTCATAATACATCGGTACACCCGATTTATTGATGCATCGATATACTAATATAACGATACACTGGATTTATCGGTTTACATCAATATATTTAATATAATTCACATCGAATATTCGTATCTATTCATATTTTTATACTGAACCACCCTGGTGTCTACTAGTTTAATTTAAGTTTTCAAGATTCATATATTAAATATCTACTGTGAAAATAAAAGAAATAACATAAAAACTGTTATGCTAACGCATGAACATTATATAACTTAAAAGCTTGAAAAGGCTTGAAAAAAGCTCGATAAAGCTTAATAAAGCCAAGCTTAAAATTTTAAAGCTTGAAGTTTTCAAGCTAAGCCAAGCTTTGTTTCCATCAAGCCCAAGCCAAGCTAAGTCTAACACTGAAAAAAGCTTGAATTTTCAAACTAAGCCAAGTTTATTTTATTTCAAGCCAAGTAGCTTGGCTTGGTGAATCCCTGTATTTGGTATAAAAATGTTGAAAATTACACCAAACCTAACGATAGTCATGGAATTGAGACAAATAATTTAAAAAATGTTTAATGGTTTATCGGTTAAGTTAGGTTCGTTTATTTTTATTATTATTAGTAACCTATGTTCAAGTGTGCAATTATCTACTAGTGAATATGCGATATTAATTTTATAGCCACACCTTTTATTTGAAGCTTTTTTGCTTAAAATAATTACGAAACCAGGAAATTGCAAAAGAATGATTTTACAAGTGTGGAAGTTCCTATCACCACCCTGTATAACCACTTATTTTTTGGTTCATAGTTTATTTTTTATTTGATATTTTTATTATTGCTAACGGTTTTATTTAGACACTTCTTTAGACACTTTGTTTTTTCGGTTTAAATAATTGTTTATATAATTTTTAGTTAGGAATAGTTATTTCAAAACACCAGCAAGAAAATGAAGAACAAAGAAAATCCTGAAAATGTAATTTCTGTTAGTACATCTAAAAATTACTAAAAAAAAGAAATTGATAAATTACCAAATATACACTTAAAAATAAAATGTCAACTGATGAATCGTAATGTTCTACTTCAAATGATAATGGCGACGTTGATAGAATATATCACAATAGTAAAAATGCTGGAGATGAAATGTGTATGACACCTAATAAATCTGATGCAAAAAAGCAAGTTGAAGTTGATGAGACATCATCTCATTTTTCGATATGTAGTGTTGTAGTGATATGTATGACGAAGATGAAAGATGATACAAAATACAATTATTGTCACATATCTGAAAAAAAAATTCTAAGGCATTCGAAAAGCCTAATTTTAAAATAAAAGGTCTGGAGTATTATTTGTCAAAACAGCTCCACAGTCATAGAAAAAATGTAATAAAAATGCTTCTTTCCGTCGTCAGTCCGGTGGTCAAAGTTACCTAGCTAACAGTATAAAAACTGACCCTTAATTAAGAGAGAATGTTTTTCAACATATGCCCGCAGATAAGGTGTCATTAATTGCTAAACAAGACACTTATTTGCGCATTTGGAGCTCATTATTTAAAAACTCATAGACATGAACATTTCATAAATGTTACTTCTCGTAAAGTGCGAGAGCTAGCTAAAATTTCAATTGAACTAAAAAATGTAGATAATTCAATACAGAACTTATTTCATTCCTTGCAACCTAAATATTTTGTCCATATTGTAGAAGCAGCTAAAATAATAGGTCAATATGATAAGAAAAGTCAAATATTTTTATCTCCCACATATGCCAAAAATATTCCAACAACTATAAAATAATGTTGCGAAATGGCAATTTTGTATGTTTTGAAACGGAAAAACATTGCTGGCACAATAATAGCAAGCGAAACGGAAGCAGATATAAGAACCATAAAAGAACTATTTGTTGCTCATTGGCAATTTGATATTTCCTCTACTGCCACCGATAATTTAAACATGCAAAAGTGGAATAATATATCTATGGTTCCATTGGCATTTGATCTAAAGTTATTAAAAGATTATCAGCGTTGAGCTTAATTTCCGAGGACAGACTGCGTTATACAAGTTAAGTTCAACTATATATTCTAATATATTTTTGTACTTTTTACCTTCCGTCACCTTTAGGTAAGGAAGGTATTGTCTTTGGTCAAAAAATTCGGTGGTGAGTTTTTAATGAATAAGCACGTTTTAGGGTCCCTACAATACGAATTTACTATTTTTAAGATGATGTCTGTATGTATGTATGTATGTATGTATGTGTGTGTGTGTCCGTGTGTGTGTGTGTGTATGTGTGTCCGTGTGTGACAAATTTTTCTCCGACGATAACTCCAATACTACAAATCTAAAAATTATAATTCTTTCATATTCCTCTTCTGTACATCCATATGAAGAGTTGATTAGATTTTGGTTATAATTGATCCACCGGAAAAGCCATTATTTGAAGTTTTTAACAGTTTTTCTTAAAAAAACGCAGTTAAATATTATTTTTCGACATTTTGTGATTATCAATATGAAAGAATATCTTATTCTCTATACAGTTTGATTATACAGTTTCGTTCATATTCAATAGATATAGAGTTATAGAGACATTAAGAGAGATTAACTTTCAAAAATTAGTCAGCTTTGTTAAAATTATGGAAACAACAGAGATATTCAGAAAAATTTAATTGACAGATGTCAGTGTCAAATGCAAAACCAAAGTTGAAAGTATAGAGTCAGAAAGTTATGTGTGAATGTGATAGAGTGTCCCTCCAAAGAGAAGAAGATGGAAGGACTGTGTAGCAGAAGATTTGAGTGAGGAACTTTCGGTATAGAATTTTTAAAAAATAGTGTGTTCGTGTTGCATTTTTATAGGATATACATATACTTTTATATACTTTTTCAAGGAACTTTTGGTATGGGATATATACAAAATACATCGAATTGACGGAAGGTTTTGTGCTGGCCACAACAGATTTTTAATTGATACTATTAGTTTTGTTTCTTCAGAAATTATAAAATTAGCTGATCGCTCTTAAATGGTGAATAAATTTAAATAATATTTAAAAAAAGGATACGCTTTCATTAAATATTTTCGATTTACCTTTCTAAATTATAGAATACCTATTCACAAAGAATGAAATTCATGATTGTTATCTGTTAAATGATATTTGACATTTGACGTATATTTTCGTTACCAACATAAATTATTTTTATAGTTTTCAAGTTAAGCTCAGGTTCAGTTGAACCTGAATTTAGGTCATTTTGTACAACAGAATCACAAGTTGAACTTCAGCTCAACTGAACCTGGGTTCAGTTAAGTGTAAGATAAACCGATGTTTACATAACCAGGTTTTAATATTTGTAGGAAAACATTCGCTAGCTAGGTTAGCAGCAAATAATAATAGTATTAATGCCTACTGTGATTTGCTGGAAACAGTATATTGCCGAGTTATTTTATTAAATAGAAAAATATCTAGAGGGTTGAAGCATTTCTTATTATGTCCAATATGAGTCAAGGGAACATAATTATGAGGAATTTAAACAATTAGTTAGTATTCCCCGTCGAAAAATCTTTACTGAATAAATTTAAAAGAGTCGTTATTAGAGGAAAACGTGGTCGTGGTGTTCCAGTATATTTGCTACTGATGTACAAGATGACATAAATATATTACTAAAATACGAGGAGCCTACTACCGGAAAAAAATTCATACCTTTTTAGTAAACCCGTACTGATGGTCCTATATATGGATACTAAGTTCTATACTCGCCGTCAAATAAATTTTCAATGTATTATACATAAAAAGAGTAACCGGGCGTAGTCCAGAAAAATATACAAAAAAAAATATTAGGAAACACGGACAACGATTAGCTTATCACAGAAGACGAAGGGTAATAAACAAATCTAGTCGAAAATTAAGATTTGAACTATCAGATAAAGATAATGGACCGGACGCTGTACAATATAAAGAAATGAGTACGGATGAGTTCGATAAATAAAAAAATATATTTCTAAAAAAAACTTACAAAAAACAAAAAAAAGAAATAGAGGAAATAGAAATATTAAGAAAACAAAGATTAAGTAATATGTGGCACAGTGAACGATTAAAAAAGTTACTGCACCTCAATTTTGCAAAATGAAGGCAAATACGTCAACATTTTATACACCATTTTTTATGAACAAATATACTCAATATGGTATTGATCATGAACCAACAACAAAAAGTGATTTTGAAAATAAATACCATAAAAAGTAAAAGAATGTTGTTTTGTTCATTAATTTCGACGAAAGCTACTTAGGTGCAAGTCTTGATGGTACTGTAGACGACAATGTTGTAATAGAAATAAAATGCCCTGTAACAGCTGCCAAGCTTACTCCGAAGGAAGCTGTACATTCAAAGAAAATCAAATTTGCACAACTTATTACGATAGCCATTGTAAATAAAATTTGATGCCCATTCTTATAAAAGCATGTTAAAATTTAACTATTGCTAAATATAACTTGTTAAATTTTGACACATGTCAAATATGGACAAATTGCTAAAGGATATAAATCAATTACAATGTATTTGCTGTGTACATGGTTAACAAATATTTATTTTGAAATATATATAGAGACAAATTAATCATTTTAAACGCTTTAATAATATGTCAAATACTTATGAAATTGTCAATCCAAAATTGAGCGCAAAATAATAGTTATCTGTTTAACTAGGCACTAAAATACCAGATTTAATGAATGCAGTCGAAGGTGTAAATCTTTCTTGAGTGCCGTGTTGACAACATTATTTTTTTCCGAGTTGAGAATTAATATTAATTTAGTAATTATTTTTAATACCAATTTTAACGGTCATCGCCATTAAATTATGTTGCTATGCGTTTGTTGAACGGTTTTTACGCGTTTGTTTCAGGATTGTTATGTAAATAGCAACAACAGGAAGTAAAAATATTTTTACTGCCTAGGCAGTAAGCAATATTTTATAGTCAGCTAGCTGTCAAAAATAGCACTTTTAATGTCAATCGGCAAAAACTAATTTCTGTACAGAATTTATTAATTTAATAATTATACTTTTTCGTTTTGTCAATTATTTGTGTAAAATTGTCTTGTATAAATTATTATTTATAATTTGTATGTTAGGTATATTTGTCAAATTATTTATTAAAATAATAATTAATTACTCATTCCCAAATATTTCACGTGAATTATTCACATATTGCATACATATATGTACAATATGTTGCCCTAGTAAATAAATTGAATATTGAATTAAATTTTAAAAAATGAAGTTTTTTATATGCATCTAGTTCATATTTAGTAATTACATAATAATAATAAATTAATAGTATTAGAAAAAAATTAATCTGAAACACATACATTTTGATTCACTTTATTATTGATTAAAATTCATATTTAGTATTAAAAAAATGAATATAAAACACATACATTTTGATTAACTGTAAAATTGTTTAAATGAAAAGTGATATTAAAAGTATATTAAAAGTAAACAGTTTATAAATCACCATTTTTTATGCTTTGTATTATTCTATGTCACATATTTTATGAGTTATTGTGTTACTTAAAAAAATATTTGAAACAAATTTGTTTTTTTTATTATTTGTTGAATATACCAGAGTAATGCGTAGATGAGTTAAAGGTGCACTTTCAGTATTGAAATACATGAGAGTGCTGGTAGAAAATGTAACCCAATCATAAATAATGAACGAAGGATGTACAGGCCAGCCCACCCGCTACCGGCCACCACACGTCTGCCCTGCTGAGAAACTTGAAGCCCGAGTGACTACGCTCTTAGGTCTGTTCTACAATAAATTAAGTCGGTTGTCGCTTGTCGTAGGTCGTTGGACGTTCGTAGCACACGACACCCTCTCTATAATAGT
This sequence comes from Ophonus ardosiacus, assembly GCA_943142095.1. Lineage (NCBI taxonomy): Eukaryota > Metazoa > Arthropoda > Insecta > Coleoptera > Carabidae > Ophonus > Ophonus ardosiacus. Next base: position 21,665,994 of record OW964834.1, on the reverse strand, counting down.
TGTAAAGTGTTGTAGCGAACTGTTACATTTAAGTGAGGTTTTGGATATTTTCTTCTTCCAATTTATTTTAATTTAATTGCAATATAGCTTTAAATAATAGAGCTGATGTACAAAAGAGAAGACATAAACATACCAGACGATAGTGGGTGTGGGTAAAACGTAAAACCTTATATTACCGTTGATGTTAGGCAAAATTTTGGTGCGCACAGAAAATTAATCTTCTTATTTTAAGTAAAGTGATCACGAAGAATTTTTCAAATTTAGGAGAATGCCTGTAAAACAATTTTAAATATTTTTTAGTTTTCTTGCTCATGGAGGCAGCATTATTTCCACGTTTTAATTCACATTCTATGCTAATTTTATATACATTTTGCATATTCATGGAAAATCATTCATGGAAAATCATTCATCCAAAATTATTTTTTTTCTTTTTGTATCTTTGTATATTTTATTTTATTGGTCATATATGTAAACTACTATTTTATTGTACATAATGTATAATTATTCCGTCTGTCATTTCGTCCAGTGTTACGTTATTGTCGTCGTGTCGTTCAGTGTTGTCGTAGAAAGATGGGAAATGACCAACTGACGACCTGACATCCGACAGCTCCTACAGTCAAATTTCAGAGTATTGCGCACGCGTACTTCATCCGACAGCGACAAACGACTTATTATAGAACAGGCCTTAAGGGTAGATAGAACGAACGATACCGTAGCTTTAAAACTATATAATTGCTGCTAAATATAAAAACAGTTTTATCATAAGGGCTCCAGGTCAGCAGTAGAAGGTAAAATAAAGATAGCGTAAGCTCGTCGTGGAACACCTGTTTGAGGTGTAGCAGGTAGACTTTATAGGTAATATGGACTTCCCATCAATTGTGGCACACTCAGAAATGGGTAATATGCCGTGATGATATATTTATTTATTTATAGACTTCCCTGAGTAATGTTAATTTTATCTACCGTCTTGGGCATATGAAATACAATGTTATTTTTTTCAGTCTGTTGTAGATAGTTATCTGTTAATTTTTGACAAAAATGGATTATATAAAGGTTGTAGATAATAGAATTTATTTTGAACATTTGGTAACTTGTAAAACAGAATTTAAAATTTTATACATACTGCTCATTTGTAGTAACAGCCATGGAAACCACACGAAATTACAAATAAATGCATAATGGTTGAACTATCACTCCTGTCAGAAAATTAGTTTATTAGGCTAGCTATCAATTTATTTTGTGTTATAGGTTGAGATTATACTTAGTATCATACTACTCATTGTTTTGGTTTATAAATAGAACGTATTTATCAAGAAGAAAAACTGGAAATAATAGAATGGTATTATTCGGATAGTTTAAACATGCATTTATTTGTAATTTTTGTCACACAAATAAGCAATATTTATAATATTTGAAATTCGTGCAAAATAAAAAAAAAATAACAATTTCATGTAGAGACTCAGAATAACAGATATTCAACTGTTTTTATAGAGTTTTTATTATAACATTCAGAACCGTGAACGGCTAAATTACTTTAATACAAAGAAATATTTTGCAAAAAATACATGGACTTCACCGAAGGTCCTGGGTTCAAATTCCGGTGAAGCCCATGCATTTTTCACAAAACATTTTTTCTAATTTAATAATATTAGATCAGGTTCAGGTAGAAAATTTGCATTCCCACTATCAAGAAAAGTATGTCGTACGAGTAGGTAGATTTTGAAATAAGTCTTTTATAATACATAATTTTCAAAATGCCTAAGCAAATTGTAAAGTAATAAAAATTCAAACAACCGTTATACTATTCGACTATCTGAAAAAGTCTACGCGTATATACACTTGGTGATTGTACAAAATTAACATAAATATACGAGTACATAACGACACATACGCAAACACAATTCATATATGTATGTATAGAAATATTAAATAGTTGAATTTATTTTACATAATTATATTCGTAATAATAAAGAGATAATGACAGAATGGACGGCATTATGAACAGACAGATTTACTCTAGTACCTAGTGATTTTATAAAAATACGAGTATATTTTTTGTGTGCAAATATTATCTGTCATAATATAGATCAAAAAATAGCATTAGGTTTAATAAATTATTTTCTTGAATTAACGTTTTTGTCTGCGACATTATCTTTTCCTTTTCTACCAGTTTAGCAAAAAGTTTGGTTTACAATTTTTTTTCCATATTTTGAAATACCTGATTATTTCAATTAAATTAGACACTGAACTTTTTTTTGTTTTCTGGGGTATATGGTATGGTTCCGTCTGTTATGAATGAGTACATGGTACATTAACCTAATGTTGATATTCGGTAAACAGTTTACACAAATATCGCATTTTTAATTAATGTTTACCTCGATGATTATATTTGTCGACTAACCGCGGGTTACTTAAATTGAAGCGAAAATTACACATCATACAGTATTAAAATCAATGAAATGTGAAAAATTACTGTCTCATATGCATTAAAAATGCTATTCAAAAAGAACAGCTGGCAAAATCACTTACTTTGTAATTTATTAAATACAACAGACAATGATTACAATAATATATTTTGTATTCAGTGCAATAGATGAATTACTCCTTTAGTTCGGACCACTTTTTACAATAATTAATATTATAATGAAACGAGTAATAATATGTATCGTTTCATTTATGGATTGTAAAGTTATTTGGCGTAAAACTCTTTGGATAAGTTAATATTTAAAAGGGAAACATTTTAATGAAGAAAACGAATTACTTGCTCAACGTTTTAAATAAGATAAAGGAAACTGTTTGTCCTACGATTTACATATAAACAAAAGTTCTATTTACATACTCAACCTCATGTTTGGGCTATAGTATTTGCATAGAATAAAAATATAGTAGCGGTAGTAGCAGTGGAGTAAAATTTATGAAATTCGTGCAAATTTTAATATTTGGTAATCCGAAATGAAAAGTGAAGGATTATATTGTCTCGCATAACTTTGATTTATGAGGCTACACCTAAATCCATCTGTCAGAACCGGAACTTCTTTCATTTAAAAATCGAAACTTTTGCCTTATTACACAAAAATTCACGTAGAAATATATTTTTTTGACAAACATATTATTTAAAAATCTATAATACCTACCTAACTACAGTATTGAAATATTTCAAATTTCATAATTCGATATTTCATTTGCATATATTATATATTTATATTATATATATATATATATATATATATATATATATATATATATATATATATCGTCGGTTTACAAGCAAAACACATTAAGTCATTTTTTCTCAATTTCGACTTATTCACACTATGCCATACTTTTCTTGCAGTTCTATCGTCTAGTAAATTCCATTAAGTTCTATCAAAACAGGTTTCATTATTATTATTTTCTTTATATTTTCACTAAGTCCCAAATTGCGGATTTCGTTCAGGTAAAATACACTATGTGACTTAGTTTGTTTCTCTTGAATAATTTTATGAATAAAATGACTTTTTCGATGTTGCATAGCTTATTGACGTAGCTGTATTAACCAGACTGAACTTGTCAAAACTCGTAATTTTTCTGTTGCGATATTTCACTCAGGTTAGTGTGACAGTGAACAAGTGTGAAAAAATGAGACGAGCAGATAAAATCCTTCAGCTTTTGGAAAAGCCAGGTAAGTTAGTTTTGATTGTTTAAAACAGGATTGTAACATCTGAAGATTTTTTAAACGCATTTAGAGTTTAATTAAAAGCACACATGATAGATAGTAAATTATTGTAACTATTACAATGAAAAAAATTCTTTGTTTCAGTTATCGTGGAAACAATACCTCTATTGACCTTACAATCTGAAAACCTGCAAATATTACAAAATGCTGACGATTATAAAACGTTTACTCCTCTTACACCCGTTGAAATTGATGCAAGCGAACAATGTGCAGGTATGTATCTAGAGAGATAGATTGTACCGGAATAATTATAGCATCGACACTACTTATAATTTTATATTACTTTTTTAGAAAACGAAACTTTAATATCTGCGGTGGATGGACCATCAGAAAACATACTGTCACTACCGAATGACAAAACGTTTACCGCGGTAACACCAGTTAATCCAGGTGTGTGAAGATTAAAATTATTAAATAAATTTAAAGTGATGTATTATACCTGATTCTTATTGTCTTTATAGATGATTTTCAGTCAGATGATAGTCAAACGATTGTTAACCTTGATTACAAGACACAGCTAGATTCTCAGGAAAACATTGATTTTGAATCCGATGATTCCATCAAGGATAAGGATTGGGTGGTATCACCCAGTGATGAAAATTATACCTCTGATGACTACGATGTTGAAAATGCCTCGAACTTTTTTGAGGAGAATGACCAACAAAGGACGCACATGAGGAAGAGGTGGAAGCAACAGAATCCCTCTACTTGGAAAAGAAATATTGAAAGAAAAAAGAAAAAACAAGGTCTACCCTACAAAAGTACTACAGGAAAAATGCAAATAGCAAAAATTTCGAAAGACGTAGATTGTTCTAAATGTCGTTACAAGTGCACCAGTAAGTTTTCAGATGTTGACAGAAAATTGTTATGCGCATCCTACTGGAACTTACCATTTGAGAGACAAAGAGACTTTATACTAAAGAATGTATCAGCCAGTGCTCCAAAAACTCGCAGACCTAGAAAAGGAGCAGAAAGTAAGATACGAACCAACGCAAAAACTTATTCTTTCATAAAAAATGAAGAAAAAGTTCAAGTTTGTCAAAAATTTTTTTGTAAATCATTAGCAATATCAAACTTGCCAATAATAAATGCCTTTAAAAATGTAAATGAAAACGGGCTATACGGAGGAAGAGATCAAAGAGGTCATAAAGTTCCTGGTAATAAAACCTCGGAAGACATGAGGCGAAAAGTAATGCAACATATTCAAACCTTTCCCGTTGTCGAAAGCCATTACACACGAAAATCGTCCAAGCGATTGTATCTAGATGCGACCCTTAACATTACAAAAATGTACTTTCTGTACAAGGAGAAGTGTAAGGAGGAACATGAGCCACCGGTCAGTCTTATGACATACAGACGAATCTTTTGCACTGAATTCAACATTTCATTCTTCAGACCAAAAAAAGATCAATGTTCCTCTTGTAATGAATACGAAAAAGCTTCGACAGAAGAAAAAAATAGATTGGAACAAAGTTATAAACTTCACGTGAAAAGAAAAAATGATTCCATGGAAGAAAAAGCTGCAGATAAGAAAAGGGCATCTAATGAGAAGAGCTTCATGTCAGTATCATGTGATTTGCAAAGTGTTTTGCAAATCCCTACATCAGCAGTGAGTCTTTTGTATTATCTTCGCAAGATCAACTTATATAACTTCACCATATACGAAGCAGCACCTCCTAATGAAGCTTTCTGTTACTTTTGGACCGAAATGAACGGGAAGCGTGGTAGTTGCGAAATTGGCAGTTGCCTAGCAATGTACATAAACGCCCTTGGATCAGAGGTAACACATCTGACCCTTTTTTCGGACACTTGCGGTGGGCAAAATCGTAATATACAGGTCTCAACTCTATTGCTCTATCTGGTCAACAAACACCCTACTCTTAAAATAATTGAGCAAAAATTTATGGAAAGTGGACACTCTTATATGGAGGTTGATTCAATGCACAGTGCCATTGAAAGTGCCAAAAAAAATGTTGACATCTTTAGTGTACACGAGTATGAAAATGTTTTCAAAATGGCAAGATCGAGGAACAATAAAACACCTTATCATACACGAGAATTGCTTTACAACGAATTTTTAGATTTAAAGAATTTGGTGCAAACCTCAGTCAGCAATAGGACAAAAGATGAAGAAGGCAACTCAGTAAACTGGTTAAATGTGAAATGTTTTAGATATGAGAAAGATCTACGTAACATCATACAGTATAAATATGAATATAAGGGCGATTACAAAAAGTTAAATATTGGTTCAATAAGGCGCACAGCAAATAGAAGAGGAAAACAGAATGAAGAAATTATTATTCCGCAATTATATACACGACAGCTACCTATCAGTGCAGCCAAGAAAAATGACCTTCTTATACTTTGTAAGAAGAAAATCATACCACAAGCCCTGCATGGGTGGTACGAAAGTTTGCCAAGTTCTTCTGCAGTGGCAGACAGAACAGCAGAACCTGCTGCTAGTGATTCTGATGAAGAAGATAATTAATTTAGTTCAGTCGTTAAATATCATTTACTTTTATAATAATAGCTTTTTTTATTAAAAACACTTTTCTTCATCCATTTTTGTTTGTTTTTCCCTTGATTAATTCCTACTTCATTGAAGTATGACACATTTTCAAAAACGATAACACTATATTTGGAACACATTTAACAAGTAAAATCAGTTAAGTCCAGGCTTACTGGAAAAACACACTAAGTCAGTGTCATTTATTCATAAAAATAGTAAATTTCATTAAACTAATTAATAAAAATATCTCTGTAGTATACAAATCTATCTTTAAATTATGTCAGAATAGTCCCCATAAATTTTGAATATAGTACTTTTTACATAAGAGGTGGAAACAGCGATCAAATTGACAAAAAAATTCTAACTCAATTTTCTCAATACTAATATTTTTGACTTATGATGTTTTGCTTGTAAACCGACGATATATAAATTCAAAAGATTAACATTTATATGTATTTGTTTTGTTTATATTTCATACCATTACTGTCAGTAACATAACTATTTTTTTGGATACGTGCATACTTAAAACGGATTCATTGTATTCTATATCCAGTAGATTGAATAATTTTAAATCTAATTCTGTAAATGCATATTCTAACATAATTGTAACGTGTAGTGTACAATTAATTATAAGATAATTGTTCTGTTAGAATATTATACAAAGTAATTAACGTTAAGTAATGAGATATATCTCTTACCTTGTATAACAGCTGGTGCAGAACATATTCCTTGCAGCACGCTTACGATGAGTACCCATATCACTAAATATTGTACCATATTTAACCTACTACATAACAAGAATGCTAATTACGAGAAAATATTATACATTACATTAGATGGTGCTTTGAATATAGTAATTATTTACAAGTATTAATTAATTATTCATGCAGCACGCAATTATAAATATTTAATCTGTATACAATTAGAAAGGTTAAGTAGTATAATTAAAATAAAATTAAGAAAGTCCAAATTAATGCTATATGGATGTATATATTTTAATAACGAAAAATTGTAATTTAAAATAGTTATATGTATGTTTAACTACGCACTAAAATACCATATTTACAGCAGAGGCTGCCGAAGCTGTAAATTCGTGTTTAGTGCCGTGTTGAACACAATTTTTTTTTTGCCGATTTTAGCATTAATATTAATTTAGTGATTATTTTTAATATCTATTTCGAAGGTTGCTATGCGTTTGTTCTATGGTTGCTATAAGTTTGTTGAAAGCTTGCTATGTAAATCAACAGGAAGTAAAAATACTGCCTAGGCAGTAGGAAGTAAAAGCGATATTTTACAAACTGTTAGCTATCAAAAAAATCGCACTTTTAATGCCAATCGGCAAAAAAAATATCTACTTTATTGAACAAGGTATTCAGTTTTTAGGATATATTAAAAAATTATATTTTAATGAAAGACTATTGGCAGAAATAATTAAATTAATGAATATTTTATGAATTTTGTTAAGCACTAACTCGTTGAATAAATATTTATTCAATATTATTTATAATTTTAATCAATTTTAGTAGGTTTACAGTTTATAATGTACCGTTTTACATTTTAATTTAATTTTTTTATAGTGTCATTAAATTATTTTTATTTTATATGGTACAGTATTACAAGAAACTACAAGTTTAGTATATAATACGTGAGGAGTTTAATAGAAATAAAAGCAAAAAGTAACAATAAACGTGAGAAACAATTACAGTTTATAAGTTCCTGCCGTATCAAATTCACATATCGTTTATTATTTTGGTGAAATACTCGTAATACACAAAACTAGCACTCCGCTACGTAAATGTGTAGCAATAACAAGAACCATAAATTTCCGGTTTGCACCAGCCGGATTTCCGATGCTATCAACTCGTTACAAAGCAAGCTCGTTTTCCCGACGGCCGACGGCACTCAGCTTCAGGGCTCGGTTTCGCCGATGTAACATTGCCAAGCACTAAACACAAACTGAAATACGTGCAGCGACGCTTGGCGTCTGAATTCCACGCATGCGTCACCATATACACAATTCTTTTCAATCATAAATAAACAAATAAAATTTATTATCACGGTTTATTGCCAATTGCTAAATGGCACAAGACGATTTCTGTTACAGCGATTTACTTATATCATTTAGAGAATCATGTACATCATCATACATGCATTATTTGTGAACATAAATGGATCAGAAAAGGCCCATTTTTGATAAAAATAAATTTGCAAATAACTGATATCGATTGATTTCAAAGTCGAGTCTTCAGAACTGGTCTTTAATCCCCTCATCATAAATTTCGTTTTTTATATTAGTGATGTTGATGTTAAAACTTAAATATGATTTAAATTTATAATTCCAGTATTTTTTATGTCCTTGCATAGGTACTCGTATGTATATACATACATCTAATCTAAACCATATACAACATAATAATAAAATATAAAAAATATTACTATGTACCTAATGTCTATACTTACATATATTCTGAGGTTTTTAAAATTATTTTTAAAAAGTAAATTTTAAACAAAGCATTTTGAAAGATCAAAATGAAAGTCAAAACTCTGTATACGTTATATAACTAGCGACCTACCCTGGTCCTTGTAGAAGTCAGACGTTAGTGGACCTACAGGTCATATAAACCATGCGCTTTCAATAAAACGACGATATGTAATATTTATTATTTTTATTCTTATTATTATTATTATTATTACTATAACTGTTATTATTATTATTATTACTGTTAATATATTATAATTAATATTATTATTACTATTATTAATATTATTATTATTACTGTTAATATATTATTAATATTATTATTACTATTATTCATATTATTACTATTATTATTATTATTATTATTATTATCAATATTATTATTATTACTATTATTATTATTATCATTATTATTACATTATTATTATTACTACTTTCATTACGATTACTATTATATTATTATTACTATTTTATTATTATTATTATTATTATTATTCAACCGGATCAAGGATCCCAATCCCAATAAAATGCTCATACGTATACATGATATATACCTAAATTTACAAATGGTACAAACAGGTAAAGGGGGAAAAAGTAAAAAATATACACAGTATCAAATTAACAAACATAAATTAATCTACATTTCAAATATAGTGACATATTAAAATTTTACTGAGTGTCACTAAATTTGTCAACATCAGTATGAGACACATAAACTAAGTAATATACAGGTAGTCTCTCAAATAGGGGGACATAGCTTAACTACAAATTCCTGAGGCTAAAATAAGACGATTTAACTAAAGTTGCTTCTACCGAAAGTGTACCATTTAGCCAGAATTCTGCTTCGAAGTTCTTTGAAAAAAAAAAATTTTGCTTATAATAACAGAACGCTTTATTCAATTTGGATGAAATTTGGTATGGTAGTTCATATGATTATGTCATTTTTTAAGATGATACTTGTTATTATTAATGACCCACTAGTGTATGAAACTTAGGTGTCCCAATATTGATTAGACCGTAACTTTTTAATGGCCACGCCGATAACGTAAAATTATTTAAGGTTTAATTTTTTACTGTGTGAACCGTAACAAATTAAACAGATAGAGAAAAGTTTACTATTGGACGTATCTTTCTGAAAATAAATAATTTTACGTTATCGGCGTGGCCATTAAAAAGTTACGTTCTAATCAATGTTGGGACACCTAAGTTTCATACACTAGTGGGCCACTAATAATAACAAGTGTCATCTTAAAAGATGACATAACCATATGAACTGTCATACAGAAGCAGAATTCTGGCTAAATGGTACACTTTCCGGTAGAAGCAAGTTTAGTTAAATCGTTTTATTTTAGCCTCAGGAATTTGTGGATAAGCCATGTCTCCCTATTTGAGACACCCTGGATATATATATATATATATATATATATATATATATATATATATATATATATATATATACTACGAAGCTGATCCTTACATAATTACGCTTGAACCTGTACATGTTTTATGCACATTAGATACTACCTTCGAGCATATACTGACTAGAGGCCGCCTTACGGTGTTTGTTTTGATCGGAACACATACGGAAGCCATGGTGTATTGCGAGCTGCTTATTGAAGCCGTGGTGTATTGCGGACTGCGTATTATCTTAATATTTGTACTACCTTTTTTACAAAGTAATGACTAATTGCTGCTTTTGAAATTGTAAATCACCTTTATTTCCAATAAATTTCAGTCTCGTTACTCTTACGTCATTATTAGTAGGAAACCTAAAAGTTACACTTTGTTTAATATATTATTTGTAAAAAAAATCCCAGTTACTTACACATGAAACGAAATATCCTTACTTTCTTTGTATTTTTCATTACAATTTGATATACTCCGAGATATACTCACAAACTACATGCAAAAAATAAGGCTTGGTTGTACTAAAATGACAAGCAGTGACATATAACACAACAAAACACTGCCCGCAATTCACTATGACTTCCGGCCCGCCTACATGTCTTTCGATCACTTCATCCTATACATTGGTATAGGGAATTACTTCTCTAGTCAGTATATGCTCGAAGGATACTACAGATGAATAAAAAGATATTTTAATAAGGATTAAGAGATTACTTAAAAAAAACTTTGACTTTTTAATGCGAACTTAAAACATAAATACGTATGTTGTGGACTTTCGTTTAGATAAAGGCATATGTTGTCACGGATTTTTTTTTTCGTAGAACTTTTATGATCAATAAATCTTTCATACATTGTTTAGATATATCTTTAACGGTTTAGGCAGCATAATCCAAGAAAACGCTGACAAGGCCGTTTTTTTCTTTACCGGCTTCACTAAAATAGCCATTGGTCGACTCCGCAGAATAGAAATGTGAAAACTGCATTAAAATATGACCAGTGGTTTTCGATATTAGCAAACAGACTGGGGACTTTATTTTTTATTATATAGATCGAAATATTAACATTTTAGTTAAAAATTTAATTACAAAAACGATTTTACTTTATGCTATAAATTGGTTTCTTGTATACCTTATTCATGAAATAAACAAGTGTAGATATCGTTTTTATGAGGATGTATTATATGAATAAAAACAGAATAACAATAGATATGATATACGGTATATTATCTTTCCACTCACCTTTCATCTTATGCAAGTTTTTATTCCAATGATAATATATATTTGTAATTTAGTTATTTTGGGTTTTATTTCTTATGTTATCTGTTATTTGGTGCACTAATAATGTCACTATTTTCCAACATATAGAATCAAGCTTTGTAATATAAAAATAGATATCTACTTTAGAAATATTTCTGGGAGAACTAAATATATTCACGGAAAGTCGCAATACAGTGTAACCAATGACATGGTAGTATTGAACGAGCAAACCAAGATGAAAATATTTTTACCTGCGGCGAAATATTTTCCTGGTGATGAATTTTATTGTGTGACGAATATTTTTTCGAGATATATTTTCGTGAAAAATTGGCAGTATACTAAATTCAACAGCCGCACGCCAGATACAAAATTTCAAAGGTGAATTTTACAATAGTACGTCTACGAAATTTTATCTACATAATAATCTAAATTGTAAATTACTAGCACTTGTTACCAGCTTATCTGAGAATTGATACACGAACATGACATATAATCCATTATATTTCGGTGAAAGTTTAACATGTACATTTTTGTAACAAATATTGTAACAATTAATATCTAATGGCTTAACATTCAGCGTAATGCCTGGAACTCCCAAACGTAGGACTTTTAATTTCTAAAATCATTCTTCCGTAATTTCCTGCTTCTTTAATTATTTTAAGTAAAAAAATCTTCAAATTAATTTTGTCACGTATAAAATTCAGGATACGAATAACTGAGTAAAATTTATGTTGCATGCTTTGTAACTGCACAAATTAGATATGAAAATGTCGAAAATGGCCCCTACAATAGCTATAGTCATGGAATTGAACAAAAAATTAACAAATGTTAACGATTTATATGTCAAGCTAAGTTGATTTATTTTTATTCTTATTGTAATTTTTGTTGAAATTAACAAATATCTAAATAAATTAATAGATAATTATTCACTTGTACATAAATTACAAATAATAGAATTCATTTTCTTTATTTTGTTACTTTGTCTCAAATTCATGTCTAACGCTGGTTTTGGGGTGATTTTCAACATTTTAATACCTAATAATCCAGATGAAGAATTTTATACTCAACAACTTTTACTTGAAGCTTTTTTACCTAATATAATTATGGAAACAGGAAATTATGATTATGCTTTTTCCATCAAGAATAATACGAAAGTTTATATTTCAGTACATAACTGTAAAATCAAAGAACTGGAATCTATGCTGATGAATTCCTGAAACTCTTAACAACATTGGACAGCGAATTCTTCACATTCATACACGACAACGAAAATCATCATTTACATGGTATCGTAACGTTCTAAACTTGAAGATGAAATTAGATACCTACATGTAGTGACGCAGTGATGCTTTATTAAAAAAGAAAAAAATGTGTGATATAAACAGTGTTGAATGTCTACGTGTAAAGTATAATATTATACTGCTATACGTAGATAAAGTAGATTACGTAGACATAATATAAAATATCGACAATGTACACATTTATAGTCCGAACGCCCAGAGAAAAAACATGCGCATTGAATAAAATTCGTCCAGACGAGTCCAACTTGTGAAAGTAGGGATGTTACGATGTTATGACAAATAGCAGCTGTCTATAGCGTATTGTTGTAATCAAATTTTCTTTTTAATAAACAGACGGGATATTGTATAAAGAGGCATATACCTTTATTGGTATAGTAACAATTATTAAAATAAATTTATTATGTGATTAGTCTTGTACTATTTTATAGATTTTTACCTCTCGCTAAGAGAGGTATTGGATTCATGCTAAAATTCGCATATCCAGATTTTATTGAATAAGCACGATTTAAGGTCCCTAGAATCCGATTATAACATTTTTAAAATGATGTCTGTTTGTGTGTGTGTGTGTGTGTTTGTGTGTGTATGTATGTATGTATGTCTGGATGTTGTAGTCACGATTCCTCAAAAACTACAACACTTAAAAAATATTTAACTGCAGTTTCCTCAATCTGACATTCCTGGGAAGAGCTGAAAAGGTTTTGGTAACAATTGAACAACCGAAAGTAGTAGTTTCTTAGAAAAATTCTTCTAAATATAATTTTTGGAAGGTTTTTTTATTAAATATTTAAGAACATAAAATTTTCCATCTAATACACTTAAAATTTTTGTTATATCTTGAATAGATTTAGAGATAAAGAAACTATAATTTATAGAGTGAACTAATCGCACAGGCTACGGCACTAAGGAAACCAGTTGACAAATTCCAATGTTTATAACATAATTTGTAAATAACACATGTCAGTGTCAAAAATCAACAGTTTTAGTGACATTCTGATAGCTTTTACTGGGAAGCATATTTAATATTTCTTATTGTTTTATTAATTAAATATTTGAAATTATAGGTAAAATTGTGGCAAAATGCATATATCCATCAGAAATACCGCCAATCTGGTTAATGAATTGGAACAATCTCTGACATTTAGAAACTTCCTCATACAATGAATAATAGATATAATTAGAATTATATGTGTGCAGAAGACATGTTAAATATAATAAAAAACAATATTTGGGTAATGTTCTATAATATTTTGTTATAAAACGAAGGTTTGAAAGCGAAGTGCAATACAATACTTATATAGCCTAATATGGAAATGGCGAGAGGTCTTGTGCTGGCCACAACAGATTTTTTTTTATATTGTAATCAAGCATACAAATTCTACCGGGTGATCTTTCACATCCTTCTTCAAAGGTTTATTTTATATAGGATATAGTAAAAATAATAGCATTTAAATATTATTAATTTAAATGTTTTTTGAACAGTCAACATTTGTAGGTTGGGTAGTACAACATCTACAGCGCCGATTTGTGTTTTCTCTAAACACGCGGACTCTACAGTTAGCAATGGAATCACTTACCTTTTTTTATTTTTTCTTCTGAAAGTTCAACTTTATAATTATATAGTATTTGGTCTTTGTCCGATTTAAAAATTATTTGTAATAACAGAGATATTATTTTTTAAAATTTTAACTGTTACTTGTTTTTTTTTCTGATGACGTAGAATTCACGGTATGACATTAATGACGGAATTATCCGACCAAAGCCGAACCTGTATACTCTTAACAAGATGTGTCTTTTCATTGTCAATCACATGTTATCATGTTTTGAAAACCAGAAGCGTAGCAAGAGCACTTTTAATTTATAATAACTTATAACTAAAATAAGATATATTCAGTAATATTTCTTTTCATACTCTAATAATTAAAATTCATATAAATAATATAATGGGAGCAGGTGGTGGTGACATAGAGTAACTATAGCGCCACCCTAAAAGCTAGCTACGCCACTGTTGAGAGCGAATCGGAATGGATCCTCAGGCTTATTATAATAACCAGATACAAAACAATTACATATTGCAGACTTTATAAAACACTGGCGAGAAGAGCATAGTTCTATTTCTTCATAATAAATGAACTAACCTCTCCGTCACAGCAAAGTTGCTGAACATCGAGCTCCCAAACGTTAAAACTAATCATGCTGTCTCTCTCTTCCGTCTCTTTCTAATGTCCTAATATATATACCGGGAGTTTATTTTATCAGTAAACATAGGGTATATCATTGCCATAGTTACGATATGAATGTTTGACAGCAATGTATTGAAGCGTTTATTTTATGAGTAAACATAGGCGTTTAACATGGGAAGCAGTTTTTTGTAAATACAAAGTGTTCGGCAAAAATTCAAGCCATGCTATTGAACATGATAATAGTACATTACATCTTGTACATTATTTAATATTAATTAATTTAATAATATTGCAAAAATTGCAATAAATTACAGAAATTGTCAAATAAAAAATTGTTTCACTTTTTTATATTGCAATATGAAAAGTTTTACAAATGTCTTCGGTGACACAGTGGTTATGACAATGGCGTTTGAAATTTTTGGGGATTCCCCGTTGGGGTAATTATTTTATTTTTTTTTACGTAAAAATTGTAGAACTTTTAAAAATTAATTTCTGTATTACAATCACTTAAAAATAATAATGACATTGTAATAAATAAAGAGAAAATAATTGAGAATAATTGATTACAATAATCAAAATATTGATACAATAATAATGCATTGTATTTCCTTTGATATTAATAAAAATAATTGAATTATAATAAATTTTTGTAGATATTATGTCTACTGTATTTATCAAATAAAATACAATGCATTATTATTGTATCAATATTTTGATTATTGTAATCAATTATTCTCAATTATTTTCTCTTTATTTATTACAATGTCATTATTATTTTTAAGTGATTGTAATACAGAAATTAATTTTTAAAAGTTCTACAATTTTTACGTAAAAAAAATAAAATAATTACCCCAACGGGGAATCGAACCCCAACCAAAAATTTCAAACGCCACTGTCATAACCACTATGTCACCGAAGACATTTGTAAAACTTTTCATATTGCAAAATAAAAAAGTGAAACAATTTTTTATTTGACAATTTCTGTAATTTATTGCAATTTTTGCAATATCATTAAATTAATTAATATTAAATAATGTACAAGATGTACCGATGTCTACACATGTGTAGATAATGGCACACCCAGAAATGGGTAATATGCCGTGATGATATATTTATTTATTTTTTATTTTTGTAATGTACTATTATCATGTTCAATAGCATGGCTTGAATTTTTGCCGAACACTTTGTATTTACAAAAAACTGCTTCTCATGTTAAACGCCTATGTTTACTCATAAAATAAACGCTTCAATACATTGCTGTCAAACATTCATATCGTAACTATGGCAATGATATACCCTATGTTTACTGATAAAATAAACTCCCGGTATATATATGGTATAAATAACAGTTTTCAGAAATTAATTTTAGATATTTACACACCAAGTGAGCTAAGGTAATGTTTATTCACGAGAAGAAAGTTTAGCTCACGAGCCCGTAAGGGCGAGTGAGTTAATTTCTTCGAGTGAATAAAGATTCTTAGCTCACGTGGTTTGTATAATATTTTATCCAATTTTGGCGAAATACTAAAAAAAAGCTCATGCGCGACAAAGTAGAAAAAACGCTCGCTGTCCAAATTTCTAAGTATACAATGTTGAGAAATGTCACTTGTCTACATTCTTAATGAAAATGTTTAGTTAGGAACTAATGGCACTGTAATTACACATTTATCACGTTCACAAGTCAATTTGACATATGTTCTGTCGGTATTTAACATAATCTAACAAAATGCCACACTGCTGTGAAAATGAAATAGGGCATTCATTTACAAAAACGAAAGTATAAAATGCTTAGATTAGATTGAATAAAAACTCAAGAAGAATAAAAAATAACAATAAAATAAAATTAAATATAAAATAAATTGTGTGAACAGTTATGTTTAGTAATAGGAATGATTGTACACAGATGGCGGTAGGATAGTTGCAAGTCGTACTAACATCTGATCTCTAGTTAACTATTTATTTTGATTACAATAAAGTTATTAGTTATTTCGTTACTTAAATAATTGCGAGAAGTCAGTCAATTCACATACATGTCTACATAATCACAAATTCCTTGAAATATTTGTTAATTTTTTCAGTCTGACAGGCGTGAAAACTAACCACACATTTTGCTACAAAAAATCATCAAATCATCACAAATCCTTGTTCCACGCTCTAATTTTAGTTTTGTTTATGGAATAGATGGCTAATGTAACGATATAATCATTTAAAAGCCTTTTTAAGTTTAAACCGTATCTTTTGTATTAGCCAATCGTTATTTATTGAGCAGTACTGTAAGTATAAAGTGTACATTTTATTATTTTTTATAGTGGAGGACCCCATTGTGGCGACTGTAGAAAAAATCTTGTGTGTGTTTCGAGCGCAAATAGACATTGTCAATCGACAATGTCGCATTTTGCGCTCTTAATACACAAATAGCTATTGTCAATAAATATTGGTGATTGTCAGTTTTAAGGTAAGCTTTAATCAATGTTTATGTTTACTTACCACCTTCGCCTCCTGATCGGCAAGTAATTCTTGCAAATAGAGCCTACTGCCTTGAAAACCCCATCGGTAAACCTTAAAAAAATCCGTTCATACAAAAAGTTTTTTTATGTTTACCGATAGGATTTTCAAGGCTTTATTTACAAATTACAGACTGGTAAGTGATGTGATTCACTTACCGATCAAAAGGCGGAGGCAGTAAGTAAATAAAAACAACATTCAAGGTTTAATTTAAATATGACAACCAAATATATTGAACATGTCTAAGTTATTTTTATAAATTTGTGCGCCGATCATGTGAAAAATGTAATGAGCATTGCGGTCAGTGTTTGCTGTTATATCAATATCGGATATATTCCAAAATAATCATCAACCGGTAGGAGGCACGTTAATGCGCTTAATACTTAAATAACTGTTATGTAACGTAGGTTAGGCCTAAAGTACACAAGTTGATATATCATTTACATTATAATATTAATTTCAATATGGAAGGTATTATACTGTCTATTATACACTTTTCATCCACGCGATTAGAAAACGATGTAATTTTAATTGTACGGAAGTAAAATATTGGACTGATATGATCGCAGTAAATTATAGTGCACGTCGTAATAATGTTTAGCGTTTAACGTCAAAGTTGAGTAGCCTTTGTTGTCAGCAAAGGTGAAACTAACGGGTCCAAGACCTCTGTGTCATATTATCTCCATACCGGACGATCTGCAGGCGATCGTCTGTACTCTGTTCTTATTTTACCTACCTGCATGTTGCCCGTGCGCGGTAACCCGTGCCGCCGGAGGAGGAGATCCGAATTGCAGGCTAGCCCACCTGCGATCAATCGGTCCTCATCCCATTATGACGCTGGGGGTGAGTCTTCTCAAGGTGGAGGTGGGATAACCTGGAAGCGGGCATGAGTGTGGACTTAGCGGACTCGTACGATCTCACTCGTGGACTGGCCCTGCTGCCACCTGGGACGACTGTAGTCTTGGGGATCTCACTCGCGGACTGGCCCTGCTGCCACCTGGGACGACTGTAGTCTTGGGAAGCCCTGGCGCTACATCGGCTTGCGGTGCTGGCGTCCCATTTGAGGCTCCGTGGAGGGCGGGGCTACCAGAGGACGAATATCAATATCGGTTTGCCATCCAGTAAAAATGGCGCGTCTGGGGTCACGTCGAAAGCTCCCGGGGATCAAACCCCGTTAAAAAAACGAAATTTCCTGTTGGGAAATAATTCTAGTATTCCTTGTCTTCTATTGAAAAAACAATCTTCTTCACGGATTGATTATGAATCGGTGCAGGAAGCTAGAAAAGTAAGTACAATCCAGGAAAAAACGGTTGTACCTCGGTTCCTGGTCGTAAAATCATTTAATGATTCATTTCAGAGAGAAATTCCTTTTTTTATTAATAAGTCTTTGTTTGGATTAGTAGCAACTGTAAAATCTATAAGAAAAATTAAGGATGGACTGTTCATTGAGACTGTGTCAGCTGCCCAGGCTGAACGACTTTTAAAGGCCAAAAAGCGCATGATATCGAAGTCACTGCACACAGAACTATGAACAGTTCCAAGGGAGTCATTTTCTGTAAAGATCTACTTAACTTATGTATACAGAGATTGTACTGGAGTTACGAGACCAAGGAGTTATCGATGTGCGTCGAATAAAGAAACGTGTAAAGAGTGAGTTACTAGATACTCCAATTCATATACCCACCTTCAACACTCCAATTCTACCTGCACATATTATTGTAGCCTTCTATTCCCTCAAGGTTAGGTTGTTTACAACAACAACAACAACAATAATAATAATAATAATAGTAATAATAATAATAATAATAATAATGATAATAATAATAATAATAGAGTGATGACAAATGTAACTCTCCTAAGGAAGACTACTCAGTTTTCTTCGCTACCTCATTTATATCGGAATCCATAAACAACGAAACGAAAAGAAAAAAGGCCTGCTGGGAAGCATAGGAAGTTTAAAGTCGTCGGCTAGATCCTTTATATGTACCTTTCTCTATGGATACGATCATTCAGTGGAATATTGGGGGCTATGTGTACCACTATTGCCAATTGAAGATGCTGCTAACTGAATTCAACCTGTTATGCACGTGTCTTCAGGAAACTCATTTCAAACCTGGCCAGATTTATTTACTGAAAAATTACGCAATAATTCGGTGCAATATGAATCCCAACATCAGGGTCCGAGTTGGAGTAGCCATCATTATGAGAGCTGGGGCAAAATATGAGCAAGTTCAGGTTGACACAAATCTCCAAGTAATCGCAATCCGCATGTCTATACCAACTGTCCTTACTAAATGTAATATATACTTACGAGAGGCAGATTGGGATTTAGACGATTTACGCTATGTGGTAACACAACTGTCAACTCCATTCGTACTACTAGGAGATTTTAACGCTCCTAATGGACTATGGGGCTCTGATTACAGATACCAAATAGGTC
Source organism: Ophonus ardosiacus (assembly GCA_943142095.1). Taxonomy (NCBI): domain Eukaryota; kingdom Metazoa; phylum Arthropoda; class Insecta; order Coleoptera; family Carabidae; genus Ophonus; species Ophonus ardosiacus. The sequence goes on along the minus strand of OW964834.1, from coordinate 21,646,202 downwards.
GTTTCATTGCAGACCTATTATTATCACCAGATCTCGTCCTTTTGAATGATGGTTCACCCACCTTTTTCAATGCACGATCAAAATGTTTTTCTCATATTGATGACCTTACTATTGTATCCTCCAGACTAGCGAGTAGGTTCTCGTGGAGAGCTCTTGACGACCTATACGGTAGTGATCACTTTTCTATAGTGATCACTACGGATACCATCACTACCAACCAGGTATGTCAATCTAAGTGGTTATTCCATAGAGCTAACTGGCCAGAGTTTGAAGCGGCACTTGTAACACCAGTCTCGGACAATAATGTCCACTTACAAATTATGGATCTCACCAACAATCTGTTAGGAGCAGCTAGGTATTCTATTCCTGCCAACAAACCTGGGATCTACAAACGAAGAATACCTTGGTGGAATCAAAAGATACAAAACCTCATCCGTCACAAGATAGCTGCTCTTAACAGATTTAAAAGGCAGCCTACGGATGCAAATCTTGTAGCTTTCAAAAAAGCCAGGGCTTTGGCCCGTAAAAGTATAATGGAAAGCAAGCGAGCATCCTGGAACGCGTACGTCTCTGGCATTTCGTCAGAGACTACCACTAAGGAGTGTTAGGCTCGGATAAACAACATCATGGGTAGGGGTTACTCTCCACCGTTAACCCACCTGAAAAACCGTAACGAGCGATGTGAGCACGATTGCTGAACTTGTTGCAGATCAGGAGGTCTATTCTAAATTCATAGCCACATGTGCTATCCGCTATCCGCTATATTAGTTTTACTACTAGCCAACAGATGGATTCAAGTCAGATAGCCACATGTGCTATCCGCTATAAAAATTCCACTACTAGCCAACAGATGGATTCAAGTCGGATAGCCACATGTGCTATTTGTTAGAATTACAAATAATTATTATAATTTAAATAGGTACTTACAATATATAGATATTAATCAAATATTATTGATATAACACACGAACACAAGTATTTGATCACAAAATTGAAAAGCCGAACTACTTGTCAACTTGACATTTGGCAATATTAATAAGTTCCACTACTAGCCAACAGATGGATTCAAATCAGATAACGGGATGGGGATCCCCATCTGTTGGTTAGTAGTGGAACTTATATAGCGGATAGCACATGTGGCTATGAATTAGAATAGACCCCCAGTTCGAAATAACTAGTACTTCTTTGAACTATGACACTGGGTTTTTATCTTTCAAGGTTAAAAAGGGATGTTAGTCTGGATGACCAAGATGAACTACCTTACCATGTTAGAACTTGATTCTACAATCGCTCGTGCTTCTTCTTCATCTCCTGGACAGGATAACATCGCAAATGAGATGCGTAAACACCTAACTCCGACGTTCAAAACCTCCTTGCTATCCATATACAATAGGCTATGGCTCCAGGGAAACTACCCCACAGTTTGGAAAAAAGCACTTGTTTACCAATTCCAAAAGTAGGGAAAGACCCTCGTTTAGCATCAAACTACAGACCTATCAGCCTTACTTCGCGTCTAGGGAAACTATTGGAACGGATGGTCAACAATCGGTTAGTCTGGTGTCTCGACACACGTGGTCTTCTGAGCGAGCACCAAGCTGATTGGCGCAAGTACCGATCTACCACCGACCAATTAGTGTACATAGAACACAATATTCTTAAAGCATTTTCAAACCGTGAGCGTTTGGTTGCAGTTTTCTTTGATATCGAGAAAGCATGTGGTATGACCTAGCGATAACACATTCTGCAAAAGTTGCATGAGTGGGGATTTAGGGGTAATCTACTAAAATTTGTAAGTTCTTTCCTTACAGACCGGACATTCCCAGTCAGAAACGGCAACGTTCTTTCTTTCAGTAGGATACTGGAGAACGGTGTGCCGCAAGGTTCTACTCTGAGTGTCACACTTTTCATCATAGTCCAGTCATTTGGTAGAAAAATAAGGGTTTATTCCACAAAAGGTCGGGTATTTTTGATTTTTGGATATATTATATATTTAGGGGTCCTAACAAAAATTGCAACTTTTCCCCCACGGGGGTCTTCGGGAAGCACCGCCAACTTGGAAAAAAACGCAAAAAACGGTTTTTTCTAAATATCTCTCCACCTATTTGCATTAGGGCAAAAATAGTTATTTTTCAATTTGTTGACACTAAAATTTCCTACATCTTTTATCTAATACATTTTTTTCTATAACCAAAGGATAGCAAGCTACAGAGCTTCAAACAGAGCTAATTTTTGAAAATTGCCCTAATGCTACATTTAGATCATATTTTATTAAATTTTTTTAAATATTTTTTTCAAATTACTTATTATTATTCATTAATTATTAATATTTAACTACTATACATACATATTAGTCATTGTTTATTGTTTTATTTTCATTCTAAAGACGTTTTATAGTCCAGGAAATTTATGATTTTACCTCAAAGTAATTACAAGAAAAGCTTTTAAACGGAATCCTATCCAGAAAATGCGCTGAATAACATATAAAAAAATTCCGGAAATCGGAGCACAGGTACCTCTCGCCAATTGGGAAAAATGGCGGCATATTTATGTTTTTGGCCATTTGCTCAAAACAATCATGAAAGATTAAAATTACTTAAAAAACAAACAATATTACGTATTTAATATATGGTCTAATAGATTTCGCTATTTATAACAGTTTACATTCGTAGTAGCATCGAAACCAGTAAATTATTGATTCCTTTTTTATAATAATTGTCAATGTTTTCATGCAATTTTTTATTTTTTCATCCACCACTCTGATCTTGTTAAAGATACAATAAAGCGGTTTAAAAATTTGAATTCAGCATGAAATTCTATTTAACATAAAGTATTACACATTTTCTTCCGATGAGCAATTTGCGAGTTACTACAAATAAAACTTATGAAATTAGTCTAAAATTGTAAACATCTGAAAATCGGCTCATTTCTCAATTTCTTATCAACCACTTTGACACATATTTAATACTTAATATTGTTTATTTTTAATCGTGTTGAAATTTTGAATGAGAATTTGCGAAATGAGCCGATTTTCAGATGTTTAAAATTTTAGGGGAATTTCATGTGAGTTTAATTTGTTAGTAACTCGCAAATTGCTCATCCGAAAAAATTGTGTAACATATGACATGAAAGTGAATTTCATGCTGAATTCAAATTTTCAAACCGCGTTATCGTATCTTTAACAAGATCAGAGTGGTGGATGAAAAAATACAAAATTACATGAAAACATTGACAATTATTATAAAAAAGGCATCAATAATTTACTTCTTTCGATGCCACTACGAATGTAAACTGTTATAAATAGTGAAATCTATTAGACTATGTATTAAATATGTAATATTTTTTGTTTTTTAAGTAATTTTAATATTTTTTATAATTATGTTCAGCAAATGGCCAAAAACATAAATATGCCGCGATTTTTCGAAATTGGCGGGAGGTTCCCGTGCTCCGATTTCCGAAAAATTTTTATATGTTATTCAGCGCACTTTCTGGATAGGATTCCGTTTAAAATCTTTTCTTGTACTTACTTTGAGGTAAAATCATAAATTTCCTGGACTATAAAACGTCTTTAGAATGAAAATAAAACAATAAACAATAACTAATATGTGTGTATAGTAGTTAAATACTAATAATTAATGAATAATAATAAGTAATTTGAATTAAAAAAAAAAAATATATAATAAATCATGATCTAAATGAAGCATTAGAGTAATTTTCAAAAATTAGCTCTGTTTGAAACTCTGTAGCTCGCTATCTATTGGTTATGGAAAAAAATGTATTAGATGAAAGTTGTAGAAAATTATTGTGTCAACAAATTGAAAAATAACTATTTTTGCCCTAATACAAATAAGTGAAGAGATATTTAGAAAAAACCGCTTTTTTGCGACTTTATTCCCAAGTTGGCGGTGCTTCCCGAAGGCCCCCGAGGAGGAAAACATGCATTTTTTATTAGGACCCCTATATATAATATATCCAAAATTCAAAAATACCCGACCTTTTGCAGGGTAAATCTACCTAATGACTGGACTATCATTGCGGTTGTCAATTTTATATCCGGCGTCAGCAATACTGTTGGAGTATGCATGTACGTTGATGACCTTACACTTTTCTACAGTGCAAAGAGAATGGGAGACATCAATCCTACAATGCAGACAGCAACTAATCAGATTGTACAAAATGCTGCAGGTACCGGATTTAAGTTCTCCCCTGAGAAGAATCAATGCATGCACTTTTGTAGATTGAATCGTCCTCATTATGGCCCCATGCTTTTGTTGAGAAATGAGAATATTAGGTGTAGGGACAGTGTTTGATATTTTGGGCTCATTTTTGACCCTAAGCTAACCTGGACACCTCACCTAAAAGAACTGAAGACCAAATGACCAAACTCTCAATTGTATCAAAGTCCTTGCTGGTACAAAATGGGGTGCTAAGCCCCAAACACTTCTTAGATTGTATCAGGCACTTGTGGTATCCAGGATAGATTATAGCTGTGTCGTATATGCATCTGCTGCTAAAGGCTCCTTGAATTTGCTAGATCCGTGCCATCACGCGGGCATCAGATATTGCACTGGAGTCTTTCCTACAACCCCAACAACAAATCTTTGTTGCGAAACCGGACTAGCACCTTTGGAGATTAGGCGCAAGAAACATATAATATCATATATAGGGCGAGTTTCTTTACTCAACAACTATTCATGCGCTGAATCCCATCAGCAAATGAAAATGACGTCACGATGAATAGCTGATGAATCCGATGGATAGCCGTTGCGACCGAATAAAGAAACGGGTTGCTGAAAAGTGCAATGAATTTCGTAACTTTAAATATCAACTGACAGTTATCACCAGTTAACAGATATGGAAAATTTTATAGTTAAAAGAATCGTCGCTCTGCAGCAATAGCAGCAGTGATATGGAATAGATAATAGTAGTTAATAAAAATCATCCACATCTATAACCATCTCCTTTCGTCCTTTCCTTTGTGAATGAGATATAATATGTTATTTATTATTATTATTATTATTATTATTATTATTATTATTATTATTATTCGTAGTAGAGTGAATTTGGTCTTAATGTTACATATATTTATTTAAATGTTAAATACAAGTCATGTACGTTTCGGGCAAAAATTAGCCCATCTTCAGCTATATAAAATTTACAAAAAAAAAATGTTGTTACAATAACGTTAATTATAAATTATACAATGTTTTCAACTCACCAAGAATAATATATAAACTTTGACATTTATGAAATCCAATTATAAATACATTTACAGTTTATGTGAAAAAATCGTATCCATGATTTATAGATAATCATAACATATACATCCCAAGGGGTAGTATCTTCGGCCAATCACCCCAGCCTTGGATCTCCAAGATGGTTCACACTGGTTTCTTCAAGATCATACAAGATGCCCTTGGCGACGACAACGTGGTCACAACAATTAAGAGGTACTACAATATTAAAGTAAAAATTGCGAAAATAGAAAATAGATTACATTACTTGCATACTTGTAAAAATTTAAATTTGTTACCAGGTTTTATAGATAATCATAATAGGAACAAAATATATTTTCATTCGCGTAATACTAGTAAAGTTAGTAATACCAATACTATATATAAATATAAATTATTGAATATAGAAATAGATGATGCGCATAAATATCTTAGTTTTTTGAGGGCTAAAATGACTAAATGTATCTGCGACTGCATGGACATCCTGCCTATAGATATTTTTAATTATGTTGTTCACAAATCAAATTCATATTACATTAAAACTAAAACCAAAAATCCTTTTATAATTGATAAAAAATTAAATAAATTAAAAGAAAAAGCATTTGAAAATAGTATTTGTCAGTTCATTCTTAACCATTATAAAAATTGGATCACTAATCTTAGCGACATAACTATTGATGAACACATTCTAGCAATTCTTGCTCTTGGTCCAAAATTTAGCTACAAAAATTTAGACAGAACATCAAATAAAAAATTGGTTATTGACAGTTATGTCAATTTCTCCTTAGCTATTGATAGAAGTAACATTACTAACAAAGATGAAATTAAGTCAAAGATCTCAAAAAATTTACATTATAGATATAATACTTTAAACAATAAACGGTTAACTTACCAAGAGCAAGAATTGCTAGAATAGATCAATAAAACTAAATCTTTTATCAAAGGACACAATGACAGAGTCTTTATAACAAAAGCAGACAAAGGATCCAAAACAGTTATTTTAAATAGAGTAGATTATGACCAAAAAGCGGCCGATATTTTATCTGATGATTCCACCTATACTAAATTGAAAAAATCCTATTAATATCTTAGATAAAAAATGCAAAAATTTCTTAAAACAAATTGACCAACAACAGTTAATTGTGCAAAATCCATCTGTAGGCAGGATGTACATGCAGCCAAAAATACATAAAGCCGATGTACCCCTGCGTCAAATCACTTCAACAATAAACACCCCTACATTTTTATTATCAAAATTTTTGAATAACGTACTAAGTAAAGTCACTGAAAATTCAGATTATATCATTAAGAACTCTTTTGATTTTGTGAAAGATATTAAAACTATTAACATTCCTGAAAATTATAGCATATTTTCTCTTGCTGTGTCTGCTCTCTACCCATCAATACCACAACAGCTTGTAATTGAATGCATCCAGGATAACTGGAACTCTATCAGTCAACATACAGATTTAACTCTTGACCAATTTATTATAGGGATTAACTTATGTTTCGAAGCTTCAGTATTTATTTTAAAAACCAAATTTATTTTCATCGGGACGGTTCTCCGATGGGAGCTAGCATAAGTAGCACTCTCGCAGAACTGATTTTGCAGAAATTAGAAAGCACCGCGTTCAGTAATAACAAATAGAACATTTTATACTACAAACGTTATGTGGATGATTGCCTTGTAATAGCACCATCGAAGAATGTCGATGGTATTCTGGATGAGTTCAACAGTTTCCACCCGCGCTTAAAATTTACAATAGAAATGAAAGAAAACGGTAAAATACACTTTCTAGACACTACAATAATCAAAAATAATAAAATCATTACAAAATGGTGTCAAAAACCCACGGCATCTGGGAGATATTTACAATATAACTCATACACCAATATAAAGTATAAGAAAAGTGTAATTTACGCCCTTGTTGACAGGGGGATATTGTTGGCTCATCCAGAATACTATCGACAAAACATCTCATACATTTAAAATACTCTTCTTAACAATGGTTATCCCCCTGACTTTTTGAATAAAATCATCAAAGAAAGGGTCAATAAACGTAAATATCGCCTTTACGTGGGGGCTTGGCATACACAACAGGAGAAAATTATTTGTGCCACAATTCCTTTTGATAAAACTTTAAATAAATCACTACAGAAAATACTACATGATAGTAATATTAAAATAGCTAATAATAACCTTACCTCTACTTCTTTTTTACAAACTCAATTAAAGGATAAAATAGAAACAACAAATAAAAAAGATATAGTTCATCAATTAACCTGTAAAGCATGTAACAGGGTGTGCATCGGTGAGTCATCGCAGCCCCTAAAAAGGAGGATATATCAACACGAATATAATTCAATTATTAAAAAAATAATCCAGACCATAGTTCCCTATGCAAACATGTCTGCCAAACAGGCCACCAATTGATTTTCAAAATCCGAAAATTTTAGAGCATTCTAAATATAAACATACAAATTAATAGAAAAAACTCTTTAAATGCTCAAACTGATTACAATAATAATGTTCAACATATAAAGAACTTTATTAATTTTCAATAATTTTTCCATTTTTTATTTTTCTCATCTTTATATCAATCTCAATATCTTACACCCCTGTTTTTAGTTTGGCGCCACTTGTATTTCTGCGTTACCTTGCCGTTATGTATAGTGTTGGCACTCCTGCTTTTTCACTTTTACACTATTTATATTTTTAAATTTTATCTTTTCGGCAGAGCTTCACCTGTCGCCATGGTGATAGCTCATGTCAGTTTTTTTTCATCGTTCCTGTTATGATTATCTATAAATCATGGATATGATTTTTTCACATAAACTGTGAATGTATTTATAATTGGATTTCATAAATGTGAAAGTTTATATATTATTCTTGGTGAGTTGAAAACATACATACATAAAATCACGCGTATCCCACTTAGTGGGTTAGCAAAAACCCGAAAATATATATATATATATATATATATTAACAATAGGGAAAGGGATGAAAAAAAAAATCATCTTTCGCCACACATTCCTGTACAAACATACTTCGTTCACAACCTCCACATAAAACTTCAGCTGTCTCTCCATTCTCATAAAACATTCTTACTAACCATATATCTTCACACCACAACATTTACAAAACAATCATCCTTCGCCACACATTCCTATCCAGGGACACTTCTTTCGCCTCAGCCACATTCATAATCATATTCATGCATGCTCTTCTTCTCTTTCCACTCGGAAACTTACGCTCCTTCAAAACACTACCAATCACATCCATCCACTTACACAATGGACGACCACGCAATCGAACACCCTCAACTTTACCAACATATATGCGTTTTACAAGTCGTTCACTCATCATTCTCTCCACATGACCAAACCATCTCAACTGACTCACTCCAACTCTCTTAACAACATTCTTCCTAACCATACATTCTTCATACACCAAATTATTCCTCACGCGATCCCGTCTTGTATACCCACAAACACCACGTAATTACCTCATTTCCACGGCAGTCACTCTCCTTTTATGCTTTTTCGTCCATGCCCAACATTCACTTCCATATATCAAAGCAGGCACCAGCACTCCATTATATACACTTAACCGAGCCTCTCTAGATACGTTTACGTTACGAGCAAACATTGAAAACATTGTATAATTTATAATTAACGTTATTGTATCAATATTTTTTTTTGTAAATTTTATATAACTGAAGATGGGCTAATTTTTGCCCGAAACGTACATGACTTGTATTTATCATTTAAAGAAATATATGGAACATTAAGACCAAATTCACTCTACTACGAATCCCATGAAGGTTCCCAAATGACACTCCATTTAATTATTATTATTATTATTATTATTATTATTAATAATAATAATATTATTTGAATCGTGCATTTTTTCTTTGCATAATCTTACACCCGCAAGCACGAAACAAACGCAAATGTAAAAAATATAATCTAGAAACATTTCGTTGGACCCCTCACTACCAATCCATCGAAAATCGTAAAATTCTATCGGCAGGCAAAGCCGATGCATGCGATGAATTTACGATGGATAGTGCGCGGTAATTAGAAACGGTATGATGAATTTCATCTGCAATTCAGCAGTGAATAAAGAAACGATGTGATGAATTTGCAACTCGTGCGCATTAATGCGCACTATTCATCGGTGAATAAAGAAACTCGCATATATACAAAATGTGGGCTCAACATAGCCATAAAAAATTTAAGATCTTGTTTCACGAAAACTTCAGGGCGAGTGCAAAATCTAAGCCTTTATGTGACTGGTGTAGAAAACTTCTGAATGATATTTAATACCAGTTGCCACAGGTAATACCTACTGGGTTTCTAGAAAATCCCCCATAGCTTATTCCTCCGGTCAAAGTAATACTGGATCTTTGCCAGTATGACAAACATTCATTGCCCTCCGTATTCTTTACTCAGAAGTTTCTCGAATTGGTTAGTATGTACCCTGAAGTGAAAATAATTTTCACTGACCAAGGTTCTGGCTCAGTAATAGTTGTCAATAATATTAGCCACTCCTGGTCGCTGCATTGTGATGCATCGGTGTACACAACTGAGGCCTACGCAATTTGGCAGGCATTACTATATTGTGATCTCAAAATCTTCTGGTCGCAATTCATCATTGCTAGTGACTCTCTCAGCATTTTGACTGCATTATCTGATCATTCCTCAACGGACCCTGTTATTCAGATGATTTTATCAAAGATAAAACATCTGTCTGACTGGGAAAAAACATTATGTTCATTTGGATTCCGAGCCATGTCAGAATTAGAGGGAATGAGCTAGCTGATGATGCAGCCGAAAGAGACACAATAGAAGTACTAGTTATCAAGTACATCGATGCTAGAAATACAGCATACATGAGAGTGTCCTTGTTGTGGCAACGGGACTGGGACAGTGGATAACCACCTACATCGAATGAAACCTTTAATCGGTCAAACACATTAACCCCATGATTTGTCTAGGCAAGACAGTGTAATCGGCTGCGGTTAGGCCACACTAGGCTCACACATCGCTACAGAATCACAAGGGAAGCTCAACCTTCCTGTGAGAACTGTCATGTTCATATGACTGTACCGCATATCCTAGTGGAGTGCCTTAGGTTACAGCCGATGAGACATACATATAATCTTGGTGATAACATCCAAGTTATGTTGACAGATCACGGCAAAATTAAGGAAATACTTCACTACCTTGTGATCTATATCAAGAACTTTGAGACAATTTATTATTAGTTACTGATTATACTATATTGTCAGGAACTGAAAAAAGGAAAGACAAAAAAAAAAAACGAAAATTAATACTCAAATGTTTATCGATCACCCAAAACACGAACGGCTGTTTCCACCGCAAGCGCGATTGATTCTGACTCTGCGTCAGTTCATCACAACTGCCAGCGGTTCGTAATCGACAATTATATAACATAACAACAATAATATATAATTTGATGTCTTCATACTAACAATTACAAATTAATGATATCCTGAAGTTTCGTAATACCTTCATAAAAATAATAAAACTGAATTTCATAATATCGAAGTAAATTGATCTCCAACAATGCCGAAAATAAAATTAATCGTTAACACTAATCTCCAACAATGCCGAAAATAAAATTAATCGCTAACACGGCCAATCCTGACATTAGATTCGCTCTCGAATCTCACTTGATGTCCCGGGAGATGGTTCGGTCTCTATGGATTCTGCGTCATCATCATCTCTGTAACCAAAATTCAAAATGTTGTTGTTAACTGTTAATTTCAACTAATATACTGTTTGTTCTTTAATTCGCAAATAATAACATGAAAGTGCGGCTTACAAGCCAATGACCATAATCGCAGGCTCTACCATTCAAAGGCGAGAGCTGCATACACTACACTGTGCAAAGCGCAAAGCTTTCAACACACATTGTGCAAAGCGTAAAGCTTTCAACACCATGACGCAAAGCGTTACGCTTTCAACGCCTAGACCACTACATTGCTTGGTACATACCCTAATTCATTCTCTAACACAGCTAATAGTTCAGGCAGATTCAATGACAGTGATCAATCACTAGACCAAGGTCTTAGCTGCTCTTTAGCCGCTTTTGTAACTAATGTTTTGCCAACTCTTCGAAGCTCAAATCGCCTTTGCGGGGTAATTCCGATAACTTCAAACGGACCTTTAAATTCGTATGTTAGTTTACTTTGGTGCATTTTGTCGTCTGTGTGCATCAAGACGAAATCGCCCACATTAAAATGTACACTTTCCCTGCGTTTTTTATTAACATCTAGCTGTTTACAGGCTTGTATACTCAGTCGCTTCCTGATACGTTCACGATCTAATTCTAAACTGCGTATTGGTTTTAAGTCGCTACTTAAATTCCCCAGCACACTTTGAATGAGTGGAGTGACACCCTTAATACCGATTAATGCTTTAAGAGGTGATGTTCGGGTAGCTTTGTGAATCACTCGACCATCCTGACTTTATTGAAGTTTCAATTCTAAGAAGATTCATAATCGTACGCATATACCGCTCTAATTGACGATTAGAACGATGGACATCAGGTGTTATGTAATGATACATAATTCCGAGCGAATCAAGATATTCTGGTATACTTAAATTTTTAAAGCTGGTTCCAGCGTCCATCACAATGCATTTAGGTGTTCCAAATAAGGAGATATACATTTAAAATGCAAGTTTCGTTTCGTTGGACTTTACTGATTTTACTGGCTGTAATACGCAATATTTTGAAAATGAATTAACCAAGAAAAGTACATGTTTATGCCCATCTAGTGTAATCGGTAATGGTCTTAAACAATCTGTATGAAGAACTTGCATCGGTTCTGACGGTTTTACAATATTGGTTATAAATCCTTGTAGAGGTCCCGACCGGGTTATCTTTACAGCGCAGATTAAAAAGTTTTGAATACAATTTTTAACGAAATTTCGAAGTTGAGGAAGCCAAAAGTGCTTTTGTATGGCGTCAATGGTACCAACGTGACACTGTTCGTCATGAAAAATTCTCAACAGACCAAGCCTGCTTTGACGTGGTACAAATGGTTTTGTAACTACCCCATCTAAAGCTCGATCTAAAGTAACCATCTTGGACTATACAACGAGAAGAATCAAGGCGTCCATTTTCTGAATCTTTTAATTATTGATGAATTTCAGCGTCACCGCGTTGTTCAATGTAGAGCCATCTATGGTTAACCGGAACACGTCTTACTGTTATAGGATTCCGGCTAAGATAATCCACATGCGCCAGTGTGATACGTTTACGGTACGAAATGGTGAAATTGAAATCTTGCATGTATGACCACCATCGAGCCACTCGTGGTAAAATATCTTTCTTTGTTGCAATAGATTTTATTGCATTGCAGTCAGTTATTAAGGTGAAATGAATACCCAGTAGGTACACGCGAAAATGTTTTAATGCATTTACAACGGCCAACGTCTCCAGCTCGTATGAGTTGTATCGGACCTCAGTTGGGCTAGTCCTTTTACTAAAATAGCTAATAATTCTTGTGGTTTCGTCGCATTTTTGTAACAGTATTGCTCCAAATCCAATCGAGCTAGCGTCGGTATGTAATTCTGTTGGAAGTGCTGGGTCAAATACTGATAACAACGGCTCTGAAACTAGGCAACGTAGTTCTTGGCAGCTTCTTGCTCTTTACCCCATGCAATTGGCTTTTTACTTTTAACCAATTTGGTAATAGGCGCAGTGCAAGACGCAAAGTTGGGAATAAACTTTCTAAAATAGCCTGCGAGTACTATGAATTGTCGAACTTGTTTAACTATTGTGGGAGAAGTGACTTTACGTAGCGCCTCTACTTTACGAGTGCTAAGTCTAATTCCTTCGGCTGATATCTCTCTACCTAAGTACTCTAATTTATTTTGCAGGATATGGCATTTTTGGATATTCAAGGAGAATCCTGCTCGCTGCAGAGTTGCAAGAACTCGTTTGAGGGATTCTAACCCTTCTTCAGGAGTTTTGGAAGGAATAAGGATGTCATCCAGATATACTAGAGCCACAGAATTCTTCAAATCGCCCAGAGCTTTGTTCACCGCACGCTGAAAAACAGCAGGAGCATTTGTCAGTCCGAACGGCATTCTCAGATATTCATAATGCCCGTCAGGCGTTATGAAGGCGGTTTTATGAATGGAATCCGAGGCAATGGGTATCTGGTGAAACCCTGACGACATGTCTAAAAAATGTGAAAAATCTTCCTTTTCCCAGTCGATCGAGTTGATTCTCGATAAGGGAAAGAGGATATCGGTCCTTGATTGTATGAGAATTTAATTCTCAATAATCAACACACATCCTGTATGTGTCTTGTCATTTACGATACCACGAACAGCTTCTCGCTCACTCGCTGATAAACGATAAGGATTACGGTTTACTACGATGTCGTCTCGTAGTCGGATTTGCATCTCAGTATTTTTGACTGGAGGAGCTGCATTTCCTGGTCTACAGAAACACTTCCCGGTAAAATACCCGATAATGTCAAATGGCATGGCTCGAGTTTTTTTGTGAAAAGTAAGGAAGGAAACATTCTGATATAAGGGAGACATCTGCTCCAGTGTCAATAATACCCAAATAATCAAGTCCATCAATTTTTACCTTATTTGGTGAAAGACGAGATTCGATACTGCAAATATTTACAGCCCTGAGTTGTTCTATTGCCCTTCGAGTAAAACAATTTGAGGAATTATGTCCCAGTTTTGCGCAAAATTCGCAGGGTTTTGGCTTAGTTTCATTAGATGTTATGGTATTCGATTTCATAGTTGTAGTCGTTTCCTTATTGGGTATTGGTTTTCTCGTGCAGCTTTTTTGTAGGTGACCTACTTTACCACAGTTGTAGCATTTAACAAATTTGTGATTTTGATAAATACTATTATGGTCATTGCGAAAGCGTTTACGAGGAGGTTGATCAGAAATATCCCTTTCAAAATCAGTGCTTCCGATTTTAGAACCTTTAGTGCTGGAAGTAAGAAAGAAATTAGTTCCGGTATCTTTTTATAATTACGGTTACTTGCGTTTATTCTTACGTCCTGTTCTTGTATCCCGTGAATAACTAATTCAACTAAATCGGCTTCCTCCCAGGAAGTTAGTAAATTCCTCAACAATGCAAGTTTCTTAAATACATATTTGTCATAAGTATTGCATTGTTTGCTTCCAAATAATGCGGCGTCAGAAAGAAGTTGATCTAAATTCTTCCTGGGTGGAAAAGCCTCTGAAAAATCCCGTCGGAAAGCTTCCCAACTTCTGCTATCGAGGTTCCATGTGTTAAACCAAATTTTTGCTACTCCACTTAACGAGCGTCCAAGCCTCAGTAACAGTTGTTGATCGGCCCATTCAAACTCTTCTTTTATTTTCTCCAATAGCGATATCAATTTTTCGGCATCGGTGAAATCAGGACGGAAAACTGGAATATCTATCTGATCCGACGTAGACTTTGGCGTCTTTATGGGTTTAACAAATTCAGCGAGAAGAGACTCCATTTGCAAATCCCTGGAAAACACAGCACTGAACCTTTATAAACTTCTTTTTCACTAAGCACAAGAACACAACACTAATTCACACTAACACCGATACGTTTACGCACTGAGGTGAATCCTACTTCTGATGCTAGGAACTGAAAAAAGGAAAGACAAAAAAAAAACTAAAATTAATACTCAAACGTTTATTGATAACCCAAAACAAGAACGGCTGTTTCCACTGCAAGCGCGATTGATACTAACTCTTCGTCAGTTCACCACGATTACCTGCGGTTCGTAATCGACAATTTTATGACATAACAACAATAATTTATAATTTAATATCTTCATTGTAACAATTACAAATTAATGATATCTTGAAGTTTCATTATACCTTAATAAAAAGAATAAAACTGAATTTCATAATATCCAAGTAAACTGATCTCCAACAATGCCGAAAATAAAATTAATCGTTAATACTAATCTCCAATAATGCCAAAATAAATTACAATTTTTTTACAATATTTTTTATCCAAAATTTTGTAGATAACATTCACATTCTGGTGAAAGTAATATAAATTATGAATACTTACCTTTTCTTAATATAAAGACTAATGACCTCAGCTGTCGATGCCTTCTCTTAAAAAAAATTTATTATTATTTAATATTATTATTATTTATTATTATTAATTATTATTATTAATTATTGTTATTAATTATTATTATTATTATTATTATTATTATTATTATTATTATTATTATTATTATTATAATTATAATAATAATAATAATTATTATTATTATTATTATTATTATTATTATTATTAAACCTTTATTATCATTTATAAATACATTTCAAATTTAAGTATTTTACAAAATATTGTTTTATATTTAAGTACTATAATAAATTAAAAGTACAAATGTAACGCTATTGTGTTTTAAATGGTTGCTCCTTGAATGAAGTTCTCCCCTAATATTTTTCAGTTTTCTTGGTTTCTTGCTTTGGTTGGTCAATAAATCCCTGCCACTTTTTTGAGATCGTCACTCCATTTTCTCTTAGTACAACCCCTTTTTCTCGTATTCTCTAAAGGTATCCAATCCGTGATTGTTCTACACCATCTCGTGTTTTGTCTCATCACATATCCAGCCCAGCTCCACTTACGTGATTTTATTGTTGTGGTAATTTCTGCGGCTTTTATTCGCTGGTAGAACTCGTTTATTGGGATTGTGTCTTTTAATTTTATTCCTAGCATACTTCTCAGCATACTATTTTGAAGTTCATTGATTTTGTGTTCCTGTATTTTCGTCATTGCCCATGTTTGTGAGCTGTACATGATTATAAGGCTTATGCACAGGACGAAAATTTTTCTTTTGATTTTTAGACTAGTTCTTTTGTTTTTAAATATGTGTTTCAGTGCCCAATACTTTTTCCATGCCATTGATGATCCTCTTCCTTGTATAATCTGTCATGAAATGAGATAAGTTGTCCTAGATAAATGAAATCATTTACGTAGCTAATATTTATATCGTTCATCTTTATTCTCACCGTTCGTCATTATTTTTGTCTTTTCCAAGTTTATTTTTAGTCCAACTTCTAAACACTGCTTTTTAAATTATATTATTTGTTGTTACATGTTTTGGGCTGATTCTGTAAATATGACAATATTATCTGCAAATCATGTTTGGTAGATTTTTTTCATTAATCTTGAGTCCCTTTTTCCCAATTTAATTTTTCCCATTGCGAATTGTAGAATGCAGTTGAATATGTCAGGTGACCGTATAGTGCATGTTTTAGTTTTTGCAATGCATCTTCTTCTTTTAATGTTTTCGTATTCAATGTACGTAAGTGGAATTTAGTTTGTTGCTTATTTTGCGGAGTTGTGGTCTTTTTCTCTCGTGGTAACCATCCATGGTGAGAGAGTTTGTTTGGTTCTGTTCTCTTTATTTGACTCTTCTTGTTTAATAAATCTTGGACCTTGTTCGTTGCTAATGTTGCTTTCGCGGCAGGCCGTCGTAACTCTACCTATTTTCTTACCGTGTTGCTGAAGATTGTGTTAGAACTTGTGGAGCTTTCTAAGGCAATTTGATTTGGATTTTCTCTCTGTATATATATTGGAATAAGTTGTCATGTATTTGTTCACTTGTGCCTTGTTTAGAGTTGTTGGATGTGCTATTTATAATTTTTCGTTCCTTATTTTGTTTTATGACCGCCTTAAGGGTTTCTGTGACTTCGTCCTCGGACAGTTGGCGTCTTTTGTTTTCCGAAGGTTCAATTTGAATTTCTTCATCTATAATTGCCTTGCCGTTGAGATAAAGTTTGTTGTATTTTATTATTGTGTAGCATCCTTGCTTTCTATATCTTTTTATGATCGGGATGAACTTCTTTCTCTCCTCGATAATTTCTTTCGGGAGATCTTCTAATATACGTATAAATGATGGAATCTTTTAATTTTCATCTGCTGTTCAGTATATACAGTGTTTTCCTACGTACAAGAAACCGTACTTTTATAGGGCGAGGTTTATTTTCTGTATTGGGGCCCAATCTCTTAATAAAGTCTATTTCAGTTAGTTCTGTGATGCTCATTAATAATACAATAATAATCATATTCAATTTCATACAAGAAACAGTATGACATATTTGACTTGTGTATTTCTCTTAACATACGATTTAAAAAGAAAAGTTAATTATATAAACCAAATTAATCTATTATAAAATTTTGCTTTCAAAGCAAATTTTAAAAAATCAGCAAATGCAACCCGATTTTTTTGATAACAATGAATTAGTGACATGAGAACATTGAAATTGAAACAGATTTTCATTTGTTCTCATAATTAAATTTACTTTGGAAGTAAATTTAACTGGACGTTTATGAAACCGGTCCGCAGAATATTTAATTTTCTACGCGTAAACTGTGAAGTAATTTACATAGCAAACAATACTCATAAATATCTTTAGAGATCGTTATTATTTAATCTATATACGTACGTAAATAGTACATTAAAAACAAGTTTTATAAGGCAATCTATTAACACACGAGAAACATGTTTATTATAGGTACTATTTTTTTCTATTGAGGTAGGTAATTTAATAGTTCTATTAATTTTTAAAAAATGCGATTTGTTAAAAATGACTTTTTTTAATTATGTTGTAGCGCTCCCGCTAAAAAAAAACATATGAAAATTTATTGTTGACTGCCAGCAATTAGAGGTAATATATCACATATTTGTAATTTTGGAAAACAGTTATCTCACCTCTAGAGAACGAATAGCGCCAAAAACAGTGCGTTTATAGATATTATTCACGATGTGCATCAATGCCTTCTCTCTCATAAAGAGACCGAAATAGAACAATTAACTATACAGGGTGTTGTTTCAGTAAGCATATAATGTTCAACTGATGGTACGACCAACCACATAGATAATAAATTTAAGAAAAATCTATTCGTGTATGCAATTAGTTTTTCGAAAGTTAAATATTTAAAACGAATGCATGAATTCCTTTTATTCTTAAGTATAACTCACAAACTAAAATCTGAAACATGTAAAAGAGTGTATGTATTATTCAAAAAATAAATTGTCAATATTTTGTAAACTTAATATTAAGCTATACACTGGTATTTTGATCTGTTTATAAGTCATTATCGACAAAGTAATATAAAAAGGTTTAGCAAACAATTTATTTAACGAAAAATTCGTAAAAAAGAAAAATTTACAAAATTGGTTTTTATATTATATATTGATTAGTTTTATAGTTACTGTATATCTCAGTTTAGGTAAGAATGTGTATTGCCTGCCTTCATGAGCTCTAAGCTCTTATCAATTCTATGATACGATTTAGTTAACTTTTAAACATGGCCAGTATGTCAGCATATTATTTTTTCCATTGCACACAAGGAGTTACTATTAAATCTTGAATGGTTCTGGATTTAATATATTGGTACCGAATTCTTTGTTTTAACATATCGTAAATTTTTTCGATGGAATGTAAACCAGCGCTACGATCTAGCTGTCGTAATCACTGCATATTTAATTCTTGACATCTTTTAAAACTTCGTTGATAGGTTTGAAACGTGGGGTCGCGTGTTCAATCTTTAAAATATAAGAAGCTATTCCAGGTCAATCGAATATAGAGAAAAATACTTAAGAGATAAGAGATAAGAGATTTTGTTATAGCATCTCGTCACGAATATGAATATATTTTGATTGGCGTGTGAAAGACCGCCTATAAATATATAACGAATAATATCAGCTCCGGTGGCTCAATGGTTAGAGCAATGCCTCTTAGTCATGAGTGCGCTCGGGGTTCTGGGTTCGAATCCCACTAAGGCATGGATGTTTGTGTATGTAAACCTACCCTGTAATTGGGATTAATCCTGTTGGGAGGTTTTTTTTTTTAAAAAAAAAATATATATATGTTAGCAGCAGGTTTGTACAACTAATCGAAGTAAAAGAGTTTCAAATTATGGAGGACCGGCCATCACTGGAGCACTGCCATTATTAAACAGTTATATATATATATATATATATATATATATATATATATATATATATATACATATATCGTGAGCGTAAAGTTATAAAAACTAGAAAAATATTGTTCGTAGGGTAATCGCTCAATAGCAGCTGTAGACACGTGTTTCGCTCTTATTAGAGCTCATCAGTACAGCATAGCTAGTTAATAGATGGACATTAACTAGAGATAGTAAGTAGAAAACCGACAAATTGTAACAGCACTAGTAAGCAGCCAAATACACATTTGTTGCTTCGGTCAGCATTTCCACGGATTTGTGGATAAATACAACGTCGCAGCGGCGGTAATTAATAACCACCCACCAGACCCGTTACTTGGACCCCAAGGTAAATAAACGAAAATATACATATATCGTGAGCGTAAAGTTATAAAAACTAGAAAAATATTGTTCGTAGGGTAATCGCTCAATAGCAGCTGTAGACACGTGTTTCGCTCTTATTAGAGCTCATCAGTACAGCATAGCTAGTTAATAGATGGACATTAACTAGAGATAGTAAGTAGAAAACCGACAAATTGTAACAGCACTAGTAAGCAGCCAAATACACATTTGTTGCTTCGGTCAGCATTTCCACGGATTTGTGGATAAATACAACGTCGCAGCGGCGGTAATTAATAACCACCCACCAGACCCGTTACTTGGACCCCAAGGTAAATAAACGAAAATATACATATATCGTGAGCGTAAAGTTATAAAAACTAGAAAAATATTGTTCGTAGGGTAATCGCTCAATAGCAGCTGTAGACACGTGTTTCGCTCTTATTAGAGCTCATCAGTACAGCATAGCTAGTTAATAGATGGACATTAACTAGAGATAGTAAGTAGAAAACCGACAAATTGTAACAGCACTAGTAAGCAGCCAAATACACATTTGTTGCTTCGGTCAGCATTTCCACGGATTTGTGGATAAATACAACGTCGCAGCGGCGGTAATTAATAACCACCCACCAGACCCGTTACTTGGACCCCAAGGTAAATAAACGAAAATATACATATATCGTGAGCGTAAAGTTATAAAAACTAGAAAAATATTGTTCGTAGGGTAATCGCTCAATAGCAGCTGTAGACACGTGTTTCGCTCTTATTAGAGCTCATCAGTACAGCATAGCTAGTTAATAATTGGACATTAACTAGAGATAGTAAGTAGAAAACCGACAAATTGTAACAGCACTAGTAAGCAGCCAAATACACATTTGTTGCTTCGGTCAGCATTTCCACGGATTTGTGGATAAATACAACGTCGCAGCGGCGGTAATTAATAACCACCCACCAGACCCGTTACTTGGACCCCAAGGTAAATAAACGAAAATATACATATATCGTGAGCGTAAAGTTATAAAAACTAGAAAAATATTGTTCGTAGGGTAATCGCTCAATAGCAGCTGTAGACACGTGTTTCGCTCTTATTAGAGCTCATCAGTACAGCATAGCTAGTTAATAGATGGACATTAACTAGAGATAGTAAGTAGAAAACCGACAAATTGTAACAGCACTAGTAAGCAGCCAAATACACATTTGTTGCTTCGGTCAGCATTTCCACGGATTTGTGGATAAATACAACGTCGCAGCGGCGGTAATTAATAACCACCCACCAGACCCGTTACTTGGACCCCAAGGTAAATAAACGAAAATATACATATATCGTGAGCGTAAAGTTATAAAAACTAGAAAAATATTGTTCGTAGGGTAATCGCTCAATAGCAGCTGTAGACACGTGTTTCGCTCTTATTAGAGCTCATCAGTACAGCATAGCTAGTTAATAGATGGACATTAACTAGAGATAGTAAGTAGAAAACCGACAAATTGTAACAGCACTAGTAAGCAGCCAAATACACATTTGTTGCTTCGGTCAGCATTTCCACGGATTTGTGGATAAATACAACGTCGCAGCGGCGGTAATTAATAACCACCCACCAGACCCGTTACTTGGACCCCAAGGTAAATAAACGAAAATATACATATATCGTGAGCGTAAAGTTATAAAAACTAGAAAAATATTGTTCGTAGGGTAATCGCTCAATAGCAGCTGTAGACACGTGTTTCGCTCTTATTAGAGCTCATCAGTACAGCATAGCTAGTTAATAGATGGACATTAACTAGAGATAGTAAGTAGAAAACCGACAAATTGTAACAGCACTAGTAAGCAGCCAAATACACATTTGTTGCTTCGGTCAGCATTTCCACGGATTTGTGGATAAATACAACGTCGCAGCGGCGGTAATTAATAACCACCCACCAGACCCGTTACTTGGACCCCAAGGTAAATAAACGAAAATATACATATATCGTGAGCGTAAAGTTATAAAAACTAGAAAAATATTGTTCGTAGGGTAATCGCTCAATAGCAGCTGTAGACACGTGTTTCGCTCTTATTAGAGCTCATCAGTACAGCATAGCTAGTTAATAATTGGACATTAACTAGAGATAGTAAGTAGAAAACCGACAAATTGTAACAGCACTAGTAAGCAGCCAAATACACATTTGTTGCTTCGGTCAGCATTTCCACGGATTTGTGGATAAATACGTCGCAGCGGCGGTAATTAATAACCACCCACCAGACCCGTTACTTGGACCCCAAGGTAAATAAACGAAAATATACATATATCGTGAGCGTAAAGTTATAAAAACTAGAAAAATATTGTTCGTAGGGTAATCGCTCAATAGCAGCTGTAGACACGTGTTTCGCTCTTATTAGAGCTCATCAGTACAGCATAGCTAGTTAATAGATGGACATTAACTAGAGATAGTAAGTAGAAAACCGACAAATTGTAACAGCACTAGTAAGCAGCCAAATACACATTTGTTGCTTCGGTCAGCATTTCCACGGATTTGTGGATAAATACAACGTCGCAGCGGCGGTAATTAATAACCACCCACCAGACCCGTTACTTGGACCCCAAGGTAAATAAACGAAAATATACATATATCGTGAGCGTAAAGTTATAAAAACTAGAAAAATATTGTTCGTAGGGTAATCGCTCAATAGCAGCTGTAGACACGTGTTTCGCTCTTATTAGAGCTCATCAGTACAGCATAGCTAGTTAATAGATGGACATTAACTAGAGATAGTAAGTAGAAAACCGACAAATTGTAACAGCACTAGTAAGCAGCCAAATACACATTTGTTGCTTCGGTCAGCATTTCCACGGATTTGTGGATAAATACAACGTCGCAGCGGCGGTAATTAATAACCACCCACCAGACCCGTTACTTGGACCCCAAGGTAAATAAACGAAAATATACATATATCGTGAGCGTAAAGTTATAAAAACTAGAAAAATATTGTTCGTAGGGTAATCGCTCAATAGCAGCTGTAGACACGTGTTTCGCTCTTATTAGAGCTCATCAGTACAGCATAGCTAGTTAATATATATATATATATATATATATATATATATATATATATACGAAGTCTGACAATTAAGTAATGAGACTAATTTTGTTCCGCGGATGTGGTAACACTGCAACTTTGAAATTTTTTACTTATTATTTTGGGATTCCTGCCCTATCGATGGATGTGTTTGCCACCCCGGTACGACCATTAGTTCAACAGCTGTGTCGTGTTTTGAAGAAGTGTGCTAGTGGTGCTCGTCACGAAAATGGAAAAGCGTAATTTAGAGCAACGTGTAGCGATCAAATTTTGGGCAAAACTGAGCGATTCGGCTACGGAAACGTACGGTAAAATACTTAAAGTGTACGGTGGCAATTCTCTCAGTTCTGCACAAGTATTTCGTTAGCACAAAGAATTCAAAGATTGCCGTGAGAGTGGGAAGACGAGGCGCGAAGCGGGAGACCGGTTGAAGTGCGGACTGACGCGAAGGTGCACACAATGTGCTTTATATATATCCTTCACTAATCAACATGCATACTGAAATGGAGCCTTACATAAAATTTATTGAACAAGCGGAGATATCCGTGAAACTCCAACAGCTTAAGAAGACTATGTTACAACGTTATACAACTACTCAACACTTAAATTTCCTACACGCCTGCTGCAAATACAACATCACCCCAAAATTTCTACAAATCAATTACAGAAACAGATTATCAAAGAATCAAAAGATGGACTTGACATCAAGAATGCTAAAGAAGGAAATAAGAAAACATGAAAGAAAAATCACAATAATTGAAACAAAATTATATTTTTTTCACAAACATCTTCAACAATATCTCCACTTTATAGAATACACAACATTAATAGACAGTCTCGAACAAATAATAAAGTACAAAAATTATAATAAAGATAAAAAACGAGAAAGAAAACTAAATAATCTGATCAATAAAAAGAAGAAACCCTGAAACTACAAGGCCAAAAACTCCAAATGAAAATAGAACACATTCAACAACAATCTACCCACAAATTCCCAGCTAGATACACCAACCTCAGCAAGACTAAATTCACAAAAGAAGAGGAACAAACCCTACAACTAGGACATAAATTCGCACCACCACCCTCCAGACCGAATATACCAAAAATCTCCATACAACTCGAAACGCAGATCTACAACCATCCACAACAGTACAAACTAAAATCAGATTTAATAAAAGACCTTCAATACATCTCCAAAAACGAACAGAAATTAATGAATAAGTGCAACAATCGCAAACAAAAATCCAATAACTCACAAATATTTAATAACATAAAAACTATAAAACAAAAAATTTTAAATAACAACTTAATTCTGACAAAAGCAGATAAAAATGCAGGTACAGTTATTTTACAAAAACAGGATTATATAAACAAAACTTTAAATTTCTTTAACGAAAATAAATATATCCCTATCAACAAAAATCCACTTTCACAATAAAACACTAAATTCAAACACATAATCAACAAAACAATCCCCACACTCACGAAATTTAACATTCACCCCCATAAAATAATCAACAAAAACCCCTCAATCCCCAACTTATATAGCCTGATTAAACTTCACAAACAAAATAATCCTATCAGACCAATAGTTTCCTCCGTAAATTCACAAGCACAAAAACTAGCCCAAAACCTCAATGAAATAATTACCAACAAAGCCAAATGCACTTCGCCGTATTCAATAAAAAATTCAAAAGAACTAATACAAGCAATAGAAAATTCAACTTCCACAACTAACTAACACAAATTTCATAATAGCCTCCTTCGACATAGTCAACCTATATTCAAATATTCCAGTCCAAAATACCCTTCAATTACTAGGAGAATTTTTACATAATAATAACGATTTTAAAGATAACTATAACTTAAACACTACAGATATAAACAATATAATCGAACTTTTTCAAATAACCACTAATCAAAATTTTTTCAACTTCAACAATAAATTTCACAAAACTTCAGATGGCTTAGCAATGGGAAGCCCACTAAGCGGACTACTCTCCAACATATACATAGATAATCTAGAACAAAAAATTATGCAAGACCCTCTTAGCAAATATATAATCCTCTGGAAGAGATACGTAGATGACATTTTAATATTTTGGTCAGGTACACAACAAGAACTATTCCAATTTCATAATAATATTAATTCAATTTCCAATATTAAATTTACACTTGAAATAGAATTTAACAATAAAATCAATTTTTTGGGCCTAACTTTAACCAGAAATCAAAATAAAATAGACTATAATATACAGGGTGTCCCATTTAAGGTACGAATGCATTGGTATCTCGAGAACCGTAAGAGCTACGAGGTTGGTTAAGTTAGACAAAAGTTGCCCCATTAGGAGGCTATTTTAATGGTGTTTTGCTATTTGCGAAAAAATGCATAGGTCACTAGATACAGGTGAAAATGTAAATTTAGCGATTTTCTTTTTTTGCTTATAACTTTGTTATATGAAATAATACGAGATTCTGGTTAGCACTTTCTTAAGGCACTTTTGTATGGTAAATTTGCAGAAGTTCTCAATTTTTTTTTATATCTAACCATTTACGAGTTACTGATAGCAACTTTTATTTTTCATATGGAGGTCATATTAAGCTATGGCATTTTTAAATAGAGATTTTTTTTTAGCTTTACAATGATATAAAACAATAATAATTTATTTTTATAATTAACAGAAAAATTAACAAAAATTGTTATTTATACTAAAATTAAATTGAAAAAAGTAAATCGAAAGCTGCTATGGAAACAACGAACAACGAAAAAGTGCAACAATTGAATTTCTGAATTTTACTTGACAATAGTAGATTATTACGAGTAATATACGAACTTTGACAACGAATGTAACAACTCAACATTTCATATATTTCCCAACGAGAAAAATTCATTTTTATTACTCTTAATAATCTACTATTGTCAAGTAAAATTCAGAAATTCAATTGTTGCACTTTTTTGTTGTTTGTTGTTTCCATAGCAGTCTTCGATTTACTTTTTTCAATTTAATTTTAGTATAAATAACAATTTTTATTAATTTTTCTGTTAATTATAAAAATAAATTATCATTGTTTTATATCATTATAAAGCTAAAAAAATTTCTATATAAAAATGCCATAGCTTAATATGACCTCCATATGAAAAATAAAAGTTGCTATCAGTAACTCGTAAATGGTTATATATAAAAAAAAAATTGAGTACTTCTGCAAATTCACCATACAAAAGTGCCTTAAGAAAGTGCAAACCAGAATCTCGTATTATTTCATATAACAAAGTTATAAGCAAAAAAAGAAAATCGCGAAATTTACATTTTCACTTGTATCTAGTGACCTATGCATTTTTTCGCAAATAACAAAACACCATTAAAATAGCCTCCTAATGGGGCAACTTTTGTCTAATTTAACCAACCTCGTAGCTCTTACGGTTCTCGAAATACCAATGCATTCGTACCTTAAATGGGACATCCTGTATATCGCAAACCCACTTCAACCGATATAATTATTCCATATTACTCCTATCACCACCCCAAAATCAAACAAACAGCTTTTAACTACTACTTCCACCGCTTAATAATCACTCCTTTATCAGAATCCAATTACAATATAGAATATTCCAATATATTTCAAATAGCATTAAACAACCAATACCCAATAGACAAAATAGAAAACCTATACCATAAAACTAAAGATAAACATTTAATTAACACTAAAATCTATACACATACAAAACTTAACAACAATAATTATATAGCAATACCCTACCATAATCACATACACAACATATTAAAAAACACAACAGACAGACACAATATTTCATTAATCCCAAAATCACAACCAAACCGTTATAACATCCTAAATAATAGCAAACCAAAAATAGATCTCTTACAAAAAAGTGGAATTTACAAAATATCATGCAGTAACTGCAATAAAATATATATAGGCCTCACATCTCGTAATTTACAAACCCGTTTCAAAGAACACCAAAAAAACAGACCACAATCAGCCCTTAGTACACATTTACAACAAGAAAAACATACCATAACATATGAAAATATCCAACTCCTACATGCAGAAACAAACTTCCATAAATTACTTTTACTAGAAAAATTTGAAATACTGTCTCATAATAAAAAAAATCTGTTGTGGCCAGCACAAGACCTTCCGTCAATTCCATTGTACAAATCCCATACCAAAAGGTCCTTGGAATAGATTCTATATAATATGATGTAAAACCGAACACGAACACATACTAAAGGTTCTATAAATCCAATAAAATTATAACATAAACTACACTAAGTAATGTCCTTCCATCTTCTCTTTGGCCTTTCTCTGCGTGTTACTTGCGAGCAACACTATGACATACCAATTTTAGATCCTATACTTTTTTCCATATTTGGTTTTGCACTTGTAACTGACATCAGTCAATTAAATTTTTTTGAATAATTATGTCAGCTGTTTCCATGATAAATAACAAAGCTGACTAATTTTTGAAAATTAATTTCTTTATAATGCTTTAACTCTACATCTATTGAATATGAAGGAAAATGAATAATCAAACCATATAGAGAAGAGTATTTTCTTTAATAAATATAATAACAAAATGTCAAAAAATAATATTTAACTGCGTTTTTTTAAGAAAAACTGTTAAAAACTTCAAATAAGGGTACTTCCGGTGGATCAATTATAACCAAAATCTAATCAACTCTTCATATGGATGTACAGAAGAGGAATACGAAAGAATTATAATTTTTAGAATTGTAGTATTGGAGTTATCGTCGGAGAAAAAATTGTCACACACGGACACACATACACACACACGCACACACACACACACGGACACACACACATACATACATACAGACATCATCTTAAAAATAGTAAATTCGTATTGTAGGGACCCTAAAACGTGCTTATTCATTAAAAACTCACTACCGAATTTTTTGACCAAAGACAATACCTTCCTTACCTAAAGGTGACGGAAGGTAATAACAATCTATTGAATGAAACTACGTGTTTTCCAGAGAATTATATATTTAAATACATCTCGCCATTCAAATCATCACAACAACCGCCCTCTTCTTCCGCTTCCGATAATCACACATAAATTTTTACATTCCGCCATATGCATTGCAAGTCCATCTCTTGATTCTTACAGTCTACATTATGTCCAAATAATTATATTCTTCTCAACTTTAACAATGTTTACCAGTTTTGTAACATATACTTAATTTACATTGACGGTAAGTCACATTTTTCACTTATTTTTGTATTGCGATTGTTGCACTCACCCATAATATACCTAACCTCAACCAACCCTAATAACCACATGTTTACCAAATTATTTTATGTTCATGTTTTCTTATTTTCCAAATAACAAAATAAATATATAAAATATTGTTTATCTAAGGTTAATATAAATACAAAAAATATCCAATTTACTATGTATAATATGTTTGTATATTTCTTTTTAAGCTTCGATCCGAAGATGGCCGACCATAGCCGAAATCGATAATCGAAAGATTTTATAAATAAAAATTATAAAACACAGTGTGCTTTATTTATATATATATATGCATATCCTTCACTAATATTAACTACAAGTTCTATAATTTTTTTGTCGTTGACACTTGACACTATCGAAATGGGTAAGCCATAAATAATATATCATTACATCTTCATATGTACGCAAATCATTAGTTTGTAATGCAGTTCCAAACTCAAACACAGGACAAGACATTACTTCTTAAAAGAGCTACAGTCGTGTAAATAAACACCCACAAAATAATCTAATAAAATACTCGTGACCAACTCATCTATCATAAGTACGAGTTACGTAGAGTGGCCGTCACGTAAGAAAAGGCCATTTACGTTATCAGCGCAGAAACCAATTTTTGTCATGGCCCTTAGTTGTCATAGCAACAGTCCGCTTGTTCATGTGATAAGCCAGTGTCGTTCGTGTCTTGTTCTGACCTATAGTTCTAATGAAAATGCATCGTTTGATATATCATATGATTAGTCAACCAATTATGTGTATTTTTAGATTCAAAAAAGGTAAATATAAATGTATTAAAAAGAAATGGAACGACTGCACTATGCGTTGCAAATTAAATTCTACCAAACAATTTACCTAGGTTTTGCACCCGAAAGAGATTAATATTTTTTTATTGTTTTTTTCTATTTACTACCTATGTGAATGTAGGTATTTGTACTACTATTGAATTACGTCGTGTGCTGGCCTAACTTATTCATCGACTAAATGAAAAACAAAGCAGACGCAGTAAATAGTTATTTAAAAAATATGTTGTGACCAGCACAAGACCTCTCGCCATTTCCATATTAGGCTATATATGTATTGTATTGCACTTCGCTTTCGAACAGTCGTTTTATAACAAAATATTACAGAACTTTACCCAAATATTGTTTTTATTGTATTTAACATGTCTTCTGCACACATATAATTCTAATTATATCTATTTTTATCATGTCAGAGATTGTTCCAATTCATTAACCAGTTTGGCGGTATTTCTGATGGATATATGCATTTTACCACAATTTTACCTATAATTTCAAATATTTAATTAATAAAACAATAAGAAAAATTAAATATACTTCCCAGAAAAAGCTATCAGGATGTCACTAAAAATGTTGATATTTGACAATGACATATGTCATGTTATAAACATTGGAATATGTCAACTGGTTTCCTTAGTGCTTTGGCCTCTGCGATTAGTTTACTCTATAAATTATAGTGTCTATCTCTAAATCTATACAAGATATAATAAAAATTTTAAGTGTATTAGATGGAGAATTTTATGTTCTTCAATATTTAATAAAAAAAACTCCCAAAAAATTATATTTAGAAGAATTTTTCTAAGAAACTACTGCTTCCGGTTGTTGAATTGTTACCAAAACCTTTTCAGCTCTTCCCAGGAATGTCAGATTGAGGAAACTGCAGTTAAATATTTTTTAAGTCTTATAGTGGCCGCGTGCCTGAGTGTCTGGTCGCGAATCTGGGGGAACCGGGTTCGATCCCGACCGGCGCCAAATATTTCCAATTTTAAATGGCACAAAAGTGACCCCTGTGGTGCACTCTCCACACCAGCTATGAGTGCCCGTGAGGTGACGCCTGGTAAGCGCCCACACGGTAAAATATATCGTCATCATTACCGATGTCTACATATGTGTAGATAATGGCACACCCAGAAATGGGTAATATGCCGTGATGATATATTTATTTATTTATTTATAGTTTTTGAGGAATCGTGTCTACAACATCCAGACATACATACACACACACACACATACACACATCCACACACACACACACACACACACACACACACACACACACACACACACACACACACAGACATCATTTTAAAAATGTTATAATCGGATTCTAGGGACATTAAATCGTGCTTATTCAATAAAATCTGGATATGCGAATTTTAGCATGAATCCAATACCTCTCTTAGCGAGAGGTAAAAATCTACTTGTCCATTTGGCGGAGACTACGATGGCATTTACGTCATGGTGGTAAAATTTACAATTAATATCATTAGTTAAGATTCCTTCGCATAATTTTGAATACGACTCTTTCTATAGCAACTAAATGTAATTTTCAAAGTGCTTCCCTTAATAATAGTGCTCAAAAATTTCTTGGCAGAAATAAATATGGATAATTTCAAATATAATACTGACACAATGTTTATAAAATTCCGCACCAAGCGAATTGTATTTAAAAAAAATATTCATAGGTATGAAAACGCTCCACCATACTGTATAATACCTACGGAGTAAGAAATGCTTTTATTCAGAACACGTAATCAAGACATGCAAAATCCTTTCATTTTTGGTAGATATATTTATTATTAACTCGTGAATAAAATGTGTAATACTGTTGGTACATCATACTTTCATGTCTGCAAGAAATTTTGATTATATATTTATATAAAATAAAACATGATTGGCGAGAAGTTATACCCTGGTCACACCAGTTTTTTTATATAAATATATGACTCTCTTAGGTAACATAAAAGTATGCAATCTCATATGTCAACGACTGCGAATCTACACACACAATTCCTACCGGGGTCACAAACTCTAGACATTGAAATAAAAGCAACAAATATCAAGAGCGGATCATATAACATATAAAAATATGATTCTGCTCTCTACATTGTCGGATAGATTTTATTTTTATTCATGTTATTTTCTGTTTCTATATTTAACAAAACACAAGGATATTTTTTTAAATGATTTTGCAGAACACAAATGATTTGTAAACAATCTATAGGAGGATATGCTTCTGTGATTTAGATTTTAATTTTTTAGAAGTGTGACCAATAATTCATCAAATTATCTGTTAATCCAAAATTGTTCATAATGATACTGATGATATTCATTTATTTCATTTTTTTTTTCGCTCAGCTTTGGATGCCTTTTGTTGCGACAAATCTTGTATCTACTGATTCACATTTTACGCTTCTTTAGATATCATATACAAATAATTAAATATAACGTTATGTCCCAAATAAAATGACCTGTATGGGAATTTCGATTTCTCTAATGATTTACGAAGTTTTTTAAATCAAACAAAAGTTACCGATCTAATGGGGCATGTTAATGACGTATTTGCTATTTATGTAGATCACTAGAAACCATGCAAAATTGCATTTTTTTAATTTCTGGTTTACTCTTCCTTAACATTTTCATTATGGTTTTGAATGCGTAATCCGAATGCCGATGCACATATTACATAATCCTTGCTAGATTTTGAGTTCTGATGTCAAATGTATCATTTTATAATTGATTTCATAGTAAATAGTAAATAACGACATCTCACTTTCCAATAAAGTGTAGTGAATCTAATTTCATTTGTATCAAACAAAAAAGATGAAAGAATTATTAAATTTATAAGGTAAAAAGAAAGATTACGACAGTCAAGTCATCAATTATATTTAATTGAATATTTCTAAATTTAATTTCTTGGTTTCCATTAATCTTTTTAATTCATTTGCCAATGAAACCATTTTCAAATATCGTTGTGAATATATTATTATTCAATATGGCTTCTACGTACAAATACTCTAATTAATAATAATATATCAAGACAATAAAATCTAAATTAGAAATGATATATTAGATACAAGTTGTCTACAATTGAGCATTTCATTTGTTCACTTTCACATTCATTGATTTTGCTATAAAATTTTATCATTTTTTTCACTCTCTTTCGAGCAAACCAATAGCTAATTACATTGGATTAATATTAGAATGGTCTTTTTGATTATTAAAGATTTTTCGTTTTTCTATCGGCATCTCTAATTGTAGTGTTTCCGCCCGAGACCGAACAAAAAATGAATTACTAATGTATTACATAAGGTATATATACAGTGTGTTAATTAAAAACCTGGCCATAGGCGTTTAACATGAGAAAAGAGTTTTCCTTTGCGCAAAAGTCCCCAATTAATTTTAGACAAAAATGATTTAAATAAAAGCTGTAGATAATTATATTCTACGTCTAAATCACTATACTTATTTAATTTTGCACGTTGGGTAACTTGCAAAATCTAATTTGAATGGTACAAATATTGCTCATTTGTAGCGATACCTATGATATTGAAACAAAATTACAAAGAAATTCATATCTCTTGAACTAAGAGAAATTTAATTTTATTGGTTTCAAAATGTGAAAAAGTAATAATAATAAAAGTTATTTAAGTGTTAGATTTAAAAAATGATACCTGTGCAGTGATTTAGGTGCAGAATTTATTATCTGCAACTTTTAATAGAAAACCGAATTTCTGGCAATTCAAACGATACGCATTTCTTTGTCACTTTGTTTCAATTCCATGGGTATCACTACAAATGAGCAATATTTATACAGTTTCAAATTAGATTTTACAAGTTACCACACTTGCAAAATTAAAACTGTTTACTGATTTAGGCGTAGAATATACTTATCTACAACATTTATTTGAAACATTTTTGTCTAAAATTAATTGAGGACTTTTGCGCAAAGGAAAACTGTTTTCCCATGTTAAACGCCTATATGGCAAGGTTTTTAATTATCACACTGTATATATCGAGCTCCGTCTCAAAGCAGTTGGCCCACTTTTTAAAAATTCATTTATCATGACTTAACGAGTTAAGTTTCATTGAGTTTGTTATATTAATTAAATAAATCTGTACTTTTTATTTAATATGAAGATATTCGACACTTTAACATAATGTGAAATAAAATTTTTCTGTACAGATTAAATATTTAACTGTATAACAGCTACACAAATTGATATATTAACTTCACGTTATTTATCAATTATGGGTAACATCGCTTTTTATTCTAAATTACTATTGTAATTCTTTTAGACAATTCATTTAAGAAATCCAAATAACCTTACGACTTAAATTTCTTTACATATTTTACAGTTTTTCATGAATTTTTGGTAAAACTAAGAAACATTTCATTTTACATTAAAAATGAACTATTTTAAAAAACATGTGCTATGTGCTATTAGAACCACAAAATATTTGGAATATTAATAAAAAGTGGCTATGATTTACGTTAGTTATTATTTGTATTATAATTAACTAAATAAAATGAAATTAAAGAGGGTGGGCATATGCTGTGAGACGGGGCTCGTATATATATATATATATATATATATATATATATATATATATATATATATATATATTATATATATATATATATTATATATATATATATATATATATATATATATATATATAATAATAATAATTTTGATTGCAATAATTTGTTAAACCGAAAAAAACTGCCCATTTTAAATGGGCCATCATTGCTATCTTGAATACTAAAAGAGGTACAAAGACGGTTAAATGAGCAAACAATTTCAATTTCAGAAGACAAATTTAGAGAAAAGAAAAATTAATTTATTCGACCAGTGGTTTTCAAAATACGGGTATTAACTTTAAATGAGAACATCTATTTTTATATATGAAATACAACTATAAAATTAAAATAAATGATGTCCAGTATGCAGATGTTTTAAATTCTTGTACAATTTTAAATAGAACTTCTTAAGATTTGAATGTGATTTACTTGTTAAATGAGAATAGGTTATATGTACCATTCAGTAATTTTGAATTCTTATACGATTTCAGAAAAAAATTGATACTTATCCCTTCATTGAAGTTCCTTTTTATGTCTCATATGCCTCGGCAAACAGTCTCCATATTCGTCATGAAAAGACGAACTACCTTGCCTTGATAAGTAGATAATTATTTCATAAGGTTTTTCTAGTAAAAGAAAAATTTTCTATTTATTAACAATCAGGACGTAATATAGTTTAATTTATGTGGGTTTGGTTCTGTCACAAACCTTACAATCCCGTACACCCTTGGTAAAAGGAAATTTTTATAAATAATTTCAGTCAGTGTATTATGTAGTATAACTTCTATGAGTTTGGTAGTTTAATTTTTATGAGTTTGGTTTTTCCACAAACGTTATTACCCCGTACATACGTGACAAGAGAAAATTTTATATTTATTATCAATCAGTATATTATGTAAATAAATAAATAAATAAATAAATAAATAAATAAATAAATAAATAAATATATCATCACGGCATATTACCCATTTCTGGGTGTGCCAGTATCTACAACACATGTAAAAATCGGTAATGATAACGGTATATTTTACCGTGTGAGAGTGCACCACAAGGGTCACTTTTGTGCCATTCAAAATTGGAAATATTTGGCGTGTGTCGTGATCGAACCCGGTTCCCTCAGGTTCGCGACCACACACTCAGGCACGCGGCCAGTATATTATGTAGTTCAATTTATGTGAAATTGGTTCTGTGACTAACATTATTATCTCATACACCCCTGGTAAAAGAAAAATTTCATATTTATTATTAATCAGTGGACTATGTAGTTTAATTTCTATGTGTTTGGTTCTGTCACAAACGTTATTACCCCGTGCATACGTGACAAGAGATTGTTGTAAACTGGATTGAACTATATATTCTAATGTAAATAAGAATGAACTATATAATCCAAGTCTTTGTATGGAAAGTGCGATCCTTGCACTCTGTAATCAAACAATGTAGTGGGAGAGATGCAAAAGGGTTTTTCTGCTCCGTTACCGGACAGTGAGTTGAAGTTAGTCAGTAGAGAGTAGTAAGAAGTTACTTGTAAATAGTCAAGTTAATAAGTAGACAGCAATATTCGATATTCAGTATTTATAATTCATAATTGTATTATTTGAACATTAATAAACTAATAGGTAATACAAGATACACTTAATAATTTAATAACCCTTGAAACACAACCCGACGTGAGAACCCTAATACGTTACAACATTAAATTGGTGGCAGCGAGTGGATTCCATAAAATTGGAATAATAATAATTCGGGAAGTAAATTTTGCATCGCAAATCTGGGGCGCCAAGTGCTTCACTAATAATATAACAATTAAAAAAATGTTTAATAAAAAGGGTGTGTATCATAACAACAGAGCTGAGTTCGTATATCTGCAGTTTGTAGTTCGTTTGTTCGTACTCGTGAATCGTCTGCAGTTCTGTTCCTGTTTATTCACCGAATATTATCAGCAGTCCAGTTTCTTCGTGAGTTCCTGCTGTTCGAGTTCCTGTCCAGTTTCGTGAGTTTCCTGCAGTTCGAATTCTACAAGTTCCAGTCCAGTTCCCATTCGTTAATTTTAAAGTAGTGTAAAAAAAAATCTGTGAAAATGGTGGATGCAGGAAGTTCTTCCACATTTGGTACAAATGTTGGCAATTCATTCATTAGCTTAGATACCGCCGCAAGGTTAATTAAAGAATTTGATGGTACAAAACGAGAATTAGTAACAGAATTTATTGATAATTGTAAATTAGCTATGTCCTCAGTAAAAGAAGAAGATAAAGGTATATTATTCAAAATTATTCAGACAAAATTAACAGGCAAAGCACGTAATATGATAAAATATAGAAATTTTGCAACATTTGAAAATTTTAGCGATCATTTAGAAGAAGCATATTCAGAAAAAGATCCATAGCACATTGGCAGTTAGAATTAAATAGTACTCGCCAAAACAAAAATGAGGATGTTGGATTGTACGCAAACAAAATAGAAAAATACTTATCAAATCTGATTGATGCTTATACAGTAGGTAAAACTAAAGAGGAGTCCCAAATTATTATTCAGGTATTAAGTGATCAGGCATTAAATATATTTAAACAAAATTTACAAGAACCATTACGCACACAAGTCAAAGCTAGAAATCCACAAAATTTAGAAATTGCTATCGATGAAGCTAGAAATGAAGAGAGAGAATTATTAAGTAATTCGCAAGCTATGAAATACTTCGGTTATAAGGTTTCAATACCTCCTGAAGAAAGAAAGAAAATTTGTTATAAATGTGGTAAACGAGGCATTTAGCTACGGAATGTTTTTCTCAGAAATATCGAGATCATAACGCCAGTACGTCTAGTTCGAATTCGTTTAGTTCATTTAAAAATAATAATTACAGGGCAATGCCATTCGTAAAATCGAATATGAATTCAAAAAATAGTTCAGATAATCGTAACATAGAATGTTTTTATTGTAAGAAAAAGGGACATAAAATCGCTGATTGTTATAAGCGACAAGCGAATGAAAATAAGAAAAATAATGTTGTGAAAGGAAATCAAAATTCGAATTCAAAAAACGCGAATGCGTCTCTGATCAAATAAGTACCGGGGACTACCGCTATCAAACTCGGATAAAAAATTCAGATAATAATATAGAAGAACAGAGTCGTACTGAGGAATATTCGTTGAAAACTAATTGTGCTGAAGTAAGTAATATTAACAGTTATGTAGAATTGGAATTAGGAATTACAAATAAGAAAGTTAGATTACTTGTTGACACTAGAGCACATGTAAATTTATTAAAAATTAGTGCCGTTCGTGAAAATGTAAACTTAGAAAATAAAGTGATAAAAATTCGAGGAATAACGGAACATCCAGTACAAACTTTAGGTATGGTAAACAAAAATTTTGAAAATGAAAATATAATAATTCCATTTCACGTAGTTAGAGATACGTTTCAGATAGATTGTGACGGAATATTAGGAAATTCGTTTATGCGTGAATTAGCAATTACAATCGACCATAAAAATCAGAAACTTCGTTGTGACAGATTCGAATGGAATATATCTCTGATATATTGGATCAGTTGGGTCAAAGTAAATACTTTACAACTTTAGATTTGCAAAGTGGTTATCATCAGATACCCATGAATTCGGAAGACATGGAAAAAACTGCTTTTTCATCGGATTATGGACACTTCGAATTTAAAAAATTACCTTTCGGTTTAAAAGGAGCACCAGCGACTTTTCAGTGCTTAATGAACACTGTATTAAGTGGCTTGCAAGGGTTAAAAAGTTTTGTATATTTCGATGATATTGTAATTTATGCCAAAAATTTAGAAGAACACGCTTCAAAATTAAGTGATGTACTTGAAAGATTATGACACTACAATTTGAAACTAAATCCGAACAAATGTCAATTTTTACGCAAAGAAGTAAATTATTTAGGACATGTCATTACAGACCAAGGTATTAAGGCAGATCCTAGTAAAATTGATGCTGTACAAACTTTTCCTCGACCAACTAACGTTACCGAAATAATTTTTTTAGGATTAGTAGGGTATTATTGTCGTTTTATTCCAAAATTTGCAGATATATCCAAACCATTAACTTTATTATTGAGGAAAAACATAAAATTTCAATGGTCAGATTTGTGTGAAGAATCTTTTAATAAATTGAAAACAGTACTAGTTAGTTCGCCAATCTTGCAGTATCTTGATCCTGAAAAGCCCTTTGTCCTGACAACAGACGCAAGTAATATAGCTTTAGGGGCTGTACTTTCGCAGGGTGTTATTGGAAGTGATTTACCAATAGCATACGCTAGCAGAACCTTAAATAAAACAGAACAGAATTATAGTACCATCGAGAAAGAGTTATTAACCATGTGTTGGGCTACGAAAAATTTTCGACACTATTTGTATGGTCGTGAATTCACTATAGTTACGGATCACCGATTATTAATTTGGCTTTTTAATGTAAAAGACCCAGGTAAATTAATGAGGTTTAGATTAAATTGGAAGAATATAATTACAAAATTGTACATAAAGCGGGAAAAAATAATTGTAACGCCGACGCTTTAAGTCGTATACGCATTAGTACGGAAGAAAAAAGCAACGGGAATGAAACAAATATTAGTTTTGCTGAATTTAAAGAAATTAGTCAAAAACAATTAATACATAATTCGAATGTTATAGAGATAGAAGGAAATTTATTAAATACAAGTCCAGAATACGCTATTGTACATTGTGTTTCTCGTGATCTAAAATTAGGAAAAGGTATAGCGAAACTTTTAAAAGAGACATACAAAATTACATTTGACAATGATAAAAATTATAATTTATGTGAAGTCGTTCCATTTCAGACAGAAGATAATAGACTAATATTAAATTTGATAACTAAAGATAGGTATTTCGATAATCAGACCTATGAAAATCTATGTCAAAGTTTAATTAACTTAAGGACATATTTTGTAGAAAATAATTTGAATAAATTAAGTATGCCGATTCTATCATGTGGAATAAATAAATTACATTGGACGATAGTTCGAATGATGATTAGATACATTTTTAAAGGTACGCAAATTGATATTTCAATATATCACAATAATATTAAATATGATGCTGAGCAAAAGAAACAAATATTATCTGAATATAAGCCAGCCGGAGGACATGAAGGTGTCAATAGAACTTATAAACGAATAAAAATAAAGCATTGGTGGAAACATATGAAACGTGACATCAAAGAATATATCAAAAATTGTCCTAGTTGTCAAAAAAAAATAAATTAGTAAAGTTAAAAAAAGGCTCCATTAGAAATTACCACTACGTCACGAAATTGTTTTGAAAAGATATTTATAGACATTGTTGGACCCTTACCATTATCGGAAAACGGTAACAAGTATATACTTAGAGTTCAGGATGATTTGACAAAATATAGCGAAGCCTACCCTGTATCGAATCAAGAGTCTGAAATTATTGTTTCCGACCTAGGAACACATTTCCTAAGTAATTTATTTGAAGGGATGTGTAAACTATTCCAAATTAAAAAGATAAAAACTACAAGTTTCCATCCGCAAAGCAATGGTAGTTTAGAGAGGAGTCACAGGACATTAGCAGAGTATTTGCGCCATTATGTAAAGACTGATCAGTCAGATTGGGATTACTTGTTACCATTTTGGATGTTTACTTACAACACAACACCTCATACCGCAACAAATTTTACTCCCTTTAGTTTAGTTTTTGCTAAAGAAGCGAATATACCATCAGCATTAGAACGCGAACCGGAACCTCGATATACGTACGAGAATTACATTGATGATATAAAATATAAATTACAGACTTTAAGAAAATTATCTCGTGAACATTTAGTAGATCGCAAGGAAAAATTTAGTCAAAATCACAATGAAAAATCTACAAAAGTAAAATTTAAAATAGGGGAAAAAGTTCTTTTGGATAATCGAACTATATCACCAGGGAGAAGTAAAAAACTAAAATCTTTATGGAATGGTCCTTATAAAATAGTTTCACAAAATTCAAACGTAAATTATACGATTAAAGTAGATAGGAAATTAGTTCGAGTTCATGCGAACAGATTAAAAAAGTACCATGAAAATTGATAAAGTACAATATTCTAAAATGTAAATATTTTTACAGGATGCATTATATTGGTATAATCTCTTGGATAATAGCAATCGCTGTTATTGCTATATATTGTATAATAATTAATGGAAGTTAATTGTTTATTTAGATATGAAGGAACATTATAAAAATTGCAGAAAGTTTACAAACTTATTATAAAATGACTTCGAGAATCTATAACAAGCAAAATTTAAAACAATCAGATCAGTTATGCGATAACTTTATGAAAATAGCAGCTAAAAGGACTAATGATTTAAATGAGAAAAATAAAATTATTTATGATTTCGTAGGTCATGAAATGACTTACCGGAAAAAGAGAGGTTTAATAGATTTAGTAGGAAAAGTTTCAAAATTCTTGTTTAGCACACTTGACGAAGATGATGCCGACTATTATAATTTAAAAATTGAAGAATTCAGTAAAAATGAACATGATTTAGTTAAGCTAATAAAAGAACAGTCCACTGTAGTACGATCAACAATACAAAATTTTAATACAATATCTTATTTGGATTATAATGAGAAAATTGTAGGTTTAAGATCTCTTAAATTATTTATTACCAATGAAACAAAAATTCTGAATACGGTCCAGTTTCACACGCAGCTTGAGGTGCACATATCTATATTCACTTTGTTAATAGAGCAGTATGAAGATAAGATAAATTCTTTAATAAATGCATTGTTGATCATACTTGCCATCAAACACAGATTTCGTGGTACCTTTATCAATTAAAACAGTCCATACTTTGTTGAAAACAGTGAATGTGGTAGTGTATTATAAGAACAATTATCTAGTTTATGTAATCAATATACCTTTAATAGATATTAATCGCTATGATATTTATCAAATGTATCCATAACCTGTAATGCTAAGTCAACAAAAATTCATATTTATTCAACCTAGCGCTAAGTATTTAGCTATAGATAAAATAAAACAGAATTATTTTCTAATTTCAGAGATAGATTTCTTGATGTGTAAGGTATATGATAATGTTTATTATGTTTGTAAACAAACACAAGCTATCTATTTATCGCATCAACATGAAATATGTGAAGTAAAAGTATTTCAGCTTAGTCCGAAATTGCCAGAAAGTTGTGACAAGAGAATAATACAATTAAAGTTTAGCATTTGGACACATACATTAAATTCAAACTCTTGGATCTATGTACTACCAGAAAAAGAAAGTTCAACCATATCATGTAAAGATAATAAAGAAATTTATGATTTAAAAATATCCGGTACAGGTAGATTAAGATTAAACGAGAGTTGTAAAGCTTATTCCAAAAATGTAATCCTTATGGCCAGAAAAGTATATTCTTCGGATATTATAATGGGTTTTGCCCCACCTTTAGATATTAAATTAGATTGCTGTGAAGAATTAACACAGAAACATATAAATTTGAGTAGTATTACTTTGAATCCAAATTTTTAGTCCATTCATACTAATTTAGAAGATTTGAATTTAGCCAGTCATAAATTATCCCAAATAAATGAATTATCTGAACAAATAGAGAAAAATATATATAGAGATACTTCACATAGTTATTATTCATTTATAGTTTAAGTTATAGGTATATGTGTAATGTTGTATTGTATAAATTGTTGTTGTAAAGGATGTTTCGGGAAAACAGCTTGTGGATGTTGTGTTTGTATTAAAATAAGTCAAAATTTTAACTCTGAAAGAAGAGAAAGAACTTCTGGTCCTGTAGTTCATTATACTACTCGTCCACAACCTGTAGATCTGATAACTGAAAATGTATCCTCTGAAAGTAGCGAAGCAAGAACAACCCTTAGGCCTTCAAGTACTTCCAAAATTTGTGGAAGGAGATCATCTAAAATGTAAAAATTTTCCTTATAGTCAAATCTTTTAAGGGGCGAGGAATGTTGTAAACCGGATTGAACTATATATTCTAATGTAAATAAGAATGAACTATATAATCCAAGTCTTTGTATGGAAAGTGCGACCCTTGCACTCTGTAATCAAACAATGTAGTGGGAGAGATGCAAAAGGGTTTTTCTACTCCGTTACCGGACAGTGAGTTGAAGTTAGTCAGTAGAGAGTAGTAAGAAGTTACTTGTAAATAGTCAAATTAATAAGTAGACAGCAATATTCGATATTCAGTATTTATAATTCATAATTGTATTATTTCAACATTAATAAACTAATAGGTAATAACCCTAACACGTTACAACAAGATATTTTAATATTTATTATCAATCAGTACATTACGTATTTCAATTTATGTGAATTTGGTTCTGTGTCTAACATTATTATCCCGCACATCCCCGGTAAAAGGAAAATTTCATATTTATTATCAATTAGTGTATTATGTAGTTTAATTTCATAAGTTTGATTTTGCCACAAACGTTATTACTTCATACGAGGTGACAAAAGAAAATTTTCTATTTATTTTCTATTAGTATTAATACAGTTTAATTTCAGTGAATTTAGTTCTGTCAGATATCTTCTTGCTCGTATAACCCTAGTAAAAGAAAAATTTCACATTTATTATGAATCAGTGTACTATGTAGTTTAATTTCTGGTTTTGTCAAAAACGTTATTACCCCGTACACCACATACAAGAGAAAATTTTATATTTATTTATATAGCAATCAGTATATTATATAGTGCAATTTATGTGAATTTGGTTCTGTGACAATCATTATTACCCCGTACATTTATTATGAATCAGTGTACTATGTAGTTTATTTTCTATAAGTTTGGTTTTGTCCCATTCGCTACTACCACGCACACCCCTGGTAAAAGAAAAATTTCATATTTATTATCAATTATTCATTTTATTCAATTTTGACGTGTTAAACTGTCATTATTAACTCCATAGCAACAACTATAAATAACACTTTTTTCACATGTGAATCACTCACAAAATTTTAACTCACTCTGCAACAAACAATGCATTTAAAATAACATCAGGTACGAAAATAACACTCGCCATAATATTTATCAGACATCAGTCATTTTCATTATATTCACGGCACAAATGACAGACAATAAAGCATGTTAAATAGATGATTTGACGTCTATCAGCGACGATTGTCATGCTCAGCCTACTAACTAATCAGTTTTTCATTTTGTCAAAATTAAATATTATAATGGTTTTTATTATTATTTCGTCAAAATTGAATAAAATATTGTACAAACCACGTGAGCTAAGAATGTTTATTCACTCGAAGAAATCTCACTCGCCCTTACGGGCGCGTGAGCTAAACTTTCTTCTCATGAATAAACATTACCTTAGCTCACTTGGTGTGCAAATATCTACTATTTTCTGTGAGTTTGGTTTTGTCACAAATGTTATTACACCGTGTACCACTGACAAAAGTGAAACTTAATAATTATTATCAATCATTGTATTATGTTATGACCTTAATTTTTCCCGAATAAAATTTTACCAAAGTGATTTGCACTTACCGTCAATTTGGCCCTCGAGGCGCTTACACCGGCTAGCTAGTTACGGAGAAGGGATGGATTTCGCGAACAAAAGTTCACTGCACTAGTTAACAATGGGGCGCCAGGTATTTTAGAAACCACCTGTATCTCCGACAAAGCATAAAATACCAAAATAGAGTTAAGCTGAAATAAATCATAGGGATGCCGGGAAAATAGTATCGGATGTTGTGATATCGAGTACTGTGGCAAGGTAGATAATATTAATATTAATAACCATTCGATGAATATCCTATATATTGACGCATAAGATTATAAGGCAAATAATATCACATAAGTTTCCCATATACTTACATACTAAATGATAAAGTGAACGAAATGAGCGAGGGGTGATCTTAACTCTATTCTTTGAATTGTACAATGTACAAAATAATTTGTTTACAAAAGTTCACGTATCAAGGTGTCCCCTGGAGACACTGACGGTCGACAGTGGCGTAGGTAAGGTCCACAATTGACCAAATGTAATCATGAATAGTAACCAAAAGTAGGGTAAATGTCAAACAGTGATTACAAAATAAGTAGCTTGAATTTTTAATTGCATTATGTCGACCGTAAATCGCCGTCACTGATACGCGCATAAACAGCACTAAAATATTAGAACTATTGCGCTGACTAGAGCGCACGCCGTACCCAAGATTCAAACTATAAGTGGAGAGGAGGAATGACTGTCCGAATCATGCTATCAAAGCATACAGTGCTCAGACTGCTCACAGCTGGTTCGATTTGATTGAGCACGCTGACGACTGTGAACCACATACCATCTATCCACACTATGTGAACACGTTAACGGACCGTTTGTAAGCGTGCTTACTTCTTGCCTGTCATTTGTGACAGCTTGTATATAACCTCTGCCCAATTATTAAATGATGTAAAAATAAGATAATAAATAGATTTGCTTTTCTTTGAAATAGATATTAACTTCACTAACTTAATTTGGAGGGGAACTACAATAATTTAAGTTAGATCATAAGTATTATTGGACCTTTACTTCGCTTACAACTTCCATTTTAACAAAAACACTTCGACCCATATTCTCACCTGTCGATTTTTACTTTCCGTCACCTTTAGGTAAGGTATTGCCTTTGATAAAAAAAAATAGGTGGTAAGTTTTTAATGAATAAGCACATTTT
This sequence comes from Ophonus ardosiacus, assembly GCA_943142095.1. NCBI lineage: Eukaryota > Metazoa > Arthropoda > Insecta > Coleoptera > Carabidae > Ophonus > Ophonus ardosiacus. Next base: position 21,602,236 of record OW964834.1, on the reverse strand, counting down.
AGGGTCCTTACTTTACGATTTTACTATTTTAAGATGATGTCTGTATGTATGTATGTATGTATGTATGTATGTACGTATGTATGTATGTATGTATGTATTTATGTATGTATGTGTGTGTGTGTGTGTGTACGAGGTGTGTTCAAAAACTATCGCGAATTTTGAATTTTCGCGGGTTACGTGTATTCGAATTTCGATCTTTTTGTGGCTTTATGTTGGTACTCATGTCTCTCACTTACGTCGACAAGCTCGGCCATTTTGAATGTTCACTTAATTGTTGACAGCTGCTTTGCTTGCACGTGTTTTGGATCGTCTTCGATTTTTACCTATTCAAAAAAATGGAACAAAGAACCTGTATCAAATTTTGTGTGAAAAACGAAATTAAGTGCGCGGATGCATTCCGAATGTTGACTGTGGCATACGGAGAAGCTACCTTGGACCAAAGCAACGTTTATCGGTGGTACAAAATGTTCTCAGAAGGCCGAGAAGATGTGAACGACGAAAAGCGTGCCGGACGCCCGAGCACTTCAACAACAGACGAAAAAATTAATGAAGTGGAGAAAATGATATTGGCCAATCGTCGAATCACCGTTATAGAAGTTGCTGAGGACCTAAACATATCGATTGGCTCGTGCCATTCGATTTTTATCAATGATTTGGGCATGAGACGGGTCGCCGCGAAATTTGTACCAAAATTGCTCAATTGCGACCAAAAACAGCATCGCATGAACATTGCTAATGAGATGTTTGACTCTGTCCGCGACGACCCAAATTTGCTCCAGAGGGTCATAACTGGTGACGAATCGTGGGTTTATGGTTATGACGTGGAAACCAAAGTTCAATCATCTCAATGGAAGCTGCCGCACGAACCAAGACCGAAAAAAGCGCGCCAAGTTCGGTCGAATGTGAAAGTTTTGCTGACAGTTTTCTTCGATTGCAGGGGCGTGGTGCATCATGAGTTCTTGCCACAGGGTAGAACGGTCAATAAGGAATATTACCTGCAAGTTATGCGCAATTTGCGCGAAGCAATCCGCCAGAAACGCCCGGATTTGTGGAAGAACAAAAATTGGCTTTTGCACCACGATAACGCCCCTGCTCACACATCGTTGCTTGTGCGCGACTTTTTAGCCAAAAACAACACACTAATGATGCCGCAGCCACCGTATTCCCCAGATCTGGCCCCCTGTGACTTTTTCTTGTTCCCTAAACTGAAGAGGCCCATGAAAGGACGACGTTACGCTACGCTTGACGAGATAAAGACGGCATCGAAGGAGGAGCTGAACAAGATAAAAAAAAATGATTTTTTGAAGTGCTTTGAAGATTGGAAAAACCGTTGGCACAAGTGTATAATATCTCATGGGGATTACTTTGAAGGGGACAAAATAGATATTCATGAATAAATAAATAATTTTTGAAAAAACACAAAATTCGCGATATTTTTTGAACACACCTCGTATGTGTGTATGTGAGACAAATTTTTGTCCGACGATAACTCCAATACTACAATTATAAAAATCATGATTCTTTCGTATTTCTCTTCTTTACATCCATATGAAGAGCTGATTAGATTTTGGTTATAATTGATCAACCGGAAGTTCACTTATTTGAAGTTCTTAACAGCTTTTCTTCAAAAAGCGCAGTTAAATATAATTTTTTGACATTTTATGTGGTTTTCAATATGAAAGAATATCTTATTGTCTACACGGTTTGATTATACATTTTCCTTCATATTCAATAGATATAGAGTTCAAGAATTATATAAAGATTAACTTTCAAAAATCAATCAGTTTTGCTATATCATAGAAAAATTCTAATTGACAGATGTCAGCGTCAAGTGTAATTTACATAATGTATGTTCGTGTTATAATTTTATTGAATTTATAAGAACTTTCGGTATGGAATTTGTAAAAAATGGTATAAGTTCGTATTACAATTTTACTGGATATATAGAACCTTTTCAAGGAAATTTTGTTATGGAATTTGTACAAAATAAATTAAATTGACGGAAGGACTTGTGCTGGCCAAAATAGATTTTTTAAATTTTATTTTATGAATAGACAAGAATAAGTGCCAAATTTTTGTAAATTAAACCTATAATATTATAAATAAATGCTATTTATAATTTAATTTATTCTTATTTCTCTAATTTCTTAATATTGTTCAAGTTGAATTTGTGATTTTTTGGTAACGCTACTTCAAGAGATGAGAATACGGGCCTTCGTTGTTTCGGTACGTAATATAGCATCAAAGAGAACTAGCGTGCTTACAGTGCTAACACTGCCCATGCATTAGGGCGTGAGCACTGTTAGCACGAAATGTTGACGTCACCTCTGACGTCATTCGGCTCACAGTGCAAACTTTGAGCGTTGTGAACATGATTCGGACCAGCTGTTAGCGCGCTGTTGGTACTGAAAGCGTAATTCGGACCGCACCATAACTGATGGACTGGTGTGCGTGTGTACTCAACTTACTCACTGTTGCCTTTGCGATGTGATCATGGAAGAGCTTGTTATAGCGGTTCGGCGGAGATGTCGGGCACCCAGCACTCGCTGAATGTTTGCGGCGGGACGCTGACGACGGCGTGGTGGCCCAAGATGTAAAATGGCAGGATAACTCTATTCGGATGTCGGATGGACAGCGGGTTAGCTTGGCTACGTTCACGGCACTAGATAGCAACACTCTCTCCCCGTACTAATAGGGATGACTTGTCTGATGCCCACGATACACAGCGCATGGCAGTAGATTAAATACAAATGGCATTCAGACAATAATCACGCGACCACGTGCAAAACTTCACATCCTCTTTATAGAGACGACTGTCTTAAACGAACTCGTAGACACTGTATTGGCACATCAGGCTCCAAAACTCGAGTCAAGACGCACTTTAATGCACTTTTTTGGAGCTGGCTACTTTGTAAACACGCGTCAACTTCACGACACCCGAACGTAGTTTTCTCCGCGACAGATCAGAACAGACAAGGGAAGTTGAGAATGGTTTTGCGCATTTTGTGTTAAACTTACATTACGCCTAAATTCACAACTGTACAGGGCGGTACTTTAAATATTTTTAAATAACAATAATAAAATGATATTTGGAGAATTTAACGTTACAATGTAGTTTAATTTCTGTTGGTTTTTCTCTGTCAACAAACGTTAATAGCCCGTACAGTCCAGACAAAAGTAAAATTTAATAATTATTATTAATCAGTATATTACATAGGTCAATTTATGTGAGTTTGGTTCTATCACAAATCTCATTACCCCGCACATCTCTGGGGTAAACGGGAAATTATCTATTTATTCTCAACCAGGTTATTAAAAAAATCTATATTATTAATTAGTATGTTATGTAGTTAAATGTCTGTGAGTTTAGTTTTTTGATAAACCTTATTACCCCGTGTACCCTTGGTAAAAGGAAAATTTCATTATCAATCAGTGTATTATGTGTTTTAATTTCAGTGAGTTTGATTGTTACAAACTTTAACACGTTAACTGCGGCACCGAAAAAGCATGCTTAGAAAATAAGCATGTTACATATCCCCGGGGATATGTACCAAGTCTGTCTCTTCCAGCGGTACAGATCCCTGGGGATATGTATGCATGATTAACTTTAGTTACTTCTGGAATTTATAAAAAACTGTTTTTAAAACTTTTGATAACAGAAAACTTTTAATAATACTACAAACTTATTTACATCTTTATCGTTTTCACTTCACGTGATTATTACGTAGGAAATTACAGGATGCATTAGAAAAACGTAAAAATTGATATTGCAAAAAAAAAAATGTATTAATTCACATATAACCATGTTACTTACTACTAAATAAAATATTATTCTTTACAATATTTTATAATACCTACAATTTTAGGTATGTTTTCCATTAAAACACGGCAAGCAATAGCCGGGTTGACCATCACAGTCAGCACAATAACTTGCTATTCTTCTTATTTTTTATCGGCTTCCCGGCTTGATAAAGTTTTTCGTAATTTTTCATAGCAACCTTTACATGTTCTTCTCCTCTTTCTGCCTGGTCCTTCTGGTTTCACAAAAGTATGATTCTACTTCTGAAGAATCTACGTATGTTTTATCATTTAATGAATCGTCAGAACTAAAAGGATCTGACAGTTCACCTTCTTCCAAGATATTTACTGAAGGTTCAATTACTACTTCATTTTCGTCAATTGGCACATTTTTATTATCATTTGCTTTAATTTTCTTTAAACTTTCAATAGCAAGTTGAACTATTTGTTTACTACGTTCCGACATTATAATAAAAATATGCAGAGCAAAATATAAACTAGAATCATCACACATTCACAGTTCATATGACACTAAAAGGTTGCTTCAAATATAACGAATACGACATAACTTGTAAATATAACTCATCTAAAACCTTTCGATGTCATTTTCTGTACAGTACCCCGGGGTTATGTACCGCATAGGAGTAATCATACATTACTCCAGTGCGGTACAGCACCCCGGGGATATGTACCAAAAAATCGGCACATAAACAAAGTTTAGCTAAAGACATTAATAACGCTATTTGTTACACTTAAATATTCTAAAAATTACAGGATTTACATGACTTGTAAAATAGGAAAATTTCATGAAAAATGCCTAGTGTTGCCAGAAGTCGAGACGAGACGAGACTTGGGGTCGGTCTCGTCTTGGTCTTGACTTGGTCTCGACTAGAGTGGTCTCGTCTTGGTCTTGTCGAGACGAGACTTGATGTCAGTCTCGTCTCGTCTCGAGTCTCGACAAGACTCTCGACTTTGCATTCATTAACATTTTTTTTATAATCCCATCTAATAGTACATAAAATTCTAAGAACAGCAGTATAATCGCGATTCAAAAATTCCAAATAATATTAGAGATATTTATTATTTTTTCTGTAAATATCAACTTGATACTTGAGCTCTTGAAATAATTAATATGAAAATATACATACATACCGAGTGTTGTTTCTTGTTAATAAACATAAAATATATAATTTCAAATCCTTAGCTACAGAATGAATCACAGCAATGCATTTATATTATTAGCAATAGTTAAATAGGTATGTATATGTTTAAATGAAGCAGTAAGTAAATGGACAAAATACCCAAAAAAAAAATTCTTTCGCTATTTTTTTTATATTTTTCTAAATAAATGTTAAATAAGTAGATAACTAAAACTTAACCTTTCGCGTATCCCCTAGTACGCGTACCACACTTATTTGAAAAACAAATAAATTATAATAAACTTGCTTAAATTTATAAAATTAGTAAAAAAAATAGTAACTAAGAAACTTTAATAATAACAGTTGTACGGTTTAACGAATTATAAATAGAGTAACTTTCCAAAATCAGTCAGCTTTACTATAATCATAGAAACAGCTGATATATTCAAAAAATTGTAATTGACAGATGTCAGTGTCAAGTACAATATACATAATGATTGTTCGTGTTATAATTGTATTGGATTCATATTTTTTCCAAACAACGTTCGGTATGGAATTTGTAAAAAATAGTATGTGTTCGTGTTATAATTTTATTGAATATATAGAATCTTTTCTAGGGAACTTTTGATGTGGGATTGGTACAAAATACATCAAATTGACGGAAGGTCTTGTGCTAGCCACAACAGATTTTTTATGTACCTACTAAAACTTCTTTTACATGTTGTAGAAGGTAGAGTTAAAAATAAAATCAAGCCATGGAGTAAAAATGGATAGAATTTTTTGGAGATATCTAATAATTCTTCATATGGTATTTCTTTCTCAAGAGGTTCCTCTTTCCACTTATGAAACCATAATAATGATTCCTCATAAAAATTGTCTATGTTATGTTTCATTTAATTCTTTATCATACGTTTATACTTTTCTTTATTACATATTTTTATATTTTTAGGCGCCCCCCCCCCCCCCCTGGCCCCCTGTATACGCCCATGGGCACCGGGCGAGTGTACTTTTGCATGTGTTCTTACGAGAAATGCTTAATACCAGTTTCTTAGAATATCTGATACCAATTTTCCCAAATTGTTATACCTGTAACTACATATTTTAACAATGTCCCTTACATTTCACTTTGTTGAGATAAAGTTTTACTTTCATTATACATGTAAAAGATACATAAACTTTTATCTTTTGAAGCAGATATTGTCCAATTTTTTTTTTACTAAATGATACATGCGATATTATTCATATGTTTCAATGGAAGAATTATTTAGGTGAATAAGAAGTACATCCGTTGAAAATGTAGAATATGGTTATTTTAAAACGGGAATTTCCCTAAGATCGTAAAATCTTTGTGTGCATTTTAGCAAAATTCTAAGAATCACAATAGATTCTTTAAAAATAATGTATATTTGAAGGGAACGTTACTTTTGTTATAATATATTAATTTAATAAATAAAACTGAAGTACATTGCTAACTTGCAGAATGCACCACAGATGCAACTTTTGTGTGCTATTTGAAAATTGGAAATATTTTTGAAGATGAAGTCAGTATTTCATATACCCAGTTGTACCAATATATTAATTGAGAATTAAACAAAAATTAAATTAAAATAACATGTGTAGTATAAAATAAAGGTTGATCTTAATTTAATAAAAAATATTGGTGCATTAAAATAACATAAGAATTCTAAATTGATATTGTTTTCATTTCATCCCACTTACATTGTAATTTAAATTCATTTAAAACTTATATCTGGATTATTTAGATGAATAAGGAATACATCATATTTACATAAATTAATGTTTCTGGGACACAATTATGAAAGTAGAAAATTACAAAATTTGAAAAATTAATATCTCTCTTATTTATTCGAATTTTCAATCAGTATTTACAGCAATACTCTCAGTTTTTGAAGGACTTTTAGAACAGGTATATATTTAAAAAAATACCTTTGATCTGAAGTCGAGAGTCTTGTCGAGACTCAAGACTTTCTCGACAAGACTTGATGCTAGTCTCGTCTCGTCTCGACTTTTCTAGTCGAGACCAAATGATGGTCTCGTCTCGACAAGACCAAGACGACACGAGACCAAGACCAAGACTGGTCTTGGTCTTGTGGCAACACTAAAAATGCCGCCGTCTGTATGGAATAATTGATACAGAACCCCGGGGATATGTAACGCAGTCAACGTGTTAATACCCAAAACACCTCTGACAATAGGAAAATTTCAAATTTATTATCGAACAGTGTATTATGTAGTTTAATTTCTGAGTTCAGTTCTGTTACAAACCTTATTTCTCCATTCGCCCCTGGTAAAAGGAGAATTTTCAATTTATTATCAATCAGCATGTCATGCAGGTTAATTTCTGTGAGTTTGGTTCTGTGACAAACCTTATTACCCCGCAAGTATATTTGTAACGACCGCACGTTATAGAGACTTCGGATTGCACTATTCGGGAATGGATCGAGCGCACATAATATCAAAGTTACTCGCTATTTCAATCAGTGTATTATGTATTATAATTTCTGTGAGTTTGGTTATTACAAAAATTGTTACCCAGTATACTCTTGACATTAGGAAAATTTCATATTTATTATTAATCAGTGTAGCATGTTGTTTAATTTCGGCGATTTGGGTTCTGTCACAAACCTTATTACCCCCTACATCCCTGATAAAAGGAAATTTCATATTTATTATTAATCAGTGGATTACATGTAAGTAGTTTAATATCTGTGGGTTTGGTCTTGTCATAAACCTATTTAGTATATACGAACCTAATATTATATAAATAGCATATATCAAGAACGTATCTTACAGATAATATGAATCTGTCGCTGTCACTAAGATGAACAACAGGTTCCGCCTCTTTGCAAAGTGACTATTTTTGTCGCTGAAAATTCATCGCTAACTTTACACTGGTCCTCAGTTTGCTACCCGAAAAATGCAAAAAAATAGGTATAAAATAACATATAAGCAATTTATGGAGTGGAGATAAGCTAAAGAAATCAAAACGTCCTTTTCTGAAAATGTGCTTTTAGCATACTTCGGAGAAATATCTGAAAAGATCTCCTTATGGGTCCAATATTCTATGCTCCGAAGCTCGCTCATTGTATACCATAACGTAAGGTAAGTATGAGCGCATATATGAAATTAAAAACGTTTTTGAAGAGGAAATCAGACGGTTGTAAACCGAAAAAATCGAAAATTCTCACATCGCTGGAAATAAATAAATTCTTACTAAAGATTTAGATGACAAATGTTTGTTCGTAGAGGTAAATACATCGACCTTTAAACTAATAGACGCAGCGTACGAGCAAAACGCTTGTCCCACCATAACGGTGCAGACACAGTATCTCTATCCTTCAACAGTACGGAAGTTAAAAAACGCGGCAAAATAAAAAAATGATTTGTCCCTAACTTGTTATACTTGGTGCATAATCGCTAAGAGTATAGATTTAATTTTTTTGTGCATAATTAGTTTTATTATATATTTTTAATACAATATATTATATACATATTATATTATAGGGAACAAGTAATAATTAATAAGAACTTACATGTGAAATGACACATCTGAACCGCGTACGTACTGCTGTCTGCACGAAATACACCGTTTCCCCATTATTTTGTCGCATAGACACCTCACAACACATATACGTATGTATTGGTATAAATAATTGTAAATGTTATCCAAAAAAGTAAATAATACACAAACAGTCACGAAACGTCAAATGTAGATTTTGACAACTATTTAGTGATAGCGAGCGATGTATAGAGGTTTACATATGGCAGAAAAAGATGTACAATGAGTACGAACGTATGCGCAGTATACTCTAACTGAGAACTTCCGTACTGTTGAAGGACAGAATACATATTTCTATCCTTTTATGTTGGAGCATTATTCTAACAAGAAAAGAATAGGAGACACTTGGTCCATTAGTTTAAAGGTCGATGGGTAAATATAAAAGAATTTCCTTTTATCAAATCATAGCTGTTATTGTCAATGGCGGATTTACGATTTTGTAGTTTGATAATACATAGTTTGCCGCCTAAAGCCAACACGATTATAAACAATTTATTTTCGTGTTTCGTGTAATTACTGCTATTTATTATTGCAATCAAATTTTCTTTATTGTATTTTTGTTGTAATTAGAAGAAATACAAACAAGAATAATTATTATAATCATTGTTTTATATGATTGTTCACTTTCTTTGTTGGAATCACACTCTCATTTTTGCAATCAAATTGTATTTCTTTATAATAAATATTTTTTTTTTAATTTTGAAGGGATATAATTTAAAAAAACATTTATATTCATCAAATTCTTAGTTTTTGGTACCCTGTGTATTTGTGAATATACACGCGGTAATTTTCATAAATTTAAAATTATTTTTATTTGTTGAAAATTGTTCTCCGAAAATTTGCCACCGTCAAAATTTTGTCGTCGAAGGTTCAGCCTACTTTCCCCTATAGGAAATTTGCCACTGACTGTCCTTCCAGGTTGCGTTAATTGTTGATATTACTGGAGCATGCCGTAAGCAAGATTTAGTTCAACTAAAGGTCGATGATGTCGAAGATGTAAAATCAGCTGCACTGATTCACATACGAGACACCAAAACAAACTAGCCGCGTTCATTTTCTATTACTGGTAAATTCTACAGATACTTCAATAAATATGCCATGCTTCGACTATCAGATATAAATGAGCGGCGTTTTTATTTAAACTACCAGAAACAAAAATGCACAAAACAGCCAGTTGGTATGTGTCAATAAATTTGGCTTCGCACCCCGATACTATATACCGAAGATTGCTTCCGTCGATCATCGGCAACGATATTGGTAGATGCGGGAGAGCAAGAAATTTCTTAAAGATATTGTTTTGAAAGAACTAAAAATCGACGAAACAAAAATTACTACAAGGTTATTGTTACACTAAGACGGTGCACGGGTTATATACACTTTGTTAACGTCATTATTCGAGTCACCATCTTAACAGTAAGATGCTATAGGATAGGTACTCACACAGCAAAAAAATGAAATATTCTAACTAATTTTAAAATTAGCTAATCAAATTCTTTATTTTTCAGTCTACTAATATGATTCATTTATTTAAGTTGATTCAGTTACATTTTCTAAATGTGTAATAAAATATAATAAAACTAAATACAAAATTAGATAAAATGACTACATTTATATTGTAATAAATATTAAACTAAATGGAATATATAAATTTACTATTTAATTTATCTAATTTATTAGACAAATTATCAAAAATTGTAGAAAAAAAATAATGAAGCCACAATACAGTAAAATTAAATAAAAAAAATCTGTTGTGACCAGCACAATACCTCTCGCCATTTCCATTTTATGTTATATAAGTATTGTATAGCACTTCGCTATCGAACTGTCGTTTTATAACAAAAACATTGCGGAACTTTACCCAAATATTATTATTATTGTATTTAACATATCTTCTGCACACATGCAATTTTAATTACATCTATTTTTTATTTTATGAGTAAGTTCCTAAATGTGAGAGATTCTTCCAATTCATTAGCAAGATTGGAGGTATTTCTTATGAATATATGCATCTTACCTACAATTGATTTTTACTTTTTTATAAAGTTTTGAACTATGACATGATTGGTCAGTTTTAAAGTACTCTAGTTCTTGAAGAAAGTATGTTAAACAAAAATTATTGCCAGATTTACTATCATTGGGGGTCAGTTCTACCATGGGTTAAGCGTTGAACACTTACTTACATAATACCCTGTATATTACAGTGTCTTTATCTCTAAATCTATATAAGATATAATAAAAATTTGAAATGTATCAGATGTAGAATGTTATGTTCTTCAATAATAGTAATAACAGAAATTTTAAAAAAATAGTACTTAGAATATATTTTAAAGAAACTATTACTTCCGGTTGTCCAATTGTTACAAAAATCTAATCAGCTCTTCCCAGGAATGTCAGATTGAGGAACCTTCATTTAAATATTTTTTAAGTCTTATAGTATTTGAGAAACCTTGGTTCCAACATCCACACACACATACATCTTCATACAGACACACACACACACACACACACACACACACACACACACACACACACACGCAGCAAATGTTATAATCGGATTATAGGGACCTTAAAACGTGCTTATCCACTAAATTCTAGATATGCGAATTTTAGCATGATTCCAATACTTACCTCAGCAAAAGCAGATAAAAAGCTGGCAATTAAAGTCACCATTTGCATATTTAAATTGACGACTTTTTACAAATTATTAATTTTCTATTTCAAATTAGTTAAAATAGATTTGTAAATCATAACAAATTAGTAAACATATTGCATAATTAATTAATATCTAATTATAATTTGACAAAATATCAATTCTACATTTTTCTTTGCAGAGTTAATAAAAATGTGTTTGGTGAGGTGCACCAAAGGGCTTTAACTCTGTAATGAAACGTTTCCGGACATACACATTTTTTTATCAACATGGCGCCCTAATATAATAATCACGCTGTATGCAGGCTGTTAAAAAAGATTAAAAATTTATGAAGGCATATATTAGGTACTGTCCAAATGAGTAAAAGAAGCTTAATCAACATAGAAGTGATTTTCAACTTTTTCCTTGGAAGAAGGCACTTTAATATTAGAATCGAACAAATGCTTCCAAAATTATTCATCGAACAATATTTCGTACATGTCAGTACATAGATTATAAAAAAGAATAAAATTTTATAATAAACATTTTACTCAATTTCTAATAGTATCGAATTTATTTGACAATTAAATATTGACCAAGGTCGCTAAAACATTTAATTTAGTACAATTATTAGATTTTTTGGAATACAAAAGCACATTTAAGATGTCCTTTGAAAAATAAACAAAACGTATCTTTTAATGGAAGTCGTAACTCTCATAGATTTCGAAATATAGTGGAGTGCTGTAAGACAAAAAAATGTAAAAATCTCGGAACCCAGTTCCACTGAATGGATTTTCGTGAAACCTTTTCTATTACATCGTTAAAAGTTTAAATAAAAAAGTTTACCTACCAAAATTTGCCGATCTCAATTACAACAATTTTTAACAACAATTAATTGAAAAATGAGAAAAATATGAATAAAAAAAATTTTGTGCTGTTTTTTTGGTAACCATCAAGTACTACATAAATGTTGTGTCCGTAATTGTTACGAAAGTTACGTTTCCACCTCTTAACATAGTATTTGTTATTGTCTTTGTATTTGCCGCTTTCATTTGTTTTTGTCACAAAAATTCAAACCGTTTCCACCTCGTAAAACATGTTTATTGTTATGTTCTTGTGTGTTCACATTTAAACGAAAAGACAATTTAGTTAGACATTTGAAATTGTTTACAAATTCTTTTATTTGTGTAATTAAGTATATAATTAATTACATATATAATGAGTAACGACTTTACAATTTAATCAATGTATATAAACTAAAAATAATTTAAAAAGAAATTTTATAAAAAAAATTTTAATATGCCACAATTATTACATAGAGCATTTTAAATTTCAAAAATATTATTTGTATTGATATAATATAATAAGATTGTATTTAAAACTTAAAATCAAGATGAAAGTAATATGTTTTGACATGTATATTTGATGTTTCGCCACAGTTACGCCCCAACGCGGCATGCCAAGAGTCACTGGTTGCTAAAAATCTACAAAAATTTGATCAATTAACTAATTATTATTTATTATCCGATGTATTAACGTACTTGCCCCTGGTGGAATTGTTTGTCTAAACTTATCTTGCTTCGTTGGTGGTTCTTTTACTAAATTTAACAAAAAGTCAAACTATTCAACAGTTAATATTGTGTAATTGAAAAGTTTTTCTTCATCATCATTTTTCACTGTCATATCTCGGAAACTATTAACCCATGTTAGTTTAGCTTTTTTTTTATTAAATTTGGTCAATACTATATGCCCATAATTTTTGTTACCTATTTTAACATCCTGTATATAGATATTCACTGAAACTGGCTGAAGCTGATTTTAAGTGATTGATCACTATTGTAAAATTGAAATACAGATATATGTCCAGTTATTAAGTAAGTATTCAAATGCCAACTCAATAAAACCTTGCAAATATTTTACAAAAAATGCGGAATGGTACTGGTATTTCTTCTACAACAAATCACCAAGTTTCTACTACCAGCGGACATCATTTTGCTCAGGGTGCTCTTTTTAGTAATTGCAGATTTAACTGCAGGTAGAAATATAAATTTGAAATAAATATGTTTATTTATTATTTGTAATTCGTGACATACGCGTTCAGCTTTAGCTATATAATACAAATAAATGCGTTTGTTCACCTGTATTATTTGTCATTCGCGAAATAATCAAGTAAATATAATTCGAGCTATGAATTTAATCAGTAAAATTTATTCATAATTTATTAGCTAGGTATTTTTGAACACGTTTGTTTCTACGCTACTGTTCGTAAATTTTATGGGTAAATTCATGGCTCATCAACATGCGTTTTAGATCACTGGCTAATAACTTCACTATCGTATTTAACAACGACTTTTTTGAAAACTGTTTTTAATTATACATTTGCTGAATACCAATTGAATGACAGTTATCAGAAGACATGCTACAACTCGTTCTCAACTCTCAGTTGTAATGTAACGACATGTTAACAACTACCTTAGTGAATTAGCTCGAATATATTACTTACGATAAAAGTATCTCTGTCTTTTTAACTAAAAGAGAGTGATACCGTATAATATTCTTGCGTTAGCTCAAACAAATCTATGAATATATCTAATTAGAAGCAGAAAGAAAGAAATTTATAATTACTCCAGAACTTATTATTTTCAGTGATGGTCGTAAACAAAAGTTATTACTAAAATGTGACAAAATTTCATGAAATCGTTTATATATTTGGTTGTGTAAAAATGGGTAGGCCGCGATCAGATGAAGTCAGTAAGTCAGATGTTCGACAGCTGTATTAGCTATCTGTCAAATGGGTAACTAATTGACGTTTTTTTGTAGAGGTAGTGTATTTAAATAGAGAATTTCTATAAAATCCAGTCGTCACTATTGGATTTAATAAAATACATTGAATTTCAGTACTCATTATTTAAATTTTAAAAAGTTCTTAAAGTATTTTTTTATATTTATTACAAAAAAGAATAATCTACAACGCAGAACACGGAAGTAAAGTTTACTGTCAAAAATTACAATTCAGAATTCATTCACAAAACATTTCATAATTCTCTTTCTAGTCCAGTCATTGGGTAGATTTATCTTGCAAACGGTGGGGTATTTTTGATTTTTGGATATATTATACACTGGCGAGCAAAAAATTGAGGTCAATTATTAATTATTATGTATTTTTTTAATTTTCTGTTTTAAGCTTATATTTGTAAATTGAAAACCATTATACTGTATTTTATAGGCTAAATCAATAATTCAATATTGAAATGCAAAGCATATTTTTTGGTTTTATAATTTATTATGAAAAAACAATAAATTTACATTTCAACGTAGTTTGACTTTTTATTGTTAAGAGTAATGTGGAATGAAAAAAAAAAAAATTAAAATCTTAGTACTAATGTTGCGTATTCCCTCCTCTTGCGTTAATTACTGCTTGAACTCGATGAGGCATACTTTGAATTAACTTAAGGATCATATTCTGGTCAATATTATCCCACTCCTGCAATAGCAACGCTCTAAGCTCTTGGGCAGTTCTTGGAGCTGGTGTATGCTTTCGGATACGCTGTGCCAACTCATCCCAGACAGGTTCGATGGGATTCATGTCCGGACTGAGGGCTGGCCAATCAAACCGTCTAATTCCCTCTTCATCCAGATATTCTCTGACAACTCTGGCTACGTGAGGTCTAGCATTATCTTTGCATGAAAATGCCACGCTCGCCCATAGTGATCAAGAAAGTCTTAGTATGGTCTTCTAGAACCTCCGTAATGTACTTGTAAGCTGTCATGGAGCCATTCTGTATGAAGACCAACTCTGTGCGTGCTTGTGAAGAGATTCCCGCCCAAACCATAACCGACTCACCGCCAAATGAAAGTCGCTCGTCAATATAATCTTGAGCGTATCTTTCTCCGGGTCTTCTCCGTACTCGTCGACGTCCGTCTGATCTATTGAGGCAAAAACGCGACTCATCGGAAAAAAGTACCCTGCCCCTGCCCTCACCATTCCATGCCGCGTGATTTCGGACAAAAACCAATCTTGCAATTCGAAACCGGCGTTGCGATGGTGAACCTGTAGCCATCCTCCTACAAGAAAATCCAGCAGCATGAAGCCTTCTTCTAACGGTCAGTTCACTAACATTTACATCTCTAACTTGTTGGAGTTGATTTCTTAGCAAAACCGCAGAATCTGTTCTATTCCGCAAACTTGCGGACACAAAAAAATCGGTCATCTCTTCGGCTGGTAACTCTTTTGTGCCCGGATCCTGGTGTTCTGGTTATCAGGCCAGTCTCCTCATAGAGCTTATACACCTTTTGTACAGCACAAAGGCTCTTACTAACAATTCTTGCAGTTTCACGTTGTTATCGGCCATCTTGTATCAATGCTAGATTTCTTGCAGTTATAATGGGATTTACAGACCTGCTAAATAAACAATACGAATACTACACCGTGGAACTGATAGATTTTGCAAAGAGAAATCAACGCTATACCAAAAAGAGACACCGAAATGCGAATTTTCAATTACAGCGAATACACATTTTTTCATAAAAATTGTAAAAAGAGTGATATTACACGACAGATAACAAAAAAGCAGATGATATTTCTCAAAAAATAAATTATTAGAGCCTTTTATGATTTACAATTTACAAACATAAACTTAAAACAAAACATTCCAAAAATATATCATAATTAATAATTGACCTGAATTTTGCTCCCCAGTGTATATTTAGGGGTCCTAATAAAAAATGCAAAGTTTTCCACCTTCGAGGCCTTAGGGAAGTACCGCCAAATTAAGGAAAAAGACGCAAAAAACGTTTTTTCCTAAACATATCAAAATGGTTGTTTGAATTTGCTGAGAATAAAATTCCCTACAACTTTCATCTAATACATTATTTTTTATAACCAAGAGATAGCGAGCTACAACTATTTAAATAGAGCATTTTTTTGGAAATTTCTTAATGGTTCATTTAGATTATATTTTATTATTATTTTTTTATTATTAATTATTCATTAATTATTATTATTATTTAACTAAATACATGTGCATTAATTGTTATTTACTGTTTTGTTTTCATTCTAAAGACGTTTTATAGTCCAGGAAATAATGATTTTGCCCCAAAGTAATCACAAGAAAAGATTTTAAACGGAATGCTGTCCAGAAAATGCGCTGAATAACATATCAAAAATTTCCGGAAATCAGAGCACGGGAACCTTCCACCAATTAGGAAAAATGGCGTCATATTTAGGTTTTTGACCATTTACTCAAAAGAATTATTCTATCGATACAACGACGAATGTCAACTGTTATAAATAGTGAAACCAATTAGACTAGTATTAGTATTAAATACGTAATTGTTTGTTTTTCGAGTAATTTAAATATCTTTCACAACTGTTTTGAGCAAATGGCCAAAAACCTAAATATACCGCCATTTTTCCAATTGGCGGGATGTTCCCCTGCTCCGATTATCAGAAATTTTTTATATGCTATTCAGCGCATTTTCTGGGCAGGATTCCATTTAGAAGCTTTTCTTGTAATTACTTTAAGGTAAAATCATAAATTTCCTGTACTATAAAACGTCTGTAGAATAAAAATAAAACAATAATTATATATATATATATATATATATATATATATATATATATATATATATATATATGTATATATACGGAGTGTTTCTATACCTCTGCACGAAACTTCAATGACATATAATTTGATATACTGATTATAGAACAAAAAGAATTTTTTGGAAATTCGCAAAAGTAAGGGTAGTTCACTGTTACTAATGAAATAGAAGTATAAACACTGCCTACAAATAATCATTTATTAATTAAGTATTATGTCTAATACCTTATTGCGTAATGATTTTTTAAAAAATATTTTTTTTTGAGTACCTAGTTTGATTTCGTATAAGGTATTGAAAAGGTAAAGTGTTGTGGGAGAAATTTGAGAAAAATGTATAGCAACAGTGAATTAGTGGATGTTATTAGTGTATGGAGAAGCAGCACAAAATTTCGAATTAGCAGCGCGAATTTTGCACAGCGTTATCCTCAAACACATCGACCACATCGCACAAGTTTTGGAAATTGTGGCCGCTGAACCTACAATCAGTACGCGAAGAATATCTCGTGCTATGGGTGAAGTATCTCGTTGTTCAGTTTGGAGAATTCTTACAGATTATAATTTTCGTCCCTTTCATTTCCAAAGAATTCAGGTATTAATTCCACAAGATCATCCTCTCAGAGTGACATTTTGTGAGTGGTTGTTTGAATAACAAGCTTAAATGCTAATTTTACGTCAAAAATAATATTCAGTTATGAGGCAACTTTTACAAGAGATGGAATTCACAACATTCATAATGCTCATTGTTCCGCATGTTGTTGTGAGAAGTAGTTTTCATCATAGATTTTCTTTAAATGTCTGGGCAGGAATTGTAAATAGTACATTAATTGGACCCAACATACTACCAAACAGAATGAATGGAAATAATTATTTACATTTTCTTCAAAATAATTTACCGGAATTATTAGAAGATGTTCCTTTAAATGTGCGTCAACAAGCTTCATGCATGACTGTGCGCCACCGCATTTTACAAGAAATGTTCGGCAACATTTAAATGAAGTGTTTGAAGGTAGATCGCTATGTCGCGGTGGACCTGTATCATGGCCTCCTAGGGCACCAGATCTTAATCCATTGGATTTTTATTTATGGGGACATTTAAATTCTCTAGTTTATGACAATCAAAATAAACCAGAAACAGTCGCAGAATTGAGGCAACGTATTGAGAACTGTACGGAAGTAATAAGACAACAAATTCATTGCATTGGGCGCGTGTGTGAGTTTGATACAATATGCTGCATTTTGTATGGCTGCAGGAGAAAATAATTTTGAACAATTTTTGTAACAATGACTTGTTGCAGTTAATTCTGATGTAAAACTAAAAAATTGATATCCTCAATTTTATTTTTTCCTTGACCTACCAAAACAATCAAAACATTCACTTGTTCCTGAAAATTATGTAATACCTTTAATTTGATTAGTTTGGTTCATTACTAACATAATTATAAATATTTAAATGTACTATCAAACCAGTGGCACTAAAAATGTTCGCAACGAATACGCTGCCCTTATTTTTGCGAATTTAAAAAAAATCTTTTTGTTCTATAATCAGTATATCAAATAATATATGTCATTGAAGTTTTGTGCTGAGGTATAGAAACACCCTGTATATATACAGGGTGTTTCACAACTTCTGGAGAAAAATAAAATGACAGATAGTACACGATGTGCTGATCACTAATCAAAAAATTTTTTTTTAAATTATAAAAATTAGTTGCACTTATAATGGAGGGTACATGTTTAGTGCCACCGGTATCAAATAAAAATAATTGATATTAAATTAACAACTTTAATATGACCAGTTATATTACGTAATGTTTAACAGAGGCACCGACTCTAATGAAACAATTCGATTAAAAGGAACAAATTATTTAAAGCAAAAGTGAAACATAATAATAGCAAGAAACAAGACTTTATTTTCAAAAATTGTACCTATAGCTACCCTTAACTAATGCGTTCACTATCACTACTCGTACGGCATTTTTTAATTAATCTCACGATTATAACCAAACGAAAGAAACAATCGAACTGCGGCAATGGGTATCACAGACATTTAATTAAATTGAATAAATATTAGGTAAGTTATTGTTTGTATTATTTTTAAATTTATTTCATTACTGTCATATTACAAAATAATAAATAAACCAGTGGCACTAAAATGCACCCTCCATTATAAGTGCAACTAATCTTTTGAATTTTCAAAAAATTCCTTTTGATTCGTGATCAGCACATCGTGTAGTATCTTCCATTTTATTTTTATCCTGAAGTTGTGAAACAGCCTGTATATATATATATATATATATATATATATATATATATATATATATAGTAGTTAAGTAATAATAATTTGCGAATAATACGTAATTTATAAAAAAAAATATGATCTAAATGAAGCATTAAGGAAATTTTCAAAAATTTGCTCTGTTTGAAGCGCTGTAGCTCGCTATCTATTGGTTACAGAAAAGAATGGAGGAAATAGAAGTTGTAGGGAATTTTATTCTTAACAAATTTAAATTAAAAAAAAAAATATATGATCTAAATGAAGCATTAAGGAAATTTTCAATAATTTTCTGTTTGAAGCGCTGTAGCTCGCTATCTATTGGTTACAGAAAAGAATGGATGAAATAGAAGTTGTAGGGAATTTTATTCTTAACAAATTTAAAATGTTTTGCCTTTATGCAAATAGGTTACTTTGAGGTGAAATCAAAAATTTCCTGGACTATAAAAAGCATAGCTACACATTAAATGGTAAGATATATTGTTTTTCAATATTAGAAATACATTTTTACCTTTCGCTAAGAGAAGTACTGGATTCGTGCTAAAAATCACATATCCAGATTTTAGTGAACAAGCATGATTTAAGGTCCCTATAAAACGATTTTAACATTTTTACGATGATGTCTGTGTGTGTGTGTGTGTGTGTGTGTGTGTGTGTGTGTGTGTGTGTGTGTGTGTGTGTGTGTGTGTGTGTGTGTGGATGTTTACTCAAAAACTATGAATTCCTCAATCTGACATTCATGGGAAGAGCTGGTAACAATTGGACAACCGGAAGTAGTACTTTCTTAAAAATAATCTTCTAAATATTATTTTTTGGAAATTTGTTATTATAAATATTAAAGAATATAAAATTCTCTATCTGGTATATTGAACACTTTTATTATATCTTCTATAGATTTTGAGATAGAGAGTTATAAATATATAAAATATTTCATTGTATCCATCAAATAGCTCATGGAAATCAGTTGAAATATTAAAATGTTTGTAAATGACATAAAGTCAGTGTCAAAAATCCAGAGACATTACTGAAGGCTTTTTTTGGGAAATACATTTAATATTTCTTATTTTATTATTAATTAAATATTTAAAATTATAGATATAGCTGCCGCACGTTAAATTAACACTCTTCTTGAATGCGGAAAACCTAAAATTCGTACTTGGATAAGTCGAGGTGTAATAGTAATTATAAAATGCTATTTTAATAACAAGGAAAAGACTCCGTCAACATCTAAAGTTGGTATAAACAGAAACCGGATTCATTTGTAAGCCAAAGTATGTACAGTAACAGGACAACTAAACACGCGCTTGTTATGCATATATTTCATCATATACCTTTCAGAAATCTCGCCAATCTCGTCATTGAATTGAAAGAATCTCGAACATTTAGAAAAGTAGGAGGAAACTTGATCATATAATAAATTGAAAAATAAAGAATAGATGTAATTAAAATATTTTGTGTGTACCAGAAATGTTAAATACAATATTTTATTTAAAGTCTAATATGAAATTGGCGAGAGGTATTGTGCTGGATACAACAGATATTTTTACTTGAAATACGTTTTCATATTTAAAATACATAAGTATTTGAAATAGATTTATGTATTTGAAATAGAAATACTGCGTCGTGTGTGGTCTGTTTGTATATAATGTGGAATAAATCTCTAATATTTTTTTTAATAAACACTTGCCTATGTTAAATGTAGGAGTTTCATTTTAATACTAATAAAAATACGCGAATAGGTTGAACACGAAAACCATTTTTACAATATCGTAACAAACCTTTTATTTAAAATACTGAGAAATAAATGTATTTTACTAAACATATGAAATACTTTATTTGGAATTTTGTATTTTCTATTTGAAATACATTTTTTCAAGTATTTTATACAACATTGTTCATATTTTTCGAGACGAATGTGAAGAGTTGTACAACTCGCATAGACAGCGGAAGATACGTAGTCGAAATACTATTCCGCTCCTTGGCTCCACAGCTGGGCGACAGCCGCACGGCGGCCCTTCGTCGCTTCCAGTGGCTTGAAAAAATACTCTCATAGAATACCGAATTTCGACGTAGGTGTAATGAATTTATGAAGGACTATATGGATCTAGGTCACATGTACGTGCTCTTAAAATAGCAACATTATCAGAAACAAGCTATTATATCCCGTATCACTGCATTTTTCGGGACGAGTAACCCATCATCAAGTTCCGCGGGGTTTTTGACGTCCCCATGGAAACGAGGTCCGGCGCCGCTCTCAATAAGACGCTGCATGTCGGGCCGAAACTACAGTTACATATCAGGGAATTATTAGTCACATTTCGTTTACACATAGTCGTTCTTGTTACTGATATTCGTCAGATGTATCGCAACATCAATATCAGTGGCTAACATGTAGATTGCCAGCGAATTCGGCCCGAGGAGCATCTGTCTCATAACAGTTATAATTAGTGTCTGCATTGCCATTTTTTTCTATTCGTACATTACAACAGCTATCATCGACGAGGGAGCTGGCTTTCCTCGAGCATCGCATGCCATATTATCTTCCACATATATGGATGACATTGCTACATCTGTGCCGGCTGTCAACGATGCACTCGCGCTGGGAGAAGAATTGATCACATACACAATTGATCACACTCATGTCACGAGCTGGCTTTAAAAAACGTGAACCCCGAATACTGCGCTTTGAAATCTTATGCACTATCTTTCGAAGACGACACCACCTCCTTCACAAAGATTTTTGGGTTACTTTGGAATCCCCACACTGACATTTTTTCATATTGAACAGCGCTTAGTCACCAACAGACAAAAGTGACAGATGACATCGTTTACGAGAAGAACTTTCGCAACTCTCTGAATTTGCCATACCTCTCTGCATAGGCATCGACACTGCAGTACTCCAACTTCAAGGATTCGCAAATAGTTCGAAGAAATGATATGCCATCTTCGTCGGTACTAAACGAAAATTAGCTGAATGGTATTAGCTCCGCGCACGCCCAACGAGCATACAAAGCAAAAGCGCCGTACTTCGTCGGACTCTTCGAAGCCGGCATCAAATCTACTAAACAGTTGCTTCGTAAAGTTATTGGTTCCCAACTTCTACCATACGAAGAATTCAACTCCGTGTTAATTCAACTCATGCCGCTCACACCGTGTAGTTCCGACCCAAATGACCTGCAAGCGTTGACACCAAGTAATTTTCTATTATTGGAGCCACCAGTGGCTTTAATAGAGCCAAAAGTTACCACTGAATCGCTCACACACAACCAACGTTGGACATTATTGCGCATCATCAGCGCATCGTTTTGAAAACGATGGACTACAGAGTACTTGAGTACGCTCCAGCAGCGTACAAAGTGGACCAAGTGCAGTCCGAAAATAGTTGAAGCATCACTTGTCCTTATTAAGGAAGATAACTTTCCCCCCACTGCAATGGCGCCTTGATCGGGTCATTAAAGTTTTCCCGGGTCAAGATGGGGCCGTTCGGGTAGCAGAAGTAAAGACAGTTTTCGACGTCAGTAGACGGCCTGTCGTAAAACTGTACCCTCTCCCTGTCAACTAACTTAAAAGAGATATTCATTTTCGCCAATTTCTACAGCTAGAAGTCCTACCACATTTAAATTTGGTTTAGTTTGTTTTTTTGGGTCGATGAGTTCACGTCTTCGTCGAATGTACTTCATGAGTAGTCAGCTCATGGCGGGGGATGTGTTCAGTCCTGACCTCAATTTTCGGTAGTTTTAAAGAAATGTTTATTTCTCTCCTATTTCGTGTCAATACGTTGCAGCCTTACTCGCGCAAAAGACATGTAAAATTTAGTGTTAATCTAGCATTCATTTCGTTTGGTAATGTAAAGTTCGCACTTCGGCGAACTTATATTAAGTTATAAGTGTTAATTCAACATATATTTCGTTTGGATATGTAAAATTCGCACTTCGGCGAATTTACACTATTTTATACGTAAAATTAATCGTTGTCGGTTTAATAAATTACAAGCGATGATTTTTAAACATGTTATTATTATTATTCGTATAAGTTACAGGAGGAAACCTCGTTATTTATTGACAAGGCCCTGGTATAAACATCTTCTATTTTTTCTCGCCGGCCGTGATTCTATTTGAATCCCTCACAGCCGAGTCATTAATTACTTCTCCCTGAAAATTGTTCGTTGCCAAAACGTTGTGGAGTTATTCCTTTGTTTGTCCGCTGGGAACGATGAATTTGTGGCTCCGCCGTCTTAATTCTAGTATTTCGATTTTTATGTACTTATTTTTCTACTATTCTTCTTGGAGAATTATGCCGAATCAAATTTCTTTACTACTTACTCTTTTGTCACTTAATTTGTATGTATTTTTACCTACCGCTTCGTGGATTTTCTTCGATTCAGAGAAAGGTGTACTTCCTTTCGGTACATGAGGAAGCCGTGTTCATGTTTTTGTAAATTACTTCGTAATCAATTATAGAGTCTGTCCACCCATCTAATAAATTTAGCTGATTTCATTGTTGTCGTGTGTTTCATCAAAAGAGTTTTCAGTGCAGCATAATCAGTTATAAGTACAATTTTTCTTCGTAATAAAAATTTATCCCAATATTCATATACACAAAGACATGTTAAAGCTTCTATATTTCCTACGGAGTAGTTCCTTTCTGCTGAAGAAACTGTATGTGAAGCCTATGCAATTATATCTTCTCCGTCATCTTCTATTTGGGACCAAATTCTACCTAAGCCAGCATCCGACTCATCCGTAGTAACTATAGTTGTAGCTATTAAATCAAAAATTTCTAATTTTGTTTTTATCAATAAATTTTTTTAGTGTACTCTCTTTTTGTATTAAGGCTTGTTCTGGTTCTACAATTTCCACTAAATTTCTGACATGTTTAGAATAACAATTAATCGCACCTAAAAACGATGACGAATTTCTTTCACACTTTTTGATTCTGGAGTTTTTGATATTAGAATAATAATTTTAGGATCCGGTTCTATACCTTTTTCCATTATTATATGTCCTAAGTATTATTTAATAGATTTCTTCGCAAACTTACATTTTTTTTATGTACAAATGAAAATAATTTTCTTGTAGTTTCTTTAAAACGATGTAAATTACGATCTTGCTCCGTATATCATTATATCATCGATGTAAGCTTCAACATTGTTACGCTCTTCAAGGGTTTTATTTACTGCTTTTTGAAAAATTGAAACTGACTCAGTTAAACCCATTCGTTATCTGTTAAATGCAAATAGTCCACCTGGTATAATTGTAGAAGTAAAAATTCTTGATTTTTTGTCTAACAGTATATAATAATAAATTTGATTTATCACCTCTGAATATGAAACTATGTAGTTATTACAAAAATTGAAGACCCTGGTTCAAAATGGAGACGAGTTACATTTTTAAATTTTTGTTCTAGGTCAAAAAAAAAAATTCAATTTTTGATGTCTTAATTGCAAATTTGATGTATTCGTACTAATATGCTATTGTTTTTTTTTATTATAAACTTATTTTTTTTTAACTATATTTCGCGATTTTAATATTTCGGCCCATGAAGTCTGTGAAAAAGAATTTAAGTGCAAGAACGGGATATGTGAAAAAACTTATCCTATTCTTGCACCTAAACTACAAACGGGATATGTTTCCTAACGTTGTAGTTCTCGTATACGACACAATACATACAGTTCTTGCCAGATTGGAAGTTACGTTTCGTATCAAATTAGTTAATGACGTAAAAAAAATATTAATTACTTACTTTTCGTAGCGGGGTGATTGTTGCAGCTTCTGGAATGAGTCACTCAGGGTTGGAATGGAAATATTAAGTGAATGATACAAAATGTAAATGAAGATAGAAAATATAAAACGCGTCGACTGAACGAGCAGGCTACAATGTTAGAGCTTTATTTTGACTTCGACTTTTTCCCTGACCTGTCGTACAGCCGATTATATATATATATATATATATATATATATATATATATATATATATATATATATATAAATTTACGTAAAGCTAAGTCAGCAAAGAAATTGAGGTCTGATATTAGTTCATAATATTAAGTAATATATAATCAGAAATTGCCTACTTACAAATGATTGTTCAACTCAACATATTACTAGGTTAATTTGGAAATATTCTCGACCTTATTTATGTGCTGACTTGTGTTTACATACCTCCCCTCTTTAAAATTTGCTTCCTTTGGGGCACAATTTTTCTTAGACTACCCTTAAGAGTCTCTACATAGACCACGAAGTTTTCCTCTTGGAACACTGTACTTCACTTTTCTACGGCTGTCCTTGAACATGATGGTGGATGTATGGCTTCAGACGATTGGCAGTTGATCACAGCATCTCTGTTGTGATGTGATATTTGCGCGCTGATGATGCTGGATTACTGACTTCTTCGTCGTTGTTCTTTGGTCCATAGGATAGAAGATGTCTTGGACGCGTAATCATAGATAGATTTTGTGGTCTTTTTAACATAAACAACAACATTTGTAACAATATAACTGATCTTCCAGGTGGCAAAATATACAACCACGTGTTTTACACTTAACATCCGTAACATATGTCTGCAAATCTTGTCCATGATATGCCCGTTGGAACTTCCCTTGTTTATATGAATTACAATAGCCAATTCGGGACATTTCACAAACAAGTTGCTTTCAGGAATTCTAAGCAATATTTATTTAACAACACAAAACAATAATTTTGAATACGTAATGAATGCTTGCTAATTAATTCATATAAAGACCTAAACTGGAGAATCAGTTATACTTATATTTTGCCTGATATCCTTGGCTTGGTTGTTATATAAGTGGTACAGGGACCTCTGCAGGAGAAACTTTTGAAGGCATGTGATGCTGCGTTGATGGACATGGATGCGACGATAGATCTCTTATCTAAAACAAAGAGAGGTGGGGCGTTTTTGGGAGAGTGGATGTTTTCGACCGGACACATCTGCAGGTTGGTCCAGCTCTGCCACTCCGCCAGATAGTATTCCCTCTTCTTCTCCTTTGTCCTCTTGAATTGGTAAATTGTGAGGGGCACAACACGAGTAAACCCTCAGTAGCTAATTGAGAGTTATATGTGGCCTCTTCTCTGTTATCCGGATGTGCCATCGCATCTTGTTGCCATGTTCTTTGTGTTTGACTGTTTCTATACCCTTTTTGGAGAAAGAACCCAAGGATGATGTGATGCTGGGCTTTTACTACGGGTGTGGTAGTGGAGTACTCCAAAAGTTGTAGGGATGTCTTTTTGTGCTTGACGCACCAAAGTGTCTATTAACAGGCTGTCTTGCATCATATTCTGCATTGTTTTTTGGTCAACAGTATTTTTATCTGTGCTCACATTTGTGCTGGTTACTTCTTCAGTGCTTGACTTACTTGGTTCTTCGTGCGGAATTTTGTTGTTTGATTTTATATGTCACGGGTCCCATGATTTCCGTGATGAAGTATGGTCCTGTCCATGGCTTGTGTAGTTTTCGTACGTACCTACATGAATGGCTGGCTTATGCAAGTATACCGATTTTGTAGACTGCTGATTTTGTATTTTTGTTGAATTGTTTATGTGTCTTCTCTGTTGCTTTGTTGATGTTTTGTTTTACTGCATCGAAAGCAATTTGAAACCTTTGCTTTAAGTCTGACGCATAATTATTGTCTGCATAGTCATATCGTAAATCTTAAGGTCTTGTTATGTCATCATAATCATATCTAGACCGTGCATTAAGAAGAATGGTGTCTCGTTTGTACTATTATGCACGCTACTTCTATAGGCTAGTAGCACGAATGGTAGCCATTCATCCCAGTCGGTCTGATCTCGATTTACAAAATGAGACAGGATGTCTTTGAAAACTCGATGACTTCGTTCTATCATCCCATTTGTTTGTGGGCGGTATTCTGTTTGTAATTTTTCGACGCCTAATATTTCACAAACTTCTCTAAAAATTTCAGAAGTGAAATTTGCGCCTTGGTCTGTCAGCAGTTGTCTCGGAGTCTCGTGTCTTGAAATAATTTCTTGAGCCAATATTCTTGCAATGGTTGATGTTTTTTGGTCTGGAATTGCGAATGCCTCTGGATATTTTGTAAAGTGGTCCAGGAACGTTACGATGTATTTGTTCCCTTTCATACTTGTTGTTAATGGACCCACGATATCCATTGCGACTCTTTCCATTGGTCGACTAACTTCATTAAATTTTTGAAGAGGCACAGGCTTGTGATGCGGAGACGTTTACCTTTTATTGCATAAATGATATTTTTGCAATAATCTTCAATGTTCTTGGTCATTGATTTCCAAATAAAATTTTTCTTGATTCGACTATATGTCTTCTCAAACCTCTGATGTCCCGCATATGGTAGATTGTGGTAATCGTGGATTACCTTAAATTTCATGGATGCTGGTACTACGAGTTGATGATGACGCTCATTGTTTGATTTTTCTTTGAATATTAAACCTTCATCATCCGCGAAATACCCTTCTTTACTGGAGAGTTGTTGTACTGTTACATCTTTACGTTGTTTACTTGCTATTATGTGCCTGTCCCATATTGGTTCATATGTATCTTCGACTTCTACGGCGTTTATGGGTATTCTTGATAATACATCTGCGTTTACATGTTTCTTCCCCAGTTTATGTTCAATTTTGAAGTCGTATTCTTGGAGAGCAAGTACGCATCTTGCCAAGCGCGATTGTGGCGTGCTGATAGAGAATAGCCACTTAAGAGGTTGATGGTCGGTTATGATGGTGAATTTTCTGCCATACAGATACACTCTGTAGTGTTTTACACCCCAAATTACTGCAAGACATTTTTGTTCTCTTGTGGAATAATTTACTTCAGCCTTGTTTAACTGTCGGCTTGCAAAAGCTATCGATTTCTCATAACCATCGCATTTTTGACTTAATATAGCACTAATAGCTTTCCCGCTGGCATCTGTGGACAGGATGAATTCCTTGGTGGAGTCTGGATGGGCTAAGACTGACTCGGAGCAGAGAGCATTCCTTAGTTTATTGAATGATTTTTCGCAATCATCTGTTCAGTTGAACGGCTCATTTTTTTGTGATAATTTCGTGATTGTCTTCGATGTTTTTGCGAAATCTTGAATAAATCTTCTGTAGAAGCCTACTAGGCCGCAGAAAGCTCTGATGTCCTTGACTGATTTTGGCCTTGGATAGTCTTGTATGACTGAAATTTCGTCTGGGTCCGGTTTACAATCCTCCCCATTTATGGCCTAAATACATTGTTCCAGTTTTCAAAAAAATGCATTTACTAAGTTGCAATTTAAGGTTAGCTTGTCTCAGTCAATTGAAAACTTCTCTGAGTCATTCCAGATGTTCGTTTGCTCCATTCCCATTAAACACGATGACGTCATCGAGGTATACTAGGTATTGTTCACCTCTTAATCCGGATAACACACTGTTCATGAGGCGTTGAAATGTGCTAGGTGCGTTTACGAGCCCAAACGCCATCTTTGTGAAATGATAGTGTTCTCCATTTGTTGTGAATGCTGTCTTCTTGATTGATATAATATTCTCATATGCATCAAAAAGTGGTTTCCATACATTTTGCCTGTTTCAAGTTTTCATTATATGTAATTATATTTTAACGTTTTTCTTTTTTTAAATTTGAAAAATTTAAGGTATTTAGCTATTTTTGTATTTATTTGTAAAAAAAGGCATGATACGAAAATACTTACCATTTTACTTATACTAACAAACTCCGCTGTTGATGCGAAAATGCAACATTAAGTTTTCACAAATGTAAAATGTCAATGTCAAAAATTTGTAATATTTGAAATGAACAAGGCTGACCCGTCACGCGTCACGGTCATTTAGGTAAACTCGGGGAGAGCGGAATATGACGTTACCTTTATTCGAGTCATAGCCTACGTTATTAATACGAGGCTATCGAAGTAACTGTCAAAAATAAACTCTAGTTCCAAACTCGCCGTGTTTGGAATAACTTATACCTACTGTAACTTGCTGTAACTGGTGTCATTACCGATATTTGTGTACAAAGCAGATTGGCACACCAAGATTAATACAACCAGCAATGAGTAATATTCCTTGAAACATTTATTTCATTATTTATTACCTACGTGATCATAATCGCTAATTTGAAAATCTAAAAATGACATTTAAATGACAACAGGAATAAATCGCGCCATCACCACCAGTTATAAAACTAGAATTTTTGGTTTTTTTGGCCAAATTTTATAAAATTTGAGTTATTTTCTAGCCTCCTCCCCAGAAAATTAAAATTATTTTTTGAAAATTTTGTTAGAATTTAGTTAGAATGCTCAAAGGATTTTGACATCTTATAAAAAAAAATATATGAATGTAAGCACAGCACAGTTTAACATTTAAGTTTATAAGATTCTGGGAGCAGTCAAGAGATGGCATTGCTATACGATTCAAATGTCAAGCATTTAGGTCAAGATGTAGGACGTAAATAAATAAAGTATAAATTATTATCTCTACACTTTTCATAATGAAATATGTAAAAAAATCTCCGGAAAATGAGCCAAAAATTTATTACATATACTAACAAAGTCCGCTGTGGATGCAAGAAAGCAACATTTTTTTTTTCAAAATCTATGACGAAAAAATTTTTAAAGTCATTTTAGTCTTAATTATTGTGTATTGAACTACTACTAACTACAATTAATCTGAAATAAATTTCAGTTTATTGCTTGTCGGTTAATGGGTTTATAATAAGAATGGTGAGTCGGCTGTGAACGAGGATTCAAATAGAATTACGGGCGGCAAGAATAAAATAGGAGGATTATGAAATATTTTGTTAATGAATTCTAAATTATAATTTTTAACAATGAACTTTATATCTTTGTTCTTAGTAGTAGATTATTTTTTTCTGGTATAAATATATCATACTGGTGACGAAGATGCGATCGAAGATCATTACACCTGATGAATTCTTACAAAACCCAGGAACTCCTCCAGTACCTTGATCGATTTGAATTTCCACCTTTGATGATTTCTTCTACTTGAAAGTAAACTAATTGATAAAACGAAGAACCTACAACTTTGTCAATTTTTAGGTACGGAAAGACGACGTGTGATCAGTTTATCCACAAAGCCCCATACAGATTTCGTCAAAGATATTTAAAGAGTTTTCAACTGCAAGTTAACCAAGTGTTATGTACTGCACACGCCAACTATATAAAAATACATAAAATATGTAACTTAGCAACAAGAATAAATATAATGAAAAAGTGTCAGGAATTCAATCTGCTTTTTAATTTGCTTCCTTATAGCTGAAACGACACGAAAAAACACAACATTTGGTGTCAGAAGTGGGATTGTCTAAAAGGTTTTCATTTTCAAAGCAAATTATATAATGCCTTACGAAGTGTCTCCGGAATTTATGCAAGCGTTAACGCAAATGCTTGTAAATGCAATAAGAACATCCGTGGCGAGTGCTGTTACCGAAGCTGGTACATCTAGTAACGACGTCGTGTCAGCTACAGCAGCTCAACCAAAACCAGCATCGTTCAACATGCCAGAGTATAGCTCATTGGTAGAGACATCCGTCGCACATTATTTCAAACTTTTTGAATGGGTACTGCAACTAAGCAAGATTCCTGAAGATCAATACGCAAACTACGCTCGAGTCCACATGGTGCAGAACTTAATAATGCTATAAAATTCTTGGTAAATACTCGAAATCCCGAAGAACTAAAGTTTACCGAAATACGCACAATATTAATAAATCATTTTTATCAAATAAAAAACAAATACTTCGAAAGTATCAAATTCAGACAAATAACTCAGCGAAAAAGTGAAGCGATCTCACAGTTTGCTCTTCGTCTGAAACAAGGCGCTGCCAGTTGTGAATACGGCAATTTTTTGGACAGAATGCTAATCGAACAGCTTTTGCACGGACTTGAATCAAGAGGAATATGTGATGAAATTATCGCAAACAAACCGACCACATTTGACAAAGCATATGAAATCGCTCATACGCTTGAGGCAACCCGTAACACGGCTAATGAAGTTAGGGCTTCGATTTTTGAAGATACAAACAAGCTGGGTTACGAAACGCCGAAAACAAAAAATTGCGTCAAAATGGGACAGCGTTCACTGTCAAAGCATTGGGAAGATTCAATTAGGAAATTTGACAGAAATGAACGTATTGGAAACCAAAAGCCATGTAATGTAATGTTCAATTAGGGAAACTAACAGTCAACGTGGAAATCGATGGCCAATATCTGCAGAAGGAAGTCGATACAGGATCACCATGTGGTATAATTTGCATTTCAAAATTACGTCAAATAAAACCTCGTTTTTCATTACAGAAATCCGATAAACAATTTCAAAGTTATTCAGGTCATCCAATTAAATGTCTAGGTTACATCTCAGTTAATGGCACAATAGGTACAACCACACGAAAGCTAAAATTATACGTCGTATTAGGAGAATCGGATTCGTTGTTTGGACGAGAATGGATTTCACAGTTTACAGACAAAGTGAATCTAAATCAAATGTTTTCTTCTCAATGAAATTCTTAAAAAATTTGAAGAAATTTTCTCCGACATGCCAGGTAAGCTGATTGGTCCTCCTGTTGCAGTACACTTGAAACCTGGAGCATCTCCCATCTTCGCCAAAGCACGTGATGTCCCAATAGCACTCCGCGAGCAATATTCCAAAGAAATCGAAAAGAAAATCGCATCTGCATTTTATGAAAAGGTTGATTTTTCGGAATGGGCTTCACCTACTCACATTGTGGTTAAGAAAAATGGAAAGCTACGCATCACCGGAAATTATAAACCAACTGTAAATCCAAAAATGATTATCGACGAACATCCTATACCGAAAATCTAGGATATTTTTAACAAAATGAAAGGCGCTAGTCTTTTTTGTCATATAGATATTACTGACGCTTACACGCATCTGCCAATCGATGAACATTTTCGTCATGTTCTCACACTTAATACCCCGACTCATGGACTTGTTCGACCAACGCGAGCTGTCTACGGAGCAACGAACATTCCAGCATTATGGCAACGTCGTATGGAAACCGTTCTTCAAGATTTGCCTAATGTTATCAACTCTTTCAACGATATAATCGTATTTGCAAATGACTTTGACGGTTTGATGACAGCACTCACACACCGGCTGCAGAAAAGCAACCGATGCGAGTAAAACTGGCTTGGGAGCAGTCCTTTCTCATTGACTGAGCAACGGCCAAAAACGACCGATTGCTTATGCTAGCCAAACTATGAGCCCCACCGAGCAGAAGTACCCCCAGATTGACAAAGAAGCTCTCGCCATCGTTTGGTCGGTAAATTTTTTTTTCCACTATTTATATGCCCATAAATTTGTTTTGGTGACAGATCATAAACCACTCACTCAAATTCTACACCCCGAAAAATCTCTTCCAACACTATGTATCAGTCGAATGGCTAACTATGCAGACTACTTAGCAAATTTAAATTTTGATATTATCTTCAAACCAACTGATCAAAATACAAGTGCCGACTACTGTTCCCGTATACCATCATTCCAAAACAAAGTCAACAAACTTTCCTTAGCAGAAGGAAGAGACATAGCTGAGGACGAATTTTCTTATTTTGTGTTACGTCAAAACAATCAAATGCGCTGAACACATTGCTCGAGAGACTCGCAAAGACCAATACTTGGGCAAGATTGTACAGTAACTGGAATAAACCTCCAGAATCGAACTACACACTTGCGGCCAACTGTCTTCTCTTCGAGCACAGGGTAGTAATACCACCCACACTCAGACAAATATTTCGAACGATCTTCATGCAGCTCATCTTGCAATTGTAAAAATGAAGTGTCTAGCACGTTCATTTGTATATTGGCCAAGAATTGACGCCGACATCGAACAACTAGTTAAATCCTGCAAAGAATGTGCTCGACATACACATGCACCACCAAAATTTAGCAACCATCATTGGGAGTATCCAAGAGAACCTTGGGAACGTATCCATATAGATTACGCTGGTCCCGTTGCAAGTGCAATGCTATTCATCGTCGTGGATGCGTATAGTAAATGGCTGGAGGTCAAGGTTACAAACACCACCACAACAGAGACTACCATTAATATTTTAGATAAATTATTCGCTTCATTGTCTCGGACAAAGGTGCACCGTTCACTGCCGCTGAATTCATTCAGCTACAAATGGGCAGGCTGAACGGTATGTCCAGACTGTAAAAAATGCTCTGAAGGCAATGTCAAGTACAAGAAACACGCTTCAGCCCAATCTAAACGTATTTCTACAACAATGTCGAAAAACACCACACATCACGACTGGAGAATCACCTGCAAAACTTTTCTTAGGACGAAATATTCATACGCGTCTTGATCTCGTAAGGCCCTAAGACGTCAGTACTAGAGTTCGACAGAAACAACAAGCTGAATTCAATCTATCCTTCCGGACACTGAAGCAAGGATAATAAGTCTATTTCCTTTCCGGAAACCATCGTATGGACAAGTGGATATTAGGTGAAATCGTCACTCGATTAGGGGATATACACTACGAAATTAATTACCATGGAAAACGCGTCAAACGCCACATCGATCAGATACGACTTTATAGTCAAATTATGGAAAATCTCCACGGAAAACAAGATAAGACCACTCGCCGCCTATATTTTTATGAAGATAATGCGATGCCTCAAACAGCAACTCTGAACCCAGAACAAAGAAGTTTACCGTCTTCCGCATCACCAAGAAGCTGTACATGTCCACGACGTTCCACGAGAGTTCGCCGTCCTCCACAAATATATCCGCATTAAGTCTTTTGAAAGAGGGTAGGAAATGTTATGTACTACACACGCCAACTCTATAAAAATACATAAAATATGTAACTTAGCAACAAGAATAAATATAATGAAAAAGTGTCAAATATTACTGAAATAAATACTGTGTTTCAGAATTCAATCTGCTTTTTAATTTGCATCCTTACAGCTGAAACGACACGAAACGGCACCAAGTTCGTGCAGTGCATGCTTTTAGGACAAGAATACAAGGAAATACAGAAATAGTTATGTCGTATATAACAAATTTACGTTCACTTATATTGTTATGCGGTTATGGAAATACTGATACTGAGAAAAGATTTATAACTTCTCATTGTTGCAAACCGAAAGCTAGGCAAGAAAAATTGTTAGCAGAAAGCGAAGTTGAATGAGTAGTAAGGTAGTTATATAAAACATTTTGAGCTCTCCTCCCCCCTGAAATAAATTCGTCCCATGATCCTTGGAAGTGAACCGAAGATATCGCAGATAAGTCAAGCAGAATATTATTTGAAAGAATTTCCAAATTACTAAGTAATAATATAGGAGCAAATAATCTTTTTAAGAACGAAATTTAGTTGAAACCGAATGGTAAACCAACACATGCAAAATTAAGACGAATACCTTACGCTCGTCAACAAATGACATTTGAAGAATATCATAAAATGGACATTGAAAAAAGTGCAGGGTTCATGTTTTACATTGCCAAAAGAAGATGGGTACGTCTGCCATTCCAGAACGCCGTCCATTTGCAGTTCCTATAGTTAAGAGGAGCTATAATTTTTGCTAAGTTAGATTTGAAGAAAAGTTATTATCATATACTGCCAGATGAAGAATCAAAACCATTTACTTCTACAATTATTCCAGGTGGACTATTTGCATTTAACATTACGAATGGGTTTAACAGATTCAGCTTCAGTTTTTCAAAATGCAGTAAATAAAACCCTTGAAGAGCATAAGAATGTTGAAGCTTATATCGATGATATAATAATATACAAGCACGATCGTTATTTATATCGTTTTAAAGAAACTACAAGAAAATGATTTTCAATTATCATTCAAAAAGTATGTATCCTCATTTTATTTGTTTTTTTTAATATATATATATATATATATATATATATATATATATATATATATATATATATATATAGAATATTCAAGCTAACGTGATCACCATTAGGATCTCGAGAACGGTAAACAGATACCATGCGAGTTGTCTTTTCTCTATGGTAGTTTGGATACTTTCTATTTGTAGTCTTGTTCTGATTTGATCGTTTCTTATTCTGTCCATCCTTGTTACCCCTTCTACTCTTCTCAAATATCTCATTTCTGCGGCTTGTATTTTACTTTTTATTCTTTGGTTTGTAGTCCATGTCTCGCTCCCGTACAATAGGATTGGTCTGTATATTGTTTTGTACAGTGTCATTTTAGTTTCTTTACTTACTTGCTTATTGTTTAGGATGTTTTTGTTCATTGCGAAGTAACTTTTAGTCGCTGCCAATATTCTGTTATTTATTTCATGTTCTAAATTTCCTTTGTTGTTCAATGTGTGTCCTAAATATGAAAATGTTTCTACCTGTTCAATTTCTTTTCCATTTATTTTTATGTTCGTTGTTACTTCTTCTTTCGATATTACCATTATTTTTGTTTTGTTAATGTTTATGGTCATATTGTGTTTAATTAATTCCTCTTTCCACAAGTTAATGTTATGTTGTAGATTTTCTTCACTGTTTGCCAATATTGCAAGGTCATCTGCGAATGCACATTCTACTATTGTAATTCGGTTTAGATTATGATGGCCTACTTCCATTTTTTTGACCTTATTTTTAATCCGTTTCATAATGCTGTCTAGGAATATTATGAACAACAACGGGCTTAATGCTCCTCCTTGTCTTAGTCCTTGTGAGGTGGTGAATTCGTTTGAAGTTTCATTTCTTGTTCTTATGTAATTGGTTGTTTTAACATAAATACTTTTTATTGCTTCTATTAGGTGATTGTTGACCTGTCTTTCCTTCAATATTTTCCACACCTTATCCCGCGGTACTCTGTCGAATGCTTTTTCCAGGTCTAAAAATGCCATGAATAGTTTACTGTTTTGTGTTAAGGTATTTTCTGTAAGCTTTCTTATTGTAAAGATATGGTTCTGTGTCGAATGCCCTTTTCTAAAACCACTTTGTGCGTTTTCCATTGATGCATCTGTTGCTTTTCTTAATTTGATTTCCAGTATTGCTTCATAAATTTTGGCGGCTGTACATAACAATGATATACCCCTATAGTTACTGCAAATTCTATTATCTCCCTTCTTGTGTATCGGTAATATCACTGCCTTTTCCCAATCTTTTGGTACTTGTCTCTTTTCCCAAATTTTATTTAATATTATTAACAGGATTTGCTGTCCTTCCTCGCCCATGTATTTTAGTTGTTCTGGTCTTATACCGTCGTGGCCAGGTGCTTTACCGTTCCTTAATTTTTTGAGTACTGTCTTCATTTCTTCTTCCGTAATTTTCTCTTCATGTTCTGTTTCTGTGTTCCCCAGTTCTATACTTTCTTCATCTCCCTTTTCATTGTTAGTATGAGTTTCTTCTAATAATTCTTCGAAGTGTTGTTTCCACCTTTCCATTAATTCTTTGTCCTCTTTTATTATGTTACCGTGCTTATCAAACAGCTGATTCAATGTTACTTGTTTTCCTTTCTTACAGCTTTTCAGGGTACTATAGAATAGTTTTTGATTCTCTTTGAAATTTTCTTCTAATCTGTTTCCAAATTGTTCCCATGTCCTTTGCTTTGATTTTTTAATTTCTTCTTTTGTTAGTTTTCTTTGTGCTTTGTATTCTTCATAGTCTTCTTGCCTTTTGGAGTTTAGATATTGTTTCCATTTTTGTTTCTTTTTCTTTACTTCTTCTTTTACTTTATCGTTCCACCAGTGTGTATGTTTTTTGTTTTGCGTATTTCTAGTTATACCGCATGATCTTATTGTTGCTTCTGTTATTATGTATTTGAAGGTGCTCCACATCTCTTCAATATTATTTAAATTCGGCCTGGTTGTATGTTTTATTAACTCGCTGATTTGTTTTTGAAACTTTTCTCTTGTCCGCTCTTCTTTTAATTTTTCTATTCTAGCTTTTACTATCTCTCTTTCTTTATTATTTACTTTTTGTCCTTGTACCTTCCTATTTCCTTTTGCTTTTATTTTCGCGGTTACCAGGAAGTGATCGCTTCCTATTTCACTACCCCTCTTCACTCTTACGTCCTTCACTTTCGTTCTTTGTGCCTTGTTAGTTAAGAAATAGTCTATTATCGATTTTTCTCCTCTACTCTTTACTTCCTTGGTGAATTTATGAATATCTTTGTGTTGAAAGATAGTATTTAATATTGTTAAATCGTTTATGATACAAAAATCTATAAGTCTATTTCCGTTGTTATTTTTTGTCGACTCCCCATGGACTCCCATTATTTCTTCCAAACCCTTATTTTTATTTCCGACTCTAGCGTTGAAATCTCCCATTATATAAATTGGTTCTTTTAATTTCTCATATTCCACTTGTACTCGTTCCCAAAATGCATCTTTGTTTGCTTTACTCTCATTATCGTCTAACCCATATACTATCATTATGCTAGCTGTGAAGTTCTCCTTATCTTCTATTTGTATTGTTAATAGCCTTTCGTTTATACATTCCCACTTTCTTATTGACTG
This sequence comes from Ophonus ardosiacus, assembly GCA_943142095.1. NCBI lineage: Eukaryota > Metazoa > Arthropoda > Insecta > Coleoptera > Carabidae > Ophonus > Ophonus ardosiacus. The sequence goes on along the minus strand of OW964834.1, from coordinate 21,564,753 downwards.
TCCCAATTTTCCGTTTATTATACATCCCACTCCCGCACATGCTCTCTCATTAATATCGACTCCGCTGTATAGTAGTATGTGATTGTTCCATAAGTTTGTTAATCTTTTACCTTTCTTTTTCGTTTCTGTGATGGCTAATAACTCTAATTCTGCTTTCTCAAATTCTTCTGTTAATTCTATTTCCTTTCCATTTAGGCTTCTGATGTTCCATGTTCCCAATCGAATGGTCCTGTTCGTTTGCCTGATCGTCTCCATGTGAATTTCTGCCTTTTGGTTGCCTAGTCGTTTTTTGGAGGGTTTTTCTCATTTTCGCTCATTTTCAGGATAACCCCCTTTTCCTTTTTGTCCCATATGTATACTTCTCCATTACTTATCAATTTTTGATATCCTATTTTGACTCTTTTCCCGCTCATTTTCATTTCCTTTGCTATGCTCCTTATTTCCCGTTGAATTTTGTTTTCTTCCCATGTTAATTCATTTTCGATATATATATTTGATCCTTTTAGTTTGTTTTTTGCCGCCATGACCAATTGTTTTTGTTCCCAGTTCGCTATTTCTACAATTACAATTTCATTTCCTTTTCCTTTATTTTTTATATTTATTTTGTTAATCTTTACGTTTGTTTGGAGTTGGTCTGCGAGCAATTTTTTTATATCTTCTTCAGGGTTTTGTCCTAATTCTAGTCCTTTTATGACCAAGTTGTTCTTCATTTTCTGTTTTTCTTCCTTCTCTGCTTTGATTTCTAATGTCTCGATTCTATCTATTAAAGCCCTCCTTTCCCTTTTCCACACCTCTTCTTTTTTTTCCATTTCTAACTTAATTTCTCTTATTTCCTGTTTTAATTCGTTTGTGTTTTGTTCCATTTGCTTTATTATTGTTTGGAGCATTTTTTCTATGTTATCCATTTTTAGCTCGCCTTCTTCCGCTACCTCTCTATTCTCTAAATTATTTCGAATTTCCTCTTCCCTTTTTCTTTGTTCCGGTGATCTTAATACCTTCTTGCTTTTTGTAAATATTTGTTCGTATTCTCTATTTCTTTTACTCATGCCACCTTTTATGACCCTATGTTTATGTAATTATTTTTAGGTTTTAACTATTTTTATTATTGTTTGAAAATTATATGAACAGTTTGTCTAATTTTGTTACGCCACTGGTGATTCGCGCCGCCGCACTGCCACCGCACACGCGCTGCGCTTGCCGAACGAGCACGTGTAATATTAACCTCGCAGTTGACACTTTGTTTTTAAATGACTTTAAAAGTTTTATAGGTTGTTTATTCACCTGGTTTTTTTGTGTTTATTACACTTCTACACTTATAGTTCACTACTATTTGTCACTCGCACGATAACCCCCGTTATTTCGAGTAAGTTTTCGGTGTTTGTTGACAAACTTTGCACTTACACTCCTACTCAAACCAGCTGCTCTATATCCTGTATAATTATACAAATATGAAACTCTATAACTCATCTATTGTTCTTAAAGACACAATTAATCGATCAAAACTGTTTATAGAATTAAGAGAATCTATTCTAGGTGATGGACTTTTCAATACAGAGCATTTGAAATAATAGGCGCTATTTGTAACGTGAAAAAAATAATACTTGTTGTGCACTCTCCACGTCAGCTATGAGTGCCCATGCGATGATGCTTAGTAAATGCCCACACTATATCAACATGCCATCACTCATCACCATTACCAATATCGATAAATAAAATTCCTGGACTGCAGTCAAAATACTTTATCTAGGCGTCTATTACTTTCGTTTCCGTTTCCTGATGAAGATCTAAATGACGCCGAAATAAAGTATTTTGACTGCAGTCCAGAAATTTTATTTATCCATAACCATCATACTCAAGGAAAACTTCTATTGAAAAAATACCGATATCTATGGACAAAGCAGACCCAGCAATGGGTTGTATGATGATATTATGTATACTGATATAGAAAATTCTTCAGACCAGATAACACCGATTGTTTTGATAATACAATCCATTCCAAAAAGATCACAAAAGTTCATGGAACATTGTAATGGAGAAGATACCATAGAATTTAATATAACAAATGGAAAAGATCTTCATGAAATCAAATTATGTATTACAGTATTAAATAAAAGAATTATAACGAAATTAAAAGATCTTTACATACAGGGTATCTCTCAAATATGGGGACATGGCTTAACCATAGATTCCTGAGGCTAAAATAAGATTATTTACCTAAACTTGCTTCTACCGGAAAGTGTACCATTTAGCCAGAATTCTGTTTCAAAGTTCGTCAAAAAAAAAAATTTTTAATTTTGCTTATAAGAACAGAACGCTCTATTCGATTTGGATGAAATTTGGTATGACAGTTCATATGGTTATAAGTCATTTTTTAAGATGATACTTGTTATTATTAGTGCACCACTAGTATATGAAACTTAGGTGTCCCACCGTTGATTAAACCGTAACTTTTTAATGGCCACGCCGATGACGTAAAATTATTATTTTTTTTTCAGAAAGATACATTCAATACTAAACTTTTCTTTTTCTGTTTAATTTGTGATATCCGTTACGGTTCAGACAGAAAATAAAACCTGAGTGACTGCATCGTGAATTTTTTTAAAATAAATTTAATCTAGCAGTTTATCCAAATGTCAAACGACTAATTTCTAATGACAGTAACAATTAATTGTTTATGGGTTGTCAAAAAATTCCTTCGTAATATTCAGAAACTAGTAACATCCGGTTGTTCGGCCTAATAGTATTTTACTACCATTGTTATAATAACGCGAATAAATATGCTAGCTTACTCCTAAACAAGTTGAGGAGATTGACAACTCGTTAATGTCATTAAAAATTAGATATTTGGCATTTGGACATACTGCTAGATAAAGTTTATTTTAAATTTCACGGTGCAGACACTAAGGTTTTATAGTTTTCTATGTGAACCGTAATAGATATTGCAAATTAAACATAGAGAGAAAAGTTTAATATTGAACGTATCTTTCTGAAAAAAAAAAATAATTTTACGTTATTGGCTTGGCCATTAAAAAGTTACGGTCTAATCAATGTTGTTTCATCCACTATTGGTTCACTAATAATAACAAGTATCATCTTAATAGATGACTTATGACCATATGAACTGTTATACCAAATTTCATCCAAATTTAATAAAGCGTTCTGTTATTATAAGCAATTTTTTTTTTTTTTTAAAGAACTTTGAAGCAGAATTCTGGCTAAATGGTATACTTTCCGGTAGAAACAAGATTAGTTAAATCGTCTTACTTTAGCCTCAGGAATCTGTGGTTAAGCCATGTTCCCTTATTTGAGAGACACCCTGTATATGATAATATTTTAAATTATACGTTTTCAATCTTTGTATATAAAGATCATTGAGGTAAGTTAGCTGAATATTTCAAAATGAATCACGATATATCAAAATCATTTAGGAAGAATAAGCATTCTGGAGACGAAAATTAGAATATAAATAAAGTTACCTTTTATAAATAAAGTTATTTCCATATGTGGTACTTGGCAGGGAAACGTTCGAATTCATATATAACTTACTAAAGTTAGTGTTCATTGCATCTTGCAAAAGATCATTTTCGTCTTCAAAGAAAATGCAATATTATTTACGGACATAAATAGACATAAGCAATGTTGAACAGTTAAGTATTTATCCAACACCTAATAATGACGCTTATAGTGACTTCAAATAATTGACGTTCTTTGTAACTCAACGTGAGTTAAAAATCATAATAAATATTCATAATGTGATATTAGTAACTGTTTAATATTTGTTTATTTTATAAAGTATGCTATAAATTTATATTAATTTTTACAAACAAATAAATAAGATTAGTGCAGATTTGATAGTATATCAGCTAGTTAACCATTACATATCACGTCTATATCTTTCATTTTTGTGTTACACAGCATTAGTGAAAATGTTAGCATCACTACGAGTAAAAGTTATACACTAAAATAAGCATAACATGGGTGTACTTTTTACTGTTTATTTGAATATATAAATAAGAATGCGAAACTGGTGATGAAATTTGAAACTAAAACATTCGTATGCTTTTCATAGGTGCATATAGTTTTTATAGCGGAAAAGAGATAATAGAACTAATATTTACAATTAATGAAACTACTATTATCTAATATTTATTGTAAAACTGGCCCCTAAGAAAAAACTAGACTAAAAACTTTTAACTAAAGTATATAAAATGATATAAATAATAATGAATCTACTGCTACAACTAGTAACGGATACGAGGAAATATACTACCTAAAATAATAACAAGCACTGAAAGATCTACCAAAATACAAGAAGAATCAAAGAAAAACTATTGACAGCAATGACACGCTTATGAAAGTTAAACGAAAATGCTCCCTTGTCGAAGGTTTAGTGCACAAGGCCATCTATACGAAGCGAAATATCCCAATAGTTGTACTTACATAAAATTAGATTAATACCCGTACCTACGCGAATACTGCTGGATTTTTCTTAAACAACTTTCTAAATCAACATGCTGAAATTCCCGTCTGTCTATGCGCAATATACTTCATGTGTAGCTAAACATGTAGAAATGTAGTCGAGAAATTTAATTTGTCGCTTTACTTTTATTTAGTTTTTTGTTATTCAAACAATGCGAGTTAAACATGGCACATTGCAATGTGGAATGATTCAGAAAATTTTTAATATCCCTATATGAAAAAAAATCCAATAAATACTCGTATGCGACCTAAAAGTTACACAAACAGCTGTACAAATTCGTATACCTTCAGTTACTCTTTGTTTATATAAATATAAATAAAAATAAATATATCATCACGGCATATTAGCCATTACTGGGTGTGCCATTATCTGCTCTCAAAGTACCTTGGGGTACTACATACCCCACCATACCAAAAGTGTTATATAATTTGTAAGGCGCGTAGTTCGTAATAATTTACTATTCTATAGATTTTATATAAACAAATATCTGAGAATGTCGTTCTAAGGGGAACAAAAATTGCTCTTACGTTTGTGGAAAGAATCAGAACAAATAGATAATATAATCATCGATTGACCAGATAAAGAGGGAAAAAATATTTCTTTGCCAAAAAAATTTAAAAACGAAGATGTCACAGCCAAGAAGATCTAAACGAAACAAAAAGAATAGGAGGATATTACATGTCCAAGGTCAAAGGATAGGAAGTCATATCTAGCATGTTCTTCTTTACAACGATGTGTATGCATAGAATTTTCTTACCAAATATGTATGGAGTGTAATATAACTCATTCAGAATAAATAAAATATTTTTTCCGGTATACATTTTTGCATTAACGTCTCCATTATTTTATTATATAAACTGAATATAGTTCCAGTATTTTGTTGAACAAAAAAATACAAAAACATTGAGTGCTATTTTAATTCTTCAAATTAGGTTAATGATTATATGATTCGGAAATGTGCATAACTAACGTAAATATTATTAAAATATAATTTTTTTTTTTTACTGTATTGATTAAAAAGACTTGAAAGATTCTAATATGTATAATATTTATAAGTGTCTTATAAAAACACATTTATTTAATATATATATATATATAGAGGTTAGATGTAGAGACAATATCCGAACTTATTATTGTCTCGCTGTTTAGCAATATTCCTGTAGATTTGGTGCTGAAAAATATCACCGAAAAATGGTAAATCATTTTACAACATTGTAATTTAAGTTTAGAATGTTTCATTGATTTAATTAAATTCATTTTTGACACTAGTTTTTGCAGATATAAAGATCAATTTTACAAACAAATTTTCGGTACCCGCATGGGCAGTTCCCTTAGTCCAATAATTGCTCAATATGTGAAGGATCAATTACTGGATGATTGTATTCCCAGACTTAGTTTCGATTTACCTTTTATTAAAAAATACGTAGATGACATAATTTGCGCCGTACCTAGTGATAGGACTGATGAAATACTGGACACATTCAATAATTATAACCCCAATATACAATTTACCATCGAAAAGGAAACTGAAAGAAGTGTTCCTTTCCTGGACACTAAATCAATAAGAACACCGTTGAATACAATCATACTTGATTGGTACCAAAAGCCTATGGCTTCAGGAAGATATATACATTTTTATTCACATCATACTATAAAAATTAAAATCAACGTTATTTTGGGTTTAAAAAAGAGAATTGTCACTAGTTCACATTCCACTCTTAGGTTAAAAAATTTACATAAATTTAAAAAAATTTTATTAAAAAATTCTTATCCTGAATCCCTTATTTGTCGGTTACTTTTCAGCACCAATACAGTGGATCCAGATAGCGAAAGAAATAACAATCGTCCACAGACAGACACCAATAACAATAATATTACCTTTACGTCATTACCGAATATTGAAAATTTGACATTTAAATTATTGAAGGAAGTTAAAAATGATAAAGTAAAAATAGCCTTAAAAAATTCAGTTACTACTAACTCCCTTTGCTCTAAAGTTAAGGATCCTATTGAAAAATATTTACAATCTAACGTTGTATACAAAATTCCATGCGGAGAGAATGCCAGCAGGTTTATGTTGGGCAGACTTCCAGATCACTCAAATCTAGAATCACTTCCCATAAAAGTGATTGTAGACTAAGACCTAAAGCATGTGCTTTATCACAGCATTTCAATGAGTGTTCTCATCGGATTGACTATAGTAACTCATCTGTATTAGATGTGGAAACTAATTCAAACAAACGAAACTTCCTTGAAATGGTTCACATTAATAAAACTAACCACACTATGAATAAAAAAACAGATGTTAGCGGTCTGAGCTCAATTTACACTTACCTTCTGAAATTTAAAGAATTACATAATTCTAATAATAATGAAAATTTTGATCCAACATAATTTTTTGTACTTTGTATCACTTGTTTCAGTTTTTTTTAGTAAGGTTTGTACTAAAATTTGAAAATAAAATATATAAATTTCTTTTTGAATTTTAAGAGCTTTTCGCGTTTCCGGTTAGTTTTTCGCTCTCTCACTTGCACACATGTGTTTTCTCTGTCGTGTTGGTAATTTGTTCAAAGTTCGAACTTGTTTTTACTTTATTTCACACGTGTTTTTACAACCTTGACTTCTTCTGAACCTAATGGCTCTGATTTTGGGTTCTTTTACATATATTTATTAAGTGTGTTGACAATTTAGTTTCTAAATTTTAATTATCAATGTTTGTACTATTTAATCAAACAACTTTCACTGTTCTGATTACTGTTCTGTTTAAAATTTAACCTCACAAAGTAGTAAGTACTGTGTTCAATTTTTTACATTTTTTCAAAATTGTAATATGAACTTGTCGTACCTTCCAGCTGTCCTGAAGAAGGAATAAAGTAATTCCGAAAGTTTGACATGTAACTTTAAAGAGTATTATTTAACATCTTTTTCCCATACTTCGGACTGCTATACCTGTGAAACATTTTGTTTTTCTACTTAACTGATCACATCTAACCTCTATATATATATATATATATATATATATATATATATATATATATATATATATGTATATATATGTTTCACAGGTATAGCAGTCCGAAGTATGGGAAAAAGATGTTAAATAATACTTTTTAAAGTTACATGTCAAACTTTCGGAATTACTTTATTCCTTCTTCAAATTTTAGTACAAACCTTACTAAAAAAACTGAAACAAGTGATACAAAGTACAAAAAATTATGTTGGATCAAAATTTTCATTATTATTAGAATAATGTAATTCTTTAAATTTCAGAAGGTAAGTGTAAATTGAGCTCAGACCGCTAACATCTGTTTTTTTATTCATAGTGTGGTTAGTTTTATTAATGTGAACCATTTCAAGGAAGTTTCGTTTGTTTGAATTAGTTTCCACATCTAATACAGATGAGTTACTACAGTCAATCCGATGAGAACACTCATTGAAATGCTGTGATAAAGCACATGCTTTAGGTCTTAGTCTACAATCACTTTTATGGGAAGTGATTCTAGATTTGAGTGATCTGGAAGTCTGCCCAACATAAACCTGCTGGCATTCTCTCCGCATGGAATTTTGTATACAACGTTAGATTGTAAATATGTGAAACATATATATATATATATATATATATATATATATAGAGGTTAGATGTGATCAGTTAAGTAGAAAAACAAAATGTTTCACAGGTATAGCAGTCCGAAGTATGGGAAAAAGATGTTAAATAATACTTTTTAAAGTTACATGTCAAACTTTCGGAATTACTTTATTCCTTCTTCAGGACAGCTGGAAGGTACGACAAGTTCATATTACAATTTTGAAAAAATATAAAAAATTGAACACAGTACTTACTACTTTGTGAGGTTAAATTTTAAACAGAACAGTAATCAGAACAGTGAAAGTTGTTTGATTAAATAGTACAAACATTGATAATTAAAATTTAGAAACTAAATTGTCAACACACTTAATAAATATATGTAAAAGAACCCAAAATCAGAGCCATTAGGTTCAGAAGAAGTCAAGGTTGTAAAAACACGTGTGAAATAAAGTAAAAACAAGTTCGAACTTTGAACAAATTACCAACACGACAGAGAAAACACATGTGTGCAAGTGAGAGAGCGAAAAACTAACCGGAAACGCGAAAAGCTCTTAAAATTCAAAAAGAAATTTATATATTTTATTTTCAAATTTTAGTACAAACCTTACTAAAAAAACTGAAACAAGTGATACAAAGTACAAAAAATTATGTTGGATCAAAATTTTCATTATTATTAGAATAATGTAATTCTTTAAATTTCAGAAGGTAAGTGTAAATTGAGCTCAGACCGCTAACATCTGTTTTTTTATTCATAGTGTGGTTAGTTTTATTAATGTGAACCATTTCAAGGAAGTTTCGTTTGTTTGAATTAGTTTCCACATCTAATACAGATGAGTTACTATAGTCAATCCGATGAGAACACTCATTGAAATGCTGTGATAAAGCACATGCTTTAGGTCTTAGTCTACAATCACTTTTATGGGAAGTGATTCTAGATTTGAGTGATCTGGAAGTCTGCCCAACATAAACCTGCTGGCATTCTCTCCGCATGGAATTTTGTATACAACGTTAGATTGTAAATATTTTTCAATAGGATCCTTAACTTTAGAGAAAAGGGAGTTAGTAGTAACTGAATTTTTTAAGGCTATTTTTAATTTATCATTTTTAACTTCCTTCAATAATTTAAATGTCAAATTTTCAATATTCGGTAATGACGTAAAGGTAATATTATTGTTATTGGTGTCTGTCTGTGGACGATTGTTATTTCTTTCGCTATCTGGATCCACTGTATTGGTGCTGAAAAGTAACCGACAAATAAGGGATTCAGGATAAGAATTTTTTAATAACATATTTTTAAATTTATGTAAATTTTTTAACCTAAGAGTGGAATGTGAAATAGTGACAATTCTCTTTTTTAAACCCAAAATAACGTTGATTTTAATTTTCATAGTATGATGTGAATAAAAATGTACATATCTTCCTGAAGCCATAGGCTTTTGGTACCAATCAAGTATGATTGTATTCAACGGTGTTCTTATTGATTTAGTGTCCAGGAAAGGAACACTTCTTTCAGTTTCCTTTTCGATGGTAAATTGTATATTGGGGTTATAATTATTGAATGTGTCCAGTATTTCATCAGTCCTATCACTAGGTACGGCGCAAATTATGTCATCTACGTATTTTTTAATAAAAGGTAAATCGAAACTAAGTCTGGGAATACAATCATCCAGTAATTGATCCTTCACATATTGAGCAATTATTGGACTCAGGGAACTGCCCATGCAGGTACCGAAAATTTGTTTGTAAAATTGATCTTTATATCTGCAAAAACTAGTGTCAAAAATGAATTTAATTAATTCAATGAAACATCCTAAACTTAAATTACAATGTTGTGAAATGATTTCCCATTTTACGGTGATATTTTTCAGCACCAAATCTACAGGAATATTGCTAAACAGCGAGACAATAATAAGTTCGGATATTGTCTCTCTATATTAAGTAATTTAAATAAGAATACCATGTCAGTTTGGGTTCTTCTACTTTCCAGTGAGAGCATATTAAAATGTTTCAACATATCTACGTAGTTACTCATGTTTAAATTAAATTTGTAATTTAAAATTTTGAAAAACTTTTTTTGAATATTTTCTATACAATCAATATTCTTTTTATAGTATGGGTTCCAAACCGTGGATGCATATTCCAGTTTTGATCGAACTAAACAATTAAACAAATATATTAATGAATTAGGGTTCATGAAATGTTTACTAGATCGGAATATAAATCCAAGTATTCGGTACGATTGCTCAACACAAATGTCTACATGTTCATTAAATAACAATTTATTGTCAAAAAATATTCCCAAATCCTTAATAGTAGTCTTCCTTTGCAAGATGGAATTGTTGTCAGATGTTATAGTATCGTGATTCCTTGTGAAATGTACTACATAACATTTTGATACATTTAGGGTTAAATAGTTAAGGTCGCAATATTTTTGTAAATTATTTAAGTCATTTTGCAATTGAATATTGTCACTATTGCTTGTAATTGTCTTAAACTTGAGGTCGTCTGCATATAAGAGAAAATTAGAACTTTTGAAACAGGTATATATATCATTTATAAATAAATTGAACAGCAATGGACCCAAATGTGATCCTTGGGGAACCCCAGAAGTAACATGGATATAGCGTGACTTAAAACCATTACAATTAACTAACTGCGACCTATTTGTTATGTATGATTGAATCCAACGTAACAATGAACCATGTATTCCCAATGCTTCTAATTTATGAATAAGTGTAAGGTGATGAACCCGATCAAAAGCCTTGCTGAAATCTGTATAAATGACGTCAACTTGGATTCGCGTATCCATGTTAAAACTCAGATATTCAGTAAAAGGTACGAGATTTGTAATGATTGATTTGCCAGGGCAAAATCCGTTCTGCTCTGGAATAATTATATTATAAATATCGTTTTTAATTGTCTGGATCACAAGGGCTTCAAAAATTTTACTGAAAGCTGATAAAATTGATTTAGGTCTGTAATTAGTTACGTCATTAATATCATCGGATTTATGAATTGGAGTTATGTATGAAGTTTTCCATAAATCTGGAAAAACACCAGATTCAAGAGATTGATTATACAGAATGTATAGTGGTTCTGCAAGATAGTGGGCACATATACGAATGAATTTAGCTGGAATTTGGTCGGGTCCAGGACCTTTGTTTATGTCTAAATTAGATAAGTATTGCACAATTGTTTCATAAGACAGATGTACATCATGTAAGTTAATCACATTGGGAATATTGTTGTTACAATTAGGTTGTCTACTATTACTACTGTTATTTACGAATACTGACTCAAAGTAATCTGCAAACAAATTAGTAACTTCTTGTCCAGTATCAATTTCAAGATTGTTATAGCGGATGACGTTTGGGATTCTACCTTTATTATTTCTAATGGTCTTCGTATAACTCCAAAAGGATTTGGGATTATTTTTTACATTTTGTTCTGTGTTACATATAAATAATTGAAAATCTTGTTTTATTTGTACTTTGACTCTATTCCTTAGTATAAAGAACGAAGTATAATCTGAGTGCCTTCCGTACACTTTCCATTTCTTGTGATACTTATTTTTTTCTTTAATTAATTTCTTAGATGAATTTGAGAACCAGATGGGAAATAGTTATTTACATTCGAGTGCGTGTAAGTTGGATTTTATAGCGCGACAGCTTTGTTTAAGGCACGAGCCCTTAAGGCGAGTGCCTTATTAGCTGGAGCGCTGTAAAATACTTCGCGCACGAGAATTGTATCAAATTTTTTGGCCGACGATAATGAAAATCACTTTTTTCAATGAGATAGGTTGTACTTCTGAAAAGGGTTAGTTTGAAATACTGGGGTTAAGTCAATTTCCAAATTTGATTTTACTTACCTTTATTAGAGTACTTCTTCTAGCAAAAATTTATCTGTAATAATAGACGTTGTTTATGACTGATAATATAGTGTGTCCCATTTAGAGGTGCCACCATTGGGATCTCGAGAACTATAAGAGATACGATGTCGGTTAAATGGAACTTTTTGTGCACCTTTGGGAGGTCATCTCAGATGTGCTTTTGTTTTTCCAAAAATTCTCATAGGACACTAGATAATGACGAAAAACTGAATATTGTTGATTTTTTCTTTCTCAAATAACTTCTAAACTATTAATAAGTGAGAAAAAAGTTTCAAATATAAAAGATAGATATTTTTATTAACTGACCAGTGGCGTATGAAATAAATTTTTATATCCGTAAATTTTCGAGATATAACACAAACTTATATTTTTTTAAATGGAACCCATATCTGATTTTAGTCACAAAAAAAATAAATATTTTTTTCTCTTTTCAATGGTGTAAGGGTTATTATGTTTTATATTTGTTTTGCTCCTAAAATTTAATTTTTCTCTTTATTTTCCTGAATTTTCTAATTATTTCCCAAAAAAACATTATTATTTTTATTAATTATATTGTATTTGATCAAAATAATTTGTTTTATGCCTTTATTACTTAATATTTTCATTCTAGACTCATAATTACAAATTACACTATGATGTGCCAAGGGCGACCTGATACAAAATATTATAAAAATTAATTTGATACGAATTTTGAGCAAATATTTTTAAGGAAATAAATTATTTAAATACAGTGAGTATTTCTAAATAGAAATCTACCAATATTTGTACAAATAATTGTAAATTTAATACAAAATAAGGAAAAAATAATAATTTTTGAAGGCAAAACAAATATAAAATATAATAACCCTTACATCGTCGAAAAGAGAAAAAAATATTTATTTTTTTGAGACTAAAATCAGATATGAGTTCCATTTAAAAAAATATAAGTTTGTGTTATATCTCAAAAATTTACAGATATAAAAATTTATTTCGTACGCCACTGGTTAGTTAATAAAAATATCTATCTTTTATATTTGAAACTTTTTTCTCACTTATTAATAGTTTAGAAGTTATTTGAAAAAGAAAAAATCAACAATATTCAGTTTTTCGTCATTATCTAGTGCCCTATGAGAATTTTTGGAAAAATAAAAGCACATCTGAGATGGCCCTCCAAAGGCACATAAAAAGTTCCATTTAACCGACATCGTATCTCTTACAGTTCTCGAGATCCCAATGGTGGCACCTCTAAATGGGACACACTGTATATTTACTTGCTCATGTTTTCTTTGTAATAAATAATAGGTAGGTGTCAATATTTGACATTTCAGTAATGCTCGCGTATTTGACAGGTATATCGATCGGTGACTATGTCGGTAACGGCGGATTTTTACAATAATAACAGATGTCACTACCGTGAGTTTGGTTTATATAAATTAATTTTAAATATAGGAAATGGAAATAAGAGCTACGAGGTTGGTTAAGTTAGACAAAAGTTGCCCCATTAGGAGGCTATTTTAATGGTGTTTTGTTATTTGCGAAAAAATGCATAGGTCACTACATACAGGTGAAAATGTAAATTTCGCGATTTTCTTTTTTTGCTTATAACTTTGTTATATGAAATAGTACGAGATTCTGGTTTGCACCTTCTTAAGGAACTTTTGTATGGTGAATTTGCAGAAGTACTCAAATTTTTTTTATATCTAACCATTTACGAGTTACTGATAGCAACTTTTATTTTTCATATAGAGGTCATATTAAGCTATGGCATTTTTAAATAGAGATTTTTTTAGCTTTACAATGATATAAAACAATAATAATTTATTTTTATAATTAACAGAAAAATTAATAAAAATTATTATTTATACTAAAATTAAATTGAAAAAAGTAAATCGAAGGCTGCTATGGAAACAACAAACAACAAAAAAGTGCAACAATTGAATTTCTGAATTTTACTTGACAATAGTAGATTATTTGACAACGAATGTAACAACTCAACATATCATATTTTTCCCAACGAGAAAAATTCATTTTTATTACTCGTAATAATCTACTATTGTCAAGTAAAATTCAGAACTTCAATTGTTGCACTTTTTTGTTGTTTGTTGTTTCCATTTGACTGAGGTTTTTAACCCATTTATGGCATTTAATAGATCTGCCATAGTCGGTTGATTCAAATTCGGCGATGTCGATTGTTCCATTGGTGATACACCGGATTTGCAATCCGGACATAACCATGAAAGATCTGTTGAAATTAGAGCATTCTTTGCAGCAGGAGTGATGGTGGTACAGGAATAGTGATAATACAGTTGACAGCGCGCGCAAGCCAATCCGGGGTTATTTCGGTTCAAGTTGCTTTTACACTTTATTATTATATTATTGCTATTGATTTTGCTATTTATTTAAAATGATATATTTGGTTAGTTGTAGGTAAACGACCGTTTCTGTAGGTGTATTTATGAGTTGTGACTTGTTTACGATTTTGCACTGTCTTAAAAATATTTAAATGCACTCACTATCACTGATATTTTTGACAAATTTCTATTAAACAGAGCACGTTCGTAAGTTTATACACATATATGAGGATAGGATGCACTATTTACTCCAACTTGATCACAAAAAATTATAATTAGATAAAGAATTAACCATTAAAAACTGCAATTCAAATAAGCACAGAGATAAGACTTCTGAACAGTATGAATGACAATACAATTTATTTATGTTATAATTAATTTATAATAATTAATTTACAAAAGTAACAACCTTGATGTTAACGTAAGAATTAATAAAACCATTATGGAATGGTACACAGGGTCGTTCACGGTTTAATTTAAAAGTCGTCAGATTTGAGGAGCCCCGAAGATACACGTTTTACACAGAAAAAAAAACCTTTTATAACGTAGTCAAATTAACCAAACAAATTCTTTAATTTTCAGCCTACTGATGTGTTTCATTAAATTATCTAAGTTAATTTAGTTCAATTTTCTAAATTTGTAATAACAAATTATTGTAAAATTAAATATAAAATTAGATTAAATGACTACTACTATTGAACTAAACATAAATAAAGAATTTGTTGTAGAGTAAGGTTGAAGAAAATTCTGACTTTTTTCGGACTACTTAAAATGCTACATTAAGATTTGTAAATTATACTGTTATTAGACATATTGCCTAATAAATTATCTAATTAGACAAAATTTCAATTCTATTTTTTGCTGTGTATGTTTTATTAGTTAATATAAGTATAAAAAACAAGTATATGGACGCGAGTTTTCTGTATTAGGCAGCGGTCTCACTTACTGAGTACCATCAATCTTTGCCGTCGTGTATATATTTTAAACACGTGTATTCTAATGGCGTGTGTCACATGGGGCCATCGTTTTCTATCGATTTTCGAGTTGGTTTGGATTTTTTAGATGCTCGGTTCCACTTGGGGCCTTTGACGAATGTGCAAATGTACATAACCACTTAATTTTTTAAGGTAGAATTCAAATTTCATTTTATTTGACACTGACAAACAGGTTTTCGTGAAAATGGAAACAAAAAGATTACTGAGAAACAGTGGAGCCCAAGCGAAATTTATTTATTAATTTAGATTAATAGATTTAGATTTACTCGACACTAAACGATATAGGCAACTCGATCAGTGAAACAGTGGCGTCTCGTGTATTTTATAAGAAGGCAAGCACAATGGCATATCTAGGGAAAAATGCGCCGCGGGCGATTTTTTTTTTTCATTCAAGGTCAAATGCCTTATAATTGAGTTACATTTTTCGAAGGGATGTGTAAATGCATGTTTTTCCCCTATCATGTAAAAAAAAAATTGCCAGATAAAATAAATAAATAAATATATCATCACGGCATATTACCCATTTCTGGGTGTGCCAGTATCTACAACACATGTAGACATCGGTAATGATGACGATATATTTCACCGTGTGGGCGCTTACCAGGCGTCACCTCACGGGCACTCATAGCTGGCGTGGAGAGTGCGCCACAGGGGTCACTTTTGTGCCATTTAAAATTGGAAATATTTTGCGTCAGTCGGGATCGAACCCGGTTCCCCCAGGTTCGCGACCAGACACTCAGGCACGCGGCCACGGGACCCCAGAAAAATTGCCAGATCACAGAACATTTTAGGAAAGAGCGAAGAAAAGAGAATATATTTAACGGATTGCAGCAATATACATAATTTTGGAAACTTTCCGAAAATTTCAGGGCGGGGGTTTGAACCCGTAACCATCCCCCACAGCTCCAATAGCTACGCCACTACGACAAATAAGTGGTGGTAGTTAAGAATAAAAATGATGTAAATTAATATAATTTATTTTAATAATAATACAAAAAAATATATTTATTACATATAAACAGGAACGAAATTATATATAATGTTTGCTATGGTAATTATTAATACACATTTAAAAATCTTAAGCAAATAAGAGGACAATCATATCATATATGAAATTTTATTTATATATAAGCTCAATCCTTCGTGTTTTTTTACAGAATTCGTTTATAACTTTCTCGTAAAAATCTTCCTTTGTTTTTAATTCCAAAAGCAAATCTTTTTCTATTGATAAAATACTTAAATTGGACAACCGATTTGTTGTTTGACTGTTTCGCAAATAAGTTTTTATTCTTTTTAAAGCTGAAAAACTACGCTCTACGGTTGAAGATGACACCGGGATTGTTAAAATTAAATTACACAATAAAAACAGTTGTTGTAAACCTAAGTATTTATTATCATCTAATAAATAATTAAAAATTTCTAAAACCGATTTATTATTTATAATATCCCATTTATAAATTACTGTTAGTTCTGCTTTTAATGCTGGAAAATTAAAATAGTTCCCATACGTTTCTTTTAGTTTTGAAAACATTTTTTCTGGAAATTTTGAAGCATAAATGGAAAATTTTGTTGAGTCTAGTAGTCCTAAAAACTCTAAATCATCAAAAGAGGAACTAAATCTCTCTTTAATTTGCATAATAATTGCATCAAATATTTCATTGTACAATCGAGAGTACATAATTTCTGTAGGTGCATTTCGTTTTCCACTTTTGCACAATTTAGAGTCATTTAAAACACTTTTATATATTTTGGAAAAACCCGCGGTCCTAGAATTTTGTAAACTTTGTAATAAAGCCTCTATTTGTTTTTTACAGTATCGTATGTCTAATGTTTTTTTTTTTGTAATATATTAAAGAGCACTTCCGTTTGAGGGAATATATCTTCAAAAATCATTAACAAATAATTGAATTGCATATCTTGTAAATTATGTAAAAATCCATGAGATTCCGTAATTGTTTTAGAATCCCAGTCATTAGGATTATCTATTATAAATTGAAACATTTCAATTAAGTTGTCTCGATTTTCTGCAACAGTGTTAATAAGTCTAGAAGAGTAACTCCAACGTGTTTGAACTAATTTTGGAAATCGTTTTTTAACTATGGTATCCAATAAATTTGTTCTTTTTGAAGACAACGAAAAAAATGCAACAAGGCCATTCAATGTATGGAACATTATTTTACACTCTTTAATTTGTGATATTGTTTGAGAAAGTACTAGGTTTAATTTATGAGAATAGCAGTGTACAAATATAGCTGATGGAATTATTTCTCTTACTTTTTTTTGTACCCCATTTACATTCCCTGCCATAACTGCAGCGCCATCATACGTTTGACAAATTAATTTGTCTTTACATTCAAATTGTTCGACAAAGGAAAGAACATGTTTCGATATTGCATCCGCTGATCTGTCATCACTAACATTCATAAATTTGATGAAACGTTCTACACATTTGCCATTGAAAATGTAACGAAATGCTATAGACATTTGCGAAAAATTTGTAATATCTGAAGTTTCATCAACAATGATAGCAACAAATTTAGTTTGTTTTATTTGTGCTTTTATATCATTTGTTAATACTGTACTAAGAGCTTCAATTATATCATTTTGAATAGTAGCTGACATTCCAGTAAATAATGTTGAATTTTGTAAGTGGTACTGCATTTTTGGATCGAATTCTGCTATTAATTTGGCTAATTCTGCGTAATTCCCTTTATTACATGAATTTTCACTTTCGTCGTGTCCTCGAAAAGAAATTTCTTGTTTAGCTAAATATATAGTCATGGAAATTAACCTTTTCAAAATATCTCTATTTTCCGAAACTTTCATATTATGTGCACTAATATCTTGTCGAATTTGTTCGTTTAACTGCATATCAATTCGAGTTGTTCCAAATGATTTTAGCGTTAACCAAGACCTTAAATGGCTTTCGCTTTTTTCATGACGTGATATTGCGTTATGTATATTATTTAAGTCGCAAAAACCTCGCTTAATATCATTCCATACTGATTTTTCTTTATTAAATAATAAACATGGCCAACAATATAATTTTAGTAATGTTTCACTACCACATAGCCACACATGTTTGTCATACAAATCAGTATTAAAATGCCGTGTTATATGTTTAACAGTTGTTGTTAATAATTTCATAGGAGGAACTGGTCTGCCATTTGCAATAAAGGCTTTTTTTTCTTCAAAATTTAAACTGCCAAATGGCTTTTCTTGTAATTTTTTTATTGCACAAATGTTATCCATTCTGTATAAAAATGTAAGGATTATTATTATTTTCAAAATTTAATTGAAACAAAATAAATGTAGAAATATAAAATATAGATACCTTATAAATATATTTAACTTTTATTCCTTTCCTATTTTAACATTTACTATCTAATTATTATTATTATCTATTTCACTTAAATTTTATTCATGAAAGCAATATAAAAACTGCTTGCAGATGAACCTAAACAGCGAAATATTTTCAGTATAGAAGGCTACATGTTCGGCAATGTTCGGTATAGTGTAGGTATACGCGGTGTAAGCACTCGAAGTTCTGCTTACCAGCACGTTTTGCGCAACATGGGAAGATCGTAATAGTTCGTATCCCAGTGATAGAATTAGATTAATGGTGTGGTAGGCAACAGCAAATATATTCGTGTCTTGCTGTTTGCTTTTAAATTTTGATATATTAAAGTTCTAAATATTTAAATATAATTGTAAAAATATATTATAAGTTACAAAATATAAAGGCAAGCACTGCTTGCGTTGCTTGCATGGAGAAAACGCCACTGCGATACGATCAGAGCAGTGAGAATACCGTCTTAGATATGGTTATGTTATTTCTTAAATTAAATACTTATTAAACCGGTTCGTTCACGAAAAATTTTTTAATTGGAACACCATTTGTTTACCGTGCACGCGCCAGCAGTTGTTATTACTGTTATATACTCATTTGGAACAAACCTTTATAGTGAAAATTTTCTAATATGGAAAGAAACCGTTAGATTTTGGTATAAGTCGGATAACTCGATATGACACTTTACTTGAAGCTCATGTTTTTTTTTTTTTTTTTCGAAATATACCATTAAATGTTATTTTTCGCATGTTATGTTATTATAAAAATTAAAGGTAGATACAGGAAAGTAAGAATTCTTCGGACTTTCAGTCAATTAATAAAATTTATTCACGCCGACGTTTCGACTATACAATAGTCTTCTTCAGGGCTAGAATGGTCAGTTGAAAAAAGGAAACCACATGTGGATAATAGAACATACAGCACGGACAATTAAAAAAATAAATAAATAAATATGAATAAATAAATAAATAGTTAAAATCAACATATCGCAGAGTGAAAAACGTCTAAAAATGAAGTATTGCACTCATCAAAGACAAATTTTTTCATTTTTAGATGTTTTTCACTCTGTGATATGTTGGTTTTAACTATTTATTTATTTATTCATATTTATTTATTTATTTTTTTAATTGTCCGTGCTGTATGTTCTATTATCCACATGTGGTTTCCTTTTTTCAACTGACCATTCTAGCCCTGAAGAAGACTATTGTATAGTCGAAACGTCGGCGTGAATAAATTTTATTAATTGACTGAAAGTCCGAAGAATTCTTACTTTCCTGTATCTACCTCCATCCTAACACAGTCGAATATTGATTTTTCAAATAAAAATTAAAGATTATTGAATTTTCTACAGGTATACATTTATACTTTTTCTATATATATTACAGATAAATTTAAAAAATAATATTTTTTTTCATAAATCTAAGAGCCTACGATTTAAAGATTTCTTTATTACACAGTTTATATTTCAAATGTATGTAACCGACAAATAAATGTCACTGTCAAAAAACTAATCATTTCAAATTAATAATGGTGATATTTTAAATAGAAAATAGTAAATAAAGCAATAGTTATATGCAAAGGAACTTAATATAGTTTGCAGCATTAGTAAATGTGTAGGTATGTATTTAAATTAATAAAAATAATAGCGGGAGGTTTTATGTTGGCCACATCAGATTTTTCATTGGTATTCCGTTTCGCTTTCTGAGTCCGACAGTGGTACACTTTATTCGATGTCATTCTGTTTATCCTATTTTGTACTACCTTTTTTTATAGGCACAAATATATCTCTTACTACTTATACTATATTTTCATTTGGAAAATTTACTCTGCAACCATGTATTTAACTATTGGATAGTTTGTGCGAATCGTCGCATTTACCCGGCCAGATCGACAGAGATAATGATACATAATTCCAATTTGTTGTCTTTATATCCGTTACTTGTCATTCGTATGTCTGACAGATTTGACAGTATTTAGTTTTCTTGTTATTCTCATTAAAATTTAATTACTATAATTAATTAATGACATTTATATTCTCATGTGTTCTAATTTAGCGCTGTACTCATAACTATTTCACATTCCATGATTATACATATTTAAACTCAATTTTTGAAGTGAATTTCACAGATGTGAACTTGATAATGATATGAATATCATACTCGCTTGTCTAAAATGGCATTATCTATATCCTTGTCACTCACACTTTCTGTGTTCTCTCTTAATCTGGCCGGGTACACAAGCAATACATGTATCAGTGCACACTTGCTGTATCCAGTAGTTAACAAATTCCTGACAGTAACTCTCATGAAACCCAATGAATACTCCTTCATGATTCTTGGGATCCCACTTAAAACGCTTTCCCTTTGTAACATGTACGGAAACTCTTGAACCGAAATATCGGAATGTAGCTACATCAATTTCACATTTACGGTATAATTTATATAGTGTCTTTCCTGCAATTGAACATGGCTCTGTTCTATGGAGCACATAAACTGTCGTGCTTACAACTTTTGCCCAATAACCTTTGTTTAATCCATGAATCATACTCTTGGTCGCTTCTAAGCGAGTTCGCATCTCACATTCTGCTCTCCCGTTTTGCTCTGGGGTGTATTGTACCGATCTTTTGTTTGATTACGTGATTCAGAAACAAACAGTCTAGTTCTTTATTCACAAATTCTAATCCATTATCCGACCCAACAGTCTATATTTTACAACCCGTGTCTCATTCAGCTGAAATTATTAATTTTTCTATGCACGATTTCAAATCAGGTTTTTGCTTTAGAAATAACACGAATCCATACGTAAAAATCTGATGTGGCCAACACAAAACCTGCCGCTATTTAATTACATACCTATGTATTTACTAATGCTGCAAACTATATTATATTCCATTCCATTAACTATTGCATTATTTACTATTTTCTTACCATTATTAATTAGTTGTGATTAATTTTTTGACAGTGACATTTACCTGTCAGTTCATACATTTGAAATATGAACTGTGTAATAAAGGAATTGTGTTTATCTTAGGCATCGGAATTGTTATAATTTTAATAATAATAATAATAATAATAATCTAGGTAGCTACAAGAATTTTGACATATAGTTGTTTTGTGAATTTAAACTTAGCATTGCTGATACATTCCTTCGAGTACAATTCTTTCGTGGACTTCGTGACAATTCAATTCGAGAACAATTGCTTCAATCTGATATTTCAAAATTTGAAGATATTATTCAAAAGCATTAGCACTCGAAGCATCCAAGATTGACAGCCATGAGCTTGGATTTAAACAACCAATTATGTCAAATTCTTTTGATCCTACGCAAGAAGTAAATAAAGTATGCAATCCTTGACAGTCTCGCAACAAAAAATTTCAACAGGAATCAAATTCAAAAAGTCGATCATTTTAAAATTTCGTGGTCAACGTTCAAGATCACAAATTGATTGCATCCGATGTGGCCGTGATAATCACAAAACTAGCGATTATCGTACTAATATTAAATCTCTTCAATGTAAATCATGTGGACGAACAGGTCACGTACGAGAATGCATACGATCTATATTATCTTCCGAAAAAAAATCTACATCTCCCAGATATTCGACTAATAATATCGAAAATACCACAAATAATCTAGATTATGGAATCAATCAAATAGTAGATATTTTCGAACAATAGCGCTCAAAAATTAGTGACCCAGAAAAATATTTTGTCACCGTTGGAATCGAAGGTCGACCACAGAAATTTGAAGTAGATTCAGGAGCAGTATTTACACTAATTTTACGTTGAAATTATCAAAATCTTCGTCTTGAAAATAAACTTGAAAAATCAAAAATTGCGTTTCGCTCTTATACAAATAGCATCTTCCTACCAGACGGAAAAGTCACTGTATTGGTTCAATATAAGGAAACATCTTCAAAAGAAGAAATGTGGCTGCATATAGTTAGCAGGCCCCTATCAGCAGAACCTAACGATAACTAGTGCATATTTTTTTGCTATTTATTTGCCAATTAATTACCACTATGCCAAATTAATAGCCACTTTTTTTAAAAAAAATACGGGGGGACTGCTAGCTTGACGATTAAGTTAGCAGTCCCCTGGGCTCTAATGCAATGCAATCAATAATATTAATGTGTAGGAATTAATTGCTATTTAATTGCCAATTAATTACTAAAGATTTAAATAAATTCAGGCAAAAATTGTTCAACTCATTGGACAAAGCTATTTAAAATGATACGTACCATATTTATTAGTGCGTATACATATAAAAACCATATGGGTTCTTGTAATTCCGATGTAGGATTAATATGAATGTGCGTAGGGCCATAAAAATGGTTCCATTTGGATCATTATAGTAATAAATTTATGCACATGAGTCCATCAGAAACATATGACAAGCATTCTTCCATAATCTTGGGACCATTATGTACCAGTATAAATTATATAGGATTTAATTACCCCAACAAAATACTTTCTAATATAACCACTAGGCCTTAATAAACCAGCATGAATCATACTAATTTTAATTGCCACAAACAAACTTGTTAAAAAATATTTATTTGAAATGAACCAATATTATCGTACTTTGCATGTCAATTTTAACTATATGAATTAATTGCCTCAGCAGACCCCATCAAAATGCTTTCAATCATAACCACTAGGCCTTGAAAAACCAGCATAAATCACAATAGTTTTAATTGCCGCTACAAAAACCGGTTAAAAAAATATTTATTTGAAACGAACCAATATTATCGTACTTTGCATGGCAATTTTAACTATATGAATTAATTACCTCAGCAGACCCCATCAAAATGCTTTCTATCATAACCACTAGGCCTTAATAAACCACAATGAATCATACTAATTTTAATTGCCGCTACAAAAACCGATTAAAAAATATTTATTTGAAATGAACCAATATTATCGTACTTTGCATGTTAATTTCAAATAAATATTTTTTAACCGGTTTTTGTAGCGGCAATTAAAACTAGTACGATTTATGAATCATACTAATTTTAATTGCCACAAACAAACTTGTTAAAAAATATTTATTTGAAATGAACCAATATTATCGTACTTTGCATGTCAATTTTAACTGTATGAATTAATTGCCTCAGCAGACACCATCAAAATGCTTTCTGTCATAATCATTGGGTCTTAATAAACCAGCATAAATTATACTAGTTTTAATTACCGCTACAAAAACCGGTTAAAAAAATATGAATTTGAAATGAACCAATATTAACGTACTTTGCATGGCAATTTTAACTATATGAATTAATTGCCTCAGCAGACCCCATCAAAATGTTTTCTATCATAACCACTAGGCCTTAATAAACCACAATAAATCATAATAGTTTTAATTGCCGGTACAAAAACCGGTTAAAAAAATATTTATTTGAAATGAACCAATATTATCGTACTTTGCATGTTAATTTTAACTATATGAATTAATTGCCTCAGCAGACCCCATCAAAATGCTTTCTGTCATAATCATTGGGTCTTAATAAACCAGTATAAATTATACTAGTTTTAATTACCGCTACAAAAACCGGTTAAAAAATTATTTATTTGAAATGAACCAATATTATCGTACTTTGCATGTTAATTTTAACTATATGACTAAATTACCTCAGCAGACCCCATCAAAATGCTTTCTGTCATAATCATTGGGTCTTAATAAACCAGCATAAATTATACTAGTTTTAATTACCGCTACAAAAACCGGTTAAAAAAATATTTATTTGAAATGAACTAATATTATCGTACTTTGCATGGCAATTTTACTATATGAATTAATTGCCTCAGCAGACCCTATCAAAATGTTTTCTATCATAACCACTAGGCCTTAATAAACCACAATAAATCAAACTAGTTTTAATTGCCGCTACAAAAACCGATTAAAAAATATTTATTTGAAATGAACCAATATTATCGTACTTTGCATGTTAATTTTAACTATTTGAATTAATTGACTCAGCAGACCCCATCAAAATGCTTTCTGTCATAATCATTGGGTCTTAATAAACCAGCATAAATTATACTAGTTTTAATTACCGCTACAAAAACCGGTTAAAAAAAATATTTATTTGAAATGAACCAATATTATCGTACTTTGCATGGCTATTTTAACTATATGAATTAATTGCCTCAGCAGACCCTATCAAAATGTTTTCTATCATAACCACTAGGCCTTAATAAACCACAATAAATCAAACTAGTTTTAATTGCCGCTACAAAAACCGATTAAAAAATATTTATTTGAAATGAACCAATATTATCGTACTTTGCATGTTAATTTTAACTATTTGAATTAATTGACTCAGCAGACCCCATCAAAATGCTTTCTGTCATAATCATTGGGTCTTAATAAACCAGCATAAATTATACTAGTTTTAATTACCGCTACAAAAACCGGTTAAAAAAAATATTTATTTGAAATGAACCAATATTATCGTACTTTGCATGTTAATTTTAACTATATGACTTAATTACCTCAGCAGACCCCATCAAAATGCTTTCTGTCATAATCACTGGGTCTTATTAACCCATTACTGCATATAGTATCTTATAAAGGACGCCAACATTTATTTTTTTATGACGTTACTTATGCAAGTATAAACAATTTTATACGCGAAATTTCTTCCAACACGAGTAAAGAACAATATATCATCAGTAGTTAAATAGATTTTGAATTGTGAAGTGCTTTATTAGCTCGTAAATGGATCCCAGTTGGTACTCTACGCGACATGGAGGGTAAGTAATTTTTTTCAATATGATAAAATTAAATTTTGTAATATTTGTTTGTGCATTTGGTTTTATATGAGTGTGTAGCTAATTTCTATAAATTTTATTTTAAAAAATATTTTGTTTTTCTTATATAAAATTACAATAATTACTTGCGTCCTTTATAATGGACGCTATGCATTGTGGCTATAAAACCTTTTTTCTTTTAGATTATCTTTACATCAGTTACTAGAGATTTTGGAGGCGGATGACGATGCTGACCAACCCTCTATGGTTTATATAACGCCTCCTGATGAGAAGTCAGCGGAAACGGAAGAAGATAGCGACAATTCCGATGAAGAAGCTGGAAATCCAAATCGCATATCGAGAGGAATTTTGAATCAGCAATGCGAAGTTCGGTATGAAGAGTCGGATTTTAGTGAGGATGATGACAATATTTCTCTATCTATTATAAAAAGTAATTTAATTGCGGAAAATAATGCCACGGCGGGGCCATCAACTTCGGCTACGCATTATGGGTCCCATATAGCAAATCTTCCACCACGTAAACGTGCTAAAAACTCGTCGAAATGGTCAAAAAAATTGCCGGCTTCTAACATGAATAAAATATGTTCCCCTAGACTACCTTCAGTAGAAGCATATCAAGCTGAGACGCCATTAGATTTTTTCAACCTTTTTTGGGATGAAGGCATCATACATAACATTGTCACACAATCAAACATATACGCGCAACAAAGAAACATAAACGTAAATCTAACGAAAAATGAATTATATGTAGTTTTCGGGGCAATGTTATTATCAGGCTATACAAGATGTCCGAACAAAAGGATGTATTGGTCCAGTTCGGATGACGTTCCAAAAATATTGTATAATAGCATGAGACTAAATAGGTTTGAAACAATTTTACGAAATCTACATTTTAATGACAATTCTTCTAATAATAATTCTGATAAATTGTACAAATTGCGCCCAATTTTGTCATCTGAACGATAAGTTCAAAGAGCACGGTGGCTTAGAGGAACATATTTCAATAGATGAAAGTATGATCCCATATTATGGCAAGCACTACGCAAAACAATATATCAAAGGCAAACCGATTAGGTTTGGGTTTAAAAATTGGGCCTTATGCACAAGGGCACTAGATAATGACGAAAAACTTAATATTGTTGATTTTTTCTTTCTCAAATAACTTCTAAACTATTAGTAATTGAGAAAAACGTTTCAAATATAAAAGATATATATTTTTATTAACTAACCAGTGGCGTACGAAATCAATTTTTATATCCGTAAATTTTCGAGATATAACACAAACTTATATTTTTTTAAATGGAATTTATATCTGATTTTATTCTCAAAAAAGTCATTATTTTTTTCTCTTTTCAGTGATGTAAGGGTTATTATGTTTTATATTTGTTTTGCTCCTAAAATTTAATTTTTCTCCTTATTTTCCTGAATTTTCTTATTATTTTCCAAAAAAACATTATTATTTTTATTAATTATATTGTATTTGATCAAAATAATTTGTTTTATGCCTTTATTACTTAATATTTTCATTCTAGACTCATAATTACAAATTACACTATGATGAGCCAAGGGCGACCTGATACAAAATATTATAAAAATTAATTTGATACGAATTTTGAGCAAAATTTTCTAACTAAATAAATTATTTAAATACAAGGAGTATTTCCAAATAGAAATCTACCAATATTTTCAAAATAATTGTAAATTTAATACAAAATAAGGAAAAAATAATAATTTTGAAGGCAAAACAAATATAAAACATAATAACCCTTACATCGTTGAAAAGAGAAAAAAATATTTATTTTTTTGAGATTAAAATCAGATATGGGTTCCATTTAAAAAAATATAAGTTTGTGTTATATCTCAAAACTTTACGGATATAAAAAATTATTCCGTACGCCACTGGTTAGTTAATAAAAATATCTATCTTTTATATTTGAAACTTTTTTCTCAATTATTAATAGTTTAGAAGTTATTTGAAAAAGAAAAAATCAACAATATTCAGTTTTTCGTCATTATCTAGTGCCCTATAAGAATTTTTGGAAAAATAAAAGCACATCTGAGATGGCCTCCCAAAGGCACACAAAAAGTTCCATTTAACCGACATCGTATCTCTTATAGTTCTCGAGATCCCAATGGTGGCACCTCTAAATGGGACACACTGTATATGAATTAATTGCCTCAGCAGACCCCATCAAAATGTTTTCTATCATAACCACTAGGCCTTAATAAACCACAATAAATCATACTAGTTTTAATTGCCGCTACAAAAACCGATTAAAAAATATTTATTTGAAATGAACCAATATTATCGTACTTTGCATGTTAATTTTAAATATATGAATTAATTGCCTCAGCAGACCCCATCAAAATGCTTTCTATCATAACCACTAGGCCTTAATAAACCACAATAAATCATACTAGTTTTAATTGCCGCTACAAAAACCGGTTAAAAAAATATTTATTTGAAATGAACCAATATTATCGTACTTTGCATGGCTATTTTAACTATATGAATTAATTGCCTCAGCAGACCCCATCAAAATGCTTTCTATCATAACCACTAGGCCTTGATAAAGCAGCATAAATTACACTAGTTTTAATTGCCGCTACAAAAACCGGTTAAAAAAATATTTATTTGAAATGAACCAATATTATCGTACTTTGCATGTTAATTTCAAATAAATATTTTTTTAACCGGTTTTTGTAGCGGCAATTAAAACTAGTACGATTTATTGTGGTTTATTAAGGCCTAGTGGTTATGATAGAAAGCATTTTGATGGAGTCTGCTGAGGCAATTCATATAGTTAAAATTGCCATGCAAAGTTCGGTCATATTGGTTCGTTTCAAATAAATATTTATTTAACCGGTTTTTGTAGCGGCAATTAAAACTAGTATGATTGATGCTGCTTTATTAAGGCCTAGTGGTTATGATAGAAAGCATTTTGATGGGGTTTGCTGAGGCAATAAATTCATATAGTTAAAATTGCCATGCAAAGTACGATCATATTGGTTTGTTTCAAATAAATATTTTTTTAACCGGTTTTTGTAGCGGCAATTAAAACTAGTATGATTTATTGTGGTTTATTAAGGCCTAGCGGTTATGATAGAAAGCATTTTGATGGGGTCTGCTGAAGCAATTAATTCATATAGTTAAAATTGCCATGCAAAGTACGATCATATTGGTTCGTTTCAAATAAATATTTTTTAACAAGTTTGCTTGTGGCAATTAAAATTAGTATGATTCATGCTGGTTTATTAAGGCCTTGTGGTTATATTAGAAAGTATTTTGTTGGGGTAATTAAAACCTATATAATTTATACTGGTACATAATAATTAATTCATATAGTTAAAATTAATATGCAAAGTACGGTAATATTGGTTCATTTTAAATAAATATTTTTTAACTGGTTTTTGTAGCGGCAATTAACCCTAGACCGGTACACCCTCACAAAGTTACGATATTGGTACACCAGGGTCACTATGTACCTTTAATTAAAATCATTAAAACAACGAGTATTTTTTTTTTCTAAACATTATTGTTGTTTATTATGACACCTATAAATAATATACACGAAATACATTATATTTTTATTATATTATATCGTAAAAAATTGAATTACACTGAAGTACACAGAACAAAATAGTTACAAAAATAGAAAATAAAATATTTATTATATAGAAATATTAAATATTATTTCTCTTAAAAATTAAATAAAATTATAATTCGCCACTTCAGCTTTTGTTGTTTCTGGTCAATAACAATTACTGCATTGTTTTGAGCGATGTTCTGCACATATATATTTTTGACATATTTGACACTTCATACTTGTTTTTCTATCCTTGGAATATGGACATAATTGACATCTTTTTCTCTTATTCCCTTCAGGTAAAACGGGAGTATCTTGAGCTAAAGGTACTGGCTCTCCAATGATATCTGAAATTCTCTTTTTAATGAATTCTTGAACGCTTGGAATATTTCTGCAATATTCCATATAAGGTTTCACTAATGAAAACCCAAGGTCTCTTAGAAAAGATGCTCTATTTTTTGACTTTGCCATATTCAAGTTAGAATTAGCCATAAAATATAGAATTCTACAATTTATACCAGCTTGATCAAGCATCCCGTAAAATACACGCAACGGCCAGCGATTAGTTTTTCTTCCTGTTGTGTATGAATGACATAATTGATCAAAACAGTCTGTTCCTCCTTTTGTTTTATTATATGTAATTATCATGTTGGGTTTTCCAGTAGCTTCATCAATACTATCATCATAGTGCATGGTGGAGAGAACTAACACCTTTTTATTTTCCTTTGGTGAATAAGAGAGTAAAGCTTTGTTCGAATCATATAGAAATAATGATGATCCAGCTGGTTTTTTCACTAAACATTCTTTTGGTATTTCTCTTTTGTTTTTTCTCAAAGTCCCCAACACAGTTAGCTTATGTTGAAGTAACATTTTTTCTGCAATTGGTATGGAAGTAAACCAGTTATCCATTGTGATATTGCGATAGCTCCCGTAAATTGGTTCGGCAAGCTTTCTGACATAATAATCTGGAACTGTCTCATTATTGTCTTTATCAGTTATAGCACCTACATATGGAATAGCGTTTAGCATGTAAAATGTGGTAGCATAATTGAGTATAAGAATTTTGATACCGTATTTGTCAGGTTTTGCAGGCATATACATTTTGAAGGGACACCTAGAGCGAGTACCCAGTAGTTGCTCATCAATAGTACAATACTCACCGAGTCTATAATAAAGTTTGCAATTATCTACAAAAACATCCCATATTTCTCTAATGGGTGCAAATTTATCACATTCCCTTCTTTGTTGTCTCGTATTTTTATCATCAAATCTCAAACAAGTTTTCAAAAGCATAAATCGTTTTAGAGACATAGAAGCTTTACATATGTTGATTCCATATTCATTCGACCATGAGGTTTCTAAATTCTGGTTGGATACACGAAGGCTACCTAGGATATAATAAAGGCCAAATAATGCATTTATTTCCAGCAAATCTGTATGCCCTATAAAACTAGCAGATTTGTATTGTGAAGCTTTACGGTCTATTTCCTCATTTGTATGAAGCAGAATTTTGTCGATTATTTCATCACTGAACAGCAACCTCCATGCTTCCAAAGAAGTTTTGAGATTTTTTGCCGCGCCTTGTACTTGTCGAGACTCAGTAACATTGTTTCTGGCTAAAGGACGTCCTCTCTTCGTTGGAATCCGAGTACTCCATTCGTAGCCATTTTTACCAAAAAGTTTTTGTGGGGCTTCGTCATCTTCAGAACTATATTCTTTGTCTGAAGAAATGGCTATAGACACCTCACTCGCAATATCACTTGCTTCAGAGACATGATCAGAACCTTCATCCGACTCTGCACTATCATAAACCAGATCTTCATCTAGGAAGTTTCCAGCAATAACGGCTAAATCTTCATCCGATAAATATTTTTTAGACATATTTTCTCCGTACAGTTCGAAAAAACTGAAAATAATAAATGTTAAATTTAATTTCAAATCTGGTACACCAGGGTCATACTGACCCAATAATAATAAAACAATTAATACTTACTTGATTTGAAACAATCAACGGGCGTCCGTGCAGTGTCTTGTCTTCTCGTACACTGAAGCGAATTTACATGGCAGTGCAAGTCGGTAGAGTTTTAAAATGTGCGGACAATTAACGAACTAAAATTACGCGGGGTCAATTTGACCCTGGTGTACCTGTCTAGGGTTAAAACAAGTATGATTTATTGTGGTTTATTAAGGCCTAGTGGTTATGATAGAAAGCATTTTGATGGGGTCTTCTGAGGCAATTAATTCATATAGTTAAAATTGCCATGCAAAGTACGATAATATTGGTTCGTTTCAAATAAATATTTTTTTAACCGGTTTTTGTAGCGGCAATTAAAACTATTGTGATTTATGCTGGTTTTTCAAGGCCTAGTGGTTATGATAGAAAGCATTTTGATGGGGTCTGCTGAGGCAATTAATTCATATAGTTAAAATTGACATGCAAAGTACGATAATATTGGTTCATTTCAAATAAATATTTTTTAACAAGTTTGTTTCTGGCAATTAAAATTAGTATGATTCATGCTGGTTTATTAAGGCCTTGTGGTTATATTAGAAAGTATTTTGTTGGGGTAATTAAAACCTATATAATTTATACTGGTACATAATGGTCCCAAGATTATGGAAGAATGCTTTTCATATTTTTCTGATGGATTCATGTGCATAAATTTATTACCATAATGATCCAAATGGAACCATTTTTATGGCCCTACGCACATTCATATTAATCCTACATCGGAATTACAAGAACCCATATGGTTTTTATATGTATACGCACTAATAAATATGGTACGTATCATTTTAAATAGCTTTGTCCAATGAGTTGAACAATTTTTGCCTGAATTTATTTAAATCTTTAGTAATTAATTGGAAATTAAATGGCAATTAATTCCTACACATTAATATTATTGATCGCATTGCATTAGAGCCCAGGGGACTGCTAATTTTATCGTCAAGCTAGCAGTCCCCCCGTATTTTTTTAAAAAAAAGTGGCAATTAATTTGGCGTAGTGGTAATTAATTGGCAAATAAATAGCAAAAAAATATGCACTAGTTTTCGTTAGGTTCTGCTGATAGGGGCCTGCTAACTATACGCAGCCAAGAAATGTATGTTGTATACCCAAATCGGTCAAGCAGCCAATGCACGTCATTAATAAAAATTGAATAAAAGTAATGAGATGTGTGACGTCATGTACTGGTACGTTTACAGAGATTTTAGAATCTTTATGAAAAGAGTTATATAGATTGCAATCTGTATTATCGACATGTTCATGAACTGTCACATCTACAAAATAAATACTATATTTTCGTCACTGCCCATTTCTATTTAAATTATTTTATAATACTAACCTTATTTATACTTATGTTTCATATAAAGGCAATAAATAAAAGTGAGCCAAATTTCAAAGAAATATACCGAATTCTTCTTAGTATCGCTCCGACAGGTAAGATTTAAACCATGAAGCAGCTACACCACGAACGCCATAATGTTCTAATTTTTGAAGCAGGATGTTGTGATATACGCAGTCGAAGGCCTTTGATAAGTCATTAGAGACACAGGATACACACATATTTTTATGAAGATCACTAATATTTCATTATATATACACGATACCGCACTCACAGTAGAGTTATTTTCGGTAAACCCATGTTGATGTTGTGTTAGAACTTTGTTATTATTTAAAAACACAGTCAGTCTATTGTACGTGAGTCTTTCAAGGATTTTTGAAAAAGTTGTAAGTAAGGAAATGGGCCTGTAGTTTTCAATAATTTGTAAATCTCCTTTTTTATGAAGTGGCACAACGATGGAGTGTTTAAAAGCTTCTGGGAAGATACCATTTTCCATGGATAGATTAAAAATAAATATTAAAGGATCTATTATTAGTGGCGCACATGTTTTAATTACAAAACTCGGTATCCCATCACTTCCAGAATTTTTAACAGATTTTATGACGGTGGGGGTTTCTTCTTCTGTAATTGGGCTCAAAAAGAAAGAGTTTAGCGGGGAAGGATCCTTGAAAACCTAATTTGACACAGGTGACACACTACCTTTAAGGTAGTGATTTTTAAAGTCATTTGCTAGTGTTGCAGGATCTCCAGATGGCAGGTTGAAAGTTGTGGACTTTCCTTTAATATTATTTATAACTCACCATGTAGCTTTCGATTTATTATTTGAATTTAATATATAGCTGGATACACTTTTTCGTTTGGCCAATTTGATTGTGTTATTTAAAATTGTACAATATTTTTACCTCCCGCTACCCTAGGTAAGGGAGGTATAGGGATCGTGCTAAAAATAGCATATAGAGATTTTATATAATAAGCACGTTTTGATGTCCCCAGAATCCGATTTTAACATTTTTACAATGATGTCTGTAGGTATGTATGTGTGTGTGTGTCTGTGTGTGTGTGTGTGTGTCTGTGTGTGTGTGTGTGTGTGTGTGTCTGTGTGTGTGTGTGTGTGTGTGTGTGTGTCTGTGTGTGTGGATCATGTGGACACGATTACTCAAATACTATCTATCAGAAAAAATTGAAATTTTGTATACCCATTCTATACTAATATGGGAAGAGCTCATTAGTTTTTAGTGTATATCGGATAACCGGAAGTATCATTTATACAAGCTTTTAACAGTTTTTCTTGTAAAAAATTCATTGAATATAATTTTTTAGCAACTTTTACTAATTAAAATGGAATATAATGGTTTAATCTTCAATTCTTCGATAATAACATTTAGTAAATAACTCTAAATAACTTTAAATATGAATATATAATATAATTTATTTCCATGTATCACCTATCCTATGCGTCAAACAAAATCATAATTTTAATGACAGGTTTGACATATTTAAACAAATGTCACTGACAGGCAGCAATTATATTAAAATTTATAATGAAACTGTGTTAATGAGAATATAATAGTAAAATATTTTATTAAGGTTTGTAAAAATAATATATTTTCCATCATACATAAATGTTAGATGAACAGGATGATCTGATTTAAATTTGCTAATTGCTATTTTTGCAGCACTATAAATTAATATTAATTTACAACTACACATTTACGAAATGGATTATGTACGGCGAAGAATTTACAAAGGTTGCGTTTTAGAGCACCTAGAAGATGATGCTGATTTTTATAAGAATGTACGTGTGTGACTATTTTTCCTTAAAGCCTATTAAAATATGATACAAAACTTCTCAAATTTGGTATTTAAAACTCATATATAATTTGAAACAACATATTAGATTTTAACCATATATGATAAATCGGATGTAGTACTTAATTTGGAGCTCTAACAAATTTTTGAGGAAAAACAATAAAACAATCCAAAATTTCGTATTACAGACTTTTCTATTTATTGGACAACAAATTAGATTTTATTTACAAACGATTAACCGGTAATGATACTTTACTTAAAGCTCACTGCTATTTTAAACATGGAATTGGCGGGAGGTCATGTGTTGGCCACATCAGATTTTTTATAATACAATTTAAATGGTTGGGTATTGTGTTTCCTTAATTCATTTCTCAAATTATTTTTAGTTCGGCACCAGATTCGTATTCCTTTAGTTATCCAGTGGTTTGAATCTGGAGTAGCTTTAATAACTCTTAGAGGAAAAGATTCTTCAAATATGGAAACAAATTTATCTAGAAATTTTTCTGTAGAAAAAAAAATAAAAGTTAACATCTAATTCGTGCTTCACATCGTTCCATTGAGTTATTTCAAGTTTACAAATTTGTTATATTTCTTTATGAGTATATGCGTCTCCGAACTACAGTCTCAGTATATTTTACCGGTTTTTCAATTTGAATGTTACATATTATACCTTCATGATCTGAGAAAGGATTGTTTATAACTTGGTATGTGCCATGGATATCTGTGGAAGTTACGATGTTGTCGATGCATGTAGAAGATGTTGCAGTAATGTGTGTTGATACGTCAATATTTATTTTTAAATTAAATGAAGAAAGAACTGATAAGATTTTTTTACCATTAGGTGATCTGTAAAATACTAGGATGAATAAAGGTACGCTAACACATTTCAGCTTTATTAAAGAAAATTCAAAATCTTTTTCTTGAATCAGATTCGTTAAAGAAGAGATTTCGACGAACTCCAAGTTTTTCTTAATGAAGATACAAGTACCTCCACGTATATATGTTTTCCTGTAGTAAAATAAGGGGAGTTGTAGTACATTGAATTCTTCTGCGTTGAGCCAGTGTTCATTGAGGAAAATGACTTCCGGATTGAAGTTGTAAGTATTAAAGCTGTGGTTTTGGTAAGGGATGAAAATTATAAGAATTGTTGATACGCACAGTTGAACTATTATTTTTATTATTGGGTTTTTGTTGAACTAGTTGTTTTTTAGCGATATCTTCTGCTGGCCGCGCTGATGGAGTTCTGTTTGGAGTTAGTGCATTGACTTCTTTGTCCATAAACAACAATGAGGATAAGGCTGATGTAATATTCTGTGGCATGGTAGGAGAACTAAGAGCATCGGTGTGGCCGTCTACACTTAAGGATACGGAGTACTCTAATATTGGCAAGTTATTGCGAGAATATGATTTACCATTAATTATTAGGTTTAGTTTCTTTTGTTGAACATTATACCCTAATGTTTTTGCTTGTTTTTTTATAATCTAATAAGTATTTATTAATTTGTTATTCATTAGAATTAAGGTCGTCTTTAATAAACATATTAGTTCCTTTTAATTTATGTACATTCTGCATGACTTTGACTTTGCTGTTATATTTTAAGAATTTAACAAGAACTGGCCTTGTTTTGCTGGGAAGTTTTCGACCAAGTCTCCTGATTTGACATGTCATCAGCAGTTATAGGTGATGATAGTTCAGTAATTAATAAATTAAGAGTAAGAATCGACAGGTCTTTATTTTCACATTCTACCAAACTTGTTATTATAATATTATTTGCTTTTATTTCTTTTTCTATGGTATTTAGATGTTGTTCTAATTTCACATTTTCGTCTTTTAAGTTTTTTATTTCTAAACATGTTTTTTCTGTAGAATTATATAATGTTGTCTCGAGATTGCTGAACTTATCATTTATCTTTCGAAATTCAGTTTGGAGATATGCCATAATTTCATTATTTGTTGTAGTCGTCTTAAGTAGATGTAAAGTTGTACAAGTGTGTAGAACGGGCTGCTTAGTTCTAAGAGTTATTGTGAACTTGTTGCAATTTGCAATAAACAAATGGAGAAATAACTTTTTTATTGCAGTTTAATTAAATTTTCAGCAATTTTGACACAAAGGATTTAAAAATAGCAACCACTCGATTGCTAACTACCGATTGTTACACAGCAAAACAATTAAAAGTCAGAATATACTACGAAAAAAGTTGATAGAAATTGGACGGACGCTCTATACACTATACTCACACTCACAAATATATATATGAATATACAAGTTATCAATGTTGCCAACTATAGTAACAAATAAACGAATAATATGACGTACATGTACATTATTTATATATTATTCATGTCATATACGATAAGTAATGAAGTCTACTATTCTTCTTAATAATAATAATATAAGGCCATACATTTTTTTGACGGTTAAAAATTTTATTTCATTTTTCACTATTAGTTATTTTAATGCATTAAGGTTTTTACACAAAGTAATGACGTGCCTTGGTTGCTTGAACGATTTGGGTATACCCAGACAATTTTACACCACTATTAGGAAGAGCGTGGATTCGTCATTTATCTCAAAGAACTCGATCAGTCAGATGAAACATCAAATCCAGAAATATGCAGTCGATCAAGTACAAGAAATCATTGAAAAATACCATACAATCTTTTAACAAAAAGTCGGTTGTATACCAGGTATCACATGATCTCTTCATCTACGAGAAAAGGCGAAACCAATTTTTCTGCGTGAACGTGACGTACCATATGCACTCAGAGATAAATTTGAAAAGGAACTAGACTCCTTGGAAGCAGAAGGTATCATTTCAAAAGTAACTCACAGTGATTGGGGATCGTCTCTGGTGATTTTCCTCAAACCGAATGGAAATGTACGTCTTTGTGTAGACTACAAAGTAGGAGTCAACCCTCAACTCAAATCTGTACATTATCCTATTCGTCGAATTGACGATATTCTCAATAGCTTACGCAATTCAAATTATTATTGCAGACTTGACCTATATAAAGCATACCTGCATGTAAATATGGATGAAGATAGTCGTTCAATACAAACTATTTCCACACACAGAGGTATTTACCAAATGAACCGCCTTTCATTTGAAATTAAAACGGCTTCCAGCGAATTTGAGAATTTTAGACCAAATTCTTTAAGGACTTGATGGTACCATGTCTTACTTCAATGACATTATAAGTCACGGACAAACCAAACACGAATGCCAGTTCCGACTTGAACTTTGCCTTGCCCGTCCTTAAAAATATGACTTGCATTTAAATAAAAGGGCGAATTTTTTAAAACACAAATCAAATATCTGGGATATTATTCAAGATTTATTTTCCGCTGTTCAACACTGACTTACCTGTTACAAAAACTTCTTAAAGAAACTTCAAAATTTTACTTGTCTGGTTGATATGAAGCTGCCTTCAGACGTCTCAAAAATGAAATTTCCAGCGATAAAGTATTAATGCCCTATGATCTTGAACTTCCATTAATAGTAACATGTGATGCTAGACCTCAAGGCGTGGCAGGGGTATTATCAAATATTGTCAAGGGTCAAGAAAGACCCATAGCTTTTGCTTTAAGATCCCTTACCACTGCAGAGAGTAATTACAGTCAACTTGATAGACAAGCTTTATCTATTATTTTCACCGTAAGTAATATATATATATCTATATGGACATCGATTTTAACTAGTTACCGACAATCAACCTCTTACTCGAATTTTTCTGTCTGCAAAATTATCAGTTATGACTTCAGCCCGACTCCTGCGATACGCGTAATTTTTATCAGGTTTTGACTATGAAGTCAAATTCAAGAAAGGTTCTGATAACAGCAACGTTGATTGTTTATCTAGAGTTCCTATTCAACAAACTTTGCCAGCAATGGATACCTTATTAAATGAAGAAGTTCATCAAAATTGTATGTCAAGCATTTTCCAAATTTTATCAAATGAATTAACTGCAGAAAACATTGCTCGTGATACGGACAAAGATGGAACATTATCTAAAATTAAATCAAGCCTCATAGAGCTCAAAGATAGTAGATAGTGAAAATACACTTGATAGTGGTATTCTATTCAAAGGCCAACGAGTTGTAATTCCTCAAAGTCTTCAACCAGCCGTTTTTAGAGAGCTCCACAACGCACACATTGGTATCTCACAAAGGAAGCAGTTAGTATGACGATATTGTACTTGGACAGGCATCGACCGCGACATCGAAAAAATTGATAAATCCTGTGAAGCATGTGCTAGTATCAAAAATAATCCAGCCAAAGTACCACTGCATCCATGGGAAGAACCTAAAGGAAACTGGGACCGTGTTCATATGGATTATGCGGGTCCTTTTGAAGGAAAATATTTCCCTATATATTAGTTGACGCTAAATCAAAGCGGAGTGAAGTAAGAATCGTTAATGTAGCTCCTAGATCATACAAAATCATAGAATTATTAGAAAATATATTTACTTATACGGTACTGGTTTCAGACAATGCAATAATATTCACTTGCGACTATTTCCAAAAGTTTTGCTTAACAAATGGTATAAAGCAGAAATTTAGTGCTCCAGGTCACCCAGTAACCAACGGCCTTGTAGAACGCAACGTACAAATCGTCTCAAAACAATAAAAGATGAACCATTATTCCTACATCAAAGATCCAGAAAATAATGATGATCTATAGAGCCACTCCACTCACAGAAGGGAAATCTCCAGCAGAATTGTATCTGAAGAGAAAAATACGAATAAAACCATATAGGGAAATAAAACATTCAAATTCCACTCCTGTTACGCGATCATTCAACAAAGGCCATAGAGTACAATCAAGATATTATGCAAATTCAAAATTAATCTGGCGTTTTGGAACAGTTCTCAAAAGACTTGGAAAAATGAACTACCTTATTAAACTTGATGATAGTTATATACATAAGCGACACATAAATCAACCAAGGGGAACAAACGTTCCACAAAAGACTGTAACATTCGCTCTAGATACAAAATCATCTCAAGAAGAATCTACTCCACAAGAATCAGTTATAAATCCTTATTATGATTATGTTCAAATCCAACCCGGAGAAATAAAACCACGTCAAATAGATTTTCAACCACAAATGCATCAACCCCAGCCAACCGCTCAAGATGTACTATGACGATCCGAACGTGCAGGACGACCTCCAATAAAATTTCAAGATTACATCCTTTATTAATTTTTTTTAGTATTTAATTAAGTGTGGGAGAATTGTTATAATAAAATAATAATAATAATAATAATCTAGGTAACTACAAGAATTTTGACATATAGTTATTAGAATTAGTAATTAGGATAGGGTCGACGTACAAGGTTTAAGAATTTTCTGAATGATAGTATTTGAGCTAGAGCGGAGGCAAAATTCAAACACATACACACGCACACACAAATACACACACACACCCATACATTCACACATCATCGTAAAAATATTAAAATTGGATTCTAGGAGCCTTAAAACCCAGTCATTTACTAAAATCTCGATATGTGATTTTTAGCAAGATCACTATGCGCCCCTTATCAAGGGTAGCGGGAGGTAAAAAGTAATCCAGTAAAAATACTTCACTCCATCTAAAGACATTACTTCCACGGGGCCGCATACGTATCGCCTATAAATTTTATATTATTTTTAGCTAATATTTTTTTTTACTTGGTCTAGATTTCGATATGCAAGTTTATTATGCGTGCAGATAAGCACTCTATTTTTTAACAAAGTGGCAATCCAAATTTGACATTCGCATATCTTCATCGTATACACAGTCCAATTTTAATAGTTTATTTTGTCTTACCACCACTGCTTGTATGTTACCGTCCTTGTCAATGATTTCACATTTTTTATTATACGATGTTAGCACGAATCCTTTATCCAAAACACTTCCTACTGAGAAAAGATTGAATTTCAAATCTGAAATATATAGAACACCTAATAACTTTGTTTTCATTAGTTTTTAACCAATTCGAGCATATAAAGTTTTGTCCCAAGACATATATTCACTCGCCTCGGTGTCCATACACCATTCTCCTCCTATCCATGTGCGAAAAGTTTGATCCAACCTA
This sequence comes from Ophonus ardosiacus, assembly GCA_943142095.1. Classification (NCBI taxonomy): domain Eukaryota; kingdom Metazoa; phylum Arthropoda; class Insecta; order Coleoptera; family Carabidae; genus Ophonus; species Ophonus ardosiacus. The sequence continues at coordinate 21,524,526 of OW964834.1, read as the reverse complement.
CTCATTACTGACCCCATTGTCTTTTCTGCCTTCTCTTTTTTCTTATGTTTGTCTTCATTTTCCTTCTTCTTTTCAAACCAACAATTAGCTGCCAAATGTCCACGTTTTTATAATAAAAACAATTTTTAGCTATGTGCTCCTTTTTGCTACATGTAACAATATTCCCCGCCTTTTTACTGGTACCGGCCAAAGTTGTAACTTCTTTCTCGTCTGATATATTCATTGTTTCTTCCTCTATTAGCAGTCTTGCTGTCAGTTCTTCTAATGTTTGCTTTTCGATCGGGACGGATTCCCAGGCCGACCTAAAACGCATGATATTTTCAGATAACATCATACTTTTGTAATGACCATTTTGTCTGATATGGTTCTCTTGCTTATTTGAGCTTACTCATATCCTTCAGTTTTGAGATAAATTTGTACACAATTTTATCTGTAAATTCTCGAGTGATAAAATCTCAGAAAATGTTTGTAAAAGGTTTGTATAAAATGTAATGTGGTTACACATACTAGTTGTGCAAATTTGTTCAAGTTACCATAAGTGGGTGAAAAACTTATAAACTGCTGTAATGTGATTGAAGACGACGATGATAACGACTTATCTTTTGCAAGTATTTTAATCTTTAGATTTAGAAGACACGCAAAAAATAGAAGTGCTTAAATATAAAATATGTTATCGATTTTTTTTTTTCGACTTTTGTAACATTTTACACAAAAATAAGGCATTTTTTCATACAAAGAAATTGAGATTATTCAAAGTCAAATGTTAGTTTCATATTAGTCAAATGAAGACTATATTTGAGTTTTGGTTCAAGCACAGGTAGCGCTATAATTTCGTAAAATGTAAGCTGAATACTCCCATTGTGATACATGTAAATAAAAATAAATATAACGCGCCTAAACTTCACAACGTCTGAAATATGCGACAAAATATGTATACTATTCCACATTTTGAGACTTTGCGTAAAATGAGCTTGCGATGCATGCTCTGAAACCAACTGTTAAGTTGTTATCCGCCATTTCTATAACATGTACACATGCGCATTACTTATAAAATCTCAACAAGTTAGATGTTCTTTTCTACTTTGTAGCAATACTTTTAGCATACAGAGAGGTTAGACAAGGCGAAATATAGTTTGTATTATATATATATATATATATATATATATATATATATATATATATATATCTCCCGCACCCACTGTTACCGACAATATATATATATATATATATATATATATATATATATATATATATATATAAGTTATGATTCACTACCATCACAGAGTTATGACTCACTACCATCACAAATGCCATCATTTCTTATCAAATTTGTTTATGATAAACTTAGTATATAAACTAGTGTATAGTTAGGCATAAGTGTTATTTGTATCACTTTCTACAAGCTGTTATTATGTTCAACAAATCTGTTTAAATAAAGACTTGAAGTTAGAAAATAAAAATTAATTTTTTTGAAAAACTTCGATTCCAAAATCAAAATTGGCGCAGTCGGTAGGATCGCAAATAAAGAAGGCAGTGTGCTGAAATTCGCCGTAAGTCTGCGCAATACTTTATTCAACAATTTCAATTGTTGCTCTGTGCGATCGAACAAGTGAAAACACATAAATATTCACTCCATCAACAATCAACCTAAACAGTGGTTGCACCAGGGTCTAACCACGACCCATCTTTAACCCAACGAGATTAAGGAGATCAGCCCCAGTAGAACATCCCATTCCATCACCATCGACAACACCGAAGGTGCAGGGAAAGATACAAACGCCCGTCCACTTGAAACGTATCAAGACATCTACTACTATGCAGAGAACAACATACATCATAATAATACTGTTGTAAGTTACAAAACACTCGTAGTAATTACGCACACTTTTGCCGGTAATAACAATCGGTCCGCGAACAAATACTGTTATACTAAGGGTTCTGAGGAACGGCTAACGCTGTTAGGAATCAGAACGAGCCCCGACACAAGGCATATACAAGTTACACATAATAATACAAAATTAATATATAATTAATGAACACTGACAATATCAGAGAATTAGAAGACAAATTTAGACTTCTACCTGTATCAAATAAACAAAGTACCAACAAAATTAAACAGATAGTAACAGAGGCCATAAATTCACCTTTATCATATTCAGTTGAAGAATTAACAAAATCTCAAATTAAATTCAGCATGGCCACTGCTACGATCAGTGATATCAGAAACTTCATTGATGGAGTTCCGGAATATGATGGAGAGGTAAAAACCCTCCCGGAATTCATCAAGGAAGCTGACAATTTTTACTCAGTAATGAATACGTTAAACCTCACAGCCATACAAAAAACATACTGTTTTTCCATGCTAAAAAAGAAATTCACTCACAAAGCTAGAGATATTCTAAGTACACAAGAGTTCAACTCTTGGGAAGAGATAAAAACTTATCTTCAGAATAATTTCGAAGATAAGAGTACGTATATCACGACCCTGTTAACATTACTTCGGATTACTCACACAAACGATATTAATAATACATTAGGAAAATTCAAAACCGCATACCACAAAATCACATCAAAAATAGCCCTATTAACATATAAACAGGAAGAAAAGAAAGCAATAACAACAGAAATACATACACTAATCACTACACATTTTATATCGCTAATACCCTTGAACTTAAGAACACTATTTATCAGCAAAAACATACAAACTTTGGATGAATGTGAACAGATACTCACTAACGAATTCAACTTTACACAAGTACACAAATCACCACTCCACAAAATAAATAATCAATCCAACATACAAAACCCCTTTTTTAAACAATTTAACCCACCTCCACGAAAATTCCCAGGACAAGAATTTCCCTCAAAACCATTTAATCCTCAACTTGCAAGACCCTCAGGTAAACAAATGTTTGCCAGACAGAATATCAAAAATGGTATAGAGACGAGACAATAGTTTAAACCAACACCTATGTCCGGAATGACAAAAACAACAATACCCATGTCCACACAGACAATAAAAAGAAATTACGCCTTAGAAACACAAGATCCCGAAGATACTTGTGACAATGAAATTAATGATGAGGACGTAACTAACGATCAAGATGAAACATTCGATAATCAATCTTTTTTAGATTACGATCCCGACCAGATAACAGAAAATATGTGATGTTATCAAATACAAAAATGATCCCGATTATCACATATCAAAATTTCAAAATTCTCATAGATTCAGGTTCGAATATAAACTTAATAACGGAACAAACAATAAAACAAAATAAAATGAAGATTCTTAAAGAACTCCTTACTTTTAGAACAGCGACGAGCAAAGTCAAATGTGATAAGTATGTAGAGATTAGAATATTAGGAAAAACCCACAAATTTTTCATTTTAAATTTTCAGGCAGAATGTAACTTGTTCGGAACAGATATACTCCGCGATACGAACACAATAATAGACTTTACAAATAACACGATTAAAATGAAACAGATGAAGTTCAATATTCAAAATTTGGACAAAAAAGATAAAGAAACATATGTGCAAATACGCGATGAACATTTAGAACCAGGAACAAAGAATAAATTGTATAAATTATTAGGAAAATATGATTCACTATTTCCTAAAGAAAATGAAACGTTAACATCCACTAACAAAATACAACACAAAATATATACCACTGATGACGTACCCGTATACACAAAAAACTATCGGTTACCCCAAATTTATGAAAAAGATATTGAAGAACACGTGCAAACATTATTAAAAACAGGAGTCATACAAAAATCTAAAAGTCCGTACAATTCACCCATCTGGATTGTACCAAAGAAAGCAGATGCATCTGGCAAAAGGAAAACCAGACTAGTAATTGACTTCAGGAAACTCAATCAAAAAACGAAAGAAGACAAATTTCCCATACCCAATATCGATACACTTTTTGACAAAATAAATAGCCCAAAATTCTTTACTACCCTCGATTTACACTCAGGTTTCCATCAGATATTAATAGACAAAAGTGATAGAGAAAAAACAGCCTTCAGCACTACCACGGGACACTATGAATTTTTGAGAATGCCTTTCGGTCTAATTAATGCACCAGCCACCTTCCAAAGGTGCATGAACGAAGTCCTACAAGACTTAATAGGTAAAATATGTCTCGTATATCTGGATGACATAATCATTTTCGGGAATACAGAACAAGAACATTTGCAAAATATTGAAACGGTCTTTGAGTACTTGAAAAACGCAAATCTAAAAATACAAATAGACAAATCAGAATTTTTTAAAACAGAAGTAGAATATTTAGGATTTGTAATCTCGAGCGAAGGTCTTAAACCAAACGAGAAAAAAATAGAAGTAATACAAAATATTCAAATCCCGAAAACAGTGAAAGAAATAAAATTATTATTAGGCAAGCTATCTTGGTATCGCAGGTTTATACCAAACTTTTCAAAACTAACTAAGCCTTTCACTAACTGTTTACGCAAGGGGTCTACAATAGATATTTATAATAATGAATATAGAGAATGTTTCACGAAAATGAAGGAACTAATAATAAATCCCCCAATACTTTCATTCCCGGATTTTAATAAAAAATTTATATTAACGACCGACGCATCCGATTACGCGATGGGCTCTGTACTTTCGCAGGTACAAGACCTACAAGAAAAACCATTAGCATACGCCTCGAAGACATTTAATACACATGAACAAAATTATTCTACCATTGAAAAAGAATTAAAAGCAATAGTTTGGGCCATACAGAATTTCAAGACGTACCTATACGGACGAAAATTCATTATTCGTACTGATCATAGGCCATTGACCTGGCTGTTTAACATGAAAAATGCCAACCAAAAATTAATGAGATGGAAAATTGAACTTAACGAATATAATTTCGAGATAGAATACATAGCAGGAAAAACGAATAAAATCGCGGATTTTTTAAGTAGAATCAGAAATACATTCAAAATAAATTTTAAAGTAGGTGACGTAACAACGACACCCATCTTCGCGCACTGTATATCTAAGGATTACAAGTTCGGAAAAGGTTTGGCAAAACAAATAGATAACCAATTCAATAGTAGGAACTTTTGTGTAAATAAACTACCAAATAAGATAATAATCCAAAATGAGTATGATAAACACATTTTCCACTTGTTTTCAAAAGAATCATTTAGGGATGAATGCAATAAAAAATTATTAAAAAACTCACTAATACAGCTTCGAGATTATTTAATAAAAAATGACCTATACGAAATTAACATCCCATATTTATCATGCGGATTGGACAAATTACCGAAGGATGAATTAATTAAAATACTAAACTCCGTATTTGAAAACACATGCATACAAATAAACGTCTATGCACTACCACAAAACTTCGTGCTAAGCGATGAGTTAGAATCTAGAATAGAACTAGAAAAGATTATACAGCAAAACGATGACTCAATAAAAGGAATAATAGACACACAAGACGATATAGAAACTATACATTCAGCTCAAGAATACCCAATTAACGGTTTAAAAATATTAGAAAATCGCATAAATGTAGCAGATAATCAAATTATATTTTCTTTAGACAAAACATATGACGTAGACATCAAGAAATTATTCAATAACAAAAAACAAAGACTAGTAGTCACTATTGAAAGAGATAAATTAGATACACAATTACAGGAGTTCATAAAGGATTACATCACCCCCAAAGTTAGATACTATTGTATATGTGACGACAAAATCTTTAACGCCCTAAATAAAATCATCCAAAAAGATTTCGAAGTAAATACTTTAAACTTAATAAAAGTTAATAAAGAGGTAAAAGATATAGAGCAAATAGATGAACAGAATGAAATCGTTTACCTATACCACACAGGTAAAACAAACCATAGAGGAATCATGGAAACTTATAACAAATTAAAAGAAAAATACTATTGGCCAAAGATGATTAACACTATTACTGCCCTTATAAACAATTGTCAGACTTGTAAAGAATGCAAATATGATCGTAAACCTATTAAGCTCATAGATAATCTCACGGAAACACCTGAAAGACCTTTCGAAATTATAAACATAGACCTCCTGACCCTTGATGGACAATACTACCTGACAATCTACGACCAATTCTCTAAGTACGCACAAGCATATCCAGTCAAAACTAAAGAAAGTAAGACAATAGTAAAAACGCTAGAAACATTTATTAAAATCAAGATACCTCCACGGAAAATAATATGCGATTAAGGTTGCGAGTTTAATAATATATCCCTAAAAACATTTTCTCATAATAACCAAATTGAACTACACTTAACGTCTGCTCAAAACCCGAAATCTAACGCGGTAGAAAGATTTCACTCCACGCTGATCGAACACCTACGAATAAAAACAAGAACACATAAGCTGAAATCTCTGAAAGAAACAGTTGATGATTGTATATTCGCGTACAATAATTCAATACAAACAATTACAAATATGTCCCCGAACGAAGTACTGTACGGAAAAGACTACACAAATCTAAGACCAAAGGAAAGAATAAATAATCAATTGCAGGTTTATAAAGAAAGAAAACAAAAAGAGTTAGTACAAGTAAAGAACAAAATAAAACAAGAAAAACTCAAACGATTTAGAGAACCGCTAGAAAACAATAAAATTAATAAATTAAAGACATTAAATGAAGCATATCTAAAACAAAACCCCCGACTAATAACCAAATTCAAAAAACCCTTATACCTGAAATCCAAAATAAAGAATTATAACGATAAGTTCAAAACAATAAATACAAAAACGAAAAGCAGAGAACGAAAGGTAAAAATTGATAAGATCAAAATTTAACTGTTTCAGAACTTCACATGGGTTCGCCGAAATAAAAAACATCACAAGTAACCCCGGATTTCTATTGCATACAATTGGTAAGTGCTACCTAAAAGAAAGCGAACAATTACACTATTATTATAACGACATAAATCCAATATACACTGAATACACAAAATTAGAGCAACTCATCAATAATGAAGTCAAACAATTAACTAATGAAACATTTCTTATTGAAAATGGCAAAATTATAAATTTCATGTTCAAAGAACTCGAAACTAACATAATCAAATTATTCGGAAGAAGGAAGAAGAGAGGTTTGATAAATGGATTCGGATCTATAATAAAATCAATAACAGGTAATTTAGACGCTGCTGACGAAGAACGTTACAATACAATTTTAGAACAACTCAGTAGTAACCAAAAAGTATTACAGGCACAAACAAACGAAATTATCCGCCAACAACAAACTTTGACCGATAAATTTAACAAAGAATTACAAACTGTAAGACTAGACGAAAATAAACTACGAACGACAATTAACGAAGTAATTGTAATAATGAAACAGGACAAAAGTTGGAAAGCGCTTATGCACACTGAAATCCAAATTAATAAAATTTTAATATATATTCAAAGACTCAAAAGCATAGTAGACAATGTCATAAAATCCTTAGAATTCTGCTCTTTAAATCAATTAGACATAACCATAATAGATCCCAGTAGTCTCCAAAACATTACACAGAACCCAAATATACTACAAACACTCGAAACGGTATATGTTACTTGTACACTACAAAATAATAAGATACACATCTTATTAGCGGTCCCAAATTACACAAAAAACTTATACCCAATTCAACAATTTACTCCAGTACCATATTACGATTTATCATACAAACAATTAGCAGAGGAAAACAATATGATTACTAGCTATAATAACATATATATATCCATACGTAAATTTATAAATAATAAATATTGTATAACAAATTATAACCCTATTAGCAATTGTATTAATAACATACTAAACAAACAAATATATGATGATTGTCTAAGCCAAGAGATTGCAACAAAAAATTACATTTCACAAATACCATTTACAAATAAAGTAATTATATTTTCCCCAAATCCCCAAAATTTAGAGTTTAATTGCGGAGACAACTACAAATATAAACAAGTACAGGGTATCTTCATCAATGAACAAGATATCTGCACTATAAAAAATTGGCAATTCCAAAAGTACGAACCATTATATCAAGAATACATTTTCGACACTATAAAAGAAATAGAAATTAAACAAATACCAGAAATAAATAAATTGAATAGAGTCAAGTTAAATATTACACACCTAGACCAAATCAAATCTATAAAAGGGATTGACAATCACCATGTACCTATATTATATATTATTTTAAGTATTATAAGTATCATTATTATACTCATATTATGTAAAAAGAGAATATATACTCGTATTTTAGAATATAAGCAGAAGAAAATTGTGAACCAAGAAAAGATAGACTTAGAATTGAATCCTCTGAAATAATGTCATTTCTTGAAGGGGAGGAGTTATGATTCACTACCATCACAGAGTTATGACTCACTACCATCACAAATGCCATCATTTCTTATCAAATTTGTTTATGATAAACTTAGTATATAAACTAGTGTATAGTTAGGCATAAGTGTTATTTGTATCACTTTCTACAAGCTGTTATTATGTTCAACAAATCTGTTTAAATAAAGACTTGAAGTTAGAAAATAAAAATTAATTTTTTTGAAAAACTTCGATTCCAAAATCAAAATTTATATATATATATATATATATATATATATATATATATATTGTCGGTAACAGTGGGTGCGGGAGAGCGAGGTAATTTTCGTCTGTTACTTGCTTCGTCGCGCGCAGGTGTATTAATTGTGCACGTTGTGGTCATTGGCGAAAAGTTCCTTATATTGCTGTCACTATATCGCTTAAATTCGAAATAAGAAGTACTTTTGTATTCTAACAGGTACGGTTCATGTAAGTATAATGTACATAAGCCTTTAAGTGTGTTAGATGGGTATTGCAAATACTTAATTGTATCTTTTATAGAAAAGAAATCATGTCACTGCCTCCAAAAAAACTGTCTGGTGCACAAAACTTAAAAAGAAAACGAAAAAAGCAAGGCGAAAATGAAAAAGCTGCAAAATTATTATCAAAATTTTTGAGAATTGGGAAGTCATCTGAATTGTCTTCATCAGAACTAGTTCAACATCAACATGCAACGGAAGAAGACCTATTTAAAAAAGTTCTTCAGGCGAAGCTCATGAAGATGAAGAGCAACACATTCAAGAAGTTTTAGCTATTCCTGAAACCTCAACTGGATTTCAAAATATTATGGAAGAAATTATGTTAGATACATCATCATCATCATCTTTTAGAGAAATAATTATTCGAAGTCCTGTAGGTAATGAAATGGGCAACGAAAACTACCCAAGGAAATATGATGATAGTCATTTGTCAAATACGCAGTTTGAAAGAGTAATACCAAATGGTGAAACTTTCAAATGAAAATGGCTCGTGTACCCTGTATCTGCGGATAAAATATATTGTTTTTGCTGCCGTTTATTCAACAAAAATCCCAACTCTAATTTGGGAAAAGAAGGATATCACGACTGGAGGCACTTATCATTACGTCTGAAAACACATGAAACATCCTCTGACCACCGACGTGCTATTTGGTCTAGAAGCGTCGATTAGACTGAAGAACTTCAGTGGAATAGACAAGCAATTACAAAAACAGATTGAAGACGAGAAATCACGCTGGGTTGCTATCCTCGAACGAATGATGTCCATAGTATTCTTCTTAGCAGGCAATAATTTGTTGTTTAGAGGGAGCTCTGGATCTGAAACTATATACACACCTAATAATGGCAACTTCCTGGGCTTAGTGCAACTCATAGGGAAATTTGATAATGTAATGATGGGGCACCTTCGTCATGTTGTAAATAAGGAAACTAATGTCCACTATTTTGGCAAACGTATTCAAAATGAGTTAATTGGCTTACTTAGTGAAGTTCGAAATAATATTTTGACTATGGTAAAGTCAAGTATATCATAATGGACTGCACTCTTGATGTAAGCCATGTTGAACAATTATCACTAACATTCCGTTTTGTTGACACTAATGAAGAAGAAGTCGAAGTACGAGAGTGTTTTGTTGCTTACAAGCCAGTAAGTGACTCTTCGGGAGCAGGACTTACTGGCCCCTTTCTTGATACAATTGTACAAGAGTTTGGCTTGGACATGAACGATTGCCGAGACCAAGGGTACGATAATGGTGCGAACATGGTAGGAGTAAACAAAGGTGTACAAACCAGAATTCTGAACCAATATCCCCGGGCATTTTTTTAACCCATGTGGCTGTCACAACTTGAATTTGGTGATAGCAGATGCAGCCAAAACATCCGTTAAATCAGTTTCGCTATTTAGATTTCTCCAAAGACTGTTTGTTTTTTTCTCTGGATCAACAAAGCGATGGGAAGTGATATCCATGCACATAGAAGGATTAATGCTGAAAAAAGTTTGCGAAACTCACTGAGAGAGTAGAGTTTCTAGCCTTGCTGCTGTACTCTTCCACTACTCTTCAGTTCGTGATGCCCTTCTGAATCTTCATGAAGAAACAAATGACTCAGTTGCAGCATCAGAGGCCTTGTCGCTGATTCAGAACATGATATATTATTTCAAGTAAACATTGCAAGTAAGGCATGCAGTCTGAAACTATGGATTTATTAAATGCATCGCAACTGCTGAAAAACTGCTCGGAATTTGAGAAAGAGTACCGGACTTTTTCGTCTACTCTAATAACAACTAGGGAAATAGCATCTCAGGCTGAGATAGATCCAATTTTTAAGCAAGTCCGATCCCGAAGAGAGAAATGATTATTGAGTACGAAGCCGTAGATGAGACATCAACTGATCCTGAAGAATTGTTTAAAATGAACGTTTTTTACCCTATGATTGATACAATTGAGAATGCATTAGTCACTCGATTTAGGCAACTATCAAAATACAATGATACATGGCCTTTTTTGTACATCAAAATAATTCCTGAAAAGTCCATATTGGAAAAAGCCTGTGCTGATTTGCAAATCAGTTTAACCGATGGGGAAAATGTGACGTGTGTGGTTGCGAATTAACTGAGGAACTTATAAGCCTGAACCCATTATTAAAAGATCTTCAATCAGCAGAGCCATTAAAAGTTCTTCGTCTTAAACAAAATGATTGGCAGGATAATTTCCCGAATGTGTGGACCGCGCTTCGTATCTTGCTGACTGTGCCTGTAACTGTCGCTAAAGGAGAACGAAGTTTCAGTAAATTAAAGCTTATTAAAACGTATCTACGTTCTACTATGTGTCAGGAACGACTGTCAGATCTTGGATTTTTTTCCAAAGAAAATGCTATTGCCCAGAAATTAAATTATTACGAACTAATAAAAAAAAATTACAAGCGCAATACCTAGAAAGGTGGCCATCTAGGTTTATTTTCTGTCAAATAAATTGTCTATTCATTTATCTTTTTTTTAAGACTTATTACTGTAGGTAAAAAAAAGTTGTCAAACAAATATTAACTGTTATTATTTCTCATCTGTACAACATGTCACCTCATATACCGTGTGTCCACGGATTGATTTCCAAAGAGGAAAAACTTTTTTATTTTTTATTTTACAAAAAAAATGTATTCTTGATAAAAGTTTTTGGATGTCTCGAAACGGTCAATTCAGTTTTAACATTTTCAAATTTTCTTTTAGTTTCAGATAAAAAACGAAAATTGGTCCCAAAAAATAAGTTTGTATTGCCATGGTAATTGCCGTTATTTATTAAAATATCTTTCAGCACTCATATTATTAATTGGAATAATATTACCTTTTTTTAGTTTAAGTTCTGTATTTATTATTTAAACCCAACGTTTCGGCATCATAAACTGGTGCCTTCTTCAGAGGATACATTGACATAAATATGTGAAATAACAAAAACAACAAGTAACCAAGGTAACTAGAAATGTTCATAAAGGTTACCTTTTTTATGTATACAATTTTCTAGACAATTGGGCTTATTCACGTGTACATTGTTATTAAACAAGAAATTGTTACTTAACAAGAATTGATAACAATATTGTTAAAATTTCGTATTCACGTATCTCGTTGTTAGATGAGCTATAACAATTATTGTTTAGTAACAATCTTGTTATCATTTAACATGAAGTTGTATCCAGTACAGCTGTCATTATTTAAAATTACAGTGTTACAACTATTAGGATATTAAAATTAAGAAAATTCTTATTTAAAATAATGATTTCTTAAATTCATTTGGGTTATTAACGATATGTTTATTATAGTAAAATATTAAAAACTGACAAAAACATTTTTAACTAATAAATATCTAATTATAAAAACTATTAATGTTTGCACTGGTATTGTGGGGGTTGTAGAAATGTTTTAAGATTTACTTTCTTTGTTTATGAATGACAAGTGTGACAAGTAGAGTTGTTTCAACATTTACGTCTAATTTCCTTAAAATTCACAGTAAACATGGTGAAAAGAACAGTAAATACCAGCCAGAGAAATGAAAAAAAAAATTGCAGCTTGAATTTGAAAGTATTATCCTTGATAAGTACTTTTTATTGTTTATTACTTCGCTTTGTAGATTATATTATCTTCAATTAATAGGGAATACCCATCTGCGCGTTGTCTAATCCTAAGGAATGGTGTTACTTCAGCAATTGTACTGTCATGACATACGAAATATTCCACAATATATATTTTCTTTTCAGATAAAAAATGGATCACTTCCATATCCCTTAATTGCGGCATATTTATTCATAATTCATGTCTAACGGGGTAGACAATACATTAGCTAAAAATTATCAACCTATTATACATATTATGTATATCACTTATTTGAAATAGGAATTATTCAACATGTCAGTCTACCATTTAAAGACACGACTACACACTAATATCAAATAAAGAAATAATACGAATTATATATTTGGGTATGGATTTTAGTTTAAATGCAATAAATTTACCTTTGATAAATATTTTCCAACGCATTTATGAGCATTTGCCATTTTAATTTACTCTTAACAATAATTGTTGACACCTCGGCAAGTGGTCAGGAACTCTTGCCTGACTGATAACAATTATTGTTAAAATAACGACAGCTTGTTGACACGTGAATACGAATTATAACAATCATCTTTAAAATAGCAATAAATCGTTACGTAGCAATATAGATCGCATAACAAGGTACACGTGAATAAGCCCGATTATATGCATGCCCGGCAATAACATGGACGGCGAACATGCATCTTCTCAGGAAAAAATCTCCTCTTGCCAGAGGAAAAACCGTCCCAAAAACTGGCAGAGAAGTGATCTGTATCACTCAGAGACGCTATTTATTATTTATTTATTTTCATTAACTGTCAGTTATAAAAAAAAACCATAATCGTTGAAAATGTTGTCAAAAGAAGAATGAATTTACCTAATTCAATGATATGGCAAAGGTAATAAAGCGATCAGTCGAGTTGTCGAAGAATTTAATCGAAAGTTTCCGGATATTTATATCTCAAAAAAAGGTTGTGTTAACAATTACCATGACAACGCAAACTTATTTTTTGGGACTTAATAATTTTCAACTAAAACGAACAATTTTCGATTTTTATCTGAAACTAAAACTCTTTGGAACTCGATCCGTGGACATACTGTATACCTATACATTTATCACTAGTGATTGTGACGAAGTTATAACTTTTCCGCCGCTAGCTGGAGTATGCCGTTCGCCCTACATACATCAATACCGTAACATACATTATACAACAATACCGTAATGAAAGGTCCGTGAAGTTAGCAACCACCAAAAAGCACAAACGACCAAATTGGTGTCAAACGTTTGTGCTTCGTTAGTGCTTAATTGTGCCTTTACAAAATATACAGCAACCCCAACTGTTCATTAGTTATTAACAAATTAAAAGTGGTTGCCAACTTCACGCTCAGCAACCACCTTAGAAGCACAAACGACTAAATTAGTGTCAAACGCTTGTGCTTTGTTAGTGCTTCAAGGATATACTAAAATAAAGTCAGCAACCCCAAGTGTTCATTATTTATTAACAAATTAAAAGTGGTTGCCAACTTCACGCTCAGCAACCACCTTAGAAGCACAAACGACCAAATTAGTGTCAAACGTTTGTGCTTCGTTAGTGCTTCAAGGATATACTAAAATAAAGTCAGCAACCCCAAGTGTTCATTAGTTATTAACAAATTAAAAGTGGTTGCCAACTTTACGCTCAGCAACCACCTTAGAAGCACAAACAACCAAATTAGTGTCAAAGGTTTGTGCTTCGTTAGTGCTTCAAGGATATACTAAAATAAAGTCAGCAACCCCAAATGTTCATTAGTTATTAACAAATTAAAAGTGGTTGCCAACTTCGCGCTCAGCAACCACCTTAGAAGCACAAACGACCAAATTAGTGTCGAACGTTTGTGCTTCGTTAGTGCTTCAAGGATATACTAAAATAAAGTCAGCAACCCCAAGCGTTTGTTATTTAATTGTGTAATTTGAAAAAAAAGTGTTTTACACTACTAGTGGATTCAGAATTATGTATATTCGTTTAGTTGTATTAAAAATAACTCTTTAAGATTTAAAAAAATGTAATAAAAAGAGAACAACAAATAGATAGCACTTTACACTGTTCCTATACTTCTTTCAAAATGGGGTGGAGGAATAAAACAGTCCGTCAAAGATATTCTAGTTTCGCGTTAGTAATTGTTTACTATGATATAGTTCAAAATGCTGAATTCCATTATAGAGATCGATCGTTTCAGTTTTTTATAAACCAGTGGTTCGCAAAATACAGCATGCAACTGTCATATCTTAAATAGGACACCTACTCCGAGGTAGCTCTTTTCTGAACGCACTATACAGGGGTCCCATGTTAATGTACCACCTGGAATATCTTCATTATCAAGCACAGTATTAAAAAATGTTTTAAATAAAAGTTTAACGATATGGAGGGGGACATCCGATCCTGTAAAGGAATTCAACCCCCTACCCCCAAAGGAGGCTGGGGAGGGGGTAGTTTTAAAATTTTAAATGGAAACCTTTTTTTCTATAGCAGAATCGAATAGAGCGTGAAAAAATAAGTAGATTTTATCGAAAAAAATTTTTTGTACACACAAACTAAAAAATACACATACACACGAGACGTAAATCCTACCGAGCAAGCTCCTCGTTGTATGTCGTCCCATTTTAATGTACCACCTGGAATATCTTCAGGATCATACACTGTATAAAAAAATGTTTTAAATAAAAGTTTAATGATATGGAGGGGGACATCCGATCTGGTAAAGAAATTCAAACCCCTACCCCAAGGGTGGCTAGGGTGGGGGTAGTTTTAAAATTTTAAATGGTAACCCCCATTTTTTATAGCAGAATCGGATAGAGCATGAAAAAATAAGTTATATTAATTTTATACAAAAATTCTTCAATTAAATTTTGTAGAGAATTAAATTCCGCATCTAAATCATTAATCAATCAAATTTTCTTTCACACGTTTCGTAACCGAAAAAATTTAATTTAAAATTTTATAAAACCTACATCTTTATAGTGTTAGTCATGGTTTTAAAATAAAAATTCAAACAAATTTTATGATATTTTACCTGTAAGAAATTATTATAATTATAAAATATAGTTTTCATGAAAATAATGCTACTATCTCTTCATGTGATATTCTCAGTAATGATATCTTAAAGCAGTGTTTTTGATAGGTAAAATTATAAAAAAATATAATGACATTTTACCTTGTCAGAGCCGTATCTGTCAGTTTGTGACATATATTACCTGCCTGATTACCTGTCAGAAACGTATCTGTCAGATTGTGACATATTTTACCTGTTATCATTGAGTAGTATTATTTTGATAAAAACTATATTTTATAATTTCTCTAAGTTTTGTATAATTTTAAATTCAATTTTCTCGGTTAGCAAAGATGCAAAAGAAAATGTGAATATTGGCCCAAGTAACACTGACCAACGGTCGACCAAAGAGTGACGTAGATTCTTGGTTGAATTTACGTCATATACGGCCGTCTAATTAGGCGTCTATGCGACGTCACTGTAACTTTGATTTTTGGTCTGAAATATGATTATTTAGACGTCTAATTTGACGTCTTTATAAAGACATACATTTCGTTTATTTTTACTTTATTTATAATATTATTAATAGATATTTAAACACCAAGTGAGCTAAGGTAATGTTTATTCATGAGAAGAAAGTTTCGCTCACGAGCCCGTAAGGGCAAGTGAGTAAATTTCTTCAAGTTAATAAACATTACCTTAGCTCACGTGGTTTGTAAAATATTTTATTCAATTTTGACGAAATAATAATAAAAACCATTATAATATTTAATTTTGACAAAATAAACTGATCAGTTAGTAGGCTGAGCATGACAATCGTCGCTGATAGACGTCAAATCATCTATTTAAAATGCTTTATTGTCTGTCATTTGTGCCGTGAAAAATAATGAAAATGGCTGAAGTGTCTGATAAATATTATGGTGAGTGTTAATTTCGTGCCTGGTGTTATTTTAAATGCATTATATGTTGCAGACTGAATTTAAAAAAATGTGAGAGTGATTTAAAAATTTTTAATTCACTTGTGAAAAAAGTGTTACTTATAAGTTGTTGCTATGGAGTTAATAATGACAGTTTAAAACGTCAAAATTGAATAAAAATATTAAACAATATATTGTTTACTATAATTATTTTTAAAATTCGAATAAATGTAATATAAAACTTATTTTACATTTACACATATATATATATATATATAGACGACCATTGTGATAAGTATGACATATCAACGTAGTATCCTAACACAGAAAGTTGAACTTATGACATTAGTGTTACGATATATTTCAAATCTAGAGATGCACTCGATTTCGAGCTTTGGCCCGGCCCGAAGCCCGCCTCGATTTCGAGTCGATCATCGAGCCGGGCCGAAGATATTTTTTTTCGGGCCGAATCGAGCTAATCATTTTCAAAAATCGAGGCGAGTCGGCCTTTTGATTTTGGCCCGGCCCGAAAATTCGAGCTTTTCGGGCCGACCCGAAAAATCTTATAGTTCAATCAAATGCACAGTTTCCTTAATATTTTAATGAAAATGGATGAAGTTAAAAAGGATCAAAATGATTTAATAACAACAAACTTCACATATTAATAAATGAAAATGTATTATTTTACTTCAAGAATTCAAGGTTATTTATTAAAGCATAATAATTATATTGTGATGTTGCTATTATTATTGTTATTATTCGTATACTTAAATAAAAGTGATTTTTGTTCCTTTCATAATGATTTCTTAAATTATATTTTTTCATATAAGATTTGTGAAAAAGTTGTTTAAATTTTCGAACGGTTTTGGTAAACAAAGTGTTAAATACACATAGGTCTGTAATTTTTATACCAAATTTACACTAGAAGGGTCTCTTTTTTAACTACTTATGTTAACTAATGTTAAAAGTTATAAGAATGTAGAGGTTTTTGTTATAAGTTTGACATGAAGAAAGTAAAACATTCCGCTTTAACATAAAAATCAACATTAGGAATGCCGGATGCACCCAATTTCGAAGCCCGGCCCGATTTCGAGTCAATTTTCGAGCCGGGCTAGCTAATTTTTTTGTCGAGTCGATCGTCGATTCAGGCCGGTCATTTTTATTTTCGGGTCGAGTCGATCCAAACTCAAAGCTCGGCCCGGCTCGGCCCGAATGCATCTCTATTCATATCGTAATAGTTGACACGGTTGCTAGGTTACTATGTCATTATTTTCTGGCTATATGTATGCATTATTCATTTGTCAGCTGTCCGTACGTTTGAGTTTTGTAAAAAAAGTAAAATTTATTTAAGCTCGTCTAAAAAATAACGTTCATAACTTGTATGAAATACAAATATCTTAGCTCGTGTGTATTGACTTGCACTCCGCTACGCGTTGTGCGTCAATTTACACTCGCATGATATTTGGTATTTTTCATAATTTGTTACGAAAATAACTATATTTACGTGCCGTCATCACCAAAAACTAAGAATAAAAGCAAATTTGGCACACCCAGAAATGGGTAATAAGCCGTGGTAATATTAATATTTTATTTATTTAAAACATATGTTTTTAACAAATGTTTATAATACGAAAACCAAATATATATATATTTGTATGAAATAATACAGTACAATATAAAATTCAAAAATTACAAAAATATACACGTAAATAAATATAAAAATAAGTATAAGTATGACAGTTATAAAATTCTCATTTCCTGTAACCAATTCAAAGCAGCTGCAGTAATATTATGTAAATCCACAAAACCCTGTTCAAATTTACTAATTGGGCAATCTTCCACAATATGTGAAATTGTTTCTTTTTCGGCACCGCAATCACAGGCCGGACTGTCAAATGTATAAACAAAAGGAAATATAAATTTTGTAACTTTGGTAGATCTTAGGTTCTTCAGTAGTGATCTAACATCCTTTGGAATGTTTTTGTAATATGTAAAATAATAATTTATTTACTGAAGATTGAGTAATATTTTCTACAACTGCTCACTTTCTTATATCGTATAATACATTATTGTTCTCATTACTCTTTTTGTGCACAACCGATTTCAAAGACAAAATTTCTATAAGGAAAAAAAATATATTAATTGAGAATACAACTAACATTTAGTATAGTATTAAGGTCCCAGCTGTACATGTTTCAATTCACTTGGAATGAAGGGCTTTTGTCATTTAATTTATCGGCATACAGTAAATATAAATACTGAGAAAAACCAATTGTTTAATGTACTACAAACTATTACTACCGTCCATTTGCCACAAAACGAAGATGTAATACATGACTTTTGAGTTTTCCGCCTTAATTTCCGATGTTTTTCGTTCCACGCCCTTCAGACATCACTATATGTATACAGGGTGTTAAAAAATAAGTATCTCAAATTATGAAGGCATATAGTACTGACCAAAATGAGTAAAAAAAGTTTTAAAAAAGTCAGATTATGTATCCATGGTGAAGTTTTCCATTACAGTACCTACTCAAAAGAGTCAGGTAAAATTTTACATGACTTATGCCGGATTTCACCATTGCCGAATAAATTCGCAAATAGTTATCTGACGAATAAATTTTATTCAATTAATAGTCAAAATTTTGTTACACCAACCAAATTTGTTGAATACATGGTTATTCGTAGAATATTATTTTTCTCTTCAATATTTTGTATTGAGTATATAGCCAATAAGTTCATCTCCCTGACAAAACTGTCAAATTCGCTGTCAACAAAAATAATTTTTTCTACTACCATGCGTGAAATAAGTACTTCACGTATCAATTTTTATGTGTGAAGTTTGATTTTTTTACACACTGTGCGTGAAATTTTACTTCACGCACCGGTCATTATTTTAAATATTACAAACTGAATTGTATTTTAATAAAACAAAGCTGTTAAACACCCGTAACGTTGGTAACCATGGTTACACAAGTCGATAATACAGAGGCTTTACGTTAAGAGAATGACAATGTGAAGAAAAAATATATTTTATTGCAAGATCGTAGAAAAAGTATAGTATGTAACACGTGTGTGAAGCCTATTTTACACACACACTTGCCACATAATATACTATTTTGATTTTTTGTCATTGAAATTTAGTTTTGTAGTGGAAAATTATTTACATATTATAGAAAATAACAACACAGAAATATGATCTGTGATGTGAACTTCACAAAAAAACGCATATTCTTGCATTTTGGCTCAAATGATGCCCAATTATATTTAGAATTTCAATTTCTTCTTTAGAAAATGTGAACAATGATGAGATTGACATACTGATATTGAAAGAAATATTAATAACAAGTAAAGATAACCTTATAATATTTAATTTTCTATATTTACCTATCTGTTATTCATTTTAGATTGGTAATTATTGTAATTATTCCTTTGAACACCTTACTGAACAATAAATTATAAAATGATTAAACACGCACAATATAAATGTCAAACTATTCGTAGAATAAATATTTAACTGGGCAAAAATCTCCAGCTAATTTAACCAACGATTTATTCGTTGAATAGTTGCTAATTGACATTGGTGAAACAAAAAAAAAAAAAAAAAAAAAAACTATACCTACTGTTCGACGAATAGTTCAACAAATGAATAAAATATTTATTCGTCAATGGTGAACCCGGGCATTATATAATACTGCAAATATGAACTTTCAAACCTCAAGATAGCCATGAAAATTTAGTATATATATATATATATATATATATATATATATATATATATATATATATATATATATATATATATATATATATACAGGGTGTCTCAATAAGCTTGCTCACTATTGGTAACTTTTTTATTTGAAGAGGTACGAGCTTGGTTAAATGAGCAAAATTGTGCCATTTTATATTAGAAAATTGGTCATGTAGACAAAATAAAATTTGTGTCAGCGGTTCTCAAAATTTGAGACAAAATATATATTTTTTAAATGGAACCATATATTTTTTATTATCTTATTGGAAAGAGTATTTTTTTCTCTTTCCAATAAGGTAATGTTGTTTACGTACAATTTTTTCAAATAAACGAGTAATTTACGGTTAAAAATTTAAATTTTGTAAACTATTTTATTAGTTTTTTAGTCAAGTAAGCCATGGAAACAATTCATTCTTTGCTTGTTTGATGTTTAATAATATCTCCCGTAAAGTTCTCTATGTTTAATAATGTTTAATAACTTTACAAATAAAGAAAAGTTAGATATGATCTTGCTATATGGAAAGTTATATCTAGATACCAGTTACGTAGACCGGTCGGCTCTCTTTCCAAAAGAGTTTAAATGTGCGAAAGAAATAATGGCTTTCAATTTGAATATTTTCTTTGTTTTATTATTACTGTAAAATAAATTAATAAAATAATAATTTTATAAAAGACAATTGTTTCCATAGTTTACTTGACCTAAACTAATAAAAGATAATTTTTATTTTTAAATGTAAATAACTCGTTTATTTGAAAAAATTATACATAAACAACATTACCTTATTGGAAAGAGAAAAAAATACTCTTTCCAATAAGATAATAAAAAATATATAGTTCCATTTAAAAAATATATATCCTGTCCCAAATTTTGGGAACCGCTGACACAATTTTTATTTTGTCTACATGACCAATTTTCTAATATAAAATGGCACAATTTTGCTAATTTAACCAACCTCGTATCTCTTCAAATAAAAAAGTTACCAATAGTGAGCAAGCTTATTGAGACACTCTGTATATATACAGTGTGTCCCATTTACAGGTGCCACCATTGGGATCTCGAGAATTGTAAGAGATACGATGTCGGTTAAATGGAACTTTTTGTGAGACTTTGGAAGACCATCTCAGATGTGCTTTTGTTTTTCCAAAAATTCTCCTAGGGCACTAGATAATGACGAAAAACTGAATATTGTTGATTTTTTCTTTTTCAAATAACTTCTAAACTATTAGTAATTTAGAAAAACGTTTCAAATATAAAAGATAGATATTTTTATTAACTAACCAGTGGCGTACGAAATAAATTTTTATATCCGTAAATTTTTGAGATATAACACAAACTTATATTTTTTTAAATAGAACCCATATCTGATTTAGTCTCAAAAAAATCATTATTTTTTTCTCTTTTCAATGATGTAAGGGTTATTATGTTTTATTTTTGTTTTGTTTTCAAAATCATTATTTTTTCCTTATTTTGTAGTAAATTTACAATTATTTTGAAAATATTGCTAGATTTATATTTAGAAATACTCCTTGTACTTAAATAATTTATTTCGTTACAATATTTTGCTCAAAACTCGTATTATATTAATTTTTATTTTGTATCAGGTCGCCCTTGGCACATTATAATGTAATTTTTAATTATGAGTCTAGAATAAAAATATTAAATAATAAAGGCATAAAATAAATTATATCGATCAAATACACTATAATTAATTAAAATAATAATGTTTTTTTGGGATATAATATGAAAATTAAGGAAAATAAAGAAAAAAATTAAATTTTAGGACCAAAACAAATATTAAACATAACCCTTATATCATTGAAAAGAGAAAAAAATAATGATTTTTTTGAGACTAAAATCAGATATATAAGTTTGTGTTATATCTCGAAAATTTACAGATATAAAAATTTATTTCGTACGCCACTGGTTAGTTAATAAAAATATCTATCTTTCATATTTGAAACGTTTTTCTAAATTACTAATAGTTTAGAAGTTATTTGAAAAAGAAAAAAACAACAATATTCAATTTTTCGTCATTATCTAGTGCCCTATGAGAATTTTTGGAAAAACAAAAGCACATCTGAGATGGCCTCCCAAAGGCGCCAAAAAGTTCCATTTAACCGACATCGTATCTCTTATAGTTCTCGAGATCCCAATGGTGGCACCTCTAAATGGGACATACTGTATATGTATATATACCGTGAGTATTTTTTAACGTGAAGCATTGAGTTTGTCATATCCATGGTTACGACTTTATATTTGGGAACATAGGGAACGAATCTGACAGAAGTATTATCTATCTATATATATAAAAAAAATAAGGTTTTTCTTTGGGGCCTTAGTTATGGACTTCTACCGAACCGATTTTAATGATTCTTTTTTTAAATGAAAGCTATTAACATGTAGATGTGCACAAAAATCTAAAATGTTACAGTTTTGATTCCGTCTATTTTTCATAAGGCCTTAAAGATTTTTTATTAAGTACTGCTGTCAACCGAAAGATGGCAGCACTGAGCAACATGAAGATTAAGAGAATGATGTAAAATATATACAATTTATGAAAACTGCTACAAAATAATATTTTGCATTATTTAGGGCTGGTTTATTAATGAAAGTTAAATAATTTAACAGGTAAATATATTAAATCATGCAAAGCTTTTATAATACAAAAGTCAAAAGTTGACCTTAAATGACAGATAAATATGTCAACATGTCAACTTACAATGAAAACATGAGAAGGAATTTTTTCCCTCAAAAATTAATAAATATAATAGTTAATTCATTAATTTAAATATGGTAAGTAATTTAATAATATTGAGCAAAATTAATAGAGATACATATTTTGTAATAATTTTTTTTTAACCTAAATTTTAAAAATTTATTGAATTATATATCCTTTATCTAAAATACAGCATTATTACCTATTTAAAAATGCACAAGAGATAGGTGTACATTTACAGGTTTTTAAATAACGAAATCATTAAATACAAAAGAGTATTATATTATAATCAACCAGTTGGATAACCCTATTTTCCCGCTCTTAAACGCTACCTCTTAATGCTATCTTTTACAATATGTTTTCCCACTTTTGAAACTTATTTCACGTTAACAAAATATGAACTCATATTAACGAAAACGAATTTCAAATGAAAAGTGAATTCCCAGTAACGAAATATGATTTCACATTAACGAAAACTGGTTTCAGGAAAAAAAAAACTGAATTCACACCAATGGAAACTAATTTTCACTAAAGAAAACAGATTTTAAACCGTCGGGTTACATATTCTCGCTTCTAACGTAGCTAACATTGTTGTAATAAACTTTTATCATTGTTGTAATCAAGTTTCATTATTGTTGTTAAGTTTCTGAAAAATGCTATTCGCTGTTTATTTAATATTTTATAAGGACAAAAAGACATTTTAATATATTTTAGAGACAATAAAAATGCTTTATTTTTTCGCCTCTCCAAGAGGTGGCTGCTGTCCCTTCTGCCCTTCCTTGGAGGTGTCCATTTAAAGTTCCTATATAAAATCTGTTTTCATTTAGTTGAAACTGGTGTTTAAAATTGTGAATTCTGTTTTCATTGTTACAAAATCGGTATTCAGGAGTGACAAATTAGTTTTCGTTACTGTGAATTCAAGTTTCCTGTGTGTGAAATCAAGGTTCGTTAATGTGAAATCATATTTTGTTAACGTGAAATAGAATTTCAAAAGTGTGAAATCATACTGTAAAAGGTACAGACATGCAATGATTATGCATATTGTTTTAAACCGAATAAAGATGTTAATTTGCATAATAGAAACACGTTAATCCCTCATAGATTACAATAATGCATAAAATTTTTGTGGACAATAAAACAGCCATTATTACTACAATAATTGAACTTGAAATCATAAATGAAACACGTTCATTACAACAATAACGTTACCCCATATTTTTGTTGCAAATATTTGCAACAGGTACAGCTAGTACCTATATAAAAAATAAGGTTTTTCTTTGGGGCCTTAGTTATGGACTTCTACTGGACCGATTTTAATGAATCTTTTTTTAAATGAAAGCTGTTAGCATGTAGATGTGCACAAAAATCTAAAATGTTACAGTTTTGATTTCGTCTATTTTTTATAAGGCCTTAAAGATTTTTTATTAAGTACCGCTGTCAAGCGATAGATGGCAGCACTGAACAACATGAAGATTAAGAGAATGATGTAAAATATATACAATTTGTGAAAATTGCTACAAAAATAATATTTTGTGTTACTGTAGAGCTGGTTTATCAATGCAAGATTAAATTATTTAACAGGTAAATATCTTAATACGTGCAAAGCTTTTATCATACAAAAGTCAAACCTTAAATGACAGGTATATAGTATATGTCAACATGTCAACTTAAGTGAAATATAAGGAATTTTTGCCCTCAAAAATTAATAAATATAATAGTTAATTCATTAATTCTAATATGGTAAGTAATTTAAGCATATTGAGCAAAGTTAATAAAGATATTTTGTATTATAATAATTTTTTTAACCTAAAGTTTAAATATTTATTGGATTATATATTTCATATATAAAATACAGTATTATTATCTATTTAAAAATTAACAAGAGACTGGTGTACAATTACAGGTTTTTAAATAACGAAAGCATTACAAATGAGTTGGATGTCCCTATTTTCCCGCTCTTTAACGCTACCCCTTAATACTACCTTTTACAATATGTTTTCACTTTTGAACCATGATTTCATTGATTTCACATTAACAAAATATGAACTCACATTAATGAAAACTGAACGAAATATGATTTCACATTCACGAAAACTGATTTCATGTAAAAGAAAACTGAATCCACCCCAATGAAAACTAATTTCAACTAAACGAAAACAGATTTCAAACAGTCGGGTTACTTACTCTCGCTTCTAGCGTAGTTAAAGCTAATATTGTTGTAATCAACTTTGAGCATTGTGATCAAGTTTCATCATTGTTTTAATCAAGCTCTCTTATTGTTGTAATTAAATTCTTTCATTGTTGTAATCAAATTTAATCTTTAGTTAAGTTTCTTAAAAATACTATTCGTTATTTATTTAATACTTCATAAGTTCAGAAAAATATTTTCATATATTTTAGGGACAATACATTTTTTTTGCTTTATTTTTTTGCCTCTCCAGCGGTGGCTATTGTCCCTTCTAGCCCTTTCTTGGCGGTGTCTATTTAAGGTTCCTATATAAAATCTGTTTTCATTTAGTTGAAATTGGTTTTTAAAATTGTGAATTCTGTCTCCATTATTACAGAATAGGTATATTCAGGAGTAATAAATTATTTTTCGTTACTGTGAATTCAGCTTTCCTTTGTGTGAGTTCAAGTTTCATTAATGTGAAATCATACTATAGAAGGTATAAATAATATGCAATGATTAAGCATATTGTTTCAAACCGAATAAAGATGTTAATTTGAAAATAGAAACACATTCATACCTCATAGATTACCTACAATTATGTATAAAATTTTTGTGTACATTAAATTATTAAGTACTACAATTAAATGAAGTAAGTATGATTGCAACATTGATTCATAATTATAATTTATAACAATAAAATATATATAAAGACGTCGAATATGCGGAAAATCTCTATTAGATGTTTTTACCTTTTTCTTCTTTTATATTTATAACAGTAAAAAAAAAAAATTTCAGACGAGATGCCGAATTTACCACTAGCATCAAACCTTTAAATCATAAACTGGTCAATTAAATGAATACATACTGTTGTTCCTATATAATTATTATCATTTTTATATATAAATTGCATATTTTTAATAGGTATGTTTATCTGTTAGAAAATTTAACATTGCTGCAATTTGTTGTAAAATTTGTACAGTAATATCCAAAGTTTCTCATCAAATAATTACCTAGCAATAAAATCCATCCTGGGTCTATGTTACAAGACCTGTATTTTTTTTTTTTTTTTTTGTCAAAACAGTTTCAGTTTCCAATTTACAGTTAACTATAAGTTTATAAACTGGTAGATAGACTATAACTTTGTATTTATAAATAGTCATTCAATCTAACTAACAGTTACCATTACTTTATTTTTAACTTTGCATTATCAAACCGACCCTAAATATTATAAACCAGTGATGTGTCAAATAATCTTCCTATTCTTATGTGCCCAACAAAACAGCGGTGGTTAAAAAAGTGTAGAAGAGTACCAAACATTGAATATAAGTACAGTAAATTTATAATTTAGTAACGTTACCCCATATTGTCTGTTGCAAATATTTGCAACGGGTACAGCTAGTTTATATATATAAAAAAATAAGGTTTTTCTTTGGGGCCTAAAGGCTGGTTTATGTAAGCTGTAAATTTATGACTTTACCTTAGCATTAGCATTATGACTTTGCATTAATAATTCGAGTATAGACAAATGCGTGCTGCGGTACATGTAGCTGTAACCTTAACCTTAGCATTATGCCGTTACCCTAGTCACTTTTGTGCCATTTAAAATTGGAAATATTTTGCGTCAGTCGGGATCGAACCCGGTTCCCCCAGGTTCGCGACCAGACACTCAGGCACGCGGCCACGGGACCCCAGA
Organism: Ophonus ardosiacus; assembly: GCA_943142095.1. Classification (NCBI taxonomy): domain Eukaryota; kingdom Metazoa; phylum Arthropoda; class Insecta; order Coleoptera; family Carabidae; genus Ophonus; species Ophonus ardosiacus. Next base: position 21,497,800 of record OW964834.1, on the reverse strand, counting down.
AAAATTACCGGCCTGAAGTTAGCCCCGCCCCATCTAGCACCAACATTCTTTTTTATCTTATTAGTTAGTGCATCGTTAGTGCTTTTTGGTGCACTATAAAGGAACGTTAGTGCATTTCGCATTATTGAGTAAATTATAAAATTTATGGGTGGGCTAACTTCAAATTAAATTTTAAGATTTAAATAATATGTATCCTAGTATTAGTTAGTGCATCGTTAGTGCTTTCTAATGAACCCAATAGTTTCATTCGTGCTATTACCATACACTAGATATTAAGAAAAAACTATAGGGGGGCCAACTTCATATAAAATTTTCAGATATAATTAATATGTACCATATCATTAGTTAGTGCATCGTTAGTGCTTTCTAATGAACCCAATAGTTTCGTTCCTACTATTACTATACACTAGAAATTAAGAAAAATCTATGTGTGGGTCATCTCCATATTAAAATTTCAGATTTTATTAACATGTACCGTATCAAGGGCGTCGCTAGCCAGTTGGCAAGGGGGGGGCAAGATGAGATGAATAAGTAAAATGATTTAAATAAAAAATAAAAAAGGTACTTTTATTCAAAAAACAATATAAAGTATTGAAATTATGTAAAAATATCAATGAAAATTAATTAAAACATAACCTTCTGGGGTTTTGTGCAAATTTGTCGACCACTTCATTAATAAAATCTTCTAGATTGTCAAAAATAAGTTTTCTGTGAACGCTCATCATTGTTAGGCCATTGAGACGACTTTCTACCATAGTGCTCCTCAGCCAAGTTTTTATTCTTCTCAAGCTGCTGAAGGATCGCTCCACAGTACACGTTGTGCACGGTAGAGCAACCAAAATTTTTAAAGCTTTTCTTGTTTCGGGGAAAAAGTTTTCTGTCTCTTTCAGGACATCAACAACGGTTAGTTCTGTTGGGTTGGGTTTATTCTGCCACAATTTTCGCCAAAGTTCGATTTCATTTTTAATGTTCGGTAAATCGTAAAATTGGATGAAGGTTTCGCAAGATTCTGTGAGATTTTCCACTGACATGGCTAGCATTTGTGCCGGGTGTAATTTAGATAATGCGAATGCTGGAGTGTTTTCTTCAGCAAAACGCACTTCAAGAGAAGTAATAATTGAGTCCAAATATGGTATTATTAAAGACCTCCTCCAGAATTCTGAAGGGTTTCCTGCTGGGTGGTTGCTTCGATGATGTTGTCTCCCAACAATTCGCGGCAATGATTTGATGTCCTCCCCCAGTCCGAGTTTTTCTGCAACGATAGTAACATCCCTTATAATTTCATCTGTGACTGTTTCGGGATTGTCACGGTGACTTTTAAGTAGTTGCAAAATGCGTTTAATGTGCTGCGAGGCCTTGACCGCGTCCAAAGCTATGGACTGGAGAACGTTTACAACTGGTTCCATTAAAGCTGAGTATTTGGCTATTAAAATAAGGCTAAGAATAAACGAAACTGTAGAAGCAGCCGCATGAAGCTGAAAGGCATTTTTTCTAGTTGCACCATTTCCTTCGCGCGATAAGGTTTCTAAGGCCTCCATTATAATAGGAAAGTTTTCCTTAAAAACTCTGATGTTTTTGTGTTTCTCGCTCCATCTTGTTTCGCAGAGCCTGGAAATATTAGGTATCAACTTCCTTCTCAAAATTGATTCCCGGAAAAATGCAATGATATCTTTGATAGTTCCCACGGTGTTCCGAATTTCAGGAAGAATATTGAGATCATTGATCACTAGATTCAGTTTGTGCGAAGAGCAATGAAAGAACAAAGCTCTGGTGTATTTTTTACGCAGGATTGCTTGCACACCATTGTCTTTTCCGGACATCGTCGAACAACCGTCAAATCCTAAACCAACACATTTCTCTGGATTAAGGTCTTCTTTTGTCAAAAACTCATCGATAGTCAGAGCAATGGATTTCGCATCTAGAGTTTTTAGTTCAATAAATCCGACAAACACTTCCTCGACTTCGTTGGTTTCCTCATCAAAATATCGCAGCCCAATCGACAATTGTTCAGTTCCAGAAATGTCAGCTGTTTCATCCGCTAATACACTATATATTTTTGCTTTTTTCACTTTCTTTATAATATCTGCCTTAAGCACAGCCCCACAAATGCTGATAATTTCATTTTGGATATCAACCGATCGATAGCTTGCATTCTTTTTCCCATGCTGAATGTGTTTGTTCAAAACCACGTCTCCCGCGTCAATTCGCAATTTGTATAATCCCTCCAGAATTCCTTCACCATAATGTTTACCCCTCAGCGCTAAGTCGTGGGACCCACAAAATGTAATGCAGGAAATAATAGATGTTATTATCTTCCTGTTTTCTTCGAGATTTCTCTGTGAGTACTTGTCGACTTGCACATCCACCGGCACACTTACAAGAAATAATCTAGCAGCTTCGAGTGCAGCCTTATGAAAGTGAGTTTCCATGTGCTTTTTGCATTGCTCGTGGACATCTTTGAACTTACAAAATGGCCTTATGATAAATGACCCCAATACGCCTCTAAAAGAACTCAAATTGGGCGGAAATAACGTGCAATATTTACAAAAAGCACCTTTTTGGCGTCGGGAGTATGCCAACCAGGGAGAGTACGTTTCCAACCATGAGTAATTAAATTTTCTTTTTAAATGCTTGGCGTCTTTCGCAAAGTCATATGTCGTAGGAGGAGTCCAACAGTGTTCAATCAATTCCTTTTTCCGTTCAGACGATAAATTCGACGCTCGACCAACAAATAGACCGATGTCATTTTCATTATAGTTATCCATTGTAGAATCCGGATCTGCTTCCAAATCTAAATTTGAAAAAAGTACATATTATTACGTAGGAAAGAAACGGAAGAAGATTAAAGGCTAGTTCTGTCATGGACTTTACAGTGGCTACTGAAGAGTACCTTTTCATATCAATTGAGGGAAATTTGGAGGAGTCAATGACTCCCAATTTTCTCTCAATCCCCATCCTAAACTTACTTTTGGATGAGTTTGGTCTCGATAGGGCACCCATAGAATCATTACAGGGACGTGTACCAGCATCAAAGTCTAGTGTCAGTGTCTGAGGCTGAGCATCTCCCGTTGCGATCTCCATTTTATTTTCCTTCTCCACTTTTTCATCCTGCTCATCGCTATCACTGCTTCTTTCTTCAGGTTTTTTTCTTTTTAAATTTACTGCAATATAAAACATATACAGTGTGTCCCATTTAGAAGTGCCACCATTGGGATCTCGAGAACTATAAAAGATACAATGTCGGTTAAATGGAACTTTTTGTGCGCCTTTGGAAGGCCATCTCAGATTGCTGATTTTTTCTTTCTCAAATAACTTCTAAACTATTAGTAATTGAGAAAAACGTTTCAAATATAAAAGATAGATATTTTTATTAACTAACCAGTGGCGTACAAAATAAATTTTTATATCCGTAAATTTTTGAGATATAACACAAACTTATATTTTTTTAAATGGAAACCATATCTGATTTTAGTCTCAAAAAAATCAATATTTTTTTCTCTTTTCAATGATGCAAGGGTTATTATGTTTTATATTTGTTTTGCTCCTAAAATTTAATTTTTCTCTTTATTTTCCTGAATTTTCTTATTATTTCCCAAAAAAAACATTATTATTTTTATTAATTATATTGTATTTGTTCAAACTAATTTGTTTTATGCCTTTATTACTTAATATTTTTATTCTAGACTCATAATTACAAATTACACTATGATGAGCCAAGGGCGACCTGATACAAAATATAAAATTAATTTGATACGAATTTTGAGCAAAATTTTCTAACGAAATAAATTATTTAAATACAAGGAGTATTTCCAAATAGGAATCTACCAATATTTTCAAAATAATTGTAAATTTAATACAAAATAAGGAAAAATAATAATTTTGAAGGCAAAAACAAATATAAAACATAATAACCCTTACATCGTTGAAAAGAGAAAAAAATATTTATTTTTTTGAGACTAAAATCAAATATGGGTTCCATTTAAAAAAATATAAGTTTGTGTTATATCTCAAAAATTTACGGATATAAAAATTTATTCCGTACGCCATTGGTTAGTTAATAAAAATATCTATCTTTTATATTTGAAACTTTTTTGTCAATTATTAATAGTTTAGAAGTTATTTGAAAAAGAAAAAATCAACAATATTCAGTTTTTCGTCATTATCTAGTGCCCTATGAGAATTTTTGGAAAAATAATAGCACATCTGAGATGGCCTCCCAAAGGCGCATAAAAAGTTCCATTTAACCGACATCGTATCTCTTATAGTTCTCGAGATCCCAATGGTGGCACCTCTAAATGGGACACACTGTATAATAGGTGCATACTAAATACTATACTAATAATAAACGATATGTTTCTTTTTTTAAAATTACCATCACAAAAATGCAGAAGTTTGTACCTACAGTAATTTACACTTCATACAAATAATGCTAATACCCAGTGGCTGTTTGTGCATGTGCACCAAAACTTTGGTGGGGCAACACTTCATAAGAAAATAGATATAGATATACTATAACTATAGCTCAATTTAACCAGTTCATTCATTTCAAAAATCTTTATTTTCTTCAATTAATTTATGAAATTGATATTTGTTAATTAATAACGTAGTACGCATGCCTCAGTTAGAATAGCTATAGCTGTTACATTTCGTATTTACCGCTAGAAATGTGACGCTATTCAAACTGGCGCATGCGTACTGCGTTATAAAATACAGTCTGAAGTCAGCACGGAACAAAGCTCAAGATCGAATATGAAGTGAGAAAGGGACAAACATTAGTCATTGTACCTACTATTCATTTCGAGTATTATGTCAGAGGCAATACTCACATGGTGTAAATTAGGTGAACTGCATTACATATTAGTTAAGGTGGTGGCTTAATTTGGTCTTTTGATATTTATAAAGAAGCATTAATGGAATTGAAATTTAATTTACATACTACTTTACATCATATTAATTAAAATTATAATTTGTTAAAATGATAGTCTGAGTTATTTCTTCTCATGAGGCAGTGACCTCGTTAAGCACGACACAGCGCTGGCAGCGCTGAGCACCGAAGTTTGCCGAATACTATTGCTGGATCAATTACATACGTCCATTCATTGCGTTCGACAAACTTCGACGGTAAGCGCTGCCAGCGATGTGACGTGTTGAATGTGGCAATTGCGTCACCTGCTTCCCTGATAAGCCACTACTGTTAATATCCAAAATATAAAAATTAAATGCAGTGACTCACCAAAAAATTTTCTGATGTCCATATTATATACCTAACCTAGGTATGTAAGTTTAGACTGGAAACTGATTATTTCACCTCACCACTTACGCACACGCACAAGAAAGATGAACAATCACCTCAGCACTGAACTAAACTAGAAAATGTTTGTAGAAACTAGTTCCTCACTGAAACACTGGTTCCAATTACACAAGTTTATGAAAAACAAAAAAGAAACAGAAACATTCGATGAAGTATCTCAGTCAGCCATAGACGAGATCATGACCAGATGATGCACCAGTGTTGCCAACTACAGTGTAATGTATTGTGCTATGTTTATAGCGCCATTTTCAAACAACACCGTTTTGATTTAATTTTTCTTCTTTTACCTAAATTTTCTGAATCTCTAGGGGGGGGGGGGGGGCAGCTGCCCCTCCCTGCCCCCCCTTGGCGACGCCCTTGTACCGTATTACTAGTTAGTGCATCGCTAGTGCTTTCTGGCGAACCCAATAGTTTCGTTCGTGCTATTACCATACACTAGAAATTAAGAAAAATCTATGGGTGGGCCAACTTCATATTAAAATTTTAAGATTTAATTAACATGTACCATATCACTAGTTAGTACATCGTTAGTGCTTTCTTGTGAACCCAATAGTTTTGTCCGTGTTATTACCATACAATAGAAATTAAGAAAAAACTATGGGTGGGCCAACTTCATATAAAATTTTAAGATATAATTAATTTGATCCATATTATTAGTTAGTGCATCGTTAGTACTTTTTAATGAACCCAATAGTTTCGTTCGTGCTATTACCATACACTAGAAATTAAGAAAATACACTGGGAGGGCCAACTTCATCTTGTATTTTAAGATTTAAATAATATGTACCATATCACTAGTTAGTGCATCCTTAGTGCTTTCTAAAGAATCCAACAGTTTCATTCGTGTCATACACTAGAAATTAAGAAAAAACACTGGGTGGGCAACTTTAATTTAAATTTTAAGATTTAATTAATATATACGATTTCTGTAGTTAGTGCATCGTTAGTGATTTCTAATGAACCCAACAGTTTTAGTGGTGTAATTATATATACTAAAAAATTAAGAAAAAAATTCAAATAAAGTGGTTCTTTCACCTAGTAATGGCGGCCCATAGCCGACTTCGCTATTACGTATAGTTCTTTCTTCTTTATCATTCTTTTTTTTTTGGCTCTCTTTCCCTAACGTGCCCTTTATGACTTTCTTGACACGGTTGTTTTCGATATATACAAATTCCCAGGAAATAATCCATATAAATATGGACGCTACAATTTTCCAAATCAGTGGACTGATTTCAACAATTTTTTTTTATTATTATTGCTTACCATCTGTACTTGCGCCTACGCAAATATGTGTGTGTTGTGTGTGTGTGAATCAAACTTGGGTGCGTTACGAGCGTGCGTTTTGTGTTTTTGTGCGTGAGTGAGGGTGAGCGCGTGTGTGTACATATGTGTGTAAGCATAAATTATAATAATTGTGTTGGTAGACGGTAGCAAAAGTGTGTAGGAACATGTTAGATACTCGTAGTTGACGCTGTAGCGCCACGCTGTAGCGCCAAAAATAAGTGATAGAAAATTCCAAGATTATGATAATGAACTCAGCATTCCTGCTCTTATTGATTGAACTATTTCGGCATAACCAATCATATTTTAGCAGGCGCCGAAAAATATATTAAATCCTGGCTAGATAGGCAACTATACAAATAAATAAACAAGTAAAAATTTGGTGTGACATACGAGTATGATTTTTTTGCATCAACTACGATTACCGACATTAAGGTGAAATGGTACCCCCCCTTATTTTGTTTCTGTACCGAGGCGAGCGCTAGTGAGCACTGAAATGAATAATTATGACTAAGTCGATAAAGTAGAAATATTTGTATATTTTACGATCTCCATCTATTCGATAATAGTCATACTTTGTTCCATGTCACAAACCTAAAAACATTCTAAAAGTAAATATATGTCGGATGGTACAAATTTATAGGTTACCTAGAACAAATGAAAATAAAACAATTTATTGAACGTCGCGTCAAATAATATTTTCAAATTTATTAACGAAGTAAAAATATTTTGTTCGTATGAAATATTAATAATATATTTTAAAAATAACGTTTCTTGGGAAGAGAATGGATAACAAATAACAAATTTTAAAATCGTAACATATATTACATAAAATTCACTTATTACATATATTTTGTATTTACCGTAGGAAATTTTTATTAAAATGAAAATAGCGAAAGGTATTGTGCTAGCCACAACAGATTTATAATATTAAAAAGTATAATAGCTATTTGTGTATTAAGAGCGCAAAATGGGACATTGTCGATTAAGAGGTTCTCTTGAAATCGACAATGTCCATTTGCGCTCGAAACACACAAGATTTTTTCAACAGTCGCCACAATGGGGTCATCCACCATAATAAAAATAATAAAATGTACACTCTTGTATTTACAGTACTACTAAAAAAATAACGATTACATTTTTTAATTTTAATTTATCGTTATTTTTCATTCTTCTTGAGGTATTGAAATAATCTAATCTAAGCACTTTTTACTTTCGTTTTAGTAAATGAATGTCCTATTTTATTTTTGTTCTCCTTTACACAGCAGTACGGGATTTTTTTTTTTTGGTTATGTAATATACCGACAAAGCAGTCCTGACTAAACGTTGCCATTAAGAATGTAGACAAGTGACATTTTTCAACAGCTTTTAAGTATCCCTGAAATTTGTTTTAAAACTTCCAAAAGAAGATTTTTTGGAAGAATTTGACAGCTTTGGCAGTTTTTCCGTCGCCAGAAATCAATTTGACAGTTTTAAACAGCTTTTAATTCTCCCAGAAATTATTTTAAAACATTCCAAAAGAAGATTTTGCTAAAAGAATTTGAGTTTTGGCAGTTTTTAAGTCACCAGAAATCAATTTGACAGTTTTAAACAGCTTTTAAGCCTCCCAAAAATTAGTTTTAAAACATATCAAAAGAAGATTTTGTTGAGAGAATTTGACAGCTTTGGTAGTTTTTACGTCGCCAGAAATCAATTTGACAGTTTTAAACAGCTTTTAAGTCTCTCAGAAATTATTTTAAAGCATTCCAAAAGAAGATTTTGTTGAAAGAATTTGACAGTTTTTAAGTCACCAGAAATCAATTTGACAATTTTAAACAGATTTTAAGTCTCACAGAAATTAGTTTTAAAACATATCAAAAGATTTTGTTGAGAAAATTTGACAGCTTTGGCAGTTTTTAAGTCACCAGAAAACAATTTGAAAGTTTCACAGCTTTTTTAAGTCTCCCAGAAATTAGTTTTAAAACATTCCAAAATAAGATTTGTTAGGAAAATTTAACAGCTTTGGCAGTTTTTAAGTCACCAGAAATAAGTTTGACAGTTTTAAACAGCTTTTAAGCAGTACGGCATTTTGTTTGGTTATGTAATATACCGACAAAACAAAGAACAATCATAAGTCAAATTGACTTGTGAAGATGCATTTTATAGTTAGAATTTCGGACAGCGGGCGTTTTTTCTACTATATGTCGCGCATGAGCGGCAAAGTGACATTTGCGTTGACAAAAGCGAGCGCAAATGCCTACTTTGCAAATAGACTGTAGAAAAAATAATTTTATTTTCAAAGTTCCGAAATACAGATAACGTGCGAAATTCGAATTCACTGATGTGCAGCAACTTCATGTTATAGATTTGTACACAGTGACAAGTGTTCAAGGCGAGAAATGTACAAACAAAGAATATAATTTCAACGACATATTTGTACGATAGGAAAATGTGTATGCTAAGAAATGTACAAAGTGATATGTATGCAGTTTGAATTTGTATTCTAAGCCATTTTTCGTATTATTTAAACAACAAAATATAATTTACAATAAAATATAAGTTGTATTACATTATTTATTATTTTTTAAAAGGTTCGTTGAAATAGCATATAAAATCTTTAGTTACGTTACTAAAGAAAATATACTTTTAAAACCCCCAAAAGTGCATAATGGGGGGTTCCACCATTTTTTTTTAATAAGCGAGTTATGGTCTCCCGAATTTTGAAAAGATTGACGTGACGTCACGCTTATATGATTTTTTATCAAACTGTTTTCATCATGGACCTAAATGTTCTTGAAATATATGCTATTTTAAGTTATATTTACCTAAAATAAATGAATATTATAACACTGTATAAGTCTACATACTTTATAATTACAGGTGTATTTAAATTATTAAGAGTTTAATGCAAGAAATTTATGTTAAAATAAAAACTGTTTGAAAAGTGCAGTACGGGAATGCTAAACCCCCCCCCCCCCCCTTCGAATTTGAATTTCTTAACTTCCATTGGTAGTACCATTGATTATATATACTATCGTTATATATAAAATCAATGGTAGTACATAATTACTTTGCGAGATATTTAAATTTATTTCCAGGGCCACAGATGACATAATACTATTGGTATCTCTCTCGCGCAGCCTACTACAGAAACTGGTGTGAGAAAGATAGCTATAGGTTTCTTTAAAGATTAAATGCAGTTATACAAAAAACAATTATGACTTTTTGGTACCACGAATGGGCCCATAAACCAATTTGTTTGAAATATTTTTAAATGAAAGATCGCTTAATTTTGAAGCAATTAAGCAATTATTAAAAAAATGTTAGTTTTATCTTAGTCGTTATTTATTGAGCAGTGTACATTTTACTATTTTTTGTTATGGTTTTGGGTCCATTCTTATGTTTGCACTAGATTATTTGAAAAATTAATGTGTGTATTTTTTATTATTTATGGAGGTACGATAATCAAATTATTTTACAAATTATAAAATATTACGTCCCCTCCCCCATTACGTGATACCTTCTACCTACATCAGATCTACATTCTCCATATCACCATCTCGTTTTTTCTGCAATTCCGCGATTGTTGAGCAGTACGCGTCTCCACCATTTCGTCATATCTTCCATCTCTACATTCTACATAGCACCATCTCACTCTCTCTCACGCACAATACCGATTTTAATAGAAATAAAATGTAATTATAATTTGTATTTGTAGTAAATCTTTTACTTTGTTTTTTTATAATTCATAAATGGCGTAGAATACAAATTCAGCAAAAATATTTTTCAATTGTCCATGGAGCCACCGATTTCATTATAGTTGAGCTTTCTACCGCTAGGTCTACTCGTAGCGCCACGTCCTTATATATCACGAAAATATTTACCAAATTTGTTTTAATTACAAATATCTTTTATATTAAATGATAAATATTTACAATATTTACCTGAGAAATATAGAAATGTGTACAGTACGTAACACTAAATAAATTTTAGAAATAGCGCCTCACACACTTGAGAAAAAAAATAAAATTAAACATTTTATTTTTTTTAAGTATGTTTCCGGAATTTAATTTTCGATTTTTTTTTTATATGTTATGCATAACAATATTCTTCAAAACATATTAAAGTATGAACAAAATTGTAGGTTTAGTATAGAAGATAAACATTAAAATGTATGAAAAAAGTAGGTTTTTTGGATTTTTAAAATTGTTCTCGAAAGTCGTTTTTTTTAATTTTCACATATTTTATTCCTTATATTATTATAAATATTTTATGCAAGTTTAATCAAAAAAATACGTTTTGAACTCGAGATATATTGAAAATAATATTTAAAATATTTTTTTGGGTGTCTAAATAAATACAAATATTATTGAAAGTATGTTATTTTGATGACAAATTGTCTCCTTTTTATTCGTGTATACAAAGAAATCATATTACTTCATACAATTTTAAATAAAAAATGAAAAACCTTTTTGGTAATTTTGAATTTCGCGGGCTGGGGTACCATTTCACCTTAAATAAAGGGTCTCAAAAATGTTAGTGCAAAATGAGCGACAGAGGTAAATATATGTAGCAGCCCTTTTGACAGTATACGAATCAAATTGAGAGTACCACAATCCAAACTCCAAACAGTTAAAGAACTAGGATCTATAATTCAATTTTTTATTTCTATCGTTTAAAAAAAAAAAACACACCTATACTTATTTTAGTGTTTAACTGTTCAGAGAATAAAACTATGAACAAGTAAATAGGTATAATTATCAGAATATATAAAGTATTTTAATAATAAAATATTTAGTGTATAGAAGTGATCGGGATTTTGCTAATCGGAATATATCCAGGGATGGTGGTGTATTATATGCTGTACACTCAAAATTCAAATCATCCCTTATTAAGTTAACTATCAATGATTTATCCACAGCTGATATCATTTGTGTTAAAATATTATTATCTCCCACTACTTATGTTTACGTCATTACTGTCTATATTCCTCCACCTATATCTTTAGCTCAGCTGAGTTACATTTATGGGGGTATAGAGTCTATTCCTGGTATTACACCAACGGTTTTACAAATAATCTTATTCTATCTTTACTTAACTTCCACAACTACTTAGGAGCAAATCAACGTAATTTCATTTTAAATAAGGACAATAGAATTTTGGATATTGTTTTATGTAATATTAACTGCCTTGTATCCCAAGATTCTTTCCCACTAGTTAAAGAAGACGGCTATCACCCTGCACTTACTATTTCACTGCAATTAGAATGCATTTTCCTTAATTCAACCTTTGCTAATTCTATTCCTTTGTACAATTTTCAACACGGTAACTATGAACACCTCTATCATTCTCTGTTAGCTATTGATTGGAATATTCTAGAAAATTGCAGTAACGTTGATGAGGCCTTAGATAAATTCTATGATGTTATTTATAATGCATTTAACTCATGCATTCCTAAAACAATTAAGAGGCATTCAAAATATCCACCGTGGTTTTCAAAATCAGTTATTTCTGATATTAAATTAAAGGATAAAAATTTAAAACTTTATAGACAAACCAAAAATGCTGTTTATCTAACAAATTTTAATAACTTGCGATCTAAAATTAAAGCAAACGTTCGAACTGCGCATAAGAACTATTTAGATTCTATTGAAACCAATCTGTCTAAAGATCCTAAAAAAACTATGGACCTATCTTAATAACAAAAACAAATCTACTCGTATTCCTGGCTCAATGGTACTTTCGGACAGTACTTACAATGAGACTGCTACTATAGTTCAGGCGTTTGCAGATTATTTTGCTTCTGTTTATGATGACACTGATCCTGAACAAGTGAGCACTAATCATCCTTTTCCCAGTAATCATTCTCATTTTATTTCCATCAACAATATTGCTGAGACCGAAATTATAGAATTTACCTCCAAATTAAAAAATCCTGGTCCTGATAATCTTCCCTCATATGTGTTAAAAGGATGCCGCGAAATATTTGCTAAACCTTTATGCATACTTTTCAATCTGTCTCTGAAAACAAATACATTCCCCACTGCTCCAAAAAAAAAAAAAAAAAACTACATTACTCCCGTCTTTAAATCTGGTGATAGAAATGTTATATCGAATTACCGCCCAATTGCTATTATCTCAAATATTTCTAAGGTATTTGAAAAGATTCTATACATTCATATTTATAGCTCAGTTGAATCTCGTATCTCTATGCATCAACATGGATTCATTGCTGGGAGGTCTACATCCACTAATTTGTGTACATTAATAATATATTAAATATAAATAAAATAAAGTCAATCATAAAGTTTTTGTTTTCAAACTTATTCATACTTTTAATTTTTCAACTAATCTTGCCTCACTTATTGCTTCGTATCTCTCTAATAGACAAATTCATGTACATTACAATAACTTCACCTCCCTACCATTTACTGCCACTTCTGGAATTCCACAAGGTTCAAATCTCGGCCCACTTCTCTTCACTTTATTCATCAGTGATATTGCCGACTGTATTAAATACTCTAATTACTTACTGTACGCTGATGACATAAAAATATTTAGAATAGTAAACACTATTGATGACTGTTTAAAACTTCAAAAAGAAATTGAAAATCTGTTGACTTGGTCTATCTCTAATCATTTACTTTTCGATGTTAATAAGTGCAAGATAATGACCTACACCACAAAGAGAAAGATCATTCTTTTCAATTATCAAATGAATAATTTTGCTCTAGTCAGATTTAATGAAATTAAGGATTTGGGAGTAATTTTTGATCCCAAATGTCAATTTAATCAACCAATTCTGTTGGAAGTGACACTGGCCGACATGAAATTTTTATTACATATTTATTCATTATGCTAAACAAAATGTTATTATTATATCTTCTGCACCGTTCATTAAGGCAATACGGGTGACTAGATTTTTGTGCCACCTCATGGTTTGCGCTTTAAACGGTTGTCTAGCTGGCCCTGCATATGGAGAAAGCCTTTAACTTTTTTTTTGAGACCGGGTACGGGCCGGTATTACTAAGTAAAAGACCAACAAAAATGATTTAAATTGTTTTCATATTTTTTAGTAAATGATAATTCCTCTACTGAAAGTGTTGGATTCATAAGAAAGCATTAACGGTGCACTAACTAAAGATAGGATACCTAACAATTATTAAATCTGAAAATTTAATTTAAAGTTGGCCCACCCAGATTTTTTCTTTATTTCTGCTGTGGGGCCATAGCACGAATGAAATTGTTGGGTTCATTAGAAAGCACTAACTAGTGATATAGAACATATTAATTAAACATTCAAATTTAATATTAAGTTGGCCCACCCAGATTTTCTTTTAAATTTCTAGTGTATGGAAATAGCACGAACACAACTGTTGGGTTCACTAGAAAGCACTAACGATGCACTAGCTAGAGATACGGTACAATTAAATCTTAAAATTTAAATTAAAGTTGCCCACCCAGTGTTTTTTTCTTAATTTCTAGTGTATGGTAATAGCACGAATGAAACTGTTGGATTGCACTAAGGATGCACTAACTAGTGATATGGTACATATTAATTAAATCTTAAAATACAAGATGAAGTTGGCCCTCCCAGTGTAGTTTCTTAATTTCTAGGGTATGGTAATAGCACGAACGAAATTATTGGGTTCATTAAAAAGCACTAACGATGCACTAACTAATAATGTGGCACAAATTAATTACATCTTAAAATTTTATATTAGGTTGGCCCACCCATAGGTTTTTCTTAATTTATAGTGTATGGTAATAGCACGAACGAAACTATTGGGTTCGTCAGAAAGCACTAACGATGCACTAACTAGTGATATGGTACATGCTAATTAAATCTTAAAATTTAATATGAAGTTGGCCCACCCATAGATTTTTCTTAATTTCTAGTGTATGGTAATAGCACGAACGAAACTATTGGGTTCACTAGAAAGCACTAACGATGCACTAACTAGTGATATGGTACATGCTAATTAAATCTTAAAATTTAATATGAAGTTGGCCCACCCATAGATTTTTCTTAATTTCTAGTGTATGGTAATAGCACGAACAAAACTATTGGGTTCACGAGAAAGCACTATCGATGCGTTAACTAATACTAGGGTACAAATTATTTAAATCTTAAAATTTAATTTGAAGTTAGCCCACCCATAAATTTTATAATTTATTCAATAATGCGAAGTGCACTAACGTTCCTTTATAGTGCACTAAAAAGCACTAACGATGCACTAACTAATAAGATAAAAAAGAACGTTGGTGCTAGATTGGGCGGGGCTAACTTCAGGCCGGTAGAAAAATTGCCAGATCACAGAACATTTTAGGAAAGAGCGAAGAAAAGAGAATATATTTAACGGATTGCAGCAATATACATAATTTTGGAAACTTTCCGAAAATTTCAGGGCGGGGGTTTGAACCCGTAACCATCCCCCACAGCTCCAATAGCTACGCCACTACGACAAATAAGTCGTGGTAGTTAAGAATAAAATTGATGTAAATTAATATAATTTATTTTAATAATAATACAAAAAAATATATTTATTACATATAAACAGGAACGAAATTATATATAATGTTTGCTATGGTAATTATTAATACACATTTAAAAATCTTAAGCAAATAAGAGGACAATCATATCATATATGAAATTTTATTTATATATAAGCTCAATCCTTCGTGTTTTTTTACAGAATTCGTTTATAACTTTCTCGTAAAAATCTTCCTTTGTTTTTAATTCCAAAAGCAAATCTTTTTCTATTGATAAAATACTTAAATTGGACAACCGATTTGTTGTTTGACTGTTTCGCAAATAAGTTTTTATTCTTTTTAAAGCTGAAAAACTACGCTCTACGGTTGAAGATGACACCGGGATTGTTAAAATTAAATTACACAATAAAAACAGTTGTTGTAAACCTAAGTATTTATTATCATCTAATAAATAATTAAAAATTTCTAAAACCGATTTATTATTTATAATATCCCATTTATAAATTACTGTTAGTTCTGCTTTTAATGCTGGAAAATTAAAATAGTTCCCATACGTTTCTTTTAGTTTTGAAAACATTTTTTCTGGAAATTTTGAAGCATAAATGGAAAATTTTGTTGAGTCTAGTAGTCCTAAAAACTCTAAATCATCAAAAGAGGAACTAAATCTCTCTTTAATTTGCATAATAATTGCATCAAATATTTCATTGTACAATCGAGAGTACATAATTTCTGTAGGTGCATTTCGTTTTCCACTTTTGCACAATTTAGAGTCATTTGTAATAAAGCCTCTATTTGTTTTTTACAGTATCCTATGTCTAATGTTTTTTTTTTTTTGTAATATATTAAAGAGCACTTCCGTTTGAGGGAATATATCTTCAAAAATCATTAACAAATAATTGAATTGCATATCTTGTAAATTATGTAAAAATCCATGAGATTCCGTAATTGTTTTAGAATCCCAGTCATTAGGATTATCTATTATAAATTGAAACATTTCAATTAAGTTGTCTCGATTTTCTGCAACAGTGTTAATAAGTCTAGAAGAGTAACTCCAACGTGTTTGAACTAATTTTGGAAATCGTTTTTTAACTATGGTATCCAATAAATTTGTTCTTTTTGAAGACAACGAAAAAAATGCAACAAGGCCATTCAATGTATGGAACATTATTTTACACTCTTTAATTTGTGATATTGTTTGAGAAAGTACTAGGTTTAATTTATGAGAATAGCAGTGTACAAATATAGCTGATGGAATTATTTCTCTTACTTTTTTTTGTACCCCATTTACATTCCCTGCCATAACTGCAGCGCCATCATACGTTTGACAAATTAATTTGTCTTTACATTCAAATTGTTCGACAAAGGAAAGAACATGTTTCGATATTGCATCCGCTGATCTGTCATCACTAACATTCATAAATTTGATGAAACGTTCTACACATTTGCCATTGAAAATGTAACGAAATGCTATAGACATTTGCGAAAAATTTGTAATATCTGAAGTTTCATCAACAATGATAGCAACAAATTTAGTTTGTTTTATTTGTGCTTTTATATCATTTGTTAATACTGTACTAAGAGCTTCAATTATATCATTTTGAATAGTAGCTGACATTCCAGTAAATAATGTTGAATTTTGTAAGTGGTACTGCATTTTTGGATCGAATTCTGCTATTAATTTGGCTAATTCTGCGTAATTCCCTTTATTACATGAATTTTCACTTTCGTCGTGTCCTCGAAAAGAAATTTCTTGTTTAGCTAAATATATAGTCATGGAAATTAACCTTTTCAAAATATCTCTATTTTCCGAAACTTTCATATTATGTGCACTAATATCTTGTCGAATTTGTTCGTTTAACTGCATATCAATTCGAGTTGTTCCAAATGATTTTAGCGTTAACCAAGACCTTAAATGGCTTTCGCTTTTTTCATGACGTGATATTGCGTTATGTATATTATTTAAGTCGCAAAAACCTCGCTTAATATCATTCCATACTGATTTTTCTTTATTAAATAATAAACATGGCCAACAATATAATTTTAGTAATGTTTCACTACCACATAGCCACACATGTTTGTCATACAAATCAGTATTAAAATGCCGTGTTATATGTTTAACAGTTGTTGTTAATAATTTCATAGGAGGAACTGGTCTGCCATTTGCAATAAAGGCTTTTTTTTCTTCAAAATTTAAACTGCCAAATGGCTTTTCTTGTAATTTTTTTATTGCACAAATGTTATCCATTCTGTATAAAAATGTAAGGATTATTATTATTTTCAAAATTTAATTGAAACAAAATAAATGTAGAAATATAAAATATAGATACCTTATAAATATATTTAACTTTTATTCCTTTCCTATTTTAACATTTACTATCTAATTATTATTATTATCTATTTCACTTAAATTTTATTCATGAAAGCAATATAAAAACTGCTTGCAGATGAACCTAAACAGCGAAATATTTTCAGTATAGAAGGCTACATGTTCGGCAATGTTCGGTATAGTGTAGGTATACGCGGTGTAAGCACTCGAAGTTCTGCTTACCAGCACGTTTTGCGCAACAAGGGAAGATCGTAATAGTTCGTATCCCAGTGATAGAATTAGATTAATGGTGTGGTAGGCAACAGCAAATATATTCGTGTCTTGCTGTTTGCTTTTAAATTTTGATATATTAAAGTTCTAAATATTTAAATATAATTGTAAAAATATATTATAAGTTACAAAATATAAAGGCAAGCACTGCTTGCGTTGCTTGCATGGAGAAAACGCCACTGGCAAAGTGCTAATGCCGACCAATCGGAAGCTTGACGCCGGCGACATTTATGATTTTGAATTTGACGTTTGACGTTTTAAAATTTTTTGTGACATTCAGGTAATTAAAAATGAATTGTTTTGAGAAAGATCTACAACTAATTAGTAAAATAAATACATATTAATAAAATATTTTATTTGGCAGTATTATTACAGGGGGATACTTACTACAGAGTTAAAACCAATCGATATTCTGGACTTAGAGCACGAGTACTGTTTTTTTCTACAACGTCTGTATCACTATCCATATCCATATTTTCTAGGAGTATATATTTTACATTTTATTTGTCAACATGAATGACTTATGACGTGTCGATTTTACAAAAAGTGACATTACCGGCCTGCTCTTGTTGGTTTACCCTAGGAACCATGCGGAACTACATATACCAGGCAACGTAATGCAAAGTTTAATGCAAAGTCATAATGCTAATGCCAAGGTAAAGTCATTAGTTTACAGCTTACATAAACCAGCCTTTAGTTATGGACTTCTACCGAACCGATTTTAATGATTCTTTTTTTAAATGAAAGCTATTAGCATGTAGATGTGCACAAAAATCTAAAATGTTACAGTTTTGATTCCGTCTATTTTTTATAAGGCCTTAAAGATTTTTTATTAAGTACCGCTGTCAACCGATAGATGGCAGCACTGAGCAACATGAAGATGATGAGAATGATTTAGAATACATACAATTTATGAAAACTGCTACAAAATAATATTTTGCATTATTTAGGGCTGGTTTATTAATGCAAAGTTAAATAATTTAACAGGTAAATATCTTAAAACATGCAAAGCTTTATAATACAAAAGTCAAAAGTTGACCTTAAATGACAGATAAATATGTCAACATGTCAACTTACAATGAAAACATGAGAAGGAATTTTTTCCCTCAAAAATTAATAAATATAATAATTAATTCATTAATTTAAATATGGTAAGTAATTTAATAATATTGAGCAAAATTAATAGAGATACATATTTTGTAATAATTTTTTTTAACCTAAATTTTAAAAATTTATTGAATTATATATCCTTTATCTAAAATACAGCATTATTACCTATTTAAAAATGCACAAGAGATAGATGTACATTTACAGCTTTTTAAATAACGAAATCATTAAATACAAAAGAGTATTATATTATAATCAACCAGTTGGATAACCCTATTTTCCCGCTCTTAAACGCTACCCCTTAATGCTATCTTTTACAATATGTTTTCACACTTTTGAAACTGATTTTATGTTAACAAAATATGAACTCACATTAACGAAAACGAATTTCACACAAATGAAAAGTGAATTCCCAGTAACGAAATATGATTTCACATTAACGAAAACTGGTTTCAGGAAAAAAAACTGAATTCACACCAATGGAAACTAATTTTAACTAAAGAAAACAGATTTTAAACCGTCGGGTTACATATTCTCGCTTCTAACGTAGCTAACATTGTTGTAATAAACTTTTATCATTGTTGTAATCAAGTTTCATTATTGTTGTTAAGTTTCTGAAAAATGCTATTCATTATTTATTTAATATTTTATAAGGACAAAAAGACATTTTAATATATTTTAGAGACAATAAAAATGCTTTATTTTTTCGCCTCTCCAAGAGGTGGCTACTACCCCTTCTGCCCTTCCTTGGAGGTGTCCATTTAAAGTTCCTATATAAAATCTGTTTTCATTTAGTTGAAACTGGTGTTTAAAATTGTGAATTCTGTTTTCATTGTTACAAAATCGGTATTCAGGAGTGACAAATTAGTTTTCGTTACTGTGAATTCAAGTTTCCTGTGTGTGAAATCAAGGTTCGTTAATGTGAAATCATATTTTGTTAACGTGAAATAGAATTTCAAAAGTGTGAAATCATACTGTAAAAGGTATAGACATGCAATGATTATGCATATTGTTTTAAACCGAATAAAGATGTTAATTTGCATAATAGAAACACGTTAATCCCTAATAGATTACAATAATGCATAAAATTTTTGTGGACAATAAAACAGCCATTATTACTACAATAATTGAACTTGAAATCATAAATGAAACACGTTGATTACAACAATAACAATATTTGTTGGTGACTATAAATTATTTACGTTATAAAATGAAATGAATGAATAACGTTACCCCATATTTTTGTTGCAAATATTTGCAACGGGTACAGCTAGTCTATATATATAAAAAAATAAGGTTTTTCTTTGGGGCCTTAGTTATGGACTTCTACCGAACCGATTTTAATGATTCTTTTTTTAAATGAAAACTGTTAGCATGTAGATGTGCACAAAAATCTAAAATGTTACAATAATGATTCCGGCTATTTTTTATAAGGCCTTAAAGATTTTTTATTAAGTACCGCTGTCAAGCGATAGATGGCAACAGGCCCGGGAAACGCAAATGGGAGATACCGGGATAGCATTTTTAGTTTCGCTTCCATACGCTAGATATGGCGACACCAGTATCAATAGTGTGTCAATTTTTTTTTTCATTTTTTCTATTGCGCGAATTTTGACATTTGTCATTTTCATTTGAAACAATTCTGACTGTCATTGTGAATATATTTTTTGTATTATAAGTAGTTATTTGTGTGAAAAAACTTGTAAATATTTAAGAAGACAAGAATAAAGTGTTGTGTACCAAATTGTACTGCTACCGGAAAGTGAAAATGTATTTTTATATAATTGTATTATTTTATACCAGTGAAACATATTACAAAATCGTATTCTGAGGATAACAAACTATAGATTTCGACAGTCTCGAACTTATCGGGATTTATTTGTCAAGTGGTTGGAAGTTTTAAACATGGATGAATGCTATTAAGTATTGTATCTTTTCCTAAATGAAATTACAGTATTTTCAAAAATGCATTATTTTTACTCATTTTATGTAATCGTTGTAAGACTGATTTGTAGTTGAAGTAGATTTTTCATAAAATACTACGCAATGATAGTATTTTGTGAAAAAAATGCTTCAACTACAAATTAGGGGTAATTAATAAACCGAATATACCAATATTAATTCTAGGTAATGATAATACCGACCGAGTTTTATATTTACTTTTGCTTCCATACACCAGATGGCGACATTGATGTGGTAACGATACTTAACATATACGTTTCCAATCTAAAATAGTGTATATGGTCTGTGGATGGCAACACTGAAAATATGAAGATGAGCATGTTGTAAAATAAATATAATTTGTGAAAATTGCTACAAAAATAATATTTTGTGTTATTTTAAAGCTGGTTTATCAATGCAAGATTAAATAATGTAACAGGTAAATAACGTGTAAAGCTTTTATCATACAAAAATTAAAAGTTAACCTTAAATGACAAATAAATATGTCAGCATGTCAACTTATAGTGAAACCATAATAAGGAATTGTTGCCCTCAAAAATTAATAAATATAATAGTTAATTCATCAATTCAATTATGGTAAGTAATTTAATAATATTGAGCAAAATTAATGAAGATATATATTTTGTACTATAATATAATAATTTTTTTAACCTAAAATTTAAAAATTTATTGAATTATATATCCCGTAACTAAAATACAGCATTATTACCTATTTAAAAATTGACAAGAGACAGGTGTACATTTACAGGTTTTTAAATAGGTAACGAAATCAATAAATTCAAAAGAGTATATTACAATCAACCACTTGGATGCCCCTATTTTCCCGCTCTTAAACGTTACTCCTTAATGCTACCTTTTACAATTCGTTTTCGAACTTTTGAAACATGATTTTACATTAACCAAATATGAATTCACATTAACGAAAACTGATTTCACACAAATTAGAAGTGAATTCCCAGTAACGAAATACGATTTCACATTAGCGAAAACGAAAACTGATTTCATGTAAAAGAAAAACTGAATTCATACCAATGAAAACTAATTTCAACTAAACGAAAACTGATTTCAAACCCTCCGGTTACTTTTCTCACTTTTAGCGTAGCTAACATTGTTGTAATCAAGTTTCATCATTGTTTTAATCAAGCTTTTTTATTGTTGTGATCAAATTTAATCTTTAGTTAAGTTTCTTAAAAATACTATTCGCTATTTATTTAATATTTTATAAGTTCAGACAAATATTTTAATATATTTTAGGGACGATACATTTGCCTTATTTTTTTGCCTCTCCAAAGGCGACTATTGCCCCTTCTTGCCTTTCCTTGGCGGTGCCTATTTACGATTCCTATGTAAAATCTGTTTTCATTTAGTTGAAACTGGTTTTTAAAATTGTGAATTCTGTTTTCATTATTACAAAATCGGCATTCAGGAGTGATAAATTAGTTTTCATTACTGTGAATTCAGGTTTCCTTTGTGTGACATTAAGTTGTGAAATTATATTGTAGAGGGTATAGATATGGAATGATAATCCATACTGTTTTAAACCGAATAAAGATGGTAATTTGAAAAATAGAAATACGTTGATTCCTCATAGATTACAATAATGCATAAATTTTTTGTGTACAATAAATTATTACTACAATAATTTAACTTGAAATCATAAATGAAACACATTGATTACGACAATAACAATATTTGTTGGTGACAATAAATTTTATACATTATAAAATGGAATTAAATGAAGTAAGAATGATTGCAACATTGATTCATAATTATAATTTATAATAATAAAATATAACATTGAAAGACGTTGAATATGCGGATAATCTCAATTAGATGTTTTACCTTTTTCTTCATGTAAATTTTTAACAGTAAAAAAAATTCAGACGAACTGTCGAATTTACCTCTAGCATCAAATCTTCAAATCATAAACTGTTCAATTAAATGAATACCTACTGTAGTTCCTATAGAATTTTTATTATTTTTCTATATAAATTGCATATTTTTAATAGGTATGTTCATCTGTTACAAAATTTAACATTGCTGCAGTTTGTTGTAAAATTTGTACAATAATATCCAAAGTTCCTCATCAAATAATTACGTAGCAATAAAATCTATCCTGGTCCTGTGTTACAAGACCTGTATTTCTTATGTATCAAACCAGTTTCAGTTCCCAATTTACAGTTTTTATTTATAAACAGTCAATCAAACATATAGTTTTCCTAACTAACAGTTACCATTACTTCACTTTTAACTTTGCATTAACAAACCGACCCTAAATAATGTATTTATTATTACCAGTGTTGTGTCAAATAATCTCCCTATTCCTATGTGCTCAACAAAGCAGCGGTAGTTAAAAAAGTGTAGAAATGTACCAAACATTAAATACAAATATAGAAAATTTAATAATGTTACGCCATACTGTTTGTTGCAAATATTTGCAACGGGTACAGCTAGTATTTAAATAATGTAAGAAATTTAGCGGAATCAGAAAACCACTCGAGAGAACTAAACATATTTCGCGCACAAGGTGCACACAGTATTTTTCTACATCTAAATTTAATTTTTAGAAAGCAGGTATAAACAATATTAACCTCTAATGACATGTTGTCAATATGACAGATAACCCTTGAATTTCCCTATAAGTTATGATTTGACATTTGATTGACAGCAATGTATTTGTCTGTCTCATTTAAAATGACACATTTGACAGAAGTATTATATTTAAATATTGTAAGAAATTTAGCCGAGTCAGAAAACCACTCGGGCACAAGGTGAACACTATATTTTTTCTACAACTAATTTTAAATTAGAATGCAGGTATAATTATTTAAACTATTGACGTCTTATCAAATGTCAAATTCGTTCCCTATGTTTCATTTTAAATAGAACGGACAAATACATTGCTGTCAATCAAATTTCAAATAACTATGGATATGACAAACCCAATGTTTCACGTTAAAAAATACTCACGGTATATATATATTGTAGCGTGTCGTAAAACAGATAACAGATTAAATGAGTCTTGAATGTTTCTTTATTAATTAACAACTAATTACAGTATGTCTATATATTATTTGACATAATATTGATTGACATATCCTCTCCTGTTGTTTCACTTCGCTCCCCTTGATCCACAACCAACCATGCACCACTTGATCCATTTTACATTACTCCCTCCCTTTGAAAACTTCCTCCTGGAAGCTGACCTTTTTAATTTTTTTTTCTCTTACAGTTTTGTTTTTAGATTGTTTCTTCCATTTTTCCTTTAATTGGACCAATGGTATTTCGTCATCACTACTCCAATATTCTGTTTCCTTATTTGTCTCTTCCTGTTTATCTTTTTCTATGTCTTTTTTATTCATTTTGCTTTTTGGTTTCCAATATCTACTACATGTAGTCGGTAAATTTTTACTGTCATTTACACTTGAATATTTTCTTGGTCTTCCTGGAGGCCGTGATGCTCGTTCATTTTGTTCGCTATATGGTGAATTTGGGATTTGGATACAGGGTTTTAATCTGTCATGATGTACAACTAACCTTTTATGTTTAAATTTACAATGCTGTATTCTGAATGTACCTAATCCTGTATCCTTTACTATTTTCTATGGTCCAGTCCAGGGCTTATGTAATTTAGTTGTTTCTCCTTTTCGCGGTGTTTGTCGATAAAGCCATACCGTATCCCCCACATTATAGTTTATAATTTTAGTATTTCTATCATAGTACTTCTTTTGTCTTTGATGAGCAGTATTTAAATTTTTTCGCACTTTTTCGTAAGCATTGTCTAGTGAAGATCTTAATGTTCTTACGTATTCTTGCTTAGGTTGCTGATAATCATTTGTTGGTAAACCGTATTGAACGTCAGCTGGTAATCGGATTTCATGTCCAAACATCAGTAAAAATGGTGTATGTTTTGTATTTTCATGGTGGCTGCTTCGATATGCCATTATTATTTGTGGTAATTTTTCATCCCAAGAGCGTTAATGTTCTCCTGCCCAATGAGATAGCATATTTAATAACGTACGATTTAATCTTTCAACCATACCGTCTGACTGTGGTCGGTATGGCGACATCCTTGTATTCTTTATGTCTAAAAGAGAACATATTTCTTTAAATAGGGTTGATTCAAATTGTACACCTTGGTCGGAATGTATTATATCAGGCGCTCCAAATCTGCAAATAAATTCATCTACTATAATATGGCTTACAGTTTCAGCTGTTTGATCTTTCATAGCGTATGCTTCGGCCCATTTGGTAAAATAGTCACTTATAACCAATACATATTTATTTCCTCGCGTCGTAGTTGGCAATGGCCCCAATATATCCACTACAACTCGTTCTAAAGGTCGTGTTGTAATGCAGGTTTGCAAACGGGCTTTCGATTTTTGTGTTGGTTGATTTCGTCGATTACATTCTTCACAAGTACGACACCATTTAGAAACATTTTCTGTCATATTATGCCAGAAAAATCTCGTTCGTAATTTCTCTAAAGTTAATCCCAAGGTGACTTCCATTTGCTGCATTACAATGATACGATTGCAAAATTTCTTTAATAAATTCATGAGGGACAATAACATGTACTGTTTGGTTTATAGTTCCTTCATTATCTACAATACATAAAATATTGTTTATTAATTTTGGTTCTAGATTCCATAACTTTTTCGCTGCATCTGGCGATTTTGATGGATCTTCTAAATTTTCCAAAATAAATTTCATAACAGGTCCACAAACATTATCGTTCAATTGAACATATTCAATTCTTTCTAATTCTTCAATTGGACAATTTGTATTTTCTGCTGCTGTACACACCACGGAAGTAGATTTTTCGGTTTTCTCATCATCTTGTCCACATTGTGCACATGGTCGTTGTTTGCTTGGAAATTTTTTGTATCCGATGCACGTAACGGAACAGTACCCACTTTTTCCCACAAGTCTCTTCTCATTAAACAACGGGATGCTCCGGTATCAACTAACAAAGTCACAAAATGATTGTTTATTTTACCGCGCACTTTCAAAACTTGTGCGTCTTCTTCTCCTAGCCCCACTGTTGACGCAGGTGTTGGCGAGGGGCAACACCACACCTGATTCAGTTTTCCTGTTTTTTAGAACGGAATCTGGTGGATTGGCTATTGCACTGACTACTGAAATGTCCTAGTCGGCCGCATGAATAACATGTAATTTTTGATACATGTGACGGCGTAGGGGATCTGGATCGCAAATGGCGTTTTGTACTCGTATAGTGTGAACGCGACGAACGAGGATATCTTGTAACTGGCGATCTAAAACGAGGTCTTCCAGCTTTTTCGTCATTTTGTATTCCGCTTTGTTTTTGCAGTACTAAATTTTGTACCGCTTCAGTTAGTCGCTTTACTTCAGCTGTCAAATTTTTTATTTCATTATTATCATTATTGTGAAGAACATTTACTACACTTTGTACATTTGTTGACATAGACTTCTTTTGCTTTTCGATATCAATTAAGGATCTCCTTACACGAAGAGCGGATTGTGCAGCAGTCACTGCTTCAGATAATGTGTCGGGCTTTTTCCTAATAGTTTCTTCAGTTATTTCTGGATCTAGCCCAATCAGAAATTGCCGTAGCAATAACTTCTCTCGTTCTATTTTATTATGATCTGCAAATGCTTCGTTTCCAAGAGCATGTAGTCTCGCTGCATATACTGATATTGTCTCGTCAGGCTTCTGACGTCGAGTGTACAATTGTTCTTCAGCGTCATCTTCTTCAGTCTCAAATAATTCTAAAAGAGCTTTTGAACAAGTTTTCCAACTTTCGCGCTGTTTTGTGTTTAAACTTTTAAATGCCTGCTTCGCTGAGCCTTCCAGTAATAGTGGTAACAAATTTAATTTTTTCGAATCATCCCAATTTTTCAGTTGTGTGAACACTTCATACTTGTCCAACCACTCCCTAAAATTACCAGTATTGAAAGGGGGACACTGTATCACACATTTTTTTTTTACGTATCTTTGAATGTTTACTATTCTTTATAATCCCACCGCTGCCATCAAATGTAGCGCATCGTAAAACAGATAACAGATTAAATGAGTCTTGAATGTTTCTTTATTAATTAACAACTAATTACAGTATGTCTATATATTATTTGACATAATATTGATTGACGTATCCTCTCCTGTTGTTTCACTTCGTTCTTGATCCACAACCAACCGTGCACCACTTGATCCATTTTACAATATATATATATATATATATATATATATATATATATATATATATATATATATATATATAGGGAAACTGGATAGTGGGTTTGACAGTCAATTTGTAGGCTTCAGTGTAATACACTCTTTTTAATTTGTCAAGCTTTCGGTTATATTTTTAACCATCTTCAGGACAATTAGTTGAGATTTTTTTGTAGAATAACAGCATTTACAAACATGTAAATTTTGAAACATGCACACGCGCATGGTTTACTAAAATAATGTGTCGAAATAACTGAATTACATATTAAAATTTTTTTGGCCAAAGTAGTTATCACAGTAAAATTGATAAATTACAAACTAATAAAGCAAACAAATTTGTTATTGCTTTATTAGTTTGTAATTTATCAATTTTACTGTGATAACTACTTTGGCCAAAAAAATTTTAATATGTAATTCAGTTATTTCGACACATTATTTTAGTAAACCATGCGCGTGTGCATGTTTCAAAATTTACATGTTTGTAAATGCTGTTTTCTACAAAAAAATCTCAACTAATTGTCCTGAAGATGGTTAAAAATATAACCGAAAGCTTGACAAATTAAAAAGAGTGTATTACACTGAAGCCTACAAATTGACTGTCAAACCCACTATCCAGTTTCCTTAACTAATTACAGTCGTAATTACCTATCACCTATATATATATATATATATATATATATATATATATATATATATATATATATATATATAAGTTACAGTGCCACTTTATGCTGAATAGACATTTATCCCATTTCATATATATCATATTATGCTTAGTTTAGATGAATTATATAATGTAGTTTCCCTCTTTGAGGAATCGTAGCATGCTAGTCAGTCTGCATTCAGAGCTTATATTGTAAAGACATAAATTAAGGTTTTTAACAATAAATAAACTTTTTAAAAAGCGACTTGTATTGTCTCGATATTTAACTGGCGCAGTCGACTGTAGGATTGCTAAAACGAATTAGGGTACATAATTCGTTTCACTTCAGTGATTCATTTAGCAACGAACCCTTAAACTTAGTGAGAAATCAAGTCCGCCGTCGAACCACTTCCTGGGGCCTGCCGCAGCTGAACGCACATCAGCAAACCAGACCTCCTGCACCACACGAAGACCTGCATCATCGACTTCAGGGCAAATGAAGCGAGTGCTGCTACTTCTGCTGTGAGTACACTTATGTCACTTAGAGAAATTTCTAATATAAACTCGGACTCGAGTACAAGTTCTGCATCTGACTCCGATCTCGAAGATCGTAACCAAATACCAATTTCTCAAACTAAAATCCCACTTCGTTTGAAACAATCTATTTTGCAAGTCACAGTAAACAAAATTACAATGGCAAACGAATTAAAGAAAGAATACTTAGATATGATACCCGAATTTACGGGTGAACGCGAACTTCTACCCAGATTCATTGACATTTGTACAAAAATAGTCACGAAATTTTATAATACAACTAACCCAGCAGATTTTCAAAATGAATATCTGATGAGTACTATCCTGTCTAAAGTAAAAGGCGAAGCAGCCATAAACATATCTAGTTCTGTAATTAAAACTTGGAAAGATTTGCAAACCGCCTTAGTAAACACATACGCGGATAAACGCGATATCTACACTCTGTGTATAGAGTTGACTGAACTAAAACAAAATGATAAAGAATCCGTGTTTGAATTTTATAACAAATTACAACACTCACTTAATTTGCAAGTAGCATATATTCAAACAAATTCTGCAACTGCCGAAGCAGACGTTTTAATTAAATATTTCCAAAAATACGCTCTACGAATTTTGTTAAGAGGGTTGAAAGAACCAATAGGGCAGTTAATGCGTGCGAAAAATCCCGCAGATTTAAACTCAGCATTGTCTATGCTTACAAACGACTTTCAATATAATGACATGATGAGATACACGAAAAATTTCAGTAATAATAGTAAGCCACAAAAATTCAATCACAAACCAAATTTCCAAAATTTATCACACCCAACACCACCACGGTATATGTTACCTCAATCAAGTGCGCAGCAACCTATGCATCAAAATTCTTATCCATTAATAGACAAACGAATTTTAATCCAAATGCACAAAGAAATAATTTTGGAAATAATTATGGAAATCAAACAAGGAGGCCAATCAATAACCTTCCTAAACCAACCCCAATGAGTATTTCTACTCAAAATACCATGCCACGAAATATGGCATTAAAACGACAAAGAGTAGGGTCTATGACTCAATCTCAAAATTACCCACAAAGACCAAAGTTTAATTCTGAAGAATTATATAATATAGATGAACCTAATCAAAGTGGTTACGTAGACAATTTCGACGATGTTTACGACGATTACGCACAAATGATCGAACAGTCAGAATATGAAGACACGAATGAAACAGCAGAGAATAATTTTTTAGAGGAACAAGCCTCGGTCCAAGATCAAATATCTCAACTCACTTTGAATTAATGAATTTCACAATAAATCAAAGCAAACTCCCGTTTATAATATTTCCCGAAAATAATTTTAAAGTGCTTATAGACACAGGTAGCACAAAATCATTTATCAAACCAAATATTGCATTTAAATTTTATAAAGACCTTATCACTCGAGACCCGTTTCAGATTACAACAGCTCATGGCACGTCCACAGAGTTGTATAGTACAAAAGTTCCTGTTTCAAAAATATTTAATTTGAATAATACTAATCAAAATTTAAAATATCA
The DNA here is from genome assembly GCA_943142095.1 of Ophonus ardosiacus. NCBI lineage: Eukaryota > Metazoa > Arthropoda > Insecta > Coleoptera > Carabidae > Ophonus > Ophonus ardosiacus. The sequence goes on along the minus strand of OW964834.1, from coordinate 21,468,147 downwards.
TTTATTTAATTTTCACGATCAATTTGATATGTTACTTGGCATGGATAATTTAAAAAATCTGGAAATATCAATTGATACCGCAAACGATTTAATTATCTCTCCAAATTCAAAAATAAAAATACATTATCTTGATAACAGAAACAATAAAAATCAAGAAGTAATTTTCAATAATTTAATCGAAAATATTATAGAACCAAACGCGGAACAAATTCTAAAAATTAAAGTAAATGTTGAAGACGGTACTGTACTAGTTCCACATATCAAGTTTCAAAACTTATTTATTCCTGAATGTGTGACCGTATCTAAAGACTACCATTGTTTATGCACAGTTATAAACCCAACTGATAATAAAATCAAATTCAAAATTCCAAATATAATTAATGTCGAAAAAATTGATGACTATGTCACATTTTCTAGTCCAAATTTTAACTGTATTCACACAAGTAGTAATAATTTTGATCTCTCAAAAATTCGTACTGATCATATGAATTCAGAGGAAAAATCCGAAATTATTAGTTTAATAACAAAATATCCTGACATATTCCATTTTGAAGATCAACAGTTAACTTTCACCAACCAAATTAAACATAGTATAAAAACAACAGATGAAGTCCCTGTATATACTAAGTCATACAAATACCCGCAAGTACATAAAGAAGAAGTACGCACGCAAATCCAAACAATGTTAGATCAGAACATAATACGTCCATCTAACTCGCCATGGTCCAGCCCCATTTGGGTTGTTCCAAAGAAACTCGACGCTTCCGGTAAAAGAAAATGGCGAATAGTAATAGACTACAGGAAGCTAAACGACAAAACAATAGGAGACAAATACCCACTACCGCATATTACCGACCTTTTAGATAAATTAGGACGATGTCATTACTTCACGACACTAGACTTAGCCTCTGGTTTTCACCAGATAGAAATGAACGAACCCGACATACAAAAGACAGCTTTTAACACCGAAGATGGCCACTACGAATTTTTACGTATGCCATTTGGGCTGAAAAACGCACCCGCAACATTTCAGAGGGTTATGGATAACATCTTACGCGGTTTAACTCACAAAATTTGTTTAGTTTACCTGGACGACATTATAATATTTAGTACAAGTTTACAAGAACACATTAATAATTTAAAATTAGTTTTCGATCGACTCAGACAATCCAATTTCAAAATTCAGTTAGATAAATCAGAGTTTTTAAAAACAGAAGTCGCCTATCTCGGACATGTTGTGACTCCCGAGGGCGTTCTCCCAAATCCAGATAAAATAAGTGCTATTCAAAATTATCCCATATCGAAAACTGTTACACAAATTAAAGGATTTTTAGGCCTTGTCGGTTATTATAGAAAATTTATAAAAGATTTGGCTAAAATAACAAAACCAATGACTAAATGTTTGAAAAAGGGCGAAACTATAGACATTAACAACCCCGACTACATACAGTGCTTTAACACATGTAAAAATATATTAATCAATGAACCCCTTTTGCAATACCCAGATTTTTCAAAGGAATTTAATCTAACTTGTGACGAGAGTAATGTGGCTCTTGGAGCTGTGTTATCTCAAGGAAACATAGGTAATGACCTGCCGGTAGCTTACGCAAGTAGAACGTTAAATAACTCTGAAATCAATTATTCAACAATAGAAAAAGAACTTTTGGGAATCGTTTGGGCGACACAATATTTCAGACATTACCTTTTCGGCCGTAAATTTAAAATCTATACGGATCACAGACCATTACAATGGCTAATTTCCCTAAAACAATGCAGTCAAAAATTAATCCGTTGGAGACTCAAGTTAGAAGAGTTTGATTACGAAATTATATACAAAAAGGGCAAGTTAAATACAAATGCGGACGCATTGAGTCGCATTACCCCGGAAACAAACGACAAAATTCAATATTCCCCAGAAAAATTAGAATCACAATCTCCACTAGCACAATATCAACAATACTTGACGACTAAATTTACTAATACAACCACAAACAATAATATACTAAAAGTAGAAGGTAACTTATTTGACGCTACACCAGACAACAACCTAGCACACTGTATCAGTAGAGACCTACATATGGAAAAAGGAATTGCAAAGCAATTTAAAAATAAATTTGGAAACGTAGAAAAATTAAAAAATCAAAATCCCCAACTTCATTCATTAGTTTATTTGAAAACAAAATTCAGATACATTATTTATCTAATTACAAAGGAGCATTATTACGATAAGCCCACCAAACAAGATCTGTTTTACACACTTCTAAACTTAAAATCATTTTGCATTAAAAATAAAATTAAAAATCTTTGTATACGCAAAATTGGTTGTGGATGTGACAAATTAAAATGGATCGACGTAAACTCAATGCTACAGCATATCTTTAATAACACTGATATACTTATCACGGTCTTTAAACTGCCAGACTTACAAAAAATTGAACTATATGTAAACGACTCAGACAACAAAGAAAATGAATCAGACAATAAAGAAAACGACTCAAACGATATAGAAGGTTTTATTAAACACATGGAACAGTTTAACAAAGACTTAGAAAAATTAAAACGCGGACAACTAGACAGCCAATCCTTAATCGTAGAAACAGGAGATGAATCTGACAATGACGACGAAACTCCTAGTGAAAGTAATATAACAATTCACTCTAATAAAGAAAACCCAATAGTAGGCATACCGATAGTGGAATGTCCTGTGAATTACGGGAAAAATCAAATCATCATTTCGGAAGTAGAACACAGTCCTAAGAGGACAATAATTCAAAAATTATATGAAACCAAAAAACAAAGATTTCTAGTAGAAATCTCTACAAACAATTTTGAAAAAGAAATATTTAATTTTATTAAAGAATTCATAGTACCTAAGATAAAATACCATATCTATTTTAAAAACGACATTTACGAAAATTTTAGTTTAATTTTACAAAATTATTTCAAAAATTCCGAAATTAACATAATCAAATGTACACAATTCCTTACTGATGTAACAGACGAAGACGAAAGAATAGAAATCATTCGCAACTACCATGAGAGCAAAACGAACCACCGCGGAACAGATGACACTGAAGCACGTGTCAAACAAAATTATTACTGGCCCAAATTACGTAAATCCGTACAAACCTTTATAAATTCATGCGAAATATGTCAATTAACAAAGTATGACAGAAACCCACTCAAATTAAAATTAAACATTACACCCACCGCGTCAAAACCTTTTGAGATACTTCATGTAGATAGCATAACACTCGAAAAGGCTAAATTTCTCACAATAATCGACTCATTTTCAAAATACGCACAGGCCTATAAACTAAATTCCAGTCAGGGTATTGAAATTGCTAATAACTTAGTCAAATATTTCACCCATCACGGCATTCCTGGCCAAATAATTTCAGATAATGGCTTAGAATTCAAAAGCTCAATCGTCACAGAATTGTTAGCTCTGCACAAAATTCAAATACATTTCATAAGTTCCCAGCATCCTGAATCGAATGGGATCATTGAACGTTTCCACTCTACCTTGATAGAACATATTAGACTATTTAATAATCAAGATGTTTATAAAAAAGAACCCATCGAAACAAAAGTAAATTATGCTCTTCTAGCATATAACCAAACGATACATTCTGTAACAAAATTGAAACCAGCAGAAATTATATCAGGCCACCTAGAAACTAAATCTCCCCTTATTATAGACATAGACAAACAACTCATAAACAATTACGTAGAAAATCATAAAAACAAAACCAAACTTTTATACGAGTCAATTAAAAATAAAATCGATCATAATAAAGAAAAAATTATCGGAAAGTTTAATGAAACAAGAGAAGAACTACCAGAAATCCCCGACGAAATTTATGTCAAAAATAGACAGAAACAAACCAAAACAAAAAATAAATACAAGCGCGAAAACTTACGAGTAATTAATAAAAAATTAAAAACCGCGAAACTAAAACCAACACATGGCAATACAGTAGAGAAAATTCATTTATCTAACATAAAACGTCCCACAAAGAAAAATTATCAATTCAAAATTCTTCCAGGTACCTCGCGGTCAGCAACGGATCAATTATCCAAAACATAACCGAAAATTTGGGAATACTTCCTATTAAACTGGGGCAGGCAAAACTTGAGAAAACCTCACATACATTCATTCATTATTATAAATTAGAGCCACTCTTCCAGCAGTACAATAATCTAAACGAACAATACGACAGTCTCAAATCAATTATTTCAAATAATTCTCATTATGTTAACGAATCAAAAAATTACAAAAAGATCATTGATTTCACTAGAACCAGTATTAACAATAAAATTGCAAACATTGGCTTTCATTCAACCGCCTTAACAAAACGAAATAAAAGGGGCCTAGTAGATGGATTAGGAACTGTTTTTAAATTCATATCAGGAAATTTGGATGCCGAAGACGGCAAGCGATATAATAAAATCTTATCAGATTTGGAACAAAATCAACATAAGTTAGAAAATCAATTAAAACTATCTTATTCAGTTAATAATAAAATAATGAACAATTTCAATAGTACTCTGCAGGATATACAACATAATGAAAACTTGTTGCAAACAAAATTAATACACTTGTCCAACCTTATAAATAAATGGCTTAGCGATGACTTTTCATTTGCTAGAGACATTTTGAATCAATTAATTATGCTTTATAATCCCATACTGAACATATTACAAGATATTGAAAATTCCATAACATTTTGCAAATTAAGAACTCTTCATCCGAGCATAATTCAACCAGATAAATTATTATTAGAAATTCAAAAGATTTCAGTTCACTATAAAACTCAATTACCATTCGAACCTAAACTTGAAAATATTTTAGAATACGAACAATTATTAAAAATTAACTGTAAAATTGAACCCTCACGAATTATCTATTTCATATCTATTCCTATTAATTTTGAAACTAACTTTGATCTTTATCATTTAATGTCAACCCCAACCAAATACGGTTCAGAATTTGTTACTATTATCCCAGAGTCAAAATACATTTTGCAAACAAATAAGGACATCATTCCTCTAAGCGACATGTGCATTCAGAGTAGAATATACCAGTGTCCAAATAAATTCAATGCCCACATCAACCCCATCTGCGAGAAAGAAATATTTAATAAACAACATACAAGCCAATGCCACTACATCCGATTAGAAATACAGGAAAACCACTTCGAACTACTGCCAGAGATAAACCAGTATTGAGCCATTTTTCCCAAGGAAGAAAAAATCGCCATCAATTGTCCCGAAAGATCCAGCATCGAATCATTGACCGGCATCTATTTAATTAAAAGTGATAACAATTGTGAAATAATATTTAAAAAGCAAAAGCTAATATTCCTCGATAAAACACATGGATCACCTTTAATGCCGCCTAAATTAAACTATAAACTAAAAATTAATAAAATCTCAAACTTTTCGATCAATCTATCGCCTCTAAAACTCAACGATATAACATTAAATCAAATAACACCAATCCAGGACATCGAAACCTACGAGTACATCCACATTCCCAACATTTGGACGATAGCTCTCTACGTCGCAGCCATAATAATAATTATCTATTTAATAACTAAAAGGCTGCGAATACAAATACAAAAACGGAGTTCAGCGAAGAAGACTGAAGACATCGAAGTTCAACTTCCAGGGGGTGCTTCCTTCTAAGGGTGGAGGAGTTACAGTGCCACTTTATGCTGAATAGACATTTATCCCATTTCATATATATCATATTATGCTTAGTTTAGATGAATTATATAATGTAGTTTCCCTCTTTGAGGAATCGTAGCATGTTAGTCAGCCTGCATTCAGAGCTTATATTGTAAAGACATAAATTAAGGTTTTTAACAATAAATAAACTTTTTAAAAAGCGACTTGTATTGTCTCGATATTTAACTTATATATATATATATATATATATATATATATATATATATATCACATTTAAAATATGAAAGTTGTACGCTGTATTCTGCAAACCACTGGTTAAAAAAAAAGTTTCGCTGAATTTATAGTCTCATAGTATAGAAATTGTTTGCTAATTTAACCGACCTCGTAGCTCTTATAGTTCTCGAGATAGCAATAGTGGACAAAATAAAATGAGCCTGTATAAATGAATAACTGAAACGATCGATCTCTATAATGGAATTCAACATTTTGAACTATATCTTAGTAAACAATTATTAACGCGAAACTAGAATATCTTTGACGGACTGTTTTATTCCTCCACCCCATTTTGAAAGAAGTATAGGAACAGTGTAAAGTGCTATCTAATTGTTGTTCTCATTTTACTACATTTTTTTAATCTTAAAGCAAGTTATTTTTAATACAACTAAACGAATATACATAATTCTGAATCCTCTAGTAGTGTAAAACACTTTTTTTTCAAATTACATAATTAAATAACAAACGCTTGGGGTTGCTGACTTTATTTTAGTATATCCTTGAAGCACTAACGAAGCACAAACGTTTGACACTAATATGGTCGTTTGTGCTTCTAAGGTGGTTGCTGAGCGTGAAGTTGGCAACCACTTTTAATTTGTTAATAACTAATGAACACTTGGGGTTGCTGACTTTATTTTAGTAGTTCCTTGAAGCACTAACGAAGCACAAACGTTTGACACTAATTTGGTCGTTTGTGCTTCTAAGGTGCTTGCTGACCGTGAAGTTGGCAACCACTTTTAAATTGTTTATAACTAATAAAAGCTTGGGGTTGCTGTATATTTTGTAAAGGCACAATTAAGCACTAACGAAGCACAAACGTTTGACACCAATTTGGTCGTTTGAGCTTTTTGGTGGTTGCTAACTTCACGGACCTCGTAATGAATGGTTTATTATTGGGGATGAAATCTTCAACTTGAGCGAGCAAAGCGATGATAATCAGTTAAATTTAATTTATAAAACCCCGTATTGTGGTTGTAATCGGTCTTATATTGGACATACATTCCAAAAACTAGGTACTAGATTGTCCCAGCGCAAACAAAGAGAGAAGAGAATCAATTCAAAAAATACATGTGCTCTAGAAAAGACTCATTTTAGAAATGTGCCACATTAACACTAACAACACAGTTAACGACAAAACTGACACACAAAACTTAAGTGCAATTTATTCCTATTTACTTGAAAACTACTAATAGAAATCGAAACCTTGTTTAAATTTACCGCTTTTCTTTGTCGCGCTGTTTACTTTTCTCTTCTTATTTGTGCTGCGATAATTCGTACCTAACCCTAAACTTCTAGAATATTCTCACAATTTTCGGCCAACATGTGACGCTCGCAGAGTAATTTTTACAAGTTTTTTTTTAATATTATTTTAATGTAACTTATATGTTCTATGTAGACAGACAATTTTTTTTAAATAATATGTAAGACAGTGTAGTGTACAAACAAATAATAATTTCAAAATTGAATGTTTTTGAATTTATCAATTTGTCAAGTGATTACACCAGTTAAAACTATCTTATTTATAGACTACTGATCTGATGATGAATTTTCAGAAATACCAAAAATTACAATATTTGGTTCTCACACTTTTCGGCCAACATCTGACGATCACATAGTAAGTTTTACATATTCTTTTAATATTATTTTAATGTAACTCATATGTTCTATATAGATAGTCAAAATTCTTTAAATAATATGTAAAGCAGTGTAGTGTACAAACAAATAATAATTTCAAAATTGAATGTTTCTGAATTTTTTAATTCGGCAAGTGATTACACCAGTTAAAACTATCTTATTTACAGACAACTGATCTGATGATGAATTTTCAGAAATACAAAAAATTACAATATTTAATTGGAAAAATACTACCTTTTTTTAGTTTAAGTTCTGTAATTTATTATTTTAACCCAACGTTTCGGCACCATAAACTGGTGCCTTCTTCAGGGGATACAATGACATATTTTTTGAAATAACAAAAACAAGTAACCAAGGTAACCAGAAATGTTCATAAATGTTACCTTTTTTATGTATACAATTTTCTAGACAAAATATGCATGTCCGGCAAAAACATGGACGGCGAACATGCAACATCTCAAGAAAAAATCTCCTTTTGCCAGAAGAAAAACCGTCCCAAAAACTGTCAGAGAAGTGATCTGTATAACTCAGAGACGCTTTATCGGTAGCGAAATACCGCAGCCGTACTCTTTATTAACAGATGTTAGAAAAAGTTTAGAAAAAATTGTATACATATTACAAATTACAACATATTTAATATTGGAAGCCATGCACGACTAAGTTCTAATCCGTCACAATGATTGAGATTGATATTTCTTGTTTTATAAATCTCAATGGCTTCTCTAATTAATCTGTTGTTAAGTCGAGTAGGTCTTGCAATTATTTTTGTATCTTCAAATTTAATTTGGTGGAATTCTTCCAAGGCATGTTCTGCAACGGACGGTTTCTCAGGCTGGTTCAATCTGATCGATCGATGATATTCGCTCAATCTTGTAGAGACAGTTCTATCAGTCTGGCCGATGTAAACTCTACCGCAGACACATGGAATTCTGTAAATCCCTAATGATTGAAGAGGGATGACGTCTTTCACTTGTTTCAACATATGACGAAGAAAAGGTAGTATTTTTCCAATTAATAATATGAGTTCTGAAAGATATTTTAATAATTACAATATTTAGTTCTCACACTTTTCGGCCAACATGTGACGCTCACAGAGTAATTATTACAAGTTTTTTTTGAAATATTATTTTAATTATATGTTCTATGTAGATAGTCAAAATTCTTTAAATAATATGTAAAGCAGTGTAGTGTACAAACAAATAATAATTTCAAAAGTGAATGTTTTTGAAATTATCAATTTGTCAAGTGATTACACAATTCATCTATAACGTTGAATGATTTATTAGAATTAGTTGTAGAAGGTAATGGTTTATATTCACACGAATCACAAAATCACTTATAATTCTTTTAAGACCGTAGAACATGTGTATCCGTTGTTGGAACATTTACACATTTTTAATGAAAATCATAATAACACCCAGGGCAGTGCATCGATGAAGTTTTATCACATGTGGTTTTACAAATAGCGCAGAGATTCAGTATTTTTAGGTACACGTTTTGCAAACTGGTACTACTATAATATGTCATTCCAACTTTAAAATTTTACTTTCATTAATATATTGCTTAGTATCCAACAGATATATTTTATATATGTGCACTTTGTTACTAAAAATGGCGAATACGTGAGACGTAAGACATTCATTGTAATAAGTTGCAATACCTTGAATACAATAATGATTTTTTTTAATTAATAGAGGGGATGCAGATATCAGAATATTTTTAATAAATTAAATATGCAAAAAAAATTAAATTTTCAAGGTGACATACCTTCATTACCATAGTTATATCGCAATGTATTGCAATGTAAATCTAATTTCAGTAAAAAATACGTCATGTGGGTTTTTAGTTCAGGGTTATGAAATGAAATTATAAAAACTCTTGTATGTAATGAATTAATTATAGGTAAAGTATAGAATACAACTTTCTATATGAGCTATTATTATCTCCGATGATTACAACTCTTGAAGATGTAGATATCATCCCCAAAAATTAACCATCCATCACGGTATTGTTGTATAATATACTATTATTTAACTAAATACAAGCACTTGTATGTACTTATAATATTAAGGTTTCTTTAACTCTTAACTCTGAGAGAAGGGTGAGGATTTGCCGATAGGTAGTCAGGATCCAGGGTTTTGGTTTTTTTAAATAGTAAAAAATGTATCGACTTAGACTATGTTACCCATACTAAGTACAATTTCAATAAATGTCAAGCTGTTTAATTTTCTCTTCTTATTTGTGCTGTGATAATTCGCACCTAACCCTAAACATGCCAACATGTGACGCTCACAGAGTAATTATTACAAGTTTTTTTAAATATTATTTTAATATAACATATATGTTCTACGTAGATCTTCAAAATTCTTTAAATAATATGTAAATCAGTGCAGTGTAAAAACAAATATTAATATCAAAATTTAATATTCCTGAATTTATCAATTTATCAAGTGATTACACTAATTAAAACTATTTGTAAGTAAAACAAATTTCATCTATGTAACTTACCTTTTTACAAAATTATGTACATTTTAGTATTCCATGATGAAGTTACAAAATATGTAACGAAAAATTGGAAATTTAAATAAATTTAACAACTTTATTGAATAACAATATAATTCCTTACAAACACCACTGAGAAATCCGTTAATACATTTTATCTGTTATTTTTAATAATATACAATTCGTTAAATCAGTATTTAAAAATATTTATATACGACTAACTAATAATATTATCATTATATATGCGTTTTTTGGTATATAATACCATATATTAATCCCGCCGGGAATAATGAGTCGGGAATAATGGTAATTATTCCCACACGTGAACCAATCAAAATGCTTGAAAACGTGGATCATCGTACCATTGAAACATACAAACAAAACAAAATCATCGTTGACAAGTTGTCAAAAACGGTTCTAGATTGTGATAAATTGGTTAAATTATTGGGTTTAACTGTAAGTAATTAAAAAAAATGGACAGTATTACAGAAGACAATATATCTTCTACACCACCAGAAATAACAAAAATAGCTGACGCTACTACAAATGGTTTATTACCGCAAAAGTCTAAAAATTTCTATGATAAAGCATACCAAAGTTTTATGGATTGGTGTATTAAAATGAAGACAAATTCGTTTTCAGAAAATGTATTGTTGGCATATTTTACTGAATTAGGTGAAAAATACAAATCATCGTCATTGTGGTCTTTTTACTCCATGTTAAAAGCAGTTTTAAAAATAAACCACGATGTAGACATAGAAAAGTATGGAAAACTACGCTCATTTTTGAAAAGAAAATCTGAGGGATATGAAGCTAAAAAATCTAAAACCTTAACACCATTTGAAATCAGGAAATTTATAACAGAAGCACCAGACGATTTTTTTCTTGTACATAAGGTAAAATTATAGGATAGTTTTTTGAAAGCATTTCAAATGTGACAAAACTTATTATATTTAAGGTCGTATTGATCCTAGGAATTATGGGGGCATGTCGTTCTATTGAGCTTTATGAAATGAAAGTTGAAGACGTTAAGGATTTGGAAACAACATTTTTGATAACAATACCGAAAACAAAAACTAAAATTATACGAACTTTTGCTGTCACAGATCAATTTTATAAAATTGTAAAAAAATATATAGATCTTCGGCCATCACATGTTCAAATTAACTCGTTTTTTCTGAATTACCAAAAAGGAAAATGCACCATTCAAAGAATTGGAAAGAATAAATTCGCACTGATGGGAAAACAAATAGCAACTTATTTAAAATTGCCAAATCCCGAACAATATACAGGTCATTGTTACCGGAGATCTTCTGCAACATTATTCGTTGACGGAGGTGGCGATATAACTGGTTTAAAACGTCACGGGGGATGGAAATCTTCAACCGTAGCAGAAGGGTACCTCGATCAATCAATAAAAAATAAATTAAATACTGCAGAAATTATAGCAAAACAGATGACCAATTCAGTACCGTCTACTTCTACTGCCAATAAGGTTAATGCCGATAATATAAAAACTCTAGAAAGTAATGTTAATCGCACCATAAACCATAACATACCGTCATCAATTCAATTTATTAATTGTAATAATATAAACTTACATTTCAATTAGATGTAAATTTATTACGTAAATAGATGTAAAATTAATAGATAATAAATTATATAAAAATTGACTATTTTTTTATTAAACTACTTGTATATGTTAGTCGTATATAAAGTATAGTATACAACTCGCTATAATGGCTATTATTACCTCGGATGATTACAACCCTTGCTCGCTCCGCTCGCTCGGGTTGCAAACTTCATCCTCGGGAATAAGAGCATCCATTATAGCGTCGTTGTATAATATACTATAGATATTTAAGAAGCATTTCGTCCTCTGATAAAATACTAATAACAAATGCTAAAATACCTCGTCAACGCGAGAAATATGCATTATACCGAAATAAACTTAATAATCTGAAAGAAGGTGGCAATAATGACTTAATAATTAAATATAATAATGGTGTTCCCAGTATCGTGAAAAAAAAAAACTAAATAAAATCTGCACTAAAAACATTGATGTTTTACTATATTATCGAAATGTGCGCGGTATAAACACTAAATTGTCAAAACTTTATCATAACGGTACAATCACAAACTTTGATTTGCTTGTATTTACGGAGACCTGGCTGAAGGACATTATGTACGACTCCTAACTTCTCGATAGTCGCCACTCGTTATTCCGATATGACCGGGACCATGTGGTAACGGGCAAACAGCGTGACGGAGGTGTCCTCATTATTGCTAAAACATCTTTTAGTTCCTCTGTCTATAATATTACATGCAATTCTGTGTTAATATATATATATATATATATATATATATATATATATATATATATATATATATATACACTGGCGAGCAAAAAATTGAGGTCAATTATTAATTATTATGTATTTTTCTAATTTTCTGTTTTAAGCTTATATTTGTAAATTGAAAACCATTATACTGTATTTTATAGGCTAAATTAATAATTCAATATTGAAACGCAAAGCATATTTTTTGGTTTTATAATTTATTATGAAAAAACAATAAATTTACATTTCAAACGTAGTTTGACTTTTTGTTGTTAGGAGTTATGTGGAACGAAAAAAATTTTAAAAACTTCGTACTAATATTGCCTATTTCCTCCTCTTGCGTTAATTACTGCTTGAACTCGACGAGGCATACTTTAAATTAAGTTAAGGATCATATTCTGGTCAATATTATCCCACTACTGCGATAGCAACGCTCTAAGCTCCTGGGCAGTTCTTGGAGCTAGTGTATGCTTTCGGATACGCCGTCCCAACTCATCCCAGACTAGTTCGATGGGATTCATGTCCGGATTGAGGGCTGGCCAATCAAACCGTCTAATTCGCACTTCATCCAGATATTCTCTGACAACTCTGGCTGCGTGAGGTCTAGCATTATCTTGCATGAAAATGCTACGCTCGCCCATAGTGATCAAGAAAGGCATAGCATGGTCTTCTAGAACCTCCGTAATGTACCTGTGAGCTGTCAGGAAGCCATTCTGTATGAAAACCAACTCTGTGCTTGCTTGTGAAGAGATTCCTGCCCAAACCATAACCGACCTACCAACAAATGGAAGTCGCTCGTCAATACAAACTTGAGCGCATCTTTCTCCGGGTCTTCTCCATACTCGTCGACGTCCGTCTGATCCATTGAGGCAAAAACGCGACTCATCGGAAAAAGTATCCTGCCCCAGTCCTCACCATTCCATGCCGCGTGATTTCGGGCAAACACCAATCTTGCAATTTGATGCCGGCGTTGCAATGGTGGACCTGTAGCCATCCTTCTACAAGACAATCCAGCATCATGAAGCCTTCTTCTAACGGTCCATTCACTAACATTTACATCTTTAACTTGTTGGAGTTGATTTCGTAGCAAAACCGCAGAAGCTGTCCTTTTCCGCAAACTTGCGGACACCAAAAATCGGTCATCTCTTCGGCTGGTGATTCTTTTACGCCCGGATCCTGGTGTTCTGGTTATCAAGCCAGTCTCCTCATAGCGCTGATACACCTTTTGTACAGCACAAAGGCTCAGACCAACAATTCTTGCAGTTTCACGTTGTCCTCGGCCATCTTGTATCAACGCTACAATTCTTGCCGCAGCAATAGGATTTACAGGCATTGTGAACTGCTAAATACACAATACGAGTACTACACCGTGTAACTGATACATTTTACAAAGAGAAATCAACGCTATACCGAAAAGAGACACCGAAATGCGAATTTTCAATTACCGCGAATGCACGCTATTTCATAAAATTTGTAAAAAGAGTGATATTACATGACATATAACAAAAGAAAACAGATGATATTTCTCAAAAAATAAATTATTAAGATCCTTCTATGATTTACAATTTACAAACATGGGCTTAAAACAAAACATTCCAAAAATATATCATAATTAATAATTGACCTCAATTTTTTGCTCGCCAGTGTATATATATATATATATATACATATAAGTCTATATAGTTAATATATATATATATATATGTAATCGCTGTGTAAACCTTTAAAACCTTTTGTTTACAAAACCAATGTTCTTATAGCTGGAAATTTAAATCTTACTAATTTAAATAAATATTATAATGAGAATCATATTCCAGATGTAAATGTTATTAATTATATATATTTTGTACATTTTCTAAACTTGAAACAGTATAACGATGTATATAATTCAAATGGTCGTCTACTTGTTATTATATCATCAAATTTTAATTGTAAATTAAATCATTGCCTGGATCCTTTGTTACCAGTAATGTGTATCATCCTGCTTTAACTGTTGATATATCTTTTACAAATAATTGCAATTATAAACCATGTTCAAAAACACGTACCTGCTATTAATATAAAAAGGGTAACTATGTAATGTTGTATAACATGTTAAGTACAATTAACTGGAAGTATGACACGACTGCAATAATGTAAATATTGCTGTGGATAAATTTATTGTACCTTATATAATATCTTGGAATTATGTGTACTTAAAGTTCAACGTCGCAAAAGTATATACCCAGTCTGGTTTAACAAGGGACTTATTAGCATAATAAGTCTAAAGAACATTATCGTAAGCTGTATAAAATATCGGGTTTAAATGTTCATCTAGATAAGTTTTAACGACAGGTTCGGGTTGACGTTGTTACGTCCTCTTTTTGGGCAGCGGTGTCTTCGTAGCTCGGGTGCCTTTACAGCCGCGGCGTTTCTGAAAAACAACTTCCGAGGACGGCTCAGGTAGTTCTGTGGAGATGGGTACGGTTTTTGTGTTCAGAGACAAGAGAATTGTCTTAACTAATAGGTTTATTGGATGAAAAATATTAAAATAAGCAACAATAAAGAAAATAATACCCTTGTTTTTCCTGAAATATGACAACTGCGATGGTTTACGGTAAAAACTAACGTTAAGTAATACCGCACAATTATTACGCCCAAAAGGTAAGCAAACAATATAATATAAAAATACTGTTCATGACGGCATTCTATACATTAGATTTGAACTTTGAACAAACTAATTATAATACAGCGGGTCTAACTTGATGGTAAACAGCGGCGATTTCTCTCGCGGAGAATTGGTAACAGCGATTTCTATTACGTCGGCAGACAAGGGGAACTCTGTTTAACTGCGTTTTGGTTGGGTTATTTCCTCTCACGAAAGCAGTATCTTCCATAGAGGTCCACAATAGCGGTATCTATTGGGCCGGTAAACTCAACAAAAGCGACTAACGGTGATCCAGTGGTCTAATAGATGACTCGAAAAGAGAATCTGTCTCGACGAACAGCCCTTACACCCGACATTTCACATTTTCGGATTTATTTTTTTCTTGAAAAAATAGGTCAAATTAAACATGTATGTGTATATTTTACATCTTACAAGTCTTTAGAATCAGAGATATGATTTTTTAAAAATTGCGTTTAATTTCAAATATTTCAACGGCTGGTGACACATATTCACCGATACGACAGTCAAGTTCTACCGGTTTAATTTAGAACTATGATTATTTGGTTTGGTATTTATTTAAATAAATGGTTTATTTACATACCTTATACTGCACTAGTACTTTTAAAGAAATAGAAAGTAATAATAATCTTCTCTCTTGTATATATTGCTGTCAGCTGTCACACTTTTAGGTTAGGTTACTGTTTCATGTTGTGAAGCGTGTGTGTGTGAGAGAGAATTGTCTTTGTGTAAGTATGAATTTGTGTCGTCACAAATTTAGTCCGTGTTTAAAAGCGCGAAAGTTTATTAGCAAATTTATGAATGAAAAGTCGCATATTTCAAATTATTTTCTCTTACCATATCTATTAAATGAGATGGATTTCATGATTTTATAAAAAAAATCGAAAATTATTTTTTTTAAATGACCCCATTAAAACCAATTAATAATTAGTAATGTTTCTCCATGAGACAAATTATCCATGATTTCTTCTTAATAAAACGAAAATAATAATAATAATTTACAAAAAACTTTTATTAATAATTATTAATATCACAAATTAAACAGACAGAGTAAAGTTTACCATTGAATGTATCTTTCTGAAAAAAAATAATTTTATGTTATCGGCGTGGCCATTAAAAAGTTACGGTCTAATCAATGTTGGGACACCTAAGTTTCATACACTAGTGGTTTACTAATGATAACAAGTAACTCCTTAAAAGATGACTTAGAACCATACGAACTGTCATACCAAATTTCATCCAAATCGTATAAAGCAAAATAATTTATTTTTTTTAAGAACTTTGAAGCAGAATTCTGTCTAAATGGTACACTTTCAGGTAGAAGCAAGTTTAATTAAATCGTCTTATTTTAGCCTCAGGAATCTGTGGTTAAGCCATGTTCCCGTATTTAAGAGACAGCCTGTATATATAATATATACTATATACTATATACTATGTACTATATACTATATATATATATATATATATATATATATATATATATATATATATATATATATATACAGGGTGTCTCAGGACGAGCTTACGCTATCTATATTTTAAATACTATTAATATAATTTAACGAAATTTGGTATCTAGGGGTTATCCAACATGCCCGTTGTAATTAAAATATTTTCAAAGCAGTAGCACTTCCGGTTTGACCGGAAATTGACCTCAACTTTATTATTTTAAATAGAATATGCTATATTTTATTTTACCATTGAATGCAGCGGAAAATTTTACATATGAAGCAATGAAACCATTTTACTCATGATCAACTACTTCCGGCGTTATTCAACGTTATTTGATTTTTTGTCTGAAATCCGGCGCATTTTCAAAACTCTGCATATCAGGAACGAGATCGAATTTTTATAATCTAAAAAAGCCTTTTATAAAGGAGACTTTAAGCTACATTATCCATAGAAGAATCCTCTATTATTTATAATAATGTGACGGGTACGTTACACCAAAATTACAGTTGACAAACTTCAAAAAAGACAATTTTTTTTAAATGGAACCACCCCTTTTTTATTACATAAATGTGTACTACGACAAAAAATAAGGTTACTTTATGTAACATGTCCTATGTTGTAAGTTGATAGAATTTCAGTAAATTAGAAAAACATGTAATCTAGGTATAATTATTTTATTAATACGGATAAGTAAGCCATGGAAAAAACAAATAAATTCTAAATACAAAACTATGATTAATTTAATACATATTCAAACTGTCCTCCATTCATATGCAAGCACATTGTTACTTTATTCAATACTTCTTCTTGTGTAGCATTTTTTTATCATCCGAGGATACATGTTGTTAAATGCTGTTCGTACCCTATGTTGGCAATCTTCTTTAGTAGTTAGGTTTTTGATAGACGACGTTATTATTGTAACCCCAAACAAAAAAATCAATTGGAGTTAAATCGGGTGAACGAGGAGGCCACCTATGTGGTCCATTATTTGCCAGCCACATATCTCCAAAATTGTTTCCAAATAAGTATTTATTCTATGGCTATTGTGGAGTGGAATGCCATCATTCTGGTACCATATTAGATTCCTTTGATCCAACGGTAAATTATCTAAGAAATCAAGTAGATGAGTTTGTAAAAACAAACATTGTTTTTCCATGGCTTACTTATCCGTATTAATAAAATAATTATACCCAGATTACATGTTTTTCTAATTTACTGAAATTCTATCTACTTTCAACATAGGACATGTTACATAAAGTACCCTTATTTTTTGTCGTAGTACACATTTATGTTTTAAAAAGGGGGGGGGGGGGGTTCCATTTAAAAAAATTGTCTTTTTTGAAGTTTGTCAACTGTAATTTTGGTGTAACGTACCCGTCACATTTTTATAAATAATCGAGGATTCTTCTATGGATAATGTAGCTTAAAGTCTCTTTTATAAAAGGCTTTTTTCAGATTATAAAAATTCGATCTCGTTCCCGATATACAGAGTTTTGAAAATGTGCCGGATTTCAGACAAAAAATCAAAAAAAGTTGAATAACGCCGGAAGTAGTTGATCATGAGTAAAATGTTTTTATTGCTTCATATGTAAAATTTTCCGCTGCATTCAATGGTAAAATAAAATATAGCGTATTCTATTTAAAATAAGAAAGTTGAGGTCAATTTCCGGTCAAACCGGAAGTGCTACTGCTTTGAAAATATTTTAGTTGAAACAGGCATGTTGGATAACCCCTAGATACCAAATTTCGTTAAATTATATTAAATAGTATTTAAAATATAGATAGCGTAAGCTCGTCCTGGTATATATATATATATATATATATATATATATATATATATATATATATATATATATATATATGCCATTTAAAGGTGCCACCATTGGAATCTCGAGAACTATATTTGGGGGCAATCTTAGATGTGATTTTGATTTTCCAAAAATTCTTGTAGGGCGCTAGGTATTGGCGAAAAACTTAATTTTCTTTTTTTTCCTGACCTCGGTGCAAGCAACAAGCAAACTAAATTTTGTATTGAAATTAGGCAATAGCCAAATCATTTACCTGTAATTAATTTAATTAGTGTCACAACTTAATAAGTTAATATTTGATATCTCGTTATAAAGTTGATTTTTAAGGTAGCGCTGCTCCATTAAGAAAAACATGAATATCTCTGAAACAAAGCATTTACGGACATTTACTCAAATGAACTTGTCACCTTATTTTTACGTGTTTAATCCATGGTTCAAGTTATGCCGTTTAAATCTGGGACATCCTGTATATAGAATAATTTAATATTATACATCGCAGAGGCTACGGCAATAAGGAAACCAGTTGACAAATTCAAATGTTTATAACATAATAATGTTTATAATTATAACACAGTTTGTAAATGACAAATGTCAGTGTCAAAAATCAACAGATTTAGTGACATTCTGAAAGCTTTTCTGGGAAGTATATTTAATCTTTCTTATTGTTTTATTAATTAAATATTTAAAACTGTAGATAAAATGCACATATCCATCAGAAATACCGCCAATCTTGTTAATGAATTAGAAGAATCTGTGACATTTATTAACTTACTCATAGAATGAAAAATACATATAATAAGAATTGTATGTTTGTAGAAGACATGTTAAATACAACAGAAAACAATATTTGGGTAAAGTCCTGAAATTGTTTTGTTATAAAATAACTTTTAGACTATTAGTAATTATGAAAAATGTTTAAAGTAAAGTTAGATATTTTTATTACCTAACCAGTGTAAAATTTTGAGATATAACACAAATATTTCTGTATTTACCGTAAATACGTATGAATAATGTAAATAAATATAGAGTGTACTCCAAGAAAATATTAATATATGCCTGGTAGTAAAAAGGACAGAATAAATTAACTTCTTTAATAAATTTAATTTAATAGATAAATTCTCTGTCTAATATTCACGCATCTCTCTTTTACGTGACGTTAATATTGTAAGTGTATCTTTTGCTTATTTAAACATTATTTATTAAAAAGAATCCCTATAAATAATATATTATTACTGGGTGTAACACTGTCAGTAAGTGAATTTAAACACATGACTGGGACGTTAGGAAAATGGGAGATAGTTTTATTTAAATAACTTGGTCGACTGTAGAATGGTTAAGGGTCCAAAAAGGAATAATTGGAGAAACATTTTATTTAAGACTTTTTAGCGAGATCCTGTTTAGATTTAGAATTAAAAAATGACAATTTTTAAAATATAAATTTACTAAATGTTCCAATAAAAATTATAAAAAATGTGCCTTTAAAAGTGAAAAAATTGTCGAGAAATCTCGGAATAATTGTCGAGAATCGAGAATCTCGACTTGTACGTCTCGTCTCGTCTCGTGAATTCAAAAAGATTTCTCGTCTCGCCGAGACGAGAAATTTCGAGACGAGACGAGATTCGAGAATGTCTCGTCTCGTCCAGAAACTCTAGAAAAAACAGATGTCATTTGGTGCTACGCACAAAACAATAGTACTGCAGTAAGCGAAGCATGCCAGACGTTATAATCCTACAGTTCCTAAATCCTATACGTTATAAATGTCAAAATTCCTAAATCCCACAAGTTATAAAGTTACCCCCACCACCAATGACGTAATATTCAGACAGTATAATCCTACAAGTGATAAAATCATGAATCAGTACGGGACAAAATGTTCAGGCCGGTAATACAGGTCACTATTATGAGTGTATAGTTTGCCTATTACACCACAGATGCTATTCTTTTACCGCGTAGAATTTGAAATAGGTACAGTCAATAGGAAAAATAAAAACAAACTTAAGATAACTATTTTTATATATGTATTTATCGTGTAGTTCGGTATTATTTTTATATTTTTACTTCCCTCTACCTCTATAAAAAGGATAAAGGGATCGTGGTAAAAAAAACTCTATTCACTGCAATCTATGTATTGAAGTATTTTAGCGATAATCGACTGAGGAATGGATGAGGGTTAAGGAAAAGGAAAAATAATCGTGCAAGCAGTCTGCAATGAAATTATTTATTTCAAGCCGTTTCGACTAATACGTTAGTCTTTTTCAGGGCACTATAAACAGTACAAAAATTTGCAATAGGGGTACAGAACGAAAAACAAAAAACCTGAAATGTAGTACAAAAATAATGCACAAATATTTACAGAAAATGAGACATGAGGAACAAATAAAATAATCACAGAGTACAGAGTTGATCGTCGTATTTTATAAAAACATAAATAACATTTAAAAAGATGAAAAGTCAATAATGATAATAAAATTAATTAATAAATAAATGAGATAATGTAAAATTTTGTCGTCAAGGGATGTAAAATAATACGCAACGAGGACAACACCATCGCCCCTAAATGGTACAGAAACCGGTTTCTTCATCCAGATTATTGAATTATAAATCATACCATCCCATACACCAAAAGATAAACATAGCAAAAAAATATGAAAAATCGTGCTCTACAACTAACACATCCAAAATACCATATAGAAATAAAAAACAAAATTAAACTTTTATTAACAGAAACAACTATCTAAAGAAATTAATAAAGAAAATCATGAACGCTTCAACTGTCAGATATTCACAAGTAAATAATAATGAAACTAGGTACATGTCTCTACCATTACCATATGTCAAAGACCTGGCGCCAAAATTCAAAAAATTAATAAAAGATAAATTAGACAAAGATATAGCATTCAAACAACATAAAACAATAGGAAATCTCTTCAGCAAAATCAAGGACAAAAACAATAAAATTATACAATCCAATATAATTTATAAAATAAGACTTGCTGAACACAAAAGAAACTGTAATAAAATTAAAGAAAACATAAACAATAATACGAAATGTGCTCTAGTAGATCATATTCGTATAAACCATGAATTTGATTTTGAGAATACAAAGGTATTCCCAAACGACTTACATTAGAAATGCTTCACATAAAATCATACAATAATAACATAAATCATCAAACAGATATAGAAAACCTTAGCAGAATATATCATAACTTCACTGAATACTAAATACATTATCTAAAATTTTATTTATTTATATAATATAAAACATTAATTAAAAATATTAACCCTCGAGCGGGCGCGCCATTCTTAACATGACCAGGCGCGCGGCTCATAGAGTGCGCCAGACAAAAAAAATGAATATTATGACTATTTAGAGCAACATAATATTTCTTTGCAAATTGGAAATTAAAGTATTACACATTATTAAATAATATTCATTTTTACCTCTCGTTAAGAGAGGTATTGGATTCATGCTAAAATTCGCATATCCAGATTTTAGTGAATAAACACGATATAAGGTCCCTAGAATCCAATTATAACATTTTTAAAATGATGTCTTTGTGTGTGTGTGTGTGTGTGTGTGTGGATGTGTGTATGAATGTCTGGATGTTGTAGACACGATTTCTCAAAAATTATACGACTTAAGAACTGTTTAACTATGGATTCCTCAATCTGACATTCCTGGGAAGAGCTGAAAAGGTTTTGGTAACAATTGAACAACTGGAAGTAGTAGTTTCTGAGAAAAATTCTTCTAAATATAATTTTTTGTAAATTTTTGTTATTAAATATTAAAGAACATAAAATTCTCCATCTAATACAGTTAAAATTTTTATTATATCTTGTATAGGTTTAGAGATAAAGACACTATAATATATAGAGTAATTTAATCGCCGAGGCTAAGACACTAAGGAAACCATCTGACAAATTCCAATGTTTATAACATAGTTTTTAAATGACACATGTCAGTGTCAAAAATCAACAGTTTTAGTGACATTCTGGTAGCTTTTTCTGGGAAGTACATTTAATCTTTCTTATTGTTTTATTAATTAAATATTTGAAATTATACGTAAAATGCATATATATGCATCAGAAATACCACCAATCTAGTTAATGAATTGGAAGAACCTCTCACATTTAAAAACTTCCTCATACAATGAAAAATAGGTATAATTAGAATTATTATGTATATTTGGGTAAAGTTCTGTATTTTTTGTTATAAAACGACGGTTCGAAAGGGAAGTGCAATACAATACTTATATAGCCTAATATGGAAATGGCGCGAGGTCTTGTGCTAGCCACAACAGATTTTTTTTTTTAAAGGAATAGCGTATAAAACTAAAAATAATAAAATATAAACACAAATATGACTGATCGATTTTATTCGTCTTCTGAATTTACTATTTCGCAATTTTAACATAAAATGTAGGTTATTATGTGTGATTTGAAAACAAAGTATTATAATGATTAACAAAATAAAAATTTAGATAGAAATAAAATTATTCATACGAGTATATTTATAAAATGTTATGTGTCTGCCTCCAGATCCAACGAATAAATTGTCGATTGTATCACTGCAACTGTAATGAAACTAAAAACAATAGGGCACCTGCACGTGACGTTTCAACATGGCAGCCACCAGCTGATCTTGGACAACCAAAACCAGTTTGCATTGTGTCTTACGGAGAAATATCGTGCCGTAAGCTTTTATTGTGCTTTTACGGCATTTATTGTTTTATTTGGGAAAAACTGATTAGAGTGTGTAAGAGTGAATATATGAGGAATGTTTTCCGTAAAAAATAAGTCAGGACATTCTTGTTATTTAATGAGTTCAAGGTTATTAAATTAAAGCTAACCCAATCCTATTTTTTTGTGTATACTTTTATTGCATATAAAATAATTTAAACATAATCGGATAGGAACATATTGTATGAATGTTTAAATATATGTAATTTTCTTTAATATGTATAAAAAAACATGAAAAAATATTTTTTAAATGACAGAATTACAAATTTTGAATCAAGTTTTTTTTAGTAACAGAAAAAATATATATTTGTGTCTGTTTCTCACAAAAGGTTTAAAAATTAGATAGGTAATCAATTATTGATTTCATTTTGATTTTTAAAAGGCACTTATAATCCTCGTCAAAAAAATGTCAATGTATAAGGATCCACATTATGTATCCACTTAAATTTATCGATTTAACGTACTTTGGCTTCCAAAGATAAATTTTTGACGTACAAACTCAATAAGCTCATTTATATACAATAAAAATACACAATATGACAATAAGAAAAATGAACTCGAAGATAAATATATATATTTCAAATGTAATTTTCTTTACAAATTAAAAAAAAATCTAATAATTCAATTTATTTTAATTTCAATATTCATGTTTTCATTTAACAATACACATAAAAAAAACTTATACAAACTCAAATGAATGTAATACTACCTGATGCTACAAGCTACTTATTTCAATTTAATATTTTTAAAAATATACTAGCTGTACCCGTTGCAAATATTTGCAACAAACAATATGGGGTAACATTATTAAATTATATATTTTCTGTACTTGTATTTAATGTTTGGTACTTTTCTACACTTTTTTAACTACCGCTGCTTTGTTGAGTACATAGGAATAGGGAGATTATTTGACACAACACTGGTAATAATAAGTAAATTATTTAGGGTCGGTGTGTTAATGCAAAGTTAAAAGTGAAGTAATGGTAACTGTTAATTAGGTAAATTAAATGTTTGATTGACTGTTTATAAATAAAAACTGTAAATTGGGAACTGAAACTGTTTTGATATACAGTGTGTCCCATTTAGAGGTGCCACCATTGGGATCTCGAGAACTGTAAGAGATACGATGTCGGTTAAATGGAACTTTTTATGCGCCTTTGGGAGGCCATCTCAGATGTGCTTTTATTTTTTCAAAAATTCTCATAGGGCACTAGATAATGACGAAAAACTGAATATTGTTGATTTTTTCTTTTTCAAATAACTTCTAAACTATTAATAATTGAGAAAAAAGTTTCAAATATAAAAGATAGATATTTTTACTAACTAACCAGTGGCGTACGAAATAAATTTTTATATCCGTAAATTTTTGAGATATAACACAAACTTATATTTTTTTAAATGGAACCCATATCTGATTTTAGTCTCAAAAAAATAAATATTTTTTTCTGTTTTCAACGATGTAAGGGTTATTATGTTTTATATTTGTTTTGCCTTCAAAAATTATTATTTTTTCCTTATTTTGTATTAAATTTACAATTATTTTGAAAATATTGTTAGATTTCTATTTGGAAATACTCCTTGTATTTAAATAATTTATTTCTTTAAAAATATTTGCTCAAAATTCGTATCAAATTAATTTTTATATTTTGTATCAGGTCGCCCTTGGCACATCATAGTGTATTTTGTAATTATGAGTCTAGAATGAAAATATTAAGTAATAAAGGCATAAAACAAATTATTTTGATCAAATACAATATAATTAATAAAAATAATAATGTTTTTCTGGGAAATAATTAGAAAATTCAGGAAAATAAAGAGAAAAATTAAATTTTAGGAGCAAAATAAATATAAAACATAATAACCCTTACACCATTGAATTTTTTTGAAACTAAAATCAGATATGGGTTCCATTTAAAAAAATATAAGTTTGTGTTATATCTCGAAAATTTACGGATATGAAAATTTATTTTGTACGCCACTGGTTAGATAATAAAAATATCTATCTTTTATATTTGAAACGTTTTTCTCAATTACTAATAGTTTAGAAGTTATTTGAGAAAGAAAAAATCAACAATATTTAGTTTTTTGTCATTATCTAGTGTCCTATGAGAATTTTTGGAAAAACAAAAGCACATCGGAGATGACCTCCCAAAGGTGCACAAAAAGTTCCATTTAACCGACATCGTATCTCTTATAGTTCTCGAGATCCCAATGGTGGCACCTCTAAATGGGACACACTGTATAAACAATACTGGTCTGGTAACACAGGACCAGGATGGATTTTATAGCTATACGTAATTATTTGATGAGGAACTTTGGATATTATCGTATCGTACAAATTGTACAACAAACTGCAGCAATGTTAAATTTTGTAACAGATAAACATACCTTTTACCATTAAAAATATGCAATTTATACAGAAAAATAATAAAAATTCTATAGAAACTACAGTAGGTATTCATTTAATTGACCAGTTTATGATTATTATTATTTTTTATTGTTATAAATTTAAATGACGAAAAAGGTAAAACATCTCATAGAGATTATCTGCATATTCAACGTCTTTCAATGTTATATTTTATTATTATAAATTATAATTATGAATCAATGTTGTAATTATTCTTACTTCATTTAATTCCATTGTATAATGTATAAAATTTATTGTCACCAACAAATATTGTTATTGTCGTAATCAATGTGTTTCATTTATGATTTCAAGTTCAATTATTGTAGTAATAATTTATTGTACACAAAAAAATTATGCATTATTGTAATCTATGAGGAATCGACGTATTTCTATTTTTCAAATTACCATCTTTATTTGGTTTAAAACAATATGCATAATCAGTGCATATCGCATATCTATACCTTCTACAGTATAATTTCACATAACGAAACTGGAAACAAAGAAAGGAAACCTGAATTCACAGTAACGAAAACAAATTTATCACTCCTGAATACCGATTTTGTAATAATGAAAACAGAATTCACAATTTTAAAAACCAGTTTCAACTAAATGAAAACAGATTTTACATAGGAATCTTAAATAGGCGCCGCCAAGGAAAGGCAAGAAGGGGCAATAGTCACCTTTGGAGAGGCAAAAAAATAAGGCAAATGTATTGTCCCTAAAATATATTAAAATATTTTTCTGAACTTAAAAATATTAAATAAATAGCGAATAGTATTTTTAAGAAACTTAACTAAAGATTAAATTTGATTACAACAATAAAAAAGCTTGATTAAAACAATGATGAAACTTGATTACAACAATGATAAAAGTGTTAGCTACGCTAGAAGTGAGAATAAGTAACCCGAGGTTTGAAATCTGTTTTTGTTTAGTTGAAATTAGTTTTCATTGGTGTGCAGGGACGGACAGGGCCACCGGGAAATCGGGAAATTCCCGAGAGGCCGCGACTTGCGAGAGGCCGATGGGCTTAATGCCTATTTTTTTTTTCCTAACAAAGTTTTAATTGTCAGCTGCTATAATCCTAATACGTTTTATAAAACGACAAAGAGCTTACAGCCACATTAACGCACAAAATCTCATTGGGAAAACTCAAACCGGGCTTTATGTTATTGTTATTACATTTATGGCCGTTTGCACCAGTTTCCCTTAAATATTCGGCTTAGTAAAGGGGTACTTAATTTCTAAGGTATCCTTAAGCTTAGTTCGTTTGCACGGTTGCAGTTTGATCGTCGCTTAGCTAAGTGTCACTTAGGAGAAATTCTAGTGTTTTTTTTACTTTGCATATTGCATAAATGTAGTAACTTATATGTCAAATGTGACATGACATATGTATCAGTGTTCTGAATTTTTTGAGTTGTTTTCATTATCTGTAACCGTCCACCATGTCCATCAGGATGTCCATAAGAGAACGAGCACCGAATTATACAGAGGAAGAAAAAATGTTGATCCTAAATATTATTAATGAATATAAACACATAGTTGAGTGTAACAAAACTGTTACAATAACTTGGAATGACAAAGAACCTGCATGGACTCAAATAACAAATAAACTTAATTCGTCAAATTACATATATCAAAAGCTTTCTTCAGAAATTTTACTAAAACAAAAAAAGCACGTAAGAAAATCTATTACAAAAGAGAGATGTGAATTCATAAAATTCTTTTTGAGATTTTATTATTTTTCTCTTGTTGTTGGCATTTTGGTAAATTGGTGGTATAATCTAGGTACATCTGTACAACAAACCGGCTTGCTGTAGAAGTATGCATCCCACTAAAATCGGCAACGCTAAATGACTTCCTGTTGCGTAATATCGTAGAGTCGTCAGTTTTTGATTAATTGGTGACACACAATTATTCCTGAAGAAAGTTATTTTAGAAATAATTTTATGAGGAACATAAAATACGTACAAATTATAAGGGATTTCCAATTCATGTTCAATTCTTCTTATCAAGTCTAGTACGATATTTTTTGTTAGACGAAAACGTTTTAAAAAATTAGTTTGTCAAATGAGTAAAAATAATTAGCTCTCTCATAAATTTGTCACGGAATTCGATTTTCCACAAATTCTAACATCTCTAACTCTAAAATATCATCATCTATAATATTTAGCTCTAATTCCATTTTATAAATTAATATTAATCAGCTATCAAAAACACAAATGTCAAGTGACATTTGTAGAATAATTGCGATCAAGTGCATCTTTGAATTAAGGGGTCCTTAAGGGGAAGAAAAATTTGCGCTTAACTTAAGGGTACCTATTTGTAAGTTAAGGTACCCTTAACAATTGGTGCAACGAATTTTTATTCTTAAGGTGTACTTAATATTTAAGGGAAACTGGTGCAAACGGCCATTAGAGAAATTTACAAGCTAAATAGGTACAGTATTCGTTGTTTTACAAAACGCCTAGAGGCCTAGACGACTAGTCGAATTGTAAAAGTCTCTCTAAGTCAACGAATT
This sequence comes from Ophonus ardosiacus, assembly GCA_943142095.1. Lineage (NCBI taxonomy): Eukaryota > Metazoa > Arthropoda > Insecta > Coleoptera > Carabidae > Ophonus > Ophonus ardosiacus. Next base: position 21,440,111 of record OW964834.1, on the reverse strand, counting down.
TTTAAAATATGGTCAGAACACACTTAAAATCGGCTAACACAGTATAATTTAGAAAAAAAATTAATTAGCGTAGAAGAAAAAACCATTAAAAAATTGTGCTTTATGTTCGTTAAATTATTAAATGTGTTTTTATGTTAAGTTTCTTCTAGACGTCTGCGTAGAAAAGTTCAAAATTATTTTATATACGGTGTCTTTAAAATACGTAGACATAGCTTAACCATAGAGCGTAAGGGTCATTATAAACAAAAATAATAAACTTAAGTACTGTAACTAAATTTAAAGTTTATTCCAGATGTAATTTTGTTTGAAAAGTGTCATAAACATAGGTCTTATATCTTTTAGTTCCCAAAATAGAAGAAGTCAAATTTTTATTATTATTTTCGTGTAACCAAATTTAACACATTTATTTTCAATTCTTTCTTTCTTTCAAAGTTTTGTAAATATCAGTTAATTTTCCCTTCTCGTATTTTGGTAAATAATAGGAATATGGCCTTTTCAAGAGGTAGGTATTCCAGAAGGAAACGAAATCGGGCATAACTTTATTAAAGCTTTTTGTTTAAAATAACCCATAGAATCTGTGGTTAAGCTAAGTCCACTTATATTAGAGACACTGTATACATAGTAATAAAAACATGTATTTTTTGTATATATATATATATATATATATATATATATATATATATATATATATATATATATATAATTTTTTACCAAGGAGGCCGGCACAGGATTTTATTTCCCGGGCCTTTCCAAAGAACCAGTCCGTCTCTGTTGGTGTGAATTCAGTTTTCTTTTACTTCTAATTTGTGTGAAATCAGTTTTTGTTAATGTGAATTCATGTTTGGTTACTGTAAAATCATGTTTCAAAAGTTTGAAAACATATTGCAAAAGGTAGCATTAAGGGGTAGCGTTTAAGAGCTGGAAAATAGGGGCATCCAAGTGGTTGATTGTAATATACTCTTTTGTATTTAATGATTTCGTTATTTAAAAACCTGTAAATGTACACCTGTCTCTTGTTCATTTTTAAATAGGTAATAATGCAGTATTTTAGATACAGGATATATAATTCAATAATTTTTTAAACTTTAGGTTAAAAAAATTATTATATTATAATACAAAATATATATCTTTATTAATTTTACTCAATATTATTAAATTACCATATTTGAATTAATGAATTAATTATTATATTTATTAATTTTTGAGGGCAAAAATTCCTTATTATGGTTTCACTATAATGACATGTTGACATATTTATTTGCCATTTAAGGTTAACTTTTGGCTTTTGTATGATAAAAGCTTTGCACGTTATTTACCTGTTACATTGTTTAACCGTGCATTGATAAACCAGCCGTAAATAACACAAAATATTATTCTTGTAGCAATTTTCACAAATTGTATTTTCATCATTCTCACCTTTATGTTCAGTGCTGCCATCTATCGCTTGACAGCGGTACTTAATAAAAAATCTTTAAGGCCTTATAAAAATAGACGGAATTGAAAATCTTAAAATTTTAGATTTTTGTGCACATCTACATGATAATAGCTTTCATTCAAAATCGGTTCGGTAGAAGTCCATAACTAAGGCCTCAAAGAAAAACCTTATTTTTTTATATATATAGATTTATAAATACGACTGCTTTGTTTTACTAGTAAATAATTCATACACTTATCTTTAATTATGGCTAATTACATTTTAAAATAGCATGTATAAATTTAGGAAAAACTGAATTTCTTGTGCAGAAAACACATTCGCTGCATAAGACGCAATGTTAAACTGAAGCTTGGTTGTCCGAGATCAGCTGATCATCCGCCATGTTGTGACGTAGGTGCAGGTACCCTATAGTAACATAGTGACCAGTGACCAAAGGCCCAAAGAAGGATTAGCGTGAATGACAAAACATCCCTTCTCCCAATAACAATTTTATGAGACTTTTGTTGAACTTGGCGCACTCAGTGCGCAAGCGCGCCCGCTCGAGGGTTAAATAAAGTAAAACAATATATCTACAATAATAGTATATTATACGCCAAGGTTGAGAAACCCGAGGGATACAAGGCGCCTGGTCAATAATGATCTTCTCAACCGTGGTTTATATACTATTTTTTTCACTATTAGCACATGAATCCTATTCGAATTTTTTTAATGATAATAATCACTTTGACATGAATAATTACGTTACTTGCTTGTTAATATTCACAAAAACAAAGTAGGCTGCAATTGTTTTTATATCTGACGTTTCGTTCATTTCGCTGGTTTGTTAACCTCACTTATGAGCCTTCATTTGTTTTTGATTTAATTATTTAATAAAACATTTTGTGCTGTTACAGTCAGTAGCGTAATTAGTTTATTATTATTTTTAAATAAATCTATTGAAATGTATGTACAAATACAAAAAAATAGTGATTTATTCATTGCTACATTCACACGTTTTACAGCTTCACCAAAACAACACAGCGGCCAGCCGAGGCGGCAACGTAGGTCAATTTAAAATTAAGCGGCAAATTTAAATTATGTACTTTTCTTGAGTTTACTGAGTTAAAAAATATTTGGATTTGGAGGCTTGAGTTTGATTGAAAAGTGACAGTTTGCATTATAGACCTAGGTTAATAATAAATTATTATTGACCTAGGTTACCATGGTTACAAGCAAGCGGTAGTGAAAAACAATTTCTCATGTCAAATAAAGGTAAATAATAGTGGGTTCCTAGGCTAGTAGTGAAAAAAATATTAAACACAAGAATAATTTTTGAAAAAGATAAATATTCACGAAAAATACAAACTAATTAAATAATGCATCTTGTTATATCTATAAAAAAAAAAAAATATTTTTGTAATTATTAAACCATTGTCGTGCACAGTTCACCATTGCTTGCTTATACTCTTCCTTCATAGAGGCATTTGCTTCATATCTTACCATAGCTATAAAAAAATAATTGTAATATGCAATATAACCACAATTTGCTCACAGGAGAGATTTTAACCTCACTTTTGAATATTTTTAAAAATTATTTAATTATATATCTTATGATATATATCGAGAAATTTTGATTTTGATACAATTCATTCATAAAATTAAACCATAAATTTTTCCATGGCTACATCATTGAGTAAATTATGTATGAAATTTATTTCTGACAGCTGCCCCTCACAAAACGAAACTAATTTGTTCTGGATTGATCTATACTGAATTTTAAATGTTCATATTACGAAATTATATTTCCAATGTTCTCCCATGGTGATTAGTAACTTTAACTTTTTAATATCTCTTTGACTTGCCTCTCTGCAGCCACCATTACAGCTTTTAAAGTGACATGCAGGGTGACATGTCAAAAATTTCGGAGGGTGCGTCTATACATACATATTTAACCGTTAAAAGTTTTCGTGGCTATTTTGAGTTTTGAAAGTTCATATTTGCAGTATTATACATCATGTAAAATTTTACCTGACTCTTTTGAGTACTGTAATGAAAAATTTCACCATCGATACACAATCTGAGTTTTTTATTGTTTTTATTTTTTAATGCAATTGTCAAAATGTTAAAATTGAGAATTTATGAATAATTTTTAAATAATTTAAGTGATTCCGGGAAAATATTTTAATTCATTTATTATTAGCTTAAAGCTAAATAATATTTCATAAAAAGAAGGAAATTTATGTACATGTAGCGAAGTCTGAAGGGCGTGGTACGAAAAACATCGGAAATTAAGGCGGAAAATTCAAAGGTCATGTAGTACATCTTCGTTTTGTGGCAAATGTACGATAATAATAGTTTGTAGTACATTAAACAATTGGTTTTTCTCAATATTTATATTTACTGTATGCCGATAAATTAAATGACAAAAACCTTTACTTCCAAGTGAATTGAAACATGCACATATTTTGTAAGGCATAAAGGGGGACACATTTTGAAATAATCACTATTATTTTAAAACCAGTGGTACTCAAGTTGTGGAGCAATAATATTATTTTTTAAATGGCATTATATATTTTTTATTAACTCGTTAAATAGATTATTTCTTCTGAATTCAACGATATAATAATATCATACTCTTACATTGCTAAAAATTTGACAAAAATTAATTCAAAATTAAAATTTTATTTCTATTTTATTTTTTTAAGTAGTCTGAGCAAACATTCAATTATTAAAACAAATAATATTAACTGTTACCCATTATTAAATTAAGGTAATTTTCATTACCTTTTCTTTTTCTTTTATAGTCTCTCAAAATGATTAAATCCCAATGACTGTGTAACGACGCCAAAATAAGAAGGACGCTGTAGTCTCTATTCGGTCGCCATTTTGTAATGACGTCCCTGCTCGTTCTCCATGTTGTCAAAGGGTTTGCTCGGGCGCCAATAATTCGGAAACACAGCATAAGGAGAGATGGTCGATCCTGTAAAGGACGCTCTCATAGCGTCGCTGAAAAGGATGGCTGGAACGCCAAAAAGTGCTCGGGTAGCTTAGTGCAGACAGAGTTCGGCTTTTGACAATGAAATCAATTGTAATCATTTTTAATATTTTATTAAAATATATTAAAACGAGAAAGTAATAAATGTAACAAAGCAAAGTAACAATGAATCAGCGATACTTGCAGGATATTATCTCTACTACGCATGATCAACAATGAACGGGCAACAATGGCACACACCAAGGTTGCGGGAACACGCTATGAACGAGTAACAATGGCACACACCAAAGTTACGGGAACACGGTACGGTTACAGTGTTGTCACTTTGACAACACTCATTAACAATCGCGATTTCAATCTAACAATGTTGGCACACACCAACACTCATTGACAATCGCGATTACGGCGTACAGCGGCCAACACCACTACACAAAACAACCGGCTACACCGGTACGGTCCACCTGCTGCACTCTCTCACGAGCTGCCGGCACACACCAACAGCACTGAGTCAGAGGCAGCCGAGGTCATCCACAACCCGCTCACCTGGCCCTCACCAGGTTCGCAGAAGACGGCACACACCATCTTAGGCTCGTTGGAGAGCTAACGCTCCCTTGAGAGAGCACACACTCTCTCTGCTTGAAACTAATGCTCGAGCTTCTATTTATACCCCGAAAAACCGTTAAAAATATCAAAAAAGGTTCAAACACGTTTTTAGTCATCCTGCAAATTCTCGCTAAGTTTGAATAAAAATATAAAAAATACAGTTTCATGTACGACCGAACCGACGATATCTAGCGTGCTGGTCAAGCGCACTAGCCACTCGACCACACAATAGCTGACAGATAAACAACAATTTTATAAACATTAGCAGCTATAACCAAAATACAACAATACATTTTACAACAAACGACATACAATATAACCAAACAATTATATTGTATGCGTAAATCAAAACAATACAAACCAATAAAAAATGAAAAATAATATTTTTACTTGTGGGATTTGAACTTTGATTTAAATAATCAAACTTTAGCAAAAAACTGACATGCTAACCACAAGGCTATTACGTTAAACATGAAGAATAAATTCAAATCTAGTGACTATCGTCACATACACAAACATCCATGCCTTAGTTTATGGGATTCGAACCCAGAACCCCGAGCGCACTCATGACTAAGAGGCGTTGCTCTAACAAATACTTAAGATTATTTTATTTATTGATGTGAGACCTATCAAAATGCATTTCAAGCATGCAATTTATTTGCAAAAAGTTTTCCTAATTAAAGAAGACCAAATAATAATCACTCGAATTTTGGAACGTTTCAAATAACTAATTTAATAATTTTTTACAATGATATACGAAAATGACAGATTTTTTTTTTCTTTTAATAGTTGAATGTTTGCTTAGCTTACTCAAAATTTTTGAAATAGAAATGAAATACTATATTTGAATTGATTTTTATAATGTAAGGGTCGTGATATTATTTAATTGTTGAATTCTGAAATAAATTCCCTATTCAATGAGTTAATAAAAAACATACAATGCCATTTAATAGATATTTACACACCAAGTGAGCTAAGGTAATGTTTATTCATGAGAAGAAAGTTAATTTCTCCGAGTGAATAAACATTCTTAGCTCACGTGGTTTGTACAATATTTTATTCAATTTTGACGAAATAGTAATAAAAACCATCACAATATTTAATTTTTACAAACAAAAAACTAATCAGATAGTAGACTGTGCATGACAATCGTCGATGATAGATGTCAAGTCATCTATTTAAAAAGCTTTATTGTCTGTCATTTGTGCCGTGAAAAATAATGAAAATGGCTGATAATGTCTGATAAATACTACGGTAAGTGTTAATTTCGTGCCTGATGTTATTTTAAATGCATTATTTGTTGCAGAGTGAATTAAAAAAAAATGTGAGAGTGATTTAAAAAAATTTAATTCACTTGTGAAAAAGTGTTACTTATAATTGTTGCTATGGAGTTAATAATGACAGTTTAAAACGTCAAAATTGAATAAAAAAATATAACATTGATCTATAAGTTGAGTAACACTGGTTTTAAAATAAAATATGCCAAAATGTGCCCGCCTCTATGCCTTACAAAATATCTTAATCACATTTTTGTGTAACTTTGCACATACATGAATAAAATGCACTGTTCCATTAACTTGATACACTCTGTATTTCATTCCGTCATTCATCAATAATTATACTTGCCGTCAAATAATTATGGACTGGAGATTTCTACACTGATGCCAATTTTTCTAAGTGTCTACCTGTACAAATATCTGTAATCTGTCAATGCCATTTTATATTCTGACATTTTCGTTAGTACTTGCGTGCGCTTGTTTAGGAAAACAAGCCAATGTACACAATTTTTTCAAAAAGTTGGTGTTACATCCTGAATAAATTTATAATTTATTAAGTAAATAACAAGAAAATTTTGGATTCGACTGCAGAAGCATGTTGTGTTGGCAGATCTACTGATCACTTAATAATCAATTATTCTTAGATTTCATCGGTTATCGTATTTGAACGCAAACGGGACCTTAGCTTGATGTGTGGAAACTGCGGTCAAAATATAAATATAAATTTTCCACAGAGACAATTTTTATATTACGTATTACTGTCTTACCTTATTTATTGTAATATTTTCTTCATTTACGATGTATTAAAAATTTTAATTAGTTTTAAATGAATTATGGCATTTGCGTTCATTCCTGGTCATGTCAAGTTACAAGCGGCAGCACCGCTGGGCAAGGGACAGGGTGCGGAAAGGGATAAAAGTTGAACATCAGTCCATAATCATTTGACGGCGAGTATAGTAGTCTTTTGGGCCTTAAAAACAATAATAATTAGTGTATACCTACATTATTTTTACTTATTTAGTGAAGAATACAACTCTGTGACTGTGACAGCTTGTCACATTGAGCACAAAATATTTGTGAAGTTAGTTACACATGTCAAAACGTTACGAGATCGTAAAATGCCTGTAACTCGGCTCGTTACAGATATGTGTTCAGAATTGCCAAATCTGTAAATTGTGCGGTTACGAATTTACGGTTTTACAGATAAATGTTCAGAATTGACCTATAAATGTGTTTTATGAATGTTTCTTTTTCTCTGTCCGTTGTCCTTATAGGGTGTTGCAGTGTATGTTGTTTTGGTAGGCTTAGTCGCCTAAGAGAAACCTGAATAATATACGGCATATAGATATGAAATTAAATAAATATTTACTAATTTACCTCTGAAATAATCAGTGAACATATATTTGTGGTCGCACACTCCTTTGAAGTGGTATAGAATAAAACTTTTCGATTAAGATGGATAATCAATATGTGGGGCACAATTAGTCAAACATTCCATTTACATCTTCAATCTTAGTTTTCTCTTTGTAATAATTTCTTATTACAGATGCTATGTTTTATGTAATTATTAGCTAGGTTTATTCAAAACTAGGCACACTTGAAATTCATATTTACACGCACATACTATGGCTTGTAACACATCAAACCTATCTGCAACTTTTCTAAAACAGAAATATGTTAGTAATACTCAAAATAAAAACCTTTTTGTTGTATCTATATACTTCTTGGTTAACTAAAACCATTGATTATCTAAAACTAACAAAACTTGCGTTGTTAGACTCCATACTGCCCATAACATTTGTTTTTAAATGTGGGGCCAAAGGCCACATTCAATAACTATTCGAAAGTTGTTCTTTGTAACCTGGCCTGAAGTGTGCTTTAAAAAAGATGAATATCACGATGAACAATATAAATAATTGTAAGAAGTAAAATTTAAGGTTAGATATCAAACTTACAATTCATGACAGATAATTAAGGCTTCTTTATGCAAAATTATTACTTTTATTATATTTCTGAATGTAACTAAAATATCTCTGTGAAAATATTCATTACGCCTCAGGATATAACTAAGCCTTTGCGCTTAGCTTTTTGGTTAGCAATGAAAAACTATGCGCTTCTTTTAGTAATAATTCCTTTATCCCTCTTCCTAGAAGTAGCGGGAGGTAAAACTATAAAAATAACACCGAACGACACGATAAATACATATATAAAAATGGTTATCTAAAGTTTGTTTTATTTTTCCTATTGACTGTACCTATTTAAAATTCTTCGCGGTAAAAGAAAATAACATCTCTGGTATAATAGGCAAACTATACACTCGTAATAGTGACCTGTATTACCGGCCTGAACATTTCGTCCCGTACTGATTCATGATTTTATCACTTGTAGGATTATACTGACTGAACATTACGTCATTGGTGGTGGGGGTAACTTTATAACTTGTGGGATTTAGGAATTCTGACATTTATAACGTATAGGATTTAGGAACTGTAGGATTATAACGTATAACACGCACTCGCAGTAAGTACGTGGGAAGAATATTTACGGTTATATCCAGAAAGGTGGCAATCTTCAAGAAGATCATTCAAAATATTGAAACGAAATTTACGTAATCATGGTTCATTTACCAAAAAGTCAGGAAAATAATATACCTGAAGATGATGTAAACATTTTGGCAGCTGTAGAACTTGATCCTTCTACTTCTATTACAAAAATTGCAAGAAATTCAGGAATACCGAAAACGACAGTTCATCGAGTTTTAAAAGTGAAAAAATATCGTACATACAGACCACACATTTCTCAAGGATTACAACCTACTGACTATGACTTCCGATACTAGTTTTGTATTTAGTTTAGAAATAAAGTAAGAACTGAACCAAACTTTTATAAATATGTACTATGGATAGACGAGACAAAATTTACCAACAATGGATTATTTAACCGTCATAATTATCATTATTTGAGTACAGGAAATAAATTCAAAATTAGAGAAACACGTTTTCAAACAAAATTTGGATTTAATGTTTGGTGTGGTAGTACTTTAGGATCACAATTAATATGACCTTTTATCTTCAATGTAAATTTAAATCCGGACATATTTAAGGCTTTTACAAGACCAAATCGAAGAGAACTGGACAATTCATCTTTCCATGATCGCAGAAATATATGGTTTCAACAAGATGGAGCTCCAGCTCATAATAGTTGGGGAGTGAGAGAATTTTTAAATAAAGTGTCAAAAATAAACAGTTTTAGGGACATTCTGAAAGCTTTTTCTGGGAAGTACATTTAATCTTTCTTATTGTTTTATTAATTACATATTTAAAATTGTAGGTAAAATGCATATATCCATACCATAAGAAATACCGCCAATCTTGCTAATGAATTGGAAGAATCTCTGACATTAGGAACTTCCTTATAGAATGAAAAATAGATATAATTAGAATTGTATGTGTGCAGAAGACATGTTAAATACAATAAAAACAATATTTGGGTAAAGTTCTCTATTGTTTTTGTTATAAAACAAAACAGGCTGTTTCACGGTTACGGGACACCCCGATTATTTTCATACGTAATATAACAAGTGATATGATTATCATCGATGATATTTTCGAGTGAAACCGAGTTGCAGATTTTACGAGTCCGAAAGACGAGTGAAATGTGCTACTTCGGTTTCACGAGCAATATCTTCGATTATTAATCATATCACGAGCTTATATTTAATGAGAGAATATAATGAATTTTTGTTAAAATTAACTGTCAATGTTGTAAAAAAAACTTAGTAACAAATGTAAATAAGGTTATAATTTCTTTGTTTTTTATCATCGCTGTGATAGACATGTAACTAGGGAAATTCTGAATGTTGATTGGCGGAATACATGTCACGTGACTAATGAATTATATTCTCTTTATTATTGGGTATAGAAGAAAATCATTCAAATAAAGGTTGCAGTAGAACAAGAGGACATTCACTTATTAAAAAAAAGTGGTTCTCAAATTACAAACCAAAGTTATATTTTTTTAAATGGGATATTATACAATTTTTAGGCTTATTCGACAGAGTATTTTTTTCTGAATTCAACCATATAAATATTTTATGTTCTTGCATAACAAAAATATTGAGACAAATTCATTTGAAAATTAAATAAATTTTATTTAATATAACACAAAACAGTAGGCTGTGATCAATAACAAAACAATTAACTTATACTAAACTGCTATTGTTATGTCAAAATATCATTAATTATAATAAGTTATTGTAATTGTTGTGCTTGGTGAAAAGTAAACGTTAATATGGAAAATTTGACTAAACAAGATTATTTGAATTTACTTTTAATTTATGGAGAGTGTCATAAAAATGCTGTTGAAGCTTGTATTGTGTTTGGTGAAAAGAAATTTGAAAGTACATGGTGCATTTTCTAAAAAAAAGAAAATGCCGCGTCCAGTGAGAAATAGGAAAGAAATAGAAATGGTCCATACAAGTGGCCAGCACGTTCTCCTGACGTGACACCGATGGACTTCTTTTTGTGGGGTTATTTAAAAGATAAAGTATATTCTCAGCCCATAACCACAAAAGAAAACCTTAAACAGTGTATTTGGGATTAATGTATTTCACTGCCACCGGACATTCTTAGAAAAGTTACATCATAAAGTGTAGTCAGGAGAATTAATTTATGTTTAGAAAATAATGGAAACAATTTTGAAAATTATTTGTGAAGTTAAATACAAGTTAATTGTTTTGTTATTGATCATGGCCTACTGTTTTGTGTTATGTTAAACAAAATTTATTTAATTTTCAAATGAATTATTCTCAATATTTTTGATATGTAAGCACATAAAATACTTGGTATATGGTTGAAATCAGAAAAAAAATACTTTATCGAATGAGCCTAAAAAATGAGGTGCGTGAATTTGACAGCAGTAAAATAAAAAAAATTATGCTGCTAAGTTCACGCTAGCAGCAAAGTTTAATAGAAAAAAAATTTAAAATGTCACAGATCGATTTTCAAATTAATTTTTTTATATAAGGACATAAATTATTTATATGGTTGAATTCAGAAAAAAATTCTCTGTCGAATGAGCCTAAAAACTGTATAATATCCCATTTAAAAAAAGTATAACTTTGATTTGTAACTTGAGAACTGGTTTAATTTTTTTTTTTCTTCAATAAGTGAATGTACCCCTTGATCTACTGCAACTTTTATTTGAATGATTTTCTTCTATTCCTAATAATAAAGAACTTAATTGGAGTATCCCATATCCGTGAAACAGCCTATATAACATAAAATGGAAATGGCGAGAGATTTTTTTTTTTCGTATTCTAATCCTGTATTTCTGTACGTTCCAATCTAGATGATCTACACCCCCCCCCCCCCCCATGTATTTGTTGTATTCTTGAAGTAATGAAGGCTACGGTCCTGCGGTACCATAACTTCTTTCTTTTCACTGATGCAACAGGATTTATAGTTTCGTGATTGGTTATTATGTTTACGCAGTCATTGTCTTTCCAAGAAACCACAAGTAACTCATTTGCTTCATCAAATCGATAGTCATAGCTTCCCCTTGTTTCTTTTTTCATTTCTGCATCGATTGGACACTTATTCATTCGATCTTTCCTACATGTTCCAGTAGTTTTTATAATCATATCTCGCAATTTTAGTAACAATTCAAAACCCGTAAAATTATCAAAAGAAAAAGAGTGGTTTTCCGGATTTTCTAAACTAGATAATGATGTCCGAAAATATACCAAACTTTTTAAAATTAGCATTTAACTTATCAATAAGCGGGCGTAATTTATATAATTTATCTTGTTTTGTATCCTGATTCAATATACTGTTATCATTTAAGTGTAAATATTTCTTTATTTCAAAATAACGATTTCGGGGCATACCTTCTTTTAGTATGTTATTAGCTCAAATCTTCATATTCTGACCAATATATTCGTTCCTGCGGTAGATTGTGATAACCAGAAAATACAAGTATACTAATAAATTTTCGTAAACAGACTGGTGTAATTGTGATATCGTGATTATTTTGTTGCGCTGCATATAATTTAGATTGTTTAACAATGTGTAGTTTATAAGATTGTCGCCGAACAATTCTTAAAAAATATCTACAGTACTTTTTCCTCTAAGTTTTACAGATAAATTATTTATTTCTTTAGTAACATCTGATTTCGGATATGCTTTTGTATAGGTAGGATCTTGTTTTCTCCATTTTGAAACACATGTTTTTCTTGTCTTTTTTGGTCGTGAATCCGAATTTTTAACAGAAGTTTCGTAATGCAGTTCTACTTGACCGGGAACTTCGGCTGGTACGGCTCTATCTTCTAAATCATCGTCAATTATATTTTCTTGATCAGATACATTGCCGACATCATCAGGTGGAAGTTCAGTAATATCCACAAAATCGTTAATTATATTTTCCATTTCTTTCAGGGATAAATATTTTGTCATTGCTTCTTTTGCAAGTTTATCACTCAAAGAACAATTTCACAAATTTATTTCGATTTCTGACTATACAAGTGAACGTTTGTGTACTCTTATAAGTGCAACACATAACTGAAGTATCAGGTGCAATGCTTCGAGTAACTTGTACGGACATGTTTATACGCAGTGCGAAATGTAGCTTCTAGCTGTATTCCTCACGATCCTTAAATGGGGCTCGGTACATATTGACTAATTATTTAATTGTGTAAATAATTATTTTAAATGCTATTAGAAACGTGGAGGAACAGAGAAAACCTAAAATTATTAGAGTAATAATATTATTAATTACATAATAATTTTTTAAAACACTGAATACAGTTACAGTAAATTTTTAAGTCATCGTTGTAAATAAATGTTAATAACAAGGGAATATAAATAAATGAAAAGTAAATTCGTGGCATGTTAACATATAGAGATATGAAAGATAATTTTAAGAAGAATTTGTTCAAATTATATTTGTTTAAAAAATGTTTTTTTCCTCCAGGGAAAAAACAAACAACAAACTAAGACAAATAAAAGAAGACGTCCAAGAATGGCCAAAAATAGGAGACCAAAAAATACAAACAATACTAACAAGACCAAAATTAGGACATACCAAAATAACACACGATCATATACTATAAATAATAATAATAATAATAATAACTTTATTTAGCATAAAAAAGCTATACAATAATAACAAAAAATAAATTTGCATATATACAATAAATATACAATATACAATAATACATAAGTATAACCTATTTACTTAAATAATACTCTCTTAATTCAACCTTAATTTTTTTTAATTCTAAATTTTTGAACATAACAGGTAAATCATTATAAATTTTTACTCCTTTAAAAAACAATGTATTTTGCCCTTGTATTGTGTTTCTTTGTAATGTGTAATATTTATTATTATTGCGAGTTTTATAGTTATGTACCTGTTCAATTTTAATTAATTTATTTTGAAAGTACTCTGGTTGAAGTCCTAACTTTATTTTATGTATCAATAATATTATCTGCATTTCTACTAAATCTTTAATATTGCACCAATTTAATTGTAAGAGCATATATTGTACACTTGTATACCTATTGCAGTTTAAAATTATTCGCATAGCTCTATTTTGGAGTAATTGTAATTTTTTTATATTTGTTTCATTACTCAAATACACTAATGATCCCACAAAATAAAAATGTGGTAAAATAATAGAATTATATATCGTTTCTCTCGTTTTTTTAGATAAATCTTTACTACATCTATTTAGAAAATAAAGTTTTTTAGAAATTTTCTTACACACATAATTCACATGTTCATCCAATTTCAAGTTACTAGTCAATATAACTCCCAAATATTTATGTTTCTTTACAATTTCTATTTGTTTATAATTAATTTTAATTTGGAAATCATCATTGATAATATTTTGTATTTTTTTATCAGTACCCAGTACCATACCTTTTGTTTTATCAGTATTTAATTTAAGTTTATTTATACTTAACCACTCATCTAATTTGTCAAGGTTTAAAGTTAATTTATTTATCATTTCATTTTTATCTTTACCCTTTAAATATATTACCATATCATCAGCGAACAAATGGAACTGACAAAACTGAAAAATTTGTTTAACATCATTGATATATAAAATGAAAAGTAAAGGCCCTAGTATACTTCCTTGGGGAACACCGTGCACGCTTTCAATTGTTTTAGATATTTTATTGTTACATTTAACCTTTTGTTTTCTATTACTTAAATAATTTGCAAACCAATTTAGCACAACCCCAGTGAAGCCATACATTTCTAATTTTTTTTATTAATATCTGTCTATTTATAGTTTCAAATGCTTTTCGTAAATCCAAGAAAACACAAACTACCACAAATCCTTCATCAACATATTCCTTCCATTCCCCTGTATGAAACTGTAACGCTGATTCGCAACTGTGCTTCTCTCTGAATCCAGACTGATACATTGAAAGTATTTTGTGTTCCTCCAAGTAGTTATAAACTTGTTTATAAACAATTGTTTCTAAAATTTTTGTCAATGCAGGTAATGTATTTATAGGTCTAAAATTTTCACTTTTATTAGTTTTAGCTAATTTTCTTATCGGTATGATAGTGGAAACTTTCAATTCATCAGGTACAATTCCTGATTCTAATGAGCTATTTATTAGGTTTAAAATTTTAAATTCTATTTCATTATAGACTTATTTGTACACATTGATTGCAATATCATCCGGACTACTTTTATTATAAATAGACATTACTACATCTCGTAACATATCCCCATCTAGTAAGTGGAAACATTCAAATTTGCTTAGACATTTTACAGGACTTAATTTAATTTCCATCTTTGGAATCGATTTAATAATTTCATGGACACTGTTTAAAAAATATTTGTTAAATTCTGTAGCAATTTCTGTTTCGTTTTTACATTTCTTGTTTTCAAACTCTATTTCATGAAAATATTCTATATGTGTTCCAGATATGATTCGTTTTAATGTTTTCCACATACTCTTTGGATCATGTTTATTTTCATCTATTACAGTTGAATAATACTCTTTTTTTCTTAATCTAATGGTACTAACTACTTTATTCCTTTGTTCCTTGTATTTACTCCAGTCATTTTGGTTTTTTGTATATACAATTTTTTTAAATAAATAATCCCTAACTTTAATTTCATCTAAAACTTCTGGAGTAAACCATGGTTTGTATTTAATTTTTGGTACAAAACTTATTTTCGGCATATACATATTCATAATATTTAGTATATTATCCATAAAATTAATACATTTCAAATTAATATTTCCTTCTCTGAAATTAAATTGGATATCTAATACTTTATTTTTGAACTCATCAATATTTACTAATTTTTTTCTGACGCATATTTTTTGAATATTATTTTCTTCTATTTTCAAAGTATTTATTTTGATTAATGAATGATTGTTAAAAATAGGAGTTCTTAATACCTCACAATCTATCTTTTTATTATTTGTGATTACTAGATCTATTAAAGTTTCAGTACCTAAATATGATACGTGTGTATATTATTTTATTTGATGGTATAAACCATTGAAATTAATACATGAATTTAATCTGTTTGAGTACGTGGATTGTTTAGACATATTTATATTAAAATCTCCTGTAATAATTACATCATTTGTATATTGTGTTAAAAAAACTTCGCACCAATTTTCAAAAAATTCTAGAAATACTAATTCTGATGCATTAGGAGAACGATATAAACATATTATTATTATTTTTGTTTCATTAATATTGACACATATTTCTAAAAACCAATAATTCATATCTAATACAAATTTGTTTATAACTTCATATTGTAAATTATTTCTTCAATAAATAAGTACACCACCTGTGGCCCGAGAAGTAGATTCAACTCTGATGGTAACGTAGTTTTCTACAGCGACTTCTTGATCTTGAATTTCTGCTGTCAAATGCGTTTCCGTCAAGCACATCACGCATGGCTGTTTGGTTACAATAAAATGTTCAAGTTCATCAAAATGTGCTATGCAACTTTGTGCATTTTGAACATACACTATCCCGTTATTGTTCTGTGATTGCTATTTTAAAGTATACTGTATTCGGTTTTGTTGCATTTCCAGTTTTTTACGTAACACTGCACAATTTTTATCAAATACCGTGTGTTTAGTGTCATAATTGAGGTTATATTTTTTATTTACCACTTCACAGTTTATACAGTGATTTTTTGAACTATTACAATTTCTCGTATCATAATTTACTGACCCACATATTCCACACACTAACTTATTTGTACATTCATTAGCTTTATGGAAGAAACCGCAACATTTATAGCATCTAAGAACACTTAAAAACTCATATACTTTACAAACTGACAATCCAATTTTTAAATTTCCATTTTGCATAATTTTATTGAAAACTATTGGTTCAGTTTCAATTATTGCAGAGTAGTACCCTTTTCTCTCATTTATTATTTTAACTTCAAAATTTTCCTTATAATTTTGAAGACTGGGATTTTGTTTAAGTATTGCAGTTTTTAATTCATCCTTTTCTATTTTATCTTGAATACCTATGATTTTTATTTGTGGTTTTCGTCTTTTGGGTATATTTGTTTCAATATCTTTTCCCATTTTCTTATCTATTTCTGCCTTTAATTTATTGATGTCTTCCTTTTGATCACAATAAACTGCAACAGTTCCTTTTTTCGCTGTTTTAACTGTATTTACTGATACTCCTAATTCTACTGGGTTAATTTTGTTTTTTATTTCTTTTACTATTTCAGAAGTATTTTTACTCTTGTTTTTAGACTGTATTACTAACAATTCATTCGTGTTAATGTGTCCTTTCTTTACCACGTCTGCATACTTTAAGTTTACATTTGTATCTCTATCATCACCTATTTTGTATGTTTCTAGTACTTCAGCTTTTAATTGTTTTACTTGTTCATTTAGTTCTTTTATAATTTCCATCATTTCTTTGCGATTTTTATTGATATTTACTTCATTTTTAATATTGCATTTATTACAATACCATTTAATGCCTTTACAGTTTTGTATTACTGCAAATTGTTGTTCTGTAATGGAAGCACACTTTAAATGAAACCAACCTTTACATATTCCTTCACAACCAATAATTTTATCTTCGTTAAATTGAATTTTACATTTAGAGCAATGCTCATCATCATCTAACGACTCCGCCATTTTTTACTCAAAAACTTTACTAGAAAAAACACAACCCAACATTTGCGAAACATGTAACACCCAGATTACCGTCCAGCATATCATCATCCAATGCACTAAATACACAACACAGAAGCAACTGTACAACATACCACCTGCACTCCAACAACACAGAAAACAACAAAAACATAAAATACTTAGAATACATACAATTACTAAATAAAATATAATGTAATATTATACTAAATTGTAACAAAATCAATGTACCGAGGCACTAGTGGTCCATGCGTCGAATGCCTTTAAAATTCTTTAATAAAAAAAAAGTTTACAATTAAAAAATAACTTGTTCCTCATTTGGACTCGTCGGCGCTAATGGGTTAAAATCAAACAAACATGTAATACGGAGAATACAAAAATGTATTGCTGTAAATGGACGACATTTTGAACATTTAATTAATTAACACGTGTACTTAATAATAAATATTTCATTAAAATTAAATTATGTTATTCGATAGCAGTTGTTTTTCTTTCACTAGACTCTTATGAGATAAATGTTATGATTTCATTATTAATACAATTGTTCCAAAAAAAAAACTTTATTTTATCCAATATTTCACCAAAATCAAGTGCAATGTAGTACAATATTTACATCATTGAAAAGAGAAAAAAAATGATTAATTTTTTGGCCTAAAGTCAAATATGGGTTTCATTTAAGAAAATGTAAGTTTGTGTTTTATCTCGAAATTTTAAAGATATAAAAAAAAAAAAATTCGTACGCAGTGGTTAGGTAATAAAAATATCTCACTTCTTTAATTGAAACATTTTTCTTAATTACTAATAGTTTAAAAGTTATTTGAAGAAGAAAAAAAATCTACAAAATACGGTTTTTCGTGAATATCTAATGCCCTATGAGAATTTTTGGAAAAACAAAATCACATATGAGATGGCCCCCTAACGGTGCACAAAAAGTTCCATTTAACGGACATCGTATCTCTTATGTATCTGGAGATCCCAATAAGAATCATGTTAAAAATCACATATCCAGATTTTAATGAATAACCACGTTTCAAGGTCACTAGATTTATGGGAGTGATTATAGTTTTGCTTACAGTTTCTTTTTAGTCTCACAAACTAACATACCTTATCCGGAATTCAAACCTGGGTTCCTTGGGTTGTGAGTCGACTATATGGCTCACTACACCACCGAGGTCGGTGAATAATAACTATTATCCTTGGATCATTATTCCCTTTGGGATTTATTTACAGCATTATGTCGAAAAAACCATATTCGTATATAAATATTATTATTATTATTATATTTATTTTCAATTTTTATGACGAATTCAATTTGAAATCTCTGTAAAACGTATTCTTGTATTATTTGTCCCTGTGATGAATATCCTATTAATATATCATCTGAGTAAGGATATGCACCTTGTAATCCCGATAATGCTGTCTCAATAAATCTCTGGAGTATTACTGGCAGCTAGAGCAGATAGGCGCTTGCATTCTGCATGTTCTGATCGGATCTCGGGTCGATTCAACTTGCCGGCTAAGTGTGTAATCGTAGAACTGCCATTTACGAGTTATTAATTGCAATCATGTGATAATCTGTTTTGCAAGCACTAGAATCCGTTCTTATCTTCGGTATTCTTGAGGTGTAAAAGTAATATGTTTTTTAATTTTCGTATGAAAATGCAGATGCAGATGACAAAGAAATGTATGTCACAAAAGGATTACCTATATCACTCGAAATTCTGCGAGTGTATTAGTTTGAAATTTAATAGTTAAGAAAAACTTAGAAATACTCGTATGTATTGGTTTAATTTAAAATGTAGAAAAGAATTGGCTTTAAAAACAATTTATAAAAAACAATATTTTCAGGATATCACTGATGTTAGATAATAATGCAAAACTTCCCAAATTATGCAATATTGAATTAATTTCTGCTAATATCATAAACCCAAATAACATTTTAGTGGGATAAAATATTACAGATATTCAGCTTCATATTTCATGTAATTGTTCGCAAATATATTGTAAAATGAATATGTTTCGTAGTTAATGAGAAGCTCTCGCTTGAAAATAAGAAATTCATGAATGCATTGAAAAACAAGATTTGCAATATTATTTTACAAAAATTCTTATTAAGCTGCAAAAATTAAGATACTAAGACTTCGTAGAAATATAGAATTAACCAATGCACATTTTGTAAGTGCTTGGCAAAAAAAAAAACAGAACATCCACTGTACTCACCTGATTTAGCAATGTAAGACTTTTGGGCTATTTTTTGGATTGAAAATTGTCGGGGTAGAAGGTTATCTACTTATGAGATTGATACTACAATTCATGATTATTTTGGAAGCATTTTTTGTTCCAAAAGCTGGTTGGGAAGTGGTAGAAAAAAATGCTGAAGTGTATTATTATTGAAGTGAACGACATCGAAGTTCATAAAAATAAAATTCTAAAAAATATGAACATGTGTCTTATTTTCAATAATTCTAGCGTGCCTATCGCAGAATATAATTTAACCTAAAACCTTACCAACGTTTTGTATTTAAAAAAAAATCAAAATTGAGTAGAAAATTATAAAAGTTATTTAAGCTATAAGGAATGTAAGTAGATCTTAATATTCAAGGAAATTGTAATGGGTTTAAGCGAGAAGACGAGGCCTATTAATTTAAGATTTTTAAGTGTGTGTTCATAATTCATGTTATTATCTTCCCTCAGCTTTAGGTAAGGAAGGTATTGTCTTTGGTTAAAAAATTTGAATTTGTAATGAATAAACACATATTGGTTTCCTAAGAATACAATTTTACTAGTTTCAAGATGATGCCTGTATATGTGTGTGCGTCAGAAATACATAGGATTGGCGAAAGGTAATGTGCTGGCCACATTAGATTTTTGTATCAATATACTTGTAAGTTATGTATGTTTGTTGTTATGTTAAAAGACAAAAACGAGAAAGTAATAGTAATATTTGTTTTAAGTCGGGAAAGTGATTAGGCATGGACTAGAATCCTGAAACCTACGAATCCTGTGAAGTTACTTTTCTGACGTAATATTAGTGATTACATAACTATACTTGCCGTCAAATGAGTATGGATTGATGTTCAACTTTTTCCCTTCTCCGCGCCCTGTCTCTTGCTCAGTGGTGTTCCTGCTGCTTCATAACTTAGCATTTTCAACATTACGCCTCAATTGGCAACAGTGTATAAATCTCTAGCCCATAATTATTTGACAGCAAGTAAAGTAGGTACGTAAGCTTAACGATTGTGCTTATAAATTTGTTTTGTTTGGGTAGTAACGTGGCGGCCTACTTGATTCAAACTACTGAACCGCCAAAGGTATATTGCAATATAATAACAGTTTATTGTATACAGGGTGTATCAAGATAATGGAACAGTGCCGTTTATTCGTGTATGTGAAAAGATACAGAAAAAATTGATTAGGATATTTTGTAAGGGATAGAGGGGGAGACATTTTAACATAAACTTTATTATCATAAATCCAGTGGTACTCATAGGGCAATATTATATTTTTTTAAATGGCATTATATATATTTTATTAACTCATTAAATAGAGGATTTCGTTCTGAATTCAACGATATAATAATATCATACCCTTACAATGCGAAAAATTTGATAAAAATTAATTCAAAGTTAGTATTTTATTTCTACTGTATCTAAGTAATCTGAGCAAACATTCAAGCAATAAAACAAAAAAATTATTTTAAAAGTAGAATTTATTGCCAAAATCGTAGCTTACTTGCTTACTTGTAATAAAACTAAAATAAATTTTATTTTGTTTTATTGATTGAATGTTTGTTCAGATTACTTAGATAAAGTAGAAATGAAATATTAACTTTGAATTAATTTTTATGAAATTTTTCGCAATGTACGGGTATGATATTATTATATCGTTGAATTCAGAACAAAATTCTCTATTTAATGAGTTAATAAAATATATATAACGCCATTTAAAAATATAATATTGCCATATAGTTTGAGTACCACTGGATTTAAGATAATAAAATTTATGCTAAAATGTGTCCCCCTCTATGCCTTACAAAATATCTTAATCACTTTTTTCTGTATCTTTTCACATACTCGAATAAAATGCACTGTTCCATTATCTTGATACATCCTGTATAAGATTTATACTAAACAATGACTGGTTACAAAAGTATTACAATTTCCCACTAGTAAAATTTTATTTAGGTGTCTCTAAAAAAGGGGGACATGGCTTAACCAGAGATTCCGGGGCCCAAAATAAGACGATTTAACTAAACTTACTTTTACCGGAAAGTGTAACATTTAGACAGTATTCTGCTTGAAAGTTCTTAAAAAAAATTTTTTTTTATAATAACAGAACGCTTTAGGTAATCCATTTAGATGAAATTTGGTGTGACAGCTCATATGGTTATAAGTTATCTATTAAGATGAAACTTGTTATTATTGGTGAACCACTGGTGTATGAAACTAAGGTGTCCCAACATTGATTAGACCGTAACTTTTTAATCGCCACGCCGATAACGTAAATTTATTTATTTTCTTTTTCAGAAAGATACATTCAATAGTAAACTTTTCTCCCTCTGTGTAATTTGTGATATCTGTTACGATTCACACAGAAAAAAATAAAACCTGAGTGACTGCGCAGTGAAAATTTTAAAATAAATTTTATCTAGCAATCTATCTAAATGTCAAACAACTAATTTTTAATGACAGTAACAATTGTTTACGTGTTGCCAAAATTTTTTTTCGCAATACTCTAAAACTAGTTATGCCCGTATCAGACTAGTGGGTTTCGAAGCGGTTGGCGGGTGCGTGTACGGGTGAGGGTGGCGGTTCATGCAGTCATACTGCGCGATGCGGTTAACGCTCACGCTCCGGCACACCACCTAGGTTTATTCGTCTTGACGTTTTAACGAAGGCGAGAACAGTTCGAGACGGCGGTGAACTCCCATGATATGGGCCGCCTCTCTGTTAAATCTAGGACTAAAAATTCCGTTTCTAAAGAAAATAGATTCTTGTCCTTTTTGTAAGCAGTCATTCTCGCCTCAAATCAACAAATCCAAAATGACAAAAAAATGCTGTACCGGCACAGACGAAAACTATAGCACATGTTAAACCAAGTCAGTCACGTGATAGTACAGGGCTCTGTATTTGGCTGAGGGTGCGACTGGCGGGTGAAAAATAGTCTATCGGCTATTTTTTCGCACGCAACCGCAACCGCTAGCCGCCGTACTCCTATTGGTGGAGGAGTCACCTGCACCCGCAAACGCACCCGCCAACCGCTTCAAAACCCGCTAGTGTGATACAAGCATTACGTCCGTTACAGACGACTAAATAATGTTAGTTTACTCCTAAACAAGCTGAGAAGAAAGACAATTCGTTACTGTCATTAAAAATTAGATGTTTGACATTTGGATAGACTGCTAGATAAAATTTATTTTAAAAATTTCACGGTGCAGTCTCTCAGGTTTTATATTTTTCTGTGTGAACCGTAACAGATATCACAAAGTACACCGAGAGAATATAATAATAATAATAATAATAATAATAATAATAATAATAATAATAATAATAATAATAATAATAATAATAATAATAATAATAATAATAATAATAATAATAATAATAATAATAATAATAATAATAATAATAATAATAATAATAATAATAATAATAATAATTTATTTGCTTCAAGGTTCTAGACCTCATACAAAGAGAGAGTTGTACATAAATATTTAAATATATCATTTAACAAACAATAAAAAAAAGTAAATATACAAAATATGCAAGTTCTTAATATAACTTACAGCTTATTTTCTATAATTAGTGCACGTAAAGTGTTAAATAATACCCAAAAAAAGAAAATTATGAAATAAAAATTTACATAGATATATTTTACATTCCTAAACATGATTGTATAAAATATGAATATGTTGCTTTTTACCTACATTTACAAAATGCTATTCATTGTAACAGAAACTTCTTAAAGCTAGACTTAGAATTATTTGATGGGACAAGGTATTGAGAGATGTACACATCTCTGTAAGGTTTGTACGTTGGACAATAGATAAGGAAATGTTCTAAATTTTCTTTAGCATTTAAGTTGCACGCGAGACAAAAGTGAAACAAATCTTTTACCATTTAATCTCAAACATGCAATTATACGGGTTTTTGCCCAATTATTTTTGTCTACTAAGTAATTCTCGATATTAGGACTGGTTTTGATTAATTTATAATAGTTGTTGTAGCTACCGTTTTCTAAACTAATAAAATCGAGATTTATGAATTTTTTGGTGATGGTATCAACTAAATTGGTGAGTCACCAAGAACCACCAGATCGTCAGCATAACAAAATGAGATCACGTCAGTGCTGCCGTCAATATTTATGCCTCTTTGTCCATTACTCCTTAAGAAGTTTTCTAATTCATTAATATATAAAGCGAAAAGTATTGGACTGAGTATTTCGCCCTATAACACGCCGTCTTTAAGATAAATTGGGATATTTGATGTTTCAGAACCTGGGCACTTGACAAATATTTGAGCCTTGCTATATAAGTTTTGTAAAATTCTTATGTATTTGAAATGAAACCATTTTCGTGTAGTTTATGCCATAGCCTAGAATGATTTATAGTGTCGAAGGCTCTTTTAAAATCGATAAATGCAGTATAAAGCCTTCCTTTATTAAGTCGCAGTTGCAAATAAATGATAGAGGATAGAGTAAATATATTGTCTGTTGCACTTCTCCCCTTCCTAAAACCCGCCTGATTTTCACAGAAAATGTCATTTTGCTGTATCCATTTTTCCAACCTTGAGTAAAGTATTTGTGTAAATAAGTACACAGAGAGAGAAAAGTTTCATTGAATGTATCTTTCTGAAAAAAAAAATAATTAATTACGTTATTGGCGTGGCGATTAAAAAGTTACGGTCTAATCAATGTTGGAACATCTAACTTTCATACACTAGTGGCTCACTAATAATAACAAGTATCATCTTAAAAGATGACATAATCATATAAACTGTCACACCAAATTTCATCCAAAATGAATAAAGTGTTCTGTTATTAGTAGTAAATTTTGCAAGGTAAAGGTCATGTTTAAATGTTCGTTAAAATATTTGTGATTTTCTGTGGAAATAGTTAAAATTTATTTTCAATATTAATCGACAATAAAATTTAAGTTCCTATAGTTAATAGAAAGTTCAAGTTATAATTTTATGTCTATAAAAATTGGACATTGAACTCTACTTAAATTTCGTGTTTAATCTGGCTACCTGATCTAGCTGTCACCTTTGGCTTTGACTGATGTCAGTGCATTGCGCACGGATGCTGAGTCGCTATAAAAACCAGTCACCGTAAAAAGCTGGTACTATGAATGAATCTGTCGAAGAAGAAGCAAAATTTTGCTTCAAATGCAAAGAGGATATTAGTGCAAATAAAATTATTGGATGTGATGGAATTTGTAAGAAATGGTACCATTTAAAATGTGGTGGTATAACAGATAAGGTATATACGGTTTTAAAATCGTGTACAGGTTTAAAATGGTTTTGTGAATATTGTGTAAATTTAGATGAAACTCATGTTTCTTTACAAGCGGTAAAGTTATTGCTAATGAGGCATTAAAAAAATACCAGTTTGAAATAGATGAAATTAAGAAAACGTTAGAAACTACGACTAAAAAAAAATGGATCAAGTAACTCTTCCTATTTAGAGTTAGTTAAAAAGAACCCGCCCGTAATAATCAAACCGAAAGCTAATCAACAATGTACTAAGACAAGAGCATAGGTGAAAGAAAAAATAAAACCATCCAAACTATCGATATGAGTATCAGCAATTAAAAATATAAAAGATGGAGGTATTGTAGTTCATTGTGAGAAGAACGACGATATAAAAAATTTGAGTAAAGAGGTATCAAAACAACTAGAAAGTAAATATGATGTTAAAGTGGGAAATTTAAGAAATCCGCTAATGAAAATAGTGGGCATAAATGAAAAAATGAATTCGGAACAAATAGTAAAAAACTTAAAAGCTCAGAATAATATTACTAGTTCAGTTTCAACAATTATCGTCAAAAATATTTTAGAAAGAAAACACGGCATCTCTGTAATTATTGAAACTGACATTGAAACTTTTGCAGCTGTTCTGAAAGAAGGGAAAATGAATCTAGAGTGGGATAAATGTCCAGTCTATGAAGAATTCCAAATATTACGTTGCTTTAATTGTATGAGGTATAATCACAAAGCTAATCAATGCAAAAATTCTGTAATTTGCAGCAAATGTGGTGGTAATCATAAATACATAGAATGTACTCAAGAAACTATATCCTGTGTAAATTGTATTGAAGCTAATATTAAATTGCAACTAAAATTTAATATGTCACATTCTCATGTAGATCGCAACTGTCCAGCATATTTGAAAAAAGTTGAGCTGTCCAAGAACAAGACCAAATATGAATAGCAATTAAAGCAAAACTTAGGTCCTATATTTTATATCAATGCTCAAAGTTACTTAGCACACAAAACTGAAATTGAACATATTATCCACGATATACAACCAGCTATTCTATGTTTATCTGAAGCACGTACTACGAGTGTCATTGAAAATTCAGAACTCCTTATCGATGGGTATAATATTATTCGCTGCGATTCAAATAGCCGTCATACTGGAGGTGTAATTGATTCAGTACATTCGAGTATTAAATTTAGTGTTCTTGAAGTAAATCAATTACAAAATAACTGGTGGTTCCTAACGATTACTTTTGCGATTACTATGGAAAAATATATGTTGTGCATGATATACAGATCACCAAGCAGCAGTGTTCCTGACTTTCGAACATTCCTTGATAATTGGTTTGAAAATTGTTATTAATTGGTGACTTTAATATAGATTGGAAAAGTGACAATTTCTATCGAAATAAAATTAAAGAAACTTTTGAAATCCATGGCTATAAACAACTAGTCAGTGATTATACGCGAATAACTGTAAACTCTAAATTGCTTATTGACTATGTGGTCTCTAATGATTTCAGTGTAAAGCGCAAAGTTCTAGTGACACCTAGAATTGCAGATCATCAGACCATTGAAATATCTTGCAGTCATTTTCCAGAAGTTATTAAGAAGAAAAAAAAATTATTAAAAAAATCAATGAAACGCGTATGATCAATGAATTATTTAATTGTAATTGGCGGTATTCAGTAAGTGATGTTAATTTATGTTTTGAGTCTTTGTACAAGAATATAAATAATTGTTTTAATGCTTTCAGAGATTATATAACAGTTACTAATCAGAAAAAAATGGTATAATGTAAATAAAAAAAATGCTATAGCAATTAAAAACAATGCTTATAAGAAATTTAGTTATACAGGAAATATTGTTGATTGGAATACTTATAAACATTGTAGAAATACAGTTACCAATACAATTAAAAAGAAAATATTATAGTAATGTGATAGATAGCAATAAAAACAACTCTGTATTAATGTGGAGAATTCTTGAACAACTTGTAAATTGTGAAGATAGCATAGATTCGGTGGTCGTGAATAATGTTGAGTATACATCTCCTTTTGAGATAGTGGAATTTAATAATTATTTTATAAATAGTATTATTGACATACAGAATTCTATAAATATTGTTCCTAATTGCCATAATATAGCTTTAACAAACGTAAATGAAATTGATAATTCCATCTTAGTTAAATTTGACTGTATTTCAAAAGAAGAGTTAAAGAAAATTGTCTTTGATCAAAATAATAAAAGTAGTATGGACGACATAAACATGAAATTAATAAAACAGTATTTTAATGTATTACGTTATCCTATATTAGAATTCATAAATTTATCATTACAACATTCAGTCGTTCCTAATGCTTTGAAACTATCAATTGTTAGGCCAATACCTAAAGTTACAGGTACAAATAAAATTGAAGAATTCAGGCCGTAAATAAGTTAGCTGCTAGCGAAAAATTTTTGGAAATTGTAATTTATAAACATTTACTTAAATATGTAAATGACAATAATTTACTTATACCAGTACAATCAGGATTTAGATCCAATCATTTCTGTGAAACTGTAATAAACTATGTAATAAATGAATGGAAGCAATCCTTGGATAAAAACGAGGTAGTGTGCGCTATTTTCTTGGATCTCGAAAGGGCTTTTGAAACAATAGACAGGGAATTGTTATTGGATTAATTACGAAAGTATGGCATAGTAGATAAGGCTTTGGAATGGTTTTCTGATTATTTAAATAATCGTTATCAAGCGGTAAAACTTAACAACATTACCTCTGAAAATTTACCCAATAACTACGGAGTCCCTCAAGGTAGTGTGTTAGGTCCTTTACTTTTTCTATTGTACATCAATGATTTGCCAAACATTATTCAACATGTATTTATACATATTTTTGCAGATGATACTTTAATTTATTTAGAAGGGTCACACTATGATGAAATTATTTAGAAAGTTACTAATGATTTGGAAAATGTATACTGCTGGATGAATGTAAATAAATTAAAATTGAACATTGATAAATGTAGTTGTATGTAGGTATATAGGATCTAACACACAATACCTGAAAATTATAAATAAGAAAACTAATGATGTCAAAATAGATAATAATATGTTACAACTAGTTGAACAAGTAAAATATCTTGGAATAATAATTGATAAAAAATTTAAATTTGATATACATGTCCAATATATAAGTAAAAAAATTCCAAAAAAATTGAATTATATGAGCAGAATATCTAAACATTTGTCATAATTTATGTGTAACAACGATTTAAATAAGCTTCAAATATTGTAGAACAAAGCAATGCCGAATAATTTTGAAATGGAATAGATTCACTAGAATTACTGATATGCTTAATAATCTGTGTTGGCTTGATGTAAGGCAATATGTTGAAGTAAATGTTTTAGTATTCATTTATAAAATTGTACATAATGAACTTCCAACTTATTTAAAAGGAAAAATTACTTACATTAACGAGAAACATAATTATTCGACTAGAAATAATCAAAATTATAATATAGACAGGTATAATATTGTTTTGAAGTGTGTAGATTATCAGAAAGCAAGTCCGTTATTTTTTACTTTTTTAATGGTAATTTCAGTGATATAATTGTCAAGTTTTATATCATTCTGTGCGGAAATAATTGTTTAATAAAGTTATTGTCTTAGTTTCTGTGGCAGTGCAGTGATAGTGGCAGAAAAGTGATCTACTTAGTCTTTTATATTTTTCAAGATCTTAAGTCGACTTAACAAGATAAGTCAGGTTTCACTGTACTCTAGAGGTCTACCATATACATAAAATATTGCTCAGCAATGTCACTTAACTGCGAGACTTGCAATTCTTCATATGATTTGGCAATAGCTGTTAAATGTGTTGGATGCAATAATTATTTTCATAGTACCTGCACAAATATATCGCAATCCGATTTTCGTTCTCTGCGGTCAAAAAAAATTTTAAATGTAACATCTGCAGCAATATTCCCTTTAGCAATACCATTCTTCAGCAGTCATCAACTGAATTTGCTGAACTGAAACAACTAATACTAGGCTTACAAGCTGAACTTGGTGCCATAAGAACGAAGCTAGAGTGTATCACTAAATCTAAAATCGACGAATACGAAGCAATTGAAAACATGATATCCGAAATCGGAGAGCGAAAACAACTAGAATCAAATGTAATAGTATTCGGATTTCCGAAGCAGACTCCCGAGGACAACAATGAAGTACATAAATTACTACAAACTGTAGTACCGGATATCACTGTTTCAGATTTCGAATTCAAACGGCTAGGAGTTAAGTCTCCAAACAGATTAAGAGTACTAAAAATATCATTCAAGAATTCAATATAGGTGAAAAAGGTATTTAAAGGGGTGAAGAATTTGAAGAATAATATTAATTACAAAAATATAAAAATAACCAACGACAAAACTCCACGTCAAAGGGAACATTATGCCTTATTACGTGATGAACTCCAAAGACTTAAAAAGGAAAATAAGAACTATAGTATTAAGTACGTGAAAGGTGTTCCTAAACTAGTCGAATCAAAAAACTAAATAAAAGTATTAGTGGCAATCATAATCAGTCAGTGTCGGTTTATTACCAAAACGTGCGCGGTGTTAACACTAAGTTGACACAACTTTACTGCTATGTAACGACTGTAGACTGTGACGTCTTGCTCTTTACTGAGACTTGGTTGAAAGACAATGTTTTTGATACCTAAATGTTTGATCGTCGATTCGTTGTATTTCGTAGAGACAGGGATCAGCTGGCTACCGGCAAGAGGCGCGGCGGGGGAGTGCTTATAGCAGCAAAGGCGGCGCTGGATCCATCAACATTCGACATCATTTGTGGTGATCCTAACATTGAACTAGTGGGTGTTAAATTAACTGTTTGCTCATCGATATATCATATTATTTGTGTTTATATTCCACCGGAAGCATTCATTAATGTTTATGAAAAAATTTTCGATTCATTAATTTCCCTACCTTTTATTTATAATAAAAATGTACTAATAGCAGGAGATTTGAACTTAACTGATCTGATTAAATATTATAATGATAATTCATTTCATGATATTAATATTCTAAATTTTATTAATAATTCAAATTTGCTAAACATGTCACAATATAATCGAATATTAAATGAAAATGGGAGAATTTTGGATATCGTAGCTAAGTTTGATTGTAATGTCAATAAATGTTTAGATCCAGTGCTAAATGAAGACAATCATCATCCATCATTAGTAATCCAATTTGAATCATATAAAAGTAATAAATTTAAATATTGCAAAAAAAAATGATAAACTTTATCAGTTTAAAAACGGTAATTTTGAGCTTTTATACAATTTACTTTCCGAGATTGACTGGAATTGGATTGCTGATTATAATGATGTTGATGATGCTGTTGAAAAATTTTATGTTACACTGTATTATATTTTCGATCAGTGCATTCCGAAGATTGGACGAAAGCCATCTAAATATCCCATTTGGTTTAACAGGGAACTCATTTCACTTTTGAAAGAAAAAGAAAGTAATAGGAAAATGTACAACATTTCGATGAATATTATTTATTTAAATAAATTTCATAACTTAAGAAGTAAATGCAAAAAACTTAATAGTAACATGTATAGAAACTATATTGAAAATGTTGAATCCAGCATAGCACATAATAACTGTAACAATCGCTACTGGGGTGCAACAGAAGTAGTGACGTTAACGATTTAAGTAGGACTAACCCTGCTGTCTGTTGCGTCAGCGGGTTAGCTGATCACTGCACTGAATTGGTGGCACAATTATTAATAAGAAATAATTTAGAAATTATTTATTAATAATAAAACAAAAGACAGAATTGCGGCCATAGGTTATAAAATAGTTAAACACAAAAGTAAACAAAAAATAAATATTTGTATTAATAAAAACAAGTTAAGTAATAAACAAAATAAATACAAACATATTTATATGAAATTACAATTAACGAACGATATTTAGCAATGTACTTCTCATACCTAAAGGTAGACTACCCCTGAAGATCTAGGGTATCATCTTCAGCGGGGTTGATCCAAACGAAGACTATTGTTGACTCTCTGACTGCTGACTGTCGATCGTTGACTGTTTTCATTATATTTAACATTCTATTTATATAATATAAATAGAATGCAAGATTGCAATAATTTTGCTGAATGGCAAGTGTAATACCCTCGCGTATAGCCAAAAAGGTTAATAACATTAAATTGACACAAATTGCAAATAATTTTGTTAAAACGAAATATTTCAACAAACCTGGTTTGTTACATTTGCCACCCCTTAAGAAATTAAAATATTTTAATTCGCAACCAAATTATTACAATCCCCGAACAAA
Source organism: Ophonus ardosiacus (assembly GCA_943142095.1). NCBI lineage: Eukaryota > Metazoa > Arthropoda > Insecta > Coleoptera > Carabidae > Ophonus > Ophonus ardosiacus. Next base: position 21,408,809 of record OW964834.1, on the reverse strand, counting down.
CTAATATGAACGAAATACAAATAGATACAAATAAAACCAGAATTATACTCATTAATTAAAATACGTAAATGAATAAACTAACCCCAAATTAATTAACCAAAAATGACTCAAACAATAAATATCCATAATTACACTTGGCTTTGGGTGGTGGTTCTTCACACAGCTGCGGGTAGATACTTCTTACGGTGAAGCCGGTTCGCTCCACCTCTGCATGACGAACTTCTTCGCTACCCGCACGCTGAATCTTCACCCTCCGCCCTGGCAACGTCGTAGATGGCCTTCTCATGAACGCAACACTCGTCGGCTTCACCCCGTTGTTAGCGTTCCTTGCAGTGACCGATGTAGCCACTACCGCCGTAGGATGAACCCATTCACCCTCCGAATGCACCCATTCACCCTCCGAAAGCCCCTCGTTTCCATGGTTTGTCTCCAGTTCCTCGCCGAACACCAAGACACCAGCCTCCTCGAAATGGACTTCGCGGACATCTGCATGATAGATTACATGCACGATGTCCTTCCGTTGCTCTGCCAGTAGCAACGAAGCGAAATCAGCCGCGCTGATATTCGCTACTGGCATCGCCGAAGTAGGAGCTGATATGGACGTCATCTGCGTCGGCTTGACCACGTAGTCGACATTCCATGGGTAGATCTCGGGTGGTGGCTTCACGAAGTTATGGGATACTTCTGGTTCCTCACCCGACGCCATGACACCAGTCTCCTTCTGGACACATACCGGAGCTGGTATGGACGTCATCTGCGTCGGTCTAACCACGTAGTCGGCATCCCACGGATAAATCATACCCGAAACTTGAATAGTACTAGGTAACATTATTAATATCGCAGGGTCTACCCCGTATGAAGAAATGCATTGCTAAATTTTAAACGCGCAAAAATAAATCCGCGTTAAGAATTAACTAAATTATAAACTATGACCTCAGGTTTAAAAATCGTAATATAACTAATTACCAACTGATAGTGCACAAATGATCACCCTCTTAAAAGCGACGATATGATTGCCAATTGATCCAACAATTGGATACTGTCCGCAGCGCCAATGTAACAATCGCTACTGGGGTGCAACAGAAGTAGTGACGTTAACGATTTAAGTAGGGTGTACTAACCCTGCTGTCTGTTGCGTCAGCGGGTTAGCTGATCACTGCACTGAATTGGTGGCACAATTATTAATAAGAAATAATTTAGAAATTATTTATTAATAATAAAACAAAAGACAGAATTGCGGCCATAGGTTATAAAATAGTTAAACACAAAAGTAAACAAAAAATAAATATTTGTATTAATAAAAACAAGTTAAGTAATAAACAAAATAAATACAAACATATTTATATGAAATTACAATTAACGAACGATATTTAGCAATGTACTTCTCATACCTAGGGGTAGACTACCCCTGAAGATCTAGGGTATCATCTTCAGCGGGATTGATCCAAACGAAGACTATTGTTGACTCTCTGACTGCTGACTGTCGATCGTTGACTGTTTTCATTATATTTAACATTCTATTTATATAATATAAATAGAATGCAAGATTGCAATAATTTTGCTGAATGGCAAGTGTAATACCCTCGCGTATAGCCAAAAAGGTTAATAACATTAAATTGACACAAATTGCAAATAATTTTGTTAAAACGAAATATTTCAACAAACCTGGTTTGTTACATAACAATGCCAGCGATTTCTGGGCCTATGTTAATAAAAAAAATCTAATTCGGGAATTCCCTCTACTATGTACAGAAATAATGATTGTTTTGTTGGTGGACAGCAGATATCTGATGAATTTGCTAATTATTTTAAGAGTGTTTATAAATCAGAATCAATAAGTGATATTACTTGTAAAAATACTGATTCATTTTTATATAATTTCGTTCATTTGTCACATATCACTTGCCCTGACGTTTTGGAAGCAATTAAGGCACAAAATAACTCTAAATCAACGGGACCAGATGAGGTACCAGTGTATATAGTAAAAGGATGCTCTGACCTCTTAAAACAAGCACTTTGTCATTTATTCAATCTGTGCAACAAAAACCAAGTATGTAATTATAGACCAGTCTCATGTTTAAGTGTATTTTCAAAAATTTTTGAATATATATTATTTAAAACATACAAAACCAAACTAAAAATATAATTACTTCACTTCAACATTGCTTTGTTCCAGGGCGGTGAACTGAAACCAATTTAGTGCAGTTTACTTAATTTGTTTCGAATGCTTTAGAAGGTAGATGTCAAGTTGATTGTATCTATACAGACTTCTCAAAAGCATTCGATACAGTATCTCATTGCATATTATTAAAAAAATTTAAAATCTTTGGTTTTGCAAATAATTTGTTATCGCTAATTTCGTCGTATTTACACAATAGAATACAATACGTATTTGTTACTGGATTCAAATCTAGAGCTTACCTAATACCATCGGGCGTTCCTCAAGGATCAATTTTAGGTCTTTTACTATTCCTCATTTTCATTAATGACATTGTCAATGTGGTTTCTAATTCCGAGTGTCTCTTGTTTGCCGATGATTTTAAAATATTTAAAACAATTACAGGCAATAACGATTGCATTGAACTTCAAAATGATCTAAACAAAATTTACAATTGGTCTGTTGAAAACAAACTGTATTTTAATCTAAAAAAGTGCGAGGTGTTATCATTTAGTAGGAAACTACAGACCATTCACTTTAATTATTCATTTGAAAATGAGATCATTAAATGAGTTACTAATAAAAAAGATCTCGGTGTTATTTTTTATATGAAACTTTCGTTTGGTCTTCATATAAACACAGTTGTTAGTTCTGCACATAAAAGCTTAGGTTTCATTTTGCGTGTAACATACGATTTTCGTAACAGACAATGTTTGCAAAATTTATATTTTTCCTTAGTTCGTAGTAAATTAGAATATTGTAATATTGTATGGAACCCTTATTACTCTTTTCAGATTAAACACATCGAAAATGTCCAAAAAAAGTTTTGCAAACACTGCTTTTACCGTTCATATTATACGTGGCCTAACCTTGAATACAATCGCATGTTAGATTTGTTTATATTAGAATCTTTAAAAACCCGCAGAATCAAGCAACAAATATTGTTTATATACAAGATTGTCAATGGGTTTTTAGACAATGCCAATGTACTATTTGAATTAAATTTCCATGTCAACAATTTTAATACAAGAAATCCAGTTACTTTTCAATTGAGTTTTTCGAGAACTAATTTCCATTTGAATGCACCTATAAATGCTATGTGCAACAACTTTAATACATTTTCAAACGATTTAGATTTATCTCTTAAGTTGCCAGTATTTAAAAGTAAACTGAATTACTGCAACACTAATTTTTTCTTGTATGTTTTTCCTCTTTGTATATTTTTTTTTTTGTTCATATATTTGATTCTATAATCTATTACCTTATGTATTATGCATGAATTAATTTTACTTATTACTTTGTTATCTGTACACTAATGTTTAATTTTTCATTATTATTCTGTAATTGGGATTTGAATCCTGTAGAATAATGAAATAAATAAATAAATAAATAAATATAATAAATCTAGTACTAATCAATCTATGTTTTATAAAGGATTAGAAATGTATAGTAAACTGCCAAATATTATTAAAAATGTTTGTTCTACGGATAATTTTAAGAAAAGAGTGAAAGATTATTATTTACCACAAACAATATAATTTTGTTATTTAGTGTACAAATATAGTTCATTTTATGTATTTATGTATTAGCATTTTTTGGCTAAATAAATTATTTATTATTATTATTATTATAAGCAATTTTTGTTTTTAAAATTAAAAAAAAAAACTTTGAAGCAGCATACTGGCTAAATGGTACACTTTCCGGTAAAGGTAAGTTGAGCTAAATCGTTTTATTTTAGGCCCAGGAATCTGTGGTTAAGCCATGTCCCCCTTTTTTAATGACAACGAAAATGACAACGTCGATAGTTATAATATTATCAACTTTAAAAATACGAGTAGTAAATAATAAATTTAAATTTGTTTTCAATATATTTTTGTACGGGGTCGCGTGGCCCTGTGCGTATAATGTCTGGTTGTAAATCTGGTGACCCGGGTTCGATCCCGGCCAGTGCAGACTTTTAATCAGACAAAAGTGATCCCTGTGGTGCACTCTCCACACCAGCTATGAGTGCCCGTGAAGTGACTCCTGGTAAATGCCCACACGGTAAAATATATCGTCATCATTACCGATATCTACATGAGTTGTAGATTCTGGCACACCCAGTCATGGGTAGTATGCCGTGATGATATGTTTATTTATATATTTATTTTTCCATGTAAAAATTACAAATAACCCATTTCTTTAAGGACTCCTCAACTTGTTTAAATAAATAAGTATATCATCACGGCATATTACCCATTTCTGGGTGTGCCAATCTGCTCTATAGCAGATATCGGTAATGATGATAACATATTTGTACCGTGTGGGCGCTTACCAGGTGTCACCTCACGGGCACTCATTGCTGGCGTGGAGAGTGCACCACAGGGGTCACTTTTGTGCCATTTAAAATTCGAAATATTTGGCGCCGTCGTTTAAGACCAGCTTTAATGAAAACCGCGAAAATAGCCAATAGCAATTAATGAAAATTCACAGTTGTAGTATTATGCATAGTTTAAAGTTTATTATTCATTCAAATAAAAGGATCGCAATTTCAAGGAACTCACAGTATAGTAGAATATTGAATTTATCTTACATTGTTCGACACTGTTCCAGTGTAAATAATAGTTTGACTCATTTATAGTTAAAGGTTACATATAGCACAATTACGCAAAGGGCTGAGCTTGTATTTAGTTTTATTTATATTTAGTATTATTATATACTTTGATGATGTGAGCTTTACACATTTCAAAATTATTATTTAAATAACTTTCCAAATCATAATCACTCTTAATAATTTTATAAAAATTATTGTAACTTGCACCTATAGTTTTATTTCGGAAATGAATTGGTTCATCCAAAGCTCACCGAAACCAAGTTACACAGGAATTTCTTTCGGTTGAGAAGCCCAATCATTAACTGATTTATTTGATTCTAATTATGTCGAGAACTAGAAGGCGATTAAATTGTAATTTCGGAATTCTGTGGTCTTTCATTGTAAATACTTTGTGCCACCAGTTAAGTGCTCTTTTGAGAACGTCAGTTTCTATTTATATGCTTCACCCCTGTTTCCATTCTAAGGAAGAAGCCTGGTGTTGATTTTCGAAAATATACTAAACAACTCAGATATCTTGCTTTTAATTCCTTAAAATACCCGAGGCCCACGATTTCCCTATCGAAAAGTCCTGTTGTTTACATTATTACTTTATATAAAAAGTTCTTTTCACTCCATATTTTTGATAAAATTGCTTTTACGTTAATGTGTTTGGTGGCTTCATAAAGTATTCCAGAACTATTAAATTTGATACCCAGGCATGTATAATTTTTACCACTTCAACTACTTGATGATTGTATTTGAAATCGCATGTAATATTTTTTTTGTCAACCTCTACAAACTCTTAAAATTTTTGTTTTTTCAATGTTAACTAATAAATTACTTTTAAGACAGTATTCTAGTGGTATATTCAATTTACTTTGGACATCTATTTCGGAGTGCCCCAATAAAACGATATCATCAGAATACGCCAAGATTATTACATTGTTTATGCCATCAATATTGATACCTCTTACCCCTTTATTTCTAAAAAGTATACAATATTGTTTAAAAATATAAAAAATAACAATGTACTTAAAGTTTCACCTTGTGAAACTCCAGTTGTAAGCTCAAAAGATTTAGTTGTTTCTTTATTAGCTGTAACTGTTTGTCCTCCTAATATGGATTTTGAATTATTCTAATAATTTTTGAGCTGATCCCATTGGAATGTAATTTCTGCCACAATTGACAATGATGTAGTGATTCAACAGCAGATTTAAAATCAACAAAAATAGCACAAACCTGGTTACCCTTTAACCTCAACTGGATGTTTATAAGTGTGGATAGAGAAAAAATATTATCAGTGGTGAGTGCCCCTGTTTCTTCTAAAACTGGACTGAAATTCATTAAGAATTTTGATTTCTTCTAACCACGTAAGCATTCTTTTGTTTAAGATTTGTGTAAATATTTTAGTAGTACAATTAACTAGAACGATATTCTTATAACAGGTTGGTTCCCTTTTTAAACAACATTTTTAATTTAATTTTACCTCGAGTTTCTGGTATGACCTCTAGCTTAAAGATTTCAATAAAGAGATTTTGTAAATAGTGTAACAAATTATCAGTAAGTCATTTATAAAAATCATTGTTAACATCGCCAATGCTTTTCTGCCCTAGATTGATTATACAATCAATTATTTCCTCTATAGTTATTTCAGTATCCAATGTAGGATGTAAATAATCTTGGAAGGGTAAATATGAGCAATTTGTTTTTAAGTAAAAAGTTTTTAGAAACGGTTACCATTCATTTAAGGTTATATCATTATTTGTAATACGTCTACGGCTGTATTTGTTTATTATTTTCCTATTTATTTATTATTTTCCAAAATTGTACATTATCTTTTGTGTTTGAAATTTGTTCAGTTATTTGTTTATCCTATTCAATTTTACATTACTTGACACATTTTCTATAATTTTTCTTTGCATTAATAATTTTTTCACGATTTTCTTAACAGTCAACAATCATTTACATTTGAGCCGTCAGAATAAATTCTGTTTGAATTTTGTAAATTAAGGGTAAAGTTGTTCATAAATGAATTTAAAAGATGTTTTAAATTTTATAAAATTTTGATCTGATAATTGCAACATTTGTTTAAACATTTAACGTGGCGCAAATCATGGAGTGACCGGTTGAATATAGTGTCTATATAACTTCTAGTTTTATTATTATTATTGTTATTATTATTATTATTATTATTATTATTATTATTATTATATTTAACATTATTTGCATGTTTCCCCTATACAACTGCTACCTAATGATTAATGAAAGTGCTTTTACCTTCATAATCGCCTTCAGTTCTACAGTTTAGTACATTGAGACAGTACGTTCCATTCCCGTAACCAAAAGTATACCTCTTACCTCTATTATTTATATCTTCACTTTCCGTGTTTCTGTATTTACTGATATTTGAGTTATCCAGTATGTTTTCTTCAATATGATTGAGATTTCCAGTTTTGGAGTTGAAATCCCCAATTATTATAATGTAATCATGAAATCGCTTTATGTACTTCTTCCAGGGTTTCGGTAAAATTTGGACGCAAATTTTGTCTTCCAAACTAGGTTGCAAATATACAATGCATAAAATAAATTTTTCATTATTATTTAAGAGTTCAAGAATTAACCGAAAAGCATATTTTCTATAATTATATTAAATGTATTATTTTTAATCAAGCACGCTATACCGCCTGAATGACAACCACGCTCTAGTTCTCGTGTTGATATACTTGTATAAACTTTAAATTTAGGTGATGAAAAATAATGTAGTAAAGTTAGGTTATCTTTCATGTTCATAACACAAAATGTCAATTTGAATTAAACTGATTACTTCAGCTAAATCTGAATTAAATAAAGTACTTATACAACTCACATTCCAAAATAATATTTCTAATTTTTTATTATGCATTTGACTAATATTATGAACTACTTGTAGTTTATTATTATCATTATAGCTACTTCCCTTTTTTGGATTTTTTTTTTTGCTGTATCCCTGGGTTCACAAACGTGGTGTCAGTTGCCTGTTGTATGAGATTTGTATTCTCTGTTAAGAGGAATAGCCACCCGATAAATAACGAAAAAATATGTTGTTGTCAGGGTCACGAAATTTATACTAATTTTGGTCCGAATTGACTACTTTTTGTTTAATAGAAAGATGAAGCATGCCTTAAAGATGGTACAGTGCCATTTTTTCATTTTTAGTTTTTTATTCGATTTATAATGCTTTGAATTTAGTATACTTTCACTACCATATATTATAAAAACTATAATAAAAATAAAAATATTGTTACTTTACTATCCAAACCTAGTACAGACTTTTATCTTTCGAGTATACATACAGGTTGTCCCAGATTTAAACGGCATAACTTGAACCATGGATTAAACACGTAAAAATAAGGTGACAAGTTCATTTGAGCAAATGTCCGTAAATGCTTTGTTTCAGAGATATTCATGTTTTTCTTATTGGAGCAGCGCTAATTTAAAAAATCTACTTTATAACGAGATTATCGATGAATTCAAACAAATTTATTATTTATGTACAATAAAATAATAACTACTTTTTATAACATTTGTTCAAAATGTTCACCTGAAGCAAACAGGCACGACAACGGTCTGCCACTGCATTGGTCGCTGCGGGACATTGCTCGAGAGATATGGTTTTGAATCAAAGAAATTCTCATCTTTGGTTACATGAAAATCCTCATGCAATTAAAGAGAAAAAATTCCGCTATGAATTTCAATGTAATGTTTGGCTAGGTATTATTGAAAATACTTTAATATGCCCTTTCTTTTTGCCATATCGTTTAAATTCAGAGAGGTTCTACAATTTTCTAAATAATAATATGAATGATTTAATGGAAGAAGTTACATTAGCAATAAGAAGAAACTCTTGGCTGCCCTGCACATTATGGGAGACAACCAAGAGAGTGGTTAAATTTACACTATCCACAACGGTGGATTGGTCGCAGAGGACCTGTATCATGGCCAGCCCGTTCATCCGATCTAACACCTTTAGATTTCTTTATTTGGGGTGCCATAAAAGAAAAAGTTTATGATGAACCGATAGATAATTTGGACACTCTACGCAGAAAAATTAGTCAAGTTTGCGAAACCATATCTCCCGAGCAATGTCACGCTGTCACGCAGCGACCAATGCAGTGGCAGATCGTTGTCGTGCCTGTTTGCTTGCTACAGGTGAACATTTTGAACAAATGTTATAAAAAATCGTTATTATTTTATTATACATAAATAACAAATTTGTTTGAATTCATCGATAAATATCATTTTTGGCCAGACCTTAGGCAAGCAAACTAAATTTTGTATCTAAATTAGGTAATAGCCCAATCATTTACCTATAATTAATTTAGTTATTGTCACAACTTAATGTTAATATTTGATATCTCGTTATAAAGTTGATTTTTTAAAGTAGCGCTGCTCCAATAAGAAAAACATTTACGGACATTTGCTCAAATGAACTTGTCACCTTATTTTTACGTGCTTAATCCGTGGTTCAAGTTATGCCGTTTAAATCTGGGATATATATATAAATTATGAATACCCGATTCGCTTATCAAGTCATAACACTAGATTTATACTTTATTGTATTGTTAGTGATAAGAATAGTATACAAACTGTGATTCATAGGAAAATAACATTGATTCTTGTACTAGTCTTGCTGCCCGTTAGATTTGTGTTTATAATCAAAATAAATATATTTTGAACTTTGAAAAATAAAGTTTGTTTTTTATAAGTTATATTCATCTATAAAACATAATTGGCGCAGTCGGTAGGATGCCAAAAACTCTTTAATACCAGTATTTACAAACTGTACGTGTTTCACTACCAGGGATGGGCACGTAAAATACGTCACGTATTATACGTTATTTTTTACACTTAAAAAATTATTTTTTACTTTGACAATTTTTGAGAATTTTTTACGTAAAGCAAAATATTATTTTTTATAAAGATATTTTCTTTTATACTGTAATGAATATTCCAGAAGAAGCAGTCCATGTGACATCAATATGTTTCTTTGATTCAGACAAACAATTAGGTACCTTCCTTGAAACTTTCAACAATCAGATTAGTGGCGAATTATATTCCTGAAACATAACCTCAAACGTCAAACTTTAAACACATTTTACGTCAAAATTAAACTAAATACGTAAATTTAAAGCATATTATATTATATTTTTAAATTTTTTTTATATGTTTTATGTAAATTTTAAGCAGTTTTGCGAAGAAATAAAAATTGAAGACATTCAAAAATAGACGGCGAATAAAAAGATTCTATTTCTATTTATTAATTATTAATAACATATAGGTAGTTTCAAATAATTTGATATAGATTTAAATCATTAGCTCCAAATTTATTGAAAATGAATTTTATACAAATTTTAAGCATTTTATGTTAATTTGTCTATAGTTCCAGAATGTTTTCTTTTTTAATATTTTACAATAATTTCAGTCTCTTATAAATTATCATAGATTTAGTAGTTTTAGAATATATTTATGATAGGATTAAGGAAAGTTACTGTAATGTGACATTTGTAAACAACAAGTCATCTAGTGTCGTTATGAAGAACTAAAATTATACATTTGTACGTTTTTTACTTATTTAACATTTTTTACGCATTTTTACACGTAAACAATAATTTTTTACGCGTAAATGCACATTCCTGTTCACTACTCTGAATATCTTAATATTCTGAGAATTGGCATCCATAAAACTTACGGCTTCTACCCCATCAAAGGTCTGTCACGAGCTTAAAGGACTACAAGTAAGAGCCCTGCTGTTCGAAAATCTATGATCACGGCTCTTCACCACGTCCATCCAGTCCGGAGCACCTTGCTGTTCGCATAACTACGATCACGGTCTCCACACCAAGACTACAAGAACCTTCCGTTAGCAGATATGTCAGAATGCAAACCACATTACTTCTGTAAGTAATTATTTATATATATATATATATATATATATATATATATATAAAAAAAAATTGTAAATTTTTGATTCACAAGGAACAAAACTTATTCTGTCCAGTCAAGTTGGGACATAATCTCTGTCGAACTCCTTAGCAACACGCTAAATAATTTAAATCTTGATCATACAATGGCAACAACCACACTTAGGGCCGGTTTTTCAATGTACTGGCAAGTGTCTTAAGTCTCTGTAAAATTTATCCTCATGGTAAACACCTATTTCAATTTTTCAATGTCATGTTAGCTTTACCAACAGGATAAGTCCTAGGTAAACAAGAGGATAACGTAACAGACACTTTGACCTACCGATAAAATTTTACCAGTAGGATAAATTCAGCTGTTCTGACATATTGACATTGACAGTTAAATAATATCAGTAGAAAATTGTAGAAATATGTATACAGTGTGTCCCATTTAGAAGTGCCACCATTGGGATCTCGAGAACTATAAGAGATACAATGTCGGTTAAATGGAACTTTTTGTGCGCCTTTGGAAGGCCATCTCAGATGTGCTTTTGTTTTTTCAAAAATTCTCATAGGGCACTAGATAATGACGAAAAACTGAATATTGTTGATTTTTTCTTTCTCAACTAATTTCTAAACTATTAGTAATTGAGAAAAACGTTTCAAATATAAAAGATAGATATTTTTATTAACTAACCAGTGGCGTACGAAATAAATTTTTATATCCGTAAATTTTCGAGATATAACACAAACTTATGTTTTTTTAAATGGAACCCATATCTGATTTTAGTCTCAGAAAAATCGATAATTTTTTCTCTTTTCAATGATGTAAGGGTTATTATGTTTTATATTTGTTTTGCTCCTAAAATTTAATTTTTCTCCTTATTTTCCTGAATTTTCTTATTATTTTCCAAAAAAACATTATTATTTTTATTAATTATATTGTATTTGATCAAAATAATTTGTTTTATGCCTTTATTACTTAATATTTTCATTCTAGACTCATAATTACAAATTACACTATGATGAGCCAAGGGCGACCTGATACAAAATATTATAAAAATTAATTTGATACGAATTTTGAGCAAAATTTTCTAACGAAATAAATTATTTAAATACACGGAGTATTTCCAAATAGAAATCTACCAATATTTTCAAAATAATTGTAAATTTAATACAAAATAAGGAAAAAATAATAATTTTAGGAGCAAAACAAATATAAAACATAATAACCCTTACATCATTGAAAAGACAAAAAAATATTAATTTTTTTGAGACTAAAATCAGATATGGGTTCCATTTAAAAAAATATAAGTTTGTGTTATATCTCAAAACTTTACGGATATAAAAATTTATTCCGTACGCCACTGGTTAGTTAATAAAAATATCTATCTTTTATATTTGAAACTTTTTTCTCAATTACTAATAGTTTAGAAGTTATTTGAAAAAGAAAAAATCAACAATATTCAGTTTTTCGTCATTATCTAGTGTCCTATGAGAATTTTTGGAAAAATAAAAGCACATCTGAGATGGCCTCCCAAAGGAGCACAAAAAGTTCCATTTAACCGACATCGTATCTCTTATAGTTCTCGAGATCCCAATGGTGGCACCTCTAAATGGGACACACTGTATAATAAACTTATGTAAATGTGTTTTTTGATAATAAAGTCAAGGACAAAGAAAAAGATTTCGTTTGTTAATATAATGGTAGTGAATCGAAGACCACATAATGAAAGACTTCGACCAGATCTCGTTGACTTCTAGTAATGATAAATATTTTAAAAAATTCAAATTTAGCAAAAAATACTGCTATGTATACAGAGAATATTGATATTTCCAATGGTATAAACATTTGTTCTAAAAATGTCTTCTATACCAATGACTGTGGCAGAGTACTTTTCACGGCTTATTTAAAAATGTATAAATTTCATTAAATTATAATACATAATACAATGAAAATTATTTCCACTTTATAATAATTTATTTTCATTACAAGAATGAGAAGAATTAATAACAAGCAAAACGTTGATAACAAGAATGTTGTGTCAATATACAGCAAAGTTATTGTTTAATGTTAATAAAAAATGTTTAATAATTATAAATATATTGTGTAGTGTTAAAAATAGAATATTTAACGCAATGTTATACTGATCACTTCGAAATTGAGAATTCCCAAGAAGACATGAACCAAACCTGCTCTTATAAAATACTTAAATTAATGACCAATAAGACAGTATATTTTTAAGAAACAGAACATATGTGTATATTTATAGGCAAAATTCCAATTTAAATTTACAGCTGTTTGATGGTTGAAGCCCGAAAGATGCATATATTTAATAAAATAAAACTCATAATGATATGACAGTCAGTAATAAAATAGTTTTTTCCATTCTTCAGTTCACGTATTCTTACCATATATTGCTAGAAACTAAAGCAAACTTTAAATTTGCTTGAATGTCACAGATTCAGTACTGTCAACAACTGCAACTGTCAATCACATTCGAAACGAAATGTATGGAAATAAGTTCAAAATGACATATGATCCCTTACGAACATAGCAAATATCAGATTATAATTATTGCCAACCTTAAAGTTGACAACCAAATGCGATTGTTAGTTACCGAATAGATAAATTCGTATTGAAAAACGCATTTTCATATCAGCTGTGTCCATGATAAATAGCAAAGCTGACTGATTTTTGAAAGTTAATCTCTTTATAATTCTTTAACTCTATATCTATAAAATACGAAGGAAACTGTATAATCAAACCATATAGAGAAGAGCATTTTCTTTAATGTTTATAACATAAAATGTCAAAAAATATTATTTTACTACGTTTTTTTAAGAAAACCTGTTAAAAACTTCAAATAAGGGTACATCCGGTGGATCATTTATAACAAAAATATAATCACCTCTTCATATGGATTTAAAGAAGAGAAATACGAAAGAATTATAATTTTAAGAAATGTAGTATTGGAGTTATCGTCGGAATAAAATATGTCACATACGGACACACCCACGGGAACACACACACACACACACACACACACACACACACACACACACACACACACACAGACATCATCTTAAAAATACTAAATTCATATAGTATTGTCCATAAAACGTGCTTATTCATTAAAAACTCACCACTAATTTTTTTAACCAAAGACAATGTCTTCCTTATCTAAAGGTGACGGAAGGTAAAAACTATCTCATTCCTATACATATAGCAGTACTTCTATGCCGTATTGGGTCACCAAGGAAGCAATGATGCTGCATGTGTCTACTAGCGACGCTAATAAGCTAATACCGAGGTAATACTTAGTAATTGTAATTATAATATTATCCTAATTACCATAATAAAATCAGATGTGACCAACACATAACCTTCAGTAAATTTTATGTATTGTATACAAATTTAATTTAGAAACGTTCTTACAAAAGATTTTTCCAGAAAAATTATTTCAATCAGAATTATCTTAATATAATAGCTGTTTCCATGGCTATATCATAGCTGTCTGATTTATGACTTTTTTATAATTCTTTTACTCTATATCCATGGAATATGAAGTATAAAATGCAGTCAAATCGTATAGAGAATAAAATAATCTTTCATATTTACTGTAACATAGAATGTCAAAAACTGATATTTAACTGCGTTCTTTCAAGAAAAACCGGTTTAATGTTGCAATGTACCTACGAACTTTCTAAAAGAATCGATGTTTTGTTAGTATATGTCCAACGAAAAAAACTATGCTGACATACTCGTATGTAATTTTCTGTTTTACAATTAATAAATAATTATTCTCGAACTGGTAAGCCGTTAATTATTTTGATAATTGGCAAATAGGAATTCATTAGGTAATAAATGGAATTAATATGCTCAGTTCTCATTAATAAATCTTATAATTTATGAGATATATCCAAAATTAAATCACATCTGAACCGAAATTAAATTCCAGTTGAACTAATATCGGTGATCGTAAAGATTAGGTAATAAATAAATCTGTCAATTTTCGGTGGCGAAATTACAAAAGTAATTGAAAACGTAGGTATGTATAATTGCTCAGCAGCGAACGAATAAACAACGGAAATAATAGCGCGCTTATGGGTGAAAAAGAAAAGAAAATAAATAGTGGTTTATTCTAAAAAGTAAAATCCTATTTTCTCATTCGTTATCATTTTTTATTAATTATTTTTATTTCAAGTAGATATACGAGCAAAGAGAATACATTCATGTTAAATATGTTCTACCGTCGATAAATTAAATTTTTTTTATAATGTGCATGACTAATGAAAATTATTAAGTAATAAAATTAATATATAAAAAAGGCTTTTGCACGCAACTATATATATATATATATATATATATATATATGAAATCTATTAATATTTAAATACAGGGCGATTTGTAAAGGTTTAGAGTCCAAAATTAACCCCGCCTTAATACTCATGTCATAACTAAAATATAAACCCTTGTTTTCATTCAGTCAGATTCAGCAACTCTGTTAATTGTTATTCTAAATATCCAAATGATTTAACTTAATGCTGACGGCAATTTATACAGTAACTCAAAATTTCTAGTAGCGATTTTATTTTCCTCCTACCTTTGTATCATCTATTATTAAATAAAGGGCTTTTCTTTAACACTCGCGAAAAAGGTGAAAAGCACTAACACTAAAATGAACTGATCAATAATTTCTCTTGAATGAAATAAAAGAAACAATTCTTCCGCTCTTTTCTTGTCATATTTAATCTAAATTAAATTAAAATGTTTATGTAACTCTTGATCAAACAGTTATTTTTAATTCATTATTAAAATTAAAAACTTCAAAAACATACACACAGATATCAAAATCGAAATAATTGTTTACTGTTCTGACCTGATCAATTTACTTTTAAAAATAATCTGTTGTGGCCAGCACAATACCTCTCCCCATTCCCATTTTACCTTACATAAGTATTATATTGCACTTCGCTGTCGATTCGTCGTTTTCTAACAAAGAAATTACAGAACTTTACCCAAATATTGTTTTTTATTTTATTTAACATGTCTTCTGCTCACATACAATTCTAATTATATATATTTTTCATTGTATGAGGAAGTTCCTAAATGTCAGAGATTCTTCCAATTCATTAACAAGATTGGCTGTATTTCTGATGGATATATGCATATTTAATTAATAAAACAATAAGAAAGATAAAAGTACTTCCCAGAAACATTTTCAGAATGTCACTAAAACTGTTGATTTTTGACACTGACACCTATAATAATAATTAATAATAATAATAATAATAATAATAATAATAATTTTATTCACATACGGAAGTACATAGGATAAGGTTCACCGAAGCGATTTTCAACCTATCCCAGTATAAAGACAGAAAAAAAAATATACAAATTAAAATATTAACAACACCTAAATATAAATAGAAATTAGTCCATACATGATAAAAAATGCAAGTTAAATATACAAATCTTACAGATAAAAAGAGTAATACATATTAAAAAGAAAACGTAATATTCGTAAATTACACACTTAAAATTTAAAAAATAATCATTTCACATACATAATATTTTTGAGATCAAGATTAATTACAAATAAGCTTTTTTTAAAAAAATGCAATATACATATTATACATAAAAATTAAAACTAACTAAACTAAAATAAAACAATAAATAATTAAATAAATAAAACAGATAAGAGTGAATAAAAAACATATCGCTGAATTTACAAAACATTTTAATATAAAAAACGTAGTTTATGTCTGAGTGAGCAACTTCAATCTTGTTTATATTGCTGTTTGTTATTGTATTTAAAGTGGAAGTTGAAAGAGGTTATTTGAACAATCTGAGTAGAATTCAACGATACTGTAATATTCTTTTTGGATTAGTAGGTGTTTTATGGTCTTAATAATTGAATTATGTGATTCATTTTTTAAATTAGGAGGTAGAGCTTTGAATATTTTTACACCAGCATAATCACAAGTGTTTTCAAATGCTTTAGTTCTATGTTTGGGGACACGTAAAGTTATATGACTCTGCCTGATTAAATATGGTGAGTTTAGAGGGGTAAATTTATGTATATTCTTTAAAACAAATTTTATTATTTCTAGTATATATGGATGGTACTGTCAAAATTCCGAGTATGCGAAACTGACCTTTACAAGAACTTAAAGGTTGCAGTTTTAATATTATACGGATTATTCTTTTTTGAACAATGAAAACTTCTTGTAATGACGAAGAAGATCCCCTTATGATGATACCGTAAATAACTGTGGAGTAAAAATAGCCATAATATGTCATTAATAAACTGTCGGTTTCAAATATTGTAGTAAGTGTACGAAAACAGTAACAGCACTTGTTTAATTTATTTATCACATATGTGATTTGTGCGTCCCACTTAGTGTCTTCGTTCAGAAGAAGTCCCAGGCATTTTGTTGAAGCTACCTTGGAGATACACACATCTGAAGGTTGAACACTAACTTTGCTGGAGGAATTCAAAACGAACTGGGTGAATGATGTTTTTTCGATATTTAGTGTTAGGCAGTTGTCATCGCACCACCGGAGAATGTCACTAACAACATTATTAATAAGTTCAGGAGAAAAGTCAGTTTTTTTTACACGACACTGTGAAGAACGCATCATCCGCATATAGGACACACGAAGCATTTTGCACTGAAGTTGGTAAGTCGTTTATATACACTAAGAACAATAAAGGGCCGAGGACTGAGCCCTGAGGAACACCTCGGAGAATAAAACCCTTTTCAGATAATATCGGAACGTGATTATCGTCTAATTGTAGTTTAACACACTTTCTGATAAATAAGAACTGAACCACGATAGCGCAAGACCACGTACACCAAAACACTCTAGTTTAAGTAATAATAATTTGTGGCAGACCGTATCGAATGCCTTGGAGAGATCGCTAGAGATACCGAAGACAGTGTGGTTGTTGTCAAGATTGCCCATAATGTTGTTAACAACGCAATTGACTGCAGATATAGTTGATTTTTCATTGAGATAGCAGTGCTGCGATTTGGATATAAGATTGTTTTCTTGAAAAAATGACATCAGTCTCTTATGCATCAATTTTTCAAGCACTTTGGAAAAATTAGTAAGTAGCGATATTGGTCTAAAATTTTCAATTAAGTTTATGTTTCCTTTTTTGTATATAGGTGTAACGACGGCATGTTTAAAAGCACTTGGAAATTCTCCTGCAGAAAATGAAAGGTTAAAAATATAAATTGCTTGCAAATTAGGTGACTACAAGTTTTCACTACGATGTTGGTTATCTGGTCATACCCGCAGGAGTAACTGTCCTTCAATGAACTTATCATCGACATTGTTTCTTTTTCTGTTATGTGAGAGAGGAAAAGCGAGTTCGATAGCTGTTGCGAGGTAGAATGATTCACATTATTAGTCTTTGAAGAGCTTTCATGTTGTAAAAAGAAGTTATTGAAGTTATTTGCTGCAACAATTGATTTTTCCGGAAAACTGGGGGATTTGGTGTCACGCCCCGTTAAATTTTTTACAAAATTCCATGTGGACTTAACAATGTTTTTTGATGTGGCTATATAATTTGTTAGGTATCTCTTTTTCGCTAGTTTGATGACTGACTTAAGCACCCTGCAGTATTTTAGAAAGTGAAGTTTTAAAATAGGTGAATCATGTTGGCAAAGACGGCGACGGATTTTGGCTTTCGTACGACACGAAATGCGAATTCCATTGGTGATCCATGAATTGCCTGGATTTGTTTTATGTTTGACGTTTTTAAATGGGTAAGCTAAATTGAATGCAGTTTCGAATATATTTAGAAAAATATTTAAACTACTGTTTACATTGTTGTGATTAGTTACGTCATCCCATGAAAGCTGTTCAAGTAGAGTTAAGAAGTTGTTATGTTTTTGAGAAGTATATGCTCTTTTGAACGCAGAGATATTGACTGATTTTTTGCCAAGTTCTTCAGCTACACACCATATCGTATGATGAACTGAGATGCCGTTTTTCACTACTTTACAACAGGCACGTACGTCTGAGGACGTTATTATATTATCTATACATGTGGAAGATGTTGCTGTTTCACGGGTAAGTTCTGATACATTCATGTTTAATTCGAATGATTCCAATATTGAAATAAGTCTTGATTTATTTGTAGATTCTGATAGGATGTCAATATTGAGATCTCCACATAATAAGATTGTACATTTAGCATTACAAATTTTTGATAGTAATGTTTCTAGATTGTTCAGGAATATGTTTATATCGCCGCTGGGTGCTTTATAGAATACAAGTAAATATACAGGCTGTTTTAAGTGTATTAGTTTAATGATTGTGAATTCGAAGTCTTTCTCAATCAAAAGTTCATCGTATAATGTAATAGATTTGAACTGTAGATGATTTTTCAGAAATATGACGGTACCGCCTCTTTCGTAAGTAGTCCGAGAGAATGCCGCTGCTATAGAGTAGGTAGAAATATTAACTGTACTCATTTCGTCTGATTTTAGCCAATGTTCGCTTATGAGAATAATATCCGGAGAAATGCCATAAGAGTTTAACGATGCCTCTAGTTCGAAGTTTTTATTTAGTAATCCTTGAATGTTTTGGTAAAATAATGTTAGATTAGGACTTATTGTTGCTCCGAAAGTTATAATTACGAGATGATTCTGATGGTTTATTTGCAGGAGTGTTCTCGATGGATCTTCCTGGGGTGTTGTTTTTAGGTTTGGTGTTATTATTTTTACTAATCGAATTTGAAGTACCAGGTATTATTTCGTTTGGAGTCTTTGAGCTAGTCTGAAGAATATTCTTTGCCGAATCAGTATTAATGGGGTCCAGAGTGCTACGTATTGTTTCATTAAGATTATCATATTTAGGAAGTAGATTTGGAAGATCATCTACGGAGTACATAATACTGTCAATTTTTAAACCTTGTTTAAATTGAGCAACCTGGTAACCTTTTTTACGAGCATCATGTTTAAAATTGTTCAGATATTTTTGCTTTTCTTGTTCTTTCGTAGTTGTCAGGGTTAATGTAGATGTTTGCACCTTTGAGTTTGTAAGAGTTTTTTGAAATAATCGCTTTGGCGTTGTAATTATTGAGTTTTATCAAAATAGGCCTCTTATAATTGTCTTGTTTTTTACCAATCCTTCGTATTAAGTAGATATCCCATTCATTTAGAGTAACTTGTAATATATTTCGTAGAAAATTGTAAACTAGATTGTGAGTGTCTTCATTGACTTCTGGCAGACCTTTTAAAATTAAATTATTCACTTTGTTTTGCTTTTCAAGATTATCGAGCTTGAGGGATAGACGCTCGTTTTCAGCTTTTAGATAATTAAGTTCGGCATTAGTTATTCCAATAGTGTCGGAAATAGTACTTTCTAATTTATTTATTCTGTCAGAAAGTTTTTCTTCTAAATTCTGTACTGCTGCTCCAATAAAAGTTTGCATTTGTTTTAATAGTTCTTCATTTGTTAATGCCATTGAAAGAGGTAAGAACACTGCTGAAATGTTGGTTGTCTGATTCTGTGTAATAATGAGTTGCAAATATTTTTAAGTTGGACATGCGCGACATGTGATTAATTAATAAAAAGCCAAAAAAATAGTAACTTGAAGTGAAAAATGTATAACAAATTTTTAGTTAAATCGCCACCAAAAAAACGGATGATAACACTACACGTGGTGCACTACACACTTTTAAAACAACCAAGGTAAGAATCACATATTAAAATTTGAATTTATTTAAGAAATTTGAAATTGATTAGATCACAACACTAACTTGACCTTCACATTCAGAAGTTACTTATATCATTTACAAACTGTGTTATAAACATTTGAATTTGTCAACTGGTTTCCTTGGTGCCTTAGCCTCTGCGATTAGATTATTTTATATATTACAGTGCCTTTTTCTCTAAATCTATACAAGATATAATAAAATTTTCAAATGTATCAGATGTAGAATTTTATGTTCTTCAATAGTAGTAATAACAGAAATTTTCATAAAATAATATTTAGTAGATTTTTTTAAAGAAACTATTGCTTCCGGTTGTCCAATTGTTACCAAAATCTAGTCAGCTTTTCTCAGGAACGTCAGATCGGGGAAACTGCAATTAAATATTTTTTAAGTCATAGTATTTGAGAAACCGTGGCTCCAACATCCACACACACAAATTTGAACATATACAGGGTGTTCATTTTAAATGGGCCACCATTGCTATCTCGAGAACTATAAGAGCTACAAAAACGGTTAAATGGGCAAACAATTTCTATTATACAAGACAAATTTAGGGAACAGAAAAAAAAATTTTTTCGACCAGTGGTTCTCAAAATACGGGACTCAACTTTTTTATTTTAAATGTGAATATATTTTTTTATTTGCTTATTCGATAGAGAATTTAATTCTGAATTCAATGATATAATATTCTCAAAATACCGGACTCAACTTTTTTATTTAAAATGTGAACATATTTTTTTTATTTGCTTATTCGATAGAGAATTTAATTCTGAATTCAATGATATAATATTATCATATCCTCACATAACGATTTTTTTGAGTAAAATAGATATAAAATTTTAAATTAATTTGATTAAAATATGATATTACTACGAGTGCCATGAATGGAAAAACTGAATACAAGTATTTTTTTAACCTGGAATTAGAGTGCTCTGAATATTATTATACTTTTATTCACTTCTTTCTATCATGGCACTCTAATTATGCGTAAAAAACACATGTACATATTCAGTTTCTCCATTCATTGCACTCTTAGTAATATCATATTTTAATCAAATTAATTTAAAACTTTATAATATCTATTTTACTCAAAAAAATCGTTATGTGAGGATATGATAATATTATATCATTGAATTAATATAAATATACCATCACGGCATATTACTCATTTCTGTGTGCCACAATCTGCTTTATCGCAGATATCGGTAATGATGATGACATATTTGTACCGTGCGGGCGCTTACCAGGTGTCACCTAATGGGCACTCATTGCTGGCGTGGAGAGAGCACCACAGGTGTCACTTTTGTACCATTTAAAATTCGAGATATTTGGCATCGGTCGGGATCGAACCCGGTTCTCCAGATTCGCGACTAGACACTCTGGCACGCGGCCACGGGACCCCATATTTAAATATTGTTGAATTCCTTCTTGTAGTCAATATATCTGTTCATGCTTGCTTGTCGTTGTTGCTCCGCTATGTTATTTTTGTGCCAAAATAATAATACCATCTTGTGTGATAAAAATGTCCGGAACCAGAAATCTGTCCGCTATTGTCGACCAGACCATCAATTCGCTACAGTCAAATGACAATTAGACAAACTAATTCAATGTTTCGACAAAAAGTTAGAGGAATAGAAAAATTTCTACGAAGACATAATAGCTGACCTAAGTGCTGAGGTTAAGCTCCTGGAGGATCGTCTGGACCAACAAGAGCAGTACCCAAAGTATTCGGTGTGCCTGAACTAGAAAGCGAAAAAGCTGAAGAAGCGGTCTGTTCAATCTTCAAAGACAAATTGAATATCTGTGTTACTACTAATATGATAGACCGTTGTTATTGTACCGGTAAGAAACAACATAAATCAAATGTAAATGCTAAATCTAGATCGCAACCCATTATAATCAAATTTACGTCATATAAACATCGTACACTCATCCTTTGTAATTGTACGTGGTACTGATATTAGTGTCAAAGAAGATCTAACAAAAAGCCAACTTGAACTATTAAAATCAGCTGCCAAGAAACATGGTTATAAAAACGTGTGGCCCGTAGACGGTGTGGTGTTTTCAAAAATCGCTGATGGAATTAAGAAGGTTACACATCTTGATTTATTAAGTGGTTAATCTATATTTACTATTATTAAATGTATTTCGGAGCGTCAGCTTCGTCGACAGACATCTTTTTTCGATAATTATTTATACTTATTTACATAATAAATTTATATTTTTTCATTTTATCATATCTCAGCTGTTTAAAATCAATTCTTTTAAAACATTTATTTGCAAGAATTAGCTTCTATGTTTTAGTTCTAATTTGTTGCTTCAATATCTCGAGGTCAATAAACTGAAAAAATATTATTTTACATTTGTCTTTTTAAATAACTTTTTCATTTTGTCTCTCCTGTCTTTTTACTACCAAAATGGATTGAGTACCAAGCTGACTACATTTTATCTCGACTCATTAGATCTAGACATACTTTGTTTAACAGATACTTGGCTTAACAATAGTGTTTATACTTCTAAATTGTTTTCACTTCAATATAATGTCTACAGAAAAGACAGAGATTTGGGTGGAAGTGGCAAGAAGTTTGGAGGAGCATTCTTGTGTGCTGTTAACAGCAAATACAAATCGTTCCCTATAAATATTTCTTTACACCTATCCTCTCTATCTGATCTTGTCTGTGTTAAGGTGTATTTAACATCTACTCTCTTTATTTACATTATTTTTCTCTATTTAGCTTCGCCTATCTCTCTCGTCCAACAAAACTATATCTTCGACAGTCTTGAGACATTTTTAAACAATGCAAATTGTAATTTTCTAATTGTAGCATATCTTAATATATCCAAATTAAATAATAATGATATTTCAAATTTTACTGCTTTTCTAAATGCTACAAAGCATAATAACGTAATTAATTCACGTGGAAAATTATTAGACGTTGCTGTATCTAATTTGCCCTGCATGGTAACTAAAAACATGGATCCAATTGTTGATGAAGATGCACATCACCCAGCTCATCCTCATGCTCACCTTAAATTTCCAAACTCCACTTTCAACAAAGACTCTCCAACTTACAAATTTTCCGCTGGTAACTACGACCTACTATATAGGTTACTATCTCAGGTTGACTGGAGTGATCTCCTCAATCACTACAATGATGTTGATGTTGTTTTCAATAAATTGTCACGTCCTTATTTTGAAATTTTGTTACAAATTTAATTTTATTTATTTTCGGGCTACAACTTTAAAAACATGTAAAGCCCTATATTTAGTAACGCGGAATACTCGTGAGCAAAGCTGATTCACTATATTGTTTTATTTCTTTTTATATTATTAATTAGTAGACAATGCTACACTAATCTTGGAAAAAGAATTGCAAGACTCAATCGTTTACCGACTACTGGTGTGAGTGTTTTATAGTACATGGCTAGAGTTCATCAGTTTGTGAATTTTGGAGCATTTATTGGGATAAATTATTAGAAACCCAGATTTGGGGATTCAGCAACTATAATACATTAAAGAAATTACATTAATTTCTGGCGGAATATTCCGGATCTAAGCACACTGAAGGTCGGTTAAAAACTCTTAAACCGCCTAACAACTAAGGTTTTTTTTTATTATGGTGGATATTTATCGGTACAACATCGATTGGACAACACGATAGATAAACATTTTAGGACTTTTGGAGTCTGGTAGATCGAATACTGCGTTTGGAATTACGGCGTGGTCACGGAATAGCGTGCAGTCGGAATCCGCCATTTTGGTCTGAGACCTGACGTACCATCTGATGTCAGCGGGAACGTTCATCGGATGTTATCACTGTCCTCAGCGACATCAGCCGCCAACAAACCAGATAAGCCTTTAAGTTTTGATTATATTTTATTTATATTGTTTAACTTAACGCAAAGTCTTATTCAAGTTCATATTCACTGTGTTCAATATCTTTCTCTTTATAAATTGTACTAACTCATGCAAGATTTTGCTTATTGTTTAGATATTCTTACGATATTTTTGAGTTTTCATTTAGGGTTCGTTAAGGTAGTTGGCAGGGTAAGAACTCGATTTATGTATTTATTGGGTATTCATGGGCTCGCACTTCCCTGTTTGATCGATCAAAAAATCATCGTGTGCCTATTTGCGTATTTTTTATTTTAAACTTTTTTTATTACGAAGTCTTTGCTCATTCACGCACTGCGCGTTCCCTACGTGGAATATTTTATTATACTCTTGAATTATTTACTAACTCGCCTGAGTTATATGATTTGTATTAAATTGTTATTAACGATATTATTATTGTCATAGTATTAAATTCTACTTGACATAACATATGTATTTTCCACTTGTATATAGGGTGTTTGTATTCCTCTGCACGTAACTTTAATGACATATAATTTGATATACTGGGTACAGAACAAAAAGATTTTTTTTGAAAAAGTAAAGTTCATTCCTAGCGAACATTTTTAGTGCCACTGGTTTAATAGTACATTTATAATTATGTTATTAATGAAATAGAATTATAAATACTGCCTACAAATAATCATTTATTAATTAGTTATTATGTAGATATCTGGTCTAATACCTTATTGCGTAATGATTTTTAAACAAATATTTTTTTTTATTTGAGTACCTAGTTTGATTTCGTATACGGTATTGAAAGGGTAAGGCGTTGTAGAAGATATTTGAGAAAAATGTATAGCAACAGTGAATTAATGGATATGTTGTTAGTGTATGGAGAAGCGGCACAAAATTCCGAATTAGCAGCGCGAATCTATGCACATCGTTATCCTCAAAGAGATCATCCATATCGCCAAATTTTTGTGAGGATCGCACAACGTCTTCGTGATGAGGCAATCTTACAGAGAAATGCGGGACGAGGTGGAGACCGATGAACCTACAATCAGTACGCGAAGAATATCTCGTGCTACAGGAGGGGTAATTTTGAAAAAAAATTGTAACAATGACTTGTTGTAGTTTATTCTGACGTGAAATTAAAAAAATAATATCCTCATTTTGTTTTTTCCTTGACCTACTTAAACAATCAAAACATTCACTAGTTATAGAAAATTACATAATACCTTTAATTTGATTAGTTTAGTTTATTTTATTTCATTACTAACATAATTATAAATATGTATTTAAATGTACGATCAAAACAGTGGCACTAAAAATGTTCGCACTGTCCTTATTTTTGCGAATTTAAAAAAAAATCTTTTAGTCTGTTATCAGTATATCAAATTATATGTCATTAAAGTTTCGTGCAGAGGTATAGAAACAACCTGTATAGAATTTCCCAATATACCTATTTGTTGATTTAAAGTAAACGTGGCTTCATTGATTACTTCTCTCGTATCTGACTTTATGAAACTATAACCCACTTGTAGGATTTCGGTATTTTCGTGGTTGTATGACTTACGAACAACCCCGTGGCGCCCTCTATTTAATTATTAGTAGCTGTAGCCTATATTTACTTTTAACCTTTTAAAGGCCGAATAGTTTAAAAAATGACGTAAAATGTTTTTATTGCAAAAGTTTATGGTTTAGGCTTATTTATAAATATTTATTTCATTAAAAGTCAAATTCTAACATTTATTTTGAAAATAAACGATGTTCCCAAATTGGGAACGTTGGCATCTTACTGACCTGAAAATAAAAGAAGATTTATGAAAGAGTAAAATATTATTCTGTATAACAATTTTACTTTTATTAGGTGTAATTAAAAAACATATCAAATTTTTATTTAAACATAAACAATAATTAATAATTTGAATGGTATTTCTCAAAACAATTAGATTTATGAACACGTTTTTCGCATTTGATGCATTGTAATCTGACAGACCACACATCTTCTTTCAGAAGTACTATTAGTGATGTGATTTATGCCATCAAATCTAATATCCAGTAAGACAGGAGCAGATGGTCCTCCTTTTCTCTTTCGCTAAGTTGTACTAGTTTTCAAAATCGCCATTTCTATATTTCTCCGAAATTCCAAATCCGTTATGTCGCTTTTAGGATTCACATGTTGATAGAAACGGAATCCTGCAATAACTGCTAAATTTAATGCATGTGCGAAAAGATTCTACCACTATTTTTTTTATCTCAATCTAGGCCGATAACTTGCAGACAATCGATCACATAGACCAACACCACGCATTCCGAAATTATATTTTTTTATTAGGTTTGGTTGCACGATTTGTTTCTGGTTTTCTGATTTTACTCGTCGGGCGGTTTGGTGAAACAATGTAACGTCAAAATAATTGCTTGCAATCGTCAGTACTGCACTGTCATTCCATTTCACACACAAAACTGTGCCGTCAGATATGTAATCGTAGGAACCTCTGTCCTGCTTTTTTTATAGAATTTGATGCAATGAGAGGACACTTATTTGTTCTGTTATCTCTAATAATTCCACAAGCACGAATACCGTTTAGTGATAAATCATTGAAAAAATCATGGCTGCTGAAGAAATTATTAAAATATATAATATGATAGAAGGATTTTGAATCACCGACAACATATTATTTACTACTCGCTTTCCTAACGATGTTGTGGTGTCATTGGTTTTTCCACAATATATTTCAAAATTATAATGATATCCATTATTACCACACAGCATCCGTATTTTGAAGCCAAACCGAATTGGTTTATTTTTTATAAACATTTTGGCCGAATAATGACCATGGTAGGGAACCATGGCTTCGTCCATGATGAGATCTTTGTAAAAAATTCCAAACTGTTGAACTTGCTGCTTTAGTTTTTCATAGAGGAATAAACGAAAATGATACAACTGCATTTTACGTGTCTCAGTATTGTAAACACTTGCATAGACTTGCGAACATGCGTTGCACCATCAGCGCCGAATTCTAGTACTATGCAATGGCCAACGTTCCCAAAATGGGACACTGAACTTTTAAGCACTGCTAATTAGCATGTAAATAAAACTTTTCGATAATATAATAACTAATATATTCCATAAGAAGTTGACAGCCATATATCAAGTTTTAACAATACAAAAAATAAATAATTAAAATTTTACACCTAATTTTTAGAAAAACGGCCTTACTGCATAAAAACACCAAGTTTCTTAATTGTTTTAAACCCATGTTTTAATAAGATTTTAAAAGTAAATTTATCCACAGTCAAGTACATTATTGTCAATTAATATTTTAATTTTAAAAAACGTAATACACCCACTAAATTTCAAATAAAAAAATTTAAAAGTGATGTTCCCAAAAAGGGAACGTTGGCCTTTAAAAGGTTAACTAGGACTCACTTCCGTCTCCACAGCTAGCGGCCGCAATCTCGAAAATCTGTAGATGCGTATAATATATTTCCAAGCACATATTATAATTATATTCACCTTGGAAACACCGTTATAAAATTTTATGAATTATTTATGAAATACTTGAAAAATGCATTCCAGTCAACAGAAAACGTCACTCCAAATATCTCTCGTGGTTCAACTCAACTATAATTAAACAAATTAAAATCATCACAATATGTATAAAACCCATAAGAATGAATTTATTTTATCAGAGTTTAAATGTCTGTGTGAAATTATAAAAAGAAATGTAAAACTTGAATGTAATAAATATTTTTAAAATGTTGAAAGCGACATATCAATAGACCCTAATAAATTTTGATCCTATGTAAATAACAAAACACGTAAATCACGAATACCAGGCTGTATGAAACTTAACCAAACATTTGAAAACACTCCTAATATTGTGCAAGGTTTTGCTGACTTTTTTTGCAAGTGTTTATGTTGCGCCAAATGACAATGATAATGTCATTATATTTACTAATACTGATAGTTACAATAATAATACTATTAACTTTGTAAACATATCTGACGATGACATTTTAAAAGCAATAAGTTGCCTAAAAAATTCCCGTTATCCCGGACCTGATAACCTTCCCTCCTACATTACAAAAGCAAGTGATCATTTCTTTCTAGTACCATTGAGATACCTGATTAAGGTGTCTATTAAAAATAATGTTTTTCCTACCATTCTCAAATCAGCCCATATCTGTCCCATATACACATCGGGTGATGTGACCGACATCTCCAATTACCGCCCAATTGCAATCCTATCAAATATTACCAAAATTTATGAATCTATTCTTCATAATAATATATTTTATGCTATAGCGTTCAAAATCTTATTTCATCTCGACTACATGGTTTCCTGAAGGACAAATCTACAACAACTAATCTAATTACTTCAAAAATTATGCATTAGATTCACTACATGACAATTCTCAAGTTGAAGTTATTTATACAGATTTTATAAAAGCATTTGACACAGTTGATAATAACGTTCTTCTTCAAATACTTTATTCTACTTTCCGTTTTTCCACTAATCTTATAAATCTTCTTCAGACATATTTACATGGTCGCAAATTATCAGCAGGGCTAAATATCTTCAACTCTACTTCATTTGTTGCCACTTTCGGTATACCCCGTGGCTCAAATCTAGGTCCTTTGTTGTTTGTGTTATTTATTAACGATATTGTTTTAAATAACTTAACATCATCGGCATACAATAATACTTCACAGAACTTAATTGAATCGATAATGTCATTTATAAACAAGATGAACAGTAATGGGCCAAGATTAGATTCTTGAGGAATACCCGAAGTAGCAAAGTAGGGATTTGATAAATAATTATTCAGGTCCACATTCAATTTGTGATTATTAAAATAAGAACAAAGAAAAGTAATAAGACAGGGAGAAAAATTGAAGTTAAGGTCAAGTTTCTGGAGTAGAATACTATGATCTACTTTGTCAAATGCCTTGGAGAAATCGGTATAAAGTACATCTACTTGTTTGTTGTCATGTAAAGCGTTAATTGTGTATTCACAAAAATTTATCAGATTAGTAATCGTGGATCTACCCTTAACGAAACCATGTTGTTTATCTGTTATTTTATTTTTTATTGCATTGTAGATGTTATTATAGATTATGGACTCAAAATTTTTAGAAATATTAGAAAGTATAGCAACAGGTCTATAGTTAGATATGAGCGATTTATCTCCAGATTTGAAAATGGGACAGATTTGAGACATTTTTAAACAAGAAGGAAAAGTACTTTTACTAAGAGAAAGATTTAAAGGATATGTAAGGGCTTGAGAAATATTGTATTGCAGCCTTTTATAATATATGCTGGTAAATTATCTGGACCTGGATTTCTTGAAGGTTTAAGCTTATTAATGGCAACTAAAATTTCATCTTCAGAAATATATGAAATGTGTACACTATCACTCACGTTATTGGTATTTGAATCTACATTGGAGGTTAGAGAAATAGAGTTTCGAGAGTAGACACTGGAAAAATAGTTAGCAAAACTTTGTACTATACTTTCAGTAGTGTTGTACTCGTCATTGTACCCGGGATTCTTGTTGTTTGCTTTTTATTGTTTCTGAAGGACCAGAACTTGGAAGGATCAGTACAAATTGAGTTCTCAACGTTGCGTACATATTTAGCATATTCTATGTTAATATCACGTTTAACTAATTGCCGTAAGCCTTGAATTCTGCATTATAACAATCAAGCTTATGAATTCGATATAAATTTCTATATTTTTCTTTTAAATTAATATTATTAATTATATTTTTATTAAACCACGGTGGAAATTTTGAAACACATTGATCTATGATGGTGGATAATATTTCGTAAAATTTGTTAAATGCATAATCTACATTATCATATTGAGATGAACAATCCTAATTTACATTTGACATTAAATTATAAAGTACATAGATCAAAGTTAGCAGAACGAAAATTATAAAAAGTAGAATTGTTAAAGGAAGAATTAGTGGGTCTATTGTATGTACATAGAGGCATGTTTATGTTTAGTGCAGGATGATGACCATCTTCATCAACAACAAAATCAAAACTGCGTGTGACGTGACAAGTGTTATTACTAACAACAATATCCAGCAATTTACCAGATGTGTTGCATATATTACTATGTTGTGTAGCAAGAATTATAATTAAGACAATTTTCAAATCTGGAAATAATATAAATAAAGATACTACTTTTTCATTTAAAATTAATCATTAAAATGTATCGCAAAGTGAAGGCTGAAATAATAAATAATTCAAAATATCATTTTTTCTTTTTCACAGTTATTTTTTCAATTACTCATACATAGCTGGTTGCACCTCAGTGAAAGAGATTAAAATGTTTCTAATTGTATTTTTATATTATTATTATTATTATTATTATTATTATTATTGTTATTATTATTGTAAATATTTAGAATGTAATAATAATCGAAAAACTATTTATTTATTTAATGAAGATGTATATTGATAAACAAATTTTAATTAAAATATGATTAAATTTCTATTTGTATATGACATTAATAAATACATATATAATTTTATATCTACAGAAACTCACCAATTTTTTGTCACAGTGTAGCAAGTAAGTTGTAACTCCCTCGCGTCGTGCCCCACTTCGCCAGAGTGATGGTAACCTGTGAATATTACGAAAAATTGTGTTTTTTTAATTACTCTTCTATTCTATTTTTACATGTAATCTCAACATCGAACTGTCCATTTTTTTCGAAAGTATTTTGAATTTTGAGTAAAAAAATAAAAACCTAAATCGATTTTTTTTTAAAATTCAAAATTTGAAAGACACTCCGATGTTAACAATGTTATATTAAAAACTTTTTTCAAATAACATTTTTCTCTAAAATGCAGCAAAAATAAGATATTAGAAAAGTAGGAACGACACTTTTGCGCTAGGTAGACTAGCCCCTGAACATACGAGCTTTATATCTGGTGTTATGGCGGTCTTAAGACCCAGGCACCCGAGACGCCCACCCACCCATTGGACCTGACCAGCCAGCCGTCACTAATATTCACCGCCATAACACCAGATATAAAGCTCGTATGTTAAGGAATTAGTCAGTAGTATCAGATGACCTGATGATGACAGTAGATTTTTTACTTTCGAAACGTTGCGAATAGTGTATATGTGTATTACAAATAAAGATAATGGAAGTTCAACATTAATTCGTTTTAATTCAAAGTGAATCGTTGTCTTATAAATTTAAAAATAAATTAAGTTGCCATCAGAGGAACAAGTAATAAAACTTTTTTCCAGCAAATCAAAACTCTTTTCCAAATTTTCCATTATTTAAAATTAGAATCAGCTAACACTTTGTGTCGTCTTAAATTAAATTAAAATAGATGTTGCTATCCCCGATAGTCCAATTATAGCACGTTAATCATGACCACAGTAGGGGACCTGGATTCAAAACCCGGAAATTTGCTTATGTTCGCCCACTCTGTAATTAGGATTTCATCCTGTCCAAGAGTTTAGAAAAATAAATGTAAAATAATGTTTGCTCTAACATATCTGTTACACAAAAAATAAAATAAAAACCAAAATGATATGAAAACTTTGATGAGTACGCTTTATTTAACAAAAAGAAGAGAGCTATGTGCGCATTTTCACCTTCGTAAATAAAATGCGATTTTATTAATATGAATGGTCAATATTTACATAAAATATACATCTTTTACGGATCTTAAAAAGTGTTTTTTTCCTTAAAGCAGATTCATATGGTATTTTTTCACAATAAAAGCGTGAAAAATAGTGCACTTTTTAACTTAAACGGGTGAAAAACAGAAACGCTCTGGTATTTTCGGCTTGGGTGGTAAACTTTTTCGTAAAGAAAAGTTAAGCTTTTTTCAAGGTGGATATTTAGATGGACGCTTCTTTGTACAGGGAATACATTTATCAAATACGCTGTAAACTAAAATTTTCTGAATGCGGCATTTCATAAATGTATACTGAGTTCCAATTAACAGTTGAAAGTGACTTGTAAAATAAAAGATAATCATCTTTATTAAAATTATAACATAGAAAGTTTGGATTGAAGGAAGAAGGAGAAAAATCTGTATTTATATGACTGAGAAATGGTAATGAAAGAGCAGGATTGCAATGGATCTTCTGGTACAAGGGGTTCGATAGAGTAAGTTACATTATTTTCTGGTGAATCGGCTATGAAAATTTCTAAGAGTAGAGATTGAGAATTTAGTATATTGTTTCTCTATTTTGGATAGAAATAAAACGATATTTACAAAATTTGATGGTAAATTATACGATCCCATACATGAACTAAGATTATAGTTACTTAATATGGAAATATTAAAGTCACCGAAAATTGTGATTCGATAGAGTCAAAAATAAAGTTTTGCTCTTTAATGGATATAGTCCAGTCGGGTAGTAATATAGTAGAGGGTATGTAACATATACAAGAATAAAGTAGAGGAAATAAATATTTCGGTACAAACAAGAAGAGAGAGGGAGAGAGAGAGAGAGAGAGAGAGAGAGAGAGAGAGAGAGAGAGGAAGTAGAGTAATAGTAATAGGTAGGTAAAGATTTAAATTTTTTGTTGATAGCACAGAAAGTTCCTGCACCCATATTTTTTCTAGTTTTTACAGTATTTCTGTCAAACTTAAAAATATAATGCGTAGAAAATAATTCTGAGTTGTGTATATTATCATTAAGCTAAGTTTCGGTTAAACAGAGAACATCAGTATCGCTGGAATTGAGATTTTCATAGAAAGTATCTAATTTGGTTTGAAGACCCCTGACATTCTGATATTGTAAATGTATAATAGACATTATATTGAGAATATAATTCATTAGTCACGTGACATGTATTCCGCCAATCAACATTTAGAATTTCCCTAGTTACATGTCTATCACAGCGATGATAAAAAACAAAGAAATTATCACCTTATTTACATTCGTTACTAAGGGATTTTTACAACATTGACAGTTAATTTTAACAAAAATTCATTATATTCTCTCATTAAATATAAGCTCGTGATATGATTAATAATCGAAGATATTGCTCGTGAAACCGAAGTAGCACATTTCACTCGTCCTTCGGACTCGTAAAATCTGCAACTCGGTTTCACTCGAAAATATCATCGATGATAATCATATCACTTGTTATATTACGTATGAAAATAATGGAATATTGTAAAATTTTAATTAAGATCTACCTGATGTTTTTGGAATGAACTTACAGTGTGCGATTCAATGATAATTTAAAACCAGTCAAATGAAATAATAAATGAAAGTTTACAGTCTTTGCACTTTGTCCAATTCATAGCGAAACGCTGTTTAAAAGAAAATAATTTTATACTAAGAATTAAATAAAATAACCCGAAGAAGGAGAAAAATAAGAAATAACAAGTACGTTATGTTAATAGCTCCAATAGCGTTAAGCAAAACAATAATTTATATCACCAGCGTCTAGGGTATGCCTTTTAAATTATTTATTTTTTTGATAGTCATTGACTTTGGCATAAATATAACAAAAAAAAAAAAAAATTGAAAATATAAGTAGTAGTTTAGTATACCGTGAGTATTTTTTAACGTGAAACATTGGGTTTGTCATATCCATAGTTACGATTCGACATTTGATTGACAGCAATGTAATTGCGTGTCCCATTTAAAATGAAACATAGGGAACGAATTTGACATTTGATAAGACGTCAGTAGAGGTTAATTTTGTTTAAATAATTATACCTGCTTTCCAAATTAAATTTAGTGTACCTTGTGCTCGAGTGATTTTCTAACTTGGCCAAATTTCTTACATTATTTAAATATAATACTCTGTAAAATTCATTCCCTATATTTTCAATGGGACCGGCAAATATATTACTGTCAATAAAATGTCAAGTCGAAACTTATAGAAAAATTCAGCGGTTATCTGTCATATTGACAAGACGTCATTAGAGGTTAATTTTGTTTAAATAATTATACCTTTTTTATAAAAATTAAATTTAGTTGCAAAAAAATATTGTGTGCCCGAAATATGTTTAGTGCTCTCGAGTGGTTTTCTCACTTAGCTAAATTTCTGAATTAGCTAACATCTGTCAAATTCGTTCCCTATGTTTCATTTTAAATGGGACACGCAAATACATTGCTGTCAATCAAATGACAAATCGTAACCATGGACATGAAAACCCAATGTTTCACGTTAAAAAATACTCACGGTATATAAGTATAGACGAAGCTACCTAAAACATGTCTTCTCGCGACTACACATGAATAACAATATTACTTAGCTTCGAACGTAAATTAAGGTTAAGTATTAATTTCGACCTGTTCGTTTTTTAAATACAACATTATCGAAAATCCGTTTTCGCATAAATAGCTTGTGCAAAATCGCATTAAAAATTTAATAGCATTCGCAATTTCTTAAAATCGTTCTTCCACCGAATCCAAGAAATAATGAGTGTATTATTCTTACAATCATCCATTAACTCTCTGACGGAAGAAATTTCTGATAACATTATTTGAACCAATTTAATAAAATATATTTTTAAAGTACCTAGTTAACCTTTCGCGTACCACTTGGATACCCTGCGCGTACAACCAGTGGTAATTTCCCAGAATAATTAATTTTATAGTAATATCTACAGGGGAGTTTCCTAATATTACAATGTTGTACGCGAGTACATACATATCATTTACCTCATCTATATTTAAACCCCTTACATTAGATTCACGAAAATAGTCCTCTACATCGTTAACAAAAATCGCGAACGTTGGCCTTTAAAAGGTTAAAAGAGGACTTAAAATTTAGTCTTGTAGGACACTTTCCGTAATGATAATTGGATTGGACTATTACCAATATTTATTTCGAGAGTGATAATATAATCAGGCTGTTTCAAAAAAAGTGTAAAAAAATTAAGGTCATATGGTACTGACACAAATGAGTAAAAAATGCTTAATCAACATAGGTCTGATCTTCAACTGTTTCCGAGATAAATGAAAAATCAAAGAAAAATTGGCAATGATAGTGATTGAAGAAAATTTTGTCTATTTCACTGCCTGATACTCTATTTGGTCAGTACTATATGCCCTTAAATTTTTTTACCCTTATGTTGAAACAACCTGTATAATGTTTGTACTTTGCTTACAAATTTATAAGAAACTCATGTTTTATATAACTTACTCCACAGTAGGGTGTGATTAACTGTGTCAAACACTTAGCGAAAATTTATGAATGCAGCATATGCTGAGTTCTTTTTTAATCTTAGGCTGAGGTATGAGATTGCCATTCATGAAAACACATTATTCCTAGCCCCTCTATCTCCTATGAATCCAGCTTTAAATTCTGGTAGTATATTATTTGTTTCGCACCATACTTGCAGTCTTTGATACATTTTTGTAAAAAAATTACAAATGCAATTTAGCAGGACTATATCTCTATAGTTCAAAAAATCTTGTGTATCGGCTTTATTAAGTAATAAGATTAATTTAATTTTGGTCCATGTTATGAGAACATGTTTCGTATTCAAAATAATATTATACAGGATGTCTCAATAAGCTTACTCACTATTGGTAACTTTTTTATTTGAAGAGATACGAGGTTGGTTAAATGAGGAAAATTGTGCCATTTTATATTAAAAAATTGGCCATGTGGACAAAATAATAATTGTGTCAGCGGTTCGCAAAATTTGGGACAAAATATATATTTTTTAAATGGGACCATGTATTTTTTATTGTTATTGGAAGGAGTATTTTTTTTCTCTTTCCAATAAGGTAATGTTGTTTATGTACAATTTTTTCAAATAAACGAGCACGAGAACATATTACATACTATAACCACAAACAAGACCAACAACGAAGAAATAAACTCAACAACCTCCTCAACCAGAAACACAAACAAACAACACAACAACAACAACGTCGACAACAACGAATACAACAAATCAAACAAAACTCACATCAGGTCCCACCTAGAATCACAAATCTTAGCAACACCATCTTCACAACAACAGAAGAAAATACACTAAACCTAGGCCACAAATTCGCACCACCACCACCATCAAAAGCCAACATAGCCAAGATCTCCATAGACATTGAAACACAAATCCATAGCCACCTCCAACAACATCAACTAAAAACCAACTTAACTCAAGATCTTCAATATATCATCAAAAACGAGAACCTGGTGAGTAGATGCAACAATAATAAACAAAAGTTAGCCAATACAACAAATTTACAACAATATAAAATCCATAAAACAAAAAATCATTGAAAATAACTTAATAGTCACTAAAGCAGACAAAAATGCAGGTACAGTTATCATAGATAAAAACCAATATATTGAAAAAACTTCAAAATTCTTCTCAGATAACAAATACAACCAAATTAACAAAAATTCTCTCACAAAATACAATACTAACTTTAAACATATTATTAACAAAACCATCCCCACACTCACAAAATTCAACATCCATCCGTACAAAATACTTAAAAAAAAAACATCAATTTCCAATTTATATAGCTTGATAAAACTCCACAAACCCGATAAATCAATTAGACCAATAGTTTCATCCATAAATTCTCCAGCACATAAAATAGCACAAGAACTTAATAATATAATCTCTAACAAAGCCAAATATACCTCCAACTTCTCAATAAAAAATCACAACAACTAATTACTTCCATACAACAAACACTCTCCATCAATACAGAAAATAAAAACTTCATCATAGCCTCTTTTGACATAGTTAATCTCTATACTAACATTCCAATCACCGACACCCAACAATTTAAAAAAATTATTTAAACTCAAATCACATTTTTCTAGAAAAATTTGGACTTAACTACATTGATATAAACAATATAATAGAACTATTCAAAATTTCAACATATCAAAATTTTTTCATTTTTCAAAATAATTTCTATAAAACAACAGACGGCTTAGCCATGGGTAGCCCACTTAGCGGCTTACTTTCAAACATTTATATAGATAACTTAGAAAATAAAATTATGCAAGACCTTTTAAGTGAACATGTAATGCTCTGGAAAAGATATGTCGATGGTATTTTAGTATTTTGGACAGGAACTCAACAAGAACTCATTACATTTCATAATAATATTAATAATATCTCAAATATAAAATTTACTTTAGAAATAGAATCGAACAATAAACTTAACTTTTTAGACTTAATACTACATAGAAACAATACCAATATATCTTTCAATATTTACAGAAAACCTACCTCAACAGATATAATAATTCCAAATACATCATATCATTCCCCAAAAATCAAACAAACAGCTTTTAATTTTTATTTTCACCGTTTATTAACAACACCCCTCTCAAAAAATAACTACAATACAGAATACAATAACATTTGTAACATAGGCCTAAACAATAATTACTCATTAACAAAAATAGAAAAAATGACAACAAAACTAAAGACAGACATTTAATTCAAAGTAAAATATATAAACACATTAAATATAAAAAAATAATACATACATATCTATACCATACTACAATTACATACACAACACACAACTAACAAATACAATATAAACTTAGTTCCTAAATCACAACCTAATCTCAACACTATTTTCAACAACAGAAAACCAAAAAAACTACCCATAGAAAAAAGCGGAATATATAAAATATCATGTTCCAATTGTAATAGTATTTATATCGGGCTCACAACCAGAAACCTTCAAACACGTTTTAAAGAACACGTTAAAAATAGACCACTATCAGCTGTAGGAACACATTTAATAAACAATAACCACACCACAAATATAGAAAATATACAATTACTACACGCAGAATCAAACTATCACAAATTACAAATATTAAAAGAATACGAAATCCTGTTACATAAACACAATAATCAACAACTTTTAAACGAGAACATAGATTTTCCAGCGCATTACATGTTTAAATTTTTTCCGCCCTTCAAAAAACCCAACACACATCAACAACAATAGTTCCATCTACATCCCTGTTTTCAACTACTACACAACTACACTTCCCATCTCATTCTGTTTCCATTTCTTGACTCTACAACATGTACACGTTGTATTTTAACTTTATAAAGTAATTTTTACATATTTCTACATACGTCTTTGCAGACGGTAAGCTCAATTTTTCAATACTTATAGTTTATGATTGTTGCAACTACTCATTCATAACCTTACATTTTTCAAATTTTTTCAATCTTAACACATGATTACAATATTAGCATATAATATTTTTGAATATTTTACTAAAAAATTTAACTTTTCAACAATACCAAAATACTTTTAATGTTTACTAAAATATCTAATTTTTCTACAACACAAAAATATTTTACATGTAAAAAATTTTATAATAAAGAATTATTCAGCATTGACCTGAAGATGCCGTGAAAAACGGCGAAATCGGTCGTCAATAAGCCATTTTATTAAAAAATATAAAAACACAGTGTGCTTTATTCATACAACCAACCCTCTATATCATGTGTACTGACCTAGAGTCTTTCATCAACTTCATTTCGCTTTGATTTATCTTAATTTGAAATGTTCCTTGGGATAGAAAAGATAGAAGAATTTGAACTATATAGTTGGGAAGTTTAAGTTGTGTAGTTTTGTTTTGAACCCTCTGTGCCACATTTTATCAAAGGCTTGTTGCACGTCTATAAATGCAATCGCTGTTATTTCTTTCTTCTCAAAACCTCTTGTAATGATTTCAGTTACCTAATCTAAGCAATTGATGGTTTGTAGAGTGATTAGTTTTAAATCCGAATTGCAATGGTGGAATTCTGTTGTTAGTTTCTAGAACTTTTGCTAATCTTGTTTTGATTACTTTTTTAAATAGCTTGCCTATAGTGGGCAGGAGACTTATTGGTCTATAGCTTGTAGGCATATTTTTTGTTTTATTAGGCTTATGAATAATTGTTATTGTTATATGTTTCCATTTGGTAGGAAAATAACCAATACTTAGACATCTATTTAGAATCGAGGATAAGTAGTTAAGGAATTTCCTTGAAAGGTTTTAAGAATGAAATTGGTTATTTCGTCATGTCCAGGATAATTTTTGTTGACCAATTTATTTATGTTTTTCTGTTTTTTAATTCAGATGGTGTTATTGTTGATTTGACTTGTGAGGTTTTTGCATTATTTGCTGTTTGTTCTGTCTCCTCTTCCTCTTCTATGCTAAACACATTTTCAGAATGATTTGCATTTTCTTCATCGTTGCAATATGTATTGTCTTCTTGTATAATCGGTGGTATTATAGTTGTAGCTCTGAGAATGCGACTAGTCGCTCTCCATATTTGATTATCTCCAGGATTTACACCGCTTAGGTACTTCTGGTAATGTTTTATAGTGTATTCTTCCAGTTTTCTATGCACAATGTGAGTTATTTTATTGGGTTTCGTTTTGATTGTTCTATTGTGGGTATTTTGCCAGTGTCTACGTAGCTTATGTTTTTCTTTAATTTTTTTTTAATATTTCATGTGGTGTGTTTGGATGAGTGAAACGTCTGTTGTTTTTTATTGAAGACTCTCTTGCTGTAGTTATTATTGTTTCGGTAAGTTTATCAATAGCTTCGTCTATATTTTCGGGTGTATTAAATAGATTTGGAGCTTCTAGTGTATTGCTTATTTCTTGTTTAAATGTTATCCAATCAATTTTCCTCGAGAGCATTGATTTGTTATTTTGATTAATGTGCGGTTGCTTAGAGAATTGTAAAATTACAGGGACATGGTATGAATCTAGTTCTATCTTTACTGACTGTTGAATTATCGTTGAGAAATTTTTAGTTAAAAGTATGTCTAATATGTCGGCTGTATGATCTAATCGCCGTGTATAGTACGTTGGTTCGTGGGGAGCTAGGAGATCTATTCCTAATTCATTTATGTATGCGTCTAATCGTATACCGTTAGGGTTTGTTTTTACACACCCCCAGTTTTGATTTTTGCAGTTTAAATCTCCTAATACTATAGTTGGATTTGGCTGTTGAAAGAGAGTTCTACTATCTTAATATATTCTTCTGCTTGGTTGTTGATACGCTGCTATTATCGTTATGTTTTGATTTGTTCCTTAATTTTAAGTTCATGGCTGTAGCTTCTATTATTTGTATTGCTGAAAGTTGTACTTCATAGTACGTAAGTTTTAAAAAAAAAAAAATAATTATTGCAGCTCCTCCTGACGCCCAGTGGGTATTTCTGTCATGTCTGTATGTTACATATTGTGGAATTTTAAAATATTCATCTGGTATGAGGTGAGTTTCATTGATACAGCCCTATACCTACTGTTTCAACCGAAGACAATGTGCGACGTGTCAGCGACTCGGTCCTTGAAAATCCACGGCGGTCTATACGGAAGCACTCGGCCGCTTTGGGAATTCCCAAGTCAACTGTACACATGATCATTAAGAATAAAATGCATTTCCATCCTTATAAAATCCAAGTAGTGCAAGCTTTGAGGGAAAATGATTGTTTGGCGAAGAACTTGTGTTGAAAAGATATTGCAAGTTTTTTCTACTCAGCGCAGACTTAATAATGTTATTTTTGACAATGAGGCCCATTTCCACTTAGAAGGCTATGTTAACAAGCAAAACTGCAGATATTTAGCATAGACCAACCCGTAGGAGTTACATAGTTCAAAAGTGACCTTTTGGTGCGCCATGTCAGCCAGTTGCGTAATAGGACCATTTTTCTTTGAAAATCAAAATGGTCATGCTATCACGGTAAATTCTGAACGATACAGGAACATGATTTAAACTTATTTTGGCCCTATTGTGAAAACAGATCCCAGATTTAACAGAAGCACATGGTTTCAGCAAGATGGAGCCACTGCTCATACTGCAAGGGAGTCACTGAATGCTGTACGCATACTTTTCCCTCAAAAATTGATATCAAGGTTTGGAGACATAATTTGGCCCCCTAGATCACCCGACCTCACCCCATGTGATTTTTTCCTGTGGGGCTATCTAAAATCAAAAGGTATATTCGAATAAAACTCGAACTATACAACAACTACAAGATAATATTCGACGCGAAGTTGAGACCATTTCCCCGCAACTCTGCAACAAAGTGTTCGTGAGTTTGCGCTTTCGGTTAGAGGGGTGCGTACGAGAGGGTGCAAATCATTGGGAAGGAGTCATTTTTAAAATGTAAAACCCGTTGAGTTTAGCAACATTTTAATATAATTAAAAAATACTTTTAATTACTTTATGTTGTTTTAATATAATGTTAAAATGTAAACTTTCTCACTGGACACACTGATTAGGCATGATTAGCTCTATTAAGAAATTTGTTAATAAAAGAGTATTTGACTAATAGATTGTGTGAACGGGGAGTTAAGATTTATATTATTTTGTTGCTGTGAGGAAGAGGGTTGGTTAGGGTTTTGGGGTACGGATGAGGCATATGTTTTTTGGAATTGATTAATATTAGAGATGTTTTGTGATGAGGGAATAGTGGTTTGGGAGAAGTTATTTGTGTTGTTCTGGTTTATGTCTGTTCTATGGTGCCTGTTGTTAAATTTTTCTTTTATCTTTTTGTAATAATCACAGTCTCTATAGTTAACTGGATGAGCCTGACCGCAATTTATACATGCGCAATCCTGTTCTCTGGTTTTTCTTTTGCATTTTGTGTAATGGTGCTGTCCTGCGCATTTATGACAGTTTGACTGCGGCAGTAATTTTTGAAGTGGCCGAATTGTTGACAGTTCATACATTGTACGATATCATGAGATTTTCTTCTTAGTTCCACTGTGACTATAGCATTCATGATACTTTTTAGGTTAAAAATAGCATTAGCTCCTTGGTTTTTTTTTTTTTTTGTAAATCTACTGCGATTGTATCTTTGTACTTGCTTAGTAGCCGGATAACTTTGTGAGCTGTAAATTTGCTGTTGAGTTCTTGTTCGATTTCTTCTTCTGTTATTGAAGGTGGTACGTTTTTAATGACGATTGATAGCGTTTTGTTCTTGGATGGACGATATGAGTAATATTCGACATTTTGTTCATCACTTAGTGTGTTAACGTTGAGTTTCAATGATTGTGGACCTATGAGTTTCGTTGTATAATTTTGATGACTTAGTAGTTTATTAATATCTGAGTTGCATTGTTGATAGTTGTTGGCT
Organism: Ophonus ardosiacus; assembly: GCA_943142095.1. Lineage (NCBI taxonomy): Eukaryota > Metazoa > Arthropoda > Insecta > Coleoptera > Carabidae > Ophonus > Ophonus ardosiacus. The sequence goes on along the minus strand of OW964834.1, from coordinate 21,366,467 downwards.
TTAATGAATATTGGTGGAATCTTCAATTTTTGTTCTTTTTGATTTGATGTATTTGCTATTTCGTCTTGACTATTTTGAACATTAAATCTGTTTTGAGTAGGAATGTTGATAATGTATTTCTTCGTCGGGGTTGTTGTGATGCCATCGATGCAAGGGCGCTTATGTTTGAATTTTGTTGATATTCTTCTCCGGATGGTGTTACCATTTTGTATTGTAAGGGTTCTCTTTGTAGAGAATCCCTACTAGTTGGTTTGCGTTATGATTTACACAATAACTGTGTTAGTTAATTTGTATAATTAATTGAATTGATGAGGTTCTGACGTAATGTCTATGATAAATTTTATGAATGAAAAGGTACGTCCGTGCTGTACAATGGCTCGGACAAGACTTTCATTTTTTATATTCTTTATACATTATAGCAAGAAGTTAAATATTTTTTAAATATATCTTCTTATATAAATTATTTAATATAATTGTGACATCTGTTCACTTACAAACTTTAACTTCTTTCTTCTTTCAAAGTATGTTTAGGATAGCTCTCCTGTTGAAAAACCTATCCCCGCCGCATATTTTTTTCTGAAATAAGAAAGCTTATGCTTTTATAAATATGTATATACATTATAGAATCCAAAGTACTCTTTATTTCGAATAATGGACCTAGACGTCATGAGAACATATACAACATAAAATCACGTTTTCTCTGTCAGTCTGACTGTAGGGATTTGGTACCTAGAATTGCATGTTGGTCACTAAAAGTTCTTGTTCGTATCATCATTTGCAAAAAATCTAATTTTGATTCATTGGAAAATAGCACTTTTCACTAGTCGACTTCATTCCAATGTTTTGCAGCATTTAGTCTCTCCTTTTTATTTCTTCCACTGACTAAAATGTCCAATACGTTTTCAATCTTGAATACTTCGAGACACAGTAAATCGGCTGACATTGGCAAGTTTTCTATTCGAATTTCTTTCTAAATATCCACAGTAGTTTTCATGGATTTGATATAGATTTTAGTTTATTTTATCCGTTTGCTTTGTTGGTTTATGGGTTCTATCGCATCTTGACTTGTCAGCTAATGATTTCGGCTACATATATTTGATAATTATTCCGTTTTCTGTGCTTTTACCGATCATTAGCAAACCGGCTTTCTCACGATAAACCTTTCCTTGTCAAGAAATATTTATTACGGATTTTCGTAACTGAAAGTGGGTGCATTTCACCATTCGTTAAATTAATATTAAATTGAGAATTTGATGTCAAATATAAATAATCAAAGCATATAAACTATTAACAAGAACTTGGCTCGATATTTTTAAACACGGTCAATTTGGTTAGTGCTAAAAAAAACAATGAAAATAAAGTTGAAATGGTCAAATTTACTAATTGTAATGTAATGAAAATTCCTAACCAAGATTTCCATGACAAAATAAATATAAAATTTAAATATGTTTTTAAAACATAGTTTCCCATTAAATTCAATAAATATAATATTTTAAATTATAACAATAGTTCAAATAATAGGAATGTACAAAATAATCAGAATCATAATATATATTTATTATTTCCATATATTAAAGGTTTATCTCAAAGAATAGCCAAGATTCTAAAAAATAATAAAATTAACATTGCATTTGAAAACGGGGAAAAAATGAAAATCTTTATAGAACCTTAAAATCAAAGATAAAAGATAAAATAAATTTGAACGCGCAAAAATTGTAAAAAGTTTATATTGGCCAGTCCAATAGATACTTAAAGGACATATTACGAGATCATTTTAATAATGAAACAAAAAATCAAAAAGTAAAAGTGCTCTACAAAAACCTGCGAAAGAAAATAATCACACATTTGACTGGCGAAATTGTACAATAAAGTAAAAATATACTTCTCTTGGGAAACTAATATTATGTTCATTGTAAACCTAATTTACAGATTTATGAATACGGTTTAAATAAAAACCAAAATGTTGAGGAGAAACAAATTTTAAAATCATTTTAATCCCTGGACCGATATCCTCAAGAACGAAATTTCCTTTATTTCAACATTTACAGTCTAAATATTATTTCCAAAACTAATTTTTTTTATAGTTATTTTACGTGTAATAATAAGGTAACATAACTCATAAAATTAACGCCCAGGATGAGAACACCGGTGTCCACAGAAATTGGGGCACCCCTATTAAATTCTTTATTAAGATATCTAATTGAAAATTTATATGCATAAACTTCTACATATTTGCATTACTTTTTTGTATGAATATTGAGCACAACACTTCCGATTTGATCGGAAATAATATAAACTTTCTTGTTTTATATAGAATACTCTGTATATTTTTACATTTTTGAATTCTACGTTAAATTTTGAATACAATGGCGTGCCACAAGGTAAATTTTGTAGCACAAAATAAAACATCTCCGATTTCATGTTTTTCTGATATATTTACAAAATTTTCAATCATTGTTTCAATTATTTATTATTTCTTGATAATATCGATAATTTAATGTTTGGTACAAATAAGTATTTTTTTAATTAGTGGTTTTCATGTCAGTTTGCACAAAAATTTAATTTGAAGCACATCGTTTTATTCAGAATTTCACGTAGAATTTAAAAATGTAAAAATATACAAAGCGTTCCATTTAAAATAACTGATGTGTTTATCCCTTGTACATAAAAATTGACACTTTTATCAAGTTTACGCATATAAATTTTTATTTATATCTTTATAAATAAAGTTAATAGGGGTGTCACGCTCTCTGTAGACACTTGGTATAATTGTTAGTTTTCGAAACATACCTTAGCATTTTCTAATCTACTCGACATTTTTACATGATTTCGGCAATTTAAAACACAGGCTACAATTATTAATGCATTGCGGCCGTGTGTCGTGTGTTTCTCTTACTGAGCGTTTTCAATCTTTAGCAAGTGTCTCTTATTGTTTGTTAGAAAAATAATATTTACCAAACATAAGACTACATATTTCTAATACAGGGAAAGTGTGATCGTATATATGTTACTAGTAATAGTTTCATTTTGTTGACAGTTTGTACAATAAAAAAATAATATTTGTTGTAACAATATTGCCGTGTAAATTTAGATACATTTGGTGAATATTTAGTACATTCTGCAAAAATACAGAATTTAAAATACAGACCTTACTAAATACATATGAACCGTTACTATTTTAGTGACGCATATTTTGTTTATCGATCTATCATCTTTTGGGATACCTCACAAATATTTTTAATATGTATTAAATTGTTTTAGAGTTGGTACATAGGCCAGTCGGCAGGGCGCCTAAAACCTAGAAGAGCCAGTTATGGAAATAAATAGTGGTAAGTTGGAATAAATTTTATTCTCTTTATTAGGACCTCCAAAAAGACATACTAATTTTGTACGTTCTAGTGACCCCGGATTTTGCCGCCATATTGAAAAAACCACTTGAAAAACGACATTTTTATTGTTAATGAATATCAAGTAAAATTATCTACAAAAACGAGCTGACACCTCTTTTCTGTTAATTGATTGGTTACAGAGTTAACAGTTATTTAAAGGCCGCAACATAATACAGCATTTTGAAAAAAGGGTAAAAATATTTGAGAGCATATAGTACTGACCAAAAGTAAAAAAGCTTAATCAACATAGGCCCGATCTTTAATAGTTTCCGAGATATAATGAGTTATTATGGGGTTTTACCTCTACTATCTCCAAAAGTATGCGAGTTACGACTTCGATTAAATAAGAGTTTTTGTTAACCTTTCAGAGGTCAATCTTAGATGTGCTTTCGTTTTTCAAATAATTTCCTAACTATTAGAAATTGAGAAAAATATTTTATATAAAATTTTATTATTTTTTTATAGTCTATTTACTGGCATAGTTATTAGACTTTTATGGTTCTTAAGAATTTTATTGAACTTCTTATAACCTGCTCGCTTTTAATACGTGTAACTCAGTAACCTATTAACAAAAAAATGTCTTAAATAATTTTTGTCAATTTTATCTACTTTATTTTTGATAACTTGATATTTTGCTCTAAAGTTGATTCAAATCTAGATATTAATGAAAATAAATAAAAATGTCTTTTTTCACGTGGTTTTTTCAATATGGCGGCAAAATCCGTGGTCACTAGACCGTGCGAAATTAGTATAACTTTTTGAAGGTCCTAACAAAGAGAATAAAATTTAATCCAGCTTGCCACCATTTATTTCCACAATATACCCCCTATTGACTGGCTTGTACAGTGCTAGGGATTCATAATTTAATGTCGTAAACATTTAATTTGGCCTCAAATTACTCACTTGAATATTAAGAACTTCTTTTCTGAATAATTAAAACATGAAATTGTGTATCGTAATAAATTAAATTTGTATATATGAGTTATCTTTGATTTTTTTCTTTGTAATTTATGTATGATTTTTTCTACCAACTCTCATATGAATAAAACAAAGCATTATTGTTATTAATACACTTGAGTAAAGTAAAAAATCCCATGTGACCAGCACATTATCAATGTATTTTGTATAAATTCCATACAGAAAGTTTCTTGAAAAAGATTTTCCAGCAAATTGTAAATTTCACTTGACACTGACGTCTGTTAATCAGAATTACCTTAATAGAGAGTACGTACACGTCACTTTACCACCCACATCAAAATCAGATGAGTGGAAGTAAACATCTACTGATAAGTTATAATTTCAATTTTTGGTATCAAAGTGAATCTGCAGGGTTTGTACCTAACGTGTGTTATGATTCTGACGTTTCGTTATAAAAGTAATTTTTGTGTAATTAATACATCAAATATCAAATATACTAAATTAATATCATATAGTACCTTGTATTGTAAAATGACCTCATTAAAATATTTATAATGAGTTACTTCAAATATCAAAAAGTCAAAAACGTGTCACAAGTCAAGCACATACTAGCATATACTTACTTCCACTCAGCTAGTTTTGTCATGAATGTCAAGGTGACGTGCACGTAAGCTGTTTCCATGGTTATAGCATATCTGGCTGATTTATGAAATTTTATTCCTTTATTATGTATTTTTTAACTCTATATTCATTGAATATGAAGTATAAAATTCAGTCGAACCCTATAGAGAATAAAATAATCTTTAATAATTATAATAATATAAAACATCAAAAAATTATATACTACTCCGTTATTTTAAGAAAAAGTATTATAAGTTGTAAGTGAAGGTACTTCCGTTTGGCCAATTATAATCAAAATCTAATAAACTCTTTATAAGATTGTAAAGAAGGGAAATACAAAGAAATTGTAACTTTTGAAATACATGCACACATACACACACACTCACACACACACTCACACACACACACACACACACACACACACACACACACACAGATATCGTTAAATAGTAAAATCGTATTCTAGGGACCCCAGAACGTGCTTATTGATTAAAACACCACAATTTTTTTTTTACTAAAAACAATATCTTTCTTTCCTTGAGGTGACGGAAGGTAAGAACGGTACTGAGCCTATTCATTGTTTTATTAATTTTTTAAATAATTAAAAACTCGATTTTTAATTCGACATTTTTAAATTTTACCGTTTTTGTTCGTTTAGCGAATTAGTATATCGTGCACGTGTCTTTACTGCCCACCGCAAATATCCCCACAATTGTCTGTGCAGAGAGAGGTTGCAAATTGCAATACCCGGACTGTACAGTTTTTCCTTAACACTGAAGTATAAGAATATATATATCGTATATAAAATGCAATACAATTTTTATATGATAAATAACAACAGATTTTTACTACAACTGAGACAATAATATTCATACTTCCACTTTAGCAAGTTACTATTGAAACTACTACACCTACAAAAAAAAGAAACTACGGAAAGTTATCCTAATATTTAATATATGTGAGCGTTGTGAGCTAAATAATGTTGTCAAATTTTTAGTTGTAAATAATATATATATATATATATATATATATATATATATATATATATATATATATATATATATAGATATATAGATAGATAGATAACAATTTTATTGTATGTAAGTCGTACAACTTGTTACAATATACAATTAATTTGTTGACAACACATCATGAATACATTTCATCAAATTTCTTAAATTTATAACAAAATACATTTTTTTTCTTAATTTAAATTGAAGTTTGTTTTTACCCAATTTATTTCCCGAATTTAAATAAGACACGCAACAATATATTTATTTATATTTTACAGGTGAGTTTATTTAATATTTTAAACTTATAGCTAAAAATGGTTAACCCAAATTAACTTTATACCTTGACACACCGTCATAATTACAATTTGTTAAAATTTAGTATAAGTATAACAAAATACCCTACTTTTGATTTCCATTTTTTAGTGTCTGCGTAAAATACAAGATATAAACAAAGTTAATATGTGTTTATATTTTGTCGTTTACGCGTCACATATAATTTACCTTCAGTTTTAAATATAATGCATATTTAGTACTTAACTACATAGAACAACAAGTAATTGGTAAACCCTGTTTAATTAGCTTAATATTTAATCAATAATAAGAACGCAGATGAATCTATAGAGAAAGGAATTAGTTGTTATTCATTTATAATAAAACTTCTGAGTTTTAAAGAACTTATGAAATAAAAATAAATTCTGTTGATGATATCAGGGGTTAGGGTACGGAAAAGGATTAGGTAATTTTCGGAGTTAATGTTATCAATTTTAAGGGCTCTGTATGCAGGCAATATGTATTTTGATCTGTACGGTTCATAGATTGGACATTCGCATAGGAAATGGTATATATCTTCCATCTTATGTAAACTACATATCGTGCATTCTACTTCGTTATTTAGAGAGTATTTTATCTGGTTATGGTAAATTATTAAAGCTCTTTTACTAGATAACCTAATTTGTGCTATTAATCTAGCTTTGTTTATAGGTACATTATTTAGATAATTCTCGAATGTATAAACGTTTTTTAATATTTTGTAATGTAAATAGTATGATGAATTGGAGATAAGGTTGAGGTCTATTTGTTGTAGAATAGTTTCGTAAGTGTCTAGAGCATTCTTAATATTTTCTCGAGTGGGGTTTTGTTGATCCCATGTACTATTTAGGCCAAAATTTTGTAATATAGCTTTCAATTGCGAAAACCAGTTGAATTCTTGTTTATTAAGTTCGTAAGATTCTAATGTTAAGAAGCGATTTAAAATAATTTTTGGCAATCTCGTGTCGTCCATTTTTAAAATGTTATTCCACCAGTTAAGGGCTCTTTTAAGTATACTAACCTGTATATGTGGAATACCCGTCTCTGCTCTCAACATGTAACCGGGAGTGGTGCGCGGACACTGGAGCATTCTTTTAGTGAACATTGAGTCGAATTTTTCAATCTTATCCATATAGCGAAGTGCCCAGATTTCTGCTCCATACAATCCAGTTGCTGTTACTATAGCTGTATAGAGTTTGCCTTTTTCTAGCCATGATCCCGATTTACCTTTAGCTAAGATGTTTTTTATTGATAGCAACGCCTACTTTTTTAATTGCTTCTTTCGTGGCTTCTAAAAATTTTCCCGAACTCGAGAAAGTAATTCCCAAGTAAGTATAATTTTGTACTACTTCAATATTCTCTTTTTTATATGTAAAAGTATTTTTACCAGTTTTACGGCCCTTATAAAATTTTAATATTTTAGATTTTTGGGTGTTTACTGTTAGCTTGTTCTGATTGCAATATCTTTCTAGTATATTGAGTTTGGACTGAACATCCTTTGCGGTATTACATAAAATGACTATGTCGTCAGCATATGCAAGAAGGACTATTTCATGATATGATGACCATCAATATTTAAGCCACTGGCACCGTGAGAATGAAAAAAATCTTCTATGTTGTTAAGATATATGGAAAATAGAGTTGGGCTGAGTATTTCGCCTTGCAAAATTCCTTCTACTAATCGAAAATAATTTGAAGTTAAAAAATTGTATTTAACACAAGCTTTCGATTTGACATACATGTTTTGCAGTAGTCTAATATACTTACAACTTAAACCATTATTATATAACTTTTCCCATAATATTGAGTGATTAAGCGAATCAAAGGCTCTTTTTAAGTCTATAAAAATAGCATAACAGTTATTTCTTTTTAGTCGTATATGCAAATGTATTATTGATATTAGGTTAAATATATTATCAATAGTGCTTCTGCCAGGTCTAAAGCCCGCTTGAAATTCGTTTATAATTTTATTATCTTCTAGCCATATCTGCAGCCTATGAGCTAAAATTGATGTAAAGATTTTTGTTACTGCATTAATTAGTGCTATTCCGCGGTAGTTTTCTGGGACATTTTGATCGCCTTTTTTGTGTAACATAAATATTTGACTTTTTGACCATTCTTCTGGAATTATTTCTGTGGAAAAAAAATTGTTAAATAAGTTATGCAAATAGTGTACCCAGTTAGGTGGTAGGTGTTTATAAAAATCATTATTAATTTCGTCACTGCCAGGGGCCTTACCGCTTTTCAGTTTATTAAGAGCGCCTTGTACTTCATCTAGACTTATTGTGGAATCAAGATATGGATGACTACTGTCATAAAAAACTTTAAAGTTATGAGGTACTAATACGTGTATTTTTTTATAAAATGATTCCCAGACTGCTAGTGGAATAATATTGATATTTTTGTTTTTATTTTTCAACTGGTTTACCGTGCGCCAAAACTGGGAGCTATTTTTTACTTTTGAAAGAGCTATTTTAATACTTAATTCGTACTCAATTTTCTTGGCCTTTGTTAACTTTAGATATTTTTTTTTATTTGACATATAATTATCTAGAAGCTCTTTAATATTATTTTTACGAAGTTGTCTTAAGAATTTGAGAGTCAGCTGTTTTAGTTTGTAACATTCATAATCGAACCAAGGGCGATGGAAAATTCTAGAAAGATTATTATGTGAAGAGTTTTTGTTAACTGTCATCATATTACAATAGCACGCTGTTTCTTTAATAGCTTCAATAAGGTTATTATTTAGTGTGTTTACGTCTTGACTGTGGCAGTAAATAAACTGAGATGAATTAAGAAAGCTTGTGAACTTATTTGCACAGAGTGGATTGAATTTAAAAGATACTGAGTAGGAAGGTGAAGTGGGTGCAGAGTTATTTGAAATGTCATTACCTGGAAAATTATTTATAATTTCTTTTAAGTCTAAAGTTAACCGTCCAATACTATGACCCGAGTCAATTAATGTAGGAAAAAACTCTAAGTAATCTATGTATTCTATGCATCCTGTATTTACCCAAACATGATCACCAGTACTACTGCCTGCATAATTTGTAAAAGTATACTTGCCTGGAATATCTCCTGTCACACGACCGTTAAGTGAAAACATACCAAAAGATTCCATACATTCAACTAGTAACTCCCTTCTTTTGTCAATTTGATATAAGGATGGTGTACGGTTGCTATAAACATTAGGGTTTTGGAAGATATCATCATCATCGAATTGATTTAGGTTTCCAATTTTGGAATTAAAGTCTCCTACAATTATAATGTTATGGTTATTATACTGTGTACTGAGATCCTCTAGGTTATTATGAAGTAAATCTATACATGCTTTATCATTTAGGGAAGGGTTGAAGTATACAAGAATTACAATAAAATAGTTTGTGTTAACGATAAACTCAACTGTTATCCATAAGTTTGTAGTTTCGATAATTTTTGATTTAAATTTATTGTTATTTTTAATTAAGATAACAAGACCACCACTAGCTCTTCCTTTCTCTTTAGATTTAATTGCCTTACTGTCATAAACAATATTGAATTCTTTTAAGTAAACCGGAAAAGTTAGTTTATCTATAGTATGCCAGGTCTCACAAAGACAAATTAAATCTCCCTTCATCAAAATGGAAGCCAAATCAACATTTAAAGAGTACAAATTTTTTAAACCATTTACGTTCCAGAAATATAAATTGAGACAAGTATTATCTTTTATAAGGAAACAATAGAGCGCGCTACTAATGTGGGTATCTTTTACAGAGTTGCAATTAACAAAGGATATAGAATTGTTAAATTTTTTTGGATCAATTTTAGAAGCTTCCAGTGTTCCCTCGATATGACTGTACTTTATTGAGTTGAAATTATTATTATGAATATTACCATTAATTTTATGGGAGCTATTAAATGCCCCAGTATTTGGTTCGTGATAAGTGCTAATGCTAGGATTATTTATATTATAATTTGATACTACTTGGCTAGCGTGGGCGATTGCCCGGGTGATAAAAAATGATCCTTTTCCAAATCTTCTTCCAAATTTTGCGGGTCGCTGGTTAATTCAAACGCAGGTTTTTTCGAAGGTCGTGTGTTTGTGGAAGGCGACGAGTCGGACGGATCTTGCTTATCACTATTGATGATTTGAATTTTGTTTTTTGTTATCTTCGCATTTATTCCTCTCTCCTTCAAAGCTTTAACTTCTTTTAACAGTTCTTTACGTTTGGTTTGATCCGCGTTGTTTAGATCCAAGTTTATATAGATATTCGAACCTTTTAAATTCGTTAGTTTCGAATATATAAAGTTCTTCGTTTTAATATTTGTGAAAGTGATCCTTATTGGACAGATACCTTTGTTTTTTCGACCTATTCGATACAGTTCGTCTATGCATTCGCCAGTGAACTTAATCCGTAGGTGAGTATTTAACGCTGATATTACTAAATTTTATAGTTCATCTACATTGTTTTCCTCTTCTCTGATTCCATATATTATTAAGTTTCTTTTTTTAATATTGCTTTGTAAGTTATTATTAGCTTTTTGTAGTTCTAAATTAGTTTTGCGCATTTCTACTATCGTAGTTTCGAGATTTTGTATTTTTGTCGAATTACTTGCGCATGTAGTTGAGAATAGCTCAACTTTTTTTTTTTGTTTCCTCCACCTCGGCTTTTATGTCTTCTAATAGGGATAATTTTGATAGTACAGCATCTAATTTATTTCTAAAATCTGTGATTTCTTCTTTGTTCATTGTAAGGTTAGATTGATAGTGCTGAAGCGTGAAATATTAAGATTATCTGCACTATACCTTTTTGTATTAATTTTTATTTCTTCTAGAAAGTATTTTTTTTCCTTTTTTGAGTTTTTGAAGATTTTATGCGTCTATATATTTGTATTTTTTATAAATTTATACTTTTTATTTCACTACTGAGAAAATAATTGTTTACTCGGCTACAGTGTTGCCAACCATGTCATATATATATATATATATATATATATATATATATATATATATATATATATATATATTACGAAGAATGGGTGTGGACAAAAAGACTTGACAGTAACAAATCCAATATTAATTACTAATTGGTTACCATTTTTGCCAAACAAATTTAAGAAACTGTCAGCGTTCTTATTCCACCTAAAAAAATCGTTACATTCAGAAACCAGCCGACTATTTTCTAATAAATTTATTTATTTTATTTACAGCAAATTTTTTTTCGTGGAATTATATCGTCTCTGGTTCTAAAAACTTTAGCTAAATATAAGTCTTTATTGTTAGCTTATTAGCTCTACTGTATTTGTTTGAATCTTGTTCAAACTTTAATTATCGCAATCTCGCTGAATTCTGAAATTTTTATTTTTAAATTATTGCAACTTTGGTACATGCCGACGCGCTGCTGGTCGAAAAATTAAACTCACGTAGGGAGAATTCGCATTTATCGATAAAATAAAAATATTACGTCGTGCTGCTAGAATTCAATTCTTTTGTGCTCTACCAACACAGCCATGTACGACACCACCTCCTTACTGCTATTCACATCGAACAATGGGAGCTAACTTAAACTTTAACCGCTATTGCGCGTTTATTTTTCTGTTCTCTCGTTGTGATTCATTGGTTGTTAATCGGCAATTACGTTTATTCTTTCATAAATTGACTATTAGCGTTATGTTTATTAGGTGTTACTTGCTGTGATGCGAAATTGAGCGTTATATATTTTTGTTTAAACATGGCCATTTAACACAAGAATATTGATTTGGCTCTTAGGTGTAATTTATAATTTTTATATCCATCTGTAACAAAAATTGATATAAAAATGCGGTAAAATAGTTATATCTAAATTCACGACGTAAATTAGTTAACATTTATAGCTAATACTTTATTTAGTTGACATGTGTGATGTTCTCACTTCTTTAATTTTTATTTCAAACTTCATAATGTGAAAGTGCCGATGAGCCTTTTAAAACGACGAATATGAAGCATTCTATTCGAATGGCAATATATGTTACACTGTTTATATTTAATTTGTATCTTGGAGGTTAAAAATTCATTAGATATGAGTTTTTTGAGTTAAGAAATTATAAATGTTATAAATTATCTTCAACAATTCTTCGTATTGTAACTGAAGTGAAAAAAATATCAACAAAAGCCAGTAGCGGGATTTCAGTAACTTTATGGGGGGAGGGAAGGTCGAGAAAAATCGGACGTCGGAGTATTTAAATTGTGAAAAGATCATGTCTGCCATCGGGATTGGAACCCAAGACCACCACTTAGCCGGAGTGACGCTCTTACCAACTAAACTATTGGTTGCTGAAATGATCTTCCACTTATGTACGACTACTAGTATATCTCTTCATTGAGGATATTTTTATTTTATTATTGGCAACTGCAACCCCAAATCCCGCCACTGACAGAAGCATTTGGACGATGGTAATTGAATGAATAATGTATACTGTATATGATCTGTAAACACTGACAATAAGTATTGTAATTTCCGCATTTTCAACTAAAGTCCATCAGTGGTTAAAATTGCTTTTAAAGCCGATCTCTAGCTAGAGATGACTGTTAGTTTTATGGCTGATGTTATTATACTGTCGGTAGCAGAGGTAATAAAAAATGCTCTGTAACCAAAATAATCTAAGGCAAAACAATATTAACAGTTAAAGTTGAAATTGTAACTTTTAATAAAATAAAAATCTGTTAATTAAGAAAGTAAGAAATATATTTAATTTTTATATAAGAGTACAGAATTAAGACAATACAGATATAATATAAAAATTAAAACTTGTAATATTTATAATAGTGCAAGAACTTATAATAAATTATTTATTCATCCTTAATTTTATAATTTAGAAATATAATGAATAAAGAAAAATGCAGCAGAGGAAAAAAATCAGAATAGGAAAAATTATTAATTGTAGAGTTTGTTAAAATCAATTCTTTAATATCAGAAAATAAAGGGAACGATCCCCGCGTTCTTTTGAAGAAAAGAACTATTGTGGCTGGTGTTACAAACGAAATTACATGCCGCGGGCTGCACAAGAACAGTGCCGATAAAAGACCGTTATCAAAGATTAAAAGTTCAAGCTAAAACCGTTATTAATCTTTTAAAAAATACTCCTCAGGAACTGGTGGCAGATCAAAAGCTAAGGATCTAGATTGGGCAATATATGCCCAGAAGAAAATATGTCCAGAAGATTATAAAATCGATTCAGATTCCCAAGTACCTGCATTTAAAAGTACCAAAATAAGAATTACATTTAATTAATATGATAATAATAATAATAATAATAATAATAATAATAATAAAAATAATTATAATATTTATTTTGTTATACAAAAGGTTGGTAAGAATATAAATTACAATTAATTATAAAAAAAGCATAGTAATGCTTTGTAATTCCTTGGAATATATGGCCAAAGTTTTACAAATCTAGAGCAAAGGCTCGTAGTTTAAGGGAGTTTGTTATATATTTGTGGATGTTGTACATTTTCGCCTTGGGTGGCTTTGACAGAGGTGGGTTGATGTCCAGAACCTGCGTGGGGAAGTACTTCTGGAGAAATTGTGCTTCTAAAGCGTGAAAATATTGGGCAATGCTAAAAAAATGTTCGAGGTAATTGGGTTCATATAGATTACAGATATTGCATAGTTCTTGATGGCTAAATTTATGGCAAAACGCGTGATATTATATATATATATATATATATATATATATATATATATATTTGAAGTTTCCTGTACTTAGTAGAATGAAAGTTTTAAGGACGTTATAAGGAATGGCGTAAGTGAAATAATTCATACTGTTATTAAAATGGATTATAGGAAGATTTCATGATGTATTCTGTATCTGTTTCATATAGTATCTCGTTGAGTGCCAATAATACATTATTAAATTCTTCTTTAATAAATAAGAAATTCTGTTTTTCCCAAAGTCATTGAAAAATTAGCTTTAGTGAGCATTAATTCCAGCTATTTAGTCCGGTTGAGGTTTTCTTTAGTTTATGATTATTACTTAAATTAATTTGAATAAGTTTGTCGTACCATATTTGGACATATCTTGTACTGGGCATCAGTAGTATTTTATACTAGCATCGCATCATTTTGACAAGGACTAGCACCTCTACCTTTGATTGTCCGGTTTCCTGTCTAATTAAATATCCTGGTGTTGTTCTCTTTGAGTTAAGACATTTAAAAAATTGTAATAGAACTTTTTTAATATTTTCACATTGTGAATGATCCCAAGCTATCGCTCCATATATGAGAGCTGGTAATAATTTTGTTGTATACAGGTGTCTCTTAAATAGGGGGACATGGCTTAACCACAGATTCCTGAGGCAAAAATAAGACGATTTAACCAAACTTGCTTCGACAGGAAAGTGTACCATTTAGCCAGAATTTTCATGAAATTTCTTCGAAAAAAAAAAAAAAATTTTGCTTATAATAACAGAACGCTGTATTCGATTTGGATGAAATTTGGTATGACAGTTTATATGATTATAAGTCATCTTTTAAGGTGATACTTATTATTAGTGAACTACTAGTGTATGAAACTTAGGTGTCCCAACGTTGATTAGATCGTAATTTTTTAATGGCCACGCAGATTACGTGAAATAATTTTTCTTCAGAGTGATACATTGAATAGTAAACTTTTCTCTCTTTGTGTAATTTGTGATATCTGTTATGGTTCACACATAAAATAATAAAATCTGAGTGTCTGTCCCGCTAAACTTTTAAAATAAATTTTACCTAGCAGTCTGTCCAAATGCGAAACATTTAATTTTTAATGACTGTAACGAGTTGTCAATCTTCACAACTTGTTTAGGAGTAAGCTGAGATATGTAATCGTCTTATTTATAATAATGGTAGTAAAATATTATAGGCCGAACAAACGGATGTTACTCATTTTAGAATATTGCGAAGAAAATTTTTGATAACCCATAAAACAATTGTTACTGTAATTAAAAATTAGTTGTTTGACATTTGGATAGTCTATCCAAAAGTCAAACATAGATTAAATTTATTTTAAAAATTTAGCAGTGCAGACACTCAGATTTTACTTTTTTCTGTGTGAACCGTAACAGATATCACAAATTACACAGAGAGAGAAAAGTTTACTATTGAATGTATCTTTCTGAAGAAAAATTTAACGATTGCGGCATGGCCATTAAAAAGTTACAGTCTAATTAATGTTGTTTCACACACTAGTGGTTCACTAATAATAACAAGTATCACCTTAGAAGATGACTTATAACCATATAAATTCTCATACCAAATTTCATCCAAATTGAATAAAGCGATTATTATAAGCAAAATTAATTTTTTTTCGAAGAATTTTCAAGCAGAATTCTGGTTTCATGCTCTTTCCGGTAGAAGCAAGTTTGGTTAAATCGTCTTATTTTAGCCTCAGGAATCTGTGGTTAAGCCATGTCCCCCTATTTAAGAGATACCCTGTATAACTTTATGTTTGTAAAAATAGTCTTATCTTTTTACTTCTTTTATAAGCTTTTCAATGATATACAACAAGTCTACATTCTTTTGTTTTACACATGAATAAAAGTAGAACTTTTAATTTTTTGGGTTGAAATAATTGAAAATTATTAAGAAACTATAATAGTTCATCATTTGTTTTTTTAGATTCCATATCTATCAATTATGTTCTCAAAATTATTCTAAACCAATTATTATCGAATTAGTTAAATCATCCTTTATCGACGTAACAGTTGGCTTTGACACAATTCGAAAAACAAAATGGTTTAATATGCATTTAAAGTAAATAAATTAAAAACATGTGTAAAACCGAAGGAAATAATATTAGAAATAAACAAATTATGAACTATAATAGTATTTTCATTAGTTTCTTAATAATTTTAAATTTTTTCACCCCAAAAAATTAATAATTCGTCTTTTAATCATGTGTAAAACAAAAGAATGTAGACTTGTTATATATCATTGAAAAGCTTATATAATAAGCAAAAATATGAGACTATTTTCAATATAGGTTTCTCTAACTACCATAATAAATAAGTTATGAGATATTTTCGAAATGAGCGAAAAACAAGTTTTTGCCTGTAGCTCGGAAACAAGAGAATATCGAAAATACCTGTGGACACTATTACTTTTCTCAAAATATTAACCCTGGAATGTGCAAACTATTTTTCTCTATATGTAATATTTCCCGAGATACCCTATAGAAACATCGAAAATGAGACAACCTGTACTCGTATCCCAAAAGTAAATTTCTGCTTTTATCATTGTTTGTTTTATAGTTTCAGATATTTTATTTGCTTTCGTAATGTTCACGTTCGTGTTTAATTAAATGATCCTGATGATCTGAACGTTACTTCCAGGTATGTGTATTTGTTAGCAAATTTTATTTCCTCTTCCTAGCGCAAATATACTTCAAGTTTCGTCTTGAATGCCTTCTTTTAAGTGTACGATCTTGGTTCTTTTCAAACTTTACTTTTAAATGTAGCTTATTGCAATACTCATGGGGTCGTGTGGCCATGTGCGTATAGTATCTGCTTGCCAATCTGGTGACCCGGGCTCGATACCGGCGAGTGCAGACTTTTAATCGCACAAAAGTGATCCCTGTGGTGCACTCTCCACACCAGCTATGAGTGCCCGTGAGGTGACGCGTGGTATGCGCCCACGCGGTAAAAATATATCATTACCGATGTCTACAAGCGTTGTAGATACTGGCACACTCAGTAATGGGTAATATGCCATGATGATATATTTATTTATTTTATTTATTGCAATACTCGGTTAGTGCTGCAAGTTTGCGCTGTATGTCAATCGGAGTATTTGCGAATATTGTAATATCATCCGTGTATTGCAATATCTGTTTTATGAATAATGAAGTAGCCTTTCAGGTTTTTGTTCCTAAAAAATGTTTCTAAATCATGTATATAAAGGACAAATAGGAGCGGACTCGTATACACTCTCCTTGCAATACGCCTTTATTTACCTGAAATTCTTCTGATAAGATATTTACATCGATTTATACTGTAGCATCTTTGTAAATATATCTGAGGAGTCTGAAGATTTTTCTCTTATTCTCAAATTTAAAATTTTCTCCACGGCAATTTGTGAGGCACTGAGTCAAATGCTTTGCGGAAGTCTATGAAGATTATGTAAATAACTTTCTGGCTTCTCGCGAGTGATGTTTGTATTATGCTGTTGAGGACATATAAATTGTCCACGAATGATCTCTTTTTCCTGAAGCCATATTGCGTTTCAGATAGACTGTTATGGCTTTCTGTCCAGCTCTGAATTCTGTTATTTAATATAAAGGCCAATAATTTTGTAATCGTATTTATTAGGGCGATTCCTCTATAGTTATCCGTGATAGCACGATCACCTATTCTATATAATATTAGTTTTATAGATTTTTTTTTTGGAATTTTTCATTTATTAAAAATTCGTATAGAATTTCTAGAAGAGTTTTCCATTTATAAGTTAGATGCATTAATTGCTCAAAAATTATCCCATCCGTTCCTAGATTTTTGTGGAATTTAAGTTTTACTATAGCGAAATTTAATTCTTGCCTCGTAATTTGAGAGTCGAGGTAAGGATATCGAGTGTCATTGAGCACTTTTTCATCTATAATTTTATCTCCAAACCAATCTCGAAATTATAATATCCATGACTGTATGTCAGTCAGATTATTTATGTCTGTTGTAGGGTTCAAAGCTTTAATACAGTGTCTTTCAATAGGGGTGACAATTTTTCCAATAGAGATTTCTCGGTTTATGATATTATTTTTTTACTGTGTCAAAAGTGTCAAAATATTCACTATAGTATGCAATTTCGTCATGCAGCGTTGACCCTTCCCGAACGTTTAGAAATTATTAAAAAATAATACCAAAGTTCGAGCTCAGTTGTGGGTGCTCAACGTTTGTTCACCAGAAAATTGGGACCGTTATTCTGCGCAGGCTATACACGCACTGTTGAGTTTGAGCGTAAGTTCACTTTACAAGACAATAAGCCACGAACAAGACAACAAAATGTGCGAAGTGAGGAGAATATTGCAGCTGCAGCGGCTAGTGTTGCCGATGAGCCAAATTTGTCGATTTCAAGACGATATCAACATTTGGGGCTTCCTCGAACATCAACTTAGAAAATTTTGCGTAAAGATTTGGGCCTACATCCTTACAAAGTCTTATTGACTCAAGAACTGAAGCCAAACCATCACAGATTGCGTCGGGAGCTTGCTAATTAGGCCCTTGAGCACTTGGGTCATGATTTTGGCCAAAAAAATCATCTTCTCACACGAGGCGCATTTTTGTATGAATGGTTTTGTTAAAAAACAAAACTGCCGTTACTGGTGCGAGAACAACCGACATGTGTTACATGAAATGTCGTGCTTTCTCGAAAAACTCACTGTATGGTGCGGTTTATGGCATCGATGCGTTATCGAACCTAAGATTAAATAAAAAAGAGAGGTCGTTTTAACACAAAATCTATTTTATTAAACATAAATAACATCGGACTGACATATATAATGAAAAATTACATATAAATCAAATCATCATAAACATACATTATCTTATTTTTAAATCAATACAGGGTTATTCTAAATGATGGACCCATTTTTAAAAATTCGTATGTATTAAAGTACAAATCCAAAATTAACAATCTTTATACCAATGAAAAGAGGAAGTTTCAAAGTTTTTTTTCATACATTATAAGTGTTCAATGTGGCCACCGCTGGCTGCACGGCAAACATCTACGCGGTAGCCAAACTCGTCCCACACACGACAAAGTATATCTGCTGATACTGAGTGCACGGCAGCAGGGATACGGTTCCGCAGATCGTTCAGAGATGTTGATTGAGGCGGGAGGTAAACAGCTTTCTTAACATAACCCCATAAGAAATAGTCACATGGGGTGAGATCAGGAGATCTCGGCGGCCAGAAGTGTAGAGCCAGGTCTTCATTTCCCCTGCGACCTATCCAGCGATGAGGAAGGGATTTATTCAAAAAGCCTGGTACATGGAGGTGCCAATGGGGCGGAGCTCCATCCTGTTGGAAATTGAAGTCCTGTGAATCTTCCCTAACTTGAGGCAACAGCCATTGTTCCAACATATCTAGGTAGGTTATTCCAGTTAGAGTTTTTTCCGCAAAGAAAAAAGGTCCATAAACCTTTATATGGGATAAGGCACAGAACACGTTTATCTTCGGTGAGTCTCTGTTGCAATGTTGAATGTGGATTTTGCAATCCCCATATGCGGACATTATGTCTGTTGACTTTTCCACTAAGGTGAAAAGTCGCTTCATCGCTAAAAATTATACGCTGTAGAAACGCGTCATCCTCCATCATTTCAAGCGCAAAACCACAAAATTCGCTTCTCTATGTCATTAGGTTTGAGAGCCGCCTGTACACTTCGTCATGTGAGAATTATTTTGTACCATATCCACAAATGTTATAAGTAAGAAAAATCCAGTTAAAAGTTTGAAATCAATTATTACATTTATGTGCTACATAAAATTGCCTTTATGAAATGCTACCTTGTTTTTGTTAATATTTGATTAAATTCAGCATATTTTTATCAATGTATTGTCTACTGATGCTAGAAAATCTTAGATTCGAAATGGACTTAGTTCAAGACATTATTTAACTTTTTCTGTATAATGAGATTAATAATAATAATAATAATAATAATAATAATAATAATAATAATAATAATTAATAATTAACTGCTAAGGTTATTAGCCCGTTTGTTTTTTATTCAATGTAAAAATAACATTATTCTTGTAAATAAGTTTATATGTATGCAAATACGTAATATAACGTGAAGTATCTTGTATAAAATATATTAATATTTACGTATATAAATATAAAGAATAAAAGTATCGAAAACAACAAAATTCATATATAAACGGGAAACTTTTAAAGAAGAAACATTGCGTATTTTACCAGAGTTTGATAGAAGCAAAGAAAGATCTTGATCCAATTGATATAGCCGTCTGAGTGAATCATACTGTGTACACGCAACAAGAATGTGTTGAACTGTCAGAGCAGTATCACATGTGTTGCACATAGGGATATCATCCCGACTTAGACGGTACCCATGTGTCAGACTTGTATGACCCAGTCTCAGGCGATGGATCTTGACTTGATCCCTTCTAGTAAGATCACTTGACATGAAAAATGGTGCAACCGACGGTTTAATGGTTTTAAGATGGTTCTGTACCCCATCCCATGTGCGCTGCCAAATAGCCAATACCTCTTTCTTCAGATGAAGACCTATGTCTGAAGATTTGAACATTAACACATCAATAGAGTCACTATCAGCGGCAGAACGTGCTGCCTCGTCAGCAATCTCGTTACCTCTAATCCCAACGTGACTTGGCACCCAAAGAAAAGAAATATCCTTCCCTATGTCATGAAGATGTTTCATGAGGGACAGGATATTCTGGATAATTGGGTCAACGGTAAAAGGGTTTGAGATGGCTCGGAGGACGCTCAATGAATCGCTAACTACGAGGAACTTCCTAGAAGTTCGGACGAACTCGCAGTAGCGTAGAGCTTACCAGATAGCATAGGACTCTGCTGTATAGATAGAAGTTATAAGAGGCATTGACCATGAGTGCTGTGTGTTGTCGACAGCAATTGTGCAACCTGTACCATGGTGGGTTTTAGAACCATCAGTGTAAATCACCATCGTGTTTTTGTATCCGTGCAGAACCTCTAGAAACTTTGACTGAAGAATTATCGGGGGACTGTTAGATTTATCGTACCTAGATAGTTCGTAGTTAGTCCTAGCTAATGGAGCTAACCATGGTGGTACTTCAGATTCCCCTACAGGAATCGATAATGGCAGGTCAAAGCTTATTTGTTCCAGAAGCTCTTTCGCACGGATACCTGCTGGTCGGGTTTTAATTTGTCGTTGACTGCACCAATTTTCACTCCGAAAAAATATACTGAAGTTCTTGTGTTGCGGTAAAGACTTAATTTTGGAAATGTAAAGCAGCAGAAACTTTTTTCGTCTTACGTCAAGCGGCGTCAGTCCTGACTCTGAATATAAATTTAATTTGGGGGTACTGGGAAAAGCACCAAGGGCGTAACGTAGAGCCTGGTTGTGGATTGGCTCCAGTCTACTAAGGGTTGTTCTTTTTGCCGAGGCATAGACGACACACCCATAGTCAATCTTGGATAAAACCAGACATTGATACACCCGGGTAAGTGTTTTTGGCTCCTCTCCCCATTTAGTACCCGCCAACATTTTTACAATGTTGAGAGCTCTAAGACAAACCGTCCTTAGGTCTTCAACATGTAATTTCCAAGTTAGTCTTAAATCAAAGATTAGTCCTAGGAATCTGACGCTGCTGACAATTTTAATTGTGTTATCCCTCAAAAAAAAAGGAGTGGTCCATAGTGTGGTCGGTTTAGACGGCAGAAGTGAATGCACTGGGTTTTTTCGCGGGAGAACTTAAATCCAATTTTGTCAGCCCTCTGTGTGATGTTGTTAATTGCTGATTGTAATGATCTGTTGATGTCTCCCATCTTCTTGCCAGAACAGAAAATAGTGAGATCATCAACGTACAGACACATACCTACAGAGCTGACAAAGGACACAAGCTCATTTACCGCAATGGCAAAAAGAGTGACGCTTAAAACAGAGCCTTGGGGTACTCCATTCTCTAATATCCTTGTGGATGATAGAGATGTACCGACCCGAACCCTAAATTTACGTTCTGCCAAAAAAGAAGAAATAATTTGCGGCAAATTACCACGAAAACCCCAGACATGCAGCTTCTTAAGAATGTGATATCGCCACGTCATATCATAGGCCTTTTCCAGATCAAAGAACACTGCAACCAAGTGTTTTTATTGAAAGCGGTGAGAATTGCATCTTCCAGATATGCCAAATGATCAACAGTGGATCTGAATTTGCGAAACCTAGCCTGGTGGTCTAACAAAAGACGATTGTTAATCATTCTCTCGAAAATCTTTCCGATACAAGACGTTAAACTTATTGGCCTATGATTTCTCGCTATCGATAGATCTTTTCCGGCTTTAGGAACAGGGAGGACAATGGCTTCTTTCCACTTCTTAGGATACGAACCTTCTTGCCAGAGTATATTGTATACGGAAAGTAAGTGTAGTTTGAATTCAAGGGTTAAGTTTTTGGACATATCGTTAGTAATTCTATGTAAACCTGGAGATGACGACTTTGATTGGCTGAGAGCGTATTCCAGTTCCATAAATACAAATGCAGCATTATAATGAAAGGTTTCAGCAGTGCTAAAATCTAGGGGAACTTCTTTGTCCGCCTTTGAGTTTTGAAACTCAGGCTCATAATTAGAAGAGCTGCTAGTACTTTGGAACTGGTCAGTCATCATTTCCGCTATAGTAGATGGATCATGCGTAAATGTCCCATCATCCAGTTTCAGGCACGTTATGCCTATAGAATTACCATGCCCAGCGATACGTTTAACCCTTGACCAACACTCTTGTGTTGTAGTACTGGACGAAATGCCAGATACATATTCGTCCCAAGATTTTCGCTTACTTTCCAATATACAACGACTTGCCAATGCTCTGGCTTTTTTTAAAAAAGAATAAGGTTCTCCTGAGTTGGAATCCGTTTGAAGCGATTGAAAGCCATTTTTTATCCCGGATCAACTCCTGGATTTCTCGGTTCCACCAGGGAACCAATCTTTTTCGAGCTTTTGACTTGCTCTGAGGGATTGCAGTTTCTGCTGCTAAGAAAATGTTTTCGGTCAGTTCTTCTACATTTACATTGTTGTTATTAGTCATGGGTGGAACATTAAGAGATGCCTTGAAACATGTCCAGACGGCTTTACTCATAAACCAACTTGGCGCAAACATTTGTTCACAGATGGGAGTGTATGTAGTGATCACTTTAGGAAAGTGATCACTCCCATGCAGATCATCAAGTGATCGCCAAGAGAAACGAGTGGATAACGATGAAGACAGTATAGTTAGGTCGATACAAGAAAAAGTTCCTGAACGGGTATTAAAATATGTTGGTGAACCATCATTCATAAGAACAAGATTTGGATCATCAAGCAGGTTCTCTACAATTCTTCCCCTTTGATCAATATACCCAGATCCCCATATAAAATGGTGGGCGTTGAAGTCTCCCAGAAGAACGAAAGGAGTAGGAAGTTGCCGAATAATGCCTTGAATATCGGCCAAATCCCAGTTGACGTCGGGTAAGTATATGTTACAAATAGTAACATTAAATGGAGCTGACATTCGAACAGCAACGGCCTGAAGATTAGTGTTGAGGTTTACCTGCTTGAAACTTGCATCTTGTCGTATGATGATAGTCACACCTCCGTTAACCCGGATATGGGGCAGAGAATCAAACCGAACTATACTGTAATTTTTCAACGAGTAAGCCTGGCCTGGTTTAAAGTGCGTTTCTTGAAGAAACGTAAATATCGGATTAAATTTCGATAGCAGCATCTTCAAGTCGCAATAATGGAAAATGCATCCCCTAATATTCAACTGAATAATATTATTCATGACTTATAATGTAATGTTGAAGAACTAAACAGGTTTTGTTGGTTTTCCAAGAGGCCAACCCTTCTTTTTCTTTTGCTGCTGCGAAGATCCAAAGCAAAGAGAAAAATCTTTATCGGAAGAAGAAATAATAGTATTTACCCTATTCTTCTCCTTAGTAGTTATAAGAGAAGAAGGGCGAGAGGAAATAGACACAAGAGAAGATGGAGTAGTATTTACTTTTTTCTTCTCTTGTGTGGGGATTTTAGACAGAAACTTAGAAGGACTACAGGAGATAAATGGTGTTCTATGTCCAAAATTGAAAGTTTCTCTCGTAAGAAATATGTTTTGTAAGGCCTGAACTAGCTCAGGGATTATTTGTTTAGCAAAGGAAGAAGGGTCCGGTGTTAAAGAAGTTGATGCTTTGCTAACATAAGAAATACCGGTCGGCGTAGGAATAATAACCTTCTTCCTTACCTCAAAATAAGTAATGTTCTCCTTTACTTTAATTTCTTGGATGGAAATCTCTTGTTTAAAAACAGGACAATTTTTAGAACGAGGAGAGTGGTCTCCCTCACAGTTAACACACTTAATGGGCTCTGTGCAAGGGGTTCCTTCGTGCAAGACCTTTCCACATATACAAATCTTTGGACTTTTGCACCGTGCAGCTGTGTGTCCGAACTTTTGATAATGGAAACAGCACATAGGTGCAGGTACGTATATGCGTACAGGGAGGGACATATATGCAACTTTAAGTTTTGCTGGAAGTTTCGGGGTATTGAAGGTTATAACGTGATTTGGTGTGTCTTTGTATTCACCATTGAATCTGGACTTAATACGCCGTACTTCAATAACGCCAGGATCCCGTAGCTCGCAACATATCCTCCTCCACTGTACAGTTCAACAGGTCCTTACAATAAATGACACCCCTGCATACATTAAGTGTCCTGTGAGGGACCACTTCTACTATCATTTCTCCCATCTTTGATATCTTTTGTAATCTTTTAGCTTGTGCAGGCGAAACTGTTTCTATAAGAAGACCGTTTTTTTTCTTAATAGTTTTTAAGTCTCCTACTAATCCAAAAAGTAATTTTTGTATAGCGAAAGGACTAATTTTTTCAAAATTTCCATCAGGCCTTTGAATGACCAGGAACCGGGGTACTACCACCTTTTCTTAGTTCATCTCAGTAGTGGGGTTACCAGACGTACCCGCACAAGAAGATTAGTTTTTTTACGGGGTTATCTCCCCGGGAGCTTTTAACACGACTCCAAGCGCACCGTTTTCGGAGGTCGGCAAACCAGAGAGCGGCTTCGAATGTTTCATGCTCATTGACAATGAACTTTCGGTCTTCAGTATCCCCACCCTCCATGGAGTCTCAAATGGGACGCTAATACCGCAAACCGGTAAAGTACCAAGGCTTCCCAAAGACTATAGCAGTCCCGGAGGGCAGCAGGGCCAGTCCACGGGAGAGATCATGATGGGCCGCAAAGTCCTCGTGCACGCCCGCTTTCCGATGATTCCGCCACATTCCCAAGACTACTCACCCCCCAGCCTCGCAATGGGATGGGAACCAATTGGTCGCAGGTGGGTTAGCCTGCGACCTCCCGTTTAGTTGAATTTGGGGCCAAAGTAGTGTGTTGGGGCTTTCTCAACTACCAGGTTCCCCTCCTCCACCGACACGGGTCACCGCACACGGTCAACATGCAGGTAGGTGTGAAGAAACCTGTGCACGGACGATCACCTACTAATCGCCCGGTTTGAAGAAAGAGTGACACAAAGGTCAAGACCCGTTAGTTTCACCGTTGCTGGCAACAAAGGCTACTTAGCCCCCCCAACACGACAAGGTGAGTCCGCGGGGGGGAACATTAATCTCTGTATCTTTATTATTATTATTAATAATAATAATAATGATAATAATAATAATAATAATAATAATAATGATAATAATAATAATCAATAATACTTTATTACCCAACAGCAAGCCATTTACTGGGTAAAAACAATGTACATGTAAATAATAGATAAAAAAATGATAAACAACATATATAGTGTATTAAACAAAAATATCTGTATAAATTTTGCTGGTATTCCGACACATTATGTAGACTGGGGAGCGTCGCAGCATGGCAATGCGAGAAGTAGGGAGGTAAAAAGAACTGGCATGTCTAGAGGCCATCCTTGGTACATGGAATGGAATCCTGGGTAGTAGAAAGGGCGCATCAACTTTGTTGTGGAGTAGCGACTAGAGGAATTTGGCGGTGATATTTTCCCGTCTGGAGATTAGAGATGGCATGGAATGACGTTGTAAGAGAGCCAACTGGTCAGTACCTCTATCTGGGTAAATATTATCTAATTTAAAAGATAAAAGTTTTAAAAATCGACGATAAATCCGCTCTAACGCCACTGATTGATTTATCTGTATAGGATACCAAACCAAACATGCATAATCAAATTTACTAAGTACCAGCGATACAAAAAGTGATTTTAACACCGAGGTATCTTTGAACATTTTAGAAATTCGTATAATAAAATTTAATATCCTACTTGCAGAAATACAGATATTACTAATATGTTCAATAAAAATAAAATTAGAACTGAATGTGACACCCAAGTCTGTAATCGAGCTATGTTGAGCTATGTTTACTCCCTGCATATTATATATAAAGTTAATTTTATTCATTCGTCGCGAGTAAGTAACTAAGCAACATTTACTGAGGTTTAATTTCAATTTATTTTCATTAGACCTCGCTACTAAACAATCAATATTTACTTGGATTGAAGAGCAATCGTTCGCAGAAGTAATTTTACTGAATATTTTAATGTCATCCGCATAAGCGAGTACTTTACAAGAAAATGATTGTACGACTTCATTAATATACCGTGAGTATTTTTTAACGTGAAACAGAATTTGTTATATCCATGGTTACGACCTGTCATTTGATTGACAGCAATGTATTTGTGTGTCCCATTTAAAATGAAACATAGGGAATGAATTTGACATTTGACAAGACGTCAATAGAGGTTAATTTTGTTTAAAATAATTATACCTGCTTTCTAAATTAAATTTAGTTGTTCTGACGGCCAAATATCTTACAATATTTAAATATAATACTTCTATCAAATTCATTCCACATGTGTCATTTTAAATGAGACACAAATGCATTGCTGTCAACCAAATGTGAAGTCGTAACTTATAGGAAAATTCAATGGTTATCTGTCATATTGACAAGATGTCTTGAGATGTTAATTTTGTTTAAATAATTATACGTTTTTTAAAAATGAAATTTAGATGTAAAAAAATATTGTGTGCACCTTATGCCTGAAATATGTTTAGTGCTCTCGAGTGGTTTTCTGACTTGGCTAAATTTCTTGCAATATTTAAATATATAATACTTCTGTCAAATTCGTTCCCTATGTTTCATTTTAAATGGGACACGCAAATACATTGCTGTCAATCAAATATCGAGTCGTAACCATGGAAATGACAAACCCAATGTTTCACGTTAAAAAATACTCACGGTATAAAACAAATAGGATGGGGCCCAAGTTGGACCCTTCTGGAACACCGGAGGTTACCTGAAAATAGTTTGATGAAAAGCCATTATAATGAACATAACATTGCCGATTATCAAGATATGACTGAAGAAAATTAATTGAACAGAGATGGAGCTGCACCTAAAGTACGAATTTTGTGTAACAGTAAACCGTGACACAAAATGGAGACCTATTGCCGCGAGAACTCTACCGGCCGCTTGTGGAACCATCACCGCCCGTCGAAAACTTTGAAACTTCCTGTTTTCATTAGTATAAAAATTGTTAATTTTGTATTTGTACTTTAATAAATACGAATTTTTAAAAATGGGTCCATTTAGAATAACCCTGTATACTTTTATAAATATAACAAATGAAAAACGTCATTTTCAACACTTTCTCTCATTTGGAAATATATATATAAAAGTCCTATTTCTTTACATAAAAATATCTGTCTCAACTTGAATAAAGGCTTGGCTAATAAGTCGACCATCTGGAATTCCGTTGACACCTTTCTTACTTCAATTTCTCCATTTGTTACCAATTCTCTAACAAATAGATGTCGAATTCTTATATGTTTCGTTCTCTTGTGGTATTCTGGATTCTGTGTTAACTTGATAGCAGCTTCATTGTCGGTTTGAGTTAAGGCACAGCGACATCAGTAATGTCACTTAGAAGACGACTCAGCCAGACTATTTCTCTTGACGCTTCACTTGCAACTACTACCTCTGCTTTTGTAGTCGACGTAGCCAGTGATGTCTGTCTTTGACCAGACCACGACACTGTTCCTCCGGAATATATACAACTAACACCTCAAGTTTATCTTCCCGTGTTAAAATCTCCACCATGGCCTGCATCACTAAAGTTCTCAAGTATACCCTTTTTATAAATTCTTTTGTATACAATTCCTAAATTTACAGTATTTTTCAAATATCGGAATATACGTTTTACTTTCATCCAATCATTCCAGCTACGATTTTCCAGTGTTCTACATACAATTCCTACAGCATACGCTATTTTTTTAAAAAAAAAAAACTCTCAACAGGATTAAATCCCAATTACTGAGTAGGTTCAAACACACAAACATCCATGCCTTAGTGGGATTCGAACCCAGAACCCCGAGCACACTCATGACTAAGAGGCGTTGCTCTAACCATTGAGCCACCGGAGCCGACATATATCAGATTTCGTGTTAGTCATTAAATGCATCAAAGCACCAACTGCTTTTCTCTATGGAAACTGTGAAGTTTTTGTCTCACTTACTTTCTCTGTTTGTTCTTCTTCTTTAATTATAGGTGTGGACGCAGGACGACAATCTTCCATTCCAAATCTCTGAAGTATCTTCTTTGTGTAAGATACTTGGCATATTTTTATTGAACAATCTGTTCTCTTTTTCATTTCTATTCCAAGATAATAGGATGCATGTTTTTCAGTTATCTTCAATTCTCCTTTTATATTTTTATTACCAATCTTGCTTTAAATCTCTCAATTGATTCATATGAATTCGTCTTCAACTTGTAAACCCATTTACATTAAATCCATTTCTTTCTATTTGGTAATTCCATGTAAGTCCATGTTTTATTACCAATAAATGCTTTCATTTCATCACTCATCACTCATTCATTTTTCCATTCTTCAGATTCTTTACTTCTAATTTCTTCTTCGTATGTGCATGGTTTCTTAATATCAGATAAAATTACTTCGTCAGGCTTAACGTAATCTTCAATTTTTTTCAGTAATTTAATTCTTGAACTATCACGCAGAACTCTGTCATAATTTATTAGAAGTCTTATCAACTTCTCGTACTTCTTCTACTATCTCGGATACTGAATCATTGGAACCTAAATTTTCTTCATAAACATCTACATTAACTTCATAATCTTCATCCTGTAAATTATTCGTATTTCTTATATCGTCTGATTGTATTGGAGTACTATTACTTTTTATCTAAATTAAAAGCTCTTCTTGAAATAAAACATCTCTCGATCGCAGCATTTTATGTGTTCCTTTGCACCATATTCAATATCCATCATTATTGTCGTGAATGCTTTTCTTCGTTTTTGTTTTGGGATATGTACAAAGCATGTACAACCAATAATTATTCTTAAGTGCTTTAAACTTGGTTTCTTTCCCGTCCATAATTCAAACGGTGACATGTTCAACAATTGATGGGCCAGTTCTATTTAAAATATAATATGCAGTATTGATCATTTCTGCCCATAAACATTATGGTGTGTTCGTGAGCATGCATAATTGTACGAGCTGTTTCTACAATTATTCTATTGTCTCTTTCACTACATCCATTTTGTTGAGGAGTATACGGCATTGTCAACCTCTGCTTTATTCCGTTTTCTCCTAAAACTTTTCTAATTTGTTGATTATCAAATTCAGCGCCGTTATCACTTAAAATCTCTTTGATATTATGTTCTGCAACTTTTGCTTCATTTAATATAATTTTTAAATTGTCAACTACTTCATACTTTTCTATAATAAAATAAACATACCGAAATCGACTATAAACATCTGTAAACAAAATAAAATAACGATACCCTGGAATACGAAAATGGTCCACATACATCTGAGTGAATAAGTTCTCCTGGAATTTTGGCTCTTTCCCTTTTTCCAAATTTTAACTATGTATTTTACCAGATATACATCCTTCGCATATCTTACTATCCAGATGCAAATTTATTCCTAATTCTACAGTCTTCTTTACATACCTTTTGTTCTGATGACCTTTCATGGTATAACTGTAATAAATTGGTATTATTTGTCTGTACATTTATTTCATGATGGAATTCTGGAATTATATTTTTAATATATAACTTAAATAATCCTCCATATCGATATCTTCTTCCCACAAGTTTAACTTTATCATTAATAATTAATGTATATTTGGTACATACCACACCTCACTTAATGTTATTATTTCCTTATGTCCATAAATAGCTGCAATAACATTGATATTTCCTTTGCTACTAGCTTCAACTTTGTCTCCATTTGCTGTCATAACAGTATGACTTTTTCCAAATGTCACAAAACTTTAAAACAAATCTTTTCTGTTTGTTATATGATTTGTAGCGCCATTATCTACATACCGACTTCTTGTCAAATTCACACCTCAAAATGTTATATCTAGTTTAGCAGGTTTACCATCTGCTTTCTATTTAAAGCATTGTCTAATTTTATGTCCCGGAAGTTTACAATAATGACATATTATATTACCGTTTTTCTTAAACTTTTGTTCATTAAATCTTTTCTTTTCTATAACCATAGCTTATTGAATAGTACTTCCAGCTTTACAATTTCATGCTTTTCATAAGCACACAACTGATTCGTTGAATTGTCCGTGATTCTTTCTGTTTTAGCTATTAACACGCAACTTAATCTAATAGCAAAAAATTCTTCATGCAGCGTTTCTAAAATTTTACATACTAATAATAATTCTGGTAAATCAGATACCTTCACTTTGATAATTTCAATTCGGAGCTTATTCCAAAGATTCTATAATTTTGCCGCATGACTTGCAATATCATCGTTTGAATCTCTTTTATAGCTAAAAAATTGCATGCATAAATCATATGCCTTATCTTCAGAAATGCCATCAAACAAATTGTGTAACTCGACCCAAACTTCACGTGCAGTATTAAAACGCATAACTTTTTGTAGTGTTTCTCCTGTCATTTTGGTTGTTAAAATTATCATTACAGCACTCTCTGCCTTTATGTATTTTTCAAGAGCAGCTTCATATTTAATTTTATCAGCTATGGGTACATCTTCATTTAATTTATCTGGCGTAAACAATTTACGTCCATTGCTCCAGGAATACTTCTCAGCAGAATACGAACTTTGTATTTCCATGTAGCCCAATTTAGTTTTCCTTCTAACAAACCAATCTGAATTCGAGATGCATCCATTTTTGAATTTCTCAAACAATGGCTCAATTTATAAAATTATACACAAAATTACTAATAAATTGTTATATAAATTACTAATTATTATGGAGACTTAGAGTTATCTAGGCCCATAACCAGTTAAGATTAAATAAAGAAGAGAGGTCGTTTTAACAAAATTTATTTTATTAAACATAAAAAAATCGGACTGACATATATAATGAAAAATTACATATCATTTTCAAAAATTTCTTCCAAAATGAGGAGAGAGCAGCCGTAGCCGTCAATGGCGACCGCCATAGAGTCATGTTACTCGAATTTATATGGCCAGAACTTGATAACATTGATATTGAAGAGATGTGGTTTCAACAAGATGGCGTTACGTGCCATACAGCTAATGCTATGCTCGATTTGTTGAGGGAAAAGTTTGGCGATTGGATCATCACACGACTAGGATTTGTGATTTGGCCGCCGCGGTCATGTGACTTTACACCCCTAGATTATTTTTTAGGGCTACGTAAAACCACAACTATGTGTCGACAATTCACAGACATTAGATCATTTGGAGGCCAATATTCGTCAAGCTATCGCTGATATACAGCCGCAAATGTTGGAGAGGCTGATTAAAAATTGGAGCGATCACTTGTGTCAGTGTAAAGAAAGCCGTGGTGGATATTTGAACGATATATTGTTCCGCACATAATTACATTGTCCAAGATTCAAAATAAAGCAAAAACTAAATTAATACTTCAAACCGTTTTTGATTTAATTAAAATTACTTAAAATCCTATCACTCTCAATGAAAGATACTTTGGTTTTCCAAAACTCAGTTTGGTCATTAACTAATTCTAATTTGTGTTTTAAACCACTCTTAAAATTTTGTTTCTGTTTTGCAATATATTTTGTGTAGGATGCCTTTGCCTCTAGGAACAAAGTTAAGCTATCTTTATTAAAATTAGTTTTACATTTTATTTAATTTATTTACCCCCCAACGAAGAAGATGTAATATTCGCTATAAAGAAATTAAAGAACAAAATGACATCAGGCTCCGATCAAATATCATGTTTCCTGGTAAAAGACTGTGCACACCCATTATCAGGCCAACTTACATACATTTTCAACTTAAAAATGAAAAATTTCCAGAAATTTGGAAAGTTTCCAAAGTATGTCCTATTTCAAAGTCAGGAAATGCATCAAACATCAGGTCCTACAGGCCTGTATCCATATTAAATAACTTTTCAAAGGTTTTTGAAATGATATTACATTCCTATATCCATAACAATATTAAAAACAAGATATCCAACTCACAACACGGTTTCAGGGAGAAGAGATCCACAGTTACCAATTTAGCAATCATCGGCCAATATTTAACTGAAGCTGTGGATAAGGGTGGCCAAGTCGATGTAATTTACATGGACATTCAAAAAGCGTTTGAGCAGATCAACCATACTGTACTGTACAATGGTTTCACATCAAATATTTTTGAAGCGCCCTCTGGTGTACTACAGGGGTCCAATTTAGGTCCTTTATTACTTACCATTCATATTGACGATGTTTGTAATAAAATTAGCTGTCAAAAGTTGTTATTTGCTGACGATTTAAAACTTTATTGTACTGTATCCGATATATGTAACTGTTGTTATTTGCAATCTATGATTGATACTGCAAACAAATAGTGTGAACAGATTAAGTTAAAATTAAATCCATCGAAATGTAAAATAATGTCGTATCATCGCAAAAGAAATCCTGTTATGTTTGAGTATAGAATTGCTAATTACATATTACAACGACAAGTGAGTATGAAAGATTTAGGAGTTAACTTCGATATTTCACTTACCTTCACATTCCATTACAATGAAATTATTTTGTCAGCAAATCGCATATTGGGTTTTATTATAAGAAATTGTGCAAATTTTACTGATGTATCTACAATTTATATTCTTTATGTGAGTTATGTAAGATCTAAATTGGAATACTGTGCACTAATATGGAACCCAATATACAATTATCATGTAAATCAGCTGGAATCTGTACAAAAACGGTTTCTTAAATATCTGTGTCTAAAATATGATAGGCAATATCCACCAAGAGGTACTTCATACAATTTTCTGCTCGATAAATTTAACGAATTATCACTAGAACATCGTAGATATAGTATGTCAATTTTATTTTTATTTAAATGATTAAATAATGATAATGACTGTCCAGACCTTTTAAAAAAACTTCAAATACATGTTCCCAGAATATCATCTCGATCATGTATTACCTTCCAGCCGTACCACTCCAGAACCAATCTTTTACTCCGATCTCCAGTTAACACAATATGCAACAATGCCAATAAAATAGCTAACTTCATAGACATTTATAATATATCTTACAATAGCTTGAAGAATTTTCTGACCAACACTGCCATATAAACGTTTTCATTCATGTATTGTTATGTATTTACTATTATTAATATTGTTTACCTATTTTTTTGTACATGCTTACTTAAGTTTTATACTTATGTCCTGTAGTGTAAAACTGTTGGGCAAATAAATATTATTATTATTATTATTATTATTATTATTATTTTCGTAGCATGTTCCGGCATTTCTTTTCAGCATTGTGCATGGTTCACTGTACCATGGTGTGTTGCTTACGAGTTTGTCATTATTTGGTTTGATTTTCTTTGTTAGACCTGCTTTATTTGTTATTTCGTCAA
This sequence comes from Ophonus ardosiacus, assembly GCA_943142095.1. Classification (NCBI taxonomy): domain Eukaryota; kingdom Metazoa; phylum Arthropoda; class Insecta; order Coleoptera; family Carabidae; genus Ophonus; species Ophonus ardosiacus. Next base: position 21,332,629 of record OW964834.1, on the reverse strand, counting down.
TTTGGTCTGTGAAGAATTTATATTTTACATCAATATTGCCGATGATGTGTATGCTGCCTAAACCTTCAGTGAAATTTGCGGCTTTCGTTTTCTCCCACTTTATTTTAGCTAGTATTTGAGCCTCGTTCTTCTTATGTTTATGGGATGCTTCTAATATTTTTTTTTATTTTTAAGGAACAAAACATGTGGTCTGAATTATTATTTCCTGTATGCAGAGGTCCATACTGAATTACAAGGCACTCGTGTCTACCTGGATCTATTATACTTCTCCCGCTTGAACCAACATACATAAAATTAGCTGGTGTATCGTTATATATTCTTCCGTTTAATAAAATTAAATTAACTTCTTCCATTATTTTAGTTAAATCTTTTCCTCTTTACTCTCTTTAAAACTCTCTTATTCAGATTTCAGTGAACAAGCACGATTTAAGGTCCCTACAAACCGATTTTAACATTTTTACGATGTATGTGTGTGTGTATGTGTGTGGATGTATGTATGTGTGTTTGAATGTGTGTACGAATGAATAGATGTTGGAGGGACGATTCCTCAAAAACTATAAGATTAAAGACCAAATTAACTAGGTATTCCTTAATCTGACATTAATGGGAAGAGCTGAAAAGGTTTTGGTAGGAAATGGACAACCGGAAGTAGTAGTTTCTTAAAAAAAATTAAATATTATTTTTTTGGAAATTTATGTTTTTGCAATTATTAAAGAATATAAAATTATCTATCCAATACCCTGAATATATTTATATCTTCTATATATTTTGTAATAGCGAGTTTTACATATATAGAATAATCCAATGTAAAATGAATCAAAAAGCCCTTGGACACCAGTTGAAAAATTAAAATGTTTGTATTTGACATAAATGTCAGTGTCAAAAATCCAGAGACATTTTTAAAGGCTTTTCTGAGAAGTACATTTAATATTTCTTATTTTATCATTAATTAAATTTTTAGATTTATAGATATAGATGCCGCACATTAAATTGACCCTGTTCTTGTATGCGGAAAACCTAAAATTCGTATATGGACAAGTCGAGATGTAATAGTAATTTTACTGGAATAAAGAGAAATGGGATTTATTTAAAAGTCAGAGTATGTATAGTGTCAGTGTCAACTAAACACACGCTTGTTATACATATATTTCATTATATACCCTTCAGAAATACCGCCAATCTTATCAATGAATTGAAAGAATATCGATCATTTAGAATAGTAGGAGGAAATTTGTTCATAGAGTGAATTGAAACACAAAAAATAGATACAATTAGATTTGTTGTGTGTACCAGAAATGTTAAATAAAATACTTATATAGCTTCATTTGAAGGTGGCGAGAGGTATTGTGCTAGCCATAACAGATTTTTTTTTTTATTTGCGACGTCGTCACGAGTACTTCGAGTTTACTCCTGCATACTTTTTAGTGAGCCTATTCTCGCGTTAAAATCACCGCTTAGTATATTGGAATATGGGAATGAATTTATCGCTTAGAAGTTCTAGGAGGGTAGGATATTCAAATGAATTAGTTTTTATACAAGAAAAATCCAATGTGCTTCAATTACCATAATAGATGAGACCAGGGAATAACCGGGAAGTTTCACTGCTATTGTCGTTTTTGGTGCACAGCTAGCGACACCAGTAGATCTTGGTATTAACTCTCCAGTACTGGCGTGGGATACGTACGTATCCCATCCGCATTTAAAATCTTATTGCGCGCAGTTTTTACAGGTGTGTGAAATGATTCCATGTATTCTTAACTTATAGCGTTGGCTTTGTGTTTATGTACTGTAGTTGGACTTTTGTTTAATTAGTCTGGAGTTATCACAATTTTTGTTCAGTGGGATACGTTTGTATCCCATGCCACCTTTTGTGTTATTATATAAAGGTTCCAATTTTTGGTAAGTTTTTGGAAAATAGTCATAATATTATTATTATTTATTGCCTACATATTTATTTTATAGACATGAGTATCAAAAGTAATGACTCCAATCAGTGGTTGAAATGGTTGGAAGAGTTAGAGAGACAAGAAGAAGATGGTGAAGATGGAGAATTATATATTGATCCTGAAGAAGATGACGGCGATTCGTTACATGAAAGTAATCACAACAGTGAGTCGGAACAAGATGCTGAATATAGTGGCGAAATCACAGAAAATGAGGAAAATACTAACATATCGTTTTTTACTGGAAAAGATGGAGTTACACAATGGAAGAAAAACTTTGTTCGCAGTTCAAAAACAAGAGCACATAGGTAATATTTGTAATTTCCGACCTGGCCCGGCAAATGCAGCAGTCAATGCAAAAACTATTTCCGAATGCCTGTCTTGTTTTCTAAGTGATAATATCTTAGATATTATTGCAGATTACACTAATACATATATATTGCACGTACCAACGAAGTATAATCTAGAACGAAATGCTAGTCTCACAGATACATATGAAATAAAATCTCTTTTCGGAATATTATACTTAGTGGGACCTATAAGTCTGGAAGACAACAGGTGAAAGATTTTTGGAATACAGATGGTACTGGAATTGAAGCAATTTATTGCCCTATGTCTTACGACAGATTTCGTTTTGGCTTACGCTGTGTACGATTCGATGATATCAACAGCCGAGGGGAAAGAAGAAAGTTTATTAGATGTTTACAAATAATTGTCAAAAAATGTATGTTCCTGAAACATGTCTTACCATTGACGAACAGCTTATACCATTCAGAGGACGATGTCCTTTTAGACAGTACATACCCTCAAAACCGGCTAAGTATGGCATCAAAGTTTTTGCACTAGTAGATATAAAAACTACTGTAAACCTAGAAGTGTATGTAGGAACTCAGCCAGAAGGTCCTTATGAAGTGGCCAATAAACCGGTAGATGTCAAACGGCTAACAAATGTAGTAAAAGGAACTTGGCGAAATATTACAATGGACAACTGGTTTACAAGTGTTCCACTGGCAGTAGACCTCATGAAAGAATCTAAACTTACGATGCTAGGAACTCTTAAAAAACAAAAAAGAAATTCCGCCGCAACTTATTAACATTTCTAGCAGATTGGAAACAAGCAGTTTATTTGCCTTTCGTAAAGAATGTACTCTACTTTCGTACGTTCCGAAGAAAAAGAAAAATGTCCTCGTCTTGTCAACCATGCACAACGATAACAAAATTGATGAACTGACTAAATTACCACAAATGATAGATGACTACAACCATACAAAACATCGTGTTGATGTTCTAGACCAAATGTGTAGAGGATACAGTGTTGCAAAAAACAGTAGGCGTTGGCCTCTTACAATTTTTGTCGATATCATGAATATTAGTGGAATAAATGCCTTAGTATTATATGAAAAAATCTGTTGTGGCCAGCACAAAACCTTCCGTCAATTCAATGTATTTGTACAAATCAGATACCAAAAGTTCCTTGGAAAAGATTTTATATATCCTGTAAAATTGTAACACGAACATACTATTTTTTACAAATTCCATATTGCAAGTTTCTTTGAAAAGATTCTATAAATCCAATATAATTAGAACACAAATGTACATTCTGTAAATTGTACTTCACACTTCCTCATTCCTATACAACGAATCTTTTTAACACAGTTCTTCCTCTCTCAAATATTCTGCTATACAGTCCTTCCATTTTCTCTTTGGCCTTCCTCGTACTCCCGGCATTGTAACTGCAAGTCACTTGCGAAGGACACTCTGCCACTTATGTTACTTTCTGATCCAATACTTTCCACTTTGGTCTTGCACTTGACACTGACATCTGTCAATTAGAATTTTTTGAATATACGTATCTGTTGTTTCCATAATTTTTTCAAAGCAGACTGATTTTTGAAAGTTAACCTCTCTTAATCTCTCTATAAATCTATATTTATTGAATATGAAGGAAAATGTATAATCAAATCTTACAGAGAATAAAATTTTCTTTCATATTAATGACCATAAAATGTCGAAAAATGATATTTAACTGGTTTTTTTCCAGAAAAACTCTTAAGATCTTCAAATAAGGGTACTTCCGGTTGACCAATTATGACCAAAATCTAATCAGCTCTTCATATGGTTGTAAAGAAGAGGAATATGAAAGAATCATAATTTTTAGAATTGTAGTTTTGGAGTTATCGTCGGAGAAAAATTTGTCACACACACACACACACACACACACACAGACACACACACAGACACACACACAGACACACACACAGACACACACACGGACACACATACACACATACAGACAGCATCTTAAAAATAGTACATTCGTATTGTAGGGACCCTAAAACGTGCTTATACATTAAAAACTCACCATCGAATTTTTTGACCAAAAACAATACCTTCCTTTTGACGGAAGGTAAAAAATAATCCAAATATTAAAACAACGCGCAGCAAGTTTTTGCGTGAACTTGCTTTGGATTTTATGAAAATTCAGAGTCAAAAAAGACTATATAATAAATGTATGCCAAGGAAATTGAAAGAGAGATTTCGTTTACTTCTAAATAACGAAGAAATGCAAAATGAAAGCACGCCACCTTCGAAAATACCAAAAATAGCCAACGGTAGATGTTCCATGTGTCCCAAGGAAAGAGACAAGAGAACAAGAAAATATTGCGAATCTTGTTATAAATGGGTCTGCAATGATCATCAAAAAGAAGTGAAAATTACTTGTGTTAAATGTGAAAAAAAAGTCGATTTGAATTAATGCATTTTGTTATTTAATAGATTTTTTATTTTAGTTTTCATATTTCGAATAAAATTTTATTTAATTTGTTTTTATGTGTTTTTTAACGTAATATTTAATCTATAACTATTTTATATTCAATTTGATAGCTGACAAGAAAAATGGAGGGAAATAACACTGGGGTACATTTGTATCCCACGCCAGTCAATTCGTAACTTTTTGATGCGCCAGTTGGATGGGTCGCTAGTCCCAAATGTAAAAATTATATCTTTTTAAGGTAATTAGTGTTATTTAAATTACTAATTAAATTCATTTAAATAAAAATGACGTTGTACCAGTGATAATATTCAGTGAGAATGTAAGATTTACGTATAGGCCATCCAGCGAATCAAGCGGTTTGCGTCATAAATACAATATCACTAGAAACAATGACGTCATATGTTAAAAAGCGAATCAAGCGGTTTGCGTCATAAATACAATATCACTACAAACAATGACGTCATATGTTAAAAAGTTTACATGTGCAATTAAAACGGATTAAAATATGATCTGCGGGTTGCCTTCATAGAATCCAAATCTTTGTTACGGGAAGAAATAAGTTATTATTAATTATTATAATAAATCTTAAATATTAACAAAAATAAATGATCTATTAAGGGCTGTTTGAAATTTTATTTGATTATTAAAATAGCATTATAAAAATAAACCTATAAACATGCATTACAATTTATTTGCAAAATGATAATTTAAAACAAAACTGTTAGAACAATTATTATTGAAAGTAAATGGTAAATGATAGTTGAGCTTCAATTTAGTGTCGGTAAGGGTTACCAATAGTGTACTTCCCAAATCTTAAATGTATTTTTTTTTTTTCATTTTCCTCAACTCGCCTCTTCTACATGCCGCCATAATGCCAAATACTAGTGCAACCTGCACTCAAAAATTTATTTTAATTTTAGTTATAGGTATATAATGTGTAATAAGTTTACCTTTATTATTAAATATTCATGATTCGGAGCTTTTGTTAAAAAGGTGTCGATGTTATATACAGTCGGGGTTTTATATGTTCTAGGCCTTTATCCCTCAGGAAGTTTGATTTTAATTTTTTTTTAATTAAAATATTAGAAATATCCTGGGGTATCGTGGCCGTGTGCCTGAGTATGGCCGTCAATCTGATCTGGGAACCTGGGTTCGATCCCGACCGACGCCAAAAATTATTTCTAATTTTAATTTACACAAAGGTGACTCCTGTGGTGTACTCTCCACGCTAGCAATAAGTGCTCATGAGGTGACGCCTGGTAAACGCCCACATGGTACGAATATGTCATCATCATTACCGATATCTGCGTACAAAGCAGATTGGCACACACAACAATGGATCATGATATATTTGTATTTATTTTAATATATAGAAATATCCAATATATTACTGGTATTCTGTGAGCCCGACTAAGCAAGCGACTAGCCCGACTATCACAATGTAATATTTACATACTTTAATCTGTAGTCGGGTGACAAGCTAGTCGCTTGCTTAGTCGAACTTAGTTAGGTGCTCAGAATACTAGTCATTATTTCTTATCAGTAGAGTAGATCGAAGCACTGAATAATTCGCCCATAAAATCGAAACTTTTATATTCTTCGATATTTCATCAATTATCAATTTTCGCAATTAGCAGTAAAATATCCAAATTGTTATTTTCGGTAGAGAGCGTAAAAAAATTATATTATGGAGTTGTAGTTACTAGTCATTACTACATGTGTCACTTTCTGTTTCGCTGTCTTCATCCAAATGTATTAAAACTGGTGAAATTTCTTCTATGTCAAAATTAATTTCTCTCTCCCACCAACTTAAAATTTCTTTCTCTGCGTGTTTTACCGATTTGTTCCATATTTCTGGTGTTATTTTATTCAGGGCTTCCCTCCACATGTCTAAAACGTTTTCGTCACTGTATCCGTCTCGACCTAGGTGGTTATTGTAGTATGTCTTTGTTATACCCCACACATTTTCTATGGGATTGAAAATACCGTGATACGGGGGCAGTCGAAGAACGGAATGTCCATATTCTTCCGCTTTGTTATCGATCACGTACTGTTTCGGCGGTTTATTTCTACACATTTCAAAAATAAAATAATATAATACAAAATTAATTAGAAAACTTAAAGTTAACCTTGACACTATTTCTAAAAGTTCAGATTTGAGCATGTTTAAATTAAAGGGTAAATTTCTTTCTTTGAGCCACGTTTGTATTTTTTCTTTTTCCAGGAAGAATTTGGAATTTTGTCCATTAACTTGCTGTGGTATGGTGCGTTATCCATGATAATAATAGAGGGCTGATCTAGGTTTATTAAAAATTTATTTTCAAACCAATTTATAAAATTTTCATGATTCATTTCACCAAGGTAGTCAGCACAATTAGTTTTTGAAGCGAACACAAGTGAAGCGTGTTCTACAAAACCGTCTTCAGTTCCTGCGTGTACAATAATGTATCGTTTTCCCTGTCCGCTTGTTTTGTTTTTTAACGCTTAGTGAACTGTCATCTTGCCATGATTTGGTATCGGATCCTTTTTGGAATATCCATGTTTCATCTAGAAACACGAATTTCAATGGTGCTGCAGTCTTCAAATTTTGAACATATTTTCTTAAAAACGTAATAGGAGCACTGAAAATATGCGATTGCTCGAAAAGTGCACGTCTGTTATCGGTTTTTTTTCCAACGAAATCCAATTGTATGTAAAATTTTCTGAAGGCTGCTCCTCCTTCCACTGTCGTAAATAATTCGTTGTCGTAGTATTTGTTTCAGGCTATCTAGTGTTATGTGAGCTCCTTTAAATAATCAAAAAATATAGAATACAGCATAATGAACAACATACAATTTCTTACTGTGTCTGTACATTTCATAAATTACATTGCGTACAGAAACTTCAGTGAAACTGTCAGTTTCTATTACAGGGCATGATCTTGATTTCTTTTGCTTTGGTGATTGAATTTCAATGCTGTTCTTTTTTCTAGACGAAATTCTACTGACAGTACATACACTCATCTGTAAGGCGTTTACCACACGCTGTACAAATAGGTTAGATTTATTTTTCAAATAATTACGAATGATAAATAGAACAAAATATTACCTCATTAATACAATACAGCGGTAGTAATGGTCCACCATTCTGTTTTTCCTTTTCAAAATACGTTAATAAATTAACAACAAGTTCTTTAACTTGTCGTGACAAAGCTTTTGGCATTTTGTCAACGGAAATGAACAAAAAAACACAAAACACAAAAACCCAACAACAGAAGTCTTGAGAAAGACTAATTGAAAGAGATACCAAATAAAATTATAAGAAATACAACCAGAAAAACACAAAAAAATTATTACAATATAGATTCGAACGTATAGTATACACATACAATATTTAGTAATATGTATGTTCAGAATTGCCAAAAACAAAAAATAAAATCAAACGTCAGTTTGCAAAAATTTACAAAATTTTGCTTAATAATATTTCCAAATATAATTATATCTATTAATGGTTTCAAATACATAATAATAATAGAAAAACCAATGAAATACCGTTAATAAAATACATTTCAAAATATATAGAAAATTTCAAAAATCCCTAAACGATGACGTAAACCGCTTGATTCACTGGATGACCTATATGTTATTTACCTTTATTTACATAATTTCCTCAAATTCCATTGCATTCAAACTTTACAAAATATTTCATATATTTGTGCACTAAGTCTTTCATTGTAGTTGGCCAGATCCCTGTCCTGGTTTGGATGTTACTTCTGAGTTCTAGTCTCCCTGTATTCAAAAAGTTACATTCATATATAAGATGGTTTACTGTTTGATTTTCCTCGCCACTCTTACACATTTCATTATCTTTTATGTCAAACCTTTTATAGTAACTGTTTAATTTCCCGTGTCCACTTAGAATTATTGTTAGTTTTACTGAATATGGTACCTTCACTTTCAGTTTATCTTTAACATTTTGAAAGAACACTTTTGTTACAGTCACTTTATCACTGTTTGTCCATAAATTCTGCCATTGCGCGTTTTTCTTCATTAATTACTTGCACTTCACAGTTTGTATTTTCAGTTTTCATTTTGTTGTAGATATTTGTAATTTCTTCTAATTTGACAATTATCGGTTTGTTTCCAGTCACTATAGGTAGTAATGCTCCTTTGTAAATGGTATTGAGTGATCTTTGTCTTAGGAGGCCCCAAGATATTTTTGCAGACTTTGCTAGTGTATATATTATTACGCTACACATCTCTGAAATATAATTCACGTGTTTATCGAAATTTAGTTGATTATCGATTTAAATACCCAAATATTTTATGATGTTTACTTGTTTTAATGTTTCGTAATTTAAGTACACATTTTTTTTTAACAGTAATCTTTTTCTTGTTGCTAGCATTACTTGTGATTTAGTTCCATTGGAAGTTATTTTGTTATTTTTCGTCCAGTTCACCACTTTGTCCATTTCGATATTTACCTTATTATTTCTCTGCATCCCAGTGGCGTGCATATATGCAAGGTGTGCACTGCACACCCTGCGAATAATTTCAAAATTTATTGCATTAAAATGTAAATTATTTAATTCATTTGATCTTAATATATAATATACAAAATACAAAAATATAAAATAAATAAATAAATATATCATCACGGCATATTACCCATTTCTGGGTGTGCCAGTATCTACAATATACGTAGACGTCGGTAATGATGACGATATATTTTACCGTGTGGGCGCTTACCAGGCGTCACCTCACGGGCACTCATAGCTGGTGTGGAGAGTGCACCACAGGGGTCACTTTTGTGCCATTTAAAATTGGAAATATTTGGCGTCTGTCGGGATCGAACCCGGTTCCCCCGGGTTACAAAAATATTAATACAATTATGGGACAATAACGAACAGTAGCGTGTTTGGTTGTCTATCAGCGAATGTGTGAATTGCTGGGCAAGTACAGATTTCTGCACTGCACTCGGTGCGCATGTTTTTACACAGGGAGGGTATAGGAACAGTGTATTTTCGCAGACAAGGTTAAAATATTAGAAATATATATCGCCCCATCACACTCTCCAGCGTGCACCATATTTTGTGCACGTATCGCCGTAAAATTACTTTTAGTAGTATTCACAAACATAAACAAGTTCAGACAAACAATTAATTATTAATTTTAGGTATTTTGTGTATAATTTATATATTATTTATTTAACTTATATTTGTATTTATGAAAATTTATAGAATGGAAATTGCAAGTGAATTACTAATTGCGGATTTACTGAAGAAACCATTTTCTAGAAGGGACATAGTATAAAAAAATAGGATAATTCTGAATTGTTAACCTAAGATTCTACCTACACAATACTTTTTTTAAAAAATCTGCACACCCAACACAGAAACGCACCGCACGCCACTGCTGCATCCAGTACATTGCTTCCTGTTGTCAGAATTATTAGGTCATCAGCAAATGCTATTACCTTAGTATCTTTTGTATATTGTAAATTTAGTAACGAATTGTACTGATTCCAGTACCCAGGGGCACATGATCCTTGTGGGCATCCTCTAGTCACTTCTTTTTCTACTATAATGGCTGTAGACTGGCATTGTGTGTATTCTAATCATTATAGTGCTTGTAATGCCGTCCTTACCGAGTGCTTTCTTAGGGTTCATATTTTTCAATACATCTTTTATTTCTTCTTTCGTGAATTGTTCGTCATCGTCTGTATTTAAGGTATTCAAAACTTCTTTTCTTATTCTCTTATGATATTTATTATCGTCCTCCTCTTTATCGCCAGGAATAAATTCTTCCATAATTATTTTTAGTGTAATTTCAATTGTGTGGTATATTCGCCTTTATTATCCTTGATTGTCGTGAGTGTTACTTCTCTTTTACTTTTACCTGTTGACATTTTGTACATTGCATTCCAGGGATTTGTAATTTGTAGTACTTGATATTTTGCAGAACTCTTTCCATGACTTAGTTTTTTGATCGTTTATGGCCTCAACCTATCTTACTTTCTCATTCCAATATCTTGTTCTTCTTTCATTTTGAAGTTCGTCAATGTTCTTGGTTCTTTGATATTGTCTTCTAAGAGCAGTAACTCTCTCATTTGTGTTAGATTGCCAGTCCACCAAGGAATGATTTTATGCAGGCAGTTTGCATGGCTGCATTGTAGCCTTTCATGATTTTTTTCCATATTTACTTCCTCTCGAAGCATTTGTGTCAGTATCTCATCGATTTCTTCATCACAGTCAATATTCATCATTTTAATAAATTCTACAGTGATGCTATTATCGAAAGTTCCCTAGTTTTCTGGTTTTACTATGTATCTAAGCCTGGTTTGAATAGTATTTTCTTTGATTGAATTTGATAATTTTATGCTGTGGGAAATAATTTTATGATCTGAACAGCTTTCCTTCTCTTCCATCGTCCAGTTTTGAATTGAGTGTAATAGATGATGACTACTCAGAGTCAGATCGTTGTTACTCTTCCCTCTTCATTGTCAAATGTGTATAATTCGCTTTCTTCATTCAATATATACATTTCCTGAGTTGTTATATATTCTTCCAATGTCTTCCCTCTTGGATTTTTGTCAGAATACCGTGCCATATCTGCTGTTACTGTCGACTGCTACTAACTATGCTTTTTTGTTCGAGTGTTCTATTATTTTTTTCCAGTTGTAAGTTTGTTTGTAAATCCTGCTTTACATCAAAATAGCAGGAAACCGCGTAAAACTGTAGATTTTTGTAATTTATTTGTATTGCAACAATATCTTCATATGACAACTGACTAGTTAAAATTATATTTATTTCTTTGTTTCTTACTAGAATCATTGTTCTTTTATGGCCATTTCCTTTTTAAATTGCCACTTTTTTCTGTCACACTAACTAAACTTTGCAAAGCTCCTTGCAAATCGACGTCCACTTCGTCCGCCATCGTGGACACACAAACACACACACGTGTGTGTGAATATAGTTTTTTAGCATCTTTTACTAATAAAAATTTAATATAATGGTACAATTCTACAGTAAAAGCATTTAGTAAATATCAATATCATACTTTAATAACAATTTTGGCATATTTATTATTTATTATCATAGTTCTAGTAAAGGAACAATTTATCTGAGTTTTCGCTTCATATTTTTTTCAGGGGTATTCTTTCCTTTCCAATGGCTAACTTTCCAGGTTTTTAAAATCGTTTATGAATAAAATTATTTATATAACCACGGCGTCTAGTAGTAGATTTTAGTAATGACGTTAAGTCTGTACAAGTTAGATGCATTTACCAGGCATCACCTCACAGGCTCTCGAAGCCGTAATGGAGAAAGAACCACAATTTTAAGTTTCAACGCACACAACCATATGTTCAATAATTTTAATATGAATGAAAATTTCTATGCATATAGCAGATTTGTAATCTATGTAATTACCTATTTGTTTACTGTATGAACACGAAGAATAAATTTAATCTACGTAATAACATATATGAATCTGCACAATTGCAGTGTACTTATTGTAAGGTGTAGTTCATCATTGCATTATCCCAATGTGAAAACATATTTAATAAATTGACCACTAATTTATTATTATAATGTATGACATTAATTGTCATAATGGCTTTTAATATACAGAGTGTTAATTAAAAACCTGGCCATAGGAGTTTAACATGGGAAACAGTTTTTCTTTGCGCAAAAGTTCCCAATTAATTTTAGACAAAAATGATTCAAATAAAAGCTGTAGATTATTATATTCTACGCCTAAATCACTAAACAGATTTAATGTTGCACATTTGGTAACTTGTAAAATCTAATTTGAAATTGTACAAATATTGCTCATTTGTAACGATACCCATGAAATTGAAACAACATTACAAAGAAATTCATATCGATTGAACTGAAATTAAATTTTATAGGTTACAAACTATGAAAATAATAATAATAATAATAATAATAATAATAATAAAAGTTATTTAAGTGTTAGATTTTAAAAATAATACCTGTGTAATGATTTAGGTGCAGAATTAAATTATCTGCAACTTCTAATTGAAAACCGAATTTCTGACAGTTCAAGCGATACGCATTTCTTTGTACCTTTGATTCAATTCCACGGGTATCGCTATAAATGAAATATATTTATAAAATTTCAAATTAGATTTTACAAGTTACAGTTTTAGAGCTGCAACGGTATAATAAAACAAATTATTTAGTTTTTCTACCGTTAGGTTCTTGAAAAGAGTATATACTGTTCGTTTATCTATGTTTTTTATATGATATTTAGCAAGATATTGTAGATGGGGCATTCTACGAAGAAATGTAATAGGTTTTCTGGTTTATGGAGGTTGCATATAGTACAAAAGTTTTCCCCTTCAAACTTATATTTAATTCCCTTATATATATATATATATATATATATATATATATATATATATATATATAATTTTTGGGTGTTTCTTCGAAAAAAATCGCAACTGACTTATGAGTTGCTGTTTAAGAAAACTAATACTTATGTTTAGGTATGTTTCACAACTCCAAGAGTTTTTTATTTGCTTATAGTGGTCATTGTATCTTGATTCAGTATTTTTTTCTAGGTCATGTTGTCGCATTGCTTCTGAGAGTTTTATCGTTATGTCTATTATTTCATTTTTCCCTATGCATTGTCTTTCCCATATATCCTTAAATCCCAGGTCTGTTAAAAAAAAAATTATTTGCGTGGCCCAATTATATTCTGACTTGTTAATCACGGACTTATCGAGTTCTAAGAGCCGATTGTATATTAGATTAGGATATCGCGAGTCGTGTAATTGTAATAATTTGTACCACCAGTTTAATGTTAATTTCCAGATTTTTATTGCTATGTGGTCTATCCCGGTTTCTAAACGAAGCATAAAGTTGAGTGTATGTATGAGCATAATATATTTTTAACATATTTAGCTTGTCATTTTTCAGCTAGTTCGTAGTATCAAGGCCCCCATATTTCAGTAGAATACAGTAATGTAGCATTCACTATTGAATTTAGCAATTTCGTTTCTTCATTAAAGCAGTTAGGTTAGATCATCTTTACTTTCTGAGTAGCAATTGAAGATTTTCATATATTTTCTTTTACGGCTTCAAGGAAAAAACCGGAAGAAGCAAAAATTATGCCTAGGTATTTGAATTTAGTTACAATTTCAATAGCATCTTCCCCATATTTAAATTCTTTGTTTTGGCCCTTTCTTCCTTTGTGAAATGTTAATATTTTCGATTTATTTACATTTACAGTTAAGAAATTTTCTCTGCAATAATTCCCCAACACGATCAATTTACGCTCTACGTCTATAGAGGAATTTGCCAAGATAACTAAGTCGTCTGCTTAAGCTAGAGTTAAAACGTCGTCGTAGCCGTTGATGTTTAGTCCGGAGCAATTTTTGTCTCTGAAATATTTATCTATGTCATTGATAAACATGGAAAATAATAATGGACTTAGAATTTCTCCTTGAAGAACACCCTCTGTCATATTTATCGGTTTAGATAAATTTGTTTTATCTTTGATTTGCAAGAAGGCGTTTTTATAGAGATTTTGTAAAATGCGGATTAGTTTCGTGCTGAGGTCTGATTGGTAAAGTTTTTGCCAAAGGAGACAGTGATTAACAGAGTCGAAGGCCCTTTTAAAACCTATAAATATACCATGGACTTTATTACGGTGCAATCTAATATGAAGGTGAATAATGCCAATAAGGGAGAATATATTGTCGGTGGTACCTCTACCTTTACGGAACCCCATTTGAAATTCACTTAATATGTCATTATTCTCTGCCCATGGTTGTAATCGATTGTATAAGATTTGGGTGAATATTTTACATAGCGAAACAATCAAGGCAATTCCTCTGTAATTCAGTGGATCGGTTTTATCACCTTTTTATATATCATTTTCATATTTACAGATCACCATGCTTGGGGAGTTTGTTCAGTGTTTATTATTTCATTAAACATATTTAGTATGTAATATTCCCAAGCTGGAGTTAGGTTTAGAAAGAATTCATAGGATAATTCGTCATTGCCGGGTGCTTTATTTAGCTTACAATTTGACAAGCTAGTCTTTAGTTCATCCATTGAGATAGGGGTATCGAGGAAAGGGTGCAAACAGTCAAAATATACTAGTGGTTCTGGTGTTTTTTGATATTGTGCAGTAAAAAAGGATTCCCAGTTGGTTAAAGTAATTGAATTTTCCGGAAAATAATTTCTGCATCATTTTCTTACAGTATTCCAAAAACAAGGCGAATCTTTTATGTTTGAAATATTAGTTCTTATTACTGCATAATATCCTTTCTTAGAATTATTTAAAGTGGCTTTGTATTGTTTTTTTGCTTTCAAATATGTATGACGATCTGCTTGGCTATTAGATCTATGAAATTGTTTTAAATTTAATTTAGCGACGCGTTTTGCTTCCATGCAATGCACATTAAACCATGATCTTGTTTCTCTTAGTAAGTTGTAATTACTTGTCTTTATAATTTTGAGCATACCGGCAGTACATGCTGCTTCTTTCAATGTAAGAAATTATTGTTCAGTAAGTCAACATTTTTACTATTGAAATAAATATTGTTTGAGTAATTTAGATAGTAAGCATATTTGTTATTCTTGTTCTCATCATACTTAAAGGTACAGGTATAAGTATTAGCTACTTTATTATGGTAATTGACATATGTATTTTGAAAACACGGGTCTTTAATGTAAACTGAATAAAATCTATGATCTGAGCCTATAATTGAATCTGTGATTTCAAACTTAACTAAATGTTCGAGGAATTTTATATTAGCCCACGCAGTCTACAGTACTTTTCCCATTGTTATTGTAAAAAGTATATTTACCCATAAGGTCTCCTGTTGTGCGGCCATTTAGGACATATAAGCCTAAACTTTCCATACTACCGACTAGTTTTCTACCTCTACTATCAACTTCCTTAAGCAGTGATACTCTGGTTTCCCAGACGTTCTCAAACGAGAATGTATTCTCAGGTGCTTGGTTGAGCTCTCCAATTTTGGCGTTAAAGGCTCCGGTTAATAGAAACTTGCATTCGGGAAAGCGCCTAAAATTGAAGAAATTAAGTCTTGCAACATGTTAGTACATATCTCATTATTAAGGTTAGGTTTTAAGTACAATGTGCCAATAACGTATTTTTGAGTTTTAGTTTTAAAGAGAAAAAATATCCAAAATTCATATACTTCGATTATTTGATAATCAATGCATTTATTATTTTTTGCTAAGACAAGCAGACCTCCTATATCAATAATTTATATTAAATTAAAATTACATTATTGTTTCTAACTTTAAAACGGTTCATTCAAATATTATTTTATTAACATGTCTGTATAGCATTTTTCAGGAGCTTTCATTTGATATGTCACAAGGGATATAGTGCCTTTTAAGATTTAAAAGTTGGTAGTGATGGGGGTGATATCAGTGAATTCAAAAAAATAAAAATATGTCTTATCACAATTCATTTCAAAGTTATTGAGGGTGGATCGTATTAAGCGCGCCAGCCTGTATATATATACAGGATGTTTCCTTTAAAGCAACCAGCGCTTTTTTGGGCGAACTAATGACTTTAGAGAAAAATGTTATATACAAAAAATGACCAGGAAAAAGGACTCTATTTAATAGAAATAACAAGCAGAAAATTAAACCGGTGGTTCCCAAACGGTAAAATAAAATTATATTTTTTTAAATGGAAACCTATACAAATTTTTAGTCCATTTGATAGAGATTTTTTTTGATTTCAACAATATGAATATGATATGGGGTTGTATAACAATTATTTTGAGAAAAATGATATTAAAAATCAGAAATAATATTACAATATTGAAGTAGGCTATGCAATAAACAACTATTAATACGATTATTGCCTAGGTCGCAACCTTCTAGTATAGTATATTATCTTCCTATATCTAAAATAACGTGTTTTACTAAGAAATTAATAATAACAAATGAACCACATAACGAAGAAATACCAGAAATAATAGTATTTACATAAAAAAAAACAATATGATGTAATTTTTTACGATTAATGCAACCATAGGTATTTTTGGTATTTTTTTACTTAAAAGTATTAATTTTTTTATAATTTGTGTTCAAAAACACCTCCTTGATTTTGAAGACAAAGTTCAATTCTTCTTCTCAATTCGGATGATGTAGCAGATCTAATAGATTGAGCATTTAAGTCTCTAACTGCTTGCCGAATGTTATTTTTACATTCATCCTCAGTTGTTGGAGGAACACTAAACACTTTGTTTTTAAGATAAAGTCTATTGGAGTTAAATCAGGCGATCTAGCAGGCCAAAGTATTGGACTATTAATGCCTATCCATCTATCATCAAAAAATTGATAAAGTACTAGACTGGAGCTCCATCCTGTTGGAAATAAGTTTCTCTATACTCATTTAACGGCAGATTGTCAACGAATAGAGTGAAGTCCGTCTCAATAATATTTAAGTATAAATCACTATTAAAATTTTGTCCATAAAATACAGGCCCAATAATAATGTTGTCTTTAATTCCGCACCACATGTTAAAAGACCAATAAACTTGATGATTTCTGCTTCGATTTATGTTTAAATTTTCATCCGTCCAATAATGAATATTTTGTCGGTTAAATAGTCCATTTTTAGTAAATTTACTCTCATCTTACCAAATAATTTATCTACAAATTTCCGGATCATCTTGCGACTTTATTATGAACCACTCACAAAACTATATTCTTCTTATTTATTTATTTATTTATTTATTTATTTAATATTACTTAAACAGGCAGAGCCCAATACAAGTAAATGCAACATATACACAAAATGAGACAATAAAGAAATTGAGTAAATCACTCATCGCAAATCATTTGATTATATAAATCACACATAACATATAATGGAGATTTCAATAAAATAATGGATTTACATAAAGGTAAATAAAATGTGTTGCCCATACGAGAAGATGTGCATGGCACTCGAATACTAAGTTTCATTAACAATTGCGGGTTGTCAATTTTGTTATTTATAACATTCTTAAGGAAGTTTATACAGATCATTGCATGCCTGTCCTTAATTGAGGTACAATTAAAATTGTTTAATAAGGTAATGTACTCAATTCCTTGAGGCGGATAAATTGAGGTGGTTTTAAACCAAAGATATTTTAAAAACTTCCGTTGTACAGATTCTAATAGTAACCTGTGACATTGGTAATGTGGGTACCAAATAAGGATAGCATACTCAATCTTCGACCTAACTAGAGCATAATAAAGACAAAGTAATGTATTTGCATTAGTAAAATGTTTAGAGTTACGAAGCAGGAAGCCTAATATGTTACTGGCTGCATTAGTTACAGAGACAAAATGGCCAATGAAATTTAAATTTGGATCGAAAAGGACGCCTAAATCCTTGAATGAAGTTGTACGAGCAAGTGTTTGTGATTCAATCGCGTAATCAAAAGTGATAGATTGCATTTTGCGTGTAAATGACATGACTTTGCATTTATTTATATTGAGGTACAATACGTTACAATTACACCACTCGACAATATACTCAATATTACGTTGCAAAATATGTTATCATCTTGGTGCAAATTTTGAGTCAAAGTATATTTTTATATAAGGACGATATTTATGTTTTTTCAAAAATTTCCATATTGACCTGTTTCCAATTTAAAACTCTTGTACTGATTCCACGAAGCATAATATAGAAGGAGATGAAACTCAGCGTACAGAATGGCACGAAATTTTACTTCTAGCGTGAGATGCAGCGGTGGGGTTAGGAGGCCGACTATTACACAGTACTTATATGCGTAGAGCATTATATATCACATATTTCTTGTAATTTACATAAAAAATATTGTTATAGTACATTACGAAATTACAAAAGTTCATGTTTATTGTACATACATAATAAATTTTATAAAAGTTAATTTCGAAAATCTGTTAAACCGATATAAAAATCTCGTATAGTTTTAATTAAAATATTTGGATATTGAGAAAGGTATAAAAATTAAAAATACACAAAATATACTTAAATATATTTTTCTACTCCTACTGGGCAAATAATAATATAAAAAAAATCTGATGTGGCCAACACATGACCTCCCGCCAATTCCATGTTTAAAATAGCAGTGAGCTTTAAGTAAAGTATTATTTCCGGTTAATCGTTTGTAAATAAAATCTAATTTGTTGTCCAATAAATAGAAAAGTCTGTAATACGAAATTTTGGATTGTTTTATTGTTTTTCCTCAAAAATCTGTTAGAGCTCCAAATTAAGTACTACATTCGATTTATCATATATGGTTAAAATCTAATATGTTGTTTCAAATTATATATTCTTATAAAAATCAACATCATCTTCTAGATGCTCTAAAACGCAATCTTTGTAAATTCTTCGCCGTACATGATCCATTTCGTAAATGTGTAGTTGTAAATTAATATTAATTTATAGTGCTGCAAAAATAGCAATTAGCAAATTTAAATCAGATCATCCTGTACATCTAACATTTATGTATGATGGAAATTATATTATTTTTACAAATCTTAATTAAATATTTTACTATTATATTCTCCTTAACATGGTTTCATTATTAATTTTAATATAATTGCTTCCTGTCAGTGACATTTGTTTAAATATGTCAAAACTGTCATTAAATTTTTTTTTTGACGCATAGGCTAGGTGATACATGAAAATAAATTATATTATATATTCATATATGAAGTTATTTAGAGATATTTACTAAATGTCATTATCGCAGAATTGAAGATTGTACCATTAATCAATTTTAATTAGTAAATGTTGCTAAAAAATAATATTCAATGAATTTTTTACAAGAAAAACTTTTAAAAGCTTGTATAAATGATACTTCCGGTTATCCGATATATACTAAAAACTAATGAGCACTTCCAATATTAGTATAGAATGGGTATACAAAATTTCAAATTTTTCTGAGTGATAGTATTTGAGTAATCGTGTCCACAAGATCCACACACACGGACACACACACAGACGCACATACACACATACATACCTACAGATATCATTGTAAAAATGTTAAAATCGGATTCTGGGGACATCAAAACGTGCTTATTCAATAAAATCTCTATATGCGATTTTTAGCATAATCCCTATACATCCCTTACCTAGGGTAGCGGGAGGTAAAAACTAGAAAAAAACTGTTATTAGTCTTTACAAAATTTCGCCAATTTTCTTTTCTCTCTGCTGGTTGGCACGATTAATTTTATTTTGGGTGGAAATAGTGTCTCATCGATGTGAATTCATGTATTACATAAGATAAAACTTCTTTATAATGAATATTGCAATTAAATGCAAATGACAAAAAGGACAGTTTCCTCATAAACATATAGTCCAGTCATTAGGTAGATTTACCCTGCAAAAGGTCGAGTATTTTTGATTTTTGGATATGTTATATATTTAGAGGTCTCAGCAAAAAATGCAAGTTTTCCCTCTCGGGGGCCTTCGGGAAGCACCGCCAACTTGAGAAAAAAGCCGCAAAACAGCGGTTTTTTCTAAATATCTCTTCACTTATTTGCATTAGGCAAAAATAGTTATTATCTAATATGTTGACTATAAAATTCTCTACAACTTTTATCTAAAACATTTTTTTCTATAATTAATAGATAGCGAGCTACAGAGCTTCAAACATAGAATTTTTTTTGAAAATTACATTAATGCTTCATTTAAATCATATTTTATTATATTTTTTTTACGTTTTTTTACAAATTATTTTTTGACAATCATTAGTTATTATTATTTAACTAATATATATATAAATATTAATTATTGTTTATAGTTTTTTTTTCATTCTAAAGACTTTTTATAGTCCAGCAAATTTATGATTTTACCTTAAAGTAATTACAACAAAAGTTTTTTAACGGAATCCAGTCCAGAAAAGTGCGCTGAATAACATATCAATATTTTCCCGAAATCGGAGCAGGGGAACCTCCCGCCAATTTGGATAAATGCCGGCATATTCAGGTTTATGGTCATTTGCTTAAAACAATTATGAAAATATTTAAATTATTCAAAAAAACAAACAATATTACGTTCTTGATACTTAGTCTAATAGGTTTCACTATTTACAACAGTATACATTCGACGTGGCATCGAAAGAAGTAAGTTATCGATAACTATTTTATAAAAATTGTTAACATTTTCCTGCAATTTTTTAGTTTTTCATCCACCACTCTGATCTTGTTAAAGATACGATGATGCGGTTTTAAAATTTGAATTCAGCATAAAATTCTCTTTCGTATCGTGTATTACACTATTTTTGCCGATGAACGATTGGCGAGTTACTGCCAACTAAAACTTATATGAAATCCCTCTAAAATTTTAAACATCTGAAAATCGGTTCTTTTTTCATTTTCTCTTTCAAAATTCTAACAGGATTACAGATAACCAATATTAAGTATTTAATAGGTGTGAAAGTGGTTGATGAAAAATTGAGAAAAAAGCCGATTTTCAGATGTTTAAAATTTTAGACGAATTTCCTGTGAGTTTTAGTTGTTAGTAACTCGCCAATTGTTCATCGGCAATAATCGTGTAATACATGATATTAAAGAGAATTTTATGCTGAATTCAAATTTTCAAACTGCGTTATCGTATCTTTAACAAGTTCAGAGTGGTGGATGAAAAAAGAAGATATGAGCCAATTTTTAAATGTTTAAAAGTTTGCAAGGATTTCATATGAGTTTTAGTTGTTAGTAACTCGCAAATCGTTCATCGGCAAAAATAGTGTAATACACGAAAGAGAATTTTATGCTGAATTCAAATTTTAAAACCGCGTCATCGTATCTTTAACAAGATCAGAGTGGTGGATGAAAAACTAAAAAAATGCAGGAAAACGTTAACAATTTTTATAAAACAATTATCGATAACTTACTTCTTTCGATGCCACGACGAATGTAAACTGTTATAAATAGTGAAACCTGTTAGATTAAGTATCAAGTACGCAATATTGTCCATTTTCTGATTAATTAAAATATCTTTCATAAATTCTAATTATGGTTAAATACTAAATGGCGAGCTTTAATTTTATATTCTTGTATAATTTTAATATGAACAATTGACGGGAGGTTCTTTTGCTGAGATTCTGTTTAAAGGTTTTGTTGCAATTTCTTTGAGGTTGGGGTTATTTTTTCAATATATTTCCTGATTTCCAGGATTATTAATGAGAAAATCAAATGTAAAACTATTATGTAAAAATATACTTTTATTATGTATATTATAATTGGGAGATTTAATATTAAGTACAAAATAATTTTTTTTTTTTTAGTACTGTCCTTTCATTGTAGACTGAAGTTTATTACCTTGAAAATATTACTTTCGATACATATTGATTCAAAAATTTTGCCTGTTTTCGAAACAAATGATTATAACAAAAGTATACATTTTGACATACTTGACTTGACATTGTATTGTAATATTATTGTGTCTATATTGTGTAATATAACAACAAATTTTACAATGAATACTTCAACTGTATGTTTCATATGTGAGAAAAGTTTGAATGAAGAAGTAATTGTGGTGAAAGAGAGAGGAATAGATACTCTTCGTAAGTCTAGTGTTAAACGGCAGAATCACGGCATGTTAAATTTTTTGAAAAACTTAAAAGAAGTGACAGTACACCGTGTTTGTCGAAAACGTTATAATCATGAGAAAATGATTCTGGCACATATTCGTCGAGGAAGTGACAAGTCGTCACAGTCCACACTTTCATTGTCACTTAGGTCAAAGATACAAACATTCAATTTTAAAGAACACTGTTTTTTATGCAGTGATAAAATTACGAATAGTTTTTTGAAAAAACAGAAAAGACAACCTCTCTCAAAACGGAATACTATATGTCAAGTACAGAAGGTATCGATGAGAGATACGATTTTGAAGGAAGCTGAGAACCGCGGTGATAAATGGGCTCGAGCGATAATAGAGCGTATTCACCTCGTAAGAGATTTAGTTGCGGTAGGTGCAAAATACCATATCTTCTGCCAGAGAAAACTATATCAAGTACCATCAACGGGGCAAAAAAGAGGATATCGACCAGATTCTAATGTCGATAAGGCAATGGAATACATTTTTTCATATCTTACCGAGAACTCTGATGAATGTCAATTTTCCCTCGATGAATTAATTAATCAATCAAATTGAAGGAGATTATCGCCCATATTTAAGAACAGTTAAAGCACGCCTTTTGAAGAAATATGGAGATGATATAGTAATTGCTGAAACAGCCTACCGATCGCCAGTCGTATGTTTTCGAAATACAGGATATAAAATACTTACTGATAGCTGGTATGAGAACAAAAATTCTAATTATCAGGAAGAACGACTCCGAATTGTTGAAACAGCGGCTGCTATTATATTAGAAGATATTCGTTCTGAAGTTTATAATACGTCCGAATATCCACCATCCGATGACTTTTTGCACGACGTCAATTCTACTATCCCACAATCTTTACTCTTATTTTTTAAAAACGTTATTTTAACAAACAAACGAGCCTCCTTAGATAAGTGGAATAAAAAATGCGTTGCTCTATCGCATGCCGTGATTTCAGCAGTAAGACCGCGATCTTTTTTGTCGCCACTTCAAATTAAAGTCGGTGTATATTTGTATAAAAAATTCGGTTCAAAACAGCTTATCAATATCTTGTCAACACTAGGGTTTTCGTCAAGCTATACCGAAACTGCACAATTTGAATTATCTAGCACTATGCGACCTGAGATATTAATTGAGAAAGATGCGTTTTGTCAGTTTTTTTTTTTCGATAATGCTGATTTTAACGTTAATACTCTTGACGGCACTGGTACTTTTCATGCTATGGGAGGTATTCAGTGCGTGACTCCCGGCACTGCCGTAGCAGCAGACCAAAATATTGAACGTACAAAAAATTTGTCGGCAGCACAAGTCGTAGGAAAATTTGGTTCCGTGCCGCTAAAGTTATTCAATAAAAAGAAAGATTCTGGTTTGAAAGCTATCACCGTTGCAGATATCCAGAATATTAATCCTGTATGCAATGAAATAATGCCATCAGTTTCTGATCTTCTTTGGCTTTATGGAAAGTGGTCAAAAATACCATTTCTACCTGGATGGAACGGTTTTATGGAGCAGGCCACAGCTAATAAACACTACGTACGGTCAAAAATATTATGTCTTCCATTCATAAACTCTCCACCCAGCCTTTATGACACGATTTTCACATCTCTTCTTGTGGCTACCCAGAAATGTAAGAATTTTAATCAACGCACCTGTTTTGTCACCTTCGATCAGCCTCTTTATATGAAAGCTCGTGATATAATTGCAAGTGATAGTCAAGAATCCAACTTCAATAACGTCGTTGTGAGGCTTGGAGGATTTCATCTCCTCATGTCCTTCATGGGGTCTATTGGTTATATAATGGCTGGAAGCGGTTTGAAGGATCTTTTTATGACGATTTACGCTGAAAATAGTGTCGAAAAAATGATGACTGGACACGTATTCTCGGGCGATCCGAGCTCACATTTTGACTCATCTTGCTTTGGTAAATATCATTTTAGAAACAATTAAATTTCCGGAAGTCGATTGTGCTACAATGGCAAATATTATTAATGATTTCAATATATTTGTAATTCTCTCTCCAGAAGTAAATATTCATTTTCAATCAGTCGCAGTAAAATTCAAGAATCAATTGACAAAATTAGAAAATAATGGTCCTACGGCAAAATTATGGGTCCAGTATTTTTGCATGGTTACATTAGTAAAACAGTTTATTGAAGCAGAGCGAATGGGCAATTGGCAACTCCATCTGAATACAGTACAAAAAATGCTGCCTTATTTTCATGCCAGTGGTCATATTTTTTATGCAAAATGTGGACATCTCTATTTACAAGATATGCTAGCGTTGAAAGAAAAAATGGATCCTGATGAATACCATAAATTTACAATGGAAGGATATTTCACCATCAGACGTTCAGAGAAATTTTGGTCAGGGATTTGGTCTGATATGACCATTGAACAGACTTTAATGAGGACGATGAAAAGCTCTGGAGGCCTCAGTCACGGTCGTGGAATTACAAATAATGTGCTCGCACTATGGACTCTCGGAATGGCTAATTTACACAATGTTTGCGATGAAGTTGAAAAATATTGTGGTATTAAATCAGCAACATCTGAACAACACGTCGATATGAGACCTTCACGAATTATTCGAGACGACAGAGACGTACAGAAAGTTTTAGATTGGTTTTCTCAACATGATCCCTTTCCAAAAACCAAAGTGTTAATGTCTATAAGCACTGGAGTTGTTGGAGATGAACATATCAACTGTCATTTATCTCAAGAAGTTGGCATAATTGGGATTTCTAAAATAATTGGCGACAGTTTTGAAACAATAAAATTAAAACGTAAAGATAGGGTATTTTCACTTGCTGCTGTTAATAACAGTGTCAACATGGGTGACACTATAGTTACAATTAATCCCCTCATGTTATTCCAGAGGATGTGCATCACGAAGCAATCCGACGACGAGTTAAAAGAATATTTTAAATTTGAACTTGCTCCATTTCCTTTATCTATATTTTCGGAAGAAGGAATGCGTAAGGGCACAAAATCCTCATTTTATACTGCTTTCACACCACTTTCGTCTATTACAATAGAAGGAAATAATAAAATCGAGATTGTGGATGGAGGATATCTTTTGCACAAAGTCGTATGGCATCGCAATGATTCTTTCGCATCTATTTGTGCGAATTACGTAAAATATGTACAAAATCATCACGGTTCAAACGCAATTGTTGTTTTTGACGGTTATCCTGAAGATGTTACACAAAAAAACACCAAAAGTATCGAAAGACTTCGCCGATCGAAGAAACATACTTCAGCGGATGTTGTCTTTGATGAAACAATGATTGCGCAAGTTTCGCAAGAAAGATTTTTGGCAAACGAAAATAATAAATCACGTTTAATTTCGCTGGTTAAAAATAAATTTTCAAATGCTAATATTACTGTTAAACAGGCTACAGAAGATGCTGACGTGTTAATCGTTAATACTGCCATTTCTATGGCCTCAGTGTTTGATAATGTCATCATCGTCGGAGAAGACATCGATCTGTTGGTTCTGCTAACAGGATTAGCATCACATCGACAAAATATTTACCTTCGGAAACCAGGAAGAGGTAAAACAGCAGAAGTATTTTACTCTCCTAATTTATTTAAATATAGCGAAATATCAGAGAATATTCTATTTCTCCATGCATTTAGTGGTTGTGATACAACGTCTGCTCTTTTCAAGCAAGGGAAAACCAAATTTTGCATCATTCTCGACAAATATCCTCAATGAAACGAACTTGTTAAAGTTTTTAAAGAACTGGACGCCAATGTAGAGACCATCGCCGAAGCAGGCGAACGTTTCCTTGTCGCTTTATACGGTGGTAACATAAATTATGAAAACTTGGATGTAGTGCGCTACCAACGATTTGCAAAATCCATAAAAAACAACTCATTTAATCTTGCTACCCTGCCACCTACAAGACAAGCTGCACGGTTTCATGCATACAGGACGTATCATCAAGTGCAAGCATGGTATGGAGTTGAGAAAAATCCACAGGAATGGGGCTGGAGACGTAATAATAATGGGCTTACTCCTATAACAACAACAGAGGATCCAGCTCCTCAGACCTTGCTCAATGTCATATCTTGCAATTGCAAAAAAGGATGTGTAGGGGCATGTGGTTGCAGGAAAGCTGGATTAAAATGTTCAGTTATCTGTAAATTTTGCAATGGACAATCTTGTGAAAATGTAGCAGAACTTCATATCGACAGTGACGACGAAGAAGAAATGTTATCTGCTATTGAGCAAAATTTTGATAAGGTTGACGACTTGGAATCACAAAATAATACTGATATCGATAATATTTATGAAGAGATAGACATGCATCAGCCGGGATCATCAAAGCGACAAAAAATACGTTACGTTAAATAAAGGTTATGAATAAAATTTATTTTGTTTTTCGGAAATGGAGAACCTATGATCAATTCTGTTTCCTTTTTCACAGGAGGTAGTCTTTTTCTTCTTAAGATAATATATAAAGTGCCATGGGTTTCTACCGATCAACAAACCGAATAGCAACATGATAATGTCCTTACGTGTAAGGGATGGAAACGTTCACTGCGCAATTTTCGCGGTGCGGGTGGCGGAAGTGACCACAATTTATTCATAAGCAACATTCACTTAAAAATCTCTGCCAGCAAAGGCCCTAACCGTTATTGGCGATTTTGCTTAAACTTAAATCTAATAATTACCTTTAGAAATTCATAACGAAACTCAACATTAGTGGATGACATTAACTACAACTGGAATATAGCAATGGAATAAAATCCTGAAAAGAGAGTACAAAACAAATTATGAACAAAACCAATAACATCTATGAAAACCGCTACCTAGCTAAACGCCAAGCTGATTTGAACAAAAGTATTAAATATGTAGTTACTTTATCAAAACGCTTCCTGCCAAGAACTACACATAGAGGAGCAAGCGGCTCTGTACCTATTTACAGTTGCGTTAAACAAGGATGTGGGTTATCAGCACCAATACTTTTCAATATAGTTCTGGGTAACATTATGCAAGAGGTGTGCATTGAAAATAGAGAAATTAGAAGGACGTTTTCCAGACAGATAGATAATTTGACATACGCCGATGAAATATACATCTTATCTTATTCATTTGACGATATGAATAAGAAATTACAACACCTGAATAATATAGATACCAATAGCTTTATCAACGGCTATGAACCTATAAAAGACGTTGACAATTTTATCTATCTTGGAAATATAGATGTAGTTAGACTGATAGTCCAGTCATTTGGTAGAAAAATCAAGGCATGTATTCGGTCTACTTACTCTGCGCAATATGCAAATGCCACAAAAAATAAAATTTTCAATTCTATTGTTAAACCGTGCTACTATACGGTTGCGAAGGAAAAAAATTAAAAAAATGCTCAGAAAGCTACATGTCTTTGTAAACAAATATCCATGAAGAATTCTAAAGATTGTTTGGCCAAATCAAAGTGCACCTTTGGACTCGCACCAAATAAAATCCTATACTTAATGAAATCAGATTAAGAAAATGACGTTGGATCGGCTACACTCTACGAAGAGACCTTCCCTCATTATCATTATAACCTTGGACTGGAATACTCAAA
Organism: Ophonus ardosiacus; assembly: GCA_943142095.1. NCBI lineage: Eukaryota > Metazoa > Arthropoda > Insecta > Coleoptera > Carabidae > Ophonus > Ophonus ardosiacus. The sequence continues at coordinate 21,304,739 of OW964834.1, read as the reverse complement.
GATCCCGCTTAAGAGGAAGACCACTAAACTAAATAAACAACAGAGGGAAAACCTGGAGATAAAATTAAATAACTAGCTAAAACAGAGCTAAAAAGCAAAATTTTACTTACTTTACTCATATTATATATTTGTGTTAAAATTGGCTGCTGCTAGATTCCTCAAGAACTTGGTCAGCAACAAGATAAATGCACCATTTCTCCTATCCAGGGTTCCATTCTACGGTCCCAGACCAGCATCAAGACACTCCAAATTATTCCTTCTACCGCCAACACGAACCGATATTATGAAACATTCATCAATATCCATAACATGAAATGCAACTAATCTTTTGATTAAAGATATTCTATTCTAATCTAAATTTATAAATTTATACATTGTATTAAATATGTGCTTTTTGTGTGTTATATATTTTTGTCCTGTAATTGCCTTCTGTTGGACAATAAATTTATTATTACTTTATTATTATTATTATTATTATTATTATTATTATCATTATTATTATTATTATTATTATTCAAATTCCTTAAGTTTTTGTCTCCATTCTTCTCTGTCTAATGCCGCCGTCCTCCAAGAGCGAACTCCTAGTTAGTTTCTAGCATCGTCTTCTTCTCTTCTTTTCAGGGACTTCCTACTGGTCTTATTCCTTGCATTTTACTGTTTTATACGTCTTTTGGAATTTTATCATCTTTCATTCTCGTCATATGCACTATCAATCTCAGTCTTTGAAAATATTCTTTTTAATATTTTCTCCTCGAAGACATTCGCGTATTACGAACGCACTTTTATATCAATAGCACTTTTAAGGAGCACACTCCTCATAAGAATATAATGTTTAATCGCGCTCCATAAAAGCGCTTTTATTATAAAAGTGTGCTCGTAATACCAGCCAATAAATTCGTTTCTTCACTTATCACTCATGACTCAGTTTTCACAACCATAACTATTTTGCCCACATGAAATTTACTTATATTTTATCATAACACATAAGTGTGTAATATGATAATTAATAAATAATAATTAATTGAATATTAATATGTAATTAGTAAATAAAATAGATGGATTTTGGAAATTTTCAAAAAATTAGCTTTGTTTGAAGCTCTGTAGCTCGCTATCTATTAATTATAGAAAAAAATGTTTTAGATAAGAGTTGTAGAGAATTTTATAATCAACAAATTAGAAACTAACTATTTTTGCCTAATGCAAATAAGTAAAGAGATATTTAAAAAAAACGCTTTTTTGCGCCTTTTTTCTCAAGTTGGCGGTGCTTCCCGAAGGCCCCCGAGGGGGAAAACTTGCATTTTTATTAGGACCCCTAAATATACAATATATCCAAAAATCAAAAATACCCGACCTTTTGTAGAATAAACCCTTATTTTTCAACAAAATGACTGGACTAATAGGGATTTTCTATGCATTTTAATAATATATTTACATAAATTGTAAATAACACGATTTAGATGTATCAAAAAACTCCTGGTTTTCAAATTAGTTAAATTCGCACACATTTAAACTTTTATCTTCCTCATCGTAGGAATGTTTTTTATTTGGAATGTCACATTTGACAATTTTCCTTCTTTTATTATTTTTAATATTTAAATAGTTGGGGCAATTTGGATATACCGTCAGATATGCATTTTTTTAAAGCTGCAGTGCTACCTAGAAAAATATATTTAAACAAAAATTATAAGATTTTCTTCTTAACAGTATATAAAACGATTACATTTGTTGCACCGCATGACCACTCCTCATCTTTAAAATGTTTTTAACAAACAAAGTCTTTCGAAGTGAGTACTCTGTCTTTTCTTGGAATTACTTTCCGCCACAAATTTAATAATATTTCGTCCTTTGGTGCACTAAATATTGTTTTTTTCTCATTGTTTGATGCATAACCACTTTTGCAGTTCGGCACAAAACACTTTTTACCCATTTTTAATAAAACAATTATTAAAAACATTCTGAAATTAAATACTTTCTCACAGAGAACAGATGTAAACTGACAGTAACGTAGGCCTCCTATCCCCACCACTTCGCGAATTCAGACAGTAGATTTTCCGGTCACATCTGTTACACGCTAGGTATATGGAGACGCACAGGCGTGGCTGATTCTCTAGTAGATGCATTAGGATTAGCAGCAAAAAATGCTAGCACAGCAATTGCAATATCTTCGTCAATTATTCTGGGTTGACGTTCCCTTTTCAACTTATGAAATGACCCAACAGTTTAGGTATTTCGAAAAATTGTTGTCAATAATTCACGAGTGGGTTGCACTTTTTGGGGATAAAGCCGTGAAAATCTTTGTATCGTTGAAATTAAATTTCTTCAACCCTCTCCATACATAACAGTAAGATTAAAATAGTCTAAAATTGTTAATGCTTGCAACTGCAAAGCCATTATTTATTATAATAATAATAATAATAATAATAATAATAATAATAATAATAATAATAATTTTATTCATGTACGGAAGTACATAGGATAAGGTTTACCGAAACGATTTTCAACCTATCCCAGTATAAAGACAGAAAAAAAAATTATACAAATAAAAATATTAACATCACCTAAATAGAAATTAGAACATACATGATAAAAAATGCAAGTAAAATATAAAAATCTTACAGATAAAAAGAGTAATACATATTAAAAAGAAAACGTAATATTCGTGATTTACACACTTAAATTTAAAAAATAATCATTTCACAACGTATACATAATATTTTTCAGATCAAGATTAATTACAAATAAGCTTTTTTAAAAAAAAAAAATGCAAAATACATATTATACATAAAAAATAAACTAACTAAACTAAAATAAAACAATAAATAAATAAAACAGATAAAAGTGAATAAAAAACATATCGCTGAATTTACAAAACATTTTAATATAGAAAAACGTAGTTATGTCTGGGTGAGCAACTTCAATCTTGTTTATATTGCTGTTTGTTATTGTATTTAAAGTGGAAGTTGACAGAGGTTATTTGTACAATCTGAGTAGAATTCAACGATATTGTAATATTCTTTTTGGATTAGTAGGTGTTTTATGGTCTTAATAATTGAATTATGTGATCCATTTTTTAAATTAGGAGGTAGAGCGTTAAATATTTTTACACCAGCATATTCACAAGTGTTTTCAAACGCTTTAGTTCTATGTTGGGGGACACATAAAGTTATATGACTCTGCTTGGTTGAATATGGTGAGTTTAGAGGGGTAAATTTATGTATATTCTTTAAAACAAATTTTATTATTTCTAGTATATATATGGATGGAACTGTCAAAATTCCGAGTCTGCGAAAAATACAAGAACATAAAGGTTTGCTTTTTTAATATTATACGGATTATTCTTTTTTGAACAATGAAAACTTCTTGTAATGACGAAGAAGATCCCCATATGATGATACCTTAAATAACTGTGGAGTAAAAATAGCCATAATATGTCATTAATAAACTGTCGGTGTCAAATATTGTACTAAGTGTACGAAAACAGTAACAGCACTTGTTTAATTTATTAATCACATGTGTGATTTGTGCGTCCCACTTAGTGTCTTCGCTCAGAAGAAGTCCCAGGCATTTTGTTGAAGCTACCTTAGAGATACATACATCTGAAGGTTGAACACTAACTTTGCTGGAGGAATTCAAAACGAAGTGGATGAATGATGTTTTTTCGAGATTTAGTGTTAGGCAGTTGTCATCGCACCACCGGAGAATGTCACTAACAACATTATTAATAAGTTCAGGAGGAAAATCAGTTTTTTTACACGACATTGTGAAGAACGCATCATCCGCATATAGGACACACGAAGTATTTTGCACTGAAGTTGGTAAGTCATTTATATACACTAAGAACAATAAAGGGCCGAAGACTGAGCCCTGAGGAACACCTCGGAGAATAAAACCCTTTTCAGATAATATCGTAACGTGATTATCGTCCGTTTGTAGTTTAACAAACTGAGTTCTTTCTGATAAATAAGAACTGAACCACGATAGCGCAAGACAACGTACACCAAAACACTCTAGTTTAAGTAATAATAATTTGTGGCAGACCGTATCGAATGCCTTGGAGAGATCGCTAGATACCGAAGACAGTGTGGTTGTTGTCAAGATTGTCCATAATGTTGTTAACAACGCAATTGACTGCAGATATAGTTGATTTTTCATTGAGACAGCCGTGCTGCGATTTGGATATAAGATTGTTTTCTTGAAAGAATGTCATCAGTCTCTTATGCATCAATTTTTCAAGCACTTTGGAAAAATTAGTAAGTAGCGATATTGGTCTAAAATTTTCAATTAAGTTAATGTTTCCTTTTTTGTATATAGGTGTAACGACGGCATGTTTAAAAGCACTTGGAAATTCTCCTGCAGAAAATGAAAGATTAAAAATATAAATTGCTTGCAAATTAGGTGACTACAAGTTTTCACTACGATGTTGGGTATCTGGTCATACCCGCAGGAGTAACTGTCCTTCAATAAACTTATCATCGACATTGTTTCTTTTTCTGTTATGGGAGAGAGGAAAAGCGAGTTCGATGGCTGTTGAGAAGTAGAATGATTCACATTATTAGTCTTTGAAGAGATTTCATGTTGTAAAAAAAGTTATTAAAGTTATTTGCTGCGACAATTGATTTTTCCGGAAAACTGGGGGATTTGTTGTCACGCCCCGTTAAATTTTTTACAACATTCCATGTGGACTTAACAACGTTTTTTGATGTGGCTATATAATTTGTTAGGTATATCTTTTTCGCTAGTTTGATGACTGACTTAAGCACCCTGCAGTATTTTTGAAAGTGAAGTTTTAAAATAGGCGAATCATGTTGGCAAAGACGGCGACGGATTTTGGCTTTCGTACGACACGAAATGCGAATTCCATTGGTGATCCATGAGTTGCCTGGATTTGTTTTATGTTTGACGTTTTTAAATGGGTAAGCTAAATTGAATGCAGTTTCGAATTTATTTAGAAAAATATTTAAACTACTGTTTACATTGTTGTCATTAGTTACGTCATCCCATGAAAGCTTTTCAAGTAGAGTTAAGAAGTTGTTATGGTTTTGAGAAGTATAAGCTCTTTTGAACGCAGAGATATTGACTGATTTCTTGCCAAGTTCTTCAGCTACACACCATATCGCATGATGATTTGAGATGCCGTTTTTCACTACTTTACAACAGGCACGTACGTCTGAGGACGTTATTATATTATCTGTACATGTGGAAGATGTTGCTGTTTCACGGGTGGGTTCTGATACATTCATGTTTAATTCGAATGATTCCAATATTGAAATAAGTCTTGATTTATTTGTAGATTCTGATAGGATATCAATACTAAGATTTCCACATAATAAGATTGTACATTTAGCATTACAAATTTTTGATAGTAATGTTTCTAGATTGTTCACGAATATGTTTATATCTCCGCTGGGTGCTTTATAGAATGCAAGTAAATATACAGGCTGTTTTAAGTGTATGAGTTTAATGATTGTGAATTCGAAGTCTTTCTCAACCAAAAGTTCATCGTATAATGTAATAGATTCGAACTCTAGATGATTTTTCAGAAATATGACGGTACCGCCTCTTTCGTAAGTAGTCCGACAGAATGCCGCTGCTATAGAGTAGGTAGAAATATTAACTGTACTCATTTCGTCTGATTTTAGCCAATGGTCACTTATGAGAATAATATCCGGAGTAATGTTGTAAGAGTTTAACGATGCCTCTAGTTCGAAGTTGTTATTTCGTAATCTTTGAATGTTTTGGTAAAATAATGTTAGATTAGGACTTATTGTTGCTCCGAAAGTTATAATTACGAGATGATTCTGATGGTTTATTTGCAGGAGTGTTGTCGATGGATCTTCCTGGGGTGTTGTTTTTAGGTTTGGTGTTATTATTTTTACTAATCGAATTTGAAGTTCCAGGTATTATTTCGTTTGGAGTCTTTGAGCTAGTCTGAAGAATATTCTTTGCCGAATCAGTATTAATGGGGTCCAGAGTGCTACGTATTGTTTCATTAAGATTATCATATTTAGGAAGTAGATTTGGAAGATCATCTACGGAGTACATAATACTGTCAATTTTTAAACCTTGTTTAAATTGAGCAACCTGGTAACCTTTTTTACGAGCATCATGTTTAAAATTGTTCAGATATTTTTGCTTTTCTTGTTCTTTCGTAGTTAAGTCAGGGTTAATGTAGATGTTTGCACATTTGAGTTTGTAAGAGTTTTTTGAAATAATCGCTTTGGCGTTGTAATTATTGAGTTTTATCAAAATAGGCCTCATTACATAAGAGTTTAACGATGCCTCTAGTTCGAAGTTTTTATTTCGTAATCCTTGAATGTTTTGGTAAAACAATGTTAGATTAGGACTTATTGTTGCTCCGAAAGTTATAATTACGAGATGATTCTGGAAGGGATGGTTTATTTGCAGGAGTGTTGTCAATGGCTCTTCCTGGGGTGTTGTTTTTAGCTTTGGTGTTATTATTTTTACTAAACGAATTTGAAGTATTAATGAGTAATTAAACAATTACGAAGACAAACACAAACGTAAGTAACAAAACTATCTGTCACCTATATCATTTGTTTGCATTTGTTTATTGCATAGCCTACTTCAATATTGTAAAATTATTTCTGATTTTTAATACCATTTTTCTCAAAATAATTGTTATATAACCTCATATCATATTTATATCGTTGAAATCAGAAAAAAATCTCTATCTAATGGACTAAAAATCTATATAGGTTACTATTTAAAAAAATATAATTTTATTCTATCGTTTGAGAACCACTGATTTAATTTTCTGTTTGTTATTTCTATTAAATAGGGCCCTTTTTCTTGTATGTAAAATTTTTCTCTAAAGTCATTAGTTTGCCCAAAAAAGTGCTGCTTGTTTTAAAGGAAACAGCCTGTATATATATATACGAAAATATACATATATCGTGAGCGTAAAGTTATAAAAACTAGAAAAATATTGTTCGTAGGGTAATCGCTCAATAGCAGCTGTAGACACGTGTTTCGCTCTTATTAGAGCTCATCAGTACAGCATAGCTAGTTAATAGATGGACATTAACTAGAGATAGTAATTAGAAAACCGACAAATTGTAACAGCACTAGTAAGCAGCCAAATACACATTTGTTGCTTCGGTCAGCATTTCCACGGATTTGTGGATAAATACAACGTCGCAGCGGCGGTAATTTATAACCAGCCACCAGACCCGTTACTTGGACCCCAAGGTAAATAAACGAAAATATACATATATCGTGAGCGTAAAGTTATAAAAACTAGAAAAATATTGTTCGTAGGGTAATCGCTCAATAGCAGCTGTAGACACGTGTTTCGCTCTTATTAGAGCTCATCAGTACAGCATAGCTAGTTAATAGATGGACATTAACTAGAGATAGTAATTAGAAAACCGACAAATTGTAACAGCACTAGTAAGCAGCCAAATACACATTTGTTGCTTCGGTCAGCATTTCCACGGATTTGTGGATAAATACAACGTCGCAGCGGCGGTAATTTATAACCACCCACCAGACCCGTTACTTGGACCCCAAGGTAAATAAACGAAAATATACATATATCGTGAGCGTAAAGTTATAAAAACTAGAAAAATATTGTTCGTAGGGTAATCGCTCAATAGCAGCTGTAGACACGTGTTTCGCTCTTATTAGAGCTCATCAGTACAGCATAGCTAGTTAATAGATGGACATTAACTAGAGATAGTAATTAGAAAACCGACAAATTGTAACAGCACTAGTAAGCAGCCAAATACACATTTGTTGCTTCGGTCAGCATTTCCACGGATTTGTGGATAAATACAACGTCGCAGCGGCGGTAATTTATAACCACCCACCAGACCCGTTACTTGGACCCCAAGGTAAATAAACGAAAATATACATATATCGTGAGCGTAAAGTTATAAAAACTAGAAAAATATTGTTCGTAGGGTAATCGCTCAATAGCAGCTGTAGACACGTGTTTCGCTTTTATTAGAGCTCATCAGTACAGCATAGCTAGTTAATAGATGGACATTAACTAGAGATAGTAATTACTAGTGCTGTTACAATTTGTCGGTTTTCTAATTAGATTTTGACTATATATGATAAACCGGAAGTGTTACTTAATTTGGAGCTCTTAACAAATTTTCGAGGACAAACAATAAATTATAACATAACAGTATCTTCTCTGTCCAGAACTCTGGACTTTTTACGTTTATAACCTTTTGCTTTATTTTGCAGTAAAGCTGTGGGATTGACATGTTTTTTTACTACTATCGCTTTTCTGTGATATTCAAACAAAATAAATCCTATTGCCACCTTGATTAATTTATTATTTTTTTCAAAGTGAAGCTATTTTAATACAATTTTGAGCGTGATATATAAAACTTTTTACGATATTTTGAGATACTACATCATTAACACTTGCAGGCTCGTAGGGCAATTTACAATACGGGCGCTAATAAATAAGTAAAACAGTCCTGAGAAATAATTCTTACTATACTCCATTCAGTAACTAGACACCTGGTTTACATTGTAACAAACTGTGAATTTAGTTACTTAGCATAATACTATTGAATATAAAATAAGTCTATTAATTTGATTAATTTCTGAAAAATAGTCAAATAAAATTTGTAATTTAAAATTATAGATAAAAAATTATGATGACTAAAAAGCAAATGAATAACAATTGAAACAAATATTAATTAAATATTTAAATTTGTCATGTCAATTTGCATGTATCAAAAACAAAGGTTTACAAAGATTTCTAATGTCCAAAAATGACCTTATAACCAAATAGCAAATGAATAATAATTAAAACATACTTATAATACAAAACTAACCTTATGGCCAAAAAATACAAATGAATAATTAAAAAGGTTTACAAATATATTCATAATAGAAAAATTAGCATGGGTCCAAAAAAAGAAAATGAATAATAATTACATAACACATCATATAAAAAATAGAGCTTTAAGCAGATTCAGCTTGAGCTTGAATCAGAAAATTCCATGTCACTACCGGACGAGCCTGTATTTACCATAAGTTGTAACTGCATGTCTTCTACAATATTGTCTACCTGATATAATTCTAATACAATTTTAAGATTTTGTAATAAAATTCATCAGTATTATTGTATATTCACCGTTAGCTGAAGATAGGCTTGCTTTAAACCCGAAACGTCAATAATCAAGAATTTTACTACACACGTGGACCATTTGAATCCATTGCCTCACCTTTAAACTACTTAACGATTGGTCCTTACATCCGTCAAGTATTGCTAATATAGTAAGGAAATTTATTCTGACGGTTTCACCAATAAAATTATAAATATCTTAATTATCACAAAGCGGAATATTGCTCAGTGCTTGCATTTCAACATTGTATGCCAACGAGCTATTATTTACGCCGCTACATTGGAATGAAGACATGCATTACATGGTACTTTCATTTGCTCTAAGGATTCTGTATAGTAAAATAATCTTACTTGTCCTTTAACATAAATGCTATTTTTGTTTGGAATAATTTTTGGAACTACAGTTTTCATTCTCATAAGAAATTATTTCAAACAAAAATAACATCAATATTAAAGAAACAGTAAGATTATTTTACCATATTTTACTATACACAGCATGTCTTCATTTCAACAGTGCGACGCAAATGATGGCCCGTTGGTATCCAATGTTGTATAGCAAGATGTGAGCGATATGCCACTTTGTTACAATTACGATATTTATAGTTTTATTGCTAGGCCTGACAGAGTCAATTTTTCTAACTATATATCTGAGGTACAATGTGGTGCACCAGGAGTAACGTAATTTGTCACGTCTAAACAGTCTACACATTTCGGCTGTTGATTACTGATATCTGATTTGTATGTACTTGCGATAGTTGCACAGTGAAAACATTTAACAAATAATCTTTCAGTCCTACAAAAACGCCGTTTCGGGTTTCGAGGAAATGGTACTCGTTTATTTGTTGTTTGTAAATAAATAACTAAATCGGAAACTAATTGGAACTTTCGATCTGTTAATGTACATCTTATATCCTTACATCGAGTTCAACAAAAATATCATGGAATAACGAGTTCAATTTTCTCATTCTTCTTAAGAAATTACAGGTATCTAAAAAAATGTTATTATGTCATGCTTCATAACTTTTCATCTAAGAAAGATAAAACGTAGCAACCTCAACAAGCCACTGACCAAATTGCACTTAGTACAAAATAATTACCATTCGCAAAAAACATCGCTCACTCGCTCACATCGACATCTTGCTCTATGCGATAACATGTTTCATCTCACCATTATTTGTAGAGTCCTTAACTTAAATTCGTCATCAAAGAATTCTACTAAACCAACTCATGTGTGAATGCTTGGTAGTTCTGTCATCTCTATCAACTTAGCACTACAATTCAGTCTAGTTAATCAGCAACATATCACAGCTACTAATTGCGTGTCGCGAGTGAATCCCACTTCTGATATAATACACTGACTTTAAAAATGAAACAATAATAGTGCTCACCGCTTTATTCCAGCACGATTCATACATAATACTCCTTTGGGTACCATGTAACTCTACCAATTAATACATCCAAATTAATTACAATAAATAAGATTGCGTAACAGAAGAAATGTTAAATGCGATTTTTATTAACATGAAATTAAATTGGCAAGAGTTATTGTGCTGGCCACAGCAGAAGTTGTTCTTACAATTCTAAATAATGCACCCTATACAAATTTATTCTTCAATTGTTTCCAAGGAAAAAATTGTAGTCTGCGATTTAATTTGTTGCATAATAATCGCTTAGATCTGTTGGCTGTTACGAATGAATAAGCTCAATTACGAACAATTATTTTACTTGTTGACTTGTTGAATTGTGAATTTTAATGCTTACGTACATATTTTTTATAGTGGCAGGATTGTGATTGATCAATACTTGAATCTTGATTCTAATTTTTGTTGCTATTCTGTGCATACAACCTCTAATAATCGCATATAACAGATATTAGTTACATAATTATAAATCGTTTTAAGAGTACGCTATCATTCTACTATAGTAGTTGATTCACAAATTTATAATTAATGTAAGTATTATATATATATATATATATATATATATAATTTGTAAATCATTTGTGCACGACATTTACAATTACAAGCAGAGTCCTGAACAGGATCTCATAAAACCGAAAACTTGAGTGATTTTGCGTGAAATCTGAAATGATTGTCGAACTTCGTAGTTTATCACTTTCACTGTTCAATATACGACTACCTATACGTGTCTCAAAATACGCACCCTGCATCCTACATGTGTATCTCGAAAACTATAAGAGATATGAAGTCGGTTAAAACTGAAAAAAAAGTTGCTTCGTGATTGTGGAAACGAGACTAATGCATAGCAAGTGTTTTTTTAATTATTTTTTTTTGTTAAACGTAAAGCAGAAGTGCATTTCGTTTACTCAACTGTCAAAACAAACTGACATTGACAGCGATTTAAATATCCCGCAGAGGTTCATATTTTAGCTACTAACCAACTAATCTTAATTAACAAACTAACGTAGTACTCAAATGTAGACGATTTTGAAAATATTAGTTCGAAATATTGAAATAGTAAAAATAACCTAGAAAAATGAAGCAATAAGTATTTAGTCAACAAACCACAGCAACACTGTAGAACAACGTTATAATCGTAAAAATTTCAACAATCCTAATAATTTAGTGATTTCATAAATTTCTAGTTGTAGGAATAATGTTGTTATGTCATGAATGTATCGAAAAATATTACGAGAACATGCAGATCTCCGCACTCGGCCTGCACGTTCTTTTTTGACACTTGATAACAAATAGTAATTTACATAACAAAACCTGAAAGTGATACTTTACTGTGTGAGTGAGCAAGCAGCCCAGTAAAGTCACTATTAGGTAATCTTGTTAGAGATATGTAAAATATATGTCAAACTAGTAGCTCAAACAAGCAACTAAACATATTTTGCAAAATATTGTAACAAAATAAAATGTAATATGTCAATGAAGTTATTCATATTATAATATTTATCATTGATTAAAAGTGTTTCCTTTACTTGTGTTTATTTCGGTTATCATATTGCATTCTTCACCTTAGCCTAACATGTTGTGGGACCCATAAACACATGAACTGCTCACTGTGCGAAATAGTGAAGTGAACAAGTTTGACATCATGTATATAATAATAATAATATTTATTTATTTAGCCTTTAGCCAGTTACAATCTTATAATACATATATATAAAGAAGTATAAAGAAATATAAGTAATTATAAGCAAAGTTATAGAAAAAAAATAATGACCTCAATTATAAATTAGATGTTAATAGATGTTTCTTAACATTTTGTTTAAACAAGCTTAAACTAGAACAATTTTTTACATCGTCAGTTAACTTATTAAAATTTTTGATACATTGCGAAAATACTGAATAATTTTTTACTGTATATATATATAAATTTTCAGTTCCTCTAGTTTTATACTGGTGCATATCTTTTACATAATTAACAGCTTCAAATAAGTAATTTGGGAATAAGTTTTTTACAATCTTATACATAAAAATTAGTGAATTGTAGGTGATATGCTTAGTTACATCAAGCCAATTTAGACAATTTAACATTTCTGTAATTCTTGTATATCTGTTACAATTTAAAATACAACGCATGGCTTTATTTTGTAACTTTTGAAAATTATTTAATTGTGTTTTGTTACTCGCCAATAAAATCGTTCCACAATAATTAAAATGAGGTAATATTATGCTATTATAAATTATAATTTTTGCATTCATTGTTAATTTTTCCCTTAATCTACATAAGAAATTAATTTTTTTAGCAACCTTCTTAGTTATGTAATCCACATGTAAATTAAATTTAAGTGTGTTATCTATTATAACTCCTAAATATTTGATACTAGTTACTCGTTCTATTACGTTATGATCAATTACAATCTTGTTATTAGAATTTATAATTTCTTCTTTACTTTTCTTGTTGCCTATTATCATATATTTAGTTTTTGAACAGTTCAATTTTAATTTATTACACTTTAGCCACTTATCTAAAATACTTAATTCCTCATTTATGGTGTTTATTATTAAATTGTTATCAAAATGCTCGAAATATATTAAAGTATCATCCGCAAATAGATGAATTTTACACTTTTTCAACACATCTGGCATATCGTTTATATATAATATAAAGAGAAGAGCACCCAACACACTTCCTTGTGGAACACCTTGATCACACTGTAAAGTATTTGATATTGTTTCCGCGTATTTAGTTCGTTGTTTTCTATTAGTCAAATAAGAAGTGAACCACTGTAACACTTTATCTTTAAAACCGTATTTACTTAGTTTATTGATTAGTAAGTTTCTGTCCACTGTTTCAAAAGCTCTTTTTAAGTCTAAAAAAACTGCAAGTACAGTCTTATTTTTTTCTTTTGCACTTGTCCAATCCTTTAAAACAAGTTGTATTGCTGCTTCACACGAATGTTTTTCTCTGTAACCGGATTGCCACTTAGATATTAAATTATTATTGTTCACATATTGCATAGTCTGTTCGTAAACGACAATTTCTATAAGTTTTTCAACTGCTACAAGCATATTTATAGGACGATACTCTTCAATCTTGGTCGTATTTTTAATTTTTGGTACAGGTACAATTAAGGATTCTTTCAGTGCTTCTGGAAAACAGCCTGTTGTTAAGGAAGTGTTAATCAAGTGTAGCAAGGGATATCCGATAATGTGAAAGTATTTTCTCAAAAATTTTAAATGAATTCCATCCCAACTATATTTATTTTCGTCCTGTTTCCAAATTATTCTTTTCAATTCTGGTAATGTTGTTTGATTGAATATAGCAAAATTCGACTGAGTGTAATTATTTTCATTGTTGTCAATGATTCCACTTGGAGGTAAAGTTTCTATAATTTCTTTAATGCTGTTGATATAGTATTCATTGAATATATTTGCAATTTCATCACTATTTCTTAGTTCGGAATTATTATGTGTTATGCGATTAATTGTCTCTTTATTTTTTCCGAGTAGAGTTTTCAGAGTACTCCACATAGCTTTTGGATTTGAACGATTGTTGTCTATTTGATTTTCATAACATAGTTTTTCCTTGTGTCTCAACATTGATGTATATTTGTTACGAAAATGTTTATATGCTGTCCAGTCTTCATTAGAATCAGTCATTTTAAATCTTCTATAACTATTATCTCTATTATTACGGGCTATCAATAATTCCTTCTCTTGTAACCAGGGTAAATAGAATGTCCTGTTCTTCCTATTTGTTGAAGAAGTATATTTATTTTGTGTATTTAATATATTTTCTATGAATGAGTTACACACTGTATTAACATCAGTAGAATCGTAACACCATTCACAATATATTAGTCTTTCTATAATTTCATCATCATTCAATCGTCTTGATGCATATTTTCGCGGTTTACACTCAATGGGATTTATTGCCTTCAGTAAAACCGAACAAATATCGTGATCAGTAATTTTTGGTTGAGTCCATACTTCTACTTTTATGTAAGGGTCATTGGATATAACGTAGTCAATAAGAGTTTTAGATGAACTTGTTCTTCTTGTGTAATCATTAACGAGTTGTTTAAAACCTGACTGCGATATTAAGTGTTTCAGTTCATTCGTATACGTATTATCACTTCTCCAGTCAATATTGAAATCTCCTGTTAATATAATTGTGTTGTCAACTGTAGATACATCTGTACACCATTGCTCGAACCACTCGATGAAATTTCTACAACTAGTACTAGGAGATCTGTATAAGGTACAAACTGTAAAGCTCTGTTTGTGTATCTTCAGTTTTATGGCTATGTACCACAACTCGTTATTTATGTTATAATTTTGTAGTACTGAATAGTAATAACTTTGATGTATAAAAAGTATTACGCCACCTGTATGTCTACTGTGAGAGTCGCATCTGACTGCCGAATAAGATGGTATTTTTATTTCAGTATCATCGATTTGATTGGTTACTGCAGTTTCACTTAAGCAACATATCATAGGATTTGTTTTTAATATAAAGTCATAAATATCCTCTTTGTGTGCCATGAGACTTTGACTATTCATATAAATTATAGTTGCAATATTTTTCATTTTTTTCTGTAATTGCTATTCGTAGCTAGTTTTGCTCTTAAGTGTTTCAATTTTTCTTTTATAAACTGGACATTCTATATCATTAGCCTTATGATCTGTTGGGAGTTTTAGTCTTAGTATACTATTGGCTTTTTCGCAATTTATACATTTAACAATATTATTTTTACAATCCTCTGTATTATGTTCTTCACCACAATTATTGCATGCCAATTTATTAGCACATGCATCTTTTTTATGAAAATAACCGCAACATTTATAACATTTCCATATTTTCAAATTTTCATAAACTGAACATTTGGTCCAACCAATATTAACTTTACCAAGTTTCATTATTTTGTTGAACGATAAAGAATCGACCTGAACTATTGCCAGCCATGTTTTATTTTTTAATTCTTTCTTGTATTTGACTAATATTTTGGTTTTTTCTGATATTAATAAATCGTTTTGCGATAAAATACAATTTTCGATTTGATCATCACTTAAGTCCTGTCTTAAACCAATAATTTTTATCTCTGGATTACGCAATGTTGTTTGCACAATATCATAATTTGCCCCCAATTCTTTCGATGCTTCATTTTGTAATTTTTCTGCGTCTTGCAACTTATTGCATTTTACGACAATACCTCCATTCTTTATTGTACTAACTGAGGACACCCCAATTTTCAATGTTGAAGGATTTATTTTCTTAATCACTTCTTCCTTTGTTTTCTTACTCTCTTGGGTAGTTTTTGGTTTAATAATAATACCTGGCTTACTGATACTGGCAATTTTAGCATATGAATTTTCATTCTTACTTTCTTCCGTTTTCACATGCATATTTTTTATCAAATTTTTCAATTCTTGGATTTCTGTTTTCATGAAATTTATTTCCTCAACTAATTTTGCATTCGAATTTTCCTCACAATTTCCACAATACCATTTTAAACTTTTGTAAGCGTTAAATATCTGGATATCTTTTTCCTTCACTTTAACACATTTTGGATGAAACCATTTTCGACAATTACCATCGCATCCTATGATTTTATCATTGTTGAATTCTGCTTTACATTCTCCACATTGTTTACTGTTTTCGTCACTTTCGTCTTCATTCATATTTTTATTTGCAGTACAGTTGGGAACACTGCTTCAAAATCTGTTTAACCGAAACAAACAAGTTTAATTTCGCGCGCCGGTCATTCAACGTGCCGCCGAAAAAAAAAACTGATTTTACTTAACTATGTACACAAAATGCTTTAACCACTTTTATTAATAATATTTCTTACACTTTTATTCCCAAAGAAACTGAGCGATTTTTTTAAAAAAAAATATTATTATTGCACAAATATTAATATAAAAAACAAAGCACTTTCTTTTCTGTATACAACCACTGTTGTCAACATAACGAATATGTAAATATATGTAAATATATTACAGGGTTAAAACGGTTCGCGGCTTAAATCATTACATAAAAATGGCCTCGAGTTAGTCATATTCATATCACAAGCTGCATGGTTTTATATTACGTCTAGCCATTCTGTTGCTGATCGGCATTTACTAGTGTTTACTTCGACAGAGTGGTGCGTTCTCTCTCTGCGCAGTATTCTTCCCCACGTGCCACGAGATAATTGCAAGACTGTACGTGCCGTGTTGTTATCAACAATAACTAATCTTATCGCTTAAATACATTAACATTTAGTAGATGTACATAACTCCTGTACGTTTTGGGTTTAAATAAATTTTTCAAAGATTTCCAACAAAGTTCGTAATTGAATTGGCTCAGTTGATAGGAGTCTACAAAACGTGTTGTATCGAAATTTGCCAAAGCAAAATTACTACAAACCTTAATGTTTTAATAAAGTAGTAAGCAAATCGGGATCGTTGCCGAGCAGACTGAGAAAAAATTTGCCAAGAAAGACACGGGTTATACTTTTGACTAGATACACTAAGCGGCATAAGTTTGGAAGAAACTATGCAAATCAAACACTGTTTCCCTATTTATATCAAAGGTATTTCTAAATTGGATTTTTTTAATGTTCTTGTCTGTAAAATTCATGTCTGAGTTAGGATCAATATTAATTTTGTCCACTTTTTGTTCAGTACTGTATTTGTAGTTTCTTTAACATTTCATCAAGTTTGGTTTCCATTTTCGTATTGTAGTATTCCGCTACCCTGGACTTGGCTGCTTCGCTTAAGCCTGAATTAGATCTGTATACCATTGCCTCGAAATAGGTACATACTAGTACTATAACCGAATCACCCTGACTAATGGGCTTTATCCGGCTAAACTTAAAACTATGTTTTTTAACGACAGTGAACTTGCTAAAGGTACCAAGCATTACCAAGATAGTGTGAAAAATAGGTAAACGAAAAAATCTCTTTTTTCGTAAATCGTTTTTTCCTATATTTATTTTATTGACGCATAAAAAGGACATCGTGTAACAAAAAAGCGTTTAATTACTGCAGTATAATGAAATACTCTGTTGTGGTAAAAAAACGATATCTCATGAGAAAGTGTACACTTCGTTGAATTTAAGTTAAAAATAGCCGTGTTAGTATTAGAAATAATGAGTGAGATAATGAGGCGTTGGGGACGAGATTTATTTCAGCGTCAATTCTGCTTAAATTTTCTTTCACGTCACGTGATTTCGTAAGGGCATCTCGGAGCGCCGTAACGACAACGACAGAGAGTGGCTTGTCATTGGCGTAACACATGACGCGGAAAAGCACGTTCGACGCACTGACCCAATTCACTAATTACGTTTCATTTAAATTTACTGACACTTCCATTCCTCAATGGAAATTTGCATTCTTTGTACCGTTTCAAATTTTTTGCATGAAATCATCATTATTTATGCTTGGTTTCAAACAAAAATTAAAAACAAATGTTATTGTCCCTATACAAGTTTAAAAATAAAGGATGAATACACAAGTAACGTAATGAGTAATTAATACGTAGAACGAAATTCGATGCCTGTGAATGTAAGAATGCATCATTGGCCCCTATTTATAATAAAAGCGGTATTACATTATATTCTTGTGAGGATAAACGTCTCTTTGTAATAAAAGTGTCCCATAAAATGAGTTCGTAATACGAAACTGAATTCAATGAAGTTCATATTTCACAAATGACAATAATCTATAATGATACGATAAATCAAATACATAGAGAATATCATAAAGCATCAATTACAAGTTAACACGAAAGCCAAAAATTAAAAATGAACGATATCTATAAAAACTGGATATAAGAAACAAATAAAACTGAAAAAATCTGATGTGGTTAAAACATAACCTTCCGTCAATTCTATATACAGAGTGATTATGCGAGAATGAACCACCTATTATCTCCATTATAAAGAGAGATAGCGACTATTTTCATATAAGCAAATGTACTATAGACAGTATAATATAATATACAATGGTAATATATTATAATATAAGCTATAAGATGTAATCAGAAGTGTTCTATTACTTCCGGTTCCGGAGTATGTGAACTTTGAAATTTCAAATGGTACATACTACATTTTTTTATATTTTGAAAAGTACATAAAATTTGCATTACAATGGTGGTAAACAAGTAGTATGTTGTATTATTAAAAAATAAAATGGCGGGCTTTTAAAATATTTTATTAAATACATGTTGAATATTGGCGATTTGGTTATTTCTAGTTCATGGATGACGTGATATTTACACATAGTATTATTTATTTGGCGTTACCAAGGCAATAGTAAGTGGACAACATTAGTTCAGGAGCGGACTGGGTCTTTTATTTTTATCGTATGTGACCGCCCCATTCTTACTACCTTACTCTTTTGCCAGTGTATAACGCCTTATATTTGGCATCAACATATTTAAATATTTTATATAAAAATTTCATGAATATCTATCTACTTATATCTCTCGATCCAAAAACATTTTTGATACAACAGACGAAAGGCTTAATTTCAATAAAGAAAATTTAATTAAAATAATGAAAATGACTATTACAAAAATAAATGTCAATGGTATTTACTATAAATCGGGCATAAATAATTCATATGAAGGCTGCAGGTAATTTAAATACGTTATTCTGATTACATATCCATAAAAAAAAAAATTGAATACAACAATAATTACCAAATTATCTAATATTATATACTTTCAAAATGGTGCAAATAAAACAATTTCATATTATGCTAAATTATTTATAACTATTCGCAGAGATAATTTTATTAATTTAACAAACAAACTAAAACAATAAATATAATATCTTAATTAAATAAATATTCAAACTGCCAATCATCAGCGTCAATAGGTTCATTTCTTTGCTCGCTTTAGAACTATGGCTTTTTCTATTTTGTTTTTTGTTCTGGCATATTGTTAATCGGCTCTTTGTAAATCTTATCTTTTACGCCAGCCCGAAAGAAAAATCTGTTGTGGCCAGCACAATACCACTCGCCTATTTCATATTAGGCTACAAATATTATTTTTAACACTTATGTTATACACAAAATATTCTAATTACATCTATTTTATATTTTTCAATTCATTCTATGAACAAGTTTCCTCCTACTCTTCTAAATGTTCGAGATTCTTCCAATTCATTGACGAGATTGGCGGTATTTCTAAAAGGTATATGCTGAAATATGTACAGCAAGCGCGTGTTTAGTTGACCTGTTACTGTACGCACTTTGGCTTACAAATGAATCCCGTTTCTGCTTATACCAATTTTAGATGTTGACGGAGTCTTTTCCTTGTCATTAAAATAACATATTATAATTATTATTACATCTCGACTTGTCCAAGTACGAATTTTAGGTTTTCCGCATTCAAGAACAGTGTCAATGTAACGTGCAGCGGCTATATCTATAATTTTAAATATTTAATGATAAAATAAGAAATATTAAATGTATTTCTCAGAAAAAGCCTTCAGTAACATCTCTGGATTTTTGACACTGACATTTATGTCATTTACAAATATTAATTTTTCAACTGGTTTCCATGGGCTATTTGATGAATACAATGAATTATTGTATATATTTATAACTCTTTATCTCTAATTCTATAAAAGATATATTAAAAATGTTCAATATATTAGATAGATAATTTTATATTCTTTAATATTTGTTGTAACATAAATTCCCAAAAAATATTTAGAAGATTTTTTTAAGAAACTACTGCTTCCGGTTGTTACCAAAACCTTTTCAGCTCTTCCCATGCATGTCAGATTGAGGAATTCATAGTTTAACTGGTCATGTTTTATAGCTTTTGAGTAATCGTCCCTCCAACGTCCACACATACATAGATACACACATCCACACACACACACACACATACACACACACACATCCACACACTCACACATCCACACACTCAGACATCCACACACACACTCACACACACACACATCATCGTAAAAATGTTAAAATCGGTTTATAGGGACCTTAAATCGTGCTTATTCACTAAAATCTGGATATTTGATTTTTAGCATGAATCCAATACCTCTCTTAGCGAGAGGTAAAAAGTCTATTGGAGTTAGATCTGGAGGACGAGCAGGCCAACGAATTATACATTTTTTTTCTAAGAACTTGATTTCTAAATAAATTGTTTAAAAAGTTTTAACAAACTGCAGCATTATGTGGAGGAGCTCCATCTCATTGAAACCACATGTTTCGTCAATTGGCTAGCGGAATGTCGTCCAAATAATTAAATAATTGGTTTTGTAAAAAAATTAGGTATCGTTCACTTGTTAAGTTTTCTTCATAACTGTAGGGTCCCAAAATTTTGACAGAAACTGTGCCACACCAAACATTTATTTTAAAACTATGCTGGTGTCTAGTATCACGTAACAGATACGGATTTTCTGGAACCAATTACAAAAATTGAGTCGCCTGTCAAAATTTGTTTCTATTTAATTTTGTTTTTTGTGAAAATGATAAGCCTTACATTTGTTTTTTCGAAATTTTATGAACTTTTCCATAACTTACATTTAAATCTGTACTAATTCTCTAATAGAAACACGTGGATTATTTTCAATTGAAACCAACACATCCACTTTTAAAGTTTCATCGTTTTCCAAATTACGTTTTTGGGATGACAGCGATCCAGTTCTCCTTGATTTTTCGTCTATAATTCTAAATATGGATATACTCGGTTGAATCCTATTAAAAAATTCACGATGATATAAAAGGGCTGCTTCTCGTTTATTTTCATGAGACCGAAAATAGACAACAAGCATATATATTTTTTCAGAATGGGGTATTCCACCATAACAAAAAAACAAGAAAAAAATCAATTTAACTTAAAGTATAGCTCAATACATAATATTTAAAACAATGAAAACATTTTTTAAATAATTACTTTACGAGATATTTCACATTTGCTAAAAGGGAAAATTGACGTCATGCAATTGTTATCTTTCTCTCGTAGCGTATTCAGTGCAGTGTGTGTGAGAAAGACAAGTATAGGGAAAATGTGACGTTCACTGATATCTCGAAAATAAAATATTGTTAAACTATGAACAATTAAGATTTTTTAATACTATGAATTGCTTCAAATCTGAATGAAGTTTTATTTAAAATAATAAAAAAAATTGAGTGGAATATCCCATTAGTAGGTAAACAAAAAATTAGGCATTTTACCCAATAACTGTAACTTCAACATGGAAGACACATAAATTTATGTTCTATTTATTCTGTTGCCCTGGCAATGCTAAATAAATAAAATTATATTTACCTAAATATCACATCATTCGCGAACTAAAAACAATCAAATCCCAAACACTCAACATTTATTTAATAAAATATTTTAAACGCCCGCGATTTTCATTTTTAATAAAACATACTACTTATTTACCACCATTGAATAGAAAATTTTATGTACTTTTCAAAAATATAAAAAAGATAGTATGTGATTTTATTAAATTTTAAACTTGATGTGGCATACTCCAGAACCGCAAGTAATAGGACACTTCTGACTACTACATCTTATAGTCCATATTGTCTATACTAAATTTGCTTGTATGAAGATAATCACTATCGCCTTTCATAAAGGAGATAATTGCTGGCTCATTCTCGCATGATCACCATCCTACATACAGGATGTCTCACAACTCGGGCCCCAGAGCGAATGAGGAAACACGAGACTGCACTCGGATGTGTAATTTCGAAGAAAAAAAATCTAGCTTAAAAGATATTAGAGAAAAGACGTCTTAAACTTGACTAATCAGAGACCTACACCTTTAATGTGTATTTGCCGTAATTTTACGTTACCATGGTTTTATACAAAGCATATCTTCTTTAAAATGTGTGAGTGACTGCAGTTTTCGAAAAATGTTAGTGTCAAATTAAATTTGACAAGGTGAATAAAAAAGGCAAATTCTTACCATATATTCAGCCGCTGATTACTTAGAAATGATTATAATTTTCGGAGAATGTGAACAATAATATTTCCGTTTAATACATTTGACACAGCTGCTACAACACGTTGCACTGTACGATATAAATGATGATCTCGGATGACACCTTCGCTAACCTAAATTTGTTGACAATGAAAAGTCTACTCTAAAGTGTCAAAATTACAGTAAGTCAAACAAATTTTATAACTCACTAGTAGTATTTTTAAAACCTAGCAACCAGTTTTATTTTGTAATAATATCATCACACCTCAAGATATCCTTCCGGGATTGGTTTATTAAAAAGTCTTGTAACTCCGTTATGCAAGCAGCCGCAAATTATTTTCTTCTATTTGTTGGCAACCTATTGTCGTCGGCAAGTGTCAGTTTCGTCTGGGGTGCGAGTTGTGAGACGACCTGTATATATTGTGACCGACGGGTACGTCGAAAAATAGTAATAACAAAATGATTAAATAAGTTCGAAATTCACAAATGTACACTTACCTGATCACACACAATAAGGTTGTAGACGGCTAACTTATTCAGTCTGGTTGCGGGGGTCGGGGTACGATTTTTATTAGTCAGCATATACTGGAGGGATGTTTGCCCAGAAAAAAAAATTAAAAGTAAATAGTTAACAAAATATCAACTATAAATACACTCCAGAATACGGTGTCTTTGAGCGCCAGCGTAGTGAAAGGAAAGGGAAATATAACTGGTACTAAGCGCCCTGTAAGGAAAAATATACTAAATAAAAAAATTCAAATAGTTTATTACCTGAGGCCAACTATGTACAAAGAAAATTGAAGTGGTAAACTGGCAAGGTAATTTTCGTATACAATAACTATCTAAGGTTGATCTTCTCGGAAAAACTGACGAGGAAGAGCCTGTTGGACCTATGGACGGCCTGCGGGATTGATCTTGGCGTCTACTTCGAGGAGGTGCAAGTAGAGCTGGAAGCTCGTCGCCCAATTCGGTGATAATTTAGACCGGGTCTCAAAGGCAGCAATCTGCGAGACAGTGCCATGCCCGATGGTGGCGTCGCGCTCTGGGCAACTACGTGTATAAAGTCAGCTGTGGAACCTGTCCCGATTGGTATGCCTCTGTCGGATCTGCAATAGCCACTATTTCTCAACAAAAAACAGAACTCCTCCACAAACAGCCTCCTCCGGGAAATATTATTCGCCAGTACTTTCTACTTCTCAATAATAAAATTTGAAAATACGGCCCAGATTGTACGGTAACGAAACAATTTAACAAATTTTATATTCTCGAGAGCAATAATGAATACAATTAGTCAAATTTAATAAATAGAGAAAGAAGAGAAGAAAGTATAAACAAGCAATAATAATTAGGAAAGAGCAGCTGCAAGTAACAATTTAATAAAAAAATAATGTTATGTAACTAAATTTTGATATTTAAATTTGAATTCTCCTCAAAAATTTTTATCCCAAAATAATTCTAAATAAAATTTGGAAAATACAAATTTAATCCCACGTAGTAGAGTATGAGTAAACGTGTGCAACCGGCGCCGAGAAATAGTAACAACCAGTAATTCCCAAATTTTTCTCGATAGCGCAAAACTGAACAAACCCCAAAAATACGAACGAAAATTTTGGGCACACAAACTCGTGCGGTAACTGAGAGGTCACTGAACCTACCGCGCTCTAGGAACGTAAAAAAATATAACCTAGTTACTCAATCATTCATCCAATCTCTCACCACGCATTTCAGAAAATGGATGAAGGATTCAGGACTGGGATTTAGGCTATAATGGCACGCTATGGATGCCGTAACAGAGATTAATTATAAATCTCATAAATAATAATAAAAAAATATATTTAAAATGCACTACTTAACTTTGTGGATAAATTAGCAAAATTGATGGCGTTCGATGACGCGAGGGACTAGGAGATTTTACTGATAATAATCTCACAATAATAAGGGCATAATTTTTAAACTGAATTACTAATTTTATGTAGCATTGTCGAAACGAAATTTTGAGTTGTAACTCGAGACAAAATTTAGTCTTAAAATGCTAGATAAAAATACAGCACAAATGAACACGTGCGTGAAGAGAGATTTCATGAAATCTATAGAGTTGCAAATTGTGAAATATTCCAAAATTCTATATTAAAATCTGATGTGGCCAACACAAAACCTCCAGCTATTTAATTTTTATTAATTATAATACATACCTACGTATTTATTAATGCTGGAGACTGTTCCATTGCGTATAACTATTGCTTTATTTACTATTTTCTTTTTAAAAAATGTCACCATTATTAATTTAAAGTGATTAGTGACCATTATGAGCTTCAGGTAAAGTGCCATTTCCGGTTATCCGATTTACACCAAAATCTAATGGTATCTTTTTATATTAGAATAGGGTTGAAATGCAAGGTTTCAGAATTTATATATATATATATATATATATATATATATATATATATATATATATACATATAAACAGATATTGGTTTTAAACTGGGATTAGAAGGTTAGTAATAGTACTATAGCATTAATTTGGTATATTGGTGTGGTTTATTGATAATTAAAATTTGTAATTATTAGGTACAACAACACAAATTAAATGGAACAGCATCCGAGACAAGTATCAGAGAGAAAAGAAAAATATATCCATCCTAAAAAGTGGAGCTCCCGAACCGTCTAAAGAAAAAAATCTGTTGTGGCCAGCACAAGACCTCTCGCCATTTCCATATTAGGCTATATAAGTATTGTATTGCACTTCGCTTTCGAACTGTCGATTTATAACAAAATTTTACAGAACTTTACCCAAATATTGTTTTTTATTGTATATAACATATCTTCTGCACACATATAATTCTAATTATAACTATTTTTCATTGTATGAGGAAGTTTCTAAATGCCAGAGATTCTTCCAATTCATTAATATATGAATTTTACCACAATTTTACCTATAATTTCAAATATTTAATTAATAAAACAATAAGAAAGATTAAATATACTTCCCAGAAAAAGCTATCAGAATGTCACTAAAACTGTTGATTTTTGACACTGACATGTGTCATTTACAAACTATGTTATCAACATTGGAATTTGTCAACTGGTTTCCTTAGTGCCTTAGCCTCTACGATTAGATTACTCTATAAATTATAGTGTCTTTATCTCTAAATCTATACAAGATATAATAAAAATTGTGTATTGGATGGAGAATTTTATGTTCTTCAATATTTAATAAAAAAAAAACTTCCAAAAAATTATATTTAGAAGAATTTTTCTAAGAAACTACTACTTCCGGTTGTTCAATTGTTACCAAAACCTTTTCAGCTCTTCTCAGGAATGTCAGATTGAGGAAATTGCAGTTAAATATTTTTTAAGTCATACTTTTCGAGGAATCATCCCTCCAACATCCATACATACACACATACACACATACACACACACACACATCCACACACACACACACACACACATCGGTTTATAGGGACCTTAAATCGTGCTTATTCACTAAAATCTGGATATGCGAATTTTAGCATGAATCTAATACCTCTCTTAGCGAGAGGTAAAAACAATGGCTCGTACCACGATCACGGTTCTAACATCGATATTAGTTAAAACCTTGACGACGACTTGACACATACTTCAGGTTTATAAACAAAAATCAGTGATGCCACTATAGTGATTAAACCAAAAATGTACTGACAGGCAAATTCAATACATTTGGCTTCAATATTCTAAATAATTTATCTTAAAAACAAGTCCAGAGACAAATCATATTAAACAATTTAAAATAATGAAGCCAAATGTATTAAATATGCCTATCGATACATTTTCGGTTTAATTAGTATAGTGGCATCACTGATTTTCTTTATAACCCTGAAGTATGTGTCAAATAGTTAGCACGGTTCTAGCTAACACCAATGTTAGAACCAGGGCATCGAACCCGCCAAAAACAGGGTTCGGTTTAGGTTCAGGTTAATTTGTTTTTTGAAAGATGGGTTCGGGTGCGGTTCTGATTCAAGTATTAATAAAATTTGCGGTTTTGTTCGCGGTTCAGGTTCGAAATAATGTAAAATGAGAGCCGGAATTTACGCAAAACGCAACAAGAAACGAATACAATTTTCACGAAAAGTCAGCTCAGACAGCAACGCAGACGCGTAAGACGTCGATTATCGGCTGTATTTACTTTTTGAATTAAAAATTAATCTGAACAGGAGTTGAACCCCGAACGTCAATTTTAATACTCGGTTCGGTTTTGACTCAGGTTCAATTAAAAATATATCTGAGGTTCGGTTCTCGGTTTGGGTTCCCTAAATTGTTACGGTTTGGTTCCGGTTTTGGTTCGGTTCAGGTTTAGGTTCGATGCCCTGGTTAGAACCGTGATCGTGGTACGAGCCAATGGGATTTATGTTATGGTTTTTAGATCGCACTGTAATAAGGTAATATAAATTAAAATAATACTTTTTTGACATTAATGTTTATTTTTTTTAATGTTTAGTACTAGTAGCAATATTTCTAACGACAATGTAAGAACATTGTCAAGACGAAATGAAAAACAAAGAAATAAACGATATAGAAACCCATGTTGAAGTTGATGAAAGCAAATATTCTGTATATTCACTGAACAATTCATTTAGTAATTATTAATGAAAACAATTCTAATTAAAAAAAATCAATTCTGTAAAGTCATTTTTTTTTAAACTTGTCAATTTTGTTATTGTGTTTGGATTGATTTAATAAAGCGTTGGTACTTTCTTTCTGCTGATTTTATTCATAAAAATTTGTCAAATCCAGCTTTAATGCCATAGTTTAGCTCACAAGACCACATGCCACATGAAGCCTTTAAGTTGTAGACTTGTTTGTATGGATTCCTATGACATCTTACTGGGTGCGCCGTATGAATCGTGCAATATGTATAAGATTACGTTTCTGTGTTTAACTTCCAAAAGCAGATATTGTGCTGCGTTATATGGTCGAATATAAATATTGTACAGGAATTTTAGAATATTCAAGAAACTTTCTGTAAGCAATTATATATATATATATACAGTATGTCCCCGGATTGAGTTTACAAAAGGAAAAAAAAAAAAATTTTTGATTTTACGAAAAAATGCCAAAGGAAAAAACTTTTTGCTTGAATTAAAACGCATGTTTCAGTTATCAAAACTTTTAATTAATGTAAGGTTCTTTTATTATAACGTTTTTTCGTATTTTGTCCTCCTAATAATACAGTTATTACATTGAATCGTGTGACGTAATTGATAAAGTAAAAAAATTGACAAAAAAATTTGACGTGATTTTCTGAGGTAAAATCACGCGTCACACTTACCCGCAGCAGCTCGAGGGTTGGTCGTGGTTGCGCGAGGTCGAGGGTTCCTAAAGGGTGGTTGAGCAGGGATGAAATGATGGGCGCCAGTTATGTCGGGTTAAGTGAAGACACAACAATTCAAAAGAAGATACAGTAAAATTTTAAGTTTATTTAAAAAATTCGCCAAATAGTTTTTAAGATAAATTTTAATTAAAATTATTAGTTGCAAAAAAACAACCCAAAAAAATATGGTCGTACACACCTGACGGCTACGATCTGCCAAGTCCTCCTCGCTAATGACGGCTACGATCTGCCAAGTCCTCCTCGCTGATGATGGCTACGATCTGCCAAGTCCTCCTCGCTGAGTATGCCGACGCGTTGCCCAGCTCTCGTCAGAGCAGGTTCACGCTGATGGTGACGTTAAAACTACACAGGGCGGCATCCAGAGGCACAAGGGCTTAGGCGTAGTGTTGATCGCTCTAAGTCTTATGAACGGCACTTTCAGGCAGCGAGTGTGTATAGCTTGCGGAAGCGGTCTCTCGTCTCAATGTGAACTTTGCGGAGATGATTCCTCGCCCCAGCGATCCAAACAACTCAGGACCGGGACGTTGAAAAATCATAAAAAAGACCATAAATTTTAGGCGTTGCTACAAAAAAAAATCTGATGTGGCCAACACAAAACCTCCCGCTATTTAATTTTTATTAATTTAAATACATACCTCCCTACGTATTTACTAACGCTGCAAACTGTTCCATTGCAGAAAACTATTGCTTTATTTACTATTTTCTTTTTAAAATGTCACTATTATTAATTTGAAGTGATAAGTTTTCTGACAGTGACATTTACTGTCAGTTACATTCATTTGAAAAATGAACTGTGTAACAAAGGAATAGTCTTAGGCTTCGTGACTAATAAAAAAATCTGATGTGGCCAACACAAAACCTCCTGCTATTTAATTTTTATTAATTTAAATACATACCTACCTACGTATTGACTAACGCTGCAAACTGTTCCATTGCAGAAAACTATTGCTTTATTTACTATTTTCTTTTTAAAATGTCACTATTATTAATTTGAAGTGATAAGTTTTCTGACAGTGACATTTACTGTCAGTTACATTCAATTAAAAAATGAACTGTGTAACAAAGAAATATTTTTATCTTAGGCTTCGCGACTAATAAAAAAAAATAATTTTTAAATCTATCTGTAAAATATATAGAAAAAGTATTAATGTATTCCTGTAGAAAATTCAATAATCTTTAATTTTAATAAGACATAAAATTCAAAAAAATGACATTTAATGGTATTTTTTGAAGAAAAATCATTATAAGCTTCAAGTAAAGTACGATTTCCGTTTATCCGATTTACACCAAAATCTAATGGCTTCTATTCCTATTAGAATTGGGTAAAAATACAAGGTTTCAGAATTTTCTGAATGATGGTATTTGAGTTAGAGTGCAAACGAAATTCGTACACATACACACATACACACATACACACACACATACATACATACAGACATCATCGTGAAAATGTTAAAATGGATTCTAGGGACCTTAAAACGTGATCATTTACTAAAATCTCGATGTGTGATTTTTAGCACGATCCCTATTCCTCCCTTACCAAGGGTAGCGGGAGGTAAAAATTAGTACAAAAATACAAAAAAATCGTATTTACAATAATCGCAATAGTAAAAATATTCCTAATAAAAATGTGAAACAACTTGTCAAAAATAATTTTCTTTTTAAAACTGTGCACAAAAAAAAACAAGAAAACAGCTGGCCAAGCTGTAGTGGACAGTGAGAGAAGAGATTAGAACAAGATAGGGTTAGTAAAATGAGTTGAACTCTAGCTTTAAGAGAAGTTTCTCTACTCGGCGGAATTTTTATAGTAACAAAATTATTAATCTAGGTAGCCTAAAAATTACTAGATAAAAGTTAAGATAGATAAATGGCTTACCCAGAAGTCGAAGATACTGTTAGATAGTTTAAGATAAACTCGTAAAAACTTGACGAGCAACGATACAAATGTGTTACTGTGACGTCGAATCAGCGGTAGCCACGTCTGCAACTCCACCGTATAAGTTAGCTAACGAGCTGTATAAAAATGTAGTAAAATTGAATAACAAATTTGTTATATGATCCCAAAATCCTATTAAAGAATTTATATAAACTTTCCCAAGCAATTTTAGCCAAAATTATAAAAAAAATAGATCAATTTAGAGATAATTTTTTCGGACAAAAATTGTTGGACAAAAAAATATAATTTATATAAATTTGAACAATGAAAAAAACATGACAAATAGCTAATTTTTAATCCCATTAAAAATATTAAACCCCGAAAAATAAATAAAAATAAAGCGATACAGAATTACTATAAGTATGGTGTACTCACAAAAATTGAATGCGCCAAACTCGGCGCTACGTCCCGTGTCTTAGAAGGTTGCTAAGAACACAAAAAGTTAAGCAGAATATTACGAAACAAAAAAGGGAATTTAAAGCAAAAGTGAAAGCGTTAAACGCTGAGGACCGGTGAATCGTACTGGTTATTGGTTCAGCATAAAAAGGAATAGTTAAACAGAAAAACTATTATCGCTTCGTATTACAAAAAAACCTTAATTTTGAATAACCATAAGCCGAATGTGAGGCGATGCCCATTCGGGTTATTGCCGTGCCGCTACTGCATGCGCTGACGGTGTATGTAAAATTTTGACAAACAACTGATATGAACAAAAAAATATAATTGAAACTTACCCAATCAGATGTTAAACTAGCCAAATAAATGAATAAAAGATAACAAAAATGTATCATAACACCGATGATACAAGATAAAGATAATAGCACTGCAAAATTTAGAAAAAATACAGTCAGCACACACGCAGTCTGCGTCACGTCAAGAACACGAATCGAATCGAATTGACATGTGCTCATCTATCGTTCAATTCATGCGAAAACACACAACATATGTCGCTAATCAAATTGAACACTAAGATTTGAAAAAAACCGCGTAACGATTTTTTGAAATCGTTACAATATATATATATATATATATATATATATATATATATATATATATATATATATATATAGTGTGTTAATTAAAAATCTGGCCATAGGCGTTTAACATGGGAAAACATTTTTCTTTGCACAAAAGTCCCCAACAAAATGTATCAAGCAAATGTTGTAGATAATTATATTCTACGCCTAAATCAATAAACAGTTTTAATTTTGCACGTTTAGTAAATTCTAAAATCTAATTTGAAAATGTATAATACCTATGAAATTGAAACAAAGTTTCAAAGAAATGCGTATCGTTTGAACTGTCAGAAATTCAGTTTTCAATTAAAAGTTGCAGATAATTCAATTCTACACCTAAATCACTGCACATGTATTATTTTAAAAATTTCTGACAGTTCAAACGATATGAATTTCTTTGTAATTTTGTTTCAATTTCATGGGTATCGCTACAAATGAGCAATATTTGTACAATTTCAAATTAGATTTTACAAGTTAATAAACGTGCAAATCTGTTTAGTGATTATTATCTACAACATTTATTTGAAACATTTTTGTTTAAATATAATTTGGGACTTTTGCGCAAAGAAAAACTGTTTTCCTATGTTAAACGCATATGGCCAGGTTCTTAATTAACACACTATATATATATATATATATATATATATATATATATATATATATATATATAATTCCTTACAGAAAGTTTCTTGAAGATTCTAAAATTCCTGTAAAATTTTTATTTTCGACCATGTTTCGAATATAACTAAGGTCATATTTGTTCTAAGCAACTATTAAACAAATATGCGCGTTGACTCAAATTGAGTGTGAATACGCAGTGTTCCCAACTGTATTAAAAATAAAAAATACTCATGTACAACAATATGGCTTCAATTGAAGAAATAAAAAAAATACTGGACCCATTGAACAAAAAAATGGATACCTTTCAACATTCTTTAAATGAGTTAAAAAATGCTGTTTACGAGAGAAATGAAGAAAATAAAATTAAGTTTGAAAAACTTGAGGAAGAAATAAAAGCAAAAATTAAACAAATAGAATAACTAGAAATAAAAGTAAGAGAAAAAGTATAATAATCTTTGGCATGCAAGAGAAAAAGGAGAAAATTTAGAAAACAAAATTTTAAAACTATTAAAGGAAACAATGAAATTAACTGATATATCTGTAAATAATTTTGGAGATTCTAGAAGACCAGGGAAACCAGAAGACAATAAAACAAGACCCATTCTGGTCGAACTAAATTAACAAAAACAATAAAAAAGGCATTTTTCAAAACGTAAAACTATTGAAAAATTCAAAAATATCAATACAAGAAGATTTGCCTCCAAAAATTGCACAAGAAAGAAAAATTTTAAAAACTTATAAAAGCAAAAAAAGATGGATATAAAGTATCTCTTCATCAGAACTTTTTATTTGTGAATACACGGCACAAGATTTTACCGAAAATATTGAAGAAATAATAATAATAACAATAATAAATGAAAATATTGCAACTTCATCACATTTCACTTCTGAAAGGAGAAGATTATCTGTTTCTGTAGAATCTCTACAAACTGTAAATGACAGCAATGATATATTGAGAGAATATGATATTGGCCATAGATCAACTTCCGAAACTCAAGAACTAAAATCAAAAGAATTAAAAAATACACCAAAAAACAGCAAGGCTCAAATTGAAACAGGCCCTTTAGTTACCAAGATTAAGATCCCAATTAAACACAACTCCAAAAAACTAAATAGCAAGACAAATAGAGTAAGTCATCGTAATATTCTATTTTGGAACTTACAAGGAATTAAGAATCTTTATAATGTATGCACTCAAGATGAAAAAATTCTTCTCAAATATGATATTATTTGTATTACAGAAACTTGGGCTAATTATGAGGAAAATCCGTCATTTTTAAAAGATTACAACAAATTTGAACAAGAAGCTATGAAAGAAGCTAGTACTGGCAGGGCAATTGGTGGCATCGTAATATTTTTATCTCTTCCTGTCAAAAATGTTTATATTGTGGAAAATGAGGTATAGTAAAATTTTTGAAAGAAGTCCGATCAAGACCATCTACGAATTGCATCTATGAATAAAGATTTTATGCTGTCAAATTTAGTAGTGTCGTTTACATAGTTTTCATGAGGTACACAAGATATTATGTACCCTCATAAAAACTAAGTAAAAGACACTACTAAATTTGACAGCACAAAATCTTAATTCGTAGATGCCCTTGATCGGACTTCTTTCAAAAAGTTTACTGTACACTGGATATTTTTAAGATTTCAGAATGATATACAGAACTTCATAATTTGTAATAAAAATATTAATTACTTATTTTTCGTAACGTGGTGATTGTTGCACCTACTGGAACGGGTCGCTCAAGGTTGAAATCACACAGAGTTTAATTTAAAAAAATATTGATCTTTTATTATTAAATAAATAATAAAAAAAAGTAGATGAAAAGAGATAATACAAACGCGTCGTCTGAACGAGCAGATTACAATATTAGAGCTTCCGTTCCCTGTCGTTCAGTTGTCTATATATAATCACGTAAAGATAAGTCAGCAAGGAAATTGAGGCCTGGTATTTGTTATAATATTAATATATATATATATATATATATATATATATATATATATATATATATTCAGCAATTGTCTACTTATAATTGATTGCTCAACACATTACTAAGTAATTTGGAAATATACGCGACCTCATTTATGAGCTGACTTAGATAATCAACAAAAACGTGGTACAATATCACAAGTATCGCATCCGACGGAATGAGTGAATAGTCTAATAGTAGTTGAAAAGACACAGGGCATTTGAGAATTTTCCTACATCCAAAGGATCTTAATAAAGCAATAAAAAAGGGAACATTATATGATTCCAATAGCGAGTGAAATTTTAGATACAATTGCCGGTAAAGTTTTTATTCAGTTTTGGATAAGAGGGTTTTTGGCAAATTTGTCTTGACGAAGAAAGTACAGATTTAATAACTTTCAATACTCCATTGGGATATTACCGATTCAACAGAGTACCATTTGGGTCATGCACATGAGACCTTAGAGACTAAAACTAATCCCACAATAACAAATAATAATTTTGCTACCTATAGCAACTCATTCAGGCAGAGTTATAAAAATGCCAATTAGATTTAAGGACTATATAATGTAATGTAATATTTAATTGGATGTAATGTTTGTGTTTACTCCAAAAGGGGAGATGTTATGCTTATGTTTAATTACAAATCTAGTTACCGTAAGCATAATGTTTTGTTGTTAGTAAAAAGGCATCTGTCAAACGTAGAAGATACAAACATGTTTTATATAATTTTACTTCGTTTAATAGTGTTTTGTGCGAAAGTTTTGATTTAATAATCATAACAGAAAGTTGGTTCCACGAAAACATTTCGAACTACGAATTATGTGATAAACGATATAAAGTTCTACGCGAAGACAGAAATCTAAACATTATAAACAAAAATCGTTGCGGTGGTGTTTTCATCGCTATAAAAGAAACAGTTAATCCATTATTAATTGGAAGTAATAGTCAGAATTCTGATCATTTTGACTGAATTTGTGCAACAGCTACTGTATTTAAGACAAACTTTGTTATTGTATGTGTATATTTTCCTCCTAATACAAAAGTAGATGAACATGTTATATTTGTAGAGCCCATGGAATCCTTGAATATTATGACTGAAACCATTATAGGTGATTTCAATATTAATACTTCAGTAGCTCACATTACGATTACTTAAATGGTGGTCGTTAAGTTAAAATCATAAATGATTTAATGTTAAATTTTGCACTGTATATATTAAATAATTGCGGTAATTATACCTCATTTACATTAGATTTAGTGTTAAGTACTACTAGAAATCTAACAGTAACTGAAAGCGATATTATCTGAACTTCATCGCTACAAATAAATATTCCTGTAAGGAAAATTAAACGTCTAGAAGATTAGAGTGATAATTTTGAAAAATATAATTTTCAAAACGCAAATTATGGCGAAATGTATAAGCTTCATAATGATAGGCAACTTTTATTTTTTATAATAATTTGTACAAAATCTTTGATATAACGGTACCTGAATACACAATCAATCACAAGATTAATAAAAACTTTCCGGTTTGATTTAATAATGAAATAAAATATAAATTAAAATTAAAGAAAACATTTTATAGGAAAGCTAAACTCAATACATCAAGACAACAAGAGTATAAAAATAAATTTCAAAATTTTTTAGATTAAAATTTAAAAAATAGTCCAAAATTATTTTGATCACATGTAAACAAAAAAAAATATAATAGACATTTAACAATTCTTTAGAGAACAATAAATTTCCAGAAAATCTAAAACTGGGAAAGGTTTGTCCTATTTTTAAATCTGGTAACCCAAA
Source organism: Ophonus ardosiacus (assembly GCA_943142095.1). NCBI lineage: Eukaryota > Metazoa > Arthropoda > Insecta > Coleoptera > Carabidae > Ophonus > Ophonus ardosiacus. The sequence goes on along the minus strand of OW964834.1, from coordinate 21,269,548 downwards.
TAATATTGTAAATTATAGACCAGTAGTACTATTTGTTATATCAAAGATTTTTGAAAATATTATATACTGTAAACTATATAAACACGTTAAAAGTGAACTTGCTTTGGAACAACATGGATTTATAAAAAATAGATCTACTATAACAACTTTATGTTATATTTATTGAAATGTCAAGGTCCATAGATAAAATTAGATGTGATCTATACAGAAATAAGAAAAGCATTCGACAAAGTCTCACATAAGTTATTATTATATGAATTAAAATTGTATGGAATACAAAACAATTTGTTATTATTGTTTGATTTATATTTATGCAATAGAAACAAATATGTTAACTATAACAACGTTAAATCTAAAATGATTATACCATCTTCAGGAGTGTCACAAGGCTCGCTATTGGTCCCTTTGTTTACGCTATTCATAAATAATGTACCTCAAGTATTGTGTAATACCAAATACTTACTATTTATATGCAGATGATTTAAAATTATTTAAAGATATTCAAAGCGTTAATGACTCAATACTGCTACAAAATGACATCCACAAAATTGAAACTTGGTGTGCAAATAACAGCCTCAATTTCAATATTAATACATGTAAAATTATTACCTTTTCAAAAAACCTAATAATTTGTAAGCATGATTATTATATTTGTAATAATAAACTTGAAAGAGTGACAGTGATCAGTAATTTAAGCATTTCATTTCAAAGTAATTTCCGATTTAATCTACACTATGAGAATATTGCAGCTAAGTCTATGAAAACATTGAATTTCGTAATGAGAATTGGGAAAATTTTTAGTATTGGTACCTTTCTAATTTTATTTTATACTCTAGGAAGATCTGCTTTAGAATATGGCTATGTGATATAGAGTCCTAAAACATGCTTCAGTTCAGAAAAAAATCTTAAGATATTTGTATTATAGAGCTTACAATGCATCATCAATGTATATTTCCTACATAACGCAATGTTAAACGTACATACACTGCAGAGTAGGCGAGAACTTTAATGGTACTTTTTTATGGAACATAATTCATATTCTTGTTGTACCTGACTTATATCTACATGTACCTTATTTAAAACTAAGACCAAGGCTTGTCCTTTTGAACTAAAAGAAACAAGCTCGCCATTACTTATGTAATGTAAATATTGATATCTTTAAATGTAGGAAAACGAATTTAAAAAATCAATTTGTAAGTTCATTGTCAATGTAACTATGTTTTTGGGTATATCCTGTATATTTGCACTTTAAATAAATTATTATTTTATTATTATTATTGTTATTATTATTAGTATTATGTAAAATATCCTTGACGGTAAAGATATTTTGAAATGTACCTAGTTTCTTTTCAATTTTATAGATAGTGTTATTTTGTGTATTACAGTTTTTGCATGCAATTATAATATGAACATGACAAAAATATCACCCACTCGTGTAAAGTCATAATAGCTATACGTCGTTTTTTATCTATTACAAAAGAATGCTACCACATTTTTTACACAAGTAGGTGTGTGATTGGATTTGAAGTAAAATAATCTCCCCAAAGATTTAACTTTCTTCTATGATATCCTCTTAAAATTAGGCAACAAAATTCGGAATCGAACAAAAAAATAAATGAGCATAAAAATTGTATCCTCAAGAAATACAAACCAACAACAAGTGTTAGCACACTTCGAAGTAATTAGCAAAGATTAAGAAATTAGTATATATTGTTATGGCGTTTAAGAAAAAGGAATTGATAATTTATAGTGCTACGTTGTGTAACGATATTCAATTCTAATCATTAGCGTAACCCGTAGTCAATAATTAATGTCTAATATAATGGAGACAAAGGAGATTTTGATTATGATATTTTTTTATTATTCTATCTGTGTGAGTTGAAATGTTAGCTTCAGTTTGATGTTTCTGCGGAAATAAACTGATTTATAGTGAACTGTGTTTTATTAAATAATCCACGTTGTAACAATACACATTTCCTTTTATATTTTGTGATATTTGTGAATTTTTAAAATAAAAATGTAACGAAAGTAGGTTGACAACTCGTGGGAAACATATAGCTAGAGTGAACATTATAAATCTGTGAGTGAAATTGTGTGAAACGACGCTTGTAGATTTCGAGCGTGAGGGGCCATTAGGTCAGCTTTCATTCCGAGAATTAGCAGCGTTTCTTTCACCCTGGTTTGTCAAGTTTAGATGGTGGTTCTCAAGATGCTCGGGCAAAAGAGCGGAGACAGAGTTGAAACTTGATGGTTGCTAGTTGCTAGATTGTCGGATGATAGCCAGTATAATTAGCTAACGTCAAGATGCAGATCAAAGAATAAGGTCATAGTATACAGCACACGCGAAAGTGTGGGAATTTTTATTTTTAAGGTCCGTGAAGTTGGCCCTTCAAAACCATAATTTTTGAAATAAATATACATCAAAATATTGCACTTCTTATGTACAATAAAGATTAATTTTTCTACGTGTTTAGTTATCGTTTAATTTATGTCAAAATGGAAGGCCAACTTCACATAGCCCTTCATTAAAAAATGAGATCAATTTTATGTAGTCAATAATATTGTACATATTATGTACAATTATGTACGCATAACACAAAATTTTCTACTAGATTCATAATCCTATAATTAATAATTAAATATATGGGGGGCCAACTTCACGTAGCTCTTCATTATGCAACGGGATAAATTTTAAATAGCACATATTGTACATATATGTACGCATAACACGAAATTTTGTACTACATTCATAATCCTATAATTAATAATCAAATATATGGAGGGCCAACTTCACGTAGCCCTTCATTAGCAAATAATGTCAGTTTTATACAGCGCATAATATTGTACATATTATGTACGATAATGTGCACATTAAACAAAATTTTGTACTACGCTCATAACCAACTAATTAATTATAAGTTATTTATTTATTCAACAATCTATCCTACAGAACTATATAGTTCCAATTACAGGACGATTATAAAAAGAATATGCAAAAAATACCCTGCAGAAAGTACACATATTATCCTAAATCAAACTGCATATAATAAACAATTACATACATACTAAATGAAATATTTTTTTTTAACATTAATAAAAGCATTTTAATAACTTCTAACTATAAGTGATAAATTAAGTATCTAGCAATATAAAGTGTTTGATCAAATCTCGTCTAAATACATGAAATGACTGCGCAAATACATCCATCTCGCTTGGTATTTCATTAAATATAGAACACTTTGCCATAACGGTGATTTCGTTTCATAATTTGCAATAAATTATATTTTTGAGATTTCATTCTACATGCCAATAAATAATAATAAGTAATAAATTGAAGTTAAAAATTGACCAAGTATGCACAGCCTCGAAATCAATGCTAAATCAAATGTCAAACTACAGTAAATATAACCTTAAACCATAATAGTTATTTACATTCGAGTGCGTGCAAGTTGTATTTTACAGCGCGACAGCTTTGTTTAAGGCACGAGCCCTTAAGGCGAGTGCCTTATTAGCTGGAGCGCTGTAAAATAGTTCACGCACTAGAATTGTATCAAATTTCTTGGCCGACGATAATGAAAATCACTTTTTTTAATGAGATAAGTTGTACTTCTGAAAAGGGTTAGTTTAAAATACTGGGGTTGTCAATTTCCAAATTTGATTTTACTTACCTTAATTAGAGTATTTCTTCTAGCGAAAATTTATTTGTAATAATAGACATTGTTTATGACTGATAATAATATATTTATTTGCTCATGTTTTCTTCGTAATAAATAATAGGTAGGTGTCGATATTTGACATTTCATCAATGTTCGCCTCGCGTATTTGACAGGTATATCGATCGGTGACTATGCCGGTAATGGCGGATTTTTACAATAATGACAGATGTCGTTGCCGTGATTTTGGTTTATATAAATTAGTTTTAAATATAGGAAATGTTAAAGTAATAAAATAACTTACGTAGGTAGTACTTTTTTACATGAACTTCATTATAGTAAAGATGATTTCTTTTCTAAATGCCTATAAACGTCCAGTGTATTTTGATTATTTTACCGCATAGTTAGATAAGTTACAACACAGTAAGCGTAAAATGTAGGTTACACTTGCTGTGTATACAATTGTAAAGTTCCCATTACACTTCAGAATGGCAAAAAAATAATTTGGAACAGAAAAAAAAATACCGTGGGTGTATGAGGTTGTGTCCGTAAATGAATGAGTGAACACAAAACTTAAGAGATTAGAATAAATAGGTATGATTTAGTTTACATTTCCTTGACTTTTTATCAAAGCCGAATCTTCAGCATATAAAGCTTTCCATGTAACCTGAAAATAGCAGAAAACATGATTTAAATTTACATTATAAACAAAATACGAGTAATACGTACCCCGTAAACATCAATGTTGGTATAAACTTGTATAAATATTACATATAAAAATGAAAAATTATACTTCCCGTTGCGTAATGTAGGGCTACGTAAAGTAGCCAAAAATTAAATGAGCATAAAAATTGTGTGCTCAAGAACTACAAATCAACAACTAGTGTTAGCATACTTCGAAGTAATTTGCAAAAATTAAGAAATTAGTATATATTGTTACTGGTTCAAGAAAAAGGAATTGAATAATTTGTAGTGTTACGTTGTCTAACGATTTTCGATTCTAATCGCTAGCGTAATCCGTAGTCAATAATTAATGTCTAATATTATGGAGATAAAGGAGATTTTGATTATGATATTTTTTATTATTCTATCTGTGTGAGTTGAAATGTTAGCTTCAATTTGATGTTTCTGCGGAAATAAACTGATTTATAGTGAATTGTGTTTTATTAAATAATCCACGTTGTAACCAGTGGCGGCTCGTTCAGGGTGGCAGAGGGGGCAGTGCCCCCTCAGATTATTTTACATCAATATATTATAGATTAAAGCTACGTTTCCACCTCTTAACATAGTCTTTGCTTTTGTTTTTAGTCATAGTCACAAAAGTTTGTCATACGGCGACACAGCTGAGCGTTTCCAGCTGATGATTTTGTCTTAGTCTTTGTCGCTGTCGTAGCGCATAGTCAGAAAGTTTGCAAGCTCCAAACATTTTGTTTTTGTTTTTGTCATAGTCGTTGTTCTGTGGAAGAGAGATAAGGGCATCTCTCTCTATTGTAAGGTTATGTGCTTTGCTTATAACCAAACATTTCGCTAGTTGTGGAAACTGAGATCTGTCATTATGTTACTTTTATTGTTATTTAACGGTATGGATAATATAACTGTATTAGTAATACGTTCAGTGGTGAAAAGAAGAAGGCTTGCTCGAGTTGCAGCGATACTTTATAAACAGTGTCGTAGAATTCATCAGTGGTGGATACATCGGATAAATCAAAAACGATTAGAACAGGGAGATTGGAACAATTTATTAAACGAAATGAGACTGTTAGAAGAAGAAAAACTTTTTAATTACACAATATTAATTGTTGAACAGTTTGACTTTTTGTTAAATTTAGTAAAAGAACCACTAAGGAAACAAGATAAGTTTAGAAAAACAATTCCATCAGGGCAAGTACGTTAATATATCGACTAATAAATAATAATTAGTTAATTGAGCAAATTTTTGTAGATTTTTAGCAACAAGTGACTCTTGGCATGCCGCGTTGGAGCGTAACTGTGGCGAAACATCAAATATACATGTCAAAACATATTATTTTCATCTTGATTTTAAGTTTTAAATACAATCTTGTTAAATTATATCAATACAAATTATATTTTTGAAATTTAAAATGCTCTATGTAATAATTGTGGCACATTCATAAAAAAAATTAAATTTCCTTTTACATTATTTTTAGTTTATATACATTGGTTAAATTGTAAAGTCGTTATATATGTGAGTATCAATTAATTACACAAATAAAAGAATTTGTAAAAAATTTCAAATATCTAACTAAATTGTCTTTTCGTTTAAATGTGAACACACAAGAACAAAACAATAACCATGTGTTACGAGGTGGAAACGGTTTGAATTTTTGTGACAAAAACAAATGAAAGCGACAAAAACAAAGACAAAAACAAATACTATGTTAAGAGGTGGAAACGTAGCTTAATTGTTATAAAAGTATCAATTTGATCCTATAGTTAGCATTAAACAATGTACTGTTTAAATTGAAATTAGCGCTGTGCCGCTCAGCAGCGCAATATGCTTCAAATTCTGCTTGAGGGGGCATGCCCCCTTCAGAGAAACATTATGGCATTATACTCCGCGATACGTTTCAAACTTGTGCATTAACTAGTGCAGCGCTCACCAGTGATGCACAAGTGAGACGTACGTCGGGTCATGCAGCACACAGAGGCGGCAGGCCCCCCCTACCTATCTATAATACTGATTTCTTTACTTATGTACTGCAGCAAATTACCCTTCCTAATGGATACACTATATTTTCAGTATTCTTTTTATTTTTATGAAAATATGAAATCTATTTACCGGTTTGTTCGCACTTAAACATTGGATTTATTATTTAAATAATAAATATGTATATATTATATTTATAATAAATTCTATAATATTAATGATTAATATGGAGTTATACAGATTTAATTTGTATAAAATAAAATAACAATTTAAAGTAAGCATTCTGTAAAACTGATATATCAACATACATAAAGTATTTTCAAAAAAAATTATTTACGAATATTAATAAATATGCATGTATTTAAAAAAAATCATCGAAGAGTTTTTTTTAACAAAATTGATATTTTAATTTCCAAATGAATGTTTTGCTTATTTTTCAAGCTTGTAAATTAATTCATAAAAATAATCCCAATATTTGAATGAGAGAGCCGCAGAGGTGGCTAGCCCACGTTGTGATTCGGAAAGAATCGCATGTACTCGGAGCACTTCGTACCTCGCGTTTCGCGTAGCAAGAGCAAGTCTCACACAAAACACAAAGCACCTCAGTCTCAGGTCTCAGTCGTATATAACTTGAACTTGCGTTACTCAAAGCTTGAGTGTGTAGTACTGTAATATTCCAATTTTACTACTTATTCTTATCTTGTTACTTCTACTTCCTTCTATTGTAATATATTTTTGTATCGTTATCTCTTGTTTTTGGAGGTCTTCTTCTAGTTTTTTTCTATTTTATTTACATTCTTGTTGATAATTATTATTAAAATTGTTTGTAAGCAAATCGGATTTCTAAATAAAGTTCCATGACCACAGATTAATTTGCCCCCCCCCCCCCCCCCCCCCCGCTCAAAAATACCACGAGCCGCCACTGGTTGTAACAATACACATTTCCTCTTATATTTTGTGATATTTGTGAACTTTTAAAATAAAAATGTAACGAAGTAGGTTGACAACTCGTGGGAAACATATGGCTAGAGTGAACATTATAAATCTGTGAGTGAAATTGTGTGAAATACCCTACGACGCTTGTAGATTTCGAGCGTGAGGGGCCATCCAGGTCAGCTTTCATTCCGAGAATTGGCAGCGTTTCTTTCACCCTGGTTTGTCAAGTGTACATGGTGGTTCTCAAGATGCTCGGGCAAAAGAGCGGAGACAGAGTTGACACTTGATGATTGCTAGTTGCTAGATTGTCGGTTGATAACCAGTATAATTAGCTAGCGTCGAGATGCAGATCAAAGAATAAGGTCGTAAGTATACGGCACACGCGAAAGTGTGGGAATTTTTATTTTTAAGGTCCGTGAAGTTGGCCCCTCAAAACCATTATTTTTGAAATAAATATACATCAAAATATTGTACTTCTTATGTACAATAAAGATTAATTTTTTTACGTGTTTAGTTATCGTTTAATTTGTCAAAATGGAAGGCCAACTTCACATAGCCCTTCAATAAAAAATGAGATCAATTTTATGTAGTCAATAATATTGTACATATTATGTACAATTATGTACGCATAACACAAAATTTTCTACTAGATTCATAATCCTATAATTAATAATTAAATATATGGGGGGCCAACTTCACGTAGCTCTTCATTATGCAACGGGATAAATTTTAAATAGCGTATATTATACATATATGTACGCATAACACGAAATTTTGTACTACATTCATAATCCTATAATTAATAATCAAATATATGGAGGGCCAACTTCACGTAGCCCTTCATTAGCAAATAATGTCAGTTTTATACAGCGCATAATATTGTTCATATTATGTACGATAATGTGCACATTAAACAAAATTTTGTACTACGCTCATAACCAACTAATTAAATATAACTTATTTATTTATTCAACAATCTATCCTACAGAACTATATAGTTCCAATTATCCTAAATTAAACTACATATAATAAACAATTACATACATACTAAATGAAATAATTTTTTTAACATTAATAAAAGCATTTTAATAACTTCTAACTAAAAGTGATAAATTAAGTATCTAGCGATATAAAGTGTTTGATCAAATCTCGTCTAAATACATGAAATGACTGCGCAAATACATCCATTTCGCTTGGTATTTCATTAAATATTGAACACATTTGCCATAACGGTGATTTCGTTTCATAATTTGCAACAAATTATATTTTTGAGATTTCATTCTGCATGCCATTAAATAATAATAATAAATTGAAGTAAAAAATTGACCAAGTATGCACAGCCTTGAAATCAATGCTAAATCAAATGTCAAACTACAGTAAATATAACCTTAAACCATTGATTAAATAATGTATATAGATTGGCAACCTTACAGGCATTTACGTAGCACACTATACAGCGACGAATTATGCTGCCACCTTTAATAATTTTATTATTTGGCCGTACTAACTTTCGATAAGACTGGCGGTAATTATGTTCGGATGTATTCGTGTGACGTCGCTTGGAGTCGGAGACACGAAATTGTTAATAAAAAATACATAATTAGATATTTAATAATCACGTAATAGTTTTTGAATAACAAATAAATTAATTCATTATTATTTTTACGGACACTAAAAATGAACTTCAAGAATTTTTGAATAATGTACTATATATGCATGAAATAAATTAAGCTATTTTATCAAATAAATGCATATCAAAATATCTCATGTTAATTTTATTTTTGGACAAATTATTTTTTTGGAAAATTTTCAAATTTGTCGGCTCCGGTGGCTCAATGGTTAGAGCAACGCCTCTTAGTCATGAGTGTACTCGGGGTTCTGGGTCCGAATCTCACTAAGGAATGGATGTTTGTGTTTGTGAACCTACTCAGTAATTGGGATTTAATCCTGTTGAGAGGTTTTTAAAAAAAAAAAAAAAATCAACTGTGGATTTACAGATAGGTACATAATGTAAAATTTTATAATTCTTACAATTTTATGTTTTCAAGTAAAAAAGAAATAAAATAAAAAAAAGTATCATAAGGCATTCTCGTCCTTTGCCAAACTCGCCTCGTGGTTTGTTTTGTAAACTTGGACCCGTACGTGACCAGGTCTTATGAAACATATCTTTTTTTTATATATATATATATATATATATATATATATATATATATATATTTCTATTGAGGTAATTTTATGCAATGTGATTTAAAAAGAAAATGCGATATCAAAAATATGATTTGGTGCATTTTTATCGGTTATATTGGTAGCGCTTCCTGCTAATAATTGAAATTTCACATTGTGACAGTTTGTGTATTTTGTGTTGTGAATTTTGTCTGATTGTTTATGTTAATACATACATTGTATCAATCAATGTGCTTATAGATCTTCATAATGACGTATTAACAGTGCTTTTATAGGCTTAAAGTACACCGAAATAGAAAAAAAATATATAAAATTACTATGTACTTTGTATTTGTATTGTTTATAAAGAAGAGACCTATTTATTTTTATTAACAAATAGATATCACCATGATTGTCTGGGAAATCATTTTTCAATCATTAGAAATAGAGGCGGATACAATCCAAATCCAACTGCAAAATAATTTAGGCAAACATTGCAAAGAACTAAGAACATAAGAATTTTAAAACTAGTTGGAAGGGGCAACTGTGAAATAGATGAAGATGAAATTATTCATACAGAAATATCAGAATACATTACACCGCCTCAAGAAAATTTATGTGAAACAACTGAAATTGTTGAAGACAGTAAAATAATAACAATAAATCTCAAATTCAATAGCCAAATAATTTATATGAGGAATGTGCTGTGGTGTACTTTACTGGATATTTGGTTTTTCGTTGTAATGAATAATATAATTGCGAAAATTGTAATAAAATTTTAAAGAAAAATGACCTTTTTGTTGGTGAAAAGGAAATATATTTAGTTCTAAAATATTATGACAAAGTGAATGATATACAATATCTTTGCAGACCGAAAGAAGAGATGGTAAAGTTTGTGTCAGAATTATTGAAATTTTATAGGGAATTTACAAAGCAACATTTTCATTCAAACAATATAACCAGGAAATTATTAAAAAATTGTGTACGGTGTATAAATTCACATTTCAGTAACTGGTTAAATAAAAGTGATGGATGCTTCGAGCATAAAATTTTTATTATAAAAACATTCATTAAAATAAAAATTTTAAAAACTTTAAAATAGAAATTGCAGATATTACAAGAAAATCTTGTAAAAGAAAAATAAATATTTGTAGAACAAATAATAATTATTGAATTATTGAAAAATGTAATAAATCTTTATGTCAATAGTTTTTAAATAAATATAATCTTTTTCTAATTGTTACTTTTTCTTTTATTACATATTGGTGGTCAAAGATGATATTGAAAAAATTTCTTAGATTTATAATCATTTATTATTATTATTATTATTATTATTCTAAATGTCGAACTTAATTCGCCTACTCAAGGTGTCGAGAAGAGGGATAATTCATGTTCACAATTCTCTTGATTTTAACATTTATTTGGACGTTTCGGAGGTCCAAAAACCTCCATCTTCAGCATTTTACATTATTGTGTTCCATAAATATTATTTTCTGTATCATGTTATTATTATTATTATTATTATTATTATTATTATTATTATTATTATTTTCCTCAATAAATATTTTTACAAAAACTTACCTAAGTTTTACATTTAATGTTGTGTGGTAAGATGTGTTACAAAACCCCGTAAATTTGATAAGAGGGTGGGTCTTTCTTCACCTCCATCCTACATAATAATTGTCCAAAAAGCGTATAAAGTCAAACTTGATTTTTGTTACCTGGATTGTTTGAGTGATTAAGGCGTAAAAGTTATTTAAAAAATGAAAGTGACCGACACTTTTGTTACCTGGACCATATGGTGACAGGTTTGAATTTAAATTTGAAAGTGAAAATTTTTTGGAAACAATGTTAAAAACACTAAGATACTTTGTTAAAAGTTTGACTAATACATGACCTGTTTTATGGGTGATTAGGAAATTCCTGTCCCCTTGTGGTCGAGGTAACAAAAGTGTCGGTCACTTTCATTATTTAAAAAAGAAATTTCTATTCAAGCCTTAATCCCTCAAAAAACCAGGATAGAGGTGAAGATCAACCCTCTTATAAAATTTACGGGGTTTTTGTAAGAGAACACATCTTACCACAAAACATCAAATGTAAAAACTTAGACAATAATGTAAAATGCTGAAGATGGAGGTTTTTGGACCTCCGAAACGTCCAAATAAATGTTAAAATCAAGAGAATTGTGAACATGAATTATCCCTCTTCTCGACACCTTGAGTAGGCGAATTAAGTTCGACATTTAGAATCTTCATACAAGGTACCAGAATTTAGAAAAAATATTATTATTAAAATAAACTTCCCAAAATTTAAACATTTTAACTACTTGGGTTCCATTTTAATGAAACCTGTTTCAATAACGCTTGGTAAGCACTTTATTTAAAAAAGAATAGCTATTTATCATATATGTATTTATGTTAAAAGTAATATTTTAATTTGGTGAAACAGTGTGGTCCAAACCTTCAAATGTTGAAATGCATATATGGATATAACCGTTGTAATTCATATTAAATTGTTTTTCGATTCAAACAAATGAATTTTTATTAGAAATATTAAAAATGTTATGGAATATGTAATGTGTATGTATTAAAAATAAATGAATAATTAAATTAAATTTCTCTGAAGAAATGACGAAACAAATTAATTGGCTCCGCCTGAGGCCCCGCCCGCCGACGAGTTCTATCATGCTGCTATCTAGTAGCGAATTAAACACATGTATAATAGACAACCGCCACACAGATGGCTCTCATTCTTACAGAATAAAAATGTGTTACGCGGTTTGACTATAGCATTGCCAATCTATATATACTATTTAATCAATGCTTAAACCATAAAAATAATTTGGGACAGAAAAAAAAAATATCGTGGGTGTATGAGGCTGTGTCCGTAAATGAATGAGTGAACACAAAACTTAAGAGATTAGAATAAATATGATTTAGTTTACATTTTCTTGACTTTTTATCAAAGCCGAATCTTCAGCATATAAAGCTTTCCATGGAACCTGAAAATAGCAGAAAACATGATTTAGATTTACATTATAATACAAAATACGAGTAATACGTACCTCGTAAACATCAATGTTGGTATAAACTTGTATAAATATTACATATTAAAATGAAAAATTATACTTAATGTATTTATAATTAATTAGTAGGTTATGAATGTAGTGCATTATATATAATGTGTATATTATTTTACTTAGTATGTACAATATTATGCGCTGTATAAAACTGACATTATTTGCTAATGAAGGGCTACGTGAAGTTGGCCCTCCATATATTTGATTAATAATTATAGGATTATGAATGTAGCACAAAATTTTGTGTTATGGGTACATAATTGTACGTAATATGTATAATATTATGCGCTATTTATTTTATCCCGTTGCGTAATGTAGGGCTACGTAAATACTTTAACATTTTACGTTGTAACTTCTTTAGTCTCGCTATATGAGTTTCAAAAACGGGATACCAAATGATTATAGCATATTCCATCGTGGACTTTATGAAAGCATAATATAAAACTCGCAGTGCATTAATATTAGAAAAATCCGCAGAACTTCTAATGATGAAACCTATCATTCTATTGACTGATGCAATTAAATTGACAATATGGACTGTAAACGTAAGTTCTGAATCGAAGTAGACTCCTAAGTATTTAATTTGCGAGGAACAAGATAAGTTGACATTATCTATATTATAGTTATAGAAAATTGGTGATTTCCGATGAGTAAAGGACATACCTTCACATTTACTGATGTTAAGTACAAGTTTGTTAGTACTACACCAATTTGCAATACTATTTAAGTTATTTTGTAGCTTATTACATTCGTACATTTTGGATCTCAGTAAAAATTTTCACGTCATCAGCGTAGATTAACACGTTACAATTCAAATTTTCCACAATGTCATTCACAACAAGAAAAAATAAAAGCGGTCCTAAGTTTGAGACTCTTGTGGTACACCCGACTTGGCAATATAATAGTTGGAACGGTAGTTGTAACATACAAACAGTCGACGGTTACATAAGTACGATGCAAAGAAATGAATTAGATCATCATGGAATCCGAAGTTGCGAATTTTATGCAATAAGATCTTATGATTTATTTTATCAAAGGCTTTTGACATGTCTGTATAGATAACATCTACCTGGCCTTTTTTTATCCAAAACTTCGGAAACATACTGTGTAAAAACGCAAAGATTAGTTATAGTTGATCTTTTAGGCATAAAACCATGTTGGTATTGTAAGATGTACGCCTTACTTGCGGAAAAATCTGATTATATATGACAATTTCAAATAATTTTGCGAAGTTAGGCAATATGGATATCAGTCTATAATTTTGAATAACTGATGGATCTCCCGATTTCAGTACAGACAAAATTTAGTTAATTTTCAAGCGCCCGGAAATTGTTTGGTTGAAAATGATTTATTAAAAATAGAAAGTAGCGGAACTATTAAAGCCACAACACAATCTACGAAACTAAGAATCTGATCATGTCCAGCAGTTAAAGTATTTTTAAGTTTTTCTCTAGCTTTCAGTCAATCAGACTTTGTTATGCTAAGGTCTATATTATGTGATAAAATGAAACTGTTTGACAATAATTGTTGATACTAATCTGAATAAACACTACTAAAATATTCACTAAAAGTATTATGTGATTTCATAATGTTAGGTATTCTTGATGTGCCTTTCCTGTTTTGTACAAATGACCAAAATTGTGTAGGATTTGATGTGACAGTGTTCTTAACATCCGAAATATAGCTATTATACGATGATTTTATTGCATTTTTCACAGAACATTTAGTTTGTTTGTATTTGTTTAAGAAGTAAATAGAATTTATTTTCTTGTACGTTGCATAGTATTTGAAGTTTGATATTATGAATAATGTCGCGAGTAAACATGGCGGATAGCTATTTTCTGATGTTTCTAAATAGGTACATACATGTCAAAAAGCGAGTACAGCAATTCATAAAATTTGGTACAAGCATCATTGGAGCATTGAAGTACTGAAGACCAATCACAGTGCAATAAATCATTATAGAGTGCAATAAAATTAGCTTTTTTAAAGTTTTAAGTTTCGACAAAATTATTTGTGTGAAATTTATGTACATTGTGTGTTATTATTAAATCAATCGCTAAGGGTGGATGATGCACATCAACTTTAATCATAGGTAAGTCATCACGAGATAAAGTGGCTTTTAAGTTAGTAAAAACTAGGTCTAACAATCTGTTATTGCAATTTAAGGTGTTATTGCACTGCTCCAGGTCATTAAATGTTTCAAAATTAAGCAAATGATCACGCAGGATGTCATTATGTTGAGGAGAGTTATAATTTGGTACATTAAAATCGCCCATTATAATAACATTTTGATCCTTAATACAGTATTGTTCTATGTAAGATGCAAGTTTTTCTAAATCAGCTATTTTGGGTGTCTTGGGAATGTAGCAAATAAAAATGTAAAGAAAATTTCGTTGCAAAAAGCATTTACAGCCTAATATATCAAATGAAATTACTCGTAGTTCAGATTGTAAATCAGACAAATCAATTTGTTCAATTTTAAAAGTATTTTTACAAGCAAGTAATACACCGCCGCCTCTGGAGATATTCAACGCAGTAAAATTTCTATCTTTCCTGAGAACAGTGTAGGACTCAGGGGGAAATAATTCTGAATTATGAATATCTGAGCTCAACCATGTTTCAGTGAATCCTGTTACATCATACTCAAATTGTGAGACTGAACAGTAGACATCGTGAGATTTATGTTCAATGCTACGTACATTTTAATAACATCGTATACTTGTATGAGAAATTTTCGAATAATTTACTTTTGTGCTGGTTGTCCTAAAAAAGCACTATCTTGGTTGACGCGTTTACAGGGGAACCAAAATTTTTTAATTAGGATGCCATTGGGCCACATACTTGAGTTTAAGAAGAAGGAGAATTTGTCATCGGGTACACGTAGTTTGAAAGACGCGAAGTCAACATCATGTTCGATTTTCTCACACTGGTACTCCGATTTCTTCTCTTTGGAATGTAGATAGTCGATAATATCGTCAGGAGTTACCTTTTTGTTGGCAATTCGACTAAGATCCAGGTAGGAGTGACGCGGAGCACCTGTCAATTTGCAGTCAGTACCACTCTGTGCGGTTCCAAAGGTATGTTGCCGGTAGTGAGAGCCCCCCGACTCTTGGACATCACTTGTAGTTTGTAACTGAGATTTGACTTGTTTAGTTCCGTTGCGATTGTTCGTATTCTTCCCTGAGGCCAATGAACTTTTGAGAGATTCAGCTAAACACTAGGCAAACCAATTTCAGTTATTTGTTCAGCACTCTCTTTAACTTTAGAAGCAAATGTAGCTTTATCAAGCGAATCAGTGTTTAAGCCTTTAGTAGTTTTGTTCCGCAACAATAGGTTTATAATTTGACATTTCATCTTTAAGACACTGGATCTCGAGCTTCAAATCTTCAATAACAAATTCAAATTTGGTTTGAAAATCACTTAAAGCACTATTTAACATACTTTTCACAGTAGCACTAATCTCTGTTACGATTTCAGATTCAGAACTTTTTGGTTTAGTCGGCATTTTAAACGCAGGAGTAAAGAGGTACACGTCTGCACAGAACGACAGCTACGAAATAAGTAAACAGTAGTAAGTTGTAATTTAAGATTACCGTCTTTTGCTTGCATCCACGTGAAAGTGTGTAATTTAAGTAGGTGTTGTCATTATCCATCATCCAAAAATGATCATAGTCAACAAATTCAATATAAATGGCTTACTAAAGGGTTAAATTTTGTCTAATTCACCGACTTTCTTACGTAGTTCTTCAAATCCTCTTCTAGAGCACAATATTTGGGATTTTTTGCATAAAAAATGCTAAAAAATAAAAACTGATTTTATAATCCACTAAAATAATAAATTGTAAAAAATTTCTTTTCTTATTTCTAACTAAGGTCCTGACTTGCGTCATGCGACATTTATTACAAATAAGTACATTTATGTCTATAGGTTTGTAAACCAAAGTCAGCCCATAATCGAGGTTACGAATATTTACAAATTAATCAAATAAAAAGTAGACAATAGGTATTGTCTGAGTAGGTATTTATTAATATATAATAATATAATAATAATACTTTTATTTGTTTCAAAGACAAGTCTTTATACAAAGGATTGACAACTATTTTCGAGTTGACATAAGAAATATTTATGTACATATATATTCATGTAAGAAACATAACAATGATTTAAATTATAATAGAATACAATAAATGAACATAATATAATAAACATATGTAAGCGGAATTGTAGACTCTGTGTATACAATATGATGTAATTATTAAACTCCTTATAAAAATAATAAAAATGCTGTAATAGCACTTGCTAATTGTTATTCTAAACGATTACAAAACCTTATTTCAGGCGATGGAAACAATTTTGTCGGCAGTTGATTGTTGATGCTTATAGCGACACGATCATAGTGACTGTGTTAACACATATTGAAGTAAAGTGTGTTTTGGCGCAGGATTATTCTTCTTTTCTGGTGAGGATTCTGAGCTCTGTTTACTTTCAGGTTATATTTACATTCTTTTCAAGCATAAAACTATTACGTTGCGTTACACTATGCGTTAGTGTGAGACCTCGAGGGTCTCGGGGATCATGCGGATCCCCATAAGGTCATGCGGGCCTTACGTTGCGTTACACTATGCGTTAGTGTGAGACCTCGAGGGTCTCGGGGATCATGCGGATCCCCATAAGGTCATGCGGGCCTTACGTTGCGTTACACTATGCGTTAGTGTGAGACCTCGAGGGTCTCGGGGATCATGCGGATCCCCATAAGGTCATGCGGGCCTTACGTTGCGTTACACTATGCGTTAGTGTGAGACCTCGAGGGTCTCGGGGATCATGCGGATCCCCATAAGGTCATGCGGGCCTTACGTTGCGTTACACTATGCGTTAGTGTGAGACCTCGAGGGTCTCGGGGATCATGCGGATCCCCATAAGGTCATGCGGGCCTTACGTTGCGTTACACTATGCGTTAGTGCGAGACCTCGAGGGTCTCGGGGATCATGCGGATCCCCATAACGTCATGCGGACGTTATGTGGGACTATACGTTAGCGAGTGACCTCGAGGGTCCTGGGAGACTTTATCCTCTCTGTAAACTACTTAGACGGTTCTGCGTATCACTAACGTCCACTCTTATTCATTACTTAGCCGTTCACACGTTACTCGAATCCCAGGAAAATTGCGTGTCCAAGCGGCAAGTCACGCGCTTCGATTGAAGCTGGCCTAATTGCAAACAGTGTTTTTAGTAACGTTTTGCACTGAGTAATATGGGCTATCGTTGTTTTGGGTTGGACGAGAGGTAATCGCGCAATGGGGCTAACATTGTGTTAACATTTCAGAAGTGGGATAAAGGACAGCGCAATCCTGACATGAACGAAGACAGACGAGCACGATGCTCTCACAGCTCACGTACTAGAGAATTGGGAACTCCAGAGCATAGGCGCCGTTCTCGGTCGCCAATCTGGTCACCGGTACGCTACCGCTCTCCATCCTCGTTTTCTCGCCACGATAGGGAACGGTGCTATGTCAGCGATTATGGGCGTAGGCGTCAAAGACATCCAACTCCAGAAAGGAGCCCAATATCAGAACGCGAGTCGGTAAGCGAACTATATGAAGTAATAGATAGTTATCCACAAGAAAGAGATCAATATACAACTTCTCAACGATCAGAAGAACAAATATGTCAACTTGCAACCATAGTAAAGGAGCTAGCCGGTACTGTAGGTCGACAGTCACCTACCGTTACCTCGCACCCATCTGTTGTTACTAGTTTCCATGGAGAAGCTGTTCCCATATTTAACCCAGAAGAGCCAGGTAATGATATCTCTAGTTGGCTAAGGAAGATCGATGAACTAGGACAGGTGTTTGGTTGGACTGAGGAAACCACTATTTATTACGCATTAGGAAAATTGCGAGGACTAGCAGCAACATGGTATAAGGGCCTCCGTACAGTACAGCTCACGTGGAGTGAATGGAAGCAACAACTTTTTGAAGCTTTCCCTTCCCAAAAAGACTACTGCATGTTGCTGGAAGAGATGCTTCGCAGGAGGAAACGCCCAGAAGAATCGTACGCCAAATATTACTATGAAAAACTTGCATTGTTAAATGGTTGCGAAATAGAAGGCGAAAAGGCAGTTTCTTGCATAATTGGTGGATTACCAGATGACGCAATCCAAGTATCAGCACGTGCAGGACGATACCATACACCGGAGGCACTTCTTATGTTCCTTCAATCTTGTAAGGAAAACAAGAATTCAAAGCTGTGGCCAACAAGGAAAAATCGACCAGAATTTAAACATCGACCAATGACGAAGTACTTTAATAGGGAAGGAAAACCGTTAACTTCTAGCCTTGCACATGGAGATATTAAATGCTACAGGTGTAATGAAATTGGACATATATCCTCAAAGTGCCCTAAGAAATGTCGACACTGTAATTTGACCGGACACAGTGAAACTGCCTGTAAGGTAAAGCCATCTACTTCTAAGACAAACCTGATGCTAACATCTACAGTGATTTCGCCTAATGAGAAGTTTTACGTAGACGCTTTTATAAATCTAACTCAGGTAAGAGCCTATGTTGATTTCGGCAGTGGATGTGTCACCGTGAGAGAATCTGATGCAAAACAGTTAAAACTTCCAATTGACACAACTAGAATTACTTTCATAAAAGGATTTGGGGGCGGACTCGTAAAGACCATCGGAAAAACAATTTTCACGTTAAAAGTGGACCAAGCTGAAGTTGAAGTCGAGGCAGACATCGTACCTGATTCAGTTCAAGAGATTACCATCCTCATTGGGCAACCATTTACTGAGGCCATGCATGTGTTAGTTATGAAAACGAGTGACACGCTTCGTATTCTCGACCAAAGAAAAAGTGAAAATGCAGATATTGAACTACAACCGAAGGATAATGTTTGCCTGTGGGCAAAATCAGCTGTGGTTATTCCAGCTCATCACGCTGGATATATTCCTGTACAGACTAAGGAGAAAATAAAGGGTGACTTATACGTGGAACCATCGATTCGTGGAAAGGAAGCGCAACAGAATTACGTGCCAGAATCAGTAATTCATATCGACAAACAGAATATAAGCCTTATTCCACTTGTAAACATTTCCGATCAGGACATCGTTATAAACAAAAATACTAAAATCGCTAAAGCATGGCCATGCCGACAAGAAATCTCTGAAGGGACAAATACGGAGATACTAAAAATAAACACAGTGAATCTGACCCCTTTACCTAAAGATGAAATCGTAACTGGACCAATTGATGACACTATTAAGGAAAATCTAATGGAATTACTCCAGAAGTATCGCGACTGTTTCGCACAAAATCTACAAGAACTCGGACAAGCAAAATCCACCGAAGTGACAATCACGATTAACTCGGATAAAATAATTACTTATCGACCATATCGGATGTCCCTAAGCGAACGTAACGAAACAAAGGCAATAATTAATCAACTACTTGATCAGGGAATAATTCAGGAATCACAATCACCGTACTCTTCACCCATTCTTCTCGTGAAGAAGAAGGACGGAGAAAAGAGACTGTGTGTGGATTACAGAAAACTCAATTCGATCACAGTAAAAGATCACTATCCTTTACCAAGGATAGATGATCAGCTGGACAGACTTTACGGATGCCGCTATTTTACGACACTGGACCTCAGTTCGGGATACCACCAAATCCCGATTGCACCCAGTTCGAAACATTTGACATCGTTTGTTACACCAGAGGGGCAATACGAATACAATCGCATGCCTTTTGGACTTGCAAATGCGCCTAGTATATTCCAGCGTTTAATGAATAAAGTTTTAGGTACCTTACGTTACGATGCAGTCTCCGTTTACCTAGACGATATTTTAATTCCTAGTCGAACGATTGAAGAAGGACTGAAAATACTGGAAAACGTTTTACAAGTACTTCGCGAAGAAGGACTTACTCTGAAACTAAAGAAATGTATGTTCTTATCGACATCCATCACATATCTTGGGTTTGATATAAATGAAGAAGGAATTAGACCCAACAATTATAAAATTCAAGCGGTTAAGAATTTTCCCATGCCTACCAATATACACACTCTTAGACAATTATTGGGATTGTGTTCATACTTTAGACAGTTTGTACAGAAATTTGCGATGATTGCACGTCCACTATACATACTTACGAAAAAGAATCAAGAATGGAAATGGAATACCGAACAAGAAAACGCATATCAAAATCTAAAAGAGATTCTAACTACACGACCTTTGCTCGCATTATATAACCCACTGGCATCTACGGAAGTGCACACAGATGCTTGCAAGCGTGGTTTGGCGGGTATTCTACTCCAACGACAGCAAAATGGAATGTTGCACCCCGTTCTTTATTTTAGCCGGCAAACAACACATTGTGAACAAAAGTACCATTCATACGAACTCGAAGCATTAGCTGTAGTGGAAACCGTTCGTAAATTTCGCGTCTACTTGCTCGGACTTAAAGAATTCAAAATCGTCACTGATTGCAATGCCTTAAAGACAGCGCAGACAAAACGCGACATTGTGCCAAGGATCGCCAGATGGTGGTTACTACTATCAGAATTTAATTTCATTGTAGAGTATCGCCCCGGGACACAAATGCAACATGCTGATGCGTTGAGTCGCAATCCATCTTCGAATGATAGGCACCAAACAGAAAGCCATATATTACATGTCGAATCCAGCGACTGGATACTAGCTGGGCAACTTACCGATAACAACATACGACATATTTATGAAATATTAACTAAATCTAACGTAAGCGAAAGTGACAAACACATTCTTGAGGAGTATACACTAAAGAATGGGCGGGTGTATAGAAAAACTAACAAAGGCGTACGAATATACATACCACGAGGACAGCGATCAACTATAATGAAATGGTGCCATGACGATTTAGGTCATTTCGCCAGAGACAAAACAAGTGAAAAAGTGTCCGAAACATACTGGTTTCCGAATATGCGTCAGTATATCAATAAATATATTGATTGTTGCATCCAATGCTTGTACAATAAAAAAACCGAGAGGAAAAAAGGAAGGAATGCTTCATCCTATCGAGAAATTACCGGTTCCATTTCACAGCGTTCATATAGATCATCTAGGACCATTTCCCCGTTCCCCGAAGGGAAATGTGTATTTAATCGTAGTAACGGATGCATTCACTAAGTACACAATACTAAAACCAGTAAAAGACACGAAAACCAAATACGTTGTCGAGTTACTTAAGAATATGTTCACAACGTACGGAGTACCAACACGTATAATATCGGACCGTGGTACCAGTTTTACTTTTGAGTCGTTTTGTAAAGAACATGGTATGCTACACATTCTAAATGCTGTCGCAACGCCGCGCGCGAACGGGCAAGCTGAACGATTCAACCAAACCGCACTGAATTCATTGGCTGCATCATGCGAGACTGAAAAATGTTGGGACGAAAAAGTTGCATCTGTGCAATTCGCGATGAACAATACCATATGTAAAAGCACAAATAAAACGGCAAGTGAACTACTGTTTGGGTTTAAGCCTCGAACTCAGGCCGGTTCACCCTTTACCCTCGAGGTACAGGAAAGGCAACCGTGTATAGATAATATACAGCAAACAAGGGATGAAATTTCTCAAAAGATTCGTTCAGATCAGCTTAAACAAAAACATCGGTACGATCTACGACGGCGAAGTGCACGCGTTTATAAAATCGGAGATATTGTACTAATCGAAAAACAAATTATTGGAGAAGGAAGCAAAAAACTAGCTTCACCGTATGCAGGGCCGTTTGAAATTACAAAAAAACTACCGAATGATAGATATGTTGTTGAAGATATGAAAGGGTCTACGCGAAGTAAACGAGCACAATACAAGAATGTCGTCGCGGTTGACCGTATCAGACCATGGGTACCGCAAGGTGGTATGTCAAGTTCTGAAGCGGAATCCTCAGCTTCGCAGGATTAATCATTCTAATTAAGCGCGTGTCCTCGAGGACGAGGACAATTTCAGGATGGCCGAATGTAAGCGGAATTGTAGACTCTGTGTATACAATATGATGTAATTATTAAACTCCTTATAAAAATAATAAAAATGCTGTAATAGCACTTGCTAATTGTTATTCTAAACGATTACAAAACCTTATTTCAGGCGATGGAAACAATTTTGTCGGCAGTTGATTGTTGATGCTTATAGCGACACGATCATAGTGACTGTGTTAACACATATTGAAGTAAAGTGTGTTTTGGCGCAGGATTATTCTTCTTTTCTGGTGAGGATTCTGAGCTCTGTTTACTTTCAGGTTATATTTACATTCTTTTCAAGCATAAAACTATTATGTTGCGTTACACTATGCGTTAGTGTGAGACCTCGAGGGTCTCGGGGATCATGCGGATCCCCATAAGGTCATGCGGGCCTTACGTTGCGTTACACTATGCGTTAGTGTGAGACCTCGAGGGTCTCGGGGATCATGCGGATCCCCATAAGGTCATGCGGGCCTTACGTTGCGTTACACTATGCGTTAGTGTGAGACCTCGAGGGTCTCGGGGATCATGCGGATCCCCATAAGGTCATGCGGGCCTTACGTTGCGTTACACTATGCGTTAGTGTGAGACCTCGAGGGTCTCGGAGATCATGCGGATCCCCATAAGGTCTTGCGGGCCTTACGTTGCGTTACACTATGCGTTAGTGTGAGACCTCGAGGGTCTCGGGGATCATGCGGATCCCCATAAGGTCATGCGGGCCTTACGTTGCGTTACACTATGCGTTAGTGCGAGACCTCGAGGGTCTCGGGGATCATGCGGATCCCCATAACGTCATGCGGACGTTATGTGGGACTATACGTTAGCGAGTGACCTCGAGGGTCCTGGGAGACTTTATCCTCTCTGTAAACTACTTAGACGGTTCTGCGTATCACTAACGTCCACTCTTATTCATTACTTAGCCGTTCACACGTTACTCGAATCCCAGGAAAATTGCGTGTCCAAGCGGCAAGTCACGCGCTTCGATTGAAGCTGACCTAATTGCAAACAGTGTTTTTAGTAACGTTTTGCACTGAGTAATATGGACTATCGTTGTTTTGGGTTGGACGAGAGGTAATCGCGCAATGGGGCTAACATTGTGTTAACACATATACACACATATGCAGTAAATAGTATTCTTGAAGTTGAAAGACAGCTGACATTGCATAACAATTTTATCCCTTTCTTGAATAAAAAAACATAAGAAAAATGATATTACAGTAAAATTTTATACTGAAGAAAACAGATGCAATGTATAAGAGTAATAATTAATAATAGCTTATTCGTAAATAAATATACATGAAAAAAAACAAAAAGTAATAATCTAATATTACATATGAGAGCAAATGAATCAAGTTTTTCTCATTTTTTTAAAATAAATATACATAAAGAAAATATAACAATGAAATTGTATAATAAAAAAAAAAAAAAAAAAAAAAATTATATTAATTAATATTATTAATTAATATGTGCGTTGACCCTCAATTTCATTGCTAACAGGTTTTTGTGAATAAATAATAGCCGGCTATCCGATAGGTCAGGAAGAAGTCAAAGAAAGTAGTCTTCCTTAGTGTCCGTAGTAAAGACGTGATAGATTCTCTCACCTTACTATTTGTTTATCTAACTTTATAGTCACGCCATTTTATATTTTCGTAATTAAACATTTTGTGCATCAACTCCGAACAACCGTTCATCAGTCACATCTGTAACAACACCGAGAAAACAGTAAGTAAATGTTATTTTCTTTTACCATTCACTAGCTAGTTGATATAAGTTGTTCCAATCTATCAAGAACCCACTATAACTTTTATTTGCTAATTTGAGGCGAATGAGGCAAACCGGATGGTACTACCGCCGGTAGTTATTATATCACGTAGTACAGCAGTACATTGAACACGCCAGATTTTTTGCTCGACAGGTTTTTGTCAAAATTTTCTGGTTTTTTTGGTTGTTTTGAATTGAGTTTGACATTATTAACTTTGTTAAAAAATTTCCCTTGTATTGGTGATATTTATATTCTCGGATATGCTATCAGGGGTGAGTTTCTTCATTATTTTTATCTTTATAATTTTTTTTCATACTCTCACATTCGTTTAGCACAGCGCTGTTTGTGCACGCATGTTTAATTAGTTGTGAAATTATACTGGGTGCTTCATTTATTTTCTACATACTGGGTGTTTTTCTCTTTGTTAATAAATTCAGAAATTTCTTTTTTATTTATATACATTCATATACAAAATGAGTAAGCTGGCTTGTAATTGTTGCAAGAAGGAATTTGAAGGTCACCGAATCATTATATGTTCAGTTTGCAAGCATAATTATAACATAGATTGTGTCGATGTATCTGCCACCGTTGCTAGAAGTATATCGAATTCGCAAACTGGCGTGTATTGGAGTTGCCCTAATTGTAAAGCTATTGGCAAAGACATTGCTAGCCTTAAGGCTCTCATCGTTGGTCTCCAGAATGACATTATAGATTTAAAAGAGAAATTGAATTCTCATAGCTCACCCTCTCAACTTACTCCATCTGTGACGGAAAATATCATACAGGAAGTTATAGAGCGACAGAAATGTTCCTGCAACTTCATGATTTATGGATCATTAGAGGATAATACCCTAAGTAAAGAACAATCGCATGCAAAAGATTCTGTGATGATTAACAGTATAGTTTCTGATATAGGTGTAAAATATCCCATAATTAAATTTTCTCGCATCAGTCGTTTTGACAATTCAAACAAATGAAAACCTTTATCTCGTCCTATAAAGGTGCAGTTATCTTCCTCTGATGAAGTTATTCAAATAATGAAAAAATCAAAAATTCTAAAAACCATTGATGAATGGAAACACATTTATATTTCTCATGATCGCACCAAAACACAAAGAGATTACTTTAAAATTATTAAGCAAGAACTAGATAATCGCATTGCTGCAGGTGAGAGTAACTTAACTATTAAATATGTAAGTAATATTCCCAAAGTTGTGTCTTCTTTAAACTAATTCCGCCCAACAGTTCACCAATCTCTCTTAATATTTACTATCAAAACACTAGGGGTTTAAATTCTAAATGTAATCTATTTTATGTTAATTGTTGTTCTTCGTCTTATGATGTGATTGTTGTAACGGAATCTTGGTTGAGTGACTCTGTTTTTAATGCTGAAATGTTTCCATCCAATTACAATATTATACGTGATGATAGATTATTTTCTCTTACCCAACGTTCGAAGGGTGGTGGAGCATTAATTGCACTAAAAGACTCTATCAGTTTCAAAACGATAGATACTTCGAATATAAAAAGTTCTACTCCACTAATTGATTTCGTAGACTGCAAGTGTTTTTTCACTAATCATACATTTATTTTATGTGCTGTCTACATACCACCTGATGTACACGTAAATGAAATAGAAACTTTCACTGATGCTCTTTCACTTTTCTTTATTAATGAAAAAATTATTTTGGTAGGGGACTTCAATCTTCCCAACTTTTATAATAATACGGTCACATGTTTAAAATCAGCTTCTTTCCGTAATTTCTGTGAGGTTTTAAATCTGAAACAATATAATTCTGTAAGTAATATTTACAACAATATGTTGGACCTAGTCTTCACTAACTTTTTACCTATAAATACGGTGAAATCTGATTTTCCTTTAGTTCCTGAAGATAGATATCACCCAGCCTTAATAATTAACTGCGATCTCGTCACCACTGAACGACATATAAATTTTCCTACAGCCAATAACTGCCGTTATAACTTTAAGAAAGCGGATTTCAATAATTTATATGAATATATATGCAACGTAGACTGGTCTCATATAAACAATTTTGTTCAAGTAGATGAAGCGCTAAATGAATTCTACCGCATTCTCTATGAAGCCTTAGACAAATTTGTCCCCACTTATAGGTGCTGCACATCATCTAATTTTCCACCTTGGTTCACTTTTGAGATAAAGAGAAATCTTAAAACAAAAGAGTACTTCAGGAGAAAATGGATAAAAACCAGGCAAGTTACTTATTATGAAGAATTCAAAAGATTGAGAACCTTAATCAAAAATCAAATAAAGGAAGCCTACGAAGAGTATATTAGTAAAGTAGAGAACAACATCAAATCTAATCCGAGTGAATTTTGGAAATATGTCAATCTGAAACAAGGACGCTCTCGTATTCCAGGTACAGTTATTGCCAATGATGTCGTCTACAACAAACCGCAAGACATAGTTAATGTTTTTGCTACTGTTTTCTCTGATTTTTTTACTAACAGTTCAAAATTTGGCACTAATAATGACAAGTTGCATAACAATCACCCTTCATTTTCCATAGCCTATATTACTGAAAATGATTTAATTTCATTAATATCTAAATTACAAAATAAAAATAATTGTGGAGTAGATAAAATACCTGATTATTTTATTAAGGACTGTCGTTTCATCCTTGCTGCTCCTTTATCCGTGATTATTAATTTAGCCATTAAAACGTCTTCATTTCCGTTACTGTGGAAACAAACTCGAATTATTCCAGTCCACAAGAAGGGTGATAAAACTGATGTCCGCAACTATAGGCCTATATCTATTCTAAATAACTTCAGTAAACTTTTTGAGATGATTATCTATAATACCTTGTTTACATATACTAGGTCCTTCATTTCCAACGATCAACATGGCTACATGAAAGGACGCTCAACTGTAACCAATCTAGCTTGCTTCTCGCAATTTGTTTCTGAAGTTATTGATCACCGCGGACAAGTGGATGCTGTTTACAGTGATCTCTCTAGAGCATTTGATTCCATTGATCATGGGCTATTATTAGAAAAAATCGAGTCTTTTGGAGCTGCTCCGGCGTTACTTATGCTCTTATCTTCGTATCTTTCGCACAGATATTGCTTCGTTTTTTATAATGGATTTTCTTCATCTGAATTCATTGCTACCTCTGGAGTTCCCCAAGGTTCTAACTTGGGTCCGTTGCTATTCATTCTCTTCATCAATGAATTATTATTATCTTTTACTTGTCAAGTTCTGGCTTACGCTGATGACATCAAGCTCTTTCATCCTATTACATCCTCTTCTGATGCATTGGTACTTCAAGACAATATTGACAAACTTGTAGCTTGGTGTAAGAATAATAAGCTAGTAATTAATACTAACAAGTGTTCTATTATTACCTACACACGTAAAAATAACTATGTGGTCCATGATTACACCGTGAATAATTCTATACTTACACGTTCATTCTCCATAAGAGACTTAGGCGTTCTATTTACATCTAATTTCAACTTTACTGAGCATATAATCAATATTTGTTCCTCTGCCAGTAGAACACTGGGATTTATAATCCGTATTTGCAGACCATTTCATGACATACTTTCTTTAAAATCTTTGTACTTTGCTTTTGTAGTGAGTAAATTGGAATACGCCAGTCTAATCTGGTATCCATATTATGCCAGCCAAGCTATACATCTTGATCGTGTCCAGCGCAGGTTTCTAAAATATGCGTCCTTTAAATTAGATAATATTTACCCCGGAAGAGATATAGATTCACAGTCACTCTTAGAGCGTCATGACATTCCGTCCCTAGCTTCCAGGCGAATCTTCTCCAGTGCGAGGTACATGTGGATGCTGATTCACAACAAAATTGATGCTCCATTCATCTTAGCTAGGGTCCCGTTCCATGTACCTAGGTTATCATCCAGGCAAGGCAGGACATTCCATCTCCCTACCGCTCGGACAGATGCGTATCGGCGTTCACCTGTCTACATCATGTGTCTGAATGCAGAAAACGTCTTCGCTGATGTCTTCATGTCCCATGAATCTACGTACCAATGCGTCCAATAATGTCCTAATGTAAATTCTGTTATATGTTTTCTATGTCTGTTGTTTAAAATTTTTTTTCTACTTATTATATTTATTGTATATTAATATATTTATACTTATTGTATATTGCCCTGTAATTGGTGATCTGTTGGGTAATTAAAGATTATTATTATTATTATTATTATAGTTCAAATCTGCTAGGGTCAGTTATAACAGAAACAGATATGTTGTCATTAAAAAGTCGGAAATGTAGAAGAGTATTTTCAAAAGATAAACGTAGTAATGAGTGTTAAACAGAGATATAGTTAACTTAATTTGTACAAAATATAATGGACAAGCTTTACAGTTTTATTGTGAAATTAGAATTAATAAAATCACAAGATGGACTTGAAAATTTTGTAAACCAGCTGATTGTATATAATTTTAAAGATAGACAAGACATGATATTAAATTAGTTCTCAGGCCGATAATGGACAATAAAACTGTTCTAACATTTGAAGAAGCTGCAGATCGATAGAAATTAGAGTTCGCCTCAGACAAAAAGGGTCGTCTATTGGTAGGGTCGGTAAATAAAATATCACGTACATCACAACAAGTATAAAAAATCTGTTGTGGCCATCACAAGACCTCTCGCCATTTCCATATTAGGCTATATAAGTATTGTATAGGTACATATTTGACATTTCTGATACACCCAAAAACACATATCTTCTTTATATATTTTTATATTTTTGAATTCATTCTATTCACTCTTATTCTTCTATGTTCGAGATTCTTCCAATTCATTGATGAGATTGGCAGTATTTCTGAAGGGTATATGTCATATATGTATCTATAATTATAAATATTTATTCAATAATAAAATAAGCAATATTTTATGTACTTCCCAGGAAAAGTCTTGAGTAATATTTTTGGCTTTTTGACACACATGTCAATTACAAACATTTTAATGTTTCCACTTGTTTTTCATAGGCTGCGAGATAAATTTACAATTTATTATTTTATATATTTATATGTCTCTATCTTCAACTCCATAGAAGATATAATAAATTTTTTAAATGTATCGGATAGATTTTATATTCTTTATTAGTAATAACAGAAATTTTCAAAAAATAATATTTAGATGATTTTTTAAAAGAAACTATTACTTCCGGTTGTCCAATTGTTACCAAAATCTAATCAGCTCTTCCCAGGAATGTCAGATTGAGGAAACTGCAGTTAAATATTTTTTAAGTCTTATAGTATTTAAGAAAACGTAGCTCCAACATTCACACACACATTGTCACACACACACACACATACAGACATCATCGTAAAAATGTTATAATCGGATTCTAGAGACCTTAAAACGTGCTTATCCACTAAAATGTGGGTATGCAATTTTTAGCATGATTCCAATACCTCTCTTAGCGAGAGGTAAAAATGTGGAGAAATAGGTCATATACAAAGAAATTGCTGGGATCCTATTCTAATTCATTAGGCGTAAATCGATAGCCAAGTTTTTAGCAGAATCGATTGACGTCATACAATTGGGAACCATTGGGGACTTTCATTTTAAAGATTGGCATGTTTTGAAACTAGATGTTGGTACGTTGGAAAACGCCAAAATCAGTTAAAATTTTCACGATTCAAAATTCAAATCATTTAAACGTTGGATAACTATATTGAGCATTGTTCAAGCTATTTGTTATTAACAATAATTGCTAATAATAATTTCTAATATTAATAAGCAGTACTAACAACAAGTTTTTAATTATAGTTTTAAGTGTTAATTCGTAGTTTTTAAAAGGTTATTTTCTTTATTTATTAACAAACTATATAAAACTAAAACTATTATGAGTAATTTTTCAAAATAGTTTAACTAACTAACAAATGAAACACAAACTATAATAATAAATGGTAATATACTACATATTCAAAACTTTACAAATATAAAATACATATATACTTATATAACAAAATAATATTGAAAAATTGAGAAAGAAAAATTTCACTTTTTAGTTTCAAACTCGTGATTTTCGAAAAATTACTCATGCTCTGTAAATAAGCAGACGCACGTTGCTATTAGGCAACTGGTTCGGGCCAGTTGCATTTTACATGGCGCGAATAAGCAGTTCATGCTAACCATGACGTCAGCACTTCAGTCTTACAGTTGTCACCAGGTGGCGACTCCATCGAATATCAGCCAAACATGGCTGGCTCGCGTACGCCTAATGAATTAGAATAGGGTCCCAGGAGGAATAATTCCTGTGCACGTTGTGGGAAACTAGGTCATGGTGTCATAGTATGAAGGACAAATATTAATTAGAATAGGAGCAAAAATTACAGCAAGTTCAAAAGAACACCTAGGGGCTATCAACGAAACAAAAGAGGCACTACCAAAGCACAAGGAAAACGTCTCATGCGCGTCTCGTCAAGGGAGGTCTCAGTAAAATCATTCAAAATAAATCATATCCAGTCAGTATTACAATAATTACCCAGAGATGATCCAAATTGAAGGCACACCTGTAACATTATTAATAGATTCAGGGTCAAGAATTTTAATTCTTAAGAAAAAAATTGTAAAGAGGCATAGAATCCAAAGAAAAGATATTGGGCGATTAAAAGCAATAATATGTGCAACAGTGCCGTACTACGACACAAGTAAAATAAAATTCGACTGTCAAAACTCTTGTTATAAAAAAATTATTATTTGCTCAGATAATTTAGATTTAGATGCCGATGGCCAATTAGATAGAGACTCTATTCGTAAATTTGACGTGCTCTTATCGAGAGCGGATGTACGCTTTGAAAACATTAGTTTAAAATTGCTGAGCAACTGTGATCTGCAGAAATGGTCGCAGCTGCTAGAGCCAATGTCGCAACCCAACCCTACAGCTACTATATAAAAAGGTAGCTGACTCGCCCGCCATTTTGGATCTTTCTCATGTCAACACTTGCTTTGATGGTATGGGCAAATTACTGTTATTTCGCTGTTTTGTTACTACATTCTTATTTTGCATAATTAAATATTATTCGAACATTTTGTTAAGTATAATTTTGAATTATATTTGGGTAAAGAAAATATAAACTACTGTAAAGTATGTAAATTAGTTTTAAAATGACCATGAAATAAGATATTTCTAAACAAATTTATTATTCACTTAAATTTTATTTTGCGGTAAATTTATTATTTACAATTAGCTTATAATTTATTTAACATTTCTGAGAGAAATTTGAATGTCATATGGATTATTGGACTTAAAGAAATTCACTGTCGAAGAAAATTTAACAGGGAGTAAGTTTGTTCATGGTTTATTTAGTCTAGGTACCATAAGAGGTACCTACTGAACTGGTATAAGGTATAAAAAATCTTAAAAAATTATCGTATGCTTTTCATTGTGAAAAATAAATAGTATATTAAATAATTATACGTGTGGAAGGTTACAATAATCCAAAAAATGCCGTTTCATTGTGATTTTATTCATTATTGATAATACAAAATACTAATGATAGTTATTATTAAAATTATTTTCTTATAAATAAATGTTATTCAATTATTATAAATATTTATAATTTTTGTTATTTGTTAAACGATTTTGATCAAAAACTTGTTTCCTCTTTTCTTTTTCATATTTCAAAATTTCGAATCAAAAACCCTCTTACTGTTTTTAACGTTGTAGAAGATCATGAAGTATGTTACAGTACTTCGGAAATATTTCAGAATATTTTTACCTCCCGCTACCTTTGGTAAGGGAGGTATAGGGATCGTGCTAAAAATCACATCGAGATTTTAGTAAATAACCATGTTTCAAGGTCCCTAGAATCCAATTTTAACATTTTCACGATGATGTTTGTATGTGTGTGTATATGTGTATGGATTTTGTCTTCGCTCTAACTCAAATACTATCATTCAGAAAATTCTGAAACCACGTATTTATACCCTATTCTAATATGAAAAGAAGCCATTAGATTTTGGTGTAAATCTGATAACCGGAAATGGCACTTTACCTGAAGCTCATAATAGTTTTTCTTCAAAAAATACTATTAAATGCCATTTTTTCGCATTTTGTCATTATGAAAATTAATTCGCCATCTTGAAAAAAATGGCGATCATTCTCAAAAAGTATTTTACCTATTATATTCAAATTTGGTACGGGCATAGTTGAAAGCTTGGGGTAGCACATAGGTATATTAAAATTCCAAACCGTCATCTTGAAACAAAATGGCGGCCAGCTATCTTATAAAGTAATGCACCAATTGTATTCAAATTTAGCACAGGCTTAGCTGAAAACTTACGTTAATACACAGGCATGTTATTAATTTATTATTCTACAGGATAGAATCCCAATAACAGAATAATGTTACATAGATAACAAAGAGATGTACAGGTTGTAAAAGTAAATACATTATAAATATTATAATATCTAGATTAACAAATATACATAATACTTAATAATAAACAAAGAAAAATTAATTGTTAAGCTGTGAAGAAAACAAAAGATAAAATCTGACGTAGGCGATCATAATGTTGCAGATTAGTTATAACGTTTTGAAGTTTGTTTTTAAACATATACAGCGTGTCTGAAAAATCTAATTCAGCGCTTATAAGGTTAAATGCACGAGACATTGAATTAAGAGGATAATTGTAACTTGAAGCTGTTCTAGCAAATTTACATAAAAAGTTTACGTATTTCGGACATTTCACGGTTTTACATAGAAATTTAAGCTTGCTAAAAGAGTGGTATCATCAATCAAGTTGTTTACAATTTTATACAAAGACATAATTTGATGAAAAGTACGACGAGTTTGTAGCGATTCTAAATCAAAAACTGTTAATAATTCTTTATAATTCATATTTACTCATACATGGTTTATTCTGTAGTAAGATATTATTGCATATCTTTTTTGTACATTTTCTATTAATTGTATTTGATACATATGGTATGGATTCCAAATTATATAACCATATTCGAGTCTACTGCATACAATTGAGGAAAACAGGGATTGTAAACTATTCCTATTACAAAAATTATATGTGATACGCATTATAAAACCCATACTTTTGGAGGCCTCAGATAACATCCTTTCAATATGTAAATTAAATATGAAATTGTTTTGAAACTATATTCTCAAATCTTTTACTAAGGTTGCTCGGTGCAGAGATACATCGTTAAGGCTGTAATGTAGCTATTCTCAACAAAACACGAAAAATCCCGTTTTTTTGGCAAGATTTGCTCACTTACTTACATTGTAGGTACAATTTTTTTTTTTTTTAATTCAGATAGTGCTAGCGATTCTTAACAAAGTTACGCATAGTATTTTGTATTTTTTTTCCTAGTTTATTGTTAAAATTAAACTGAAAATTGTTCATCTCGCAAAGTATGCTTTCTTTATATCAAAATCGTATCTATACTACAATACAGAGAAACTCAAAATTAATATGAAATGTAAGATTAAACTTTAATTTAAGTAGTAACGTATCAATTATTTAAATTCTCTTTATAGTAAAGTCAGAAAAACATAAACAAAACGTAACAAATTCAAGATTTTTCATTGCGTTTATTTATCACTTCCAGTATGAATTTAAATGTAAATTTCATGCATGATGACTTTCATTTACCATTATTTTATAATAATGTACATATTTTGAGTAGAAATGAAACATCTGTTAGTTAAAGCTTTGGCCGAATATATGGCGTTAATATCGGTATTTACAAATACTTGTTTGTAACTCCGCCCTTCGAAGTTGTGGTGGGGTAGCAGAGAAATGGAAAGATTTTTTGATTCCTTGCGATTCCTTGCGATTTCATGAATTTTTGGCACATCCAGTAATTTATGAATATCATTAGTCTGAAAAAATTTAAACTAAAATATCACAATTTTTATTATTGCTAGGTATATATTTGTGTTTATTTAAGAATAAATAAGTAATAAGTAGAGGCTATTTTTACGCTACTAATTATTATAAACATACTATTTAGCGAATTCGACAGGTTTCCTGCATT
This sequence comes from Ophonus ardosiacus, assembly GCA_943142095.1. Taxonomy (NCBI): domain Eukaryota; kingdom Metazoa; phylum Arthropoda; class Insecta; order Coleoptera; family Carabidae; genus Ophonus; species Ophonus ardosiacus. The sequence goes on along the minus strand of OW964834.1, from coordinate 21,235,252 downwards.
TTTAACTGGATTAAGTACATAATCAATTTTGGTTACCTTTATAATATACCTACTGGTAAACAACTTCTAGCTCTACAAACCTTTCTCGGGTTATCACTAGTAAAAATTGAGTAGGAATGACGAATTCCGATAATTTTGGTACCCGAGTACCCGAAACAACTACCCGGATAGTACTCTTTACTCGTTAATTACCCGATACTCTTTAAATACCCGTTATCCTTTAAGTACATATATACAATTCGTTAAATTGTTAATTACCAGTTACCCTTATATTAGCAGTTTACTTTTTAATAAAATTTATAATTATTGTTTACATATATTTAATAAATAAAAAGTAATACAAATAAATAATATACTGTATATCTATAAAAAAACCACAAAATTATATTAATTACATATGGTATGGTAATAAAAAGCTCTTCTTTTAGATATAATCTTTCCGGCAGCTGAAAACTGTTCGGGTAATTAAAGGGTATTGGGTAATTAACGTGCAACGGGTATGTTTCGGGTAATCGGGTAAGAAATTTTATACCCGGGTACATTATTATCGGGTAGGTTCCGAGTACCCGGGTACCCATCGTCATTCCTAAAATTGAGTAAAGAGATCTTATTATATTTTAATATTATAAATACTACTGTAGTTATGAAATTTCCGTGTAGCTACTGGTAACTAATCGTTTGCATGCGTCAAAAATGTATAATCAGGGATGATTATATGTATATTTTTTTTCTCTTTACTATAAAGATAATTTAAATAATTGATATGTTCCTAGTTAAATTAAAGTTAAATCTTTCATTTCATATTTATTTTGAAAATCTCTGTATTTCAGTGTAGGTATGATTTTGATTAAACATGCTTTACGAGATGAATAATTTTCAGTTTAATTTTAACAATAAATTAGGAAAATAAATAAAAAAATACTTTACGTAATTTTGCCAAGAATCGCCAGCACTATCTGAATTAAAAAAAATTGTGACTTTTGCTATTAATACAAAATTGGATAAATTTAATGATTAATTTTTGTGCAACCGGACGCGAACTAAACATTTCGCAAAAGTAGTACAGGCCGCAAATCCAATTTCGCGGCGTTTCCTTATGGTAACGGCTGCGAAATTGGATTGACATGATGGATAATATGACTATGACAGTGACGTTTCTAAAATATGACTACAATGAGTTTTTTTTTTTAATAAATACAATGAATACAGTAAAGTACTTATAGAAATAACTTTTTCTTCTTTTCAACGATTTTTTTAAAAAAACTGTTTTGTTTATTAAATGTTATTCCTATCAAAGCCGCTTTTTATTTCTATAAATTAAACTATAAAATTTCTATATAGTACGACATAAGTAAATATTAAATCTCCTAACAAAGTGGCTGATAAATATAATTTCCTAACAAATAAAAATATCGCATCAAAAAATGACTTAACGTGAAATTATTATATATAAAATTATAATTTCGATGCGCAGTTTTTAGTTTAATTAAGCAGATAAATTTATAAAGAACTTTGTTAAGAGATTCAAATACCGGTCCTAAATATAACATATCTTTGAGTTCTAGCAATTGCAATAATTTGCAAGATTTTTTAAATTTTGCAAATTTATTTTTTCCATATTTTATTATTTTATCTAAAGGACTCCCTCTACCCTAAATAATTCGAAGATTTGTCGAAATATCTGATTGGTAACCCGTTTTTGGGAAACGTAGAAATTGCATTGTTTTTAGTGCTAACGTAGTCACTGATTGGTTCTTCGGATTTGGCTTCGGGTATGATACCGTGGTTTGATAAATTCAATTCTGTTATAAAATAGGGGATTGGTATAAAAAGAAATACATTAAAATAAAATGTATAGTTTTCATTCGCATATTGTGTACAGTGAAAGTCTTGTAATAACTATATAAATATGGAAGCTACTAAGTGTAAAAGGAAAAGAAGAGAACAAAAATTTCAATGAAGAGATTGGCCACGAAACGAATTGAAAAAATTGAAAATATAAAACAATACTATGTCAAAAATTATATAACATTAATAAATATACAGTAGAGTTAATTTTACAAATTACTTATAATTTAAGTAAAAATTATTCATGTAAGCAATGCAGACGGAAAGTATTATACATAAGGTATAAAATTTATATTCACTTCTCACCTCTGCGATCATAATTATGTTACTGACAGAGATCTCTGTTCAAATATCAAAGCATAATATTCTCCCTAATTCACAGAAACTCAAACGGTGCACAAAACATCTTCATCTTTGTTCAATATCTATAGTGGGGGAACGTTACGGGCCAGCCTCCCGCTTTCTACCCCCTTTACACTTGCAAAACCTTAGATGGTCAGGGACGGGTACATGACAGCCTTAATATTGTAGTTGAAATTCAACAGATTTTTTTACGAGTAATAGTCACAACTTGACATTTATTTTCATTAAAATACAATTTTTTTTTAAAGACCATTGAAGAACGTTATTAATATCTACAATTGGATACAATTTGACACAGTCAGTAGTAGACGATATACAGTGGAACACTTTAAAATCGTCAGCAAAAAGTAGGCATTTCGAATATTTTACAGACAAAGTAATATCATTAATAAAAAGTATAAATAGCAAAGGCCCTAAGACAGACCCTTTGCGGAACTCCCGAAGATGCTATAAAGGAACTTGAACAAAATCCATTGACTTTAACATATTGTTTTCGGTTATGTAAATAAGATTAAATCAATGTAAGCAAGTTTATAGAAAACCAAAATCGTTGTAATTTTCCCAATAAAATTGAATGAGAAAGTGTCGAGCGCCTTTGAGAAATCCATGTAAATAACGTCTACTTACTGCTTGTCCTCAAGAGCATCACCAACATATGAGAAGAAGTTAAGTAAATTCGTAATGGTTGATCTGTTACGAACAAACCCATGCTGTGAAGGCGTGATGTAATTTATCGTTTCATATTGCATATTACTAAATAAAATCCATTCAAAAAATTTAGAAAACGAGTTAAGACATGAAATTGGTCTGTAATTATTTAGTAAATTTCTGTCACTTGATTTAAATATGGGGCTAATTTTAGCCTCCTTCCATAAATTTGAAAAAGTCATTGATTTCAATGAATGATTAAATATATAAAGAATTTGAGCAACCTTTAATTATAAATATAGGTATATTATCTGGGCCAGTGGATTTAGATTTTTTTTTGTTTATTAATCGCTTCTAAAATGTCTTTCGATGTTATTTCATTACATATTACATATACATATTTGCAAATTATGTTTACTGGAGTCAGAACCACAAACATTTTCCGGTATGTTTGGCTGAAATACACTTTTAAAATAGTTAGCAAAAGCTTCAGCAATTTCTTCCCCACCAGTGTACGTTTTATCGCCATTATTTAAAGTTTATGGAATACCAATGCTATTTTTTTTACTATTTACAAAAGACCAGAAATTATTCCGTTTTACTGACAGATGTGACTCAATATTCCTCAAATAATTAGAATGTAAAATTTTTGAAGAAAGTTTTAGCTTTTTCCTTGTATCTCTAAATTTATTGTAATAGTAAATTTGTTTTATTTTTTCTATAAAGCCTGTGATAATGATCTTTAATTTTAATTCATGTAATTAGTTCAAGATTAAACCACCTTGGGCACTTTTCTTTATTATTCCTCTTTTGAATTTTCGGAATGCATTGATCAAATATAGTATAGCATAAAAATTTTCTACAGCTTCCCAATTAGTGTTTTGAATTAAATTGTAAAGTAATTCGTAATTACCCTTATGATATTGGTAAACAAATACTGGCTTAAATGTAAGTTCTTTAAAATTATTGCAGACTTTATAACGAACTAATAAGGCTGCATGATGCAAATCTTCAGGCAAAAGTGCATCAATACGTTGCTCAGCAACACAATCTATGTTTGAAACAACTAAATCAAGAATTCTGTTGTAATTGTTTGTAACAGTTTTAAATTGATTCATGTTAAGCGTATTCATACAATTTATTAAGTTTTGAATGTTATTATTACACACAGTAGTTTTAAATTGATAATGACAAAAGTCTGTTAAGTTGAAACCACCTATTATAATTACATTAGAGCTAAACATAAAGGGTAAGGCCATAAGTGCATCATAAAAATTTTCGAAGTCCATAGAAGTTGCGTTAGGGGGTATGTAAACTACAATTAAGTAGATCACAGTATTGTTAACAAAATATTTAACACAAATTTGTTCGACATTTACAGAAGTGCAAGTAATATTATATTGAGATGGATTTAAAAACTTGTTGACTGCCACAAGTACTCCGCCGCCTCTGGATTTGCCTGTTAAAGCCGGGTTGCGAACACAGCAAAACACAGAGAATCGAGAATCAAACACTTCGCTGTTGTTGATATTGTCGCTAAGCCAAGTGTCGGTAAGAGCAAGGACGTTGTATATGCTGATCGTACCATTCTGACAAATTTGTGTGTAAACCCCGCACGTTTCGGTAATAGATAATTTCATTTAATTCGTGTTTAAGTTTTTTTTTTTTGCAGCGGCACTATTGACGGTACGCCATTTCTATATTTAATATTGACACATATTCTACGACGACTACTTGATCTTCTATTAACTGACTTATGATGATATTTAATGTCAGTATATTTGACACGTCGATGATTTGTCGGATTTTTCGCAATAGCAATACAGGATTGATTATCTTCTTTAATAACAATCGGATTTTGTATTACTAAATACATTTCTTGTAAAAATGTTTTCAACCATACAGCTTCACATGCTGCAGCGCTAAGTACCACATACTCAGCCTCTGTTGAAGATAATGATACAGTTGGCTGATTCTTCGTCGTCCAAGACACAACATTTCCGTAAACTTTGAAGAGATACCCCGTTGTTGATCTTCGATTATTCACGTCGCCACCCCAATCAGCATCTGCAAAACCTGTTAAAATATAGTTAGACTCACCTCTTTGATAAAGCAATACAGAATCTTTCGTGTATTTTAAATAACGTAATATTATTTTAAGTGTTTCCAGTGAGTATCGGTTGCTCTATTTTGAAATTGGCTCAGTAAATTTATTGCAGCGCTTAAATCTGCTCTTGCACCCAACATGAGATATAATAAAGCTCCTATCAACTCTCTATATGGCGATTTTGTTCGCTGCTCATTTTCATTTCCTGTAGATAGTTGTAAATTTGTTTCTAGGGGAGTTACCACGGGATTACAATCTTGCATATTGTACTTCTTCAAAATATTTTCAATATAATGACACTGACTTAGTACCATTGAACTATTCTTTAAATTATTAATAATTATAATTCCAATGAATGTTCCAATTTCCCAACAGCAGAATTTTAAATTCTTTCTGAAGACTTTGTTCGACTTCATAAATAATTTTCATATCTTTGCACGCCAAAATACAATCATCCACAAATAGTAATAAATACTCACATATAAACAATTATCACTTTCGCATCGTTTAAATCCCAGTTCCTTCATATTTGAATCAAATCGAATATTCCAGCTTCTAGGAGCTTGTTTTAATCCATATAATGGTCTTTTTAATCCGTAAACTTTATTCAAATCTTCTTTTCTTACATTGTACCCATCTGGAATTTTAATATAAATGTCTTTCTGTAGATGTCCTTGCAAAAATGCAATTTTTACATCCATTTGCCGTAAAGACATTCCATGATGATTGGCAATTGCTAACACAGTTCTAATTGTTGTCATCCTTTCTACTGGTGCGAAAGTCTCATTATAGTCCAAACCTTTTGTTTGTAAAAGTCCTTTTACCACAAGACGAGCTTTGTACCGATTGATTTTACGACAGTATTCCTTTAAATAAGAAAAAGAAAAAAGTGGCAAAAAGAGAATAAAGAAATGAACATGGAAATTCAAATTTTACGTAAAAAACTAAAAGAACAAGATAAGAGAAATAGAGCAAATAATATAATAGTAAGAGGCATACCACTTGAAGGAAAAACAGCAAAACAAGTAGTAAACGAATTAATAAAGAAAGACCTAGAAGTAAAGTGTGTAATAAGATCAGCTACCGAACTTAAAAACCAAAAATTACCTACAATCATCGCAGTAATAGAAGACTATGAGGATAAAATTAAAATAATGAAAGCAAAGCATAAACTCAAAAGTCAAAAAATCTATACAGGGTGTCTCAGGACGAGCTTACGCTATCTATATTTTAAATACTATTTAATATAATTTAACGAAATTTGGTATCTAGGGGTTATCCAAAATGCCCGTTTTAACTAAAATATTTTCAAAGCAGTAGCACTTCCGGTTTGCCCGGAAATTTACCTCAGCTTTCTTATTTTAAATGGAATACGCTATATTTTATTTTACCATTGAATGCAGCGGAAAATTTTACATATGAAGCAATAAAAACATTTTACTCATGATCAACTACTTCCGGCGTTATTCAACTTTTTTTGATTTTTTGTCTGAAATCCGGCACATTTTCAAAACTCTGTATCTCGGGAACGAGATCGAATTTTTATAATCTGAAAAAAGCCTTTTATAAAGGAGACTTTAAGCTACATTATCCATAGAAGAATCTTCGATTATTTATAAAAATGTGACGGGTACGTTACACCAAAATTACAGTTGACAAACTTCGAAAAAGACATTTTTTTTAAATGGAACCCCCCCTTTTTTATTACATAAATATGTTCTACGGCAAAAAATAAGGGTACTTTATGTAACATGTCCTATGTTGAAAGTTGATAGAATTTCAGTAAATTAGAAAAAATGTAATCTGGGTATAATTATTTTATTAATACGGATAAGTAAACCATGGAAAAACAATGTTTTTACAAACTCATCTACTTGATTTCTTAGATAATTTACCGTTGGATCAAAGGAATTTAATATGGTACCAGCATGATGGCGCTCCACCCCACAATAGCCATAGAATAAATACTTTTATAATTATACCCAGATTACATGTTTTTCTAATTTACTGAAATTCTATCAACTTTCAACAAAGGACATGTTACATAAAGTACCCTTATTTTTTGCAGTAGAACACATTGATGTAATAAAAAAGGGGGGGTTCCATTTAAAAATATTGTCTTTCTCGAAGTTTGTCAACTGTAATTTTGGTGTAACGTACCTGTCACATTTTTATAAATAATCAAAGATTCTTCTATGGATAATGTAGCTTCAAATCTCCTTTATAAAAGGCTTTTTTCAGATTATAAAAATTCGATCTCGTTCCCGAGATACAGAGTTTTGAAAATGTGCCGGAGTTCAGACAAAAAATCAAAAAAAGTTGAATAACGCCGGAAGTAGTTGATCATGAGTAAAATGTTTTTATTGCTTCCTACGTAAAATTTTCCGCTGCATTCAATGGTAAAATAAAATATAGCGTATTCCATTTAAAATAAGAAAGTTGAGGTCAATTTCCGGTCAAACCGGAAGTGCTACAGCCTTGAAAATATTTTAGTTAAAACAGACATGTTGGGTAACCCCTAGATACCAAATTTCGTTAAATTATATTAAATAGTATTTAAAATATAGATAGCGTAAGCTCGTCCTGAGACGCCCTGTATAGACAACGATTGGACCAAGGAAGACAGAAGTACGCATGCAGCAATAAGGAAAAGAGCAGAAGAGGAGAAAAAACTGGCAAAAGCACTAAAATATATTATAATAAACTTATGATAGGAAATACACTTTACATATGGAATCGTGAAAATACTCGAACAACCGGTAACAAAAAGGACTACGATTAAGAATAAAATTAATAATGAAGATAAAGCTGTAGTTAATATTGGAGCATGGAATATACAAAGCCTAAACGGAAAAGAAGTAGAATTAGTAAATGAATTTCATAAGGCAAATCTGAAAATTTGGGAATCTCGGAAACAAAGATTAAAGGTAAAGGCACTAGAATAATAAATGATCATCTGTTAATTTATAGTGGTGTAGAAACAAATGAATGGGCAAAAGAGGGGGTAGCTTGGTTAATTCATAAAGAGTGGAAGGAAAAATTATTAAACTGGAAATGTGTAAACTCTAGGATACTAATGATAGAATTAGAAATAAACAGAAATGATAAAATAAGCTGTATAGTAGTTTATGGGCCAAATGAAAACGAAAGGAATGCAGGAATGGACGAATTTTATAATAAATTGCAAGAGACAATAGACAGTGCAAGAAACAAGGTATTACGTGATAGGCAAATTCGGAGAAGCTATAATCTCGAGAAATAGCAGAAAACTTCTAGAATTTTGTATGGAAAACGAACTGGTAATCACAAACAAAAAGACATTCATAAATATACGATAGTTTTAGCAATTCGAAACGAAAAATTTATTACAGACTGTGTTAGTTACAAAAACATTATGGAAACGGATAAAAGATACTAAAGTAAAACGGGTGATTTGAGATAGGAAGTGATCACTACCTAATTACATCAAAACTGTCTATAACACAGAAAAACAACAAAGCAGAAAAACCAACCATCAATAAGTCGACACATAAAATTAGAGCATACAAATTATGAGAAAAGGATACCCAAGAGAAATATAAAGAAAACTCAGAAATAAAGCTGCAGTAATACAGAGATAGATTAACCAGATTGGACATACACGAACTGTGGAAAATATACAAAAGTAGTCTTATAGACAGTGCAACTGATGTGGAATAACAACAATGAATAGAAATAGAAAACAAACAGCATGGCGGTCAGAAGAAGTGAAACTAGCGGTAAAAAGAAAAAAAAAGTTGCCTGGAAAAATCATTTAAAAACTCAAACTCGAGAATCTGAAGAAGAATATAAAAAACACAGGAAAAATACAAAGGAAACAGTACTCAAAGCAAAGAAACGTGGCAAAAATGCGGGCTAAAAATGGAAGAAAATTTTAATGGAAACCAGAAACTATTTTACAGGGTTCTAAGAAACGCAAAAAAGAAAAACAACAATGAAATTAACTACATCAGAGATAAAAATAAAAAGCTAATAACTAATGAAGAAGAAATTATGGAAAGATGGAGGGAATATTTTAAAGATTTGCTAGATGTTAATAAAAATAAAACTAACAGAGTGGAAGATACAATTCTTCCAAACCAATAATGGAAGAACTTGAGAAAGTTATAAAAAAGTAAAAAATAGGGAAAGCTCCGGGACATGATGGATTAACTGCAGAAATGATAAGGTATACGGGAGAGTCAGGAAAACAAATACTACTTGAATTAATAAATAGAATAGCAAAAGATAATGAAATACCGAAGGGTTGGGAATTAGCCATAATCATGCCACTTTTCAAGAAAGGTGACCCGAAAGTCTGTGAAAATTATAGAGGAATCTCCCTACTAAGCATACCGAAAAAATATATGAAAGTATTTTAACAAACCGTCTTAAAGCAGAAGTAGAATATCAACTAGATGAAGCACAAAAAAGATTTCGAGCAGGAAGGGGAACAACAGACGCACTGCATGTACTCAAACAATTGATAGAAAGAATTCTAGAAGGGGATAGGTCAATATATTTATGTTTCATAGATATATCTAAAGCTTTTAATTCAGTAGTAAAAAATGACATATGGGAGAATCTGAATAGAAGAAATGTCGACACGAAATTAATAGAAAACATAAAAAGTTTATATAAACACACAATCAACTGCGTGAGGACAAAAAATAAAACTTCGCAAAAATTCGAAACTACTTCAGGATTGAGGCAAGGAAGAACACTGAGTCCGTACTTATTTAATATTGTAATGGACAAGATAATAAAAGAATGCAAAAATAAAGTAAGAAAGGCAACATGGGGTCATTACAATATGCAGAAGTTAGAAATAAATCATTTGGCCTTTGCAGATGATCTAGTTTTACTGGCAAGCAACGAAGAAGATTTGAATCACAATGTACAAATATGGAACGAAGAGCTAAAGAAAAGACAACTAGATATAAATAGAGATAAGACAAATGTAATAATAATATCGAGAAAGCCTCAGAAGATACATATTAAACTGGAACAATCAGAAATGGAACAAGTAAAAATGTTCAAATACTTAGGATCCGTTATAGATGAAGATGGAAGAGTAGATGCAGAATTAGATGATAGAATCAAGAGTACATCGAAGGTATCTTTAGTAAAAAGGAACTTTCAGTAAAAACTAAAGTAAGAGTATACAATACTATATTAGCACCAACTTTGACATATGGCTCGGAAACCTGGACAATGAATAAGGATCAAAGAAGAAGAATACAGGCCAGCAAAATGAAGATTTTAAGAAGAATATCAGGCTTAAAATTACTAGATAAAGTGAGAAACGATAAAATAAGACAAAAACTAGAAGTAAAGTCGATTGAACAAAAAATAAAAGAGAACTCCTTAAGATGGTGGACACACTTAGTAAAAATACCAACAACAAAAATAACCAAAAAAGCATGGAAAATGGGTAGAATGAAGAAGAAATCAAGAGGCAGACCAAGGCGCTAATGGAACGACGAAATTGAAAGCTACTTTGACCAAATAGGACAGAAACTGAAAGAAGCAGAAGAATTAGCAAGAGACAGAGAAAAATGGAGAAAGAAAATTGTTGAAGAAATAATTTAGAATATCAACCTCAACACTGGCAATAGCCGGTATACGAGGAAATGATTAAGTAAGTAAAAAGTATTCCTTTTAATTCTAAAAACCAATTTACTGTTTAAAGCTGTTTTTCTTGAGGCAAATTGCAAAGTTCCCAGGTCTTATTTTCTTCCAAAGATGATAATTCTTCATTAACTGCCTTTTTCCAGTCTTCTTCACTGATATCGCTAGGTATGTTAAATTCAGAATCAGCAGATAGAGCAAAATATGTCATATATTCATTCATCCATACCGGAGGTCTTCGACTTCTATTTACTCTTTGTTTCTGTTCTTGTTCTTGTTCTATTTCTTCTATTATTCTTTCCGGTTCTATATCTTTAGATACAACTTCATCATTCAACCGTTTATTTTCTTCCATTTGTCTTATCTTTATATTATTTTCCACTTCTTCACATTGTATTAGTGTAACAATTTTTTCTTTTTCAGGCTTTTCGTCAAAATCATCTCTTGAGCAATAAATTTTCTTCCTTTGTGGATTCCAAATTCTGTATCCATTATTTGAATATCCCACAAAGATACCAACCTTGGATTTTAATCAAGCTTTTTGCGCAATTGGTATGGAACATGAGTATATGTTTTGCATCCAAATACTCTAAGTTTCGAAAAATCTGGTTTATACCATACCAAATTTCAGCTGGAGTTTGTTTCCTAAAATTTTCATTAGATGAATTGTGCAGACATCTATTTATCAAATAAGCTGAGGTAAGAATAGCTTCGCCCCAAAATTCTTTCTTCATTTTTGCATCAAAAATCATAGTTCTCACCTTCTCTACCAGAGTTCTATTCATTCGGTCTGCAACTGGATTCTGTTGTGGAGTAAAAGTATTAGTATATTCTACTCGAATACCCTCATTGTCGGAGAAACGTTTAAAATCTACATATATATTCACCTCCATTATCACATTTGAATCTAGTTATCTTAGTGCCAAATTGAGCAGATACCAACGCAACATATTTTTGAAAACAATTTAATAATTCGCTTTTCTGACTCATTAAATAAACAATAGTAAATCTGGAGAAAACATCGATAAACGTCGCAAAATATCTTTTATTATTTATTATTTTTATTAAGCGGTAGGAGTAATAGGCTCACAAATATCACTGTGAACAAATTCAAGTATTCTTCATGACCGGACAACATATGTGTTATTAAAAGGTAAACGACATTGTTTTCCTTGAAGACATGATACACATAAATCTTTATTCTGATTGGCAAGTGTAGGAATTCCACTAATTGCTTCAGATTTACTCAGTTGAATTAAAGATATTTCATTTAAATGTCCTAAACGTCTGTGCCACAAATTAAATGTATTTTCTACTAAATTACAATAGTTTATTTTATTCAGGTTCAGAGAAAATTTCAACAAATATAAACGACCCTTTTTAAATCCATTTGCAACAAGTCTATTTCCTTTATATATTTTAACCAATGAATTTTTAACCCGGCGTTAGTCGCTAGAGTCAGTTTCCCGCCATTGGTCGCGCGTGAGACTTTTTCTCACATCCTATATTTTTAAGTAAAACAAATGTTTTTATGGTTTCAAATGAGTTTGCAATATATAATATGTTAGAGGATATATATTTGATATTTTTTTTATTAGAAATTTAATATAAAATATGTTGAAAACATGTAGAGTTACACACTTAGCAATACACTATGTTAGTATAAGTAGTTTTTTTAAAAACTAAACAATGTTCAAATTTTAATATAAAAAAAACATATTTTCATTGTTCGTCGGAGCTTTCCGGAGAAGCCAGACAATTCGGACAAAAATGTGTGCTGTGTTCTGGACAAATTGGCCGATTACACGAATTGCAATTCTTTTTAGTTTTGCGATTTTTTCGGCGAGGGCATAAATAGCAAAACAGCGAATTTTCTGGTGTAGGTTGATTGGGATTTTCAAGTGGAACTCCAGCTATTCTTGCTATTGTGGTTCGCAAAGTTAGTGGAATATTCTGAATTTTAGAACGATTTACAAGATGCGGCTTCACTAAAGAAAGGGCTAGTTCCTTTAGAAATACACGGCGTTCTCCGATGGGCTCATTGTTATTAGCTTTATGTACAATGTAGCTGTTGACACCACTAATATTCAGCATAGAAAAGTAAACTGTCAAAGGCCAACGACAAGTAATTCTCGACACGGAATACAGAGATTTCATTTCGTCTACGACATCTACTGCTCCCTTTGTCAAATTATAAAATGTAATTATTTCTGGTTTAGTTTGGCTTCCTGACTCAGGGTCTATGGCGTCGTCGTCATGCATCGTCGATAATAAAAGCACATTTTTACCTTTCCTTGGTACATACGACACCAATACGTTCTTTTTGGAAAACGCAAACATACTGCTATGGGGTGGTCTTACTTTTATGTCAAGTAGTTCGGGTGGAATCTCTCTCTTGTTCTTGCGTAATGTGCCAACAATAGTTGTTCTGTGGTTAGTTACAAGATCTTGTGCTAAAGGCACTGATGTAAAATAATTATCCATGGTGACGTTCCGGCCTGTGTTGAGAATGGGAGTGATAATTCTCTTGACGACGCTGGCCGCCCTGTTGTCCAATTTATATGGCCCATCAGGCTGTTGCCCTGCATATATTTCTAGATTGTAGGTGTAGAAAGTTCTGGCGTCAACTAACGCATATATTTTTATGCCATATTTGGCCGGTTTGTTGGCAATGTATTGCCTAAATTTACAACGTCCTCGAAAAGCTTCGAGCATCTCATCAACTGTTGCATATTCACCTATTTGATAATTTGCCTTACAACGAGCGACAAATTCCTCAAACTGCTTTCTTATTGCAGCTAAGTTATCAATGGTTTTACGCTGATTTCTGGTACCGATATCATCGAACCTCAATGCACGTAGTAATTGGTAAAATCTTCTGTTTGACATTGTGGCACGGAAACACTCTGGAGCTGTACCATCTTCGCTCCACATCTCTGCAACAGTTAGATGTTGACTTTTCTTTACTCCAGCTAGGTAAAGTAGTCCTATAAGAGCCCTTATTTCATCAAAGCTTGTATTGGAGCAATCTCTTTCCCTACCATAATTTTTACGCATCTCTGTCAAATAGATGTTAGTATTGTCTACAACCTCTTGAATTGCAGAGTCTGGAAAGAATAATTGCCAGCATTCCAACGGAGACTTTGCATCTCTTGCAATAGATTTCACACCTGGAAGATGTGTTGTAATATTATGTTTCCTAGTCCGACCTATTTTAGATGGCACATGTTTGAGCCACTCTGTTACTTTGTCTTTTCCATAATACTTGGGTACATCACAGGTAACATATGGATCTGGCTCAGTTTCATCCATCACTTCAGAAATCGAACTGTGAGACTGCTCCGAATTGGTATTGTGAGAACTATGATCACTTGCAGCATCGCTTTCTGGACTGTCATGTCTTTCTAGTTGATCTCCAAGTTCTGGCAATTCTTCAACTGCCTGCAAATCTAATAAATACAACGTAAATTTTAAAGGTTAAAATATATTTTGCCGTTTACCTCTATGCCTATCCTGATCTAACTTCAGGACAGCCAATTCGACGAGTTTTCTTCCACGACTCATTGAAACAACAAAAAATGTGGAGAAAACGTCACAACAAATAGCAGAACACCGTTAGTCGCACGATGAGAGAAAGTCTCACACTAAGCGCGCACTCTCAACAAAAGCTTTCTCACTAATAAACAGAACCTTGCATATATGAACAAACGTCGCTATGTAGGGGTGGAAGGATAGGGAGGGGAGTAGCTAAAGGGACAGCTCTTTACCTGACCCGGCAAATTGTATATAACTATTTAGATAAAAATGTGAGAGAAAATCTCATATAGCGACTAACGCCGGGTTAAAAACTATTACCAAACCTTGCTCTTCCAAACATCTAACTGATAATAAATTGTTACTAAGTGATGGGATATATAAAACATTTTTAACTGAAATTGGAATATGCAAGTTATTTACATTAGATAATATGTCAATTGTACCAATATTAGTCGCATTCAGAACTATTTCGCTTTTGGCAACAGCGATTTTCTTTTGACTATCAAGTTCATATAAAGAAGAAAATTAATGTTTAAAATTTATCATATGGTCCGAAGCACCACTGTCAATATACCACTGAAATTCTTCTTTTCCTGCCAGAGCACAAGAAGTATCTTCTTTAATTGCTATGAAGGATACGTCCAAACCTCCTTTTCCCTTACTTGTACTACTGAGATTAGCAAATCTGTCATATGGATTTTTCTTTAAGTTGACTCTGCAGTCTGAACGACGATGACTATGTTTTCCACACAGGTAACATTTATAATTAAATTGGCTAGAATGAACTTGATTATATTTATTAGTTTTGTTTTTAAAATTATTATATTTTGTATTAAAAACAGCATCACCTTCATTGACTTTTGTATCATCTTCTGCGATACCTTTTCTTTTGCTTTCTTCATATAAAAGTCTTCTTTTGACTTTAGCTACAGTTAATTGATCCCGCTCAATTGTTTCTAGAGCTGTTATTAATACTTTATAGGATTTTGTTAAAGACAACAGTTGACACACAAGAGTTTCTTCCTCTATTTCTGTTCCTACAGACTTCAACTCCCTAACCATTTTATCAAATTCCAATAGAAAATTTTCTATTGATTCTTTAAGTTTCATTTGCAAAAGTTTCTTTCTTAAAAGAAGTTGACTTGCAATTGACTTCCTGTGAAAAACAAATTCCAATTTTTGAAAAAAATATCTTTAGGAGTTTTTAAGTCTTTCGCATATTCTAAATGACTATCAGCAAGTCGATTGATAATCATTGACTTCGCCTTTTTCTGTTG
This sequence comes from Ophonus ardosiacus, assembly GCA_943142095.1. NCBI lineage: Eukaryota > Metazoa > Arthropoda > Insecta > Coleoptera > Carabidae > Ophonus > Ophonus ardosiacus. Next base: position 21,219,823 of record OW964834.1, on the reverse strand, counting down.
TTTTATCAAGACTTCAACGTATTTTTTCCTGTTTGCTTCTTCAACTGCATCCTGAAGCGGTGTACCCATTCCTTCAGCGTCCAAAAATTTCCTGAACATTTCTCGTTGCAAATTCCAACAAATCATGTTGATCCAAAATAACGTCTAGTCTATATTTCCAATTACTGTAATTTGTTCCATCAAATAAGTACAATTTTTGAAATTCAACTTCACTCATTTTTCTAGTACGAATCAATATTATAAATTAAAGCCTGGGCCGCATAACCTGTAGAAATAAATAGATGCGAAAGAACAGTTTGAATAATATTTTATTTAAATATATTTTCCAAGTTGACACAAGACAATATTTTTGTAACAATAATCATTGAATTACTTTATAACAAACTGTATAGCATAATATCCTAGCAATTACAAACAATTCATGGATAAATATTTAAATTGGATATTTAACAATATTACGGTCATGTCACTGGAAATTCGCACTTTCTTAAAGTTGGTAGACTCCTTAAGTTTTTTTTTAATTTTTTAACACTTTAATAACGTCACTACGGTTTTTTAGTGAGATTTTCAACGGACGGATTTTATTGTCGAACTTTCTACCAAGACGCACCGAATTTAAGTTAACTGGAACATTTATATTTGGGGTAATACAAGAGATAACTTATTTAACTTGCTAATTTTAATCGGCTGGATTTTCAGGTAGACCAAATATTAAAATGTTTGAGGATTGTTTATTACGTTCGGAAATTTACGAGGCAATATTCTCAAAATCTACTTTTGTTTTGATATTTTGTATTATTGTTAGCTGATTTAAAATCAGATGTAAGTTTGCTGTTTTTCTTCAAACCCGAGTATAAGATATTTTAATTCAGTTATGGTTGAACTGATACTTTTATGTTCTTCCAAAGAAGCGATGCACGTATCACACAGCAACTTGTAATATTTTATAAAACGATGAACACGACTATAGGACTGAAGAATATTTGAGCACTCTAGATGACACTGTAGTACAAATAGCATATTTTGTATAGTTATTTGAAGACACAGGTTTATTGCAGGTTTTACAGATTTGCGACATTAATTTTTATATTTTTGTAACAGTAGACATTCTTTTTAAGTCGTCTTAAGAAACAGGAAACATGCACAATTAATTAAGTAACGAAGAAAAGATATTCGGTGCGATTCAGTGGGTTGTATTAAGCTGTTTTAAGATCTGTATTAAGAGTTGTATTAAAAAACCTAATTCAGTGGCTTGTTGTAGACTGTTTTAGAGTGTTTATTTTAATACATGTGTATTAGTTGCCTAGGAAATTAAAACACTTCTTAAAATAGGTTATATCTGTTTTAAGTGTTGTATTAATCTTAATTCATAATGTCAAATATGACATATTGAAGTAAAATTATATATTTGACTCTTCGTAAAGTATACTAACTTAAAATGATATAATGAAAGAGAAAATGAATAATATAAAAATTTGAGGTTCATTTGAATGTCAGGTAAGTTGCAACAATTGTTTATATGTTGTTTATTTTCTGAGTTTGCTTAAGTAAAATGGGTGACGCAATACGTGCTATTGTAAGATTTGAGCATGTTCGGCGAGTTGTTGGTTGTAGGAGACGAAGAAGGATATACAGAAAATGAAAAAATATGTACAATACCTTTGTATTGTTATTCGTTTATGTATTTAAATAAAAAGTACATGCATTTAGTCTTAGATAAGGTAATCACGAACTGTCTTTATTTTTATATGTCAAAAACAATACAATCTATGCTTGCTGTATGATAATATATGGCGAACAACACATCTCGCCTTTTAGGCTCAATGCTAAAATGATTAAATTACAGCGTTAAGATATTGCAATAACAAATGAAAATAAGATTAACAGTTAATAATACAAATATTTACAAATCATGAAACAGTTTATAAATCACATATGCTCAATCAATCTTTCGGGTCGTTTAGAGACTCTACCACTTCTTGTAACAACGGATTCTGGTTGTTGGGCAGAAATCTCACATGATGGTCCCGGTGATTGATCCCGTTCCCTGACGGGTTCCACGTCCTGTTGATTTCGTCTCATTTGTCCTTTTGGCGTATCAATTATGTATGAACGCGGAGTTGAATCTTTTCGCACCACAGTACCAGTAGCTCTCTTATCCACGATCCATACTTCTTCACCTGGTACGAGTTCTCGTAGATCTCTCGTGCCATGATGACAACCATAATTATCTCTCTGTTGATTAATCATAATTTTCTCCATTTCTTTGAGAATTTTTCGGTTAGGTATTTTTGGTTTCAACTTCGAGCTGGCTGTAAGTAAGGATGTGTAAATCCGTCTACCCATAAGTAATTCCGATGGAGAAAATTCGTTAGCCAATGGTGTTGCACGATAATTTTGGAGAGTACCGTATGGGTCAAGAGACTTCTTGAAACTTCGTTTAATGATCTTGACCGCTGCCTCTGCAAAACCCACTGCTCTGTGGAAATCTTGGGCTCGAAGTGATGTGTTCAAAACCCCACTCCTTGGTACATGTGCTAAATGCAGATTTCAGAACAGGATTAAAATGTGTCCCATTGTCACTATAGACAACTTCAGGGGTCCCATGTCTCGCAAACATTGACTTAAGGTGAGTGATGATTACGCTCTCTTTCAAACTAGATAAAAGTGCGTATTCAGGATAATGCGAATAATAATCCATTATCAAAAAATAGGTCTTTCCTTCGAGATAAAATAAATCCATCGCAACCTTCTGCCATGGTCGATCAGGAAACAAAGTTGGCATTAAAGGTTCATGTCTATTAGTCGCTTCTTGAATACAAATTTTACACTGTTTAACAAGTGTCTCAACTTCTTTAGATAACCCTGGCCACCAACCCGACTCTCTCTCTCTCTTGCGCGACATATGACAATTCCTAGGTGTCCCTCGTGGATTTTATCTAAAATATTTTTTTTGAGTTCTTTTGGAATGATGATACGTGACGACTTCATTAATAGTCCTTCTACGACTGAAATATCGCTTCGATGTTACCAATAATCAGATAGGTTCGCGTTTAGTGCCTTCTGACCTGGCCATCCATGTTTACTGAAATTGATGAGTTAACAACAAACTTGATCATTCTGTTGTGAGTTGACAATCTCATTTAATCTTTCATCTGTAGCCGGTAAGTTTCTGACAATGGCTCTGCATACGCATCCACATGCTCTTCTAGTTCCTCATCCACTCCTGTCACATTAAGTGGTCGACGGGATAAGATATCCGCTATACCCAATTCTTTACCTGGGACGTGACGTATCTTGTACTAATACCGCATGAGGCGAAGACGCATACGCTGAAGTTTTGGCTTTAATTCATTCAATGGCTTTGATTGAAAAATAGGCACTAGTGGCTTAAGGTCTGTTTCAAGCGTAACCACTAATCCACTAATGAAATCTTTGAACCTCTCACAGGCCCATAAGAAAGCATAACCCTCCTTTTTAATTTGCGCCGAATTCTGTTGTACTTTGGTTAATGATTTAGATGCATAAGATACTATTCTATAACCTCCATGGTTATTCTTTTGCTTTAGTGCTGCGCCAATGGCCATGCAAGCGCTGGGCTCTTGATTAATTCTTCTTTGATAGCTTTAAATGCATGATCTTGTTCATTGCTCCAGCTGAAATGACTTTTTGGGCTTAACAAGTCGTTCAATGGCTTGGCTTTCGTAGCTAAGTGCGGTATGAACCGAGATAAATAGTTGATGCTACCCATTAAGCTACGAACTTTAGATGAATTTTCCGGTGAATCCATCTCTTTAATGGCTTTAATCCGGTCGTTATCGATGTGAACACCTTCCTCGTCGATAATATGACCAAGATGGTCCCAATATTAGCATAGTCTTGACCTGGAGACTTTCTTCCAGTCTTTACTTCTCGTATTCCATTGTGTTTACTGGATGATCGAGATAATTTTGCATAATGGCCGATTCATTTACATGAGCGGCATTTAGCCTTTGCTGCCGGGCACTCCATCTTTGGATGTTTGCGCTTTCCATAATTCCAACAATGTTCGTCGCCAGTCAATTTATTATTACTGTGCTGGACTTTTGGGTCTCATTCGCCGGTTGACTTCGGTCTCGAACTGTATCGAGACTAAATAAAAATAAAATGAAATTGACGACATGTACTGGCAACAACAGATGAAAATCCTATCCTATTTTTTCTTCACCTGCTCTTCTTTTCCTAAATTGCAAAATGGGGTTGACAATTTTTTTTTCTGTATCGACCTGGTTGTTTCTTTGGTGCTGTCTTAACCTTCATCCCCACTGCGTGGTACCCAGGTACCTTTTTAAATTTCAAGCTTTAATTTCTCTCATTTGCAAAAGTTTCTTTCTTAAAAAAAGTTGACTTGCAATTGACTTCCTGTGAAAAACAAATTCCAATTTTTGCAAAATATCTTTAGGAGTTTTTAAGTCTTTCGCATATTCTAAATGACTATCAGCAAGTCGATTGATAATCATTGACTTCGCCTTTTTCTGTTGTTTTATCAAGACTTCAACGTATTTTTTCCTGTTTGCTTCTTCAACTGCATCCTGAAGCGGTGTACCCATTCCTTCAGCGTCCAAAAATTTCCTGAACATTTCTCGTTGCAAATTCCAACAAATCATGTTGATCCAAAATAACGTCTAGTCTATATTTCCAATTACTGTAATTTGTTCCATCAAATAAGTACAATTTTTGAAATTCAACTTCACTCATTTTTCTAGTACGAATCAATATTATAAATTAAAGCCTGGGCCGCATAACCTGTAGAAATAAATAGATGCGAAAGAACAGTTTGAATAATATTTTATTTAAATATATTTTCCAAGTTGACACAAGACAATATTTTTGTAACAATAATCATTGAATTACTTTATAACAAACTATAGCATAATATCCTAGCAATTACAAACAATTCATGGATAAATATTTAAATTGGATATTTAACAATATTACGGTCATGTCACTGGAAATTCGCACTTTCTTAAAGTTGGTAGACTCCTTAAGTTTTTTTTGAATTTTTTAACACTTCAATAACGTCACTACGGTTTTTTAGTGAGATTTTCAACGGACGGATTTTATTGTCGAACTTTCTACCAAGACGCACCGAATTGAAGTTAACCGGAACATTTATATTTGGGGTAATACAAGAGATAACTTCTTTAACTTGCTAATTCTTTACCTGGGACGTGACGTATCTTGTACTAATACCGCATGAGGCGAAGACGCATACGCTGAAGTTTTGGCGTTAATTCATTCAATGGCTTTGATTGAAAAATAGGCACTAGTGGCTTAAGGTCTGTTTCAAGCGTAACCACTAATCCACTAATGAAATCTTTGAACCGCTCACAGGCCCATAAGAAAGCATAACCCTCCTTTTTAATTTGCGCCGAATTCTGTTGTTCTTTGGTTAATGATTTAGATGCATAAGATACTATTCTATAACCTCCATGGTTATTCTTTTGCTTTAGTGCTGCGCCAATGGCCATGCAAGCGCTGGGCTCTTGATTAATTCTTCTTTGATAGCTTTAAATGCATGATCTTGTTCATTGCTCCAGCTGAAATGACTTTTTGGGCTTAACAAGTCGTTCAATGGCTTGGCTTTCGTAGCTAAGTGCGGTATGAACCGAGATAAATAGTTGATGCTACCCATTAAGCTACGAACTTTAGATGAATTTTCCGGTGAATCCATCTCTTTAATGGCTTTAATCCGGTCGTTATCGATGTGAACACCTTCCTCGTCGATAATATGACCAAGATGGTCCCAATATTAGCATAGTCTTGACCTGGAGACTTTCTTCCAGTCTTTACTTCTCGTATTCCATTGTGTTTACTGGATGATCGAGATAATTTTGCATAATGGCCGATTCATTTACATGAGCGGCATTTAGCCTTTGCTGCCGGGCACTCCATCTTTGGATGTTTGCGCTTTCCATAATTCCAACAATGTTCGTCGCCAGTCAATTTATTATTACTGTGCTGGACTTTTGGGTCTCATTCGCCGGTTGACTTCGGTCTCGAACTGTATCGAGACTAAATAAAAATAAAATGAAATTGACGACATGTACTGGCAACAACAGATGAAAATCCTATCCTATTTTTTCTTCACCTGCTCTTCTTTTCCTAAATTGCAAAATGGGGTTGACAATTTTTTTTTCTGTATCGACCTGGTTGTTTCTTTGGTGCTGTCTTAACCTTCATCCCCACTGCGTGGTACCCAGGTACCTTTTTAAATTTCAAGCTTTAATTTCTCTCGTTAGTTTTAAGATATTCGGCTGAGGTTATATGACATCTCTAATTTAGTATATATAAAGCTAATGCAAAACGAAAATTTAGTGACAATAGGAACATTTAAAAATTATTGATGTTTAAATAAATTTATATGTCTTATCCACAATGAGGTACCCAGGTACCTCAGTGAATTTTATTGGTAATTTAACTATGGTACTTACGAAATTTTAGAATTAAATATCTTCAGATCATTTTTAGATAAAAAAAAAACTTTATGACGATGAAAATGTTATATGATGAATAAATTTAAAAACATTTTTATCAAAAAACATAAACCAAACTTTATTTTATCGAAACTTAATTTTGCAGGTTATTACATGAATTGCATTTTGAAATCGTTTGCGTATGTTCAGCACATACTGGAAGCTTACATATGGAATACGATTTTCGTGTTTTTAGATTTCTTTTTTCAGATGACCTGCAAATATAGCATGTTCTAGTAATTAAGAGACGTCCTGTTGAATCTCTTGGCTTCTCTACTCCTTCGTCAATAGTATGAGTGACAAGCGGTTTACCTAGCATACATTCGATTCCCGACTTGGTACTGAAATTATGACACACTCTAGGATTCTTCGATAGACTTATAATGGCCGGCATTGCTAACTCTTTCCCCAGACTTTGTAAGAAATATCGCCGGCGGTGGTTCTTTTTTGCTTCCATAGGATTGTTTTCCATATATATAATAAATGATGCTAAGCAAGCAACATCAATACTTACTTAATCCTGCACCTTTCTACCCTCACGGGTGTAAGGCGTTCCCCCGGCCTGCGGGGGAGGGGGTTGAGTTCTGATTTGTTGGTCTTCTCCATATTTCTTTCCACTCTGCTCTATCTTGTGTTGCTGTCTTCGTTTCTTCCCAAGTTAGACCTCTTCTTTGCGCTGCCTCCTTAACTTCTTCCAGCCACGTTCTTCTTGGTCGTCCTCGTGGTTTCTTTCTTCCAATTTTTGCTTCAAACACTTTTTTAACTATTCTCTCCTCTCCCATCCTTTCTACATGCCCATACCATCTCATCTGTCCTTCTGCTATCTTATCTTCTATTGCTTTTACTTTTAAGTTTTGTCTGTAGGTTGTGTTTTCAATTCTGTCCAGTCTTGTTTTCCCCTCTATTTTTCTCAAGAATCTCATTTCGGTAGCCGTAATTTTTTCTTTTTGTCTTTGCGTTAATGTCCATGTTTCAGCTCCATGTATGAGTATAGGTGTCACTACTTTCTTAAATATTTGTACCCTGGTCTCTTTCGGTATTTCTTTCTTTCCTAAGAAGCTGTGTTTGATGCTATTGAATATTTTGCCTCCTGTTGTTCTTCTTTCTTTTATTTCTTCATCAAATCTTCCATCTTCTGAGATCATTGCCCCCAGGTATTTAAATTTTTGGACTTGCTGTAGATTTTCATTTTTTAGTTGTATCGTGTGGTGTTGTTCATTTCTTCCTAGTATCATGGTTTTCGTTTTTTCTTTATTGATCTTCATGTTTAATTTTTGTAGCGCTTTATCATATATTTCTATATTCCTTATTAAGGTTTTTTCGTCTTCTGCTATGATGACCATGTCATCTGCATAGCATAATTCTGCTATTTCCACTCTTCTCAATTTCCAATTTCCTATGTAGTATTTCTTTACTTCTTTCTTTGCCTCTTTTATTCCTTCGTCAAGAATTAGCGTAAACAGAAGCGGGCTCAAAATGCATCCTTGCCTTACTCCGGCTGTAGTTTCAAATGTATTGGAGGTCTCTTGTTTCACTCTTACATAGCTCTTAGTGTTTGAATATAGGCTCTGAATTCCTGTTATTAACGTATTTGATATTCCCCTTTTTCTTAGCGTTTTCCATATGTCTTCTCTGTTGATTCTATCAAACGCTTTCTCTAGATCAATGAAGCACACATGTACGTTTCTCCCTTCTTTTATTGCCTTTTCCCCTATTTGTCTTAGTATGAATATCGCATCATTTACTCCTCTATTTGGTCTAAAACCAAATTGAGTTTCCTCTAAAGATTCTTCCAGCTCTATTCTTAGTCTACTCTCCAGGATTCTTGCATATATTTTGGCCACTGTGCTTATTAGGGTAATTCCTCTATAGTTCCGGCACTCTCTGCTATCTCCTTTTTTAAATATTGGTGTTATGATACCTATTTGCCATTCTGCTGGTGTTATTCCTTTTAGCGCTTCATTCATTATGTCTTTAAGTTCCTGTAGTGCTGATTCGGGTAGTGCTTTCAGCATGTCTGCTGTTATTTTGTCATGTCCGGGAGCTTTTCCTCTTTTGGTTTTTCTTATTGCTTCTATTATTTCTTTCAAGCTTATTTCTTCTTCTTGTGTTATTTCTGTTTCCTTTGTTCGTGTGCGATGGCTTTCTTGTTGTTCTTCATCTTTAGTATCATTTCCCTCTAGTAATTCTATGAAATACTGTCTCCATCTATCCATTATTCTGTCTTCTTCTGCTATCGTCTTTCCTTCCTTATCTTTAATGTTCGTAATTGTTGCTGTCTTCTTTTGTCTTATATTTTTAAGTGTTCCAAAAAATAATTTCTGGTTTTCATTGTATGCGTTTTTCATTTTTTCACCAAATTCTCTCCATGCTTTTTCTTTTTCTTCCTTTATTACTCTTTTTACTTTTTTCCTTTGTTCTTTATATTTTTCATAGTCAGTAGGTTCTTTCGTTTGTAGATATTTATTCCACTTGTTCTTTTTTTCTTTCACTGTAACTTTTACCCTTTCCGACCACCATCTAGTTTTGTTTGTGTTTCTGTTCACTATTCTAGTCGTGCCACAGCTTTTTTCTGCTGCCTCTAGTACTGTCTTTTTGAAGTTCTTCCATTTCTTTTCTATGTTTCCTTCTTTTTCTTTTGCTTTTTTCTTAAACTCTTCGTTGACGTTCTTTTGAAATTTTTCTTCTATCTCTTGTCTTCTAAGTTCATGGCATTTTATTTTCTTATTTACTATCTTTCTTTTGGTTTCGTTTTTTGTGATTACTTCTTGCTTTAGTATCATTGTTACAAGGAAATGGTCGCTTCCAATCTCTGGTCCTCTTTTTACTTTTATGTCTTTTACTCTATTCCAGCTGTCTATGTTAATTAGGAAATAATCTATAATCGATTTTTCATTTCTGCTTATAACTTGTCTTGTTATTTTATGTATTTCTTTGTGCTTGAAGTGTGTATTCCGGATTTTGAACTCATTCTCTAGGCAAAACTCTATTATTCTTTTCCCGTTTGTATTCGTCACATTCTCTCCATTCCTACCTAAGCACCACTCTATTCCATCATTCTTATTTCCTACCCTCCCGTTAAGGTCTCCCATTATTATTACTCTCTTTTCACTTCTGTCTACTATTTCTTGTAGTTCTTTAAAGAAGTTATCTTTTTCTTCTTTTCTTGCGTCCTCGTTCGGTCCATAGCCCACAATTAGCGTGTATTCTTCGTTTTCGTCTCCTTCCTTAACATTTATTGATAGTAATCTTTCATTCAATAGGTTTTCTTTCGAAACATATTTCATCTTATCCTCTTTAATTAAAATTGCCACCCCTGCCTTGGCGTTTTCTTTTTCCGATACTCCTACCCAGTACATCCAATATCCATTTTGTGTCTTTGTGATTCCTTTGCCTTTCCTCTTTGTTTCTGTTATACCCACGTAATCCATATTCATTTTTGCCAGTTCTTCTGTTAATTCATATTCTTTTCCTGTTAAACTTTTTACATTCCATGTTCCAAATTTTATTATTTTCCCTGGTTTATTTACTCTATTTTTTATTTTGCCCATCCCGTACTTAATTATATGTGTTTTGTTGTTCCTTATCGTATCCTTTTCCTTTGCTTGCGACGTCTTTCCTTTTTTGTTGCAATTTTCCTCGTTTTTCCCTTAGTTTTTTGACGCAGTACCTCCTTCTTCTTTGACCTCTATCATCTTCTTTTGTGTTTTGTCCCATTTCCATTCCTTTCCATTTATTGTTATTTTCTGATAGCCTATCTTCAATATATCTCCTGTCTTTTTATTTTTCTCTGCTAACATTTTTATTTCCTTTTGTATTTCGCGCTCATTTCTTGTTAGTTCGTTGTTTATGAAGATTTTGTCCTTTAAGGTTCTTAGGTTCTTTTTATTCGCCATTACTTTTTGTTTATCTTGAAAATTTTCCATTTGTACCTTACATGTCTTCTCTCCTATCTTTATTGCTTCCTTCACTTGTACATTAACTCCAATTTTCTTGTGTATGAAGTCTTCCACGGTGTTTTTTAGGTCTTTTCTGCTGATTGAGTCTGCTCTTAGCCCTACAATCACGAAATTATTTTTGATTTTTTCTTTATCTAATCTCTCGATTCTCTCTTTCATGTCGTTCAATTCTTTTTTTATCTCTATGTTTTCTTCCTTCAGTTGTTCATTTATCTGTTTCATTCGTAGTAGTTCCTCTTTATATTCTTTCTGATCCTGTTTTATCTCTTTTGTATCGTTCTTTATTTGTAATATAATTTTCATTAAATCTCTTAATTCTATTTTATCACTTCCTTCTTTGTTACTTTTATCATCTCTATCCGATGACATATTTGCACAACTTTCCTGAGTACGGGCCTGACTAAAATTTTTATCTTGGTATGCAGGTTCTAGCTTACCGCCGCTAAACTACGCTTGCTTACAGTTTATATGTACGCCCTTGGCTACTGTCTCACCGCTGTATACACTTTTTTACTCTAATTTAGAGCTTCTAGGTACTTCTCACTTCACTTTCTTTATTCACAACACTACCTTGTTTCACTAGAGTTTAATTATTTCATATGGTCCGCGAATTAAAGCGTGATATCTATCGTTTAACGAATTTGAATATCGCCGCACGTTCGCCACAACCGTATTCTCTGCCTTTCACAACTCAACTCAAGCAACATCAATAATGTTGTAAAATATGGCCATAGGCCACCGATGAGTCTTACGTTTTGTAGAGTAGTGGGTAATCATTTTATCCATACAATCAACGCCACCTTTTCCAGAGTTGTAATAGTTTAAAACAACTGTTTTTTTTGTATTTCGGCACGTACGATACCATCGAAACTTTGTCGTCGCCAAATCCAAAAATAGATTAAAATTTTTCTCTTGAATTATGCGCCAACATTTGGGGTGGAATATATGGCTTGTTCTTCTTCAACGTTCTAACAATCGAGAGTCCCTCTGATAACATCAATCGTGCCAGAGGAAGAGTGGTGAAAAAGTTATCCATTACAATATTTCGACCAGTATTCTTATATCTATAGCATAGATCTTTTACGACCCGCTCACCTTGGTTTCGTTCTCGCCCATCCGTCGACTTTCCTGTATATATTTGCCCAGTGAGTGGGTAAGAATTTTCCGAGTCACGCACCCACCAAATTTTTACACCATATTTGGCAGGTCTCGGTGGCATATATTGGGTGAATCGCGTTCTTCCTCTGAATGCGAACAGTTGTTCGTCGACTGTGAGACATTCCGGTGGCACGTAATGTGCTCTCAAATTATCGTTCAATAAAAACCATAGTTCTGATATTGCAGCTGCCTTATCGCTTTTCAACCGCTCTGGTCTTGTAGAGACTTTGTCAAATCGAAGAAATATAGTAATAGACCAGAAACGATTGACAGACATGGTAGCGCGATATAATGGGTAGGCGTCAATTTTCCAAAGCTCTTTGATATCTTCAGAGCTAGAATGGCGTACACCTGCTGTAATCAATGTACCCAGATATCCATCGAACTCTTCTTCTGTAAGCTTCTTCCATACTTTTTGGGGTTTATCCGGATTTGCCTTATTCCATTCAGTGTATACAACATTAGCCTTTCGATTAGTTTCTTTGATAATAATATTACAAATCACTTGGTTGAAAATACATGAAAATGTATCTCTAATGGAAAGGGACTGTGTGGATTTAATTGGTCCGCTTTTCTGGCGTAAAATATTTTGTCTTGGTGTTTGTTGACCGGTGGAAGCTGTAAGTTTCCATAAGGTGTTATCTTTGCCGCGTAAAACGTGTTCAGCTGGTTCAGTTTCTTCATCGCTACTCTCAAAACTAGAATCGTCGTGGCTATCAACAATTTCAATTTCAATATCGGGATCTTGTAGAGATTCAGACTTGACGGCTAGTGCCAATAACTCGTCGTCAGCCAAGTCAGAGTCAGGCACAGTGCTCTCACAATTGTCATTATCACTATCACATACTTCATGAAGCCTCTCTACTTGTTGCTCGTAGGTCAAGCTGTAAATAAATGACATATAAATTCTATGTTCCATGTACACAACGTATACTATACTGAAAAAAAAACTCTCACCGAGAAAAATCAGCATTTGAAATGTCGCGCAGTTCGTCATCCATCATAATAAATATTCGCACAAAAGAAAAAATCAATAAAATTGTTCAGCACACAAGATATAAATGGCTGCCAGTTACTAATGTGAATACTATAGCAATGCACCACTGCGCAATACTATATTTGCCCAGCTAAACTGCGATTGCGCGGTCGTGGCACCCGGGTATCCTCTCTGTAGAGAATAGTATATTTTTTACCCGTGGGGATGAAGGTTAATCTTGTCGACTTGTGCATCGCTTTTCTCTCCTTGAATAAGGTGTTGTTGAACTTCGACCTGGGCTGATTGTTTAGCTTTAGTAACGGCCATATCGAGCGTTAAATTGTTGATTAACTGCAATTGTCGAGATAACTGCTTATCTCTGATTCCAACAACGACACGATCGCAAATGAATTCATCCTTTAGGTTTCCAAATTCGCAATGTGCCGCCAATGTATATAGATTAGCGACAAATTCTTCGATGGATTCTCCGTCTTTTTGACTTCGCTGATTGAAAACTGCACGTTCATATGTACTGTTTCGTTTGACTTAGAATAGACCGTCAAATGCATGTATGACTTTATCATAGGCTTTTTGATAGGCGTCTGTTAATCCAAGAGCGCTCAAAAGTTTATCCGCTTGCGGCCCCATTATGTAAATGAGCATATTTACTTGTTATTCAGGTTTCTTTATGTAATTTAGTAGCAATCCTGTGTCTTTCAAAAAGCTTTTTTAATCTGTCCATTCATGGGCTTTAGAAAAGACAAAAGGTTCTGGTTCCCTTAAATTATGATTAGAAGTCATTGCAGTGATAAAATGCTGCACTGGGTCACTTAAATCTGTTTCTTCTGATTTATGAGGCTTAGTTTTAGTTTTCACCTCAAATGTCATTCAGTGAATAAATTTTTCTTTTAAATGTCAACTGTCATAATTTGTATATAATGTTTTTAAAACTCTTCATACTGTTTAACTGATTAAATTATGCCACTTTGGAGTTCAATACCCGCTGCCACCATGTATTGTTATTGGTTTATGTATTTAAATAAAAAGTACATGCATTTAGTCTTAGATAAGGTAATCACGAACTGTCTTTATTTTTATATATCAAAAACAATGCAATCAATGCTTGCTATATGATAATATATGGCTAACAACACAACTCTCCCCAAAAGTGAATTCAAACGGAGATACCGATTATCAAAAAATGTATTTCAGTATGTAGTAAATTTGGTTCGAGATGACGTATCTCCTCAATTGTACCGAGCGAATTACTTAGATGCAGAAATGCAAGTACTGGTAACTTTACGTTACTTTGCTAAAGGAATGTACCAACGAGATAATGGTAAATACGTTTCCAGTTATGAAATATAAATTATTTAAATTACAATCTTTGTTATAGGTGATTTACACGGCATAAGTTAGACTACTGTTTCTCGTATTGTAAAGAAGTTTCTACAGCACTGGCGTCTCATCTTCACGAATACATGAATTTACAAATAACAGAAGTTGTTAAAAGACAATTTTTCAAAATAGGACGAATGCCCAATATTGTTGTGTGTATTGATTGCACGCATATTAAAATAAAAAAACCCTGATAATAATAATAATAATAATAATAATAATAATAATAATAATAATAATAATAATAATGCGGCTCTATATTGTAATAGAAAGGGGTTTTATTCTCCCAACGTGCAGGTTGCTTGCGACGCAAAGTGCCAAATAGTAGATCTGGTAGCGAGGTGGAGGGGAAGTGTACATGATTTAAGAATTTGGAACCACTGCACCCTTAAGCAAAAATTTGAAAATCGACAATTGTCAGGCATTATACTTGGAGATGCCGGTTATGCATGCAAAAAAATATTTATTAACACCTCTTTTAAATCCAGCAGCAGCCGAAGAACAAGCCTATAATTACGCACACACCCACATCAGACCCTACTATTGAGAGATGCTTTGGTCAGTGGAAAGCTATCTTCAGATCTCTGTGAAATGGATTAGAATTGTCCTTCGATACTGCTAAAGCAGCAATAGCTGCTATGGCAGTTTTATATAACATTAGAAAAACTATGGAAACTGCTGAAGGTAATATAAATTTTTAATACATTTGTATTTATTTAAATTTTTGCAGAATCCATTTCGTAGAGTTCTGAAAATAGTTCCAGCTCTGATGACGAAAATGAAATACTACGGCAGGATGACGTCCCAGGCAATATCGCTGGTAACATATTTCGAAGGGAACATTTAAGGAGATATTTTCACTAAAGAGGAGACTTTTTAATCATTCGGTACTATTAAAGAAGATAATGTTATCTCGAATCAGATTTAATACATACTAAAATACATTTTGTGATAATCTGTATCTCGGTTTGAATTTACTTTCTAAGAGAATTATATTTGTATTTTTTCGTCTTCTGTATATCTTTCTTAAATTAATCACTGAACATATTTAATAGGTAAAAATTTATTTATTTTAATACATAATACTTATGACTAATAATTATAATCAACAATAAAGATAAATTTTATTTAATTACATATGTAATTCCTTTTTTAATAATTCTATTTCTAATTCTTCCTTAATTTTTTGTAATTTAAGTATTTCTATTTTTAGATTTTTTTGTTTAGTTCTTTTAAATATAATTTTTCTTTTCGGTAATTTTCGTCTTCTATATTTTTTATTTTCCTATTATGAATTTCATTCCATATGTTTAATTTTTTTTAATGTAATTCTAAATCTAACTCAAACATTGAACTTTCATATGAGCTCATAGATTTTCGTTTTCTTTTCTGGGCACTCGAGTTATTCACATTTTGAATTTCCGGATTAGAGTTTGGATCTGGTTGGGGTTCTGGTTCTGGTTGGGGTTCAGGTTCAGGTTCCGAATTTTGAAATGGACTTGGAGGAAGTAGATTCAATATGCTAAATAAAAAGACAATTTTTCATTTGTAGATAATACTATTTATTTGTGACAAATAATTAAAAATTTATAATTTGTTATTACACGCAAGCTACATGCTACAAGTTTCACTATGAGGACTGCTAAGATTTTGAAAATCTAGTAAACTTAACTTTTACATAAAGTAATCAAGTGGTTAATAATTTCAGTTGTTCATCTGATATGATTGATGTTTATGACATTTATAATTTTTCTATCTTTTGGTGTTCGAATAAACTCTTATATACCAATCCACTCAAATTCTTTAATAGGTTATGGGGCCCAGCATTTCTTTCGGCATATATTAGATTTATTTGAACGGGTGCAGTTGTTGTAGTAAGTGTAAAGACTTTTTAAAGTTATCGTTTTTGAGTTGTTTTTTTATTTGGACGTTTTTATGTTGTAAGTACGTTACGGGCATTGTTTTCGCGAACTGTCTGGTAATAGTGTGTATTTACGAACATTAAAAGTGAATCTCTAATATGAAGAGTGATATACCAAAAATTGAAAAACTTCCGTGGTGCAGACAACTGGCAGCAATGGCAATTTGTTATGCGTACCTTGTTGGATAGTGAAAATCTTCTTGATATCTGCGATGGTACGCTGAAGATGCCAAAAGAAGAAGAGAAGAATTATGAGAAAAATATGGCAGTATGGAAGAAATCAGACAAAACAGCAAGAAGATTTATTGTAACAAGCGTTGAATCAAAACCTTTACAATTTCTGATGAACTGTAAAGGAGCATATGAAATGTGGACGAAATTACACAGTATAAACGACATGAAAAGTGAAAAAAATGTGCTAATGATCCAAAAACAATTTTTTGATTTTAATTGGGATCCAGAAGGAAATATCTCACAGCATATTTCAAAAATAGAAACATTAGCAAATAAATTGAAGAAACTTAATGCTGGTGTACCGGCTTCTTTGGTTATGGCGCGGGTGTTATCAACGTTGCCCGCAAAATTCAATCATTTTCATAGTGCTTGGGATTCAACAGATTCAACAAAAAGAAATCTTGAAAATTTGATAACACGGCTGTTAACTGAAGAACTTCATTTAGAAAAACAAGAAAATGTAGATGAAGCTGAAGTAACGGCACTTTTCTCGAAGACAAAATTGAATAATAAGGAGAATAAAAAATTTTACAGAAGGGAGCAGAATTTTGAAAGAAGAAAAATAATCCGTTGTTATACTTGTGGTAAAACGGGCCATGTTCGTAAAGATTGTTCTGGTTGCTTTGTGTGCGGCACATACAAAAGAATTGTCCAAATAGAAAGAATACAATCAAGGAACAAACAAAGAATACCAATTATGAAGCACGCATTTGTTGGTACTGCTAATGAAGTTAGTAGTGAAGACTGGCTGATTGATTCTGGCGCAAGTGACCATATATGTCATAATCAAGAATGGTTTGGTTATTTTCAAAAATTTGAAATGCCATCAGTCATTCGTGTAGCAAATGGGGATCAGGTAAATGTCTTAGGTAAAGGAAATATTGAAGTTTTGCATTTGCTGGTGGAAAATGGTTGCCAGGTACTTTGTATGATGTGCTGTATGTTCCCAAAATCAAGCAGAATTTGTTCTCTGTGAAAGCTGCAGCATCCAAAGATGTGGACTTCATGGTAAGAAGTGAAGGGCAGCATTGTTCATTTTTAAGAAATGGTAAGATAATTGCAATGGGAGTCGAAGCTGGTAAGCTCTTTAAAATTTTTTTAAAAGTAGTTTTACCTCAATCTGTTTGTACGACATTAAATTGTAAGTCTTTACAATTATGACATGAACGTCTAGTTCATCAAAATAAGAAGTATGTTAAATCCGTTTTAAAGAAATTTAAAATTGATACTAATGACGACGAAGAATTTTGTGATGGTTGTGCTTACGGCAAGAGTCACAAATAAGAATAATTTCTGAAGCAATGAGATCAATGATGTATTCAAAAGATGAGCTTCCTCCGTCTTTATGGGCTGAAGCTCTAAATACAGCCGCGTACGTTTTATATAGAACAGGCCCAACAAATAATGAAGATAAAAGTCCCTTTGAATTGTGGCACAATAAAACTACATCGATTAATAATCTTCGTGTTTTTGGTACAGAATGTTTTGTGCATATTCCTCAACAAAACAGAAGAAAATTAGACAAGAAAGCAATTAAGGGATATTTTGTTGGATATTGGGAAGATTTTTCTGCATATCAAGTATATGTTCCAGATAATAAAGATGTTGTAATAAGTCATAATGTTTTATTTAAAAATGAATTATTTTTATGTACTCTTGAGAAGAAAGAAAAGGAAACAAAAGAAATAATTTACAATATGAGCAAGATGAAGAAAGAAATGAAAATGAAGAGAAAAGAGAACTAAAAAATGAAGAAAGTGGAAATGAAGAAAGAATATGAAAAGAAAAGAGAACTAAGAGATAAATCAAAATTACGCAAACCTGATTATTTTGGTCAATGGGCAGCATTGCTGTCTTATTATGAACCAAATTCTTACAATGACGCAATTATATCACCTGAATGGAAGAAAGCTATGAATGTAGAAATGGAATCATTGATTGAAAATTGTTGTAAATGTTATATAATTAGATCTAGATTGTTTAATTAAATATTAATTATTAAATCAAAGTTTGCTTTCATATTAATCAATCGAAGTTTGCTTTAAAACAATAAATATTGTAGTCATATATATATATAAAAAAAAGTTGTTGATGTTACTATGTTAAAATTGATATGTCAAGTTTTCGTTTGTGTTCATTTTAAAATAAATACTTTTATACGTTCTTCTTGTAATTCTGTGTCCAGTTTCTTGTGATTCATCTTTCAGGATTGGTTTTACGAATTATACAACAGGTTATGGGCCCAGCACGCTTCCACTGCGTATAATATATACTAGAGACTTCCTGGTACATATAGAGTAATTTTATTTACAAATAAAGAATGGCGTCATTTGGGCCGACTACGCGTATTGTAACTCTGACAGGGCCAAACAACTACAGGCTCTGGAAGTTCCAATTACAGAATCATCTACGAGTAAGAGGCGCTATAAAGATCGTAACTGGAGAGGAAGAAAAGCCAGTTGGAAATGGTACAGGAAATGGAGCGCTAGAGGAAGTAAAAAGATGGGAAGAGGCAGATGCATATGCAATGTCAATCATCGGCGATGCAGTGGACACTGATATTGCGATTGATTTGATATATTGTGTCAATTCGGCTGCTATGTGGGCTAAAATTGCTGGTAAATGTGATGATAATACCGGCGAAACTATTGGATTGTTAATCGACGCTGTCCAGAATTTAACAATGGGTGACATGTCCATGGAAGAATATGTGAAAGATGCTAAAAACAAGATTACCAAGCTCAAAGCTGCAGGTGAGACAATAACTGACAAATATGCTGCTGCACAGGTATTACGTGGTGTACCAGAGACATACAAGTTCTATAAGGTCACCTGGGATAATAAGAAAGAAGAAGAGAAGACTCTTGAAGCACTATGGCGAGGTCTTCTGAGAGCAAACGAACGAGAACAGGAAAACGGAAGCGGGTCAGCATTTGCTGCGAAAGGCAGTAAAGGAAAGCAACCGAAATATTCAATGAAGAATCAGAAAAAGAAGAAACAAGTTTGGTTCTTGTGTGGTAAGCCCGGACATATCAAATCAGAATGTACACAGGTATGTTTTTCGTGTGGAAAAACGGGTCATTTTAAAGCTAATTGTTTTAAGTTAAAGAAAGATCGGAAAGTGACAGTGACAGATGCGTCAACTTTCTTATGTCAATCAAGAGATTGTGCAGGTGAGTGGTCCAAATGGATTGCAGATCGTGGTGCAAGCTTTCACATGGTCAACGATCGAAGCTTGTTCTTTGAGCTTGACGAAAGCAGATGACAACAAGATCTTATCAAAGGGAATTGGTAAGGTTAAAGTAGAGGTCTGGCTCAGTGGGAGTTGGAATGAGGTCATCATGGAGGAAGTAAGATGGGTTCCTAGTTTAAAAGGTAATTTATTTGCATTTAATGCTGCAGCCAGACACGGACATGAAGTGATCACAACCAAAGATGAAATTAAGGTAATGTACAAGGGTCAGATCAGTGCACGAGGTATGTGGGACGGAAGTTTATACAGAATGAAATTTCGGTCAAAGGGACTATATCATGCCTGTACATCAGAAGTAACATCACTGCGAGTTCTTCATGAAAAGTTGGGTCATGCAAGTACTACAACACTGCGAAAAATGGTCAAGAACGAGTCTGTAACAGGTATTAAGCTTGATAAAGTCGAAGAATTCGATTGTGAAGCCTGTGAGTACAGGAAGCAAACAAGAAGATCTTTCCCACCGGCTGTACCCAGAAATGTAGAGGTAGGTGACATTGTTCACACAGATTTAAGTGGTCCTCATGAACCAACTTACAATGGAGCAAGATGGTTTATGGTTCTGAAGGATGATGCAAGTGAGTACAGAATAGTTAATATATTAAGACACAAAGAAGAAGCTGTCAATAGAGTACTTGAATACTGCGCGTACATTCAAACACAGTTCAAGAGAAACGTCAAAGTTGTCAAGTGTGACAACGGTACGGAATATGTCAATGAAAAACTGAAAAGTGCTATGGCCAAGGATGGAACTGTATTGGAATTAACAGCGCCATATAATCCTGAGCAGAATGGAAAAGCAGAACGCGAAATCCGTACTTTGACAGAAACTGCCAGGTCAATGTTATACGGAAGAGAACTGCCGAAGATTCTCTGGGGCGAAGCCGTGAAGACAGCAGCGTATTTAAGGAACATGGTCTGTACGACGAAAAGTGGTAATAAGACACCTTTTGAGTTATGGTTTAACAAGAAACCCGACTTGTCAAAATTAGAAGTTTTTGGTACAAATTGTTACGTTAACGTACCAAAAATCAAGGGTAAGAAATGGGATAAGAAGTCCGAGAAGAGAATATTCGTCGGTTATCAAGGCAGCAACAACTTTCGCACTTATGATCAGCAAAACGAAAAGTAGAAATTGCTGCAACAGTGACATTTGGTCACAAAGAAGGAAATTTCAAAATTTCGAAGACATCCGTTATTGAAGTAAATAATAATAATAATGATGTAGAAGACAGAACTATCCAAACAGGCGAGTTAGAGAAAACTTCTAATGAAACAGTCAAGCCATAACAAGACACACATGAAGAACCGATGAATCTTCGAAATCGAAATTTACTGAAGAAACCAGACAGGTATGTTCCGCAACCGCATGCATATGTTTCTGTTGTAGAACCAAAGACGTACGCTGAAGCAAAGAATGGGCCCCATGCCGAGCAGTGGGAGCAGGCCATAAATGAAGAAATTGAAGCCCATGAAAAGAACTCGACTTGGAAGATAGAAGAAAAACCAGCGGACCGAAGACCCATCGACTGCAAATGGATATTCAAAGTGAAGCAGGTACCAGGTGAAGAAAGTAGGTACAACGCAAGACTGGTGGCCAGAGGTTTTACACAACGAGCTGGTATCGATTACGAAGAAACCTACGCTCCAGTTGTACGCTACGAGAGCGTGCGAGCATTATTGGGAAAAGCAGCTGCCGAAAATCTCGAAATGATACAATTCGACGTAAAGACAGCATTTCTCCATGGGGAGTTGAAAGAAGATATTTGGATAGAATTACCAGAAGGTCCGTGGCCGAAAAAAAAAGAATTGTGAAGCTAGTAAAAAGTTTATATGGATTGAAGCAGTCCCCGAAGTGTTGGAATGATAAATTTGATGCATTTCTTCGGAGTTACAAACTTGAGAGATCCCCAGCGGATAATTGCATCTACGTAGGCAATAAAGAAGGTGAGAGACTTTATTTAGCACTCTACGTAGATAACGGACTCGTACTAAGTCACTCAGAAAAGGTATTAGAAAATTTTGTAAAAGAATTGAAGACCAATTTTGAAGTAAAAATAAACGAGCCAAGATATTATGTTGGTTTTGAAATTGAGAGAGATCGAGACAAAGGAACAGTGAAGATTCACCAGGCAAACTATATTGAAAAATTTGGACTGACAAATGCCAAAACTGCAAGTGTACCGCTAAATCCAACAATTAAATACTCCAACATCATGTGTCCAGAAGATAATAAAGAAAAAGCAAAAATGGCGACGAAACCCTATAATGAGCTACTGGGTTCATTACAATTTTTAGCAAACGTAACACGTCCAGACGTCGCCTATGCAGTTAACCTGTTGAGCCGTTTTAAAGTAAATCCTGGAAATCAGTATTGGGAAGCAGCAAAACACATCGTTCGCTATTTAAATGGGACAGTTAAAGAAGGTATTATATACAGCATGCAAAAGACTTCTATTTTGCAGGTTTATTCTGATGCTGATTGGGCCGGCGATCAGGATGATCGCAAATCGACGAGAATTTACATAATGTTAATGTGGAATGGCCCCATTTCCTGGGCATCAAGAAAACAAGAATGCAACGCACTTTCAACCCTCGAAAGTGAATATATTGCTGCAGCTGCGGCAGTACAAGAGGTGAAGTGGCTACGGCGGTTATTATCGTCGGTGAATGGCCAAGAATGCGAAGTCGAATTATTCGTCGACAACCAGGGGGCAATTCAGTTTATCAATTCGACAGAATATCATCGCCGCACCAAGCACATCGACAATAAATGGAACTTCATTAAAGATGAAGTTCAAGATGGCTGCATTAAATTAAACTATGTTCCATCGCGAGAACAGTTAGCAGATTTTTTAACAAAGAGTTTGCAAAGAGACAGATTTAATGTTTTAAAGCAACAATTAAACATAATCTCGAACTAATTAAGTGGGAGTGTTCTAAATGTTATATAATTAGATCTAGATTGTTTAACTAAATATTAATTATTAAATCAAAGTTTGCTTTCATATTAATCAATCGAAGTTTGCTTTAAAACAATAAATATTGTAGTCATATATATATAAAAGTTGTTGATGTTACTATGTTAAAATTGATATGTCAAGTTTTCGTTTGTGTTCATTTTAAAGTAAATACTTTTATACGTTCTTCTTGTAATTCTGTGTCCAGTTTCTTGTGATTTATACAACAAAAAAAAAAACATGGCTGTTAGTTGAATGTAAACCTGATCAAAATATTATAGACAATCGCTGGGTATATCGAGTAAAATGTAAGCCAGATGGTACAATCGAACGGTACAAAGCAAGGCTCGTGAAAGTTATTCACAGCAAGTAGGATTTGATTACGAAAAACCATTCAGTCCCGTTGTACGATTTCAAACTATTCGATATGTGTTAAGTGTAGCTGTCCATGAAAAATTCATCTTGAAACAATTTGACATAAAAACGGCATTTCTTTATAGCGACATAAATACAGAAATATATGTGAAACAATCGGAAGGATTTTCAGATGGTACAACACAGGTTTGCAAATTGCAGAAAAGTTTATATGGTTTAAAGCAAACTCCAAGATTTTGTAACAGATGTTTTATGATTTTTTTGACCAGGTATGGCTTAAAAGAAAGTTATGCTGATTCTCGTTTGTATGTTTGTTTGGCAAATGGTATGAAACTTATTGTTTTACTGTATGTTGATGATGGGTTGGTTGTTGCATCAAATGAAAACAATGCTAAAGACTTCTTACAGAATTTACAGAAGGAATTTAAAGCAAGAATAACAGAGCATGTGACAAATTATTTAGGAATTGAAATTATCAGAAACCAGACAACACAATTTTCATCAATCAAGCAGCTTATTATCAAAAAATTCTCTAAATGTTTAGTATGATTGAGTCAAATACAGTTTGCACTCCGATTGAAAAAGGATGGACATGTCACAGTTCGGATATCATTGAAAGTAAAATTCCCTATCGTGAAGCAGTTGGTGCTTTAATATATTTACGAGTGGTATCTCGTCCTGACATTGCATTTGCAACTAGTATTGCTTCCAGAACTTTAGATAAACCAACTTCAGCACATTTGCAATTAGTCAGTAGGATTTTCAGATATCTTAATGGAACACAAAATAAAGGTTTGTATTATAAAGGTAAAGATTCTTTTGAGTGTTACAGCGACGCAGACTTTGCCAGTGATAAAGAAACAAGAAAATTTACTAGCGGTATCGTTTGCAAGTACAGTGGAGTAGCCATTGTGGGACAGAGCAAGAAACAGCGGTGCGTTGCTCAGTCCACCACAGAGGCGGAGTATGTTGCGGCAGCAGCAGCAGCAAAAGAAAGAGTATGGTTTGTTCGTCTGTTCAAAGATATAGGAGTGGAAATCGTTCGCCCTGTACTAAATGTAGACAATATTAGTGCAATTAAAATAGTCAAAAACCAGGAGTTTCATCGACGATCCAAATATATAGACATTAGGTTTCATTTTATACGAGACATAAAAAAGGTGAATTAAATATTCAGCATGTAAACAGTGATAATCAAATAGCTGATATATTCAAAAAAGCTTTGACAAACTGTAAGTTTATTAAAATGTGTGAAATGTTAGGGCTGACTATAATACTCGTATGTAATAAAATGTAATTGATTAGTTTACATAAAGTTAAGTTTAAGGGAGAGTGTTAAGATCTTTTGGTGTTCGAATAAACTCTTATATACCAATCCACTCAAATTCTTTAATAAGGGCCTAATTTAGATTTTTGCGGGCTGTGAGCAAGAAATATTTCGGAATCTTTAAAATAAGTCAGAAAACTTAAGAATGGAGTCTAGTATTATCGATAAGAAAAAATTCATTATTGTAATCAAAGCATAATTAGCATTTCTTTGTTGCAATGAAAATTACAAAAATTAGATAATTTGTAAACATTTTGTACGAACACGCCTATACCCGGATTAGATAAGTTATTTTCGTATGTTTACTTATTAATATAAAAATATAATCAGTCTTTTTCTTTTTCGAAATTAGGGAAACTTTTATTGTAAATGCTTAAGCTAAAATTAAAAATTTGATTTTCTTAAATTTTGAGCCTTGCGTAAGCGATTTACTAAATTTGGCCTCGGTGTCTTATTTATATACTTAACTAGTTACGACAATCTCGTCCACATTCGCAATCGCAACTATACAATACTATTCCTTTTTCTCATCAAATTCGTCTCTTTCATTTTAACCTTTAGACAGCATTATTTATATAATGATAATAATAATAGTAATAATAATAATAATAATCTTTGGTTATTGCATGCTGTAAAAACGGTGAAAATATTTGATATTAAATAAAATAAAATGACACCCCATTTCAGAGTTCAAAATATAATTTTCAGATATCGTAGAAGTGGTTAGTACATTATGAAATATAAATAAATTATACGCAAAATTGTTAGTGCCAAATACATTTTTTATACCATATGATCTGAATCTAACTGGCTGGTGTCTTCATGGGAAATCATGCGGGCAAATATTTTTCACAGCCCAGTAAATATTATCTGGGTTTGGCGGCAGTGTACCTCCTCCAGTTTTAGTTTTTTCTTTTAAGTAATGTGCAATTTCACTTTTTGAATTGCATTTCAATCTCCGCCACATTTCTTTTATACGGCCCAATTCTCTTTTAAAGCCACTTGCCTCCATACTTTTATTTCTCCCCATGCAGCTTCTTTATTTTTCATTATTTTAATGTCATTTCCTTTATTTTTTATAATGCCTTTCCTTTTAGAAATTGCCTTTATTAAAATAAACTTTTTCTAATTAGACCAATTCGGCTCGCTAATTCTTTTCCCTGACATTTTAGATCACTAAAATTTAAAATGTATTTCATAAATTGGTGTAAAATAACAGATATAAACTTTCCCTAATTCAAATAAATATTATAACAATGTAACAACAGAATCACAAAATATTGACGTTACAAATACCGCCAATTTCGCACTTTGACAGTTATTACAGTGTTACCAAGTGCAATTTTGGAACCGAAGTGTTTTAACTAAAACAGCTTAATACAGACCACTGAATCACCATTGTTTTAATATGTGTTTTAAGCTAATACAGTGTTTTAGTTGATACAAGTCTTAGTACAGACTTTAATATAACCCACTGAATCGCATTCATTGTTTTTAGCATATTTAGTTAAAATAATTAAGGACACCGCACTATTTACATATATTTTATTTATATAAGAATGTTCACTCTTAAATTACGAATGTTTTGATGTCACACAAGATTTTAGAAAAAACTCTGTTTTTTAAGTAATATAAAAATAAAAAAGAACAACTGTCACTCTCTTGCAACTTGAATATAATGTTATATTTTTATATCGCCATCTTGAAACAAAATGGCGGCCAGCTATCTTATAAAATAACTTACCGATTGAATTCAAATTTAGCACATGCATAGCTGAAAAGAACATAGATTAGAGTTGGGCGAACTCGTGATTTTTTATTCACAGTTATAACTGTGAACGGGATTTTCTGTTAACAGTGATTTTTACGTACCTGTGAATGTGAATGCTAGGCCAAAAACTTCCTAGTAGGAAGGGTTAGGTAAACTACTGGGTTGATTCCCAGTTAAATAATAACGATTTCAATATATTGTTACGCAAGGATTTACTGTAGTTAATTAATTTGTATGTGTATACGTAATACATTGTTTATATAGGTTGGAAATAATAATTTGGAAGTTAGTTGTATTTGATTGTGACAAGAGGAACGGTATTCCTAATAAAGGGAGTGTTTAGTTTCATACTTGGTTTTTCTTATTTTCCTAGTAGTCCTAATAGTTCAGAAGTGGGATAAAGAATTCGGGTTTAACTCTATTAAAATAAATTGTTAAAAAGATTTAGACAGAGTGGTAGTAGTTCTGATCATTGGGATAGTGATGGTGAAAGTGTTACACATGCAAGGAAATTTAAAGAGATTTTAAGAAGAAACGTTTAGACGGTGATCTCTTCTCAAATTATAACTCATAAGACTGTGATATAATGCCACTGTTCGATAAAAACATCAGGATTACACAACATTGGTCAAAGAAGTTACAAAATCAATGCATGGGTTTACCTGAACAGCACCAAGGCAGGCGTTTATGAACAACCAGTAGATTTTCTCCAAATCATCATCAATTGAAATTCAAAGACGTAAAGTACGGCAATGTTTTGGTCACACTTCAGATAGATGTTGTATGGTCGACAAATTATATAAAAGGGAAGTATCATTCAATGCTTGATATTTTATTGATCTATTTGTAACTGGATATTTAGCTATAGTGGAGTGCCGTAAGACAAAAAAATGTAAAAACCTCGGAACCCGGTTCCACTGAATGCATTTTCGTGAAACCTTTTCTATTACATTGTTAAAAGTTTAAATAAAAAAGTTTACCCATCAAAATTTGCCGATCTCAATTACAACAATTTTTAACAACAATTAATTGAAGAATGAGAAAAATACGAATAATAAAAATTTTGTAGTAAAGATTTCTGTTTTATATACAATAAATTATATTTTTATAGTAACTTTAAAATGTATTTATAATATTTTAGCAAAAAAAAAAATACAAAAAAAATTATACTGAGGCGAGTTATTTAAAATCGTATATATATATATATATATATATATATATATATATATGGCATATTTTATTTTCTGCAAGTGTGTTTCGTAGCATATCTATGGCATTCGCTAAAAAAATTTCTTGTCCTACTTTGAGTGGCATGTTTTAGTCAAATATGATGTCATTACATGCATTTCTTCTACAGCGACGAGTTCTTTCGATCGATTTTGTGCTGTTTTTTTGGTAACCATCAAATACTACATAAATGTTGTGTCCGTAATTGTTACATAAATATCTTATGAAGTGTTCACAAATAGTGCCGAAAATTTCATCCAATTGCCATTTGCAACGGTGTAGTAACATCCCTCCATCAATTAAGTAGAAAAATTTTTGTACATCGTTCACATTCACCTTCTGGGAATAGGTCATATAATGCAGATTTTTTTGTTTTGCGCATTTCGCCATCTTCAGAAAGAGCCAGAGGATAAGGGGCTAATTCAAAATTCATACAGGTTTTTAGTTCTTCGTCTGATTTTTTTAAAACGCAAATATGTTGAAATAAAATTAGTGGGTCAATTAGAATGATATCATCATCCACTTTTATTTTGCTTGAGGAAGCCAATAACAGACTCAAGGACATGCATGTATTAGTTATCCTATGTAAAATCTAAATTTAATCGCAAAAAAATTAAAGGTTTAACAGAAAATAAATGAAAACTCCAAAAAAATAATTATTATTTATTTTAATAATTAAACAATTGAGATCGGCAAAAATAAATGGGTAAACATTTTAGTATTTAGTGTTAAAAACACTTTCCAAAAAGTTTTACAAAAATCCGTTCAGTGGACCCGGGTTCCGAGGTATAAACCTTACGGCACTCCACTACTATAGAATATTTAGATACCTACCAAAAGTGAAGTAATATAGAAATATGCTCAGAAATCATATTTAAATTTAATTTAGACAGAATATGCAATAAAATGTTTTCGGGGCAAGTAATGTCTCATGTAGAAAAAGGAAATTTAATTTTTAGTATTAATGATTTTGCTTTACCAATAAAAATTATGGTACCAGAAGCAAATTTTGAGAATATTGACATTTTACCCAGTAACAAATAGCCAAAAGATTACTTTTAAAGTTAACGATACTAATGTAGAATTGGTTAAATCAAATGGAATATTTACAACTAATGCTATTTCATGTATTTATTTCAGCACTAGAGTTGACGTTCTTGTAACTGAAAATATTACAATAGATCCGATGATAACTGGTTATATATTTATGGTTTTCGAAGATTACTCCAGGACGGGAAAGTAATGGTCGAGGGTACAATTATTGGAGAAGTTTCGGTAATATTAACTAAACATAAGATAGCGACTTTCGAACAAAATGAACGAAATGAGGTATGCTATTTATTTTCTAATGCTTTGTTTTAAATACTATAGGATCGATCGGACAACTTAAAAGTCGTATTAAGTAAGATACCACTGCCAAATTTAGTAGTGGGAGCCATTAATTCGGGTGATATGAGTAAATTACATAACCTACTTAGAAAACATCATAATTTTTATGCAAAAAACAGTTATGAGTTGGGTTCAAGTTCAACTGATCTTGCCCAATTACCTATTCGTTTAAAAGAAAATGATCGCCCCGTATGTTACAAACCATAAAGACTTTCTTTTAAAGAGCGTGAAATTGTACAAGTCAAAATTTCTAATTTACTAAAAGCCGGTGTTATTCGTAAATCTAAACAAAATTTAAAATTGTGACTGACTGCTCAGGAGTTCGTGCCACGTTCATCAAACGCGACTTACCACGTATTGCATGATGATGGCTCCAAATACAAGAATTCGATTTATTCAAGATGGAACATATTACGTAAGTTCCATGACGACATTGGTCACCCCAGAATTAAAAAAAGGGTGAAAAATTAATTAAGTCTGAACTTTGTTTTCCACAAATGACGCGTTTTATATAAAAAAAAAATATATGTATAGTCTTGTTTAAATGATGCGTACAAAAGGATAATTATGGTAGACAGGAGGGTATGTTACATGCGATTAGAAAACCAAATGAACCAATGCGTACCGTGCATATTGACCATTTAGATCCTTTCGTGAAAAGTAAAAGCGGTAAGTCATATTTACTCGTAGTTATAGATTCGTTAACAAAGTAAAAAGTATACTGTTACTAAGCCTGCTCGTACCCTTAGTTCACGCGAAACAATTTTGCATTTAAGAGTTTTGTAACTAATAAATAAATAAAACATGCCCTAAACGCGATTTCTACAAAACTATTTTAAATGCAATGCGTATGACCAATGTTGATGAACATGCGTGGGATGAGCCTGTTCATGATATAAAATGGGGCGTAAACAATATAGTAAACGAAAGTACCAAATTTACTCCGTATGAGTTAATGTTTTTATTTAACGGTAATCCAATTTTAAATGGGGATGCTATAAATTATAGTAGGAATAATAGCAACAACGTAAAGTAAATAGGAAACAAGCAAAATTACATAGGAAAGGTGACTTAGTATTATGGAAAAATTCGAGTAATTGTGGTTTGTGGGTAATATTATTGTCAAAGAGTTTAGTGATGAACAAATGGATATAGAAACACCATTTTAAATGGTAAAGTTACTTCAGAAATCTATATAAAACAGGCTAGAGGTTATGAAGACGTTACAGACAGAGTTTGTAAACTAGGCAAAACATTGTATGGTTTGAGAGAAAGCCCTCCATTATGGAATGATTGTTTTGATGACCTTTGAAAGAAGTAAATAAGATTTGTTTGTTACCAGAAATGAAGATAATAAGATTTATTATTTGTGGATAATTTATTGATTTGTTGTAGAAATAAGAGAGAGAGGGAAGGCTTCATAGAAGTACAATGAGCGATGGCAGTAGTAGCGATAGTGAGAGTGTAAGAGATTTTTATTGGTTAGCGCGGGATGTCGTTATGAACAATGTCGTTCGCAGTCAGTTTACTTTTGTGATAAAGGCAAAGTAGTCAATTAGTTGTTGAAGTAGTCCCTGCGTCTGTTTTTGTAGAACATACTACAAGTGGTTGAACTTACACATAATCATAGTTGAGTTACAGTTTTCTGTATAAACATGATGCGGTGTGCAAGAATTCAAAAGAGCTGAGTTTACATATGTCGAAAATTTTTGTGTTGCGGTATGAGCCAAGTGCGGGCCATACAAACACGCCATGAGATAATCTCATTTCTTTTCAGAAAATCTTGGATGCCAGTGACGACATTGCAAAATGCAGGATGGCCGAATGTTACGCAAGGATTTACTGTAGTTAATTACTTTGTATGTGTATACGTAATACATTGTTTATATAGGTTGGAAATAATAATTTGGGAGTTAGTTGTAATTGATTGTGACAAGAGGAACGGTGTTCAGAATAAAGGGAGTGTTTACTTTCATACTTGGTTTTTCTTATTTTCCTAGTAGTCCTAATAATATTTAATAAAAATAGTACATACAAAAATGCAGAAACAAAAAGGAATATTCTTATCATAATTCTCAAGACAAAGATAACTATTAAAAATAGACGTATGTAATAATCTAGTAGTATAAAAACGAACAAAAAAAACTTTCATTGGATATAGGGAAGGTGCGAACCGACAGATGTTTCTTCGAATGGTATTTAAAAATGGCCGTTAGTGGTGATCTTGGAGGAAGGAATAATATGGAGAGAGCATAAACTTGTATTATTGGTGGTGGGAACGTACGCAAGTAGTCAGTATTTCATGTTAGAGTTGGGATTCGCGCGGTGAATACGAAATGAAATACTCATATTTAATCAATTTATTTCAATTATATATAGATTCATTGTAAAAATTTAAATAAAAAACTAATAGGCTATGAATGAGAAACAAGAGTGATTAATTAAAGTTAAAAAAACTGTTGTGGCTAGCTCAAAACCTTCCATCAATTCGATGTATTTTATACATATCCCATACACCCATACCAAAATTTCCTTGAAAAAGAATCTATATATCCTGTAAAATTGTAACAAGAACACAATACTTTTTACAAATCCATACTGAAAGTTCCTTTGAAAAGATTCTAAATTCCAATAAAATTATAATACGAATACGAACGTACATTATGTATTGCACTTAACACTTCCTCCTTCTTCAACTTTTCCCTATTTTATTAGAAGTCACTGTTTCTTACTCTTCTCTTCTACTCATTTCTGTCCAACGCATCTTCGTGACACAGTTCTTCCTCTCTCAAATCTTCTGCTATACAGTCCGTCCATCTTCTCTTTTGCCTTTCTCGTAGGTACTCCTGGCATTATAAGTTCCTATCTTGAGGCGAGGCCGCAAATGCAAGTCACTGGCGAGGGACACTGTCACTTATATCACTTTCAGATCATATACTTTCCACTTTGGTTTTGCACTTGACACTGACATTTGTCAATTACAATTTTTTGAATATATCTGTTTTCATAATTTTTGCAAAGCTGACTGATTTTTGAAAGTTAATCTCTCTTAATCTCTCTATAACTCTATATTTATTGAATATGCAGGAAAATTTATAATCGAACCGTATAGAGAATAAGATATTATTTCTATTGATAATCATATAAAATGTCAAAAATTATATTTAACTGCGTTTTTCTCAAGAAAAACAAATAAGGGTACTTCCGGTTGACCAATTATAACCAAAATCTGATCAGCTCTTCATAGGGTTGTGAGGAAGAGGAATACCAAAGAATCATAATTTTTAGAATTGTAGTTTTGGAGATATCGTCGGAGAAAAATTTGTCACAAACACACACACACACACACACACACACACACACATACATACAGATATCATTGTAAAACCAGTATAATCGTATTGTAGGGACCTTAAAACGTGCTTATTCTTTCAAAATTCACCATCGAATTTTTTGACCAAAGACATTACCTTCCTTACCTGAAGGTGACGAAGGTAAAAATTAAAAATTGTTAATTACTCCGTATAATTAATGATCCATTATTTTCTAAACGCATCTATTTGATTTAAAACAGCAGAAGTATATTGTATTATTGTTTCTGGTTGAAAGCAGTGCAAGCCATAAAATTAATAAGTAAAGAAATATCTCCAAAATGAAATTTAACATTGAATATCATACCTTAACTGCTATAAACATAAAACACACGCTGAGTTAAAATATATAAATATAAAATAGTCTCCTAACCTCTTAATACTTTAGAACAAAAATATTATAGCTGCGGCATAAACACAAGTGACAGCAACGACTTTGCCAATGCTACAAGGTCGGGTTTCAAGTTAGAGTGGGGGAAACGACTTCATTGACGATTACAAATACTCCCTCCATATTATTCCTTCCTCTGAGGTGGTGATAAATGCTATTGTTTGGTAGGAACATTACATTGTTTAGTGTGCGTATTAATATATATATATATATATATATATATATATATATATATATATATATATTAAATTATTTGTAGTTGACATAATTTTTACACTGAGGTACCAAACAGTACCTCCGACTAACCATTTTGTATTTTACTTACTTACTTAATCCTGCACCTTTCTACCCTCACGGGTGTAAGGCGTTCCCCCGGCTTGCGGGGGAGGGGGTTGAGTTCTGGTTCGTTGGTCTTCTCCATATTTCTTTCCACTCTGCTCTATCTTGTGTTGCTGTCTTCGTTTCTTCCCAAGTTAAACCTCTTCTTTGCGCTGCCTCCTTTACTTCTTCCAGCCACGTTCTTCTTGGTCGTCCTCGTGGTTTCTTTCTTCCAATTTTTGCTTCAAACACTTTTTTAACTATTCTCTCCTCTCCCATCCTTTCTACATGCCCATACCATCTCATCTGTCCTTCTGCTATCTTATCTTCTATTGCTTTTACTTTTAAGTTTTGTCTGTGGGTTGTGTTTTCAATTTTGTCCAGTCTTGTTTTCCCCTCTATTTTTCTCAAGAACCTCATTTCGATAGCCGTAATTTTTTCTTTTTGTCTTTGCGTTAATGTCCATGTTTCAGCTCCGTGTATGAGTATAGGTGTCACTACTTTCTTAGATATTTGTACTCTGGTCTCTTTCGGTATTTCTTTCTTTCCTAAGAAGCTGTGTTTGATGCTATTGAATATTTTTCCTCCTGTTGTTCTTCTTTCTTTTATTTCTTCATCAAATCTTCCATCTTCTGAGATCATTGACCTCAGGTATTTAATCTTTGGACTTGCTGTAGATTTTCATTTTTTAGTTGTATCGTGTGTTGTTGTTCATTTCTTCCTAGTATCATGGTTTTCGTTTTTTCTTTATTGATCTTCATGTTTAATTTTTGTAGCGCTTTGTCATATATTTCTATATTCCTTGTTAAGGTTTTTTCGTCTTCTGCTATGATGACCATGTCATCTGCATAGCATAGTTCTGCTATTTCCACTCTTCTCAATTTCCAATGTCCTATGTAGTATTTCTTTACTTCTTTCTTTGTCTCTTTTATTCCTTCGTCAAGAATTAGCGTAAACAGAAGCGGGCTCAAAATGCATCCTTGTCTTACTCCGGCTGTAGTTTCAAATGTATTGGAGGTCTCTTGTTTCACTCTTACATAGCTCTTAGTATTTGAATATAGGCTCTGAATTCCTGTTATTAACGTATTTGATATTCCCCTTTTTCTTAGCGTTTTCCATATGTCTTCTCTATTGATTCTATCAAACGCTTTCTCTAAATCAATGAAGCAAACATGTACGTTTCTCCCTTCTTTTATTGCCTTTTCCCCTATTTGTCTTAGTATGAATATCGCATCATTTACTCCTCTATTTGGTCTAAAACCAAATTGAGTTTCCTCTAACGATTCTTCCAGCTCTGTTCTTAGTCTACTCTCCAAGATTCTTGCATATATTTTGGCCACTGTGCTTATTAGGGTAATTCCTCTATAGTTCTGGCACTCTCTGCTATCTCCTTTTTTAAATATTGGTGTTATGATACCTATTTGCCATTCTGTTGGTGTTATTCCTTTTAGCGCTTCATTCATTATGTCTTTAAGTTCTTGTAGTGCTGATTCGGGTAGTGCTTTCAGCATGTCTGCTGTTATTTTGTCATGTCCGGGAGCTTTTCCTCTTTTGGTTTTTCTTATTGCTTCTATTATTTCTTTCAAGCTTATTTCTTCTTCTTGTGTTGTTTCTGTTTCCTTTGTTCGTGTGCGATGACTTTCTTGTTGTTCTTCATCTTTAGTATCCCTTCCCTCTAGTAGTTCTATGAAATACTGTATCCATCTGTCCATTATTCTGTCTTCTTCTGCTATCGTCTTTCCTTCCTTATCTTTAATGTTCGTAATTGTTGCTGTCTTCTTTTGACTTATATTTTTAAGTGTTCCAAAAAATAATTTCTGCGTTTTTCATTTTTTCACCAAATTCTCTCCATGCTTTTTCTTTTTCTTCCTTTATTACTCTTTTTACTTTTTTCCTTTGTTCTTTATATTTTTCATAGTCAATAGGTTCTTTCGTTTGTAGATATTTATTCCACTTGTTCTTTTTTTCTTTCACTGCAACTTTTACCCTTTCCGACCACCATCTAGTTTTGTTTGTGTTTCTGTTCACTATTCTAGTCGTGCCGCAGCTTTTTTCTGCTGCCTCTAGTATTGTCTTTTTGAAGTTCTCCCATTTCTTTTCTATGTTTCCTTCTTTTTCTTTTGCTTTTTTCTTAAACTCTTCGTTGACGTTTTTTTGAAATTTTTCTTCTATCTCTTGTCTTCTAAGTTCATGGCATTTTATTTTCTTATTTACTATCTTTCTTTTGTTTCGTTCTTTGTGGTTACTTCTTGCTTTAGTATCATTGTTACAAGGAAATGGTCGCTTCCAATCTCTGGTCCTCTTTTTATTTTTATGTCTTTTACTCTATTCCAGCTGTCTATGTTAATTAGGAAATAATCTATAATCGATTTTTCATTTCTGCTTATAACTTGTCTAGTTATTTTATGTATTTCTTTGTGCTTGAAGTGTGTATTTCCGATTTTAAACTCATTCTCTAGGCAAAACTCTATTATTCTTTCCCCGTTTGTATTCTTCACATTCTCTCCATTCCTTCCTAAGCACCACTCTATTCCATCATTCTTATTTCCTACCCTCCCGTTAAGGTCTCCCATTATTATTACTCTCTTTTCACTTCTGTCTACTATTTCTTGTAGTTCTTTAAAGAAGTTATCTTTTTCTTCTTTTCTTGCGTCCTCGTTTGGTCCATATCCCACAATTAGCGTGTATTCTTCGTTTTCGTCTCCTTCCTTAACATTTATTGATAGTAGTCTTTCGTTCAATAGGTTTTCTTTAGAAACATATTTCATCTTATCCTCTTTAATTAAAATTGCCACCCCTGCCTTGGCGTTTTCTTTTTCCGATACTCCTACCCAGTACATCCAATATCCATTTTGTGTCTTTGTGATTCCTTTGCCTTTCCTCTTTGTTTCTGTTATACCCACGTAATCCATATTCATTTTTGCCAGTTCTTCTGTTAATTCATATTCTTTCCCTGTTAAACTTTTTACATTCCATGTTCCAAATTTTATTATTTTCCTTGGTTTATTTACTCTATTTTTTATTTTGCCCTTCCCGTACTTAATTATATATGTTTTGTTGTTCCTTATCGTATCCTTTTCCTTTGCTTGCGACGTCTTTCCTTTTTGTTGCAATTTTCCTCGTTTTTCCCTTAGTTTTTTTGGCGCAGTACCTCCTTCTTCTTTGACCTCTATCAGCTTCTTTTCTGTTTTGTCCCATTTCCATTCCTTTCCATTTATTGTTATTTTCTGATAGCCTATCTTCAATTTGTCACCTGCCTTTTTATTCTTCTCCGCTAACATTTTTATTTCCTTTTGTATTTCGCGCTCGTTTCTTGTTAGTTCGTTGTTTATGAAAATTTTGTCCTTTAAAGTTCGTAGGTTCTTTTTATTCGCCATTACTTTTTGTTTATCTTGAAAATTTTCCATTTGTACCTTACATGTCTTCTCTCCTATCTTTAGTGCTTCCTTCACTTATACATTAACTCCAATTTTCTTGTGTATGAAGTCTTCTACGGTGTTTTTTAGGTCATTTCTGTTGATTGAGTCTGTTCTTAGCCCTACAATCACGAAATTATTTTTGATTTTTTCTTTCTCTAATCTCTCGATTCTCTCTTTCATGTCGTTCAAGTCTTTTTTGATCTCTATATTTTCTTCCTTCAGCTGTTCATTTATCTGTTTCATTCGTAGTAGTTCTTCTTGATATTCTTTCTGATCCTGTTTTATCTCTTTTGTATCATTCTTTATTTGTAATATAATTTTCATTAAATCTCTTAGTTCTATTTTATCACTTTCTTCTTTGTTACTTTTGTCCGGTGTTCTCATAGTCTTTCTACTTCTTTTTGTTATATCTTGGCCATCTGTACTCTCTCTCTTCCTTTTACGGTCATCCGACGTGTAATCTTCTCTATCCGATGACATATTCGCACAACTTTCCTGAGTACGGGCCTGACTAAATTTTATCTTGTTTGCACGCTCTAGCTGCTCCGCCACTACTCGCTTACGCTTGCTTACCTCTGTATTGTATGTCCTTGGCTACTGTCTCGCCACTATATACACTTTTTACTCTAATTTAGAGCTTCTAGGCACTTCTCACTCCACTTTCTTTATTCACAACACTATCTTATTTCACCAGAGTTTATTTGTTTCCTATGGCCGCGAATTAATGCGTGATATCTTTCGTATATCGAATTTGACTATCGCCGCACGATCGACACAACCGTCTTCACTGCCTGCCACAACTCAACTCAACTTTGTATTTTAAATATGCAAAATATCGTTACAAAACTTTACATAAACCCCCTACATACAACAAATCATATGACAACTCAAACAGCTTATCACCACTATACCACTAACTTTAGTTTCTTATTTCTCCGTCAGGAGCCTACTCTTTCGCGGCGCATTCCCTATATCTTTGGTTTCAATTTTTGGTACTTTTAAAAATAATAAAATTAAAAGTATTTTTTTTTTACTTTTAACTTATTCTAATAGCTTTGAATTTGAATTTTAAAAAAGCAGCATTTTGGTTTTACTGCTATTGAGCCTGCTTCTTCTATCAGAAATTATATAACCTGCAGCTGAAAATAATCGTTCGCAAGGCACAGCGCTAAGTCGTTCTTGAGAAACTGATGCAAGGTGCGGAAAAATATGTTTATTTTCTCTCCACCATTTTAATGGATCAACTTTGCGTGACAAATTTTCGCCCTCTAAAAATCTCTGTATTTCTACAAGAGTTTTACTTGTTGCTGTTCCTCGTGGTTGATATTCAGCAACTATTTTGTCAAAATCTGCCCATATGGACAGGGTATCATCTTCAAGAATTCCATTAGTATCAAGGTCTTGATTACCTGTTCCCTCATTTGCATTATCTGCCACGTTTACAAGCTGCTGTTCTGCAATTTTTTCTGAAACTAATGCAGTGATATTTTTTGCAGTTTCTGCATTTCTGGCATCTAAAAATGCAAGTTGCTTGAATCTTGGGTCCAGAAATATACACATAGCAAGGGTATTGCTATTTTCAATTCTAATGAATCTTTCTTTTAAGGAAATTTGAAATTGAGCAACAACATTTTTCAGAAAAATTCTTATATACAGAATTTAACCCGTTTACTGACGGAATTACAAGTGAAGCTGTTAAATAATTTTCCCCTGAAATCTGTTTTGTTTCTACCTCAAATGGTTTTAAAACTTGACAAAGTTCTCGAATAATGTCCCATTCAACTGCTGTTAAAATGTAGCTTATGTTGCTTGGTTAAAGCCATAGTGGCTTTTGGAGCCTTCTCCAATGTAAGAAACCTTTCCAACATATGAAACGTGGAGTTCCACCATGTAGCTACATCTTGAAATAATTTTAACGGATTACCAGTTCCCTGATTCTGTTGGTAAACTAGAAGTTTCTCGGTTGACATGTGACTCCTTTTAAAGTGACTTACAATATTTCTAACTTTAACAATGATGCTAGAAATCTCTTCATCTTTTAGTCCGTCATTCACTACTAAATTTATAGTGTGAGCGAAACACCCAAAGTGTTTTCATTGCAATTCATTTTGAATAGCAGCTTTGATATTATCTGCATTATCGGACACTATCATTAGATGTTTTTTCTCTAGGTTCCACTCTGTAAGAATTCTTTTCAGTTCCTCTGCAAGATTAGCTGCTGTATGGGCTACATGTAAAGTGGAGCATTAAAAAAAGAGAATTAAAATTGAATGATTCATCTAAAAAATGTTCTGTTGTACCCATATAGTTTTCATTATTTACAGACGTCCAACAATCGGTAGCAATGCACACTTTCCTTACTTTTTTTAAAGCATTGCGGGTTTTATTAACGCACTCTTCATACATTGCAGGTATTAGGGTTCTTGATATATCTAGTTGGCAGTTCATAATTCGGGTTCAGAGCTGACACGAAACTCCGAAATGCTTTCTCTTTAACAATTTGAAATGGTTGAAAAGTATCGGTGAAGAGATGTAGTAACTTTTTATCAATAGCTTGTTTACATTTTGTAGTAACGTTTTTCGGAATAAAAGCAGTCATATGTGTCTGGTAAACATTGCGTGCAGGTGCAGATGATACCAACACTGAAGTAGTTACCCGGTTATCCTGATCATGTTCCTCTTCTTGCTGTTTTTGTTCACTTCCTGATTCTGTTAGTGCTCGACGTGGTGTAATAGTCGCTACTGTACTTGATTGTGAACCCTGTTAAGAGCATGAACCATAATAACTGAGAGTTTTTTTCAAAATGGATGTGAATAAGTTTTAATAAGCACAGTGCCGCTCCGTGGTTACAAGGCGGCTTTGTGCAAAGTTATGTTTTAGCAAACATAATGTATTTGTACATAATTTGCAAATTAACACACGCTTTAAAGTTTAAACTATATTTTTGTTTGAAAAACACTAAATTTAAAATATTGATGAAATTAACTTTGTTAGATTCATTCTTGTAATCAATATTATAAGATTATAATCAAAAACGTTTGTTGTAATCAACAAATTTACAGTTATAGCTTGCAACATAACAATGCCAGAAAATTATCTGTTCAGCAAGATATTTATTTTACTTTTTTCTACTAAATTTATTGTTGAATTCATTCTTGTAATTAATATTTTTGAGCTATAATCAACATAATCTTTGTTGTAATCAACATCTTCACAATTATTATTTCAGTATAACAAATCAGTGGCGTGCAGTCCATATGTGCAAGGTGTGCACTGCACACCCTGCGAATAATTTCAAAATGTATTGCATTAAAATCTAAATTATTTAATTGATTTGATCTTAATATATGATATACAAAATATAAAAATATTAATACAATTATAGGACAATAACGAACAGTTTCGTGTTTGGTTGCCTATCAGCAAGTGCAGGTCTCCGCACTGCACTCGTTGCGCATGTTTTTACACAGGGAGGGTATAGGAACAGTGTATTTGCGCAGACAAGGATAAAATATTAGAAATATGTATCGCCCCATCGCACTCTCCAGCGTGCAGCATATTTTGTGCACGTATCGTCGTAAAATTACTTTTGGTAGTATTCACAAACATAACGAAGTACAGACATACAATTAATTATTAATTTTAGGTATTTGGTATGTAATTTATATATTATTTATTTAACTTACATTTGTATTTATGGAAATTTATAGAACGGAAATTGCATGTGAATTACTAATTGCGGATTTACTGAAGAAACCATTTTCTAGAAGGGACATAGTATAAAAAAATAAGATAATTCTGAATTGTTAACCTAAGATTCTACCTACATAATACTTTTTTTAAAAAATCTGCACACCTAACACAGAAACGCACCGCACGCCACTGATAACAATGCTTGAAAAATATCGGTTTGGTAGGACAATAATCCTTTACAAATAAGCCCAGTTTGCAAAAAAAAATAATACTATTATGTTTTGTGCGGGGCACAATCTGGTCAACCACACGGAGCGGCCCTGATGGTCACAAAATTAATACTGAAGAGATTGTATCAAAATGAATTACTGAATTAGTTTCGAACAGCAAATAGCGAACTAAAAAACGAAATTGGCTCTTATTCACATTTTTTAATAAGTTTGTAATAGATTGCGTTTACCCTTAATAATACTGACACTGATTAAATAAATCTGCGCGTCCTGTCGATAGCATGCACTTCCTACTCTTATCTTGGTTTAAAGTATTAGAAAACTCCCTCAAAACCATGCTTAAAATCGGTTACCTAACAATACATAATATATTATGTAAATCAATGAAAAATAAAATTGACTTACCTCGTCTAAGGATACTGTGGGATGTTTAATCTGCATGTGCTTTTTAAATTTGAAGTGCTAGTTTTGTATGAAAATTATGCACTACATGAATTGCACTTCGCATAATTTTTATCGCTTTCGGTAAAAAAAAATCCACAGGACACTCATTTTTCTTCTTTTGGCAGGTGGCATTATAAAATAGTTACTTATAATAACAATAATTCAAATATCAAATAACGTTAACAGATCTTGTTTTGTAAGTGAATCGCGAATTTGAAAACAAATAACTGAGCGCTAATCAAATAGTATGTTATATCAGAAATAACCAATCAGGTTCATTTACCGAGAATGAAAAACTGGTCACATTACGCGTGCGCGATTCACTCATAAAATACGTACCTATGGGTAATATATTAAAATTCACTTACCAGTGAATTATTCGCAGTTCGTAGGCCGTGAATTCGAAGTCACGCAACGTTAAGTTATTCGTTAGTACTCGGCTATTGTCGGCACTTGATCGCTAAAATTCCATTCGCAGTTTATTTTACTACATGTTCACAGATAGTGAATGTGATTTTTCTTTATCAGCGAATAATTCACAGTTAGTGAATTTTCGCCCAACTCTAACATACATTAATACATAAGCGAATTAAAATTTCAACTAGCCCTCTTGAAACAAAATGACGGACAGTTATCTGCTAAAGTCAGGTACTTATTGAGTTAAAATTTAGGACAAGCATAGCCGAGAACTTACGTCAATACACAAGTATATTACATTTTTAAATCGCTATCTTGAAACAAAATGGCGGCCAGCTATCTTATAGAGTTATGAATCGATTGAGTCCAAATTTACCACGGACATAGCTGAAAACTTATATAAGCATTTTAAAATTTCACAGCGTTACCTTGAAACAAAATGGTGGCAAGCTATGTAATACATAAATAAAACTATGTGCTTGATCACTTTTCACGAAATTTGAAAGGCATAGTTTAGGTAAAATTTAGGACAAGCATAGCCGAGAACTTACGTCAATACGCAAGTATATTACATTTTTAAATCGCTATCTTGAAACAAAATGGCGGCCAGCTATCTTATAGAGTTATGAATCGATTAGGTCCAAATTTACCACGGACATATCTGAAAACTTATATAAGCATTTTAAAATTTCACAGCGTTACCTTGAAACAAAATGGTGGCAAGCTATGTAATACATAAATAAAACTATGTGCTTGATCACTTTTCACGAAATTTGAAAGGCATAGTTTGGGTAAAATTTAGGACAAGCATAGCCGAGAACTTACGTCAATACACAAGTATATTATATATTTAAATCGCTATCTTGAAACAAAATGGCGGCCAGCTATCTTATAGAGTTATGAATCGATTAGGTCTAAATTTACCACGGACATAGCTGAAAACTTATATAAGCATTTTAAAATTTCACAGCGTTACCTTGAAACAAAATGGTGGCAAGCTATGTAATACATAAATAAAACTATGTGCTTGATCACTTTTCACGAAATTTGAAAGGCATAGTTTGGTTCACAAAAGACGACTATTCAAGGTCTTTTGTAAACCGTCTTATATAATATTACTTACGGACAAATTCATTATTCATTCTACCAATCTATACTAACATAATAAATGCAAAAGTAACTCTTTCTGTCTGTCCGTCTGTCTGTTACGTTTTCACGCCTAAACCGCTGAAACAATTTTGATAAATTTTGGCGTAGAGATATATTGGAGCCTGGAAAAGGACATAGGCTACCTTTTGTCGCAAAAATAAAACTTGAAGGGGTGAAATAGGGGATGAAAATTTGTATGGAGAACCCATCATTTCTTCCACTGAACCAATTTCGATGAATTTTGGTATAGATATAGATTGGACCTTCGAGAAGCACATAGGCTACCTTTTGTCGCGAAAATAGAACTTGAATGGTTGAAATACATTTCCCAAGTTAGGGATATAACAATTCTTATTTATGCTTTTGGTAAGAAATAGTGTTTAGCGTTTCTGAAAAATCATCCCTCAAGGCGGTACAATAGGGATGATTTCAATATTTTTTTTATCTTTGTATCTATAGTTATGTTTTAACCGTTAGCAGATTTTCGATATTTGTCGGAGAGATAGCTTGCATCATATGTACATAAGTAAAAGTACCTACTCGAGACATGTTTAGAAAAGGGTGCTGTTAGGTGCGGTGCGGGGATCGGGTGGGCAATGGGTGGAGCCTGTTACATGTACGATGCGAGGTAGGTGGCCGGCTCCTTACGCAGAGCATGTCTCCGAAATAAATGTGAACAATTACTGGTACACGTGTAGCTAATCGTTATTCTAGCTTCACCCGTGCGAAGCCGGGGCTGGTCAGCTAGTGTAAATATAAATTTAGATATATGTGATAAATGTTGACGCATCAGTGACTTATCGACCTGGTGGGCCTCATTTTCATATACATAGTATTCTTCTCGCCAAGTCGCCACGTGTTATATCTTTATCTTTTCTGACAAAGACCCAATACATCCATTGCAGTTCCATTGTTATTTCTAGTTTACGAGTTAGGTACCTGATAATTATGCATAATTATATTCAAATACGCAGAAAAATACAGAGTTATATTTAGGGTTTTTGATCTTCCTTACACACTTTAAGCTTAAACTCTGAGTAGATGGTCGTGTAAAATATTAACATCGCTCTTGAGGCCTATTGATAATGAAGTTACGCAAAACGCAACGCAACAGCGCAACATAATCAGTAACACAAACACAAAATATGTGATTTATAATAAACGCCAAAGATATCACTTCTAACTAATCAGAAGAATTCTGTATATATCGTTGAAATTCAATTCTCTTTTATTTATAGTCTTTATGACACATGACATATAAATCAGTATATAAAATAATATGAATAGAAATGGACAATGACGAAGATATAGCTGCGGCAATGTTGTTTCTCCTAATGCAAAAAAAGAAATTACAGAAGAGAAGAAGAAAGCGAAGATACTCTGTCAGACCAATTAACAGAAGACGAAGCAAATATGGTTTTTTTGTAAATATGTATTTACCAATAAAATCAGATGATTCGGATCAGTTTTTTCGCTATACTAGAATGACTCTTTCTTTGTATAATGAATTATTACAAAAAGAAAATCCCTTTACTAACAAAAAGAAGAAGTAGAGAACCTATTTCTCCTGAACATCATTTGGCCATAACATTACAGTAAGTTAAACAACTTTATTTATTTACTTTTGATTCATTAATTAAATTAATCGTATTTTAGCTTCTTATCGCAGGGAGTATCGATGCAAAGCATTGATTGGACTTATCATGTAGATTTAATAACAGTTCACTGTAATTAAAGAGACCTGTTCTGCAATATAGGATATTCTTTCCAAATAATCACCCCAATTCTGTAAGGAATTTGTTAAGTCTTAGCAACGTTGCTACAAATTGTAACTAATAAAAACAAATGTAAAGCATGTCATTTTCATGTTTTATTCAGTGTTCGCAATTATTATTGGTTATTTGCCATAGCAACGTTGTTAAGATTTAACAACTCTCTTACAGAATTGGGGCGAATATGTGAAACCTCCAAATACTCAAA
Source organism: Ophonus ardosiacus (assembly GCA_943142095.1). NCBI lineage: Eukaryota > Metazoa > Arthropoda > Insecta > Coleoptera > Carabidae > Ophonus > Ophonus ardosiacus. Next base: position 21,175,950 of record OW964834.1, on the reverse strand, counting down.
ATGAATGATTAGACGTAGCCACTGGTTACGAAGAAAAATGGAATTTTAACCATTGTGTGGGCGCTTTACACGGGAAGCATATCCATATTCAAGCTCCAAAAAATTTTGTTCCATATTTTATAATTATAAAGAATCATTCAGCATAGTTTTGATGGCAACACGTGATTCAAATTATTGCTTCACTCTTATTGACATTGGAGTAAGCTTTAGATAGCAACAATTTAAACATTCCAGTGGCGAAACTACTGCCAAATAGTTCTATTGAAATGCCATATTATTTCGTTGCAGACGAAGCTCTTTCCCGCAAATCTTACATAATGTGACCATATCCTGGATTTCATCTCACACAACATCAGAGAATATTTAATTATAGATTTTCTCGGGCTAGATGCACGATTGAAAATGCATTTGGCATATTGGTAGCAAGGTAGCTTATATTAAGAACCAATATACATGCTTATATCATGTTGGTTAACATATTGTTAAAGGATGTATAAGTTTACATAATTATATAAAAAAGAATAAAGATTTGAAATTAAATAACCATACCTATTGTCCGTCTGGATTTGTTGATACAAGTGATTTGGAAGATGGAATTTGGAGGCAAGAAATAACAAGAATACAATCCATTATCAAGGAATAATGCATCAAAAAATATGTATTCATTGCGCAATTCTCTGGCGTCATATTTTGTATCATTTAGTGACGAAGTACCCTGACAGTATGAGAAGATATAAATAAATAAAGCTACATTTGAGTCTTTTTTACACATATTTATTGTATTTATACTGTACTTTATAAACGGAAACTCATTTTCATAAAAATATATAAAAGCATAAATTTGACTATAATTTTACATATTTTATTCACTATGCAATTCAGCAAAACTTTCCATAATCTTGATTTTTGCTACATTTCTTTATATCTAGGTAAACCGTTCAAATGAAGGCTAATTGAATTACCAATTGCCATATCTGACTTCTTTTGTACAAAGGGAAGGTGTGGTTGGAGTCTTTAATGGTGGGAAGTTGCTGATGATGATTGTCCGGCAGATATTATGATTGGAGTTAGTGATAGAGTTGACGGAGGTAGAATTGCTGATGATGATTGTTCGACAGATGTTACGAGTGAAGTCAATGATGAGTTCATGGTGGCAGAGTTGCTTGGTCATTGTTCATCAGTTATTACAATTGGAGTCAGTGATGGAGTTGATGGTGGCAGAGTTGCTGATGTTGATTGTTCTACTATTACTATTTCTCAAATACCTTCTGATTCTGGCAAAAGTGGTGAACAAGGCGACTATGTATGTTCTATAACTGTTTCTTCGCGACTGCAAATTACTTCGTCTCGGACATCTCTTCTGACCATAATATTAGTAGATGTTAATTTAGTATTAAAAATAATGTAACTATTACAATTGTTTACCTCCTAATTCGGACATAGGATTCTAAAAAAACATAATGATTCATAATATTTCCATCCACTGATTCCATTATTTCCATTTGCTCCAGATGATTAATAAATCAGATCCCGTTTCTCTTTTGAGTTCTATCTCGTAGCACTTTCCACCGTTGTTCAACAATTTCATCTAACAAACAAATGGTTAATAATAATAAAATATATTCTATAATTTTTGTGTACATATATATATATATATATATATATATATATATATATATATATATATATATATGGTCTCGTGGCCGCGTGCCTAAGTGTCTGGTCGCGAACCTGGGGGAACCGGGTTCGATCCCGACAGACGCCAAATATTTCCAATTTTAAATGGCACAAAAGTGACCTCTGTGGTGCACTCTCCACACTAGCTATGAGTGCCCGTGAGGTGACGCCTGGTAAGCGCTCACACGGTAAAATATATTATATATATATATAAATATATTTAATATATTGAAAGATGTTTTCAGAACTCATTTTATTTATCTTATAAATATATTAATTTATATTTTATTTTATATATATATATACAGGCTGTATCTCAAATAGGGGGACATGGCTTAACCAGATTCCTGAAGCTAAAATAAGACGATTTAACCAAACTTGCTTCTAATAACAGAACGCTTTATTGGGTATGACAGTTCATACGGTTGTAAGTCATGTTTTAAGATGATATTTGTTATTAATAGTGAACCACTAATGTATGAAACTTAGGTGTCCCAACATTGATTAAACCGTAACTTTTTAATGGCCACGCAGATAACGTGAAATTATTCTTTCTCAAAAAGATACATTCAATAATAAACTATTCTCTCTCTGTTTAATTTGTGATATATGTTACGGTTCACACAGAAAATAATAAAATCTGAGTGTCTGCACCGCTAAATTTTTAAAATAAATTTTATATAGCAGTCTGTCCAACTGCCAAACATTTAATTTTTAATGACTGTAACGAGTTGTCAATCTGCACAACTTGTTTAGGAGTAAGCTATGTAATCGTCTTATTTATAATAATGGTTGTAAAATATTATTAGGCTGAACAAACGGATGTTACTGATTTTAGAATGAATTTTTTTGAAAACCCATAAAACAATTGTTACTGTCATTAAAAATTAGTTGTTTGACATATGGATAGATTGCTAGATTCAATTTATTTTAAAAATTTAGCGGTGCAGACACTCAGATTTTATTTTTTTCCTGTATGAACCGTAACAGATATCATAAGTTACACAAAGAGAGAAAAGTTTAGTATTGAATGTATCTTTCTGAAAAAAAATAATTTCACTTTATCTGCGTGCCCATTAAAAAGATACGGTCTAATCAATATTGGGACACCTAAGTTTTATACACTAGTGGTTCACTAATAATGACAAATATCATCTAAAAAATATGACATATCCATATGAACTTTCATACCAAATTTCATCCAAATCGAATAAAGCATCCGGTTATTATAAGCAAAATTAATTTTTTTTCGAAGAACTTTGAAGCAGAATTTTGGCTAAACGGTACACTTTCCGGTAGAAGCAAGTTTAGTTAGATCGTCTTATTTAGCCTCAGGAATCTGTGGTTAAGTCATGTCCCCATATCTGAGAGACACCCTGTATATTCTTACACAATACATTCAATATAATAATACAAATAATAATAATAATAATAATAATAATATGTCACAAATTAAACAGAGAGAAAAGTTTACTATTGAATGTCTCTTTGTGAAAAAAAATATTTTTTTGTTATCGGCGTGGCCATTAGAAAGTTACGGTCTAATCAATGTTGGGACACCTAAGTTTCATAGAGTAGTGGTTCACTAATAATAACAAGTATCACCTTAAAAGATGACTTATAACCATATGAACTGGAATACCAAATTCCATTCAAATCGTATAAAGCGTTCTGTTATTATAAGCAATTATTATTCGAAGAATTTTGAAGTAGAATTCTGGCTAAATAGTACACTTTCAGTAGAAGCAAGTTTAGTTAAATCGTCTTATTTTAGTCTCAGGTATCTGTGGTTAAGCCATGTCTCCATATTTAAAAGACACTTGCATATATATATATATATATATATATATATATATATATATATATATATATATATATATATATATATATATATGTAAACTGTGAAGATAATAAAACTGAAATAGAACACTGTTAACTGTAATAAAAGGTCAAATAATGCACAAGATATTATTTCACCAACACTGATTTATTTCAAACACTCCGAACGACAACTCAAAACATACTGATTTTAGAAATCATTCCCTATTAAAAATTACTCACTAATTACACAATCAATTACATTTACTAATAATAATAATATAATTAAATATTCTAGTAGCTGATTGCAGTCTGAGGTTATATAATCCATCAGAAGTTACGACTCTCCCGGGCTCCTAGCATCCGAGATGCTAACACGGCCATCCTGGGCACGCCGCGGCCTCGCGTGCGACATTTTGTGCTGGAACAAATAAACTTGAAATATCGAAAATATGACAACTACGGAATGTCTTCGCTTAACGTCCAAGACGATGATGATTTAAGGACCAACACAAACACAACGACCATTCAAGGTCCAACACACTGACCATTTAAGGTCCACGACCATTTAAGGTCCAACACACTGACCATTTAAGGTCCACGACCATTTAAGGTCCAACACACTGACCATTTAAGGTCCACGACCATTTAAGGTCCAACACAAACACAATGACCATTCAAGGTTCCACACACTGACCATTTAAGGTCCAAATGAATACTTACTAGTTACTACAAAGTTTACTAAGATGAAGTCACCGCCATTTCTCTATTCTCTTGAGGCCAATGCCTCAACTGTTCATGTGCAGCAACTTTAGTTATTTGTGTTGTCTTGTTCAAACGTTTCAAAACATAACGATCATTAGCTAGAGTTTTAAAAACTTGGTAGGGTCCTATAAATTTGTCACCTAGTTTACCTCTACCTGCTTTCTGTGTGTCTTGTACAACAACTTTATCGCCGACTTTAAACCGAATAGCATTTTTCCTTTTAGCACTAAATTCTCTTTCTTGTCTTTGTCTACTTTCTTCCATTTTTATATTGGCAATTGATCTCATAGCGCTTACGTCATTCACATCCATACATTTCTTATACGGCAGGCCTTCAAATAACTTCTTTTCTGCAGGTAGAAGATGCTTTTCTCCGAACATCAATGCCCTAGGTGTAAACCCTGTTGTAGAACTCACTGTTTCATTAAGAACTGCTTCAATTTGTGGCACAACACTTGTCCATCTACATTCTTTTTCGCTCGTTAACATACTTCTCATTAAGTTGAATAAGGTTCTCATGACACGCTCTACTTGTCCGTTACCTCTAGGGACTCCAGTAGCTATTAAATGTAACTCTATGCGATTTTCCAGTAAAAATTCCTTGAATTTTGAAGATGTAAATGCTCTTGCTCTGTCAGCAATTATCATTGTCGGTTTTCCTACACGATTGAAAATATTACTCAGGCCGCTAATTGAGCAAACTGTTGTTTTGTTTTCAATGGGAACGAACATACAAAACTTTGAAAATGCATCGATGATGACTAAAATTTCTGTGCAGTTATTTGACTTCACCAACGGACCCGCATGGTCTATATGCCACACCTGGAATGGTTTGGTTGCTTTATTCCCTCTTTGATAAACTCCGTGTTTTGGACCAGTATGAGATTTTCCTATAGTGCAGGATCTACAATTTTTAATGTACTTTTTCAAGACTTGTCCCACTCTTGGCCAGTACAGTTCCGCACGCATGCGAGCAATGGCCTTATCCCAACCAATATGAGCAGCTTCGTCATGGTATGCCTTCATCACTTCTAATCTAGCTGCTTTTGGAACGAAACATCTGATGAGTTCTTTTCCTTTAGTTTTGAAGACATGATAGACGACATTGTCTTTTATAATGAACGAACTGTTGGGTGCAGTACTTAATGACTGGCAGAATTCATCTTCAGCTTGAAACTCAAGTACACTAGATGGTTTTTTTGTTTGTGTTAATACTCGGATAGTTGGGTTTCTTCTTAAATAATCTACATGCCCCATTCGACATCCAGGTCGATATTCGATCTTGAAATCGAAATCCTGTAGTCTCATCCACCACCTGGCAACTCTTGGATATAAATTCTTCTTTAATGCAGTGGCTCTTACAGAATTTCAATCAGTGTATACAGTAAAGTTCAAACCATACAAATACACGCGAAAATGTTCCATTCCTTCAACAACGGCCAGGTTTTCTAGGCCATACGAGTGATATGTTGATTCTGATTGATTAGTTCTCCTACTAAAATAAGCCACAGGTTTTACAAGTCCATTCTCCTTCTGCATCAAGGCTGCTGCGATTCCTATGGAACATGCATCCGTATGGAGTTCGGTAGGAAGTACTGGATTAAAAATTCTTAGTACAGGTGCCGATATTAAGTTTGGATTATTTGTAGTCTTATGTTTTCCTGTTCCTGCGTCCATTTAAACTCAACATTTCGCTGTAAGAGTCTATTTATAGGTGCGGTAGTTATTGAGAATTTTTCAATATATCGTCTAAAATACCCAGCTAAGCCCATAAATTGTCTTACACCTTTAACATCTTTTGGGGGCGGTGATTCTACCAACGCTTGTACCTTCCGCGGGTTAGGTTTGGTGGACCCATTTCCAACAATAGACCCCAGGTATTCGGTTTCTAAAGCGAAAAAGGTACATTTGTTCCGGTTTAGTGAAAATCCTGCCAATGACAAAGCCTCCAGAGTTCTTTCCAAATAGCTGAAACCTTCTTCTACAGTTCTGGACGGTATCATGATATCATCTAGGTAGACCTGAACAATATTATCTTTCGCTCTTTGATAACATGATGGTGCGTTAGCAAAACCAAATGGCATACGGTTGTATTCAAAATGTCCAGCAGGTGTCACAGACGCAGTATATTTTTTCGAACTTTCCTCGATCTCGATTTGGTGAAAGCCCGCTTTCATGTCCAAAGTTGTGAAATAAACTGCATTCCCTAGAGCATCTAGTTGATCCCGAAAATTGGGTATTGGATATCTATCTCTGATAGCCTTTTTGTTAATCTCCCGATAGTCAACACATAACCGCAAGGAACCATCTTTCTTTTTTACTAATACTATTGGGCTCGCATACGGTGAAGTGCTTTCCCTAATTATCTCTTGTTCCAACATGTCCTGAATAATGATCTTAAGTTGCATTCTTTCAGCGAGTGCTAGACGTCTAGGACGAAATGCAACAGGAACTTCATCGTTCAATTGTATTTTTAGCTTACCAGTGGTAAGAACTTTCGCAGTTTGGGCCTGTGCTTCCTCCAGCATATTGTTTAATCGTTGTTGTTGTTGCTCGTCCAGTCCTGACAACCTATTTTCTAAATTCATAGTACAGACTGTAACAGGAGTCGTAGTGCTGTGTTGTAAGTCTAAGCCATGCTCTCGTTTTACAATAATTACTCCAGGATGACTTATTGTTTCCCAACCTATAAGAGAGTCCACACCAGGAATGGTGCCATTAGGAACTACTAAAAAGTCAATTTCTAACGTAATTTCTTGTACGGTTACATACAGCAAACAGCGTCCTACAGTACTTATTTGTTTTCCTAGTCCAACTAAATTTCGCGAAACTGGCAAAATTAGTGCATTAACGGAGTTTGCTACATGTTGATGGATGATTGAACAATCTGCCCCTGAATCTACCAAGTAAATTTGTAGTTCACGTCTCCCACAACTGCGGTAGCAGATGGCATTATTGCGCATCTGTAGACACTTACGCAACGTATCTCGTGCTTTTTAATTTTCTGAAAACAAGTAGACTCCTCATGGCCAGGTCTTTTGCAGAAGATGCACTGTTTAAATTTTGACCTGTCTACTTCGTGTTGTCTCGAAGTACCTGGGTTCTCATTAGTGAATGTAGTTACCTTACATCGATCTTTCTTATGACCAGCCTTGCCACAATTGAAACATTTTCCCAAAAATCTCATTGTGCTATCCATCTTTGCTCGTTTGGTAGGTGGTCCACTCGGGATTGACTCGGCTTCATAGTGTCTTAAAAGCAGCATGAGCTCTTTTTGATCTTTAGGTTTATGGAAACGTATGCCCTCTCGAATCGAGTTTACCGTAATGCCTCCAATAACAGTGTACAATACTCGGTCCCAAGGTAAATCGGGGTAGAATCTATATAAACTGCGTATCTTTTCTCTTCCATATTCACTAATAATTTGAAATTGAGAACTGTTCATATTGGCAGCACGTAAGAGCTTGGTATGATAAGTTTCATAATCAGGAGAAGCAGTGAGTAAGTCATCTTCGAAGTTACTCCATCCCTCATAAAATTTACGGGCTTTACCTTGAAGTGCTTCTCCTGCCTTCAAAATAATTATCTGATCACTAACTTTCAGTTTTGTTCGAGTATCATTTACGTCTTTGAGCCACTCCTCCATAGAATAATCACTTTTATCAGGGTCGTAACGCACCAAATTGAAAGGGTTTATAAAGTGTCTTTTTAACACATGAAAGTATCAAAAAAAGTGTTATTTTGCGTTCGCTAAATGGTTGTTATGGGTTGGTTGAGCGGTTGCAACATAATAGTAAAAGTGAAATGAAATATTTACCCAAAAGTATGTTACTGTCATAATCTAATGAATTGAATTGCGTTTTGTGTTGTACATCGGTGAGTATCGTAAGGAGCATGAAAATTACCTCAAAATCACAAAGAATGTTAGACATGGTGATTATAAAGCCGCTTCATAAGTAAGTTTATGAATTCTGTACTTTACTTAAGGCGGGCCCGAGACTTTTGAGTGCCTCAGGCGAAACTTTTAAATTGCGCCCTTCATTTATTAAAACTTAGAAATTTATATCATACTGATGAAATTTATTTAAGAAACATTTTATTTAGATAATTTATGTACAAAATAACAGCACAAACAAATATGATAATTTTACAGTATATGACAATGAATATGAATAACAAAGATTAAATTTATATATATATATATATATATATATATATATATATATATATATATATATATATACAGGGTGTTAATACTAAGTCGTTCCACTTGAAAACGGTAGATAGGAACTCATTAAAACAAACAACTTTTCTTAGTTCCAATTTTTGATTTTGTGCCCCGGTTTGTAGTTATTGGAGTTCTTTTGTTTTTCTAAAAATCGTCATAACTCCCTTAAGGACTATTGAAATATTTTTTTCTTTCGAAATTACCTTTCGGCTCTCTAAAACATTTGGCATTTACAATTATTTTTTATTTTTTCAAATGGCAAAATGGCGATCGATCAAAAATTTCGAAACAAGATTTTTTGATAACCACTCCATCGATTTTCGAAAGTAAAACATTTATAAAATCCTTAAACTATCTACTACAATATTTGTCCTAAACATTTTTTTCAATCTATCCCAAAAAAGTTTTTATGTCTTACTAGTATGTTACTGTTTTATAACAACCTCAACATTAGGTCCGTTATTGAGTAAATAATGCACTAGGGCGTATTAAGTTGCTATGGTAATGTTTGACAACAAACTGAGGTTAATAATACTGATACTAACATAAAGTGCAGTTAAGGTTAAGAAGCATTGTAAATTGTAGTCGTTTATAATCATATTTGTTTCATCACAAATACAAACCAGCATACATCTTATTCTTAGCAATAACATTGAAATGTTGGTACTTGTTCGTTACTTTTCTTTCTAGACTTACGGCATCACTGCAGATTTCTTGTTGACAGCTCGTTCTGCGTTGCGTTGAACTTGTGAAGAAAGCAAAAGAAATGTATTCATAAATTAAATTTGTAGTAAAAATGTAGTACTCGGTCTAATATGTATTTCGAGTAAGTATATCAACTACCTTAATCTATGAAGTTGATGAAAGGCTCCAGCTCAGTATGCATGATATAGAGGGTAGGTTGTATGAATAAAGCACACTGTGTTTTTATTTTTTAATAAAATGACTTATTGACGATCGATTTCGCCGTTTTTTACGGCATCTTCAGGTCAATGCTGAAAAATTGTTTTATTATAAATTTTTTAAATTTTTTACATGTAAAATATTTGTATTAGTAAAATTATTTTGATATTGTAGAAAAAGTTAGATTTTTTAATAAATTATTTAAAATATTATATGCTAATATTGTAACCATGTGTTAAGATTGAAAATTTTTTTTTTAGAATGTAAGGTTATGTAGTGTAGCCCACTTAGCGGCTTACTTTCAAACATTTATATAGATAACTTAGAAAATAAAATTATGCAAGATCCTTTAAGTAAACATGTAATGCTCTGGAAAAGATATGTCGATGATATTTTAGTATTCTGGACAGGAACTCAACAAGAACTTATTACATTTCATAATAATATTAATAATATCTCAAATATAAAATTTACATTAGAAATAGAAGCAAACAATAAACTTAACTTTTTAGACTTGACACTTCATAGAAACAATACTAATATAGCTTTCAATATTTACAGAAAACCTACCTCAACAGATATAATAATTCCTAATACATCATATCATTCCCCTAAAATCAAACAAACAGCTTTTAATTTTTATTTCCACCGTTTATTAACAACACCCCTCTCAGAAAATAACTACAATACAGAATACAATAACATTGGTAACATAGGCCTAAACAATAATTACTCATTAACAAAAATAGAAAATATATACAACAAAACTAAAGACAGACATTTAATTCAAACTAAAATATACAAACACATTAAATTTAAAAATAATACATACATATCTATACCATACTACAATTACATACACAACACACAACTAACAAATACAATATAAACTTAGTTCCTAAATCACAACCTAATCTCAACACCATTTTCAACAACAGCAAACCAAAAAAACTACCCATAGAAAAAAGCGGAATACATAAAATATCATGTTCCAATTGTAATAGTATTTATATCGGGCTCACAACCAGAAACCTTCAAACACGTTTTAAAGAACACATCAAAAATAGACCACTATCAGCTGTAGGAACACATTTAATCAACAATAACCACACCACAAATATAGAAAATATACAATTACTACATGCAGAATCAAACTATTACAAATTACAAATATTAGAAAAATATGAAATCCTACTACATAAACACAATAATCAACAACTCTTAAACGAGAACATAGATTTCCCAGAGCATTACATGTTTAAATTTTTGCCGCTCTTCAAAAAACCCAACACACATCAACAACAATAGTTCCATCTACATCCCTGTTTTCAACTACTACACAACTACACTTCCCATCTCATTCTGTCTCCATTTCTTGACTCTACAACATGAACACGTTGTATTTTAACTTTATAAAGTAATTTTTACATACATATTTCTACATACAATATAACATCATGTATTTCTTTTTACGTTCTTTGCAGACGGTAAGTTCAATTTTTTCAAACTTATAATTTATGATTGTTGCAACTACTCACTCATAACCTTACATTCTAAAAAAAAATAAAAAAATTTCAATCTTAACACATGGTTACAATATTAGCATATAATATTTTTCTACAATATCAAAATAATTTTACTAATACAAATATTTTACATGTAAAAAATTTAAAAAAATTATAATAAAACAATTTTTCAGCATTGACCTGAAGATGCCGTAAAAAACAGCGAAATCTATCGTCAATAAGCCATTTTATTAAAAAATAAAAACACAGTGTGCTTTATTCATACAACCTACCCTCTATACCTTAATCTAATCTAATCTTTTCACTTCAATCGCCTTGATATGACAATTTTTGTATTTAGTAAATATTTAAGAGTCAAATATTTTCTCTATTTCAGACATATGTGCAATAGAAATTTGTTTGTTATGTTTTAAAGAAATCAGGAGACAGGTAATTCAAAGATTTAACAATATTTATTTACTTAACCTACAAATATTATTTTTTTTATTTATATTGAAATTACAATTATGGAACGAGCCCGTGAAGGTAATATTGCCAGATGTATATTTTAATCTAGCATTAGCAATACTGCTCTTGCCACCTTCATCCACAGAAATGTACAATTCTTGAAAACTATTAGTAGATGTAGACGACACACCAGCTAACATCTTTGAAATTTTATATTTTGAAGAAATACTATCTTCCAAATATCCTTCTGCCACAGCTGTGCTTTTCCATCCGCCATGTCACTTTAATGTAGTCATACTAGCCCCTGCATCAGGCAATAAAGTTGCAAAAGTTCTTCTCAAACAATGGCTTGTATACTTATCTGCATCTTTCAAATTCAGGTATGTTGCAATTGTACTTGGAATCTTTCCGAATGTATTTTTTCCAACAGTTTGTGCAAAACAACGACCATTTTTATAATTCAGAAAAAACCTTTTCAAGGTACATCCTTGCAGTCGTAGCAAAACATATTCTCTTATTAACTTCAAACTGTTCATTTCTTTCTCATCAATAATAGTAAAAACACGCTTCCTATCAGTCTTCGTTTCAGGTACATTTACAACAATGACTGAACCTCTATCTTCTACATGGTCAACTAACATGTTCACCAACTCGTGTCGTCGACATCCACCAAATACACCAAACAATAAGGCAGCTTTAATCATAAGAAATGTTTTGTTTGGAGCTTCATGAATGAACTTTAACACCTCTTCTCTTCTCAAAACTTTCGACTTTTTCGCTTCATATCCTTTAGTCCCTTGCTTTAAATATTCCCCTAATTTATGAATCTTTCTGATGTCTATATTCTTATTAACTAATAACGTCTTCTTCAGCATGGAATATTTTGTCCATAATGAATTCGGGGTAAATGATTCTGACTATTTACAACAATTTAAATACAAACAAAAACGTCAAAACTGCAAAGAACTTACCAATCCTTCGAAATATCCGAGTAACACAGTCTCATTTATAATTTTCACACTACCATCCAGCATTGGAATTTATGAAATTCTTTATCATAAATCTGTTTAGATTTCTTGGGCAATAAATTTTCCATGGCTTTTGCCGCTTTTGAAATATATCACGATAAAATAATAACACGATGTACATATACTACATGATTTGGAGGAGAATTTCATCCCGAATTCAAATCGCGTTATTGTATTTTAATCGTGCCGGAGAGGTTGATTAAAAATTAAAAAATTAACGGATTTGTAATTGTGCAAAATATTTTAAGTGTTAGTAACTCGTGAATCGCTTATCGGAAAAAATCGTGAAGGTATAATTAATATGAAACAGAATTTAATGCCGAATTCAAATTTCCAAAGAGTTATCCTATCTTTAACCCGATCAGAGTGGTAGATGAAAATATAAGAAATGAACATAACTCGCGAACAATCATAGATTCTTAATTCAAATTAAATTTTGTGGAAAATATTTAGGATATTTAAAACAAAGGGATTTTTTTTTGGGGTTCTACAGAGTCGATTTATTTTTGTCCAATATCGTATTTAGGGAAAGAAAATATGTCGCCTTTTCCCAATTTGCAAGGGGTTTTCAATCAGCGTATTTTTCTGTACAGGATATCGTAAAAAAGCTTTTGTTGTGGTATTTTTATATTGAGGATATTTTTCGAGCAATAATTATTTCTTCCAGTATTTAATTTTAATACTACAATGTTTTCAATTGATTTAATCTCCAACAAATATAACTTTTCTTCTTTCATAGTAAAACGTAAATAGAATTTAATTAATATAAATTAGCTGAAACTCGTTTTTCAGCTAATAACTCTTACTGAAATTGTAGGCATTATGATTAAAGCTACCCATAAAATTACCCTTTGGACCTTAAATCTTTATATTCAAATACAAAAAAATTACTACATTATAAATGGCAGTATGAAAATAAGTGTACAAACTTCACGCTAATGTATTTACTTGATATAAATAACTAAATAAATATATCATGGCATATTATCCATTACTGGGTATGCAAATCTTGATGCACCATTCTGTTCTATACACAGATATCGGTAATGGCGGAAGTGACAGCAGGAATAAGCCACGCCAAAACGGCGAGTTTGGAACTGAGTTTTTTCTTGGCAGATATTGTGAAGTTTTGTCCGACCTTGTACTAATAACGCAACGTAGGTTATGACCCGAAACCGTGACATTCGGTTCTCCCCGAGTTTATCCGGATACCGCGACGCGTGACAAACTGTTCTGTTCAAAATGAACATGAATACGTTATATGTAGCCAAACTTATCCTTTTTACTATGGCATCAAAGACAATTACAATTAATATAAAAATAAAATCAGCTCTGTAGATCCAATACAGAGCCTGTGGGACGTTTCCTGGTGGATACACATCATAACTGGTAGAGTATGGTCCCACAAACATATACACCAAACGACTTTTCTTGATTTGACGTAACAATCTTCTTTTCCGCGCAGAGCTGTTGGGCGCACCTACGCGACCCTTTAGAAACTTTCGTGTCGCCGGGCCTCTGATAGCCACAGATATACCGTTGAGCTCTATATCAATAGTTGTCAGGGATGGGACATCGAGACAAAAATATGTACACAAAACATCGATGTTTTTGCCATTTTATATTCTAATATGTAAAATCACTTATCGTGCATTTATATATAGATTATTTGAGTAAAAAAAAATTAAGTATTATTTATAATAATTCATTAATGGCCAGTTGTGCTAACAGATATACATATATAAAAAAGAATTCATATTATGTCATTGGTCCAATAAATATGTTCTGCACCTGTTAATTTTCACTAATTACATAAATCAGTAAATATTCTACAACTTGCAATTTTCACTAATTACATTATTTTGGGATGGGGTACTTATAACGTGTTTGTTTAAACTATTCTTGGGAAAAAACAATGTTAAATTTTTACATATTATTTTTCCAAGAATAAATAAAAATAATTTATATTATTCTTTAATTTGACATTAATAGGAATTGTTTTATTCTTATTTGTTTACATTGTTGATCATAAGTTCTCTTTTGGAAAAATAACAAGAAAAAAATTAATATCTTCCTCTATTCTGTAACTCGATCATTATCTACTAGTAATGGACATGTGAATGGCAACTAATTATTTTTTTAAGAATACTCGCGGCATTTTTTTGGTTTTGTCATTATCTTATAGATCGGTAGATATAATGATCGAGTAACAGGAAAGAAGGAATTGTTTTCCCAATGAGTAGTTTAAAAACAAAGATCTGTATAAATTATGTATTATATTTATCCCACAAATAGTGCAAATTAAGAGACCTACAAGCCCTAGAAATATTTTTCAACTGACTGGAGAAATAATAATGTTGATAGGCGTTTCCCCTTTAGTCTGCTTCGTTGCTGTGTTGCTGTTTGTCCGGCTTTGGAAAAAAGTCTTTCTGTTGGGACTGAAGTAGCTACTGTTGATAAGAATTTTATGCCAAGTTTTGCCAGCCCTGGATAAGTGTTCCCCATTTCATTTCACCAAGTTAGAAGATTTTCAGTTCTTGCAATAACTGGATTCTTCAAATATAATATTTCCTCGGACATATCTGATGGATACCAAATTGTATCTGATGAAATTCCTTTTATATTTTAATTTAACAGGCGTTGATGGTCGGTCCTTGAATCAAAACTTCATCTTGCTCCTAGCTCTGCAATGTGGCTGCCGTAACAAAAATTAAGTTAAAAATTAATATCAATGTATTGTCTAATAAAAAAAGAAAACCTACGTGTTTCATGTGGTTCAGGGGAGACCTCAATTCTTCCATCTTGGTCTGTAGTTTCTTGCTCTTGCATAAGAGTCGGAACATCCTGTACTGCTTTGGCAGAATTTAATGGATATTCAAAATATATTTTCTTAAATCTAGGGTCGAGTAGTGTAGCAATTGAAATCAAATATACTTTTTCAGCTGATATGAATCTTCTCTCCCATTCAGAAAGAAGTGAATTTTTCAGATTCTGTCCAATACCTGATGTGACCTCAATACTGGGAATTGCTTTATGGAGATTATGAATAATTGGAATCACCAGACTTGCTGTTGTATAATGTTGCCCTCCAACTTCTTTTGTAGCTTCTTCAAGTGGTTGTAAAAGAAATTGTATTTCTTGAAGTTGCAAAATTTCTGTTGATGTAACCATAACAGAGGCTGTTGGATGCCGATACAGAATTTGGTTTATTATTTCTCGAAATTCTAAAAATCGCGTTAGCATGTAATATGTCGAATTCCACCTTGTGGGTATTTCTTGAATTTTTTTTTTCATTTTCTTGGTTCTTGGCTTTTGGCTTTTCAGAAAGTTACTATATTTTTATTATTATTTTTTTTTTTTTGTTAAATTTACCAAATCTTCATTTGATTGTATAGTTCTTTCCGCCAATAAATTTAACTGATGAGCAAAGCAATGCAAATGTCTTCTTTAATCGAAAATATTTTCTAAAGTTTTGGTAATATTTCGTGCGCCATCACTAATTCTGCAGTTACCTTTTCGTTTTTTATTCCCAAAATTTCAAAAATATTATTCAATTCCCCAGTAAGATACTATGCTGTATGTCTTTCGTTGAGTTCAAATACCCGTATGTTGCTGAAGAAATCTTATTGTTTTCAGCAAAATGCATTGTAAGTCCTACGAAGCTCCTACTTTGCATTGTATCTGTCCATATATCATAATTAATCTGTAATGATTCAATTGAGAAATTTTTACTTTAAATAATTCCGAAATGGCGTCGCATTTACTGTCCAAAAGGTTTGTTACAGTTTTTCGTGAAGGAATTTTATAATGTGGGGCAGTTACTTTTAGCAAATCTCGAAAACCTTCATTTTCTACTATTGAAATTGGTTGATAATCACGACAGATCATGTACAGTATTGCATTTGTTATTTTAATAGTCTTACTGCCACCTTCTTTAGATGATAAAATTTCAATAAAATATTCTTCTACAGTCTTCTGTTTTTTATAAGATTTTGTTTCTGAAAGTGAAACTGTAGATGATAATGAAGACCTACTACTAGTAGTAGGTGTGCTAAGACCAAAAGTGTCTACTTCATTTGACATACTTTGTAAACTATCTATACTATCGGAAGACTGAGATTTCTTTTTCTGATCCGCTTCAAAAATTTGTTTATGCACACTTTTTAGGTGCCATCTTAGGTTATAGTATTTTCACACGTTTTAATTCTTTTGGCTCAAAACTTGCATATTATTTGTTATCAAAACATTTTGTGAAATATTGCCACATATTACTCTTTGGTGGCATTATTATACTGTAAAACAAAAGAAATAATGAATATTATAAATTTATATAGTCAATTACACTAACAAAGTAAAAAATTTAAACATGGTTTGAATCAGTTTGAATAAGCAAAATTAGTTTTTTTCCATAGCAGATGTTAAACTATGCTTTTATCTAATCAAAATAGTAGATAAAGTAGCACTTTAACCGCAAGGGTAGATAAAGTAATATTTTCACAGCAAGGGTAGATAAAATACTTTAATTTTTATTTATTCACGTACAAAATCCATAACGACCCACATACATGCTGTAAAATTGTGTTCAATTAATAATAACATATAATTGGTATTTTTTATTCTTTTCTTTAACATCTGCTATAGAATAAAAAATAGAATTTTATACACTACGATAACATTAAATTATCGACTCGCGAAAAATAATTCAGTAGCGAAATCTCTCGTGAATTAAACTTTCCTCTCGTCGATAAAATATAATTTTATCGTTTTGTATAAAAAATAACTATTCAATAACCTTTTATACTAAACAGGTTCATTCACTATCTATATATCTATATATATTTGAATTCATCACGACGATCGCGAAAATTTTGTTCACCTGTACAAAATAAACGGTGCTAGTGATTTTAATGAAAATTGTTGCAAGTTGTAGAGATTAACTCAACTTGATTTTCTGATAATGAGTTATTTTTCTGTACGATGCATAGTTTTCGTGTAAAAGATTTTTAAAGGTGGAAATTTGGCGTTTTGAAACAATATATATGAGTCCTCCATGAAAATATTAAGACGAAGAACGTTCGTTTGACATGTCAATCAGAACATTTAAGTGGATGTATTCATGAAATGAGGACATTTTGAAAGAAGTTAAATTCATAAACATAAATGATAACAATGGGCGGTTATTCCACAATAGTTAAAAAGGCCTAAAATATATTTAAAAATTAAATTTTTTAAGGTTCATGTCCGTGATTTAAGTGCATTTCGAAAGTGTTGCCAAACATTCCGTAAGTAACTAAGTCAAAAACAAATATTCCAATGTCAAGAATTACAGGTATCGTCAAGGGATGCCATGCAAAAATGTCAATAATTTGACAGGTCGATCGGCTTTTGTTTTTTTAATAAAGATGTCAGAATCATGTCGTGTTTGGTATCAAATGAGAGGTATCGACAAGGGCTGCAATGCAGTAGTGTTAAAAATTTGACAGCTCGATCGGTTTTTGTTTTTTCCATAAGGTCTCGTTAAGGATTCTGAGGCACATATATCAAAAATATGAAGTTGATTGGCTTTTCTTTTTGCATAAAGATAAGTTCTTGCTTTCGAAAAGCCACATGATGGTAAGTTTAATCTGTGTTGTCGTAAAGGTAAATTAAATCCAGATAAGTTGTCTGATTTTCCTGAATATATTAAAAATATAATGATAGAGAATGATGTAGATAGTAGGAATTTTAAAGAAAATTTTAGGAACTATAACAGCGCGTTGGCATTTGCATCTATGGGAGCAAGCCCCGGCCGAGGCCCATACTGTTTTCGTATTCATGGACAAATTTACCATGACACCAATGCTTCATTGTATCCACTGAATGGTAAGACTGAAAAGTCAATTATGTAGGGTGTATCAAGATAATGTAACAGTGCATTTTATTCGTGTATATGAAAAGATACAGAAAAAAGTGATTAAGATATTTTGTAAGGCATAGAGGGGGACACATTTTAGCATAAACTTTAATATCTTAAATCCAGTGGTACTCAAACTATAGAGCAATATTATATTTTTTTACATGGCATTATATATATTTTATTAACTCATTACATAGAGAATTCAACGATATAATAATATCATACCCTTACATTGCGAAAAATTTGATAAAAATTAATTCAAAGTTAATATTTCATTTCTACTTTATCTAAGTAATCTGAGCAAACATTCAACCAATAAAATAAAATAAAATTTATTTTAGTTTTATTACTTTCAAGTAAGCTACGATTTTGGCAATAAATTCAACTTTTAAAATAATTTTTTTGTTTTATTGATTAAATGTTTGCTCAGATTACTTAAATACAGTAGAAATGAAATACTAACTTTAAATTAATTTTTATAAAATTTTTCGCAATGTAAGGGTATGATATTATTATATCGTTGAATTCAGAACAAAATTCTCTATTTAATGAGTTAATACTATATATATATATATATATATATATATATATATATATATATATATATATATATATATATATAGGTGATAGGTAATTACGACTGTAATTAGTTAAGGAAACTGGATAGTGGGTTTGACAGTCAATTTGTAGGCTTCAGTGTAATACACTCTTTTTAATTTGTCAAGCTTTCGGTTATAATTTTAACCATCTTCAGGACAATTAGTTGAGATTTTTTGTAGAATAACAGCATTTACAGACATGTAAATTTTGAAACATGCACACGCGCATGGTTTATTAAAATAATGCGTCGAAATAACTGAATTACATATTAAAATTTTTTGGCCAAAGTAGGTATCACAGTAAAATTGATAAATTACAAACTAATAAAGCAAACAATTTTGTTAAAATAATGTTAAACTTTTAAAATTGTGCACAAGTTGTCGACGTAAACACGTGTACAACACCATTTTGTGAAAATTAACTGTCAATCAAGATTGACAGTTAATTTTCACAAAATTGTCCTGAAGATGGTTAAAATTATAACCGAAAGCTTGACAAATTAAAAAGAGTGTATTACACTGAAGCCTACAAATTGACTGTCAAACCCACTATCCAGTTTCCCTATATATATATATATATATATATATATATATATATATATATATATATATATATATATATATATATATATATAATGCCATATAAAAAAATATAATATTGCCCTATAGTTTGAGTACCACTGGATTTAAGATAGTAAAGTTTATGCTAAAATGTGTCCCCCTCTATGCCTTACAAAATATCTTAATCACTTTTTTCTGTATCTTTTCACAAACACGAATAAACGGCACTGTTCCATTATCTTGATACAGCCTGTATATAATTAATACGACTGAGAAACGAATGAACAAAAAATAGACACTAAATGTAAACCAGATATGAAAAATTTAGATAATGTAATTAGGGAATTTAATGCGTATTTTAGAGCATATCTAATGTTAAAAGAAGTAGAATAACGGGAAATAGCTAAAGCAATTTTAACTAATGGAACTGTACCAGAAATTAGCTTATGGATAGTTAATGATTGATCAAAAGATAAACGTAGGTACAATCCTCCAAAGAGTAATTAGGTAGCAGTAGTTTTCACGTCAAACGATGGTGAACCACCAATAGAAAGAGATATTTGCGTACATCCTAGGGCCGGTGGACAAGTTAGAATCAATCAATTTAGTGAAAATTGCGACTCAACGATTGAATATGAATATGAAACAATCACATGGCAAGAGAAAACAAACTATGTTACAATTTTATACAAATAGGTTAGCTGATAGGAATCAATTTAATCCGTGCTTAGAAGCCAGTAAATTAACTCAACAGTTCATTGTTGATGCATATGTAAAAATTGAGGCTGAAAGACACATTTATTCGACTTCATCAGTATGATTTTAGGGTAGAACTTTACAGTGGGTTAATGGATCATTTTACTAATTTAGCTGCAAACGAAGGTGGTAAACCAGAGTCCATGATTATTTTGTCATCCACATTTCAGGGCGGAAGTCGTACGAGAAAGTAGTTAACTTCAATCAAAGGCTACTGCCGAACGGTTTGCCTAATTATCTTGAAATTTTAACAGTTGATGGAGGGAACATGACAAATTAATATGACATAGCCAGCAATGTTGCCAAATTTACAGGGAAGCCGGAAGAAATAAATATCGTTATTTAATTTCCATAGCTCGTATGTCAAATGTTGATGTCACATGTTGAAATGACTAACCGATTTTTTATTAATCCGTCTAATTAACTAGGAAAGTATTCTTTGGTTAAAAAATTTGATGGTGAGTTTTTAATAAATAAACACGTTTTTGGGTCCCTAGAATACGATTTTATTAATTTTACATATGTGTGTGCGTATGTGACGATAATTTCGGCCGCGATAACTCCTTGCAAACACGCAGTTAAATATAATTTTTTCACATTTTTGTTATTATAAATATTGAAAATTACTTTATTCTCTATATGGTTCCACTGCATTTAATATTTCATTTTCAGATGATATAAAGTTAAAGAATTATAAGGAAATAAAATTTCATAAATCAGCCAGCTATACTATATTAAGATCATGTCAGTGTCGCGTGCAATTTACATGGTACGTTCGTGACATAATTTTACTGGAAATACATAATCTTTTGCAAAAAACTTTCAATATGAAATTTATACAAGATGTATGTATATGGAAGGTAATGTATGTGTAACATGGCTGGAATCTTAATCTCCAACAAGGGACATGTACGCTAATCCTCTTTTAAATACTCTAACTTGATATTTAAACAAGAGTGCTTAATCTACGTTCCAACAAAGTTTGTGACATGTTAAAAAGTTATGTAAGTTTAAATGTTTTCGCTCTCTGATAATATGAATTTATTTTTTGTTTGTAATTAAACTTCCACAAATAACTTTTAAAACTTTTCTTAAATTACAAACTTTAATAATAAAAATAAAAATTTTAGATATTGGAAATTAAATGTAAGGAGAATATTAAGCTACTTACTTACTCAACTCTGTATATTTTTTTATTAATGTAGTTACAAACTAAAAGACAAATGTTTAACGCTTCGAAGATGGCGCCCAGTCGGACATACACGACCGATTTTATAGCATACTGGGCATTTTCTTGTTGTATTATATTTTGAGAGTTAAATTCTTATTTGTTTAATTTTTTTTAATAAAATGTTCGTTTTCATAGAAAAAAGTTCAATTAATCAATTCATACCATTATTTTGTAACAAAAATATCCCAGTAGTATAACGTGTTCAAAAAAACGTAACTCGCTGTATTTCTTTTTACTTGGATATCTTGGTCTCTCAGACCCGGCGCCACCTCCCGTGTTATAGAAAAGGGCGCCTTTTCCGCATGGTAAACCAACTTCGATTAAAAACCCCGGCAATATCAGCAATATATAACGCTATTAGACTGCATATACTGTTGCAGTCATTATTCAGGCGTTATAAGCTTGCAACTTTTCTAATTCTGTACATAATCTAAGGCAAACATAACCGAACCACAAAACTCCCTATCTTGAAATTGAAGCCGTTATACTCGTGTTTTTCTTTTTATTTGTAGTTATTGGAAATAGTATATTACATCCGAGGTGGGAGATGTTTCATTATAGCCGAGGGCTTATGTATATTACCGAGAGGCGAAGCCTCGAGGTGAGATAATGCGCGAGGCTATTATGAAACTCCCAGCGAGGTTATGTACACTATTTTATTCACAATCATCCTCATTTTAAATCAATAATTTTCAAAATAAATCAATGAATTAAAACCTTTAATTTTATTAATGTTTTGACAGCTGTCTTAAAATTTGTTTAGCCTACTTAATTATGGGGATCTACGGCAATGTTACTAGGCAACCCCTACATAAACATTTCCAACCCAAGAGATGGAAGTGAAATCTGTTATTTCCAACCCAAGAGATTGTCATGAAACTTAGGAATGACGTATTTTCCAACCTTCAAAAGGTTAGGAATCTGTATATTACTATAATGATTGTGAATAAAATATATAACCTATTATAACGGCTCGAGTGTGATTTCTGTGCGTTAGTTGAGGTTATATATGTTGCTAATAACGTCGAAATATTGAGTGATGTATTAAATGAAATCTAATAGTGTTATGTAATATTTTTATTGCCCGGGTTTTCGCTAGAAGTTTGTATGAACGTTTATTAATAAACATTAATTTATCTTTTTGTTTATACTTTAATAAAAAAAATCTGATGTGGCCAGCACATGACCTCCCGTCTATTCCATGTTTAAAATAGAAATACACAAAACATGCATACACACAAAACACACACACACAGACATCATTGTAAGAATAGAAAAATGTTTTGTGGGGGCCCTAATTCGTGCTTATTCACCGAAATCTCACTATTGAATATTTGGATCGAAAACATTACCTCCATTACCTACGGTATGAAGGGAGGTAAAAATATAGTTTTGAGTAAGTAAGTAGTTTATTCTTCTTCCATTTTGTTTCCAATTTCTAATAAAATTTAAGTATTTTGTTGTAATTTGTCAACATTGTTTGGGTTTCGCGAGATCAGAAACTCCCGATTTTTTAATTAAAATATTTAGTAGCACTTATTACATTTGGTTCCGCGTGGGAGAGCCAACACGTATTATAATTAGCCATATTTATTCTTTACTATACCTTATTACTTTTACCCTTTCAAGTGTAAGGGGCTATGTTTAAATATGAGGTAATATGTTGGTTTTAACGAGGTATTACCAATTTAACATTGAGTACAGTAATAAATGTATTAACCTGTTGCGGTAAATACGGTAAATAGTAAATACGGAGGAAAAAAAACAGGCCGTAGGTTCCAATGAACCAATGATTATGACTAGCAGTCATAATTGTATTTATTTAAGAAATATAGGACGTTTCGGACATTTATTTGTCCAACTTCAGCTACAAATAGTTTATAAAAGTAGTGTACAATATTATAAAATAATAGATTTCGTCTTACCAGTTACATAAAATTTGGTTAGACATTGTATAAATTTCTTTAATATTAGTTACACATTTTTGTGAATGCCCAAATCTTGTCCAAAATTATAACAAAAAGTCTTTGATAAAAGAAAAAGACATGTTGCCACTAGGGCGACAAGTTGAGCACTGACTCAACGTAACGAAAAAATATAATGCGCAGAGAATATACTACTAACAATTGTACTAGATCACTCTATACATCTTTAAAAGACCCTACGGCCTGTTTTTTTCCTTCATTGAAACTTTTACAACGTTCCTGAATCACCCATTTGTAAATAGTAAATGTTATTTTTTACACATGAGACATTACAAACAATAAATTAAAAATAATCTTTTTATTGCGTCAAAAACTAAAACGTAATCATAGAGTTCTCGTATTGCACAATAAACACAATGGGTCGAATTCAGCACTCTTCACTAGTGTAGTAATCGTCTCTAGTAACTATGGAAACAGCGTGCATTTTTTTCTTATTAATTTATTACTTCATAATGTCTTTCTTTATTTTGTTATTTTTAATTAAGTTTCTTTAGTTAAAGAAGAGTGCTGAATTCGACCCAATATTCACAGGAGTATTCGTGACTCTTCAAGAATGGCATATCTATTCATACTATACAATAAAACTATTAAAATTATTTATAATTCAGGTATTTCATATTTTTTGGACTAGGCAGGTGTGTAGATTATCATTTTAGAATTTACGTGATTCTATTTTGCAACCTGAAAGTAATATGTCACTTTAGTTTTATTATTATATCACTATACAAAATAATTAACAAATAGTCTTACCAAATGAGCAACTTTTTGTATTATTGACGGAAACTCTAGGGATTTATTAACTAATTCATATGGAATGTATTTATGTATACCGATACAAACATATAGTGCTTGTGTGTCCCTGATTCCAGATTAAGAGAGAACACAGAAAGTATGTGTGAGAAGGATATACTTTGTGTAATAAATTGTACCATATTACTAAATTTACTAAAAATTCAATAGTTAGCATTTGGGTTTTCACAGATTCTATACCAGATCTAATTTTTGAGTCTAGTGATGTAAGTAATTCTTCAATTTTGTATTAAATTCGCATACCTGAAACCGTACAAACAACTTTTATACTTTGAATACATTCCCATCTCCACGCCAGTAATGTGTGCCTGTAAGGTGACGCCTGGTAAAAGCCCGCACGGTACAAGTATGTCATCATTACCGATCTCTGCGCCAAAGCAGATTGGCACACCCAGAAATGGGTAATATGCCATGATGATATTTATTTAAGTTCACCAATTTTTTAAAAACTTTCAAACGGGACTTAGACTCTGCAAAGTTTGTATATAGTTTTTGAAGACACCCAATATATATATTACAATAACCGACAATTTTGCAATATTAAAGTTTAAATTATGGTAGCCGCAGGAAGTGTAAAAGGCTTTAGAATTTTCCTTTAGAATTAATGTTTGAACGTCTCTGTATATACCTTTCATATTCGCCGCGTTGTCATAATCTTGGCTGTGACAATTTGATAATTCAATTCCAAAATTATTCAGTAGTGTATTTATTGACTCTGTTAATCCTTTTTCAGTTGTATGCGAAACGGTTTAAAATTATGCAAAAAATCTTTTATACTAAATAATTTCATTCACTATCTATATATATATATATATATATATATATATATATATATATATATATATATATATATATATATATATATATATATATATATATATATATAGTGAATGAAATTATTATATATATATATATATATATATATATATATATATATATATATCGGTACAAGCGATTTTAATGAAAGTTTTTCCAAGATGTAGGGAATAACTCAACTTGATTTCCTGGTAATAGGTAATTTTTCTGTACGGTGCATAGTTTTTGTGTAAAAAATTTTTAAAGGTTGTATTTTGGCTTTGTGAAACAATACATCGAAGTCTACATGTACAAAATTAAGAAGAAAAACGATGTCATCTATCACATTTGACATGTCAATGTTGGTGACAAACCATTATAAGAAATGTATAAAGATTAGTTAAAAGTGGATATATATATTTTTATGGAACGATTATTATGCATATAATAGTATAATTAAAGGTATTTTATAATTATTTTCTCTGTTTAAATGGTAATTAATAATTCATATATAATCTTGAAGTTAAATTTTATCCATAGGTAAAACTGTCTGCTTTTTATGACAGAGAAGTTGAAAAGGTGATAATTGAGTGAATATGAACGTACAGTAACATATGTACGCATGTTTCCATTGACAAAATAGTTGCTGAACGACGAAAAAGGCATGTATTTAAATGGAACCTAATTTGGATATGAAATTGATAAAAATGGTACCTAGACGGAATGGAAGTACGTAAAACTATTATAATACACTATCGGCGGAGCCCTAGGAGAAAGATTGTTTGACATGTCAATCAGAACCTTTAAATGGAAATATTTTTGAAATGAGGACAATTTGAAAAATGTTAAATTCATAAACATAAATTTTAAGAATGGGCAATTATTTCACAATAGTAAAAATGGCCTAAAACATTTAAAATTTATAATTTTTGATGGTTCATGTCCATGGTTCATGTCCACTACGAAAGTGTTGCCAAACATTCCATAAGTAACTAGGTAAGTACCTATAAAACAAATATTGCTAACTAGATCAATGTGAAGTCGGTATACAAGTGTTACATGCATAAGTGAAAAACAAATATTCCTAACTGCATTATTGTGAAGTTAGCCAATTAATTTCCAAGCTACTAATAAAAAATATAATAAATTTTAAACAAAAATATAAGAGAAAGTGTTGCCATAAGTAACTAAGTAAAACACAAATACTCCAATGTCAAGATTTTGACAGCTCGATCGGTTTATGTTTTATTTACATAAAGTTGTCAGAAACATGTAGTGTTTGGTATCAAATGAGAGGTATCGTCGAGGGCTGCAATGCAGAAATGTTAAAATTTTGACAGATCGATTGGCTTTTGTTTTTTTGCATAAAGTTGTCAGAATCATGTCGTGTTTGGTATCAAATGAGAGGTTTCGTCGAGGGCTGCCATGCAGAAATGTCAAAATTTTGACAGCACGATTGGCTTTTGTTTTTTGCTTAAAGTTGTCAGAACCATGTCGTGTTTGGTATCAAATGAGAGGGTTCGTCAAGGGATGCCATGCAGAAATGTCAAAGATTTGATAGCTCGATCGTCTTTTGTTTTTTTGCTTAAAGTTGTTCGAACCATGTCGTTTTTGGTATCAAATGAAAGGTAACGTCAAGGGCTACCATGCAAAAATGTCAAAAATTTGACAGCTCGATCGGCTTTTGTTTTTTACTTAAAGTTGTCAGAACCATGTCGCGTGTGGTATCAAATGAGAGGTAACGACAAGGGCTGTCATGCAGAAATGTCAAAAATTTGACAGCTCGATCGGCTTTTGTTTTTTGCTTAAAGTTGTCAGAACCATGTCGTGTTTGGTATCAAATGAAAGGTACCGTCATGGGCTGTCATGCAGAAATGTCAAAAATTTAACAACTCGATCGGCTTTTGTTTTTTTACTTAAAGTTGTCAGAACCATGTCGTGTTTGGTATCAAATGAGAGGCATCATCGAGGGCTGCCATGCAGATTGGGTGGGGAGGTTACGTAGGCATTATGGGTGTGCAGGTTGCGTGGGCATTTTGGGTGGGCAGGTTGCGTGGGCAGTTTGGGTGGGCAGGTTGCGTGGGCATTTTGGGTGGGCAGGTTGCGTGGGCAGTTTGGGTGGGCAGTTTGGGTGGGCAGGTTGCGTGGGCTGTTTAGGTGGGCGGTAAAAAAATATTTTGAAAGACAGCGTTAGCACTTTATGTGGATTGGACGTACGTAAAACTATTATAAAACACTATCGGCGGAGCCCTAGGGTATACTCGGCGTAGCCGAGTTTACGCTAGTCTTTTATACTAAATAATTTAATTCACTATCTATATATATTTCTGTAACCCGCCTTTATGAGGCGAATAAACAAATAAATTTAAAGAAAGGGTTCTTGCCAGATTTGGCAGTTACGTCTTGTATCAAATTAGTTAGTGATGTAATAAAGAATATTATTTACTTACTGTGCTTAGATGCTGACTCTGAAATGGGTCGCCCAAGGGTTGATTTACACAATGGATTATAAAAATATAAATAACTTTATTATTAATAAATATATGTAAGATACAAAATAGAGTCTATACTCGCGACTGTAACGGACAGGCTACAATGTTAGAGCTTGCCCTCCCTGTCGTTCAGTCGTCTATATATATTCACGTAAAGATAAGTCAGCAAAGAAATTGAGGTCTGGTATTTGTAATAATATTAAGAAATATCTATTCAGCAATTGCCTACTTGTATGTGCGTCAATTTGGAAATATACGCAATCTCATTTATGTGCTGACTTAGGTTTACATACCTCCCCTCTTTAAAAATTTGCTTCCTTTGGGGCACAATTTTTCTTAAATTCCTTTATGGGGTCCTTTAAGAGTCTCTACATAGACCACGAGTTGGTCCTCTTGGAACACTGTACTTCGCTGTTCTACGGCTGTCCTTGAACTTGATGGAGGATGTATGGCTTCAGACGATTGGCAGTTGATCACAGCATCTCTGTTGTGATGTGATATTTGCGCGCTGATGATACTGGATTACTGACTTCTTCGTCGTTGTCCTTTGGTCCATAGGATGGAAGATGTCTTGGACGCCTAATCATAGATATATTTTTGTGGTCTTCTTAACATAAACAACAACATTCGTAACAATATAACTGATCTTCCAGATGGCAAAATACAACCACGTCTTTTCCACTTAACATCCATAACATATGTCTGCAATTCTTGTCTATGATATGCCCGTTGGAACTTCCC
The DNA here is from genome assembly GCA_943142095.1 of Ophonus ardosiacus. Classification (NCBI taxonomy): domain Eukaryota; kingdom Metazoa; phylum Arthropoda; class Insecta; order Coleoptera; family Carabidae; genus Ophonus; species Ophonus ardosiacus. Next base: position 21,147,692 of record OW964834.1, on the reverse strand, counting down.
TTTATTATATGAATTACAATAACCAATTCGGGACATCTCACAAACAAGTTGCTTTCTGGAATTTTATGCAATATTTATTTACCAACACAAAACATTAATAATTTTGAATACGTTATGAATGCTTGATAATTAAACATAAAGACCTAAACTGGAGAATCGGTTATACTTATATTTTGCCTGATTTCCTCTGATGATTCGGTTGTTATGTAAGTGGTAGAGGGACCTCTGCAGTCAAAACCTTTGAAGGCAGGTGATGCTGCCTTGATGGACATGGATGCGACGATGGCTTTCTTTATCTAAAACAAAGGGAGTAGGGTATTTTTGGGAGAGTGGATGTTTTCGGCCGGACACGTCTGTAGGTTGGTCCAGCGCTGCCGCTCCGCCAGATAGAATTCCCTCTTTTTCTCCTTTGTCCTCTTGTTTCGATGAATTGGGAGGTGGCGCATAACGAGTTAATCCTCAGTGGCCATCTGTGGGTTATATGTGGCCTCCTCTCAGTTGTTTCAATTTGCCATCGCATCTTGTTGCCATCTTCTTCGTGGTTGACTGTTTCTATACCCGTCTTGGAGAAAGAACCCATGGATGATGTGGAGGTGGGCCTTTACTACGGGTGTGGTAGTGGGGTACTCCAGAAGTTGTAGGGGTATCCTTTTGTGCTTGACGCACCAAACTGTCTATTAGCAGACTGTCTTGAATCATATTCTGCATCGTTTTTTGGTTAACAGTATTTTTATCTCTGCTCACACTTGTGCTAGTTACTTCTTCAGTGCTTGCCTTACTTGGCTCTTCATTTCCCGTTTCTTGATTTATAAGGTTTTCATCCCTAAATGGCTTTAAACGATTTATATGTACCGTTAAAATTTTGTTGGAATTTCGCTGTTTGATTTTATATGTTACGGGGCCCATGATTTCCGTTATGAAGTACGGTCCTGTCCATGGCTTGTGTAGTTTTCGTGACGTACCTGCATGAATAGCTGGGTTATTCAAGTATACTGCGTCACCGATTTTGTAGACTGCTGACTTTGTATTTTTGTTGAATTGTTTATGTGTCTTCTCTGTTGCTTTGTTTATGTTTTGTTTTACTGCCTCGAAAGCAATTTGCAACCTTTGCTTTAATTCTGACGCATAATTGTCTGCATAGTCATACCGTAAATCTTGAGGTCTTGTTATGTCATCATACGGTAACTCTATATCTCGACCGTGCATTAAGAATAATGGTGTCTCGTTTGTACTATTGTGCAAGCTACTTCTATAGGCTAGTAGCACGAATGGTAACCATTCATCCCAGTCGGTCTGATCTCGATTTACAAAATGAGACAGAATGTCCTTGAAAACTCGATGACTTCGTTCTATTATCCCATTTGTTTGTGGGCGGTATGCTGTCGTTTGCAGTTTTTCGACGCCTAATATTTGACAAACTTCTCTAAAAATTTCAGAAGTGAAATTTGCGCCTTGGTCTGTCAGCAGTTGTCTCGGAGTCCCGTGTCTTGAAATAATTTCTTGAGCCAATATTCTTGCTATGGTTGATGCCTTTTGGTCGGGAATGGCGAATGCCTCTGGATATTTTGTAAAGTGGTCCTGGAACGTTAGGATGTATTTGTTCCCTTTCATACTTGTTGTTAACGGACCCACAATATCCATTGCGACTCTTTCCATTGGTCGACTGACTTCATTAAATTTTTGTAGTGGCACAGGCTTGTGATGTGGAGACGTTTTCCTCTCATTGCATGAATGACACTTCTTGCAATAATCTTCAATGTCCTTGGCCATTGATTTCCAAAAAAAATTTTTCTTGATTCGACTATATGTCTTCTCGAACCCTTGATGTCCCGCATATGGTAGATTGTGATAATCGTGCATTACCTTGAATTTCATGGACGCTGGTACTATGAGTTGATGATGACGCTCATTATTTGATTTTTCTTTGAATATTAAACCTTCATCATCCGTGAAATAACCTTCTTTACTGGAGAGTTGTTGTATTGTTGCATCTTGACGTTGTTTACTTGCTATGATGTGCCTGTCCCATATTGGTCATATGTATCTTCGACTTCTACGGCGTTTATGGGTATTCTTGATAATACATCTGCGTTTACGTGTTTCTTCCCCGGTCTATGTTCAATTTTGAAGTCGTATTCCTGGAGAGTAAGTACCCATCTTGCCAATCGTGATTGTGGCGTGCTGATAGAGAATAGCCACTTGAGAGGTTGATGGTCGGTTATGATGGTGAACTTTCTTCCATACAGATACACTCTGTAGTGTTTTACACCCCAAATTACTGCAAGACATTCTTGTTCTGTTGTAGAGTAATTTACTTCAGCCTTGTTTAACTGTCGGCTTGCAAAAGCTATCGGCCTCTCATAACCATCGCATTTTTGACTCAATATGGCACTAATAGCTTTTCCACTGGCATCTGTGGACAGGATGATTTCCTTGGTGGAGTCTGGATGAGCTAACACTGACTCGGAGCAGAGGGCATTCCTTAATTTATTGAATGATTGTTCGCAATCTTCTGTCCAGTTGAACGGCTCATTTTTTTGTGTTAATTTCGTGAGTGGCTTCGATGTTTTTGCGAAATCTTGAATAAATCTTCTGTAGAAGCCTACTAGGCCGCAGAAAGCTCTGATGTCCTTGACTGATTTCGGCCTTGGATAGTCTTGTATGACTGAAATTTTGTCTGGGTCCGGTTTACAACCCTCCCCATTTATGATATGGCCTAAATACTTCGTTTCAGTTTTCAAAAAATTGCATTTACTCGGTTGCAATTTAAGATTAGCTTCTCTCAGTCTATTGAAAACTTCCCTGAGTCGTTCCAGATGTTCGTCTGCTCCATTCCCATTGAACACGATGACGTCATCCAGGTATACTAGACATTGTTCACCTCTTAACCCTGACAACACACTGTTCATGAGGCGTTGAAATGTGCTCGGTGCGTTTACTAGCCCAAACGCCATCTTTGTGAATTGATAGTGTTCTCCATTTGTTGTGAATGCTGTCTTCTCTTTATCTCGTTCATCCAGTTGTACTTGCCAATATCCAGATGCTAAATCTAGGGTAGTGAATAGATTTGCATTTTCCAACTGATCCAATGTTTCTTGCATGTTTGCAACAGGAAAATAGTCCTTCTTCGTTATCTTGTTTAACCCTCTGAAGTCGATACACACCCTTATTTTGTTTTCACCATTTTCGGATTTCTTCGGCACGATGACTACTGGTGCTGACCATGGTGAATCGGACGGTTCTATTACTCCAGCTTCACGCATTTTCTTCAATTCTTTAGCCAACGGCTCCTTTTGGCTAAGCGGAACTCGGTATGGTGCTTTGGCTATAGGTGGCACATCTTCAGTAATTATTCTGTGTTTTACTTTATGCGTACACCCTAGCTTACTGTCTTCCCATTGAAAGATGTCTTCATACTCTATCAGTAAATTTAATAATTTACTTTTTACATCTTCTGCTAAATGGTCCATGTTGAATTGATTCTCGATGCATTTCTTCCCTTGGACCTTCACAGAGCACACTGCATGCTGCTTTTTGTTTACAGCTGGCGTGGCTTGTTTACTTCCTTCCGAGGACACGGCTTGTCCCGGTTTATTCTTCAGCTCCTCGAATTGTTCCCCTCTTCTTGGTATGGTCGACGGATGCTGCCCTTTATTATCTTGAGCCACTTGATTCTTCACGCTCTTCCTTTGAGAATTCTTCTTTTTCTTCTTCCCGCCTACAGCTGTCCCGACTTGTCCTCTTGACCCGGTCGGCGAATGCTGTGCGTCTTGAGCCTGTTGATTTTCATCTTTCTGCCCTTGAGAATTCTTCTTCTTTTTCTTCCCGCCTACAGCTGTCCCGACTTGTCCTCTTGACCCGGTCGGCGAATGCTGAGCGTCATGCGCCTGTTGATTTTCATTATTTTGCCCTTGAGAATTCTTCTTCTTCTTCTTTCCGCATACAGCTGTCCCGACTTGTCCTCTTGACCCGGTCGGCGAATGCTGTGCGTCATGCGCATGTGGATTTTCATCACCCTTCTTCTCAAGTACGGCCGATTTGCCGACTAACATGTTCTTCCCTAATGTTAGTTCTTGATTTGTGAAATTCATTAACTTCACTGGCACTTCTTTTTCGGCTTTTGTTATGACTCTTGCCGCCATAACCCCCTGGATCCTCAGCTCTACTGGTTCCACCACAATATCTTGTCCTGGATTGATCAGATCCTGGACTGCTAGGCACACGAACTCGCAATTTGGAGGAATCTTCACGGCGCTTTTCAATTTAACCAATCCACTGGGTTGTGAGACTGATTTTTCTTGTTGCGCGACGCCATTCTTCCTATTTTGAATTCCCGCATCCTTATCTTGACTTGTAATGGTCGCCTGTCCGTAACTTGATACTCCGCTGATATCATCAAGCCGAGTTGTGTTTCGCTCCGCCTTCTCGCTGACGTTTTTGGCTTGTGTTGCGACATTACCTCCAATGACGTTGACTTTTGCTATGCTAGCACCTCTCTCTAGGTCAGCGTTGCTTAATAGTTTGAAACTCATATTTTCAAAACTTACATTCTCTCTCGACACGAGCACGTCAAATTTACGAATGAAATCTTTACCTAATAAGCCGTCTGCATCTAGATCTAGATTGTCAGAGCAAATAACCATTTTTTGTCGGAAACTATAATTTTGGCAGTTGAATTTTATTTTACTTGTGCCGTAATATGACACTGTTCCACCTGTTATTGCTTTTAAACGCCCAATATTATCTCTTTGAACTCTATGCCCCTTAACAAACTTTTTCTTAAGAATTGAAACTCTTGACCCTGAATCTATTAATAATTTCACAGGTGTGTCTTTAATTTTGACTAAAATAAAATTTGGATCATCTCTATGTAATTCCACTACTGAACGAATATGATTAATTTTGAAAGTTTTTTCTAAGACTGATACCTCTCGTGAGGGGGCTTTCGCGAGAGGGAATGTTAGTTTAAATTCTGAGTTCGGCGTTTTCCTTGTGCTCTCATAGTGCCTCTGCTGTTTCCTTGACTGCCCATGGGTGGTCCTCTATACCTGTTATAATTTTTGCTCCAATTTTGATTAATATTTGTTCTACAATCTTTAGCATAATGACCTAGTTTCCCACAACGTGCACATGAATTATTTCTTTTGCAATCTCTTTGTATATGACCATTTTCACCACATTTATAGCATTTTAATATTTTTTGTGATGCATGTGATACTTTATTTACTGACCCTACTTCAAAACAACCCTTTTTGTCTGAGGCTAGTTCTAATTCTTCCCGCTCTGCCATTTGCACTGCTTCATCAAATGTTAGACCAGTTTTATTATTAAATAAATAAATAATATATTAAATTGCATAAAATTTGTTGATTTATAAAATTTTCAATTCCATTTTGTGATTTTAATAATTCTGATTTTAAATTCCTTAATCTTTTTGCATATTCTTGTACTGATTCCCCTAAATTTTGTTTGCAATTTCTGAACTCTCTATTTATTTGTTCTATACATCTATGTTTAGCAAATCTTTTAACAAAAAGTTCTCTAAATTCCATATATGTAATTTTTGCAAGCTGTAATTCATTTGTTTCACAATAAAACTGTAATGCTTCCCCATTTAATTTTGTTCGAATGAGATCTACTATTTCTCTGTCTGAAAACTGTCTAACACTTGTTACCACATAAACTTTTCGAAAGAATTCTATTACATTTTCACCAGAAAATTCCGGTATTTGTGCAATAACACTACTTTTTAAAGACAATAATTCTGTTTCTGTTTTAATTGGATCAGAGCTGTTAGAACTACCCGCAGTACCACCCGGCATGATTATTTATATAATATGACTGAACTATTTTGACACAATTCGTACTCCGTGGATGGTCCAGATATACCGGCCACCCTGATCTGGCAGAATTTCCCAAAACCGCTGCCACCAATTTGTAACCCGCCTTTATGAGGCGAATAAACAAATAAATTTAAAGAAAGGGTTCTTGCCAGATTTGGCAGTTACGTCTTGTATCAAATTAGTTAGTGATGTAATAAAGAATATTATTTACTTACTGTGCTTAGATGCTGACTCTGAAATGGGTCACCCAAGGGTTGATTTACACAATGGATTATAAAAATATAAATAACTTTATTATTAATAAATATATGTAAGATACAAAATAGAGTCTATACTCGCGACTGTAACGGACAGGCTACAATGTTAGAGCTTGCCCTCCCTGTCGTTCAGTCGTCTATATATATTCACGTAAAGATAAGTCAGCAAAGAAATTGAGGTCTGGTATTTGTAATAATATTAAGAAATATCTATTCAGCAATTGCCTACTTGTATGTCCGTCAATTTGGAAATATACGCAATCTCATTTATGTGCTGACTTAGGTTTACATTTCTATATATATTTGAATTCATCAGGACGATCGCGCCTGTACAGACTAAACGGTAAGAGCGATTTTAATGAAAATTTTTTTAGGATGTAGAGTATAACTCAACTTGATTTCCTGGTAATAGATCATTTTTCTGTACGGTGCACAGTTTTTGTGTAAAATAGTTTTAAAGGTGCGATTTTGGCTTTTTGAAACAATTTGAAATCAAAAATTTAGTCTTCTTTGAAAAATTTAAGACGAAGAACGTTTCTTTGACATGTCAATCAGAACATTTAAATGAAATTATTTATAAAATAAGGACATTTTGAAAAAAGTTAAATTCATAAACATACATTATGGCAATGGGCGGTTATTCCATAATAGTTTAAAAGGCCTAAAATATATTTAAAAATTATAATTTTCGAAGGTTCATGTCCGTGATTCATGAGCATTTTCAAAGTGTTGCCACACATCCCATAAATAACTAAGTGAAAAACAAATATTCCAATGTCAAGAATTTGACAGCTCGATCGGCTTTTGTTTTTTGCATAAAATTGTCAAAAATATGTCGTGTTTGGTATCAAATGATATGTATCGGGAAGGGCTGCCATGCAGAAATGTCAAAAATTTGACAGCTCGATCGGCTTTTGTTTTTTGTATAAAGTTGTCAGAACCATGTCGTGTTTGGTATCAAATGAAAGGTAACGTCAAGGGCAGTCATGCAGAAATGTCAAAAAATTGACGGCTCGATCGACTTTTGTTTTTTTTGCTTAAAGTTGTCAGAAACATGTGTTTGGTATCAAATGAGAGGTATCGTCGAGGGCTGCCATGCAGAAATGTCAAAATTTTGACAGCTCGATCGGCTTTTATTTTTTGTTTAAAGTTGTTAGAACCATGTCGTGTTTGGTATCAAATGAGAGGGTTCGTCAAGGGCTGCTATGCAGAAATGTCAAAAATTTGACAGCTCCATCGGCTTTTGTTTTTTGCTTTAAAGTTGTTAGAATAATGTCGAGTTTGGTATCAAATGAGAGGGTTCGTCAAGGGCTGCCATGCAGAAATGTCAAAAATTTGAAAGCTCGATCGGCTTTTGTTTTTGCTTAAAGTTGTTAGAACCATGTCGTGTTTGGTATCAAATGAAAGGTAACGTCAAGGGCTGTCCTGCAGAATTGTCAAAAATTTGACAGCTCGGTCAAGTTTTGTTTTGTGCTTAAAGTTGTTAGAACAATGTCGTGTTTGGTATCAAATGAAAAGTAACGTCAAGGGCTGTCCTGCAGAATTGTCAAAATTTTGTCAGCTCGATCGGGTTTTCTTTTTTGCATAAAGTTGTTAGAACCATGTCGTGTTTAGTATCAAATGAGAGGGTTCGCCAAGGGCTGCTATGCAGAAATGTCAAAAATTTGACAGCTCCATCGGCTTTTGTTTTTTGCTTTAAAGTTGTTAGAATAATGTCGAGTTTGGTATCAAATGAGAGGGTTCGTCAAGGGCTGCCATGCAGAAATGTCAAAAATTTGAAAGCTCGATCGGCTTTTGTTTTTGCTTAAAGTTGTTAGAACCATGTCGTGTTTGGTATCAAATGAAAGGTAACGTCAAGGGCTGTCCTGCAGAATTGTCAAAAATTTGACAGCTCGATCGGGTTTTGTTTTGTGCTTAAAGTTGTTAGAACAATGTCGTGTTTGGTATCAAATGAAAAGTAACGTCAAGGGCTGTCCTGCAGAATTGTCAAAATTTTGTCAGCTCGATCGGGTTTTCTTTTTTGCATAAAGTTGTTAGAATCATGTCGTGTTTAGTATCAAATGAGAGGGTTCGCCAAGGGCTGCTATGCAGAAATGTCAAAAATTTGACAGCTCCATCGGCTTTTGTTTTTTGCTTTAAAGTTGTTAGAATAATGTCGTGTTTGGTATCAAATACGTCAAGGGCTGTCCTGCAGAATTGTCAAAATTTTGTCAGCTCGATCGGGTTTTCTTTTTTGCTTAAAGTTGTTAGAACGATATCGTGTTTGGTATCAAATGAAAGGTATCGTCCGGGGCTGCCATGCAGAAATGTCATAATGTTGACAGCTCTTTGCGTTTAAATTGTTGCTAGACGGATTGAACGTACGTAAAACTATTAATAAACACTATCGGCGGAGCCCTAGGGTATATACGCTAGTCCTATATACTAAATAATTTAATTCACTATATATATATTTCTATATTGAATTCATCACGACGATCGGGGAAATTTTATTCACCTGTACAGACTAAACGGTACGAGTGATTTTAATGAAAATTTTTCCAGGATGTAGAGATTAACTCAACTTGATTTCCTGGTAATAGGTCATTTTTCTGTACGGTGCATAGTTTTTGTGTTAAAAATTTTTAAAGGTCGTATTTTGGCTTTTTGAAACAATTTGAAATCAAAAATTTAGTCTTCTTTGAAAAATTTAAGACGAAGAACGTTTCTTTGACATGTCAATCAGAACATTTAAATGAAATTATTTATAAAATAAGGACATTTTGAAAAAAGTTAAATTCATAAACATACATTATGGCAATGGGCGGTTATTCCATAATAGTTTAAAAGGCCTAAAACATTATATTTAAAAATTATAAATTTTGAAGATTCATGTCCGTGATTTATGTGCATTTCCAAAGTGTTGCCACACATCCCATAAGTAACTAAGTAAAAAACAAATGTTCCAATGTTAAGAATTTGACAGCTCGATCGGCTTTTGTTTTTTGCTTAAAGTTGTCAGAACTATGTCGTGTTTGGTATCAAATGAGAGGTATCGTCAAGGGCTGCCAAGCAGAAATGTCAAAAATTTGACAGCTCGATCGGCTTTTGTTTTTTGCTTGAAGTTGTCAGAACCATGTCGAGTTTGATATCAAATAAAATGTTAACGTCAAGGGCTGTCATGCAAAAATGTCAAAAATTTGACAGCACGATCGGCTTTTGTTTTTTGCTTGAAGTTGTCAGAACCATGTCGTGTTTGGTATAAATGAAAGATAACGTCAAGGGCTGTCATGCAGAAATGTCAAAAATTTGACAGCTCGATCGGCTTTTGTTTTTTGCATAAAGTTAATAGAACCATGTCGTGTTTGGAATAAATGAAAGATAACGTCAAGGGCTGTCATGCAGAAATGTCAAAAATTTTACAGCTCGATCGGCTTTTGTTTATTGTATAAAGTTAATAGAACCATGTCGTGTTTGGTATCAAATTAGAGGTATCGTTAAGGGCTGCCAAGCAGAAATGTCTAAAAATTGACAGCTCGATCGGCTTTTGTTTTTTGCTTAAAGTTGTCAGAACCATGTCATGTTTGGTATCAAATGAGAGGTATCGTCGAGGGCTGTCTTGCAGAAATGTCAAAAATTTGACAGCTCAATAGGCTTTTGTTTTTTGTTTAAAGTTGTCAGAACCATGTCTTCTTTGGTATCAAATGAAATGTAACGTCAAGGGCTGTCATGCAAAAATGTCAAAAAATTGACAGCACGATCGGCTTTTGTTTTTTGCTTAAAGTTGTCAGAACCATGTCGTGTTTGGTATAAATGAAAGATAACGTCAAGGGCTGTCATGCAAAAATGTTGAAACTTTGACAACTCGATCGGCTTTTGTTTTGCGTGGGCATTTTAGGTGGGCAGGTTGGGTCGGCAGGTTGCGTGGGCAGTTTGGGTGGGCAGGTAGCGTAAGCAGTTTGGGTGGGCAGATTGGGTGGGCAGGTTGCGTGGGCATTTTGGGTGAGCAGGTTGTGTGGGCAGTTTAGGTGGGCAGGTTACGTGGGCATTTTGTGTGGGCAGGTTGCGTGGGCCGTTCGGGTGGGCATATTGCGTGGGCAGGTTGCGTGAGCAGTTTGGGTGGGCAGGTTGCGTGGGGTGTTTGGGTGGGTGGGAAAAAAATATTTTGAAAGACTCTTCGCGTTAGCACTTTGCGTTTAAATTGTTCCTAGTCGGATTGGACGTACGTAAAACTATTAAAAAACACTAACAACGGAGCCCTAGGGTATACTCGGCGTAGCCGAGTTTACGCTAGTTACTAATTCTATTTACTTTAAGAAATATATCATGCCATATTACTAAACTCACTAAAAATTCAAAAGTTAACATTTGATTTTTCACAGACTCAATAACAGATCTAATTTTTGAGTCTAGTGATGACGGAAGTAATCCTTCAAAAGCTCTATTCGCGTAACTGTAACTGTACGCACAGCTTTTATACATACCCATTTTGTTTCAGGGAACGGTTTAGGAGTTAGTAATTTCACCTATTTCATCAAAATTTTTCAACATTTTACTAAATTAAATTTTAATTGTAGCAGCTGCAGGGAGTGTAAAAGGCTTTAGTATTCTCCTTTACAATTAATGCTTGAACACCTTTGTATATATGTATGTATGTATTCGCCCAGTTGTCATAACCTTGGCCGCGACAATTTCATAATTGATTTCCATAATTATTTAGTGATGTTTTTATTACTCTGTTAATCCTTTTCTTATTGTATCCGAAACGGTTCAAAAGTAATGAAATGTTCTCTAATTTCAACGTTAATGTTGCTTTCATGAACAAAGTGCAAAATAACTGACAAATGTTTCTGATGTGCAATCTGATAATATTGAATAATATTTTGCAGAGTGAATTATGTTAACGATTTTTCTTGAACTTTTTGTGCCATTCTTGAAATACGAGTATGTTCATTTTCTTGTTACTAATAAAGTAAAAACTTCTTTAGTCGCACCTTTCACACTTTTTCCAGGGCTGTGAACAAAGCTGATCCGTCACGGTCATTCGGCTAAACTCTGGGAGAGCCGAACGTGACGTCACGTTTATTCGGGTCATAGCCTACGTTGTTAATAAAAATTTTTTGAAAGTCTAAATATGACATTTAAATGACAACAGGAATAAATAGCACAGTCATCGCCGGTTTTAAAACTAAACTTTTTTGGGTTTTTGGACATATTTTAAATTAAAATTTGAGTTGTTTCCCAGTCTTCTCCCAAGAAAATTTAATTCTTTCACGAAAAGTTTGTTGGAATTTCGTTAGAATGCTTACAGGATTTTGACATCTTATAAAAAAATATGTATGTAAGTCCAGTACACTTAAACATTTAAGTTCATAAATCACCCGGGAGCAGTCAAGAGATGACTATACTGTACGATCCAAATGTCAACCATTTAAGTTTTCACTTCGGACGTGCGGTCAAATTTTGCAATTAATACCATTAAATTAATTAATGTTTAACTGACGTACTAAAAACTTTAAACATTTATTTGAAAAATTTTATAATTTGTTTCAATTTATACAATAACAAAAACTAATAAATATTAAATAACGTTCAGGGTGTAATGTACTAATATTTTCAATGTAATGGCTTAATTTTCTGCCGGACACTTTTTATTTCAGCTAAGAAAATATTATTCATTTCCTTGCCCTGAGGTGTTACCACTTCTTCATAACTTAGCATTTTCAACATTGCCCCAGAATTGGCAACAATAAAGAAATCTCCAGCCCGTACATATTTGACAGCATATAGGCTATTCCATCGTAATCGAAAAGAGTAAAAGTTTATCAAAAATATAAAAAATAACAGTTAAACGATACGGAAAATACCAACTATTTTTTTTTAATTACTCCCTACAAAAAATCAGGGGAGTTTTACTTTTGATGACGTAGGACATGTGCACGCGTGTTTAAGCAAATAGGATTTAAGTTTGAACTCGTATTGTATGGAGCTCCGCTCGCACTTCGCTTCAAATAAGAATATAATTGTTCGGGTGTGTCGGATATGTTCGGATGCTGTTCGGGTGATTTTCTCGTCTTCGCATGTTTGCTGATCTATCTGCTGCACTCCTTCAAAATTTGTTGTCACCATGCGCTACCAACTTCGAGAATGTCAAAATGTTTTTGTAAAATAAGAAAAAAAGTAAAATAAATTAATTGCAATAATATATTTTCTTTCTCTAATAATAAAATATAATATTACAATTCAAATATACATTATGTTGTAATTTGTTCAACATTTTTTCGTAAGTCGGTGAACCACTGTTTGTTTACTTCTGGTATACCCACATTACTACGTCACAAATGAAATTTAAATTCATACCTTAATATCTCGCTTATTTGGAGGAATTTTAAACTCAGACTTTCACGTATCGTTTTACACACTTATGTAGTTCAGGATAAAAAATAAAAAAACATCGTGGAATAGCCTATTGTAAATTTATATGAGTAAACGTAACACATGTGGTATAATTTTTATGTGTGACCGACAAACATATCACTTCATTTTAATAGGAAGTGGTATCAACTTTCTTACTTTGCATGGATCATCCTGTATATTTCTATATTTTTGAATTCTACATTAAATTCTGAATATAATAAAGTGTCGCAAGTGAAATTTTCCATAAAAATACAAAAAATCAAATTAAAACAACATAAGTTGTTAAATCGTATAACTTGGAAGCAAACAGCGTCTGTATTTGTTGAAATTGTTTATTTATGCAACAATGAAAATGCGTACTTTTAATTAGGTTAATGTTTTCATGTTACTGGCACAAAAATTTAAAAATATTGTTCTTTTCTTGCAGCAAAATTTGACTTGCGGTATACCTTCGAGCATATACTGGCTAGAGAAGTAATTCCCTATACCAGTACATAGGATGCTGTGATCGGAAGACATGTAGGCGGGGGGCCGGAAGTCATGGTGAATTGCGGGCAGTGTTTTGTTGTGTTATATGTCACTACTTGTCATTTTACTGCAACCAAACCTTATTTTTTGCGTATAGTTTGTGAGTATATCTCGGAGGATATCAAATTGTAATGGAAAATACAAAGAAAGTAAGGATATTTTGTTTCATGTGCAAGTAACTGAGATTTTTTTACATATAATATATTAAACAAAGTGTAATTTAAGTTTCCTACTAGTAATGTAATAATGACGTAAGAGTAACGAGACTGAAATTTATTGGAAATAAAAGTGATTTACATAATTTCAAAAGCAGCAATTAGTCATTACTTTGTAAAAAATCTGATGTGGCCAACACAAACCTCCCGCTATTTAATTTTTATTAATTTAAATTTAAATACCTACTTACGTATTTACTAACGCTGCAAACTGTTCCATTGCAGAAAACTATTGCTTTATTTACTATTTTCTTTTTAAAATGTCACTATTATTAATTTGAAATGATAAGTTTTCTGACAGTGACATTTACTGTCAGTTACATTCATTTGAAAAATGAACTGTGTAACAAAGGAATAGTTTTTATCTTAGGCTTCGCGACTAATAAAAAAAAATATTTTTAAATTTATCTGTAATATATATAGAAAAAGTATTAATGTGTTCCTCTAGAAAATTCAATAATCCTTAATTTTCATTAGACATAAAATTCGAAAAAATGGCATTTAATGGTATTTTTTTTAAGAAAAACCACTATGAGCTTCAGGTAAAGTGCCATTTCCGGTTATCCGATTTACACCAAAATCTAATGACTTCTTTTCATATTAGAATAGGATAGAAATACAAGGTTTCAGAATTTTCTGAATGATAGTATTTGAGTTAGAGCGAAGACAAAATCCATACACATACATACACACAAACACACATATACACACCTACAGACATCATCGTGAAAATGTTAAAAATGGATTCTAGGTACCTGAAAACGTGGTCATTTACTAAAATCTCGATATAAGATTTTTAGCACGATCCCTATACCTCCCTTACCAAGGGTAGCGAGAGGTAAAAAGGTAGTACAAATATTAAGATAATACGCAGTCCGCAATACAACATGGCTTCAATACGCACTCCGCAATACACCACGGCTTACGCATGTGTTCTGATCACAACAAACACCGTAAGGCGGCCTCTAGTCAGTATATGCTCGAAGTGTTATACCATTGTATTTGCAATATAAATATTTTAGAATTTTATAATTTTTTCTGTTTTTCAAATTTATTTTATTTTATTAATCATAATATTGCAAAATAATTAATACTCACATGCATATACCGTTCCGTGTAAGCTTGTCATACGCCATCTATTTCCCATTCTTCTTCTTCTTGTACGATGAGCATTTGAAAAATTCGCGGACAAATGATGAGATGGCAATAATCAATAATGTATTAAATAATAGGCGCGCTCAGCAACTGTTAGCACTGGACGTAGGGGTGCCTGGTGCCGAAAGCGCTTGTTACTCCTATACAGGGAGCAACAGAAATAACCAGTGATAGAACTCGGCAAGAGCATTAATATTTCTTAGTAACAAAAACTAAGTGATACTGACAAAACTCGTCCTGAGCAACAATATTTTTTAATAACTTTTTTTGAAATCTCATTTTTTAGGACTTTTAAGCAGATTATGATTTTTTTTAAGAAACTTTGAAGATTTTTAACACAATATCTAGAGGAGGTTTACAAAAAAGTTACTAAGAAATACTGTTGCTCTCGACGTGTTCCATCGCTGGTTAAATTTAATGTACTTATTTCTGTTACACCTTGTATAGGTAACAGAGTTCACTAGTCACACTGTGATAAAACTATTTTTTCTTTGTTACCCTATTTTTACCTCTCGCTAAGAGAGGTATTGGATTCATGCTAAAATTCGCATATCCAGATTTTATTGAATAAGCACGATTTAAGGTCCCTAGAATCCGATTATAACATTTTTAAAATGATGTCTGTGTCTGTGTGTGTGTGTGTGTGTGTGTGGATGTGTGTATGTGTGTGTATATATGTATGTATGTATGTATGTATGTATGTATGTATGTATGTATGTATGAATGTATGAATGTATGTATGTATGTATGTATGTATGTATGTATATATGTATGTATGTATATATGTACGTATGTATGTATGTATGTCTGGATGTTGTAGTCACGATTCCTCAAAAACTATGACTTAAAAAATATTTAACTGCAGTTTCCTCAATCTCACATTCCTGGGAAGAGCTGAAAAGGTTTTGGTAACAATTGAACAACCGGAAGTAGTAGTTTCTTAGAAAAATTCTTCTAAATATAATTTTTTGGGAGGTTTTTTTTATTAAATATTGAAGAACATAAAATTATCCATCTAATACACTTAAAATTTTTATTATATCTTGTATAAATTTAGAGATAAAGACACTATAATTTATAGAGTGAACTAATCGCAGAGGCTACGGCACTAAGGAAACCAGTTGACAAATTCCAATGTTTATAACATAATTGTAAATGACACATGTCAGTGTCAAAAATCAACAGTCTTAGTGACATTCTGATAGCTTTTACTGGGAAGTATATTTAATTTTTCTTATTGTTTTATTAATTAAATATTTGAAATTATAGGTAAAATTGTGGTAAAACCCAAGGAACACAGAGTTTTTATTAAGACATTATAACTAAAAATGTTGTTACTGCAACTTACATTTAACGGAATTATAACACTTTTAAGTTATTTTGCCTTGTACAACTTTTTTCTAGTCTGCTAAACTACAATACAAAGTTATGATATGTGGTACTTATTATTTGGTCACATAATAGTTATTAAAACGTTTTATATTTAAGTTTCATTGGCGTCGATTGTTTTAATTTTATTAACGTCTTTCGCACTAAATTAAAGGAAGTGTCAGAAACGTAATTGACAGTTATTTATAAACAGATATTTTAAAGTTTTATAATAAAGTTTAAAAATAATTGTTTAGTATAGATGCATTAAAGTTTACATATATTACATATATTAGTTATTTTACCGTTTTGTAAAAGTTTTATAAATTTATTTAAAACTTTTAAATAACTGCAAAAATAACAGTTTTATTTTAAACAGAAGAAAGTGGGAGTATGGTTTCTAAGTAACTTAATGCATCAACTAAAAAACTGATGTAAAGTAGTTCTTAGGAAGTTATTAAAACTGAAATATCGAATTATAATATGTACGCCATATTTATGCATTTAAACAGAAACTGGTTTAGAAGCCATTTTGTAAAATTTAGTATAAATTAATTAGTGGAGTGCCGTAAGACAAAAAAATGTAAAAACCTCGGAACCCGGTTCCACTGAATGGATTTTCGTGAAACCTTTTCTATTACATTGTTAAAAGTTTAAATAAAAAAGTTTACCTACCAAAATTTGCCGATCTCAATTACAACAATTTTTAACAACAATTAATTGAAGAATGAGAAAAATATGATTAAAAAATTTTTGTAGTAAAGATTTCTGTTTTATATACAATAAATTATATTTTTATAGTAACTTTCAAATGTATTTATAATATTTTAGCAAAAAAAATTACATAAAAAAAAATTTTACTAAGGCGAGTTGTTTAAAATCTTGTATATATATCGGACCGAAGATACAAAAAAAGGTAAAATATACTGCATTAATAAAAAAAGACGAGATTTTTAGAAAAAAATAAATATTTCTTATGTCATTGTATTATATAAAAATTGAAAAATTTTCAGTCAATTATCTACATTATCGTCGTCATCAACCTCATAGGTGATGGATTAGTGCAACTGTTGCCATTGCATTCTAAGCAAGGTACACTGCAATTCAATTTACTTTTCATGCACCCACAAGATGCTCCACATTGTTTCCGGTGTCAGTATTCCGCTTTCATATTTCCAACCCCATTCTTCTGGTAATATGTCCCTTCCGAGCCATGTTTGAATTTGAAGGTATACTCTTTTGAAGTGTCCAAAAGCGGCGTCTGCAGTAGGTACCAAAGATGGTAATTTAACGCATCTATTTTTATCGGTTGTTTTTACGAAAGAGTTGTACCTTAATGTATTTAGATCTTTTATTTTTTGGGGGGTAGCATATAAAACAAGCGTACATGTAACATCTGCGTTAAAAATGTTATTGGCGTCTTTACATTCATTTTCAAAAACTGTTGCAGCATTTTGTAAGTCCGACCGTTTCTCGAAATTTTTTAAAAAAACATTTTTTCCCCGCTGGAAAAAAGCCGACGTCCTATCACACCCAGTAAAAGAATGTAAAACAGGATATGCTGTTTACACTTTGGTAATACTGTTTCCAAACTTTTAGATGAGTACACTTTTTGTAGAATTTTGCCTTTTCCTGGTTTTTGAAAGTAAATTTCTCGATTTGTTAGTGAGAGCGCAGTCAGTAAAACTAGAACATCCACATCCTCGGAAACTACAACAATATTTTCGGATTGTAAATTAATTGCTGTTTCAATTATTAATTTATCGGCATCAGCTTCCGCTTGACAAGAAAATATTTGATTTTCTGCAAGTGTGTTTCGTAGCATATCTATGGCATTCGCTAAAAATTTCTCTTGTCCTATTTTGAGAGGCATGTTTTTGTCAAATATGATGTCATTACATGCATTTCTTTTAGAGCGACGAGTTCTTTCGATAGATTTCGTGCTTTTTTTTGGTAACCATCAAATACTACATAAATGTTGTGTCCGTAATTGTTACGTAAATATCTTAAGAAGTGTTCACAAATAGTGCCAAAATTTTTATCCAATTGCCATTTGCAACTGTGTAGTAATATCTCTCCATCAATTACGTAGGAAAATTTTTGTACATCGTTCACATTCACCGTCATTCCTGGGAATAGGTCATATAATGCAAATTTTTTGTTTTGCGCATTTCGCTATTTTCAAAAAGAGCCAGAGGATAAGTCATACAGGTTTTTAGTTCTTCGTTTGATTTTTTTAAAACGCAAATACGTTGAAATAAAAGTATTGGGTCAATTGGAATGATATCATCATCCACTTTTATTTTGCTTGAGGAAGCCCAGTGGCGTATTATCGCGGAAGCCTGAGAAGCCCGGGCTTCTGGCGCAAAATTATGCCAGGAATTGAAAAAAAAAAACATTTTTTTTTAAATAAAATATAAATTAGCAAACAGATTGCTGAAATTTCTGAAACTATTAAAAGACAAGAACATTTATAATCTTTTTCTTAACATTGTAATTTTATTACGCGTGTTTGCTTGACTAACTATACTGTTTTAATTAAAAATAAAAGTTTAGTTTCAATGTTTGCTGAATTTTACTAATAAAAAAGCCCTCCCATCTACCCGCGTATGATTGTCATTTTTCGAATAATTGGTTATTACTCCTTTTATAACAGTTGTTATATTTAATTACTTATTATAATTATTGGTTTCTTATTAGAAAATTTTAAAAAGTTTGTTTTTTCATTCATGTTAACCAAGAAAAAGGAGGGGGGGGGGGCGCAAATATTCAAGAGCTTCTGGCGCCAAAATATCTTAATACGCCACTGAGGAAGCCAATAACAGCCTCAAGGGCAGATATGTATTAGTTATCCTATGTAAAATCTAACTTTAATAGCAAAAAAATTAAAGGTTTAACAGAAAATAAATGAAAACTCCAAAAAAATTATAATTATTTATTTTAATAATTAAAAAATTGAGATCGGCAGAAATAAATGGGTAAACATTTTAGTATTTAGTGTTAAAAACACTTTCCAAAAAGTTTCACAAAAATCCGTTCAGTGGACCCGGGTTCCGAGGTATAAACCTTACGGCACTCCACTAAATTTTATTGTGTTTTCAATTTAATATTCTGCAAGTAATTATTCTCCTATATGGTTTATTATAATATACTTTATTCATTATAATATCGAATGATTTAAAAAAAATACAAAAATCAATTTTTCATAAAAATTTCATAAATTTTCTTTTATTTATTTTAGGATATTATAATGTCCCTTGATTTTTTTCCAAGTATAATATAATATTTCACAGTAAAAATAAATTTGTTTATAAAATGAGTTCAACAGATATGCAAAAAATATTATATTTATAAAGATGATCTTAGATTTAAAAAGTAGCAGAAGACATTACAAGTCTTGGTACATATAATTATACAACATAGTCATGCTTAGACTTCTTATACGACTCGTAATATGATAAAATATGAATTTACGGTAGAAAATAGTTTGCTGAGAAATATGTATTGAAGTTTGAATAGTAACCCATATTATAGTTTTATTAGTGAATATATCTGTTATCAATTAGCTTTAATGAAACCAACATATTATAGTCCATGCAAAATACATATGCAACTATTCAATGTAAGTGTTACTTAAGTGATAATAGAAAGTTATATAGTAGTTAAAAAAACGTTGTAAATTAGTTGAATAGATTCCCCACCTGCCTGACATTAACGTCGTATAAACGTTAGAATCAGTAAATTATCGTTGCATAAAAGGTATAATACAAGTTAAAAAGTTTTAAGAAAAGTTTTTTTAAAGTTAATAGCACTAATAACAAACTAATTTGTGTTCCTTGGGAATACATATATCCATCAGAAATACCGCCAATCTGGTTAATGAATTGGAACAATCTCAGACATTTAGAAACTTCCTCATACAATGAAAAAAAGATATAATTAGAATTATATGTGTGCAGAAGACATGTTAAATATAATAAAAAACAATATTTGGGTAATGTTCTATAATATTTTGTTATAAAACGACGGTTCGAAAGCGAAGTGCAATACAATACTTATATAGCCTAATATGGCCGCGTGCCTGAGTGTCTGGTCGCGAACCTGGGGGAACCAGGTTCGATCCCGACCGGCGCCAAATATTTCCAATTTTAAATAGCACAAAAGTGACCCCTGTGGTGCACTCTCCACGCCAGCTATGAGTGCCCGTGAGGTGACGCCTGATAAGCGCCCACACGGTAAAATATATCGTCATCATTACCGATGTCTACATATGTGTAGATACTGGCACACCCAGAAATGGGTAATATGCCGTGATGATATATTTATTTATTTATTTATTTGGAAATGGCGAGAGGTCTTGTGCTGGCCACAACAGATTTTTTGTTTTGTTTGTCATAAATGGTTTGACATTAAGAGCGTAGATCTTTGACTGCAGCGGCGTGTGCGTATTTGTACGGAATTCTTTGAGAATTTTATTTATAGTTTTGATAGTCCTATTAAATGCCCTTTTGCCTTCATTTCATTTAGTTATTGTATGTGAAATTGTAATGATTTTAACATCGTTCGTAGTTCAAATTTTTGCCTCATGGGTGATGGGTGTGGCCCACAGCGAACACGCCGTAGTTTTTTCTAAGCGGGGATTCGGTGTTCCTACTCCGATGGGTTCGGACTTGGTTTGGAGTCGAGACGGATTTCTGCTTACTTTCATGCTATTTTCTCAAAATTTGTTCTTGAACGAATGTGAGAGGCCAATGGCCAGTTCTATTGTTGTTTAGGGTTGGCGATTTTACGTTCTTATTTGGGTATTTGAGTTTTAGTTCGTGTATTCTGGGTTAAGCCTGTTTGACCGCATGGTCAACTAATTTCGTTTAGTTGCTTTCTTCTTTCTTATTCTTAAAATTCAGTTTTGTAGCATTTGTGCTAGTCTTTACTGAGATTTTTCTGAAACAGTTAGTTTTTTTTTTTATTTTAGATATTTTTAAGCATCATGCAGATATCCGTTTAGTTCTCTAGCCTACCGAATTTATTTTCTTGAGCCGCTATGGTTATTCTTTACGGTCCGTTTAATTTCGTGCCTTTTGAGAAATTTATTTTGTCTACTCAATTTTTGCTGTGTTGTGTTACGCAGCTTCGTATCCTAGAGCTTTTCGTTTTGTCAGGTGCCAGTGAGCACCCTTTAACGCATTAGAGCCTTTTTCAGTTTCTTTTTTTGTAACTCGGGCGTAACAGGTCTTTTCCCTTTCGGCGGGTTAGGATGATTCTTTGTGTCAGAGTTGACAGCTTAGGACGTGTTTCCGATTTCGGACCCGGGATCAAATTTTGATACCCACCACATGTTTCCCTAATTTCCCTCGTTTTACCCACTGCAGTATTTTCCCTACTAACATTTTATTTTATTTGGTGTTTGTAATATGGTACACAGAACGGAGTACATGTTTTTTATTGGTCCTTTTTTTTAATTTATCGTTTCCACGGAGTAAGTAATTCATGTATCGTATCCAGTACTTTAGGCCGCTTGTAAACTGTCAAGCCAGTGGTTTTGGCGTTTGATATTTTTTTAGGGTCAAAGTAGGAGTGCCCACGATTTTGGTGCCCCATTCGGAAATTCTGGCCTGTTGGAGCTCACCGCCATTTACCACAGTTTGCAACCAGCCAGGATAGTGGCGAAGTACCATTCCTCAGCGTCAGAGGACCTCCTACGAACCTTTTACTTGGTATCCTTACCTTCTGCCAGAACTATAGATAACTTAGGGATCCGTGGAGACACTTCCGAAACCCTCGTGAAAGTAATGATTATTATTTTTTTGTTTTTTATTTTGTCAATAAACTAAGTTTCATTTTAATTTTCTTGTTCTTTATCTGAGCGCCCTACCCAGACTTATCCCTTTCTAGGGCTGGCGCCTGAAGTATTAATAGTGACCTATTTCTGTTTTTTAAATTGCTTTGTTAATTTTAATTGTTAGTAAACACTTTCTCAAAGTCGAGCGTAAGATTAGGCCACCATTACGACTTCGAACCCACTCCCTTATGCTCCCATTACTATTCACAGCTAGCCGCAGCTTTTTGTTGACAAAGGTAAGTACCTCTTACTACGCTTTTGTCATAACACATAACCTATTAATATGGCGTTTCTATGTCAAATATTTTTTAACAATAGAAAATAGTAATAATTTGTTGATAAAGCGCGGGGCGAACCTGCCTCAAGCCGACCCTAAGAACACATAAAAATATAAATCTCATCCATTTGTCATTTTTTTTTTATAAATTTGCTTCATTTTCTTTTAATTTAGTCTTGGATTTACCAACAAAATAAAACTTGCAAACCATTGTCATATATTAAAATAATTAAATTTTAAAAAAGCTTACAAGAATAAAAAAAAAAAAAAAAAAAATGCCAAACCAGTCACATAAATGAATGACATGTAACGGAAACAAAGACAACAAATTGGTATTGGTATTGTGTATCACTATCCCTGTCGATCCGGCCGGGTAGTCATTTGCCTGTATAGTACAACCACAAATCCAATAATCGTATATTCTGCTATTGTATGCGTAGGAAGAATGGCTAGATGATAACACTGTAATTAAAACAAAAGCCTGCATAGTACAACGCATAGGTTGGTTTGAGTACATAGGCGTCGACTTTTAATTTTCATCACGCGGGCGAAATTATAAGTAATACAATAAAATAAAAACTTCTCTTTTATTAAGAAAAATAATGGTTATATGTAATTCGGGTTAAATAATCTATCATCTATTTTACAAACAATTGTAAATATGTATTTTCATAAAAAATATCTATTTTAACTTTTATAAATATTAGAACGGAAGAATACAAAATAGTAATGGGACATATTTAAGCATTAGTTAAAGAAAACGTATTGCTTCTAATAGTTGTTTCTTTTTAATAAATTCCTTCCCTAGTTTCCCTAAATCCATTGCATCTAGTTTTTCATTCTATCAACTATTTATAATGGCTAAAATGATTTAGCCTGTTTTGCGACATTGTATTTCTCAAGTATGTTCTCGTTCTTCTCAACTTTGAGAATGTTATGTTTGGAATTATCAAAATAATGTGAATTAATTTTTATCTCCCGCTATCCTTGGTAAGGGAGGTATAGGGATCGTGCTAAAAATGACATATCGAGATTTTAGTAAATGACCACGTTTTAAGGTTCCTAGAATCCAATTTAAACATTTCCACGATGATGTCTGTATGTGTGTGTGTATGTGTGTGTGAATGTGTAGGGATTTTGTCCACACTCTAACTTAAATACTATCATTCAGAAAATTCTGATACCTTGTATTTCCATCCTATTCTAATATAAAAAGAAGCCATTAGATTTTGGTGTAAATCGGATAACCGGAAATGGCACTTTACCTAAAGCTCATAATGGTTTTTCTTCAAAAAATACCATTAAATGCCATTTTTTCGCATTTTATGTCTTATGAAAATAAAAGATTATTGAATTTTCTACAGGAAAACATTAATACTTTTTTTATATATTTTACAGATAAATTTAAAACTAATTTTTTTTATTAGTCGCGAAGTCTAAGATAAACACGATTCCTTTGTTACACAGTTTATATTTCAAATGAATGTAACTGACAGTAAATGTCACTGTCAAAAACTAATCACTTCAAATTAATAATAGTGACATTTTAAAAAGAAAATAGTAAATAAAGCAATAGTTTTTTGCAATGGAACAGTTTGCAGCGTTAGTAAATACGTAGGTATGTATTTAAATTAATAAAAATTAAATAGCAGGAGGTTTTGTGTTGGCCACATCAGATTTTTTAATTTGTTATGAAACATAATATCTGGATATTTTTTTAAAACATTTAAGAGAAGTATCGTTTACATGTCCCTGTGTAACTTAAATTAATTTAATTCCAAATCTTCTCTAAAAAAAACGCATACAGTTTTTGGACATACGTGCAAGTTAGTTAAAAAATCTTCTTCATCTTTTAATAACATTTGAAATTCAGAACTGAACCTTACTGTCGGCCGGTCAAACGAAATCAAGCATTTCTTTGTATATTTTATCAATGCGATGTTTCGCTGTAAAATTATGTGGTTCTATTGATTCACTGTCATATTTAATTGGTCTTTTCCGTTTCTTTGATTCTTTAGGTTCATCCAAATCTAAAAATTACCACTCTTTTTCAAAATTGTCCCGCATCGAATGAAATCATTCTCGCATATTAAAATTGTTTCTTGCAATGTATTAATTATATTAATGCAGGTTTTTAATGTAGACCCTTACATTAAATGGCAGAATTTACTGCTTCTACTACCCAATTGCACCATAATGAAATTAATTTTAATCACGTTTAATCTATATTTAAACAAAAAAATTCAAATCGAAATTTTGACAGCAATATATTATAATTTATTTGACATTTAATTTCGATGCAATATTGTTAATTTAAACCGTGTTTAATATTTAAGATACGTTGGTGCAATCGGGCATAAGTGTTTTAAAATGCTATCCGTAATTATCATCATAATAAAAATATCGACTTTTTAGAGTTGCTTGAAAGATCCATTCGCTGTTGACACAGCATTGTTTATTTCTTCGTCAGAAAATTTTAATAAGAAATCTAAAGATACATTATAATTGTCAGATTCTTGAAATGTTTTAAACCAGATAAGTCTCTTCGGCGACGCACGTATAAAAGTAATTAAATCTCTAGTAAATTAAAGAATATCTCTTACCTCATCGACATTCTTCATAGAATCTTGTGTTAACAGATTTAGGAAAAGTGCTTGGCAGTGCACAAATATTGATCTCATTTTCGCCTGCAAACCGTTATTTACTCCTGAGTTATTAATTGCATCATCAAAACACTGCCCTCTTAAATAAATTAACGGTAAGTCTAATCTTATTAACATATCTCTCACGATATTGAATAGGATACTGGCATCAGTTTTTTCGATCAAATAAAATCACAAAAAATACTATTCAATTGTCGGATCTGGTGACTCAATGGTTAGAGCAACGCCTCTTAGTCAAGAGTGTGGTTCTGGGTTCGAATCCCATTAATGAGGCATGGATGTTTGTGTATGTGAATCTACTCAGTAATTGGGATTTAATCCTGTTGAGAGATTTTTTTTAAAAAAACAAAAAACAAAAATATGAACTGACTCATTGTCTACCGTTCGAAAACACAAAGAAACTTGTTCATTTACGGATATGTACGAGGTTGGTTCAAAAAAGGGTGACTTAATTTTTCTTGAAAAATATGTATTTATTCATCAATTTCTATTTTGTCCCCTTCAAAGTAACCTACCTCAAATATAATACATTTGTGCCAGCGATATTTCCAATCCTCGAAGCACTTCTGACACGCGCTTTTTGGTTTGGCCTTAAGCTCTTCCAGAGCTGCGGTCTTTATCTTCTCAATCGTGGCAAAACGCCGTCCTTTCATAAGTCTTTTCAGTTTTGGGAACAGGGAAAAGTCGCATGGGGCCAAGTTCGGTGAATTTAGTTGCTGAGGCGTGATTACGGTGTTGTTTTTTGCCAAAAAATCACGAACAAGCAACGATGTGTGAGCAGGTGCATTATTGTGATGCAAAGGCCATGAATTGTTTGGCACAAAGCCGGACGTTTTCTTCGTATTGCTTCACGCAAACGGCGCATAACTTGAAGGTAATATTTTTTATTGACCGTACGACCTTCTGGCAAGAACTCGTGATACACCACGCCATTGTAATCGAACAAAACAGTGAGCAAAACCTTAACATTTGGCTGAACTTGGCGTGTTTTTTCGGTCTTGGCTCTTCTTCCATTGGGATGAATGAGTTTTGGTTTCAACCGAGGTTTCGACGTCATAACCATATACCCATGTTTCGTCACCAGTTATGACTCTTTTGAGCAAATCTGGATTGTCGTTGACGTCATTCAACAGCTCCTGAGCGATGCTCATGCGACGGTTCTTTTGGTCAAAATTTAGCAATTTCGGAACAAACTTCGCTACCACACGTTTCATGTCAAAAACATCCGAAAAATTAAATTGCATGAGCCAACCGATATACCGACATCCTCATCAACTTGTCTAATAGTGATTTGACGATTCTCCATAACAATTTTCTTCACTGCTTCAACGTTTTCATCGGTTGTTGACATGCTGGGGCGTCTAGGGCAGGCATCGTCATTAACATGTCCTCGGCCTTCTGTAAAGAGCTTGTATCACTTATAAACAATTTTTTGCTCATAGTAGACTCGCCAAATGCCACAGTCAATATTTCAAGTGCGTTGGAGCACTTAATTTTATTTTTCACACAAAATTTAATACAGATTCTTTGATCTATTTTTTTCGATTGCAAAAATTCGCCAAGCACACCAAAATACGTCTAACCTTTATATCTAACAAAAACAAACTACAAATGCAAATGGCTGATCATGTCAACATATGTTGGGAACATGTGTACCAACGTAACAACAAAAAAATCGAAAATCTAATATACGTAGCCCGCGAAATTTGAAAACTCACCTTTTTTTAATGAAACGCGAACATATTATGTATGTAAAATAATTTAAAGCTAATCTTGATACTGTCATACATTTTTTTATGTTTGGAAATTTGTGAACAAATATTTCTACCTTTATATTTGCAGCGCTAATCTAATTCATTATATGGCATATGAACTATTATGATCTTATCTTGTTGGACAAACTACAGTATACCGACCATTGTAGAACTTGTAGCCTTCTATACTGAAAAAAAATATGTCGCCTGATATGTTCAATTTGTAGCAGTCTTGCCTATAACCTGGACTACTGCTAAATGGCCTCCCGACCAGGAAAGTTAATGAAGTTACGATATTAATATAATTTGTAGAGTTTAGTTGTTACATTTCTAAAATAATAACTTTGACGTTTAAATATTTTGTGCTTTTTATATTTTTACAATTTAAGAGTTTCTTGTTCTATTTTTACAAAGCGTGGCAACAGAGTGGTCTGCCACGCTGAAGGTAGTAGCGACTATTATATTTTGTATTTGAGTTAGCTACTATAATTGGTGACCCCGAGTTTGGACAAATGGCATCGAGCAAAACCGACGAGGTACATGGATTGGAGGTTGAAAACTCTCTAATAGCAGTTTCACATAATAGAATACTACCTGAATTCTGGCCAGATGATTCAGAATTATGGTTCGCGCAAGTGGAGGCCGAATTTACAAATCAACGAATTTCTTCCAAAATTAGTAAATATAACAAGATCATTTCTTTTCTTCGATGTGATCATGCACTCGTTATTAAAGATTTAATTTTAAAACGTCCACCTAGCAACCCTTATTCAACTTTAAAAGAGGAATTAATTAAAAAGAGTACTTTATACGATGCTGAGAAGTTTCAAAAGTTTCTGTCAGCTCCTGAACTTGGAGACCAAAAGCCAAGTTTTCTGCTTCGAGAGATGAGAAACCTTATTGGAAATCGAATTCTGGACCCTCTCATTTTAGAAGAATAATTATTCTTGCAAAAATTGCCGCGTACTGTACAGATAGCAGTAATTTCATCTGGTAAAGAAGATTTGGAACAAAGAGCAGAATTAGTAGATAAAATTATAGACATTTCAAATTCTTCGGTTCAAGTGGTTACCCCACCTTGCTTTTCGGAATACAAAGAGTTAGATGACTTGAAATTGGTAGTACGAAAACTTAAGAATCTACTAACGCGAAGAACGTTAACCTTTCAAGATCGTGGAAATTCGTCATCAACGTCAAGTACATATTGTTGGCATCATCACAACTTTGACTCCAAAGCACGACGATGTTTATCACCCTGCAACTGGAGAAATCCTGATAGAAGACTACCTGGAATTTTTGATAAAAATCCTTTAATTTCTAGCAATAAAAGCATAACTACTCTTCGTTTATTCTTCATTACTGACAAAACTTCAGGTAACCGTTTCTTAGTTGATACAGGTGCGGAGGTGAGTATCATTGTTCCGAATATTTTACAAAGGCAAAATAAACAAAGACTTAAATTGCAAGCTATTAATAACACATCTATAGACACTTATGGTACAAATAAATTACATATAGATTTTGTATTAAATAAAATATTCACTTGGACATTTATTTTAGCTGAAGTTCAACATTCAATTTTAGGTGCTGATTTTCTCCGTCATTTTAATTTACTGGTAGATGCCAAAAACGAAAGTCTGTTAGACTTTGATTACAAACAAATTTCCACTGTCAAAATTCCACAAATCATTACACCTGTCAAAATAAATTTTTAGAATTACTGTCAGATTTTCCATCTTTAACCAACTCTTTTAATGCTAAACGACAAGTTAAACATAACATTAAACATTGCATTGTTACTACTGGTTTACCAGTTTCCGCATGGCCACGTAGATTGCCACCAGAACGTTCAGTATTAACAAAAAAGGAATTTGATGATTTTTTAAAATTAGGTGTCATTAGACCATCTGAAAGCATATGGTCATCTCCTTTATATATGGTCAGGAAAAAAGAACCTGGAGACTGGCGTCCTTGTGGCGATTATTGTACCTTAAATTTCATTACTGTTCCTGACAGATATCCGTTACCTCATTTACAAGATTTTGCATCAATACTTGAAGATGCTACTATATTTTCTAAGATTGGTTTAATTAAAGCTTATCACCAGGTACCAATGGAGGAGATTTCAATCGAAAAGACCGATACAACTCCATTTGGTTTGTTTGAATATGTTGCTTTGCTTTTCGGCCTTAAAAACAGTGCACAAACGTTCCAGCGTTTTATTAACGAAGTAGTTAGAGATTTCTGTTTTGCTTATTTGGATGATTTATTAAACGCTGGTAAAACAACTAATGAGCATTTAATACATTTGCGACAAGTATTTGTTCGGCTTGAGCAATATGACATTTTCATCAATCCAAAAAAATGTTTATTTGGTCAGAAAGAATTACAATTTTTAGGACATCAAATCAGTAAAACAGGTTTTACACCTTTACCAGAAAAAATTAAAGCTATACAAAATTTTCCTTTACCCACCACTCAAAAACAGTTAAGAGAATTTTAGGGTCTTGTAAATTTTTACCATAGATTCATACCACATTGTGCGATCATATCGCAGCCATTAAACAATTTTATTGACAAAAATAATTCTAAAATCACCAAAAAAAAAAATGGATCTTAGACAATAAAGCTATTAAATCATTTCAAGATTTGACAGTAGCGTTGGTAAACTATACAAAATTGACATTTCCCAGGCATTCAGCACCAACAAATATCATGGTAGATGCATCAGACACAGGTATGGGAGCTGTACTCCAACAATTTCATAAAAATTCCTGGAACCCATACCTTTCTTTTCTAAAAGTTTCTCTGTCACAGATCAAAAGTATAGTA
This sequence comes from Ophonus ardosiacus, assembly GCA_943142095.1. Classification (NCBI taxonomy): domain Eukaryota; kingdom Metazoa; phylum Arthropoda; class Insecta; order Coleoptera; family Carabidae; genus Ophonus; species Ophonus ardosiacus. The sequence continues at coordinate 21,118,565 of OW964834.1, read as the reverse complement.
CTTTCGGGAGGGAACTTCTAGCAATTTATTTTGCAATTAAAAAATTTCAATATTTCTTAGAAGGCCGAAAATTTATCAGATCACAAAGCTTTGACATTTTTGATTCGAAAAAACAATTAGACCTATTCACCAAGAGAAATCAGACATTTAGATTACATACTTCAGTCTACAAATGACATACGTCATATAACCGGAAAAAATAATCCAGTGGCAGATGCATTATCAAGAATTTGTATTAATTCACTTTCAAAAGTAGAACACATTGAATATAAGAAAATAACAGTCGCTCAAACTAATGATGAAGAATTAAACATTTTGAAAAATTCCAATAATAATTCCTGATACTGACTATAACATTGTTTGTGATATTTCAACGGAAAAACTTAGACCCTATATTCAACTACAATTTAGAAAACAAATCTTTAATCATTTTCATAATATTTCACATCCAGGAATAACAGCCACCAAAAAATTAATCTCTTCAAAATAGGTGATTACTCCTATATTAGGCGGAAACTTGACTGAAGCAGAAAGCAGATATAATCATGCACATAGGCATATAAAACACGCCATAGAAAGATTAAGTGGTGTATTAAAAACCAAATTTCGATGTTTGCTTAAACATAGAACGTTACATTATGATTCAACAACAGCTGCTCAAATTATAAATGCATGTTGCATATTATATAATTACTGTCTGATTCATAATGACGATGTTCAATTAGACAATGAAAATATTGATATGGTGGAGGATGTTGATGATGAAAATGAAAATAATGCGGGACTTATCTTCAAAGAGGAAGGGATGTAATTCGAAAAATAATACGTAATTACTTTTAAATATACTGATTGTATTTAATTATTATAGTTCTAAATTATTAATTAATGAGTTTAATCTTAATAACGCATTCTCTAATGCTGTACATGAGTTTTTTAAACAACATATTGTATTTTTATTTTTTTTATTCTCTGATCTGATAACTTCAGAAACAGTTTTATAAAATTTTCTTCTCCGAATATCTGTAACGAAAATGATTAATTATTAAATGTCGTATATTACATATTTCCTTTGTAAATTCTTACTTTTACAATGTGCTGTTAAATAATATTTTCTGCTGTTTGTGATTTTTTACTTTTTTTCTGAAATAATATGATGATAAGTACAAGCAATTAAAGCTGTGTTTTAGAATTTACCTGAGAATTTGAAGTCATTCCTAATTCCTTTACACAACTCATTCCATAAACAACTACGCGCGATATACAACTTAGCAACCTTTCTTCTAAATCCGTTAAAGTTTTCTCAGTCGGTAATCCACCATCAGTTTGGATTTGGTTAAGATATATTTGTCGAGCTTTTCTTTTGGTGTTGCTTTGCCATTCAGTGAAACACTATGAAACAGAGGTATATATTTGCATCGTAAACCATTATACCATCATACTACCTTTTTCCATTCAGTACTACTCCTTTTTGGGCCTTTGCAATTATTTAAATCGTAACAAAGTAGTTCAAATATTGCGTCTGTCACTGATATCTTATGCTGCTCTTTAAATTGCAAATACAATTCATATTGTTCTGATGTTGTTTTTTTACATCTCTTGGGTTTTTCTAATACAGTAAAAATGTATTCTAATGATTTATCGAAAACAATAAAATAGGTACATGAAAATAAAATAGAAAACTACTATATTTTACAATAACAAAATAAAAATTCTAATAATACATATTTTGTATATATTTAGAAAGAGATCTCTTTAGACTAGATCCCATCTTTACGACGTTGAGCTAATTCATCCTCAATTCGGTGAATACCTGTAGCAATAGAATTCAACGCATTGGCCACTTCTTGCAGACCATATCTGGATTCTTGATGGCCTGCAATGTACGCAGCCATAAAATCGTCCTAAAGAATTGACTATCATCATTAATGGCACATATGTTTTAACAAATATATATTTACTGAATATTTAGTGGAATATATCAATAAAATAACTTTTTGTACTCGTAATATTCAAAATGGCATTTCCCGCATAACACTCGACCGGGAACTACTATTTCCTGATCCACTATTTCCCGCATGCAATACTTGACCGGAAACTACTACTTCCCGATCGACTATTTCCCGTATGCAACACTCGACCGGGAACTACTACTTCCCGATCGACTCGAATGTAAAATTTGCAAAATACATTTTGAATAAATAATTTATTTTTAAATACCAGTGCTCGTACAAAAAATATTGTACAAACCTCTTGCGTGAACTTGGTATCCGGAATCGTTCTATGGTAGCGCTCGCAAGTTCGCGCCGCCAAACACTCGTCCGGGCACCAGACGTTCCCGCATTTGGTATGTAAATAACTATTAATAAGGAAACAAACTAAACAGGTTTTTTTAAAGCTTTCGCAATATGTAAATCATAATTCTTACTTAATGATTTCTTTTTGGTGTGTATTGGTGTTGGTTCATCTTTCTCTGTTCCGATGTCTTCATTGTCGGTTATTTCTATCTAAATATAATAAATAATATAATATATTTATCAATAATAAAATTAACTCATCGCTCGTACAAGTTGCGGGATACATAGTGGAGGTGGAATCGAAGAACTAGCCATCGGTTCCATTTCTGCACCGACACCAAGTTCTGCAATTTTCTAAATTCCAGTAACAACTACTACACCAGTTAAATCTAGTACTACATTTTCAATATCGGTTAATGTTTTTTGCTCTCGTGCCCGTTTTCGAACTTGTCCCTTCCACTCTTTGAATACCTGTAACCAATATTAGTTAATCATTTATAATTAATCAATGGTCGCGTTCAGCCGCACCTAGCAGCTATCTAGCTGCTAGCTAGCGCTAGATAGCAGCGGTCGTGGTAATTCGACCGGTCCATCTAAAAATAAAACGTATTCTCACCTCATAATAAAATATTATATTATATAGTATGTAAAAGTTTACCAGGTTGAATATGGTGGTGAATTTCTCTGCTTTCATTTACCAAATATGACATATTTACATATTCTTATTGTATTATTTCATTTGAATTTGAATTTACTAGCGCCATATTTCCTATTTTTTACAGTTATAGCAGTACGCTAGGTCATCTAGCGCATTTTTTTTTCGCTAACCCGCTAGACTAGCAGCTAGGTGCGGCTGAATGCGACCAATGCTAATATATATATATATATATATATATATATATATATATATATATATATATATATATATATATATATCGCGAATTGACCCGTCCCCACAACTATTTAATTCATGTGCAATATCTTTTCACAATTCTGCGATATTTTCATTGGTATTTACGCAAACTTTACCGGTCCTTAATACTGATTCTTCTTCCAAGTATTTTAAACATATTTGGAACTGTTTTTTTGTGGTTCTCTTTTTGGTACTCATGTTTATGTTCAATACAGTCTACTACAAAGTGACAGATGACTATGAGAGCTGACTTCTAGGTTAGAGTAATCTGCGCATGTGCACAATGTTCTTGCTTATGAAATTGCTTATTGCTCGCTAAACAAGTTGTTTATCAAGTTAGTCATCAGAATACCAAAATTAAACAATAGTGTTACTTGTTTATACACTTGCTTATGTTTCAATATTGTTTACTAAACAAGTTACATCAGAATCAGCCCGTAAGAGTCTAGATTGCTGATCGATTGCTTATTTCTTCCGATCTAGATAGTGCTTCTATTTCCTTATTAAATTCGCATCGTTGTACGTATCGCAACCAATAGACTTCAGCCTTCTTTAAATATTTCATTAACTTGCAATGGACCTGTTATTATTTTCTTAGTTTGACATATTTGAATAAACTTTAGGATATAAGCGGTAACATCCAATATTCTTTCCAATTTTTCAAACTTCTCTAGTTCAAACAAAGGTTCAATTTTGACATTATAATCATCTTTTACCTCACTTATAGTAAATAAGGTGTTAACATGTTTAACCTCATTGTCATCAATGCCATTTATTGACCACTTTTGTTGCTCTTCTTGTTACCAAGTTGGTCCATTCAACCATATTTCTGCTGTAAGTAAAGCTTTTGTAGACATACCTCTGGTTAACAAATCAACGGGGTTGTCTTAGCTAGGGCAATATCTCCATTTTCCCTTTGTTAAACTTCTTATTTCGTTGACTCTATTAGTTACGTATACTTCTTTTCTCTTCGTGTTTCCTTTTATCCAGTAAAGAGTGATCTTTGAGTCTGACCACATAAATATTTCTTTAACATTTAATGTTAAACTCTTCATAATATTATCTTGCACCTCGTATCCTTGTCTTCTCGGTACATGGTCTGTGAGGCATATAATAAGTTTTAGAGTCACATAAATTATTTAACACGATTTCCGCACAATCGTTATTTAACTATTCGCGGATCGCGCAATCATATTCGTTCAATTTACCTTTTCAAAATAGTTTCTTGTTCAAATTGTTTACACAGGCTAATGCTCCCGTATAGTTAGAGTCCAAAGATTGTTCACTTTTCCACGGTAACGATCCTTCGTAGCGACCATCTTTAAATTCTATTTTATCTTTTATAAAGTCATTTGTAAACCCGTTATTCACCTTTTCACTTGAATTTATACCGATAGTCTCTAGAGTCCAAAAGTCCTTTATATTATATTCTTCATAAAACGTTTATACCTTTAATACAGTCACTAAATTCAGATTTACCATAAAGTCGTAATTATTGTTACTATAAACGGAACCGAGTAATGTCCATCCCAATTTCGAATTTACCGCCATCAAATCTTCAGTTAATTGGTACGTTTCACCTGTGATTTACTGCCAGTAGTTATCAGCTCAAATCAGTAATGATATTCCGCTTATTACTTGCTGTTTCTGCTTCGTATCTGCTAGGATTCTTCAAACAGGGCGTCTCTAAAGAATCGAAACAGATTTCAGGGACCTCTGTTGCTTCTATCTCGATAAGTTCATTGTTATATTGGCCTTTTAAAACTATTTTGACTCTGTTACATAGTTTAGCCGGTGCTCTTGTTTTATTACCAAATGCTTGTATGGCTATTTTATGTGTACCCGTAATAGATAAATCCAACTGACGCGATAAGCTTTTTTTATGAATGTGAGTTGGCTACCACTATCTATTACTATTCGAGCTAACGTTTCTTCTTGCGTTTTATTCGTTACTACACTGTAAAAAATTTCTCTGTAGAATTACTATAATTGTTATTGACGTCCAAATTGCCTAAGTGAATTATAGTAAATTTACAGTTAAATGTAATTTTGTCTACCATTTTTAAAATTACATAAACATAAATTCCATAAAAATTTTGATACATACTTTAAGTAAATTTACATATTAATTTAAATTTAATATAATAAATTTAGAATTTGTCCATAACTCCTGTAAAAATAGAAACTAAAATAAAAGGAATTGAGTTTTTACATAGTTATTGTAAAATTTGACAAAATTGATATAGAAATATTAACATATCACTGTAAAATTTCATATATTTATTGAAATATGAATATTACATAGTAGTTCTAGTAATTTTTTTATATTTGTAAGGGTAAATTAGCAAATTTATATAATTATTTGCTATGTAAATGTAAGTATACATAGTTTATGTAAAATTTGTTATTGCATACATATTATAGTAAAAAATTACTATAACTTTTCGACAAAATCGCTATTATTTTTTACAGTTTATGTACGCACAGGCAGTTTTAAGTAAACATTGTCTAATTGGCCGTTCGTTAATAAACTTGAAGAACTTTCATTATTTGCTGTATTAGGTTTAATATTAGCTCTTTTTTGTTTTTGGTAACTCGGATCACACATGGAAGTTATATGTCTGTTTTTGCATTTCGCACAATTTAAATATCTAGTTTTACAATATTTTGAACTTTGGTTCGGCTTTGTGCATCGAAAACAAAGTATTTTTTGCTTTAAAATATACTTCTTTTCGCTTAAACTTAAAGAAGAGTCACAATCTTTTGTTTGATGAGTTTTGGCTTGACATAACAAACAATAATCTTTTACACTCGTTAATAAACCAGCCACAGTGAACATTTTATTTCTTGGCTTTCATCATTTAGCTTTTGCTTATTGAAAACAATTCTTAAATTGTATGGCGATGCTTGAAATATAATCGACTTTACTAGGAGTCCATATTGGTTTGGAGAAATACCAAGAATCGTCAACGATCTGGTTATGGCTGAAGCCATATTATATAACTCTCTTAAACCATTTATGTCCTTCTCATATTTTACATGAGCTATTGCTAATAATTTCTGAATATAAATATCCACGATATGCTCCTGGTTTCCGTATTCGTCTTTCAACAATTCAATGGGGGATTACGGCTCAATTGAATTAAAGGAAAATAGTAAAAAAATGCGAATGTATATGCTGAGTAACGAATATTAATAAAAAAGTGAAATGGTATAATTGAGATATTTCGGAAATAAAGGGTTTTTTGTTATAACGCTTCGACACTAATATGAAAATAGTTTGATTGGCGACCGAGAAACCGCCTATACATGCATTACAAATAGCGTGTTAGGAGGTGAGATTACCACCAATGGAAGTTAAGAAATTTAAATTCGAAAGGAGGGGCTAACATTCCTGTACTACAGTTCCCAAACAGTTTTTATTTTAACATAAATTTCTTGCATTAAACTTAATAATTTAAATACACCTGTAATTATAAAGTATGTAGACTTATACAGTGTTATAATATTCATTTATTTTTATGTAAATATAACTTAAAATAGCATATATTTCAAGAACATTTAAGTCCATGATGAAAACAGTTTGATATAAAAATACATAAATGTGAAGTCACGTCAATCTTTTCAAAATTCGGCAGACCATAACTCGCTTATTAATAGGAATTTTTTCACCGGATTTTCATCAATAGTCTTAGTTTTCCTAATATTTTCAGATTAAATTATATAAAAAAAATGGTGTAATCCCCCATTGCATCCTTGTAAGACGATTGACTCGACGCCAATCCGTTAATTTGTTATTAATGCTTTACCAGTTAAGTACGATTTTAGATATGCAAATTTTGAAGCATTTTCTAAATATCTGTTATCGTGAATTGCGAGATTGTACTGTTCCCAAAACACAGGCCAATTTGAAATATTACCGTCAAATTTAATTAAATCAAGCTGGGGTAATCTTACCAGGGCCTGTCCCTGTCTACCTTGCATATGCGCCATATTTTCTTGTCGGTACAGCGCTGGTAACGGTGAAACCGCGCCCTCTTCACTTCTGGTTGCTACGATGTCTGCTTGAATTTACCAATGTATCTTTCGCTCTAGTTTTGCAATTACCTTTACTGCGTTGTCACTATATTCCACAATTTTCTCGCACTCACGTTCTAGTTGGTTTTCATCGAAACCTGGTGCTAATCTTTCATTAATTGCTCCAAGCTGTTCATGAATAGCCCTTATGCGTGCAATTAGTACTGGAATTTCGTCCACATTAACTTCGTCTTGATTTATCAGCTCCTCCGCTTCTTTAATTGTGATCGTTAGCTGTTTGCGATACGTTTTTCTTAGTGTTAAATCCATTTTCTTCGCTATGGTTCTGCTAACACTCACACACTTGTTTTTAAACGTTTAATTCCCGGATTTCGGCACCAAAATGTGAATATTGTCGACAAAGAACACTGATTTAATGGTATTATCACTTTAATAACAGCAAAAATTACGTTACACATAAAAACTGGCCAAAAGTAATGCAATATTACATAAACATGCGTCTTCGTTGACTGTCTGTTCTCTACTCTCTACTCCACTGTTCTGACGTGTTCGTGCTGCGTTGTTATGCGGTTGCTGGCGACAGTCTATTGGCTCGCGTAAGGTTTGCGCCCAAGATCCCCTTCTTCGCGGAACTGCTCCAGGGACGTCTTCGCCCCATTTTCAACAATAGATCCCCAAGACCCAGACATAGTTGGTAAGTAGTATAAACTGGAAATTTAAACAATAATTATATTATTATTCAGGTAAATATTTCAGATAACATAGACGACAATGAAAACAGGCAGATTAATAAAGCACCTGTAGATGTAGATTTGCTCGCCGATTGAAGAAATCTTCGAAACCGTTATATAAGAGAAAATTTCGATTAAGGTTCTTGTATTTATCAACTTTGTATTATACTAATTCAAAATCTAAATTTAAATTTGGTATTTTTGTTTTGCTATGCTATCCTTAATTTTAATTTTCATCAATTTTAGTTTATTGGTTTTTTCTATTATATCATTTTGATTTTTTAATTTGTTTTTTCTTAATTCTTGAATTTCTGCCAGTAGTTGAATACGAAAAATGGATTCCACTCCCCTTTTAATTGGTACATTTTCAGATTGCTTTCTTTTTCTTTTTTTGTTTGTTATTTGCTGAGAATCTATATCTATTTAGAAAGACAATTTAATTATAATGAGTTCATGGTACATATAAGTTATTAAATAATTTACTTTCAGTGTTTATAATACTCGTAGATTCACTTTGTTCGGGGATAGGTGCAACATCAACTTCAGTTACACTGGGTAATGTTTCATTATTTAAATTAGTAAGTGTGTCCGTTTTTATGCCAATTTCGGGTAATCCTGAGCCAATTATTGTTGCAGAGCCAATACATTTTATTAATCGTTCTTCAATATCAGTAATTTTTTTTTACGCTAGTTGGACCTCCATTTGTTTATATACTCTCCAAACGTAAAAGCCGAGTCTTTTTTCGAACTTGGCTTTTCCAGTCAGTAAAAATCTAAAACAATATTTATAGAACTTAGAATAAACTAATAATAGTTATTTATGCACGGACGTATCATAATTTAACAATTATACACGAATCTCTTTGACATAAACGTCAATTTATAGCCCGCGGCCCTCATTATAGCCCGCCGGGCTATAATGAAACGTCAAACTAAATTATAACCTACAATATAAACAATTTAAACAGGCAACATGAAAAGTTTTTATTACAAATCGAAATTTTTTATATTCTTTAATGAAAAATGAAAATTAATTTTGTGCTATTTATATGGAAAGCACGGAGATACACAAAATAAAACTCAAATGACAGAACTAATAAACAAGCAATAAACTGTTGTTCTCCGCTTTCACACACTCATAATTTGAAAATTTTCGTCCGTGCATAAAGTTTTGTATGTACCATGAGCGTAACTTGCTTTTATGGTCTTTGACGTGTTTTTATCCCTCGGCTTACGCCTCGGGCTCAAAATCCCGCCGCAGGCCATAAAAGCCTCCTTACGCTCTTAATACATAAATAACTATTATGTATTAAGAGCGTAAGGAGGCTTTATAGCCTGCGGCGGGATTTTGAGCCCGAGGCATAAGCCGAGGGATAAAAACACGTCAAAGGCCTTAAAAGCAAGTTACGCTCGTGGTACGTACAAAACTTTATGCACAGACGAAAATTTTCAAATTATGATTGTTAAAAAATTGTATCGAAAAGAATTTGTACTCGTACATCCAATATCTAGTGTTGCTATGAAAGCTGAGATTGTTTGTTTATTAGTTATGTCATTTGAGTTTTATTTTGTGTATCTATATAATAAACAACATCCCAAGCAGACATCTAACACATTTAATGTAAATAAATTAGTAATAAATTTAAGCAATAAGTTGCTTTCGGATTCTGCTCTGTCTGTTTTGTCCAAAGGTCTGGATTTTGCGATTACTCCCCAACGTATTCCTATTGAAGATATTGTAACTGCCGTCGAATAAGCTGCTCAGATGCTACCAGAAAAAGAAGCTGAAGAAGTTCGAGTAGAAACGGCTAAGATTTTGAAAAAGTCACGTCCTTTAAAAAATAATCTGCCGAAGAGTGAACTTAGAGCTCTTAAAGATTTACGTAACAACGAAAATTTGATAATATTACCTGCAGATGGGAAAGCAGCAGTAGTTATGAATAAAGATGATTATATTCAAAAAGCCAACTTTGTATTAGAAGATCCTGCCTACATAAAAGTGTCGAAAAATCCCTTAAACACTGTTAAATATCAAAACTACTAAATTATTGAAACAATCAAGCTTAGATAAAGATATTATCAAGAATCTTATTCCACAAGACCCTTATGTTCCTCGATTTTATGGTTTACCAAAAGTATATAAGAAAGATGTACCACTCCGCCCGATTGTGAATTGTATTAATTCTTGTACATATAATTTATCTAAATATTTAGATAATCTACTTAGTCCTTATATTGGAAAATCGTCATCCTATGTTAAGACTTCAAAACAATTTATTGAAATTATCAAGGACCGACATATCTCGTCTGAAGATCTTCTAGTGAGTTTTGATGTCTCTTCATTATTCACGACGATTCCTATAAAAGACACTCTTAAGTTGCTGGAAAGACATTTTTCTGAAGACATTGTGAAACTTTTTCGACATTGTTTAACTTCATCCTTCTTCATTTTTAACAAAGAATATTATAAGCAAGTAGATGGTGTTGCTATGGGTAATCCTCTGTCTCCTTCCATAGCTAATTATTATATGGAGTTCTTTGAAGAATTAGTTTTGGAATCTTCTACGTTGAAACCTTCTCTATGGTTACGATATGTTGATGACGTCTTTGCTATTTGGCCCCATGGGCGTCAAAACTTATCGATTTTCTTAAACCATTTGAATAACATCCATGAAAATATTAATTTTACCGTAGAAGTTGAAGAAAATGACATTATTCCTTTCTTGGATGTTTTACTGTAAAGAAAAAAAGATGGTTCCTTATTTTATTCAGTCTACAGGAAGCCAACGCACACAAATCTATATATTAATGCAAATTCACACCACCATCCTTCACAGAAATTTAGCACTATCAAATGTCTAATAAGAAGAGCTACAGATATATGTCATCCAGATAAATTAAAAGAGATGAATGAAATTAAAAATATTTTTATGAAGAATGGATTTTCTGTATCTTCAATTGAAAAATGTCTTAAAGCGAAAAGACCATCAAACAATGAAAAAGAAAGGAACGTATTATTTGCATCGCTTCCTTATGTAAAAAACGTAACGAACATTGGTAGCAATCTTCGTAAGAAGAACATGAAGATTTCGTTTTCTCCATATGTTAAACTTCGTCATATGGTGAAACAAGTGAAAGACGTCATCCCTCTTCAATCATCAGGGATTTACAGAATTCCATGTGTCTGCGGGAAAGTTTACATCGGCCAGACTGGTAGAACTGTTTCTACAAGTTTGAATGAAGATCATCGATCAATCAGATTGAACCAGCTTGAGAAATCGTCTGTTGCAGAATATCCCTTGGAATAATTCCACCAAATTAAATTTGAAGATACTAAAATTATTGCAAGACCTATTCGACTTAACAACAGATTATAATTAATCTGTTGTTAAGGCGAATAAATCTCAATGGCTTCTCTAATGAGAAGCCATTGAGATTTATGAAACAAGAAATATCAATTTCAATAATTGTGACGGATTAGAACTTAGTCGCGCATGGCTTCCAATATTAAATAGGTTGTAATTTTGTAATATGTATACAATTTTTTCTAGACTTTTTCTAACATCTGTTAATAAAGAGTACGGCTGCGGTATTTCGCTACCGATAAAGCGTCTCTGAGTTATACAGATCACTTCTCTGCCAGTTTTTGGGACGGTTTTTCCTCTGGCAAAAGGAGAGTTTTCTTGAAAAGAAGCATGTGCGCAGTCCAAGTTATTGCCGGGCATGCATATATTGTCTAGAAAATTATATACATAAAAAGGTTACCTTGGTTACTTGTTGTTTTTGGTTTTTCACATTTTTATGTCAATTTCCCCTGAAGAAGGCACCAGTTTATGGTGCCGAAACGTTGGGTTTTAATAATAAATAAATACAAAACATAAACTAAAAAGGTAGTATTATTCCAATTACAAATATACGTATTACATGTCGACGATATCATGGAAACACATATCACGTTATTATGGAAACACATATCATATTCTTCCGGGCTAATATAAAATATAATCATATATTATACAACAAGACGAATGAAAATTCTCGATTTTACTAAAGGATATACCACTCGATCTTTGGTCTCATGGTGTTTCCAAGCAACACATCGAGTATTTCGACAATTTTCGATTTTCGATATGTCTACAGGTTGACAATATCATGAATAAAAAGAAATTGAAAAAGTAAACAATAAATTTATCGTTGGCCCGTGGTTTATTTAAATGCTTGTATTTCAAAATAAACTGGCCTTAGCAACAGTGAAGTTTCTGAAGTAGTGAAATAATTATTTGTCTGCTTGAAAAATTTTTATTTCAATAATGCCTAGCTGTCAAATTATTCGTTTCCGTGAAGTCGGAGATGTCAGTGACATTTCAGATGTCTATTCCTATAATAGAACACACAAAGCATGATTTATTTAGGTGCTTGATACTGTATTCAAAGGAAAATGATCGCACTCTATACATACCGTGAGTATTTTTTAACGTGAAACATTGGGTTTGTCATATCCGTGGATACGACTCGACATTTGATTGACAGCGATGTATTTGCCTGTCTCATTAATAATGAAACATAGGGAACGAATTTGACAGAAGTATTATATTTAAATATTGCAAGAAATTTAGCAGAGACAGAAAACCACTCGAGAGCACTAAACCTATATCGGGCACAAGGTGCACACAAATTTTTTTCTACAGCTAAATTTAATTTTTAGAAAACAGGTATGATAATTTATAAAAAATTAACCTCTAGTGACATCTTGTCAATATGACAGATAACCGTTGAATTTTCCATAACTTACGACTTGACATTTGATTGAGAGCAATGTCTCATTTAAAATGGAACATAGGGAATGAATTTGACAGAAGTACTATATTTAAATATTGTAAGAAATTTAGCCAAGTCAGAAAATCACTCGAGCACAAGGTACATACAATATTTTTTCTACAACTAAATTTAATTTAGAAAGCAGGTACCTATAAGTATTTAAACAAAATTAACCTCTATTGACATCTTGTCAAATGTCAAATTCGTTCCTTATGTTTCATTTTAAATGGGACAAGCAAATCCATTGCTGTCAAGTCGTAACCGTGGATATGACAAATGCTATGTTTCACGTTAAAAAATACTAACGGTATAAATAGATTTCAAAATGACACTGACATTTCTGAGTACGTAAAAAAAAATAATCAAACGTACATATAAGTAACCATGGTGAACAAATATACGAACATTTGTATATTCCAATATACCAATATTCATATGTTCGTTCACCGTAGTTAATAATAACCGGTGTAATACATGGTAACTAAGGGTAATCACGCATTCCTATTGGGTTATAACTTAATGACTGACATTCGCGATTCAAGTTAAGCAAACTCTACCTGGTGGACAAAGTTTGAACTAAAAAATTTCTTAAATATATTATTTCCTTTCCTTCACAGAAACTTTCTAGTGATTGCAGTGTATTTAAAACATCCTTTAACACAAGTTTCATATTTTTAAACTTTTTCAAAAAGCGTAAAATTCATTATATCAGTGACAGATTGACAGCTCGTACAGTGTTGTGACGTCACAACACTGATATATAATGGCGGGAAAAGTTAATTTGAATCGCCAATAGTATTTATGTAGTTGGATTATTCTTCCAGAACGTGCATATATATATATATATATATATATATATATATATATATATATATATATATATATATATATATATATACATAGGCGATTAACATGGGAAAACAGTTTTTACTTCCTTGTACGAAGTAAAGGAAGTATTGTAATCGCGAAAAATTTCGGTTTCCAGATTTCAACGGAATTTGAGCATCCCTGAATCCATTTTGACTAATTTCGTCGTGACGTCTGTACGTACGTACGTACGTATGTACGTATCTCGCATAACTGAAAAACGGGAAGCCGTAAAAAGTTAAAATTTTGTATTTAGAACTGTTATAACATCTAGTTGTGCACCTCCCTTTTTGGTCAGTACATAACTTGCGGAAGTGGTACTTTACTTAAAGTCTGTAATAGATTTTAATGAAAAACTATATTAAAATATAAACCAAAACTTTTCAAATTGGGTATATAAGACTTTTATATGAATGGGAATAACGTAATAAATTTTAATTAAAATGGTCTGTCCGGAAGTGGTACTTTACTTGAAGCTTATAATAGATTTTAATGAAAAACTATATTAAAATATAATCCAAAACTTTTCAAATTTGGTATATAAGACTTTTATATCAATGGGAATAACATAATATATTTTAATTAAAATGGTTTACCCGGAAATGGTACTTTACTTGAAGCCTATAATAGATTTTAATGAAAAACAATATTAAAATATAATCCAAAACTTTTCAAATTTGGTATATAATACTTTTATATTAATGGGAATAACATATTAGATTTTGGTTAAAATGGTTTACCCGGAAGTGGTACTTTACTTGAAGCCTATAATAGATTTTAATGAAAAACTATATTAAAATATAATCCAAAGCTTTTCAAATTTGGTATATAAGACTTTTATATCAATGGGAATAACATAATAGATTTTGGTTAAAATAGTCTAACCGGAAGTGATACTTTACCTGAAGATGTTATCAGTTTTTCTTGAAAAAAAAAGGTGTTATTTTGATTTTAGTAATAAATGCTTCAAATAAAAGTTTTAGAGAATTGAATTCTACGTCAGAAACATCAATTATGATTAAATTAGCTCTTTGTATTATCTAATTAAGTTTGCTATGGATTAGGACAAAAAATAACAAAAAAAAATAAAATGTTGATGGTAAATTATGTCAGATACGTGCAATTTGATTGGGTCTGTTATAATAAATATTTTAATTATTAACAAAATATGTATAGTGTAACAGGCGTACAAGGAAGTCATGTGCTGTCCACATCAGATATTTTTCAAATATTATCTGTATAGTGGGAGTTTTTGATATGGTTAGAAAGATTATTTAATTTGGCATCGAAGAGTATCTAAATATTCCTAATTTAATGCTTTGTTATTGAAATATTTACGAAAGTATAATGCTACTTGACAGTTATTACTTAACTTACTAAAAACAGTAATCATGGAAACGTATTCGGTAGTTGACTTGGTTAAATCAAGGCTCCACGATAATTTTTCACTAGTTCAAATCCCTCCCGGTTCAAGTTAATATTTTTATTATTTTTATATTTATTTTGTACAATGTATTATTCAATAAATTACAAAATTGAAACAAATAATTTTTTGGTACATCAAGTATTTTATTGACTAAATGTACAAGAAGTGAAATAAATATGTAAATTTAAGCCAAATAAATAATTAAGTTTAGTTTTATGTTCGTCATTAACGCAACCGGTTTTTTCAAATTTTAAAGTGATTCGTCTAGTTCGTTCATGGGATGCAATTTGTCTATCAGGATATATCCTATCAAAAAAATCTCGAATTTCTCGAAAACTCATCCTTTGATTGTAAAATTTAATTATATTCATTTTTTCTTCTAAAGAAAAATCCGTTGGATTTACAAAATTTTCGGAAAGAATGTATCGAAAAATGACAATAAAAGTCTAACACATCTGACAAACCTGTGTGAAGGTTTATTTATTAGTGATTACTTTTTGTTTTTTTGCTTAATACTATTAGCAGTGATATAATAAAAAAATAGTATGGTAAATTCAAGAAAATACTTGATGTACCAAACTATTTTCGTTTTAATTTTGTAATTTATTTAATAATACATTGTACAAAATAAATATAAAAATAATAAAAATATTAACTTGAACCGGAAGGGATTTGAACCAGTGAAAAATTATCATGGAGCCTTGATTTAACCAAGTCAGCTACCGAATACGTTTCCATGATTACTGTTTTTAGTAAATTATAAGTAATAACTGTCAAGTAGGATTATACTTTCGTAAATATTTCAATAATAAGGCATTAAATTAGGAGTATTTAGATTAGGGCTGTCAAAAGTATTCGGTTAACCGGTTAATCGGTTAACCGGAAACCGGTTTTTCAATAATGAAATATTCGGCTAGCCGGTTAACCGGTTTGTAGCCGGCTTTTAATCGGTTAATAGCCGGTTTTTAACCGGTTAATATCCGGTTTTTAACCGGTAAATATCCGGTTTTTAACCGGTTAATATCCGGTTTTTAACCGGTTAATATCCGGTTTTTAACCGGTTTATAGCCGGTTTTTTAACCGGTCAATAGCCGGTTTTTTAACCGGTCAATAGCCGGTTTTTAACCGGTCAATAGCCGGTTTTTAACCGGTTAGTAGCCGGTTTATAGCCGGTTTTTAATCGGTTTCTAAACGGTTCATAGCACTCTTTTTTTTAAAAAAAATTAACTATAAGCTAACGTCTAAACAGCTCTTGACATATATCAAAATAAATAAATTTCAAATGCTTATTGAAACTGTCAATGTTACCAACCTTAATTTGTTATTCTTTCTTTTAATAATATTTTTGAAATAAAAGTAAATTACATTGAAATAGGAAATAATTCATTAGTCACGTGATATGTTTTCCGCCAATCAACATTCAGAATTTCCATAGTTACATGTCTATCATAGCGATGATAAAAAACAAAGAATATCACCTTATTTCTATTCGTTACTAACTGCTATGGCATTTTTACAACATTGACAGTTAATTTTAATAAAAATTCATTATATTCTCTTATTAAATATAAGCTCGTGATATTAATAATGAAGAAAGGGGTGAAAGGACCAAGCGTTGAATGGTTTATAGATGAAAACAAAAGGCATAAATGGTCCACGTGTATTGTAAAATTCTTTATTCACAATCATTATAGTAATATACCGATTCCTAACCTTTTGGAGGTTGGGAAATACGTCGTTCTTAACTTTAATGACATTCTCTTAGGTTGGAAATAACAGATTTTACCTCTTGGGTTGGAAACGTTTATGTAGAGGTTGCCTAGCAACATTGTCATAGATCCTTATAATAAAGTAAGTTAAAACAAATTTCAAGAGAGCTGTCAAAAAATATTAATAAAATTAAAGGTTAAAACTCATTGATTTATTTTGAAAATTATTGATTTAAAATGAGGATGATTGTGAATAAAATAAGATACATAACGTCGGTGGGAGTTTCATTACAGCCTCGCGCTTTATCTCACTTCGAGGCTTCGCCTCTCGGTAATATACATAAGCCCTCGGATGTAATGAAACATTTCCCACCTCGGATGTAATATACTATTATTACGGACGCTTCGGGCTTAGGGCAAGCCCATCTTCAGCAATCGTTGAATATACAGTAATAATTAAAATTTATGACAAAAATTTTTTAAAGTTGTATTAGACGCGATGATCTATATGAACAACATCGAAAACAATTTTAAATACAGCATTTCAACAACCTTCCGAATCAATACGGAGTTGGTGAAATATGAATAATAATTGAAGATATTGCTCGCATACCATATATACGTATATCATATACCATTGCTAAACAATAAATTGTCAAGATTTTAGTGCACACAGGGAAACTTTGCAAAGTTTACCGAAATTTATTTACCAAAGAAGTACGATGTTTCCTAAAAGTTAACGGCGCCCTTAAAACTTTTGAGGACACTTTTGAACATGCACCAAATTAAAGGTTATAAACCGGTTTCTGACCGGTTAAAAACATGTTTTCCGACCGGTTAAAAACCGGTTTTTTGACCGGCTAAAAACCGGTTTTTTGACCGGCTAAAAACCGGTTTTTCTGACCGGTTGAAAATCGGCCAGTTATTGACTTAAAACCGGTTATTCGGTTTTTCGGTTAACCGGTCTGTAAACCGACGGTTAACCGGTTAGAGATTTCAGCAGATTTTGACAGCCCTAATTTAGATACTCTTCGATGCCACATTAAATAATCTTTCTAACCATATCAAAAACTCCCACTATAGTCTTATGGGACAGATAATATTTGAAAAAACTGTTTTCCCATGTTAAACGCCTATGTCCCAATTGTCAGTGTTCACACTCACACTGTATAATGTGAATATATTTTTTTATTTGCTTATTCGATAGAGAATTTAATTCTGAATTCAATGATATAATATTATCATATCCTTACATAACGATTTTTTTGAGTAAAATAGATATAAAGTTTTAAATTAATTTGATTAAAATATGATATTACTAAGAGTGCAATGAATGGAAAAACTGAATATGTACATGTGTTTTTTACGCATAATTAGAGTGCCATGATAGAAAGAAGGGAATAAAAGTATAATGAATGAAAAAAACTGTTATAATTTTTATTTTAATATTTAATTATAATGAAGAAATATTTACAAAAATAATATAAACTCCTATAAATTTATAAGTACTGTTCAAAATTGCCTCCATTTTCATTTATACATAACTGTACTCTATGAAATAAACTATTTCTAACTAATCTTAATTTTCTTCCGTCAATATTGTTCAAAATATTTTCAATGCTGTTTTTTAATTATTGTAGATTCTGATGTACAGTATTGTAGACTTTATCTTTTAAATAACCCCATAAGAAAAAGTCTAAAGAGTTTAAATCGGGTGATCTTGCAGGCCATGCAATGGGTCCTTTGGTACCAATCCATTGATTTGGAAATGTTTCATTCAGGTACGCGGTTACTTGACGAGAATTATGGGCTGGTGCTCCATCCTGTTGAAAGTGTAGATTTCTAACGACATTTAATGGCAGATCATAGAATATATATTCAAGTCTGTTTCTTAAAAATTCTAAGTAACGATCTCCAGTTAGAGTACCTTCATACATGTGAAAAAACACTGAATCGTGCAAAATTGCACACCATATATTTATATTAAATTTTCTTTGAAAACTTCTTTCACGTACCATAATAGGATTCTCGGAACTCCAATAATGTTTATTTTTTACATTAAACATTCCATTATTGGAAAAAATTGCTTCATCCGTCCAAATAACACATTTTAAAATATCAATTCCTTCATTAATGATTAAATGGCAAAATTCAAGTCTGCGGTCATAATCACCAGGTTGCAAGTGTTGAACTTTATGGAATTTGTATGGCTTATACTTGTGTCGTTTTAAAATTTTATGCACCGTCCCTACACTTAATCTGCATTCATCAGAGGCCATTCGTACAGAAGCTCTTGGATTGGCTTCAAAATATGCCAAAACATTTATTTCATTGTTTTCATCCACCGGTCTTCTGGGTTTATGTATAAATGCAGTAGTATTACCACGTAATATTAGGTCAAGTTTTCGGAAATATTTCCGCGACGGTACTACTCTTTCAGGATATCGTTCCGTATACATATTAACTGCAGCTCGCGAATTTTTTCTTGATAAAATGTATGTTTCAAACATCTCAACTTTTTCAATGTGAGTAAAATTATACATTTTTAAAATTAAATTAAATGATTTTGCACTTCACTTGACAGTTATGATCACTTAACAAAACAAAATATTCACTTATTTCATTCAAAACACTCTAATTCCAGGTTAAAAAATTACTTGTATTCAGTTTTTCCATTCATGGCACTCTTAGTAATATCATATTTTAATCAAATTAATTTAAAATTTTATATCTATTTTACTCAAAAAAATCGTTATGTGAGGATATGATAATATTATATCATTGAATTCAGAATTAAATTCTCTATCGAATAAGCAAATAAAAAAATATATTCACATTTAAAATAAAAAAGTTGAGTCCCGTATTTTGAGAACCACTGGTCGAAAAAAAATTTTTTTCTGTTCTCTAAATTTGTCTTGTATAATAGAAATTGTTTGCCCATTTAACCGTTTTTGTAGCTCTTATAGTTCTCGAGATAGCAATGGTGGCACATTTAAAATGAACACCTGTATATATATATATATATATATATATATATATATATATATATATATATATATATATATATATATATACAGTGTGTCCCATTTAGAGGTGCCACCATTGGGATCTCGAGAACTATAAGAGATACGATGTCGGTTAAATGGAACTTTTTGTGCGCCTTTGGGAGGCCATCTCAGATGTGCTTTTATTTTTTCAAAAATTCTCATAGGGCACTAGATAATGACGAAAAACTGAATATTGTTGATTTTTTCTTTTTCAAATAAATTCTAAACTATTAATAATTGAGAAAAAAGTTTCAAATATAAAAGATAGATATTTTTATTAACTAAACAGTGACGTACGGAATAAATTTTTATATCCGTAAATTTTTGAGATATAACACATACTTATATTTTTTTAAATGGAACCCATATCTGATTTTAGTCTCAAAAAAATAAATATTTTTTTCTCTTTTCAACGATGTAAGGGTTATTATGTTTTACATTTGTTTTGCCTTCAAAATTATTATTTTTTCCTTATTTTGTATTAAATTTACAATTATTTTGAAAATATTGGTAGATTTCTATTTGGAAATACTCCTTGTATTTAAATAATTTATTTCGTTAGAAAATTTTGCTCAAAATTCGTATCAAATTAATTTTTATAATATTTTGTATCAGGTCGCCCTTGGCTCATCATAGTGTAATTTGGAATTATGAGTCTAGAATGAAAATATTAAGTAATAAAGGTATAAAACAAATTATTTTGATCAAATACAATATAATTACTAAAATTAATAATGTTTTTTTTTTGGGAAATAATAAGAAAATTCAGGAAAATAAAGAGAAAAATTAAATTTTAGGAGCAAAACAAATATAAAACATAATAACCCTTACATCATTGAAAAGAGAAAAAAATAATTATTTTTTGAGACTAAAATCAGATATGGGTTCCATTTAAAAAAACATAACTTTGTGTTATATCTCGAAAATTTACAGATATAAAATTTTATTTCGTATGCCAATGGTTATTTAATAAAAATATCTATTTTTTATATTTGAAACGTTTTTCTCAATTACTAATAGTTTAGAAGTTATTTGAAAAAGAAAAAATCAACAATATTCAGTTTTTCGTCATTATCTAGTGCCCTATGAGAATTTTTGAAAAAACAAAAGCACATCTGAGATGGCCTCCCAAAGGCGCATAAAAAGTTCCATTTAACCGACATTGTATCTCTTATAGTTCTCGAGATCCCAATGGTGGCACTTCTAAATGGGACACACTGTATATATATATATATATATATATATATATAAGGTTTTTCTTTGGGGCCTTAGTTATGGACTTCTACTGAACCGATTTTAATGAATCTTTTTTTAAATGAAAGCTGTTAGCATGTAGATATGCACAAAAATCTAAAATGTTACAGTTTTGATTCCGCCTATTTTTTATAAGGTCTTAAAGATTTTTTATTAAATACCGCTGTCAAGCGATAGATGGCAGCACTGAACAACAAAAAGATGAAGAGAATGAAGTAAAAATACACACAATTTGTGAAAATTGGTACAAGAATAATATTTTTCGTTATTTAGGGCTGGTTTATCAATACAAGGTTAAATAATTTAACAGATAAATAAAGTGCAAAGCTTTTATCATGCAAAAGTTGAAAGTTAACCTTAAATGACAGATAAATATGTCTACATGTCAACTTAAAGTGAAACCATTTCCTTATGGAAATTTGCCCTCAAAAACTAATAAATATAATAGTTAATTCAAATATGGTAAGTAGTTTAATAATATTGAGCAAAATAAATAAAGATATCTATTTTGTATTATAATATAATAATTTGTTTAACCTAAAGTTTAAAAATTTATTGAATTATATATCCCATATATAAAATACATCATTATTACATATTATTTTAAAATGGACAAGAGACAAGTGTACATTTACAAGTTTTTAAATAACGAAATCATTAAATTCAAAAGATTATATTACAATCAACCAGTTGGATTAACAAAATATGAATTCATATTAACGAAAACTGATTTCACATAAATGAAAAGTGAATTCCCAGTAACAAAATACGATTTCACATTAACAAAAACTGATTTCATGTAAAAGGAAACTGAATTCACACCAATAAAAATTTATTTCAACTAAACGAAAACAGAATTCCAACCCTCGGGTTACTTATTCTCGCTTCTAGCTTAGCTAACATTGTTGTAATCAAATTTTATCATTGTTGTAATCAAGTTTCATCATTGTCTTAGTCAAGCTCTCTTATTGTTGTAATAAATTTAGTCTTTAGTTAAGTTTCTTAAAAATACTATTCGCTATTTATTTAATATTTTATAAGTTCAGAAAAATATTTTAATATATTTAGAGGCAATACATTTCTTATTTTTTTGCCTCTCCAAAGGTGGCTATTACCCCTTCTTGCTGCCCTTCCTTGGCGGCGCCTATTTAAGGTTCCTATGTAAAATCTGTTTTCATTTAGTTGAAACTGGTTTATAAAATTGTGAATTCTGTTTTCATTATTGCAAAATCGGTATTCAGGAGTGATAAATTAGTTTTCGTTACTGTGAATTCAGGTTTCCTTTGTGTGAAAAAAAAAAAATTCAGACGAAATGTCGAATTTGCCACTAGCATTAAATCTTCAAATCATAAACTGGTTAATTAAATTAATACCTACTATAGTTCCTATAGAATTTTTATTATTTTTCTATATAAATTGCATATTTTTATTAGGTATGTTTATCTGTTGAAAATTTAACATTACTGCAGTTTGTTGTAAAATTTGTACAATAATATCCAAAATTCCTCATCAAATAATTACGTAGCATTAAAATCCATCCTGGTCCTGTGTTACAAGACCTGTATTTTTTATCTGTCAAAACAGTTTCAGTCTTTCAGTTCCCAATTTCCATTTTTTATTTATAAACAGTCAATCAAACATTTAATTTACCTAACTAACAGTTACCATTACTTCACTTTTAACTTTGCATTAACAAACCGACTCTAAATAATTTACTTATTATTACCAGTGCTGTGTCAAATAATCTCCCTGTTCCTATGTGCCCAACAAAGCAGCGGTAGTTAAAAAAGTATAGAAAAGTACCAAACATTAAATAAAATTTATAATTTAATAACATTACCCCATATTGTTTGTTGCAAACATTTGCAACGGGTACAGCTAATATATATATATATATATATATATATATATATATATATATATATATATATACAGGGTGGGGCAGAAAAACCTATCCGATTTCAAAACGTTATAAAATTAAAACCACTCAACTTGTCAAAAAAATTTTTTATTAACATATCGCAAATTTTATGCCATTTTTAAATTTAAGTTTTGAAAAGCACATCACGCAGATGTCGTCCTTGGGAGCGGATACACTGATTTAGGCGCTCGCGGTAGCTTTCCATGACTTTCACCGTCATTTCCACAGGAATTTCTTCAATTGCCCGAGCAATTTCCCTTCGTAAAGCAAGAAGGGTCCTTGGTCGATGCTGGTAAACCTTCGATTTGAGGTAACCCCAAAGGAAGAAGTCACATGGAGTGAGATCCGGTGAGCGCGGCGGCCAGCCAAGATCACCTCTCAGGGAAATGAGGCGACCGGGAAACAGTTCCCTGAGAATGTCCATTGATCGTCGCGATGTGTGGGCGGTTGCCCCATCCTGTTGAAACCACACATTTTCCACGCCATTTTCTTCCATTTTGGGTCTAAGAAAATTTTCCAGCATGAAACAATAGCGCTCGCTGTTGACCGTTACGGTTTGCCCATTTTCTTCAAAAAAGTAAGGCCCCCAGACGCCTAGGCGGGAAAGAGCACACTACACAGTCACTTTTGGGCTATGGAGGGGTTCCTGATGGATTTCTCGAGGATTTTCGTCACTCCAATATCGAAAATTCTGCCTGTTAACGGCACCACAAAGGTGAAAATGGGCTTCGTCCGTGAAGAGCACAACATCGTCGTTTGGGAGTTCTCGGAGATCGCGACACAGGTTCGTACGGGTTTCAAAATCCCTTTCACTTAATTCCTGTGCAACAACCATTTTGTAGGGATGCATTTTGAGGTCCCGGTGCAAAATGCGCCGAATACTGCGGTTGGAAATCGCCAAAGCGAGCGAATGTTTTCGCGCCGAACGACGCGGGGAACGTTCAATCGCGGCTCTCACATTGGCCACGTTTTCAGGTCCTGTTGCTGTCCTGGGACGTCCAGGCGACTTCTTTTTCAATGCTGAACTCGTCTGTCTAAAATTTGACACCCACACTTTAATCGTAGCGTGATGTGGAACAGGATCATGACGCCCGAGTCCGAAATGAATTCGAAAAGCACATTGTGTAGCAATTATCGAACCGCCGCATTCGATAAACCGCTCAATAACAAAAGCACGATGTTCACCAGACCAAGGCATGTTGACTACTGACAAATGGCATAAAACCGGCTTTCTAACGGTTTTTACCCCACTACTCTACCTGCTCCCTCTTTTGAGAAAAAGGGATTTGAAATCGGATAGGTTTTTCTGCCCCACCCTGTATATATACAGGGTGTCTCAATAAGCTTGCTCACTATTGGTAACTTTTTTATTTGAAGAGGTACGAGGTTGGTTAAATTAGCAAAATTGTGCCATTTTATATTAGAAAATTGGTCATGTAAACAAAATAAAATTTGTGTCAGCGGTTCTCAAAATTTGGGACAATATGTATATTTTTTAAATAGAACCATATATTTTTTATTATCTTATTGGAAAGAGTATTTTTTTCTCTTTCCAATAAGGTAATGTTGTTTATGTACATTTTTGTCAAATAAACGAGTTATTTACGGTTAAAAATTTAAATTTTGTAAACTATTTTGTTAGTTTTTTAGTCAAGTAAGCCATGGAAATAATTGATTCTTTGTTTGTTTGACGTTTAATAATTTCTCCCGTAAAGTTCTCTGCGTCTAATAGGTCGAAATCCATCCCGAAGGAACCAAAACCGTTACTTGTCTGAAATTTTAAAATGTCCTTGTAGACATTAAAGGTGACTTTCGATGCAGAAATTAAAAAAAATCGTGTGCACGACGGGACGAAAGCGATATTTTGGCGACCCGTGAGGTTAACATCCGCACTTGTCGCTTTCGTCCCTAGCTGCACAATAGAAGATTCAGTCTTTTATTTCCATTTTCAGTCATAGATGAAAGATAAAACTGCATAAATAAAAATACGCATTATTTACAAGTTACTAAGAATAAATTTGCATATTTTAAATTATACTTTATATTATTTAACAATTATGTAACATGGAAGCGTTTTAAGCGATCAGTACTAACCCTTTTCGGGGTTTTTCTTAATAACCAACATAATGTACTTTTTTTAATTATAATGGTCTTCTCCACTTTTTTATATTTTATTTTCACGTAAGGCGAATATTCGGTGACTTTAATATTTTTAAAAATTTTAACATTTAACGGTTCATCAATTGTTGTTAATATTTCAGATTCATTATTTTCAAATGCAGTATTGTTCAAATAGGAAGATTCTACAAATAATTCATTTTCTTCTACATTAGGAATGGTTGCATTAAAATTTGTGTCAAATTTTCCATTTACAGAAAGACCTAAGAAATAGGCTGAAGTTAAAGCTTCTTGTTCGGCTTGAATAATTTCATTTATGATTTCTTCTTTGGAAGGTTTGTACGATGAATTATTCAGAAAATGTATCTGTAACATAAAACATATACATACAATTAATATAAAAAAAAAAATATGTAATATCTCACAGAATTTTGAAAACGTTTTTCTTCTCGTGGGAAATTGACTTTTTCTCTTAGCTGGCATGACAATCTTTGTTGTAAATCAACCCTTTTTATACGATGTAAAACATCAAGTGTACTAAAGTTTACAATTGTTGAATTTGTAGTTGTCAGTGATCTTAAAGTTCTAAAAAACTTTTCACAAGGTTGACTGCTAAAATGCTGTGGTATGAATATTTCTGTACTTTCCAAATACAATAATATTTGTACAATACTATGCGCATTTATCTCTATACATATATACGCATTTCTAGTTATAAAATGTTCTGATAATGAATATCCGTGATGTACTAGCCAGTGTCTCCACAATCTCAACAAAAATGTTGCGTACCAAATATTTCTCACCCGTTGTATTGGGTTTACATTTAAACATAAATAAGCATTATTAATGCAATTCATTATTTTTAAGTACATTTGTGTTCCGATACTATCTGGTACATTTTCTTCTAGTAACCGTATTACATGCTCTTTGCATATTCTTTCAGCTCCATTAAAATTCATTTTGTCAGTGCCATCAAGATCGGTGTCAGTTATTAAATGTTTATCTTTCGTGCATCTTTTTGTAAGTAGTTTAATGTGTTCTACAGATATATGATGATTTCCTATTTGTAATTTTAATTTCGAATTTAACAATCGGTTACGTAACTTTCCCATGATATGTACAGTATCTTGTACCATAAATGGTGGAGAAGGATTCATATTTTTAATGGCAAAACATTCATATTCCAAATTATTTTCGCCAAGGTTGGTCCATGTTTCCATTGTTTTTAATATTCGGGAATCACCATGTCCCGAAAATCCTAGAACCTGAATATCTGCAAAAGTGAATTATAAAAAGTACAATATCAAAATAAAAAAAAATATTTACCGTGTTCTTTCAAAATTGTACATATGTATTGTAATCGATTTTTAACCGTATGATATGTAAATTTATTGTCTGTTCCAAAGAGACACAAACAAAAAGGACTGGCGTGTTGTACCAACGGTTGAACCATTATTGTATATCCAATATTTGATACAGGACAATTCAAAAAGAACATTTCCATTTTTCGCGCACTAGTTGCTCTGTAAGTATTCCTTAATGGTATCCCATTTTTGTCTAGTGGCAGCACAAATCCAGTTAAACAATTAGTTTTGTGGTTATATTCAATTTTATCAATTATTCGGGTGCCGTCTTCACATAACCATACTGTCATAGGATAATTATGAGATAAAAGATATTCTTTTAACTCATGAATTCTAAGTTTTCCCTCTATCACATGGCTACCAAAGTTTTTTATACATCTGTGTATCTAAAAAGTAAAAAATCATTAATTATTATTGAATCAACATTTAAAAACTAGATATACCGTTGGATAGGAAGGCAATGGCAGATTTTTGGAAATGAATTCATACGTCTTTTTGCCACCCATTAAATACAAACAGACGCCAATTTCTTTAATTATATTTCGGTGCCTGTTTCCCTTATAATTTGTTTTATATTTTTTCTTTTTTACCATATTGAGTAAATTTTGTAAAAAAAATGATACAGAAGTCGTTGTGGATGATATGTTTTCATCGTCATCATGAAGTAACAAACTGTTCATAATACTCTTATCGGTTTTTATAATAAATTCTAATTTTGATTTAAAATTTTCTAAATAATCTGTAATTTTTGACTGACTTTTATTACAACTAATTAGATGTCTTTTATTTTTTCTTCTTTCGGATCGAGAGTATTTTTTCTTCGGCTTTTCTTTCACTCGATTTTGCGAATTTGTGGTCTGCACTCTTTTTGGAAAAAGACTGCAGCCGACCACGCTGCTACAGTCTTTTAGCATTCCCCCGAAGTTATCACCTCGTTGATTTCGATTGCAGAATCGTCGTTTCTGGTATCTTTGGCTGATACTACTTGTGTATTAATATTTGGTTCATTGTTAATATTTTTAAAATTATCATCAAACACTTGTTTCTCAGATTTCATTAATATTTTGTTAGTGTTTTTAACATGCTCGAAATCTGTGAGTTTTGTTTGTTGAGGACTATTTTTAAAATTTGTTGGAAAGCAATTTGTAGTTTCTTTATGTATCTTAAAATGTGTATTTAAATTTGACAAAATCCACCGATTTCGTTTGCTATCTTTATAAATTTTTATGCGGTGATTACAATTTTCTTTGGGACAAGTAACTGTAGCACAAATTTTATCATCATTGTAAGTACAAGCAATTCCTATATTTTTTGCGTCAATATTTTTGCTTTGAGCTTGAGTCCATTTGCTAATTACAGTTTCTAATTCATTTTTTAATTTATTTATATTTATTTCACGATTGTCATTTTCAGAATCAGAATTTTTTTTATTTACATTAGAATTTGAAATTTCGTAGCAATTTTTACTAATTTGTTTATTTAACAATTTCTTTTTTAAAGATGTTAGCATATCTCTTACACCAGGTGCAATTTTGAATTTCGCAGCATCAAAACAAAACTTTCCTAATATATCTTCTCGTTCGTAATTTGTTTCTTTTAGAATTTCTTTTATATCAATTATTCTTATAAATTCTTCGATCTGATTTAGCCAATTATCACAGCTACTTCTAATTAAGTCAGTGGAATCGTATCCACTGATTTGTAATAATACAATAACGTGTTTTGGTAACTCAACTGAGAATGTAGATTTAATTTCTTCAAATAAATTCATATTGTCCACTACCTGTTCAAGTACAAATTTCTAAAATATCATAAAAATTTAAACTATTTGTTTCACTTACCTTTTAGCACGAATATTTTTTACCAACGAATACGCCAAACTACGCACTTGTAAACAAACACTCAAACACGTGTTGACTTGCTGCTGTGCTTGCTGCTTGCCGATGTAAAATGTAAGCGTAGATGTAAGATTTCGTACCAGATTACAATTTGATATTACGTATTTTTCTCTCAATAATTTTTTACATACTAACAAATACGCTCGTAACACTACCGTTTTACGTTGTATTAAATAACTGAATTGACTACTAACTTGTCTTATTTTTATTTACTTGAAAAATATATAGTAAATTCAATCTGGATACGCTACTGCTACAGAATACTCTCTCGTGTATACTCGGGTTCGAGCGGAAGGTAGTCGATCGCCCATCGTGCCTGATATTTTGCAGTTATTTTAAAAATAAGATACTTATAAGATGTTTAAAAATTATTTCTGAAACTTTAAAGGACTCGTACAAGTTTATGATGAAATATTGCCATTCATATAAAATTTATTCAATCAAATTCCATTTAATTCCACTTCATTCCATTTAATTCTGCTTAATGCCATTAATTCCAGTTAATTCCAATATTTCCATTTAATTCCAATAGTTCCATTTAATCCACATAATTCCAATTAATTCTACTTAATTCCATTAAATCCAAAAAATTCCAATAATTCCATTTAATTTCGTTAGTTCCACTAATTCCAAATAATTCCAAAAAATATCGTTTAATTCAAATTAATTCATATAATTCCATTTAATTCATACAATTCTATTTAATTCAGGTTAATTTCAATTAATTCCATCAAGTGTACACTTAATTCCTGAAGTGATATCCCCCTCGTCTAAAAGTTTTAGTTGGGGTTCGATTCCCCGTTGGGATAATTATTTTCTTTTTACATAAAAATTGTTGAACTTTTAAAAATCAGTTCATATTTTCATATTAAAATCATTTAAAAATAATAATAACATTTTAATAAATAAAGAGAAAATAGTTGACAATAATTGATTACAATAATCAAAATATTGATACAATAACAATGCATTGTATTTTCTTTTGATAAATACAGTAAAATCGTAATAAGTACTCAAATTTATTATATTTCAGTTATTTTTATTAATATCAAAAGAAAATACAATGCATTGTTATTGTATCAATATTTTGATTATTGTAATCAATTATTCTCAATTATTTTCTCTTTATTTATAACAATGTAATTATTATTTTTAAATGATTGTAATATGGAAATTGATTTTTAAAAGTTCAACAATTTTTACGTAAAAAAAAATATAAAATAATTACCCCAACAGGGAATCGAACCCCAACCAAAAATTTCAGACGCCACTGTTATAACCACTGCGCCACCGGAGACATTTGTAAAGCTTTTCATATTACATAATAAAAAAGTGAAACAATTATTTATTTGACAATTTCTGTAATTTACTGTAATATTATTAAAGCAGTTCATATTAAATAATGTACAAAATGTAATGTACTATTATCATGTTCAATAACATGGTTTGATTATTTGGCGGACACTTTGTATTTACAAAATACAGCTTCCCATGTTAAATGTCTATGTTTACTCATAAAATAAACGCTTCAATACATTGCTGTCAAACATTCATATCGTAACTATGGCAATGATATACTCTATGTTTACTGATAAAATAAACTCCCGGTATATATATATATATATATATATATATATATATATATATATATATATATATATATATATAAGGTCTTTCTTTCGGGCCTTAGTTATGGACTTCTACCGAATCGATTTTGATGATTCTTTTTTTAAATGAAAGCTATTAGCATGTAGATGTGCACAAAAATGTTAATATTTTCAATTCCGTCTATTTTTATAAGGCCTTAAAGATTTTTTATTAAGTACCGCTGTCAAGCGATAGATACAATTTGTGAAAATTGCTACAAGAATAATATTTTGTGTTATTTAGGGCTGGTTTATTGATGCAAAGTTAAATAATTTAACAAGTAAATATCTTGAAACATGCAAAGCTTTTATCATTCAACAGTCAAAAGTTAACCTTAAGTGACAGATAAATATGTCAACATGTCAAATTGCAAGTGAATATATAAGAAGGAATTTTTGCCCCAAAAATTAATAAATATAATAGTTAATTCATTAATTCAAAGTTAGTAAGTAATTTAATAATATTGAGCAAAATTATTAGGGAGACGTATTTTGTATTACAATATAATAATTTTTTTAACCTAAAGTTTAAAAATTTATTGAATTATATATCCCTTACCTAAAATACAGCATTATTACCTATTTAAAAATGGACAAGAGACAGGTGTAAATTTATAAATTTTCAAAAAACAAAACATTATTTACAAAAGAGTATGTTATAATGAATAAGTTGGATCAGTGGCGTTTTCTCCATGCAAGCAAGGCAAGCAATGCTTGCCTTTATATTTTGTTGCTTTTAATATATTTTTACAATTATATTTATATATTTAGAACTTTAATATATCAAAATTTAAAATCAAAGACACAAATGTATTTGCTGTTGCCTACCGCACCGTTAATCTAATTCTATCACTGGGATACGTACTATTACGATCTTACCATGTTGTACAAAACGTGCTGGTAAACAGAACTTCGAGTGCTTACACCGCCTATACCTACACTATATCGAACATTGCCGAACATGTAGCCTTCTATACTGAAAATATTTCGCTGTTTAGGTTCATCTGCAAGCAGTTTTTATATTGCTTCCATGAACAAAATAGATAGTAAATGTTAAAATAGGATACGAATAAAAGTAAAATTTATTTATAAGGTATCTATATTTTATATATCTACATTTATTTTGTTTCAATTAAATTTTGAAAATAATAATACTCCTTATATTTTTATACAGAATGGATAATATTTGTGCAATAATAATAAAAAAAATACAAGAAAAGCCATTTGGCAATTTTGAAGAAAATAAACCTTTTTTGCAAATGGCAGACCAGTTCCTCCTATGAAGTTATTAACAACAACTGTTAAACATATAACAAGGCATTTTAATACCGATTTATATGACAAACATGTTTGGCTATGTGATAGTGAAACATTACTAAAATTATATTGTTGGCCATGTTTATTATTTAATAAAGAAAAATCAGTATGGAACGATATTAAGCGAGGCTTTTGCGACTTAAATAATATACATAAGCAATATCACGTCAAGTCTGTGATCTGGCAATTTTTGTTTTTTGCACATAAAAGGGGAAAAACATGCATTTGCACATCCCTTCGAAACATGTAAGTCAATTATAAGGCATTTGACCTTGAATAAAAAAAAAATTCGACTGCGGAGCATTTTTCTTTTTCATACATTACCTACTCCATTGCTGCTTGCCTTCATATAAAATGCACGAGTCGCCGCTGAGTTGGATGTTCCTATTTTCCCGCTCCCGCTCTTAAACGCTACCCTCAATGCTGCCTTATACAGTGTGTTTTCACACTTTTGAAAAATGACTTCACATTCACAAAATATGAATTTACATTAAAGAAAACTGGTTCCACACAAATGAAAAGTGAATTCACAATTCACATTCACATCACAGTAACGAAATATGATTTCACATTAACGAAAACAGATTTCACGTAAAGGAAAATTGAATTCACACTAATGAAAACTAATTTCAACTAAACGAAAACAGATTTCAAACCCTCGGGTTACTTATTCTCACTTCTAGCGTAGCTAACATTGTTGTAATCAACTTTTATCATTGTTGTAATCACGTTTCATCATTGTTTTTATCAAGTTCTCTCATTGTTGTAAGAATCACAGTCTTTCATTGTAATCTACTCTTTAGTAAAGTTTCTTAAAAATGCTATTCGTTATTTATTTAATATTTTATGCATATTTTTTTAAACCGAATAAAAAAGTTAATTTGCAACTAAAAACACGTTAATCCGTCATAGATTACAATAATGTATAATATTTTTCTGTACAATAAAACATTCATTATTACTACAATAGTTGAATTTGAAATCATAAATGAAACATTGATTACGACAATAACAACATTTGTTGTTGAGAATAAATTATATACATTATAAAGTGGAATGAAATGAAGTAAGAATGATTGTATTTGCAACATTGATTCATAATTATAATTTATAATAATAAAATATAACATTGAAAGACGTTGAATATGCGGATAATCTCTATTAGATGTTTTACCTTTCTCTTCTTTTAAATTTATAACAAAGAAAAAAAAAATTCAGAGGAAATGTCGAATTTACCACTAGCATCAAATCTTCAAATGAGAAACGGGTTCATTAAATGAATACATACTGTGGTCCCTATAGAATTATTATTATTATTATTATTATTTTCTATATCAATTGCATAATTTTAATAGGTATATTTAGCTGTTTGTACAATAATATCCAAAGTTCTTCGTCAAATAATTACCGAGCAATAAAATCCATCCTGTGCCTATGTTACAAGACCTGTATTTTTATCTATCAAAACAGTTTCAGTTCCCAATTTACAGTTAACTATAAGTTTATAAACTGGTAGATAGACTGCAACCTTGCATTAACAACCCGACCCTGAATAATTTACTTATTATTACCAGTGTTGTATCCATCTGCATTTTAAAAGTTCAACAATTTTTACGTTAAAAAAAATAAAATAATTACCCCAACGGGGAATCGAACCCCAACCAAAAATTTCAGACGCCGCTGTTATAACCACTGCGCCACCGGAGACATTTGTAAAGCTTTTCACATTGCATAATAGAAAAGTGAAACAATGATTTATTTGACAATTTCTGTAATTTATTGCAATTTTTGCAATATTATTAAATTAATTAATATTAAATAATGTACAAAATGTAATGTACTATTATCATGTTCAATAGCATGGCTAGATTTTTTGCCGAACACAAGAAACTGCTTCCCATGTTAAACGCCTATGTTTACTCATAAAATAAACGCTTCAATACATTGCTGTCAAACATTCATATCGTAACTATGGCAATGATATACCCTATGTTTACTGATAAAATAAACTCCCGGTATATATATATATATATATATATATATATATATATATATATATATATACCGTATTTTTTAACGTGAAACATTGGGTTTGTCGTATCCATGGGTACAACTTGACATTTGATTGACAGCAATGTATTTGCCTGTCCCATTTATAATGAAACATAGGGAACGAATTTGACATTTGACAAGATGTCATTAGAGGTTACTTTGTTTAAATAATTGTACCTGCTTTCTAAATTAAATTTAGTTATAGAAAAAATTGTGTGCACCTTGTGCACTAGTGATTTTCTGACTTGGTTAAATTTCTTACAATATTTAAATATCATACTCCTGCCAAATTCATTCCTTATGTTTTGTTTTAAATAAGACAGGCAAATACATTGCCGTCAATCAAATGTCACATTGACAAGATGTCATTAGAGGTTAATTTTGTTTAAATAATTATATATGTTTTCAAAAAATTAAATTTAGTTGTAGAAAAAATATTGTGTGTACCTTGTGCCCGAAATATGTTTAGTTCGCTCGAGTGGTTTCCTGACTAGGCTAAATTTCTTACAATATTTAAATATAATACTTCTGTCAAATTCGTTCCCTATGTTTCATATTAAATGGGACACGCAAATACATTGCTGTCAATCAAAAGTCGTAACCATGGATATGACACCCCTAATGTTTCACGTTAAAAAATACTCACGGTATATATAAAAATAAGGTTTTTCTTTGGGGCCTTAGTTATGGATTTCTACCGAACCGATTTTGATGATTCTATTTTTTAAATGAAAGCTATTAGCATGTAGATGTGCACAAAAATCTAAAATGTTAAGATTTTCTATTCCGTCTATTTTTTATAAGGCCTTAAAGATTTTTTATTAAGTACCGCTGTCAAGCGATAGATGACAACAAAGGGATGAAAAGAATGATGTAATAGTTATTTATGTATTAAGAGTGTAAGGAGGCTTTTATGGCCTACGGCGGGATTTTGAGCCCGAGGCGTAAGCCGAGGGATAAAAACACGCCAAAGGCCATAAAAGCAAGTTACGCTCGTGGTACATACAAAACTTTATGCACGGACGAAAATTTTCAAATTATGAGTGTTAGAAAAACTGTATCGAAAAGAATTTGTCCTCGTACATCCAGTATCTAGTGTTGCTATGAAAGCGGAGAACAATATTTTATTGTTTGTTTATTAGTTCTGTCATTTGAGTTTTATTTTGTGTATCTCCGTGCTTTCCATATAAATATCATAATATTAATTTTCATTTTTCATTAAAGAATATAAAAATTTTCGATTTGTAATAAAAACTTTTCATGTTGCCTGTTTAAGTTATCTATAATATAGGTTATAATTTGGTTTGACGTTTCATTATAGCCCGGCGGGCTATAATGAGTCCCGCGGGCTATAAAATGACGTTTATGTCAAAGAAATTCGGGTATAATTGTCAAATTATGATACGTCCGTGCATAAAACTATATACAATTTGTGAAAATTGCTACAAGAATAATATTTTTTGTTATTTATCAATGCAAGGTTAAATAATGTAACAGGTAAATAATGTGCAATGCTTTTATCATACAAAAGTCAAAAGTTAACCTTAAATGAGAGATAAATATGTCAACATGTCAACGTAAACTTATAGTGAAACCATAATAAAGAATTTTTGCCCTCAAAAATTAATAAATATAATAGTTAATTCATTAACTCAAATATAGTAAGTAATTTAATAATATTGAGCAAAATTAAAAAAAGATATATATTTTGTATTTTAATATATTTTTTTTAACCTAAAGTTTAAAAATTTATTGAATTATATATCCCGTATCTAAAATACAGCATTATTACCTATTTAAAAATGGACAAGATACAAATGTACATTTACAGGTTTTTAAATAACGCAATTTTTAAATACAAAAGAGTATTATTAAAATATCTTTCAGAACTCATATTATTAATTGGAAAAATACTACCTTTTTTTAGTTTAAGTTCTGTAATTTATTATTTTATCCCAACGATTCGGCACCATAAACTGGTGCCTTCTTCAGGGGATACAATGACATATTTTTTGAAATAACAAAAACAACAAGTAATCAAGGTAACAAGAAATGTTCATAAATGTTACCTTTTTTATGTATACAATTTTCTAGACTTGCAACTTCTCGAGAAAAAATCTCCTTTTGCCAGTTTTTGGGACGGTTTTTCCTCTGGCAAAAGGAGATTCGCTTGAGGTTCTGCAGCCCTTTCTCGTCTTTGTAGGCGACGAGAATGTCATCCACATAGATCATCGTGTTGCAATACTCGGTTCTGTTGTCCGATTGGATTGCCTTTACGCGGTGACCGGTCTGGGTTTCGGCCAACTTGACAAACTCAGCGAACTTCTCGGGCACTTCATTCTTGGAACGGATGAAGAATATTTCGCACCAGCCGCTGTGGTCGTCTATCATGGTAACAAAGTACCTGGCGCCGCCCAAGGATAGAGTTCGCATCGGGCCGCAGACGTCGCTGTGGACAATTTCAAGGACGGTGGCTGACTTGCGTTCGCGAGTCTGAAAAGGAACAGCGGTTAGTTTTCCTGATATACAGATTTTACACGGCGAGACAGCTGGTTTTGGATCGAAGTTTATTCCAATAGCCAGTTGTTTTTGACTCATGGATATTAGATCCCTTTTATTAATGTGGCCCTGGCGATCGTGCCAAATATCGATCGGTGACCTTATGTCAGGTCCGGTGGCGAAACTGGTTTGGAATGACTGTTCTCGTACGTAGAAGAGATCGTCAGTTCGGTCGGCAATCATCGTGATGCGAGCCTCCTTGTTTCTGACGGTTGCTTCTGTCTTCGTAAAGGTCACCACGTGGCCTTTGTCAACGATCTTGGCGACGGAGAGAAGGTTGGTTTTCAGGTCTGGGACAAAGAGTGTGTTCTCCAGTCTGATGGTCTTGTCGACTTTGCCGACGGGGGAGACGATGCTCACGTCGCCCTTGGCTGTGATCTGGGTGCTGGTACCGTTTGCCATCCTCACGTTGCTTGAAACGGCGGACGCCTCGGAGAACAATTGCTTGTTGTTGCAGAACTGAGATGTGCATCCGCTGTCAATGTACCATCTGCTCGTATTTGTGGTGTAGCTCGTGAGGTAGCCCGTTTCATCGCGCAATTCTTCCGCGAAGTAGGATTCTTCGGTGGAGTTTGCTTCTTGTCTGTTGTGTTTCTTTTTGTCAGCTCTTTTCTTTGAGTAGTAATCATTTAACAGGTGACCCTTCTTTTTGTAATATTTACAGAATAGCCTGTCTTGTTGTGAATCGCCAGGATGACTGCGGCAACTTTTGTTCTCCATTTTTCAGTAAGCTTCTTTGTACGCCGGTTTATTGTGCTTGGTGAAGAGGGCGCCGTGGCCGATGTCCTTGAACTGCTCGTTGATGGACTCGCCTGCCTCGATTATCTTCGTTTTGAGAATTTCTATGTCCGGAAGGATATCGCGAAATTCGATGGCACGTTTGAACATGTCGTAGCTGCTTGGTAGGCTCTGTCACAGCATCAGAGTAAGCAATTTGTCGTTGATATCGACTTCGATGATGGCGAGCTTGTCCACGGCTTCGAAGAATTGAGCTAAGTGTACACGGACATCGGCGCCTTCTTGCATTTGCCGTTGCAGTAGCTGTTTGAGAAGGGTAGCCATTTGTGCAGGACCTTTAGGAGCGTACACGGACTCAATCTTGTCCCAAACTTCTTTAAATGTTTCGCATCCACGCACGTGTTTCAGTTTTGAAGCACTAATTAATAATAAGATATCTGACCTGGCTTTTAGATCCTGTCTGATCCACTCTTTATATGCCTCAGTTTGTACTGGCGTAGGCTTCTCTGGTAGCACCGGTTTTTCGACGTCGCCCGTGACGTAACCCCACATGTCATTTTTTAATGCGCTGCCGTGTACTCGCCATGCGTCGAAGTAGTTCTTTGTCAGTGGCTCTAGGCGTGTCGAGTTAGTTGAGATCATCTTGACTTGTAACGTACCTTGTGTGCGATTTAGTTTTTCCTCTTTTTCCCCTTTTTTGTTTAATTTGATCGTTGCCGTATCTGGGCACATAACCTATTAGAGATAGCGGGGAATAATACGTTTGATAAGGAAACTATTTATTTGTACTAATGTTTATACAATATTTGGTAGCAGTGAATGACAGTTATATTATGACAATATATATTATTACTTGTGTTGTTTTTCTTGTTGGTGGTTGCTAAGGATACGATCCTGTAAAAGTAGAAAAAGGAGAGGGCGAGATTATTATATTTCCAACATAATAGTCCAGTAAACGGAGGTTGAAAAAGGGGGGTATCCTACAAAAGGTCGGGTAGTTCTGAATTTTTGATATGTTGTATAGGATGGTTGGCTAGTGAAAAATCCAAATTTCCACAATCCCCACCGCTGCTTCCTCCGCCATCTTGTAAAAACCACCGAAAATCGGCACATTTTTCAGTTTATTGCCTATAACTTCTTTCTGGTACATTTTAGCAAAACAAAAGTTTTTTGCCGATTTGTAGAGGAAAAATTTCCTGCAAAATAGTTATGTGAAGTTATTTTGTGCAATTAATAGCAACGGAGTTATTATGCCGACAAAAAAGGTTAAAATTGCGTACTTAGCAAAATTTTTTTCTTTCCACTTTACATCGCAATAGCTCTGTAACACATCATTTTAACGTAAAAGTCCTCATAGTCAATCTTGTAGAGAATTTAATTACCTAAGCGGCGGAGGGGGGATTGTGGTAATTTGGATTTTTCACTAACCAACCATCCTATACAACAT
This sequence comes from Ophonus ardosiacus, assembly GCA_943142095.1. NCBI lineage: Eukaryota > Metazoa > Arthropoda > Insecta > Coleoptera > Carabidae > Ophonus > Ophonus ardosiacus. Next base: position 21,080,408 of record OW964834.1, on the reverse strand, counting down.
ATCAAAAATTCAGAACTACCCAACCTTTTGTAGGGTAAAATGCTTCATTCACTGGACTATAACCCCTTATCTAAAATACAGAATTATTACCTATTTCGAAATGGGAAAAAGACAGGTGTACATTTACATGTTTTTAAATAACAAAATCATTAAATACAAAACAGTATATTATGATCAACCAGTTGAATGTCCCTATTTTCCTGCTCTTAAACGTTACCCGTTAATGCTACCTTTTACAATACGTTTTCACACTTTTGAAACATGATTTCACATTAAAAAAGTATGAATTCACACATTAACTAAAACTGATTTCACACAAATGAAAAGTGAATTCCCAGTAACGAAATATAATTTCACATTAACGAAAACTGATTTCACGTAAAAGAAAACAGAATTCACACCAATGAAAACTAATTTCAACTAAATGAAAACATATTTCAAACCGTCGGGTAGTTATTCTCTCTTCTAGCGTAGCTAACATTGTTGTAATCAACTTTTGTCATTGTTGTAATCAAGTTTCATCATTGTTTTAATCAAGCTCTCTAATTGCTATAATTAAATTCTATTGTTATTATTAAATTCTTTCATTGTTGCGTTGTAATCAAATTCAATCTTTAGTTAAGTTTCTTAAGAGACAATACATTTGCTTTATTTTTTGCTTCTCCAAAGGTGGCTACTGCTCCTTCTTGCCATTTCATAACGGTACCCATTTCAAATTTCTATGTAAAATCTGTTTTTATTTAGTTGAAACTGGCTTTTAAAATTGTGAATTCTGTTTTCATTATTGCAAAATCGGTATTTGGGAGTGATAAATTAGTTTTCGTTACTGTGAATTCACGTTTCCTTTGTGTCAAATCAAGTGAAGTCATACTGTAGAAGGTATAGATATGCAATGATTATGCATATTGTTTTAAACCAAATAAAGATGTTAATTTGAAAAATAGAAACATAGAAATGGCGAATTTACCACTAGCATCAAATCTTCAAATCATATACTGGCAATTAAATGAATACCTACTGTTGTTCCTATATAAAATTTTTATTATTCTATATAAATTGCATATTTTTATTAGGTTTGTTTCTCTTTTAGAAAGTTTAACAATGCTACAGTTTGTTGTAAAATTTGTACAACAATATCCAAAGTTTCCCATCAAATAATTAGCAATAAAATTCATCCCGTGTCTGTGTTACAAGACCTGTATTATTTATCTGTCAAAACAGTTTCAGTTCCCAATTTTCAGTTAACTATACGTTTATAAACTGGTAGATAGTCTGTAACTGTATATTTATAAATAGTCAATCAATCATCTAATTTACCTAACTAACAGTTACCATTATTTCTTTAAATTTTGCAGTAACAAATCGATCCTAAAATAATTTACTTATTATTACCAGTGTTCTGTCAAATAATCTCCCTATTTCTATGTGCTCAACAAAGCAGCGGTGGTTAAAAAAGTGTAAAAGAGTACCAAACATTAAATATAATTACAGAAAATTTATAATTTAATAACCTTACCCCATATTGTTAATGATTCTTTGTTTAAATGAAAGCTGTTAGCATGTAGATGTGCACAAAAATCTAAAATGTTACAATTTTGATTCCGTCTATCTTTTATAAGGCTTTAAAGATTTTTTATTAAGTAGGTACCGCTGTCAAGCGATAGATGGCAGCACTGAAAATATGAAGATGAGAATGATGTAAAATAAATACAATTTGTGAAAATTGCTACAAAAATAATATTTTGTTATTTTACGGCTGGTTTATCAATGCAAGGTTAAATAATTTAACAGGTAAATATCTTTAAACATTCAAAGCTTTTATCATACAACAGTCAAAAGTTAACCTTAAATGACAGATAAATATGTCAACATGTCAGCTTATGTGAAACATAAGGAATTTTTGCCCTCAAAAATTAATAAATATAATAGTAAATTAATTAATTCTAATATGGTAAGTAATTTAATAATATTGAGCAAAATTAATAAATTTGGAGAAGAAAATAAAGGAATTGGAAACTGCAGTCAGTACGCTTTTATTTGATTTGAAACCTACGTTTCGACCATGAGAATGGTCTTCTTCAGGGTTAAATCAAGTCATAAACGATGATGAAGATATTTGTAACATCTGTTAACAAACATCGAAATACAATATATGAATTACACGTATAATATTAATGAAAAACAACTTTTGTTTTATATATAGTTATTTTCGTAACAAGTTATGAAAAATACCAAATATCATGCGGTGTAAATTGACGCACGAGCTAAGATATCTGTATTTCATACAAGTTATGACCATTATTTTTCAGACGAGCTTAAATAAATTTTATTTTTTTACAAAACTGAAATTTAGGTTCAAACGTACGAACAGCTGACAAATGAATAATGTATACATATAGCCAGAAAATAATGACATAGTAACCTAGCAACCGTGTCAACTATTACGATATGAAATACCGTGAATATTTTTTAACGTGAAACATTGGGTTTTCATGTCCATGGTTACGATTTGACATTTGATTGACAGCAATGTATTTCCGTGTCCCATTTAAAATGAAACATAGGGAACGAATTTGACAGATGTTAGCTAAGTCAGAAAACCACTCGAGAGCACTAAACATATTTCGGGCACACAATATTTTTTTGCAACTAAATTTAATTTTTACAAAAAAGGTATAATTATTTAAACAAAATTAACCTCTAATGACGTCTTGTCAATATGACAGATAACCGCTGAATTTTCCTATAAGTTACTTGACATTTGATTGACAGTAATATATTTGCCTGTCTCATTGAAAACATAGGGAATGAATTAAATATTGTAAGAAATTTGGCCAAGATAGAAAATCACTCGAGCACAAGGTACACTAAATTTAATTTGGAAAGCAGATATAATTATTTACACAAAATTAACCTCTACTGACGTCTTATCAAATGTCAAATTCGTTCCCTATGTTTCATTTTAAATGGGACACGCAATTACATTGCTGTCAATCAAATGTCGAATCGTAACTATGGATATGACAAACCCAATGTTTCACGTTAAAAAATACTCACGGTATATCGTAACACTAATGTCATAAGTTCAACTTTCAGTGTTAGATACTACGTTGATATATCATACTTATCACAATGGTCGTCTAAAAAATATATAATGTAACGGGCCAGGGGTGGGACTCCAAGACTACGCTATGATAGCAGCCCTGATAGAATGTAAAACTGACTGCAGTTTCCGATTACTTTATTTTCTTCCCCACACATCAATCTCAAGTCGATCATCGTTACTCCAACAAAGTTAATAAAGATATATATTTTGTATTATAATATTTTTTTTAACCTAAACTTTAAAAATTTATTGAATTATATATACCTTATCTAAAATACAGTATTATTACCTATTTAAAGATGAACAAGAGACAGGTGTAAAATTACAATTAAATAACGAAAGCATTAAATACAAATGAGTTGGATGTCCCTATTTTCCCGCTCTTTAACGCTCGCTACCCCTCAATACTACATTTTACAATATGTTTTCATACTTTTGAAACATGATTTCACATTAACAAAATATCAATTCACATTAACGAAAACTAATTTAACACAAATAAAAATTGAATTACTTAACGAAATATGATTTCACATTAACGAAAACTGATTTCACGTAAAAGAAAACAGAATTCACACCAATGAAAACTAATTTCAACTAAATGAAAACATATTTCAAACCGTCGGGTAGTTATTCTCTATTCTAGCGTAGCTAACATTGTTGTAATCAACTTTTCTCATTGTTGTAATCAAGTTTCATCATTGTTTAAATCAAGCTCACTCATTGTTGTAATTATATTCTTTCATTGTTGTAATCAAATTTAATCTTTAGTTAAATTTACTTAAAATACTCTTCGTTATTTATTTAATATTTCATAAGTTTAGAAAAATATTTTCATATATTTTAGAGACAATACATTTGCTTTATTTTTTGCCTCTCCAAAGGTGGCTACTGCCCCTTCTAGCCCTTCCTTGGCGGTGCCTATTTAAGGTTCCTATGTAAAATCTGTTTTCATTTAGTTGAAATTGGTTTTTAAAATTGTGAATTCTGTTTTCATTATTGCAAAGTAGGTATTCAGGAGTAATAAATTACTTCTCATTATTGTAAATTCAGCTTTCCTTTGTGGCTTTGTGTGAAATTAAGTTTCATTAATGTGAAATCATACTGTAGAAGGTATAGATATAAATTATTACTACAATAATTGAACTTGAAATCATAATTGAAACACATTGATTACTACAATAACAATATTTATTGGTTACAATAAATTTTATACATTATAAAAAAGAATTAAATGAAATAAGTATGATTGCACCATTGATTCAAAATTATAATTTATAATAATAAAATATAACATTGAAAGACGTGGAATATGCAGATAATCCCTATTACATAGATGTTTTACCTTTTTTTTCTTTTATATTTTTAACAGTAAAAAAAAATTAAATTTCAGACGAAATTTAGGATTTACCACTAGTATCAAACATTTAAATCATATACTGGTTACCTACTGTTGTTCCTATATTATTTTTATTATTATTTTTCTATATAAATTGCATGTTTATAATAGGTATGTTTATCTGTTAGAAAATTTAACATTGCTGCAGTTTGTTGTAAAATTTGTACAATAATATCCAAAGTTCCTCATCAAATAATTACCGAGCAATAAAATCCATCCTGGGCTTGTGAGACCTGTATTTTTATCTGTCAAAACAGTTTCAGTTCCCAATTTACAGTTAACTATAAGTTTATAAACTGGTAGATAGTTTTGCATTAACAAATCGGTTCGGTAGAAGTCCATAACTAAGGCCCAAAAGAAAGACCTTATATATATATATATATAAACTTGTAGAATACTCAAAAGTAGAATAACATCCCACAAAAGTGACACCCAGGAGGCTCGGGTTCGATTCCCGGTACCGGAACCATAAATAAAGTGGTATTTATTTAATAATTTGTAGAATAGAATCTCTACAATTGGCGACGAGGATAACTCTTGATAATGAATGAATCATTGAAACTAAGTGGAATTCCCAACTTTGAGTGTACAGGTGATCAAAGTAGTGTAGGACAAAGATGGAAAAGGTGGCGAAGAGCTTTCGAGTTGTATTTAGAAGGAAAAGCAATAACAGATCCTAAAAGAAAACGAGCTTTACTTTTGCATACAGCCGGTATGGAAGTGCAAGATATATATTATACATTATCTGTTCCAGACGTAGATAAGACTTCAGACGAGTATGAAACAGCAGTTACTGCATTAGAGGGTCACTTTGTACCAAAATCAAACATACCATATGAACGACACATTTTTCGAAATATGCAACAGAACATGAATGAGACAATGGATCAATTTATAACGAGATTGAGACAACAAGCTGTCAATTGTGAATTTAAAGGAACAACTGATGAGCAAATTCGTGATCAAATAATAAATTGATAAATGTAGTTGTAATCAAATCAGGCGGAAATTACTTGAAGAAGGTGAGCTCACTCTGACTAGAATTAGTGAAATAGCCAGGGCTTATAAAGCTGCGGAAATGCAAGCAAACGTAATGGAAAAAAGAGAAGTAAATCGAATTAAAACAGAGTATTACGATAACAAGGACGTTAGAGAAAATAAAAAAAAAATGTGTTACCGATGTGGGAGCAGCGCACACTTCAAAACGAATGAAATCTGCCCAGCAAGGAATAGAATCTGCAATAAATGTCAAAAATTAGGACATTATGCTAAGGTATGTCGCACCACAAGAGAGAATAAAGAATATAAGAAAACATCAAACGGGAGGTCAGAAGTAAAAGCTGTAAATCAAAGTGAGGATTATTTTGTGTTCAAAATTTTTGAAATAGGAAATAATAACACTTGGGGAAGTGAAATGATCGATATTGTGGTAGGTGGAGTAAAAATTCCATTTTTGATCGACTCTGGAGCGAATTGTAATGTCATTGATCGATCAGTTTGGGAACAATGTAAATTACAGAAAATTAAGTGTGACACAAAAAGATGTGATCAACGATTGAATGTATATGGAGTAAAAGCTGCAGTTCCGGTAATTGGAAAATTGGTTGCCGATATTACCGTTTCATTGACAGGGCGGACAAATAAAGCTGTAGAATTTTTGGTAATTGACGGAAAAGCGGTGTCTGTTTTGGGTCGAGATACAAGTAAAGCTTTAGGAGTTCTTAAACTGGGGCCGGGAGTTAAGGCAATTGAAATGGATAATTGGAAATCCGAATTTACACAAGTATTTACACAAAAAGATAATAAATTTAATAAGATAAAAAAAATTCAGCTAGAAATACCAGTTAATCATGCAGTAACACCAGTAGCACAACCAACACGTCGAGTACCCTTTAATTTACGGAATAAAGTAGAAGAACAGATTGAGAAACTTTTAAATTTAGATATTATAGAACCTGTCGAAGGTCCAACACCATGGGTGTCTCCAGTCGTGGTGATCCCAAAAAAAGATGGAGAGATAAGACTATGTATTGACATGCGAAGAGCCAATCAAGCTATCGGACGGGAAAGACATCCTTTACCAACTTTCGATGAAATATTAGAAAAGATAAGTAAAAGTAGATTTTTTTCTAAACTTGATATTAAATGGGCGTACCATCAAATAGAATTAGCCGAAAAATCCAGACCAATTACAACATTTTGTACACATAAAGGTTTGTTTCGATACAAACGATTAATGTTTGGTATTGTTTGTGCACCAGAAATGTATCAAAGAGTTTTACAACAAATTATTGGTTCCTGTGATGGAGTAGAAAACTATTTAGATGATATCATAGTACATGGTGTGAATAAGGAAGAACATGATCGAAATTTGCGAAATGTGTTAAGGGTATTTCTAGAAAAAGGAATACTTTTAAACATTGACAAATGTGAATTTTGTAAATTAGAAGTTACATTTCTGGGACATAGAATTTCTGAAAAGAAAATACAACCACTGGAATCAAATGTCAAAGCAATAAGAGAATTTCGTAAACCAAACAAAGCGGAAGAAGTTCGTAGTTTTCTTGGTCTTGTGAACTATTGTGGGAGGTTCATACCAAATTTAGCGACAATAAACGAACCGTTACGAAACATCATAAAAAAAGATAGTATATTTTGTTGGGGTGAAAAAGAAAATGAAGCATTCGAAAATTTAAAAGAGAAAATTAGCAGTAAACCAGTTCTGGGTATATATATGATAAAGATGCTCCTTCAATTGTAATTACAGATGCTAGTCCTGTTGGTATAGGAGCGGTATTAATTCAGAAACAGAAAGAAGGACCGCGAATAATTTGTTATAAAAGTAGGAGTCTATCAGACACCGAAAGACGATACTCCCAGACAGAGAAAGAGGCGCTTGGAATAGTATGGGCTTGTGAAAAGTTACAATTATATTTACTAGGAAAGAAATTTGAACTTTACACTGATCACAAACCATTAGAGTGTATTTATACACCGAAATCAAAACCCTGTGCTCGGATTGAAAGATGGGTGCTACGACTACAAAAATTTCAATATCAGGTAAAATATAAGCCGGGGAAATTAAATATTGCTGATCCGCTATCAAGAATATTGACATTTGAAAATCGAAAGGAAGTAAAAGAAGAAGATTATGTAAAATGGGTAGTAGAAAATGTTGCACCCGTAATGATGACACCACGAGAAATAGAACAAGAGTCAGCAAAAGATAGAGAATTACAGGATTTACGTCAGGCCATTCGCACGGGATATTTCCCAGAAAATATTGGCAAGTATAAATTAATTCAACATGAACTATGTGTTTTAGGGCAGATAGTATTACGTGGTACCAGATTGATAATTCCAAAGAACTTACGAGAACGAGTAATGCAATTAGCTCATGAGGGACACCCTGGATCAACTGTTATGAAGAGAAGATTACGCTGTAAAGTATGGTGGGATGGTATAGATAGAGTTGTAGAAAATTTCTGTAAAAGCTGTGCAGCTTGTCAATTGGTAGGACTACCCAATGCACCGGAACCAATGAAAAGAACTGAACTTCCTCAGCAAGCGTGGGATCATTTAGGAGTGGATTTTATGGGACCATTACCGTCAGGACATTATCTAATGGTAGTCGTTGATTATTACAGTAGATTTTTTGAGGTAATAATATTAAAATTTATTAATACGGAGATAATGATATGGCATTTGGAAGAGTTATTTTCGCGATACGGATTCCCAAAGTTGATTTATAGTGATAATGGCCCACAATTTCGAAATACCGTCTACATAGATTACCTAAAATCTAGAAATATAATGTTACACCATGTTACACCCTTGTGGCCACAAGCTAATGGTGAAGTCGAAAGACAAAACCGATCTCTTTTAAAAATACTAAAAATCGCTCAAGTTAATAAATTAAATTGGAAAAATGAGTTGTTAAAATATTTGCTGATGTATAGAACAACACCGCATTCTACCACTGGAAAGGCTCCAGCTGAATTATTATTCAATAGGAAAATTAGGAACAGATTACCGGACGCGACAGAGTACTTAGATACCGTAGAAATAGATGATGAAAATGTGCGAGATACCGATCGCCAAAGAAAAGAAAAAGGAAGAGAGTATGCAGATAAAAGGCGTTTATCTCATGAGTCAGAGATTCAAGTTGGAGACTCTGTATTAATGAAACAAAAGAAAATTAATAAATTATCCACTACCTTCAAACCCGAGAAAATGCATGTAATTAGTAAAAATGGCAATGCTGTCGAAATTCAAGCGGAGACGGGAGAAATATATAAACGAAATTCAACTGAAATTAAAAAAATTGTCGAACGTGAACGTGATGAACCCAAAGAAATTGAAGAAGATACTCCTCTGGATGGAAACAAGCCACCAAGGGAAATTGAATCAAATACGCCCGAACAGAGACCCCGAAGTACAACAAAGACCCCTGAACGGCAACAACGAAGTCCTACAAATTTCCCGGAACGGCGACAACGAGAAAGAATACTTGAAAGATTTTATTACATATTAATTATTTATATTTTATGTAATTTGTTTATGTTTAAAAGAAAAAAAGAGATTGTAGTATTTTAGTAGTCTATGAAATATTGTATGGTAATGATGACAGCAATTGTTAGTTAGTGAAGGAATTTTGACAATAAAAGCCAGGATAAAAGCGTTATAAATAAAGTGGTATTTATTTAATAATTTGTAGAATAGAATCTCTACATAAACTTAAACCTACAGCTTGTGCTTTCTCAGAACACTGCAATAAATACAGCACAAAATGTTATACGATGAAGCTGAAATATTAGATAAAGAACAAAATTTATTAAAACGAACATTTCTAGAAATGATTCTTATCAACAATACCGAAAACCCCATAAACAAACGGACAGACATCAATGGACTGAGTCATGTGTGGTGGCGTCATCATTGCTCCTTAAATCCTGGGTATGAACGGTATGCTCGGGCGCCATTTTTACAGCGGTACAAAAGGAGCGTGCCTTCGGATAGCCTAGTGGAGGTGAGGGTGCAGGGTTGGTTGATATCAACAGAAAAAGGCGTGTAGTTTAAATAAATATATTGTAACATACGACGATATGAAAACAAAGATACACAGTTTATAAATAAACAAATACATCACCCTTCTTTGCAGAACTGTGACCAGAGTTACCACGGTAAGTACGCGTATTGCAATTTACTTTAGAAAAATTAACAATTTCTCTAGCGGACAATCAGCGGCGCGGTGTACACGGCGGTCTCAGCCTTTACACGCGGCGGATTCTTCTAACGGACGGCGGTTCAAAGGAGCCTTTTTCAGGACTCTCTTCTCACTAGAGGCGTTTAGGAGGACCTATTCAGAATCCTAGCCTGCACGACTCTGAGAACGGGTGAATAAAGGAATCGGAAACTGCAGCCAGTACGCTTTTATTTGATTTGAAACCTACGTTTCGACCATGACAATGGTCTTCTTCAGGGTTAAATCAAGTCATAAACGATGATGAAGATATTTGTAACATCTGTTAACAAACATCGAAATACAATATATGAATTACACGTATAATATTGATGAAAAACAACTTTTGTTTTATATATAGTTATTTTCGTAACAAGTTATGAAAAATACCAAATATCATGCGGTGTAAATTGACGCACGTGCTAAGATATCTGTATTTCATACAAGTTATGACCATTATTTTTCAGACGAGCTTAAATAAATTTTACTTTTTTTATAAAACTGAAATTTAGGTTCAAACGTACGAACAGCTGACAAATGAATAATGTATACATATAGCCAGAAAATAATGACATAGTAACCTAGCAACCGTGTCAACTATTACGATATGAAATATATCGTAACACTAATGTCATTAGTTCAACTTTCAGTGTTAGGATACTACGTTGATATATCATACTTATCACAATGGTCGTCTAAAAAATATATAATGTAACGGGCCAGGGGTGGGACTCCAAGACTACGCTATGATAGCAGCGCTGATAGAATGTAAAACTGACTGCAGTTTCCGATTACTTTATTTTCTTCCCCACACATCAATCTCCAGTCGATCATCGTAACTCCAACAAAGTTAATAAAGATATATATTTTGTATTATAATATTTTTTTTAACCTAAACTTTAAAAATTTATTGAATTATATATACCTTATCTAAAATACAGTATTATTACCTATTTAAAGATGAACAAGAGACAGGTGTAAAATTACAATTAAATAACGAAAGCATTAAATACAAATGAGTTGGATGTCCCTATTTTCCCGTTCTTTAACGCTCGCTACCCCTCAATACTACATTTTACAATATGTTTTCACACTTTTGAAACATGATTTCACATTAACAAAATATCAATTCACATTAACGAAAACTAATTTAACACAAATGAAAATTGAATTACTTAACGACATATGATTTCACATTAACGAAAGTTGATTTCACGTAAAAGAAAACTGAATTCACACCAATGAAAACTAATTTCAACTAAACGAAACAGACTTCAAACACTCGGGTTACTTATTCTCGCTTCTAACGTAGCTGACATTGTTGTAATCAACTTTGATCATTGTTGTAATCAAGTTTCATCATTGTTTAAATCAAGCTCACTCATTGTTGTAATTAAATTCTTTCATTGTTGTAATCAAATTTAATCTTTAGTTAAATTTCCTTAAAATACTCTTCGTTATTTATTTAATATTTCATAAGTTTAGAAAAATATTTTCATATATTTTAGAGACAATACATTTGCTTTATTTTTTGCCTCTCCAAAGGTGGCTACTACCCCTTCTAGCCCTTCCTTGGCGGTGCCTATTTAAGGTTCATATGTAAAATCTGTTTTCATTTAGTTGAAATTGGTTTTTTAAAATTGTGAATTCTGTTTTCATTATTGCAAAGTACGTATTCAGGAGTAATAAATTACTTCTCATTATTGTAAATTCAGCTTTCCTTTGTGGCTTTGTGTGAAATCAAGTTTCATTAATGTGAAATAATACTGTAGAAGGTATTGATATAAATTATTACTACAATAATTGAACTTGAAATCATAATTGAAACACATTGATTACTACAATAACAATATTTATTGGTTACAATAAATTTTATACATTATAAAAAAGAATTAAGTGAAATAAGTATGATTGCACCATTGATTCAAAATTATATTTTATAATAATAAAATATAACATTGAAAGACGTGGAATATGCGGATAATCCCTATTAGATGTTTTACCTTTTTCTTCTTTTATATTTATAACAGTAAAAAAAAAAATTAAATTTCGGACGAAATTTAGGATTTACCACTAGCATCAAACATTTAAATCATAAACTGGTTACCTACTGTTGTTCCTATATTATTTTTATTATTATTTTTCTATATAAATTGCATATTTATAATAGGTATGTTTATCTGTTAGAAAATTTAACATTGCTGCAGTTTGTTGTAAAATTTGTACAATAATATCCAAAGTTCCTCATCAAATAATTACCGAGCAATAAAATACATCCTGGGCTTGTGTTACAAGACCTGTATTTTTATCTGTCAAAATAGTTTCAGTTCCCAATTTACAGTTAACTATAAGTTTATAAACTGGTAGATAGTTTTGCATTAACAAATCGGTTCGGTAGAAGTCCATAATTAAGGCCCAAAAGAAAAACCTTATATATATATATATATATATATATATATATATATATATATATATATAAACTTGTAGAATACTCAAAAGTAGAATAACATCCCACAAAAGTGACACTAAACTTAAACCTACAGCTTGTGCTTTGTCAGAACACTGCAATAAATACAGCACAAAATGTTATACGATGAAGCTGAAATATTAGATAAAGAACAAAATTTATTAAAACGAACATTTCTAGAAATGATTCTTATCAACAATACTGAAAACCCCATAAACAAACGGACAGACATCGATGGACTGAGCCATATTTTGACGTCATGTGTGGTGGCGTCATCATTGCTCCTTAAATCCTGGGTATGAACGGTATGCTCTGGCGCCTTCGGATAGCCTAGTGGAGGTGAGGGTGCAGGGTTGGTTGATATCAACAGAAAAAGGCGTGTAGTTTAAATAAATATATTGTAACATACGAAGATATGAAAACAAAGATACACAGTTTAGAAATAAACAAATACATCACCCTTCTTTGCAGAACTGTGACCAGAGTTACCACGGTAAGTACGCGTATTGCAATTTACTTTAGAAAAATTAACAATTTCTCTAGCGGACAATCAGTGGCGCGGTGTACACGGCGGTCTCAACCTTTACACGCGGCGGATTCTTCTAACGGACGGCGGTTCGAAGGAGCCTTTTTCAGGACTCTCTTCTCACTAGAGGCGTTTAGGAGGACTTATTCAGAATCCTAGCCTGCACGACTCTGAGAACGGGCGAAGCCCGCTCTGGCTTCACGGAGCTCTGCAACGGCTTATAAACCCAATCTAACGGTATTTCTCATTGAAATTGCGGCGGGGTGATTTTACTTAGTACAGTGGGTCGCTACTGTCTCAAGTGATAAATAATATTTTTATAAAATTTACACAAATTCTCTGATCACTTTTCTTTACCCTGAATCCATTTTACAACTTCAAATAATTTACAAATATTGTTTCTAATAAAACACAATTTCATTCACATGTGCGGTGCGCCATGCACGGGCATGTTGTGAATCACGACTCTTCAAAATTTGCAAGGTTACTAATGTCAGAATATTCTAGAAGTAAACAAACACAAAAATGCAATCAAATGTGTCAACGAGCGTTACATTGTTTCACTACACTATTGTAAGTTAAATTACAAATATCCACAATGCTATTTTTACATAAAATACATTTACTTGTAGCTAAAACAACAACAATTGTGGTTAAGGGGACTTGTGCACATGTGTTTATTGTCTGTTCACATCATGACGGTCGGATATTGTCCTTTACAGGTACGTATTTCATTAAATATTTTTTTTTATTAAAGAATTTTAAAGGCACTTCGGCGCATGGACCACTAGTGCCTTGGTACATTGAGTTGTTACAGTTTAGTATAATATTACATTATATTTTATTTAGTAATTGTATGTTTTGTAAGTATTTTATAATGTTTTTGTTGTTTTCTGTGTTGTTTCCTAGGGCTTGTTGGAGTGTAGGTGGTATGTTGTACAGTGTCTCTGTGTTGTGTATTTCGTGCATTGGATGATGATATGCTGGACGGTGATCTGGGTGTTACATGTTTCGCAAATGTTGGGTTGTGTTTTTTGTAGTATATGACCGTGTGTTATTTTGGTATGTCCTAGTCTTAGTCTTGTTAGTATTGTTTGTATTTTTCGGTCTTCTACTGTTGGCCATTCTTGAACGTCTTCTTTTATTTGTCTTAGTTTGTTGTTTGTCTTTTCCCTCCAGTTTTGTGTCCATATGTCTTTTATTTTTCTATTTATAATACTTTTCAGGTCTTGCGCTGGTATGTCGATGTTTACAAGTTATTTCCCTGTGCCCTCTTTAGCTGCTTGGTCCGCTTTTTCATTGCCCTGGATACCGGAATGAGAGGGGATCCACATTACGATGATTTCTTTGCCTTGGTTATGTTGTGCTTCGTGAATGTTGGCTTGGATGTCTTGCAGGATTTTTTGTTTTGTATATATGTCTTCTATACTTTGTATTATGCTAAGGGAATCAGTGCATATGACGAATTTGTTGTGTGTCTCTTTTTAAATGATTTCCGTTGATCTGCATAGGCCGTAACTTTCTGCTGTGAATATGCTGGCGTGAGAGGGTAGCTGGAAATTTACGGTCGAGTTTTCTGTTATCACGCTGGCTCCTGTCTCGTTGTGGTGCTTGGATACGTCTGTGTATATAAATTGGTAGTCTCCGTGATTATTTTTTATGATTTCGTACTGTTGGCGGTAGAGCTCAGGAGGAGTGTCTTGTTTAGGGTATTTGGTTAGGTCTAGTATGATATTTGGGAGGGACAGTGACCAAGGAGAATGTTTATGGTAAGTTAATTTTTCTATGGATGGGAGAGGTAGTTGTATTTTGTTCAGAAAGATATTGATTTTTTGTTGTAAGGGGGTATAGTTATAAAGTTCTGTTTTATTTTTGAACATTTTTTTAAACGCTGGGTTATTTTCGTTTTGCGTTAGTTTAATTGCGTAATTTAGAGTAAGTTTTATTCTCCTTAGTTCTAGGGGCGGTTCTCCCGTTTCTACTAAAAGGCTTTCTATAGGACTGGTTCTAAATGCACCTGACGCTAGCTTGAGGGCGGTGTTGTGAATAGGATCGAGTAGTTTTAATTTGGATTTTTTTGCAGTTGAATAAGCAATGCAAGCGTAGTACAGTTTGGATCTAATTATTGCTTTGTAAGTATTCAAAATACATTTTCTGTTGGCCCCCCATTTTAGGTGACTGATTGATTTTATGATGTTTAGTTTTTGTGCATATTCTCTCTTTAATTTTTGGATATGGGGTCCCCATGTTAATTTGGTATCTAATGTTACTCCTTGCGGTTATGTTGAACATGTGATTATTGTCTTTTCACATCATGACGGTCGGATATTGTCTTTTACAGGTACGTATTTCATTAAATATTTTACCAATATTAAAAATACATCTTACTTTTCAGATTAAACAATACATAAACAATAAATAAGCAACGTATATTATTGAATATACGTTACTATACATTCTATCTTTGACGGTACTACTACAAGTTTTCAACGGGAGGGAAAACCCTTACTGGACGAAAGGGCCTACAGTCACAATATACAGGCTGTCTCTTAAATAGGGGGACATGGCTTAACCACAGATTCCTGAGGCTAAAATAAGACGATTTAACTAAACTTGCTTCTACCGAAAACTGTACCATTTAGCCAGAATTCTGCTTCAAAGTTCTACAAAAAAAAATAATTTTGCTTATAATAACAGAACGCTTTACACGATTTGAATGAAATTTGGTATGACACTTCATATGGTTATAAGTCATCTTTCAAGGTGATACTTGTTATTATTAGAGAACCACTAGTGAATGGAACGTACATGTCCCAACATTGATTAGACCGTAACTTTTTAATGGCCACGCCGGCAACGTGAAATTATTTTTCTTCAGAAAGATACATTCAATAGCAAACTTTTGTCTCTCTGTGTAATTTGTGATATCTGTTACGGTTCACACAGAAAAAAATAAAATCTGAGTGTCTGCACTGTTAAATTTTTAAAATAAATTTAATCTAGCAGTCTATCCAAATGTCAAACAAGTAATTTTTAATGACATTAACGAGTTGTCAATCTTCACAACTTGTTTAGGAGTTAGCTGAGATATGTAATCGTCTTATTTATAATAATGGTAGTAAAATATTATTAGGCCGAACAAACGGATGTTACTAATTTTAGAATATTGCGAAGAAAATTTTTGACAGCCCGTAAAACAACTGAAACTGTCATTAAAAATTTCTTGTTTGACATTTGGATAGACTGCTAGATTAAATTTATTTTAAAAATTTAGCAGTGCAGACACTCAGATTTTTTTTTTCTGTGTGAACCGTAACAGATATCACAAATTACATAGAGAGACAAAAGTTTACTAATGAATGTATCTTTCTGAAGAAAAATAATTTCACGTTTTCGGCATTGCCATTAAAAAGTTACGGTCTAATTAATGTTGGGAGACCTAAGTTTCATACACTAGTGGTTCACTAATAATAACAAGTATCACCTTAAAAGATGACATAACCATATAAACTGTCATACCAAATTTCATCCAAATCGAATAAAGCGACCGATTATTATAAGCAAAATTAATTTTTTTTTCGAAGAACTTTGAAGCTGATTTCTGGCTAAATGGTACACTTTCCGGTAGAAGCAAGTTTGGTTAAATCGTCTTGTTTTAGCCTCAGGAATCTGTGGTTAAGCCATGTCCTCCTATTTAAGAAACACCTTGTATACACTTACCTGTTAAAATTGTCGAATAATATTCACAATCCACCACACCTAGATCCGGGTTAAAATTAAAAAAAAAAAAATTAAAAACGTTCTATTGTTTATTTACTACTAAATAAAACATGAAACTACTGAACGCACACTTTTTAGGAACAACTATTTCTATAGGCGATTTTTCGCGACAAATACCACAGTTAACCTGGTTTACTAGCGTTTAAGGTAATGACGTCATAAGTTATGTATGGTTAAGGAGTTCGAAAAAAATTGTGTGGTTAATATCATTGAACAAAGTAGCTACCAAATTTAAAAATATATCTGAATAAAATGAAAAAGTATTTTATAATAATGGATGAATTATAAACAGTTGTCGTTCAACATCTATAATTAATTCATTCGTCAGAAATAAACGTGATAATAAATTTATTATTATTTGAAAATACATAGGGACCAACATATCCGTTTTCCGAATTTTTATGAAGAATAGATTATCAAATATTTAGTGTATGAATTTTATTTACATTTTAGAATGTGTAAAGATTCATCCCGTACTTTCAAAGAAATTTGATTTATGATATGTACTTTATGCTAATACCAAAGAAGCACATAGAACAACTTAAAAAAATCAAAATAAAACTTTAGGTTATGTTTAGAGAGAGATAGATACATTAACTCTTCCAAAACCAGCTAATGAGGTGGGTAAATGAGTTAACCACACTTTACTACATTGGTGCCTGACGTCATCAATCTCCTCGCGAAAATATCAAACCATAGTTAACCACATATTACTACAGTTAACCCATGCTCACGAAAAATCGCCTTATGTTTTATTGGATTTTTTTGACAGTTAAATTTCCACAAAATGGTGTTGTAATTTATCAATTTTACTGTGATAACTCTTTTGGCCAAAATTTTTAATATGTAATTCAGTTATTTCGACTTATCATTTTACTATACCATGCTCGTGTGCATGTTCAAAATTACATGTTTGTAAATGCTGTAATTCTACAAAAAAATCTAAACTAATCTGAGTACTAAAAACCAAATTTAATTCTTAAACAAATTGTACGTATTTCATTATTGTATTACAGTGTCCTGAGGATGGTTAAAAATATAACCGAAAGCTTGACAAATTAAAAAGAGTGTACTACACTTAAGCCTACAAATTGACTGTCAAACCCACTATCCAGTTTCCTTAACTAATTACGGTCGTAATTACCTTTCACATATATATATAACTTACACTCTCCGCCCCAAAATTAACTATAGAACTAAGACGTTCTGGAAGAATAATCCTATGTAAATATTTAAATAACTATATCATTCATTAAGTTACAACCCAATAGGAATGTGCGATTATCTTATATTATTATATATAGTGCAGCTCTGGATTCGCTAGGAAGACATATATATATATATATATATATATATATATATATATATATATATATATACATCGGTACACCTCTTTCATTCCAAACGTCTTCTTCTAATCCTCTCCCTCTCATTCCTATGTTAATGCCACTTTATCAGCTGTTTCTAGGTCTACCTTGTTGTCGTCTTCCTCTCGGTTTCCACTGTAGAATTTGTTTGGGTATTCGTGTTTCTCTCATTCTCTGAAAATGTCCAAACTATACCAATGTTTGTCTTTGATGTCGTCTACTACAGTACGGTTTACATTCATAATTTCTCTAATTCTGGTGTTCGTTATTCGTTCCATTCTCGATCTGCCCGCTCTTCTCTAAAAATCCGTTTGTGTAGATGTTAACATCTTCACAGTTTTCTTTTAATTGGCCAAACTTCCGCACTATATGTTATTATACTCTTAACAATAGTGTTATATATCCGGTTTTTGTTCTCTTTAAAAATAAATTTATCCCATAGAATACTATTGAGCATAGTTATAGCTCTTCGTCCCTGCCTGTTTCGTTCCTTAATTGCATCATCAAGTAATTCATTGTGTGACAGTTTTATTCACAAATATTTACACTCAGTGCATTGTTTTATATTTGTCCGTTGTCAAGTATGAAGTCTTCCTGATCTCCTCCAATGTACATATATTCAGTCTTGTTCAAATTTACCTCTAGTTCACACTTTGCATATTCTTCTATAAGCTTACGGGCCATATAATTTAGGTCATCATAATCTTGGGCTACTAATACTTGTTCATCCGCAAGTCGTTGTAAATCCTGATGTAACTTTGTTTCCTATTTTAATTTTTGTTTGTGCCTGTTTATATAGCACTTTAACTGTTTTTATTAGTTCTACATTAATGTTTGTTTTCTCAAGGGTTTTCCAAAGTTTCACAAATGGGATGCTATTATATGTCTTTTTTAAGTCGATAAATAGTAAATGAATTTGTTGATTATATGCAATTCTCTTTTCAATATCTTGGGTTATCGAAAATATGTGATCGATGGTCCGTCTTCTTGCTCGGAAGCCAGTTTATTCTTCAGCTTCCATTTGTTGGTACTCATTTTTTATTCGTTCTTTTATTAATTTCCCGTAGAGTCTACTAATAGTGCTTTTTAAATATTGTTAATAGGTAGGTCACTTTCCATACCGATAAAATATATATATATATAAATGTATCATCTCCATAGTTATCTCCGGGACCAGGGGCTTTACAGTTTTTTAATGAGCTAATTTATTTTTCGACTTCTTCTATATTTCTTCATAAGGGTGAACCTATTGTTCTTACGTTTTATGGCTCAGCCTTATCCACAAACTCTGTAAGTTGTTCTGTTAGTAGTTCTTGAAAATATTGTTCCCAATTCTCTGCGGTTATTGGTGTTATAATCTCTTTTTTCCTTTCTGTTCTTATGTTTTTCAACATTCTCCAGCTTTCTGTGCTTCTCCAGCCTCCCAAATATGTCTATTTTTTTTTCTTTCCCATGCTTCATTTTTTCTGGCTAATTTTTTTTCGTGCGCTTGCTTGTGCTTCTTTATATATATTAGTTTATGTTCCATATTCTCAGAGTGTAGGTACTGATGGTACTTTCTTCTATTTATTTTTTATGTCTTCATTCCACCTGTATGGTTTACGATGCGTTGTGTAATCTTCATATCTTCCTAGCGACACCAGAGCTGCACTATGGATTCATTCCTTTATAAAGCGATAGCGTTCCTCTATATTATCAAAAAAAAATATCTTTTAGCTTTTGGTCTAATCTGGTTTTGTAAAGTTTCATCGTATTTTCGTCATCCAAGCTTCTGAAATAATATATTCTTTGTTTTAGTTGTACACCTTCTTCCTTTCTGATTCCTTTGTTTGTACTCTTTCTCCTATGTTCTGAGAAAATCTGATCGCTACCGCAAGTCGCTCCTTTACATACTCTCACGTCCTGAAATTTTAGATTAGTTGTCTGTTTTGCAATTACATAGTCAATAATTGACTTCTAGCCTAGAGTTGTATCCGCATATATTTATGAATATCACGATACTGAAAGTAGCCATTTAATATTTACATGTTATTTTGTTCACAGATTGTTATTAATGTCTCTCCATTATTATTAACTATGTCCTCTCCATATCTACCTAAGGTTTTATCGTTTTACCTTCTTCCTGTTCTACTGTTACAATCTCCAAGTAAAATAAGTTCCCTTGATGTTATAAATAAATAAATATATCATCACGGCATATTACCCATTTCTGGGTGTGCCAGTATCTACAACACATGTAGACATCGGTAATGATGACGATATATTTTACCGTGTGGGCGCTTACCAGGCGTCACCTCACGGGCACTCATAGCTGGCGTGGAGAGTGCACGTGGCCGCGTGCCTGAGTATCTGGTCGCGAACCTGGGGGAACCGGGTTCGATCCCGACTGACGCCAAATATTTCCAATTTTAAATGGCACAAAAGTGACCCCTGTGGTGCACTCTCCCTTGATGTTCCATCCTTTAAAATCTCATTGTTTAAATGTTGAAAGAAGGTATCCTTAACGTTACTTGGTTCGTTACCATTGACAGCATATATGCCTATAATTATTAATTTGTACCCGAATATACATAATTTATCTTAATTAATCTTTCGCTAATTGCATCCCAATTTTTTTATGTATTTCCTTTATTTTTTTGTGGATTACAAGTCTTACTCCTTTACTAGCTCTAGTTGTTTTTGATACTTCGCTGAAGAAGTGGAGATATACTCCTAAATTCTCTGATCCTTGTCCTTTCTTTTTGGTTTCAGTGATGACAGTTAGATCTACATTTATTTGTTTTAGTTCAGTTAGTACTTGATTTATTTTCCGATTAATACCTTCTACATTCCAAGTACCTATATTCATGGTCCTTTTCCTTAGCTTGATTCGTATCCTATTTTCCGTCCTAGTCCGTGACTTTCTGTTGGGTTTTTTAACAGATTTTGTTTTCTGGGAATAAGTTGTTGGCCAATTGCCCAACTCTCCTCCTTTATCCGGGCTTGGGACAGTCGCTGAGCTACTCAATCCACCCAGCTTCTGTCCCAGGCGGAGTATAAGGGGTAGGTGATAAAGTATTAGGAAATTGAGACGTGGTAGGGGTTTTGAGGATCGACTGTGGTGATTCAGGCATAAGAGGGGTTTCGAGAATCGGTTAGAGTGATTCTACTGGCAAATTTTTATTTGGAGATAGCTCTTTAAAAGCTTCGAATGCCGAGATTAAATGTCTGTTTGATACTGTCATTTCTTTCCCATCAGGAAATCGTAGAAACGAATACGCCGGATTAGATTCAATAAGTTCTACTTATATGGAGCAGAGTGATGGCGATATTCATATTATTAAGAAAAGTTTTAAAAATAGATGAAATGAATGAGGTTGCTCATCCGAATGAATATAAAAAGGCATTCCGAAGAATGAAAATAAATTAGTCCTGGCTAAGATAAGGTAGGGATAAGCAAAAGAGAATCTTAAGTGTTCCCTGCTTTCGAATGAATCTGGCCTTTATTTCAGCACAGGAGGGACAAGAGGTGACAATGCGTTTAATGCCATCAGTTGAGTATGGTAGATTCTTTATTTTAATCTAATGTGCCACTCGAGTGACGCCAGGGTGGCAAAGAGATTTATGAAGTTGAAGAAGCTTAGTCAAAGAGTGTTTTTGACTTAGTAATGTAGCATTACAAGAAGTTCTTGTCAGCGTATCGGCTACAATATTTTCTTTTCTTGGACAGCTCATAATTTCAAAATAGTAATTCGAGTCGCCAGCGTTCTACTTTGTCATTTTTAATTTTTGAATAATGTTAGAAGTCAAAGCTACACTGATGTTATATATTTGTTATATGTTGCTATGTAATTATGTTTTATTCTTATGTTGTCATGAATATGTATTAGTAGTTGTTTATATATGTATGAAAATAAATATTTGACATGTTGTTCTTGTATTAAATTATTTCTTTTATATTTGGTTCTTGAAGATGAACTATCAACAGGTTATGGGCCCAGGATCTGGCTCAGTGTATGGTCTTCAAATATTTGTTGGAGAAAATTTTAATAGTTGGAAGTTTAGGCTGTCTGTAATTTTGGAAGAAAAAGGAGTCTTATCTGCAGTAGAAATAGATGAGGATGAGGCACCTGATGCAGAAATATGGAAAAGGAATAATTTAAAGGCAAAGTGTATAATAATTTCTTGTATTAGTGATAAATGCCTTGAATCTGAAAAAGATAATAAGACTGCGAAAGAAATTTTGAAAACTTTGTCCGATAAATATGAAAGAAAATCAGTTTCTTCTCAATTACATTTAAGGAGAAGATTATTGCAATTAAAATATGACAATAAGAGTTCGTTAGAAGATCATTTTAATCTTTTTGATCGTATGACAAGAGTTGAGTTGTGAAAGGCAGTGAATACGGTTGTGGCGAACGTGCGGCGATAGTCAAATTCGTTTAAACGATAGATATCACGCTTTAATTCGCGAACCATATGAAATAAATAAACTCTAGTGAAACAAGGTAGTGTTGTGAGTAAAGAAAGTGAAGTGAGAAGTGTCTAGAAGCTCTAAATTTAGAGTAAAAAAGTGTATACAGTGGTGAGACAGTAGCCAAGGACGCGGTAAGCAAGAGTAGAGTAGTGACGGATAAGCTAGAACCTGCATACCAAGATAAAAATTTTAGTCAGGCCCGTACTCAGGAAAGTTGTGCAAATATGTCATCGGATAGAGATGATTACACGTCGGATGACAGTAAAAGGAAGAGAGAAAGTATAGATGGACAAGATATAACAAAAACGAAGTAAAAAGACTATGAGAACACCGGACAAAAGTAACAAAGAAGGAAGTGATAAAATAGAATTAAGAGATTTAATGAAAATTATATTACAAATAAAGAACGATACAAAAGAGATAAAACAGCATCAGAAAGAATATAAAGAAGAACTATTACGAATGAAACAGATAAATGAACAGCTGAAGGAAGAAAACATAGAGATCAAAAAAGAATTGAACGACATGAAAGAGAGAATCGAGAGATTAGAGAAAGAAAAAATCAAAAATAATTTCATGATTGTAGGTCTAAGAACAGACTCAATCAGCAGTAAAGACCTAAAAAACACCGTGGAAGACTTCATACACAAGAAAATTGGAGTTAATGTACAAGTGAAGGAAGCAATAAAGATAGGAGAGAAGACATGTAAGGTACAAATGGAAAATTTTCAAGATAAACAAAAAGTAATGGCGAATAAAAAGAACCTAAGAATCTTAAAGGACAAAATCTTCATAAACAACGAACTAACAAGAAACGTTCGCGAAATACAAAAGGAAATAAAATGTTAGCAGAGAAAAATAAAAAGGCAGGAGATATATTGAAGATAGGCTATCAGAAAATAACAATAAATGGAAAGGAATGGAAATGGGACAAAACAGAAAAGAAGCTGATAGAGGTCAAAGAAGAAGGATGTACTGCGTCAAAAAACTAAGGGAAAAACGAGGAAAATTGCAACAAAAAGGAAAGACGTCGCAAGCAAAGGAAAAGGATACGATAAGGAACAACAAAACACATATAATTAAGTACGGGATGGGCAAAATAAAAAATAGAGTAAATAAACCAGGGAAAATAATAAAATTTGGAACATGGAATGTAAAAAGTTTAACAGGAAAAGAATATGAATTAACAGAAGAACTGGCAAAAATGAATATGGATTACGTGGGTATAACAGAAACAAAGAGGAAAGGCAAAGGAATCACAAAGACACAAAATGGATATTGGATGTACTGGGTAGGAGTATCGGAAAAAGAAAACGCCAAGGCAGGGGTGGCAATTTTAATTAAAGAGGATAAGATGAAATATGTTTCGAAAGAAAACCTATTGAGGAGACGAAAACGAAGAATACACGCTAATTGTGGGCTATGGACCGAACGAGGACGCAAGAAAAGAAGAAAAAGATAACTTCTTTAAAGAACTACAAGAAATAGTAGACAGAAGTGAAAAGAGAGTAATAATAATGGGAGACCTTAACGGGAGGGTAGGAAATAAGAATGATGGAATAGAGTGGTGCTTAGGAAGGAATGGAGAGAATGTGACGAATACAAACGGAAAGAGAATAATAGAGTTTTGCCTAGAGAATGAGTTCAAAATCGGAAATACGCACTTCAAGCACAAAGAAATACATAAAATAACAAGACAAGTTATAAGCAGAAATGAAAAATCGATTATAGATTATTTCCTAATTAACAAAGACATCTGGAATAGAGTAAAAGACATAAAAGTAAAAAGAGGACCAGAGATTGGAAGCGACCATTTCCTTGTAACAATGATACTAAAGCAAGAAGTAATCACAAAAAACGAAACCAAAAGAAAGATAGTAAATAAGAAAATAAAATGCCATGAACTTAGAAGACAAGAGATAGAAGAAAAATTTCAAAAGAACGTCAACGAAGAGTTTAATAAAAAAGCAAAAGAAAAAGAAGGAAACATAGAAAAGAAATGGAAGAACTTTAAAAAGACAGTGCTAGAGGCAGCAGAAAAAAGCTGCGGCACGACTAGAATAGTGAACAGAAACACAAACAAAACTAGATGGTGGTCGGAAAGGGTAAAAGTTACAGTGAAAGAAAAAAAGAACAAGTGGAATAAATATCTACAAACGAAAGAACCTATTGACTATGAAAATTATAAAGAACAAAGGAAAAAAGTAAAAAGAGTAATAAAGGAAGAAAAAGAAAAAGCATGGAGAGAATTTGGTGAAAAAATGAAAAACGCATACAATGAAAACCAGATATTATTTTTTGGAACACTTAAAAATATAAGACAAAAGAAGACAGCAACAATTACGAACATTAAAGATAAGGAAGGAAAGACGATAGCAGAAGACAGAATAATGGACAGATGGAGACAGTATTTCATAGAATTACTAGAGGGAAATGATACTAAAGATGAAGAACAACAAGAAAGCCATCGCACACGAACAAATGAAACAGAAATAACACAAGAAGAAGAAATAAGCTTGAAAGAAATAATAGAAGCAATAAGAAAAACCAAAAGAGGAAAAGCTCCCGGACATGACAAAATAACAGCAGACATGCTGAAAGCACTACCCGAATCAGCACTACAGGAACTTAAAGACATAATGAATGAAGCGCTAAAAGGAATAACACCAGCAGAATGGCAAATAGGTATCATAACACCAATATTTAAAAAAGGAGATAGCAGAGAGTGCCGGAACTATAGAGGAATTACCCTAATAAGCACAGTGGCCAAAATATATGCAAGAATCCTGGAGAGTAGACTAAGAATAGAGCTGGAAGAATCGTTAGAGGAAACTCAATTTGGTTTTAGACCAAATAGAGGAGTAAATGATGCGATATTCATACTAAGACAAATAAGGGAAAAGGCAATAAAAGAAGGGAGAAACGTACATGTGTGCTTCATTGATCTAGAGAAAGCGTTTGATAGAATCAATAGAGAAGACATATGGAAAACGCTAAGAAAAAGGGGAATATCAAATACGTTAATAACAGGAATTCAGAGCCTATATTCAAACACTAAGAGCTATGTAAGAGTGAAACAAGAGACCTCCAATACATTTTAAACTACAGCCGGAGTAAGGCAAGGATGCATTTTGAGCCCGCTTCTGTTTACGCTAATTCTTGACGAAGGAATAAAAGAGACAAAGAAAGAAGTAAAGAAATACTACATAGGAAATTGGAAATTGAGAAGAGTGGAAATAGCAGAATTATGCTATGCAGATGACATGGTCATCATAGCAGAAGACGAAAAAACCTTAATAAGGAATATAGAAATATATGATAAAGCGCTACAAAAATTAAACATGAAGATCAATAAAGAAAAAACGAAAACCATGATACTAGGAAGAAATGAACAACACCACACGATACAACTAAAAAATGAAAATCTACAGCAAGTCCAAAAATTTAAATACCTGGGGGCAATGATCTCAGAAGATGGAAGATTTGATGAAGAAATAAAAGAAAGAAGAACTACAGGAGGCAAATTATTCAATAGCATCAAACACAGCTTCTTAGGAAAGAAAGAAATACCGAAAGAGACCAGAGTACAAATATTTAAAAAAGTAGTGACGCCTATACTCATACACGGAGCTGAAACATGGACATTAACGCAAAGACAAAAAGAAAAAATTACGGCTACCGAAATGAGATTCTTGAGAAAAATAGAGGGGAAAACAAGACTGGACAGAATTGAAAACACAACCTACAGACAAAACTTAAAAGTAAAAGCAATAGAAGATAAGATAGCAGAAGGACAGATGAGATGGTATGGACATGTAGAAAGGATGGGAGAGGAGAGAATAGTTAAAAAAGTGTTTGAAGCAAAAATTGGAAGAAAGAAACCATAAGGACGACCAAGAAGAACGTGGCTGGAAGAAGTAAAGGAGGCAGCGCAAAGAAGAGGTCTAACTTGGGAAGAAACGAAGACAACAACACAAGATAGAGCAGAGTGGAAAGAAATATGGAGAAGACCAACGAATCAGAACTCAACCCCCTCCCCCGCAGGCCGGGGGAACGCCTTACACCCGTGAGGGTAGAAAGGTGCAGGATTAAGTAAAGTATGACAAGAGAGCTTAAGGCTGTTGGTGCAGTGATGTCTGAAAATGAAATTGTATGCAATTTACTCATGACTTTACCAGAAGATTTTAATGGAGTAATTTCAGCTATTGAGACAATAGATGATTCGAAGGTGACTACTGAATACGTCAAATTAAGATTATTGGATGAAGAAACGAGAAGAAAATCGACGAAAATGGAAAATGAAAAATCAACGAAACAAGATGACGTTGCATTTCAGATAAGTAATAATAAAAGAAAAATCACTTGTTTCAGATGTGGGAAAAATGGATATACTAAAACAAACTGCATGAATAATGTAATAAAATGTTTTAACTGCGTCAAATTTGGTCATTTGAAAAAGAATTGCCGTGTAAACTCTGTGAATAAAGGTCCATATAAAAATAATGCTTACTATTCAGTGGAAAATAGGTCCAAAGAAGACACAAAGGTAGCATTTTTAACGAATTACTACAATAAAGAAGAAATCACTTTTATAATTGATTCTGGAGCAAGTGATCATATGATTAATTCGTCAAAATATTTCCATGAAGAAAATATACTCAACCCGAGAATTAAATTTGACGTAGCAAAGAAGAGCGAATCAGTAGTTGCAGAAAGCTCTGGTGTTGTCAAAGTAAGACTAGGAATTCATGACATAGAAATTAAAAATGTCTAATATGTCCCCGATTTAAAAATTAATTTATTATCAGTCCGTAGGTTAGCAGATAATGGTCTCGTTGTCATTTTTAAAAATAATGAAGTTTTAATAAAGAAAAATAATAAAGTCGTTGCATATGGTTTTCGAGAAGGTTCCTTATATAAAGTCAGCTTTGGATTAAATTTAACTGGAGAAGCATATGTCAGTAAACAAAGAATAGATTGGCACAGAATATTAGGTCACGTAAATTATGGTTCGTTATCAGTATTGAAGAATATGGGTCTCATTGATAATTTTGAAACGTTGGATGGAAACTGTGACATTTGCTTAAGAGGAAAAATGACAAGATTACCTTATAGGAAGAAAGCTCCGAAAACAAGAAGACCGTTAGAACTTGTTCATAGAGATATATG
Organism: Ophonus ardosiacus; assembly: GCA_943142095.1. Lineage (NCBI taxonomy): Eukaryota > Metazoa > Arthropoda > Insecta > Coleoptera > Carabidae > Ophonus > Ophonus ardosiacus. The sequence goes on along the minus strand of OW964834.1, from coordinate 21,052,896 downwards.
TGGTCCGGTAAGTCCTGCTTCAATTGGTGGCTATAAATACTTTGTTACATTTCTAGACGATTTTACACATTTTGTATTGGTTTTTGGAATAAAACATAAAAATGAAGTTTTTAAATTATTTCAAGAATATGTAGCAGAAGTTGAAACACATTTTAATAACATGAAAATCAGTAGGTTGAGATGCAATAATGGAACAGAATATATTAATAATGATTTTAGAAAATATTTGAAAGAAAAAGGTATAAAAATTGAGAAAACAATTCCATATACACCACAAAATAATGGAAAAGCAGAAAGAATGAATCGAACATTAGTAGAAATGGCTCGTTGTTTATTAATTGATAGTGGAATGTCAAAATCATTTTGGATGGAATCAATTAAAACATCAGCATATATTTTAAATAGGTTGCCTACAAATGAGAATAAAATTCCAGCTGAAATATGGTTTGGATCTCAACCTGATTTAAAGAAGATAAAGGTTTTTGGCAGTACTGCATATTTACATGTCCCAGAAAATAAAATAAGTAAATTAGATGAAAAAGCAATCAAATGTAAATTAGTTGGCTACGTTGCAAATGGTTATAAATTGTGGGACGGTAGAAAATTTATCACAGGAAGAGATGTAATATTTGATGAGGTAAAGCAACTTCCTGTTCCATATTATTATCATACAATTAATATAGATGATAAAAATGAAGATGAAGAAAATTGTAACGAAGAAAAGTCTATAGAACAAGATTATGAAAGTAATAATAATGAAATTATTGAATCAGAAGATATATCAAATAAAAGGAAAATAAATAAACCAAAATGGATGGAGGATTATGTTTTAGCACTTCTGGCAGATGTAGAAGATGTACCACGGGATTATCGATCAATATTAGAAAGAAAAGACAAGCAAAAATGGATAGAAGCTATGTAAGTAGAAATTAAAGCATTGAACAAAAATAAAACTTGGAAAGATGCTGAGAACGTGAGTAAGAAACCAATTTCTTGTAAATGGGTATTTGCGAAGAAATTTGGGGTGGATGGTAAAGAAATATATAAAGCAAGACTGGTTGCAAGAGGTTTTAGTCAACAATATGGCATAGATTATGAAGATACTTATGCTCCAGTAGTTAGTACAACAGTAATTCGTATTATGCTTGCAATTGCAAATTCGAAAAATTGGGAAATTCAACATTTAGATGTGAAGACTGCTTTCTTAAATGGTAAATTACAAGAAGAAATTTATGTTGAATTACCTGAAGGACCTTTTAAAGAAAATAGCAGTATTAAAAGACTAAACAGGTCATTATATGGTTTAAAACAAAGTTCAAGATGTTGGAATAATGAATTTACTAATTTCGTTTTGTCAATAGGATTCACAAGATCGAGATACGATGAAAGTGTATATTTTAGTACAAATTTGAATAATTATATAATTTTATATGTGGATGACATTTTACTCATTGGAAATGAAGTACAAAAATTAAAAGAAAAATTAATGAATAGATTTGAAATGAAAGAACTTGGAGATGTAAAAATATTTATTGGTATGGAAATAGAACGAGATAGAGAAAAGAAGATTTTGAAGATTCATCAAACAAAATATATTGAAAAATTGATAAATAAATATTGTGAAGCTGAAAAGAGAAACATTAAAACTCCAATGGAAAAAGGACTTGTACTGAAGAAAGGAGAGCAAAATGAAGGAGTGGAAAATGAATACAGAAAATTATTAGGAGCTTTGATGTATGTCGCGTTAAATACAAGACCTGATATTTGTTTTGCTACGAATTATCTAAGTCGATACCAAGTAAATGCAACGAAAGAAAATATGAAATATTTAAAAAGAGTACTTCGATATTTGAAAACAAATAAAAACTTAAAATTGGAATATAAGGAAGGAGAAAACGTAGAAGCCTATTGTGATGCAGATTGGGCAAATGATGTAGAGGACAGGAAATCTGTTACTGGATATTGTTTAAAAGCATTCGGTGGAATTATAGCATGGGCTACAAGAAAACAAAATACAGTGACACTATCCAGTACAGAAGCAGAATATACAGCTCTTTCTTAATAGCATGTCAGTGTAAATGGATACATGCATTTTTAAAGGAGATTTGCATAAATAAAAAAATGGATGAAATTATAATATTTGAAGATAACAATGGAGCAATTTCTATAGCAAATGGGACAGGAAATCAGAAACGTACAAAACACATAGATGTCAAATTTCATTTTATAAAGGATTTAATAAATGAAGGATACGTAAAAGTAAAATATATTTCCAGTGAGAATAACCCAGCTGATTTATTTACAAAAGCTTCAGACAGGAATTTATTTGAACGACATCGAGATGCTATTGATTTAAAATATTAGAACTTTATTATACAATTTAAACTTTGTTATATTTGTTGTTTATTTATTAATGTTCTATTTGTTTACAGCACATTTATAGTTTAAATTGAAGGGGAGTGTTAGAAGTCAAAGCTACACTGATGTTATATATTTGTTATATGTTGCTATGTAATTATGTTTTATTCTTATGTTTTCATGAATATGTATTAGTAGTTGTTTATATATGTATGAAAATAAATATTTGACATGTTGTTCTTGTATTAAATTATTTCTTTTATATTTGGTTCTTGAAGATGAACTATCAACAAATAATAGTGCTGATTGAACATAAATGAAATAGAATTCTGATCCGTTATTAATTTAAAAGGACGCCCAATAAGAAATTGTCGATATTTTTTAGAAATTCTACGATAGCGTACGCTTATTTTTCTACTACTGAATGTTACCCTTCACTATCAGATAAAGATCTTGAAAAGAAAGTTACAGGTCTGCCTTCTTGTGAGAATATACCTGTGATTGAATGATCAGATGCCTCTGTCTCTACAATAACAGGAATTTTGTCGTCACTGATAGCAGTGCACTCTCCACGCCAGCAATGAGTGCCCGTGAGGTGACGCCTGGTAAGCGCCGTCACGGTACAAATATGTCATCATCATTACCGATGTCTACATGTGTTGTAGATACTGGCACACCCAGTAATGGGTAATATGCCGTGATGATATATTTATTTATTTATTTATTTACTGATAGCAGATTTTACTATTTCATTTTTAATATTTTCGAAGCAATCATATAGTGGAAATGATTCTGTTTATGTGAGGAATTTTATTTGTTTTAAAAATTTTGGCAATCATTTAAAATAATGTGCAAACATACTTATTATTTTGCGTAACAAAGCGGAATCTGCAGGTGGAGTGATATTTAAAAGGGGTTTTCAGGCGGTCTGCATCAGGAGTAATTATTCCTTTGGCTCTATTATATCCTAAGAGATTAATTTCTCTTATTGAAAAATCACTCTTCTTTATTAATTATGAGGTATTTTTCAGATACTTGTAAACATTTTTAATAATTTTTGATTATAAACTTCTTGATTCAGTCCATATACTGTAATATCATCGAGATAAGCATCCCAATTTTTCTTTTGTATGGAATCCTCCGAAATTGAAATAAATTTCCACGAGCTTCAATTCATTAATTCGGATTGTACAGAAGGGATGTTTTCCGAAAGAATATGATTGCTTAAAAAACTACATAATAAAAGCAAAATTTCGAGTTTAAATCCTTTTCTGCATGATAATTTAAATCGAGCAGACGGTAGAATACAAAATTATAGACAATGGTTTGATAAAGTATATCCAATAATTTTGCCAAAGGGACATATACTTACCGAACTAATTGTAAAAAGAGAACATGTGCGTCATTTATATGCAGGTATTCAAAATCTATTAGCTTCAATACGAGAGAAATATTGGTCCATATCGGGTAGGAACTTGCGTAAGAAAATTATTAAAAATTGCGTAGTTTGCTACAAAGTGAAGTCAATTACACCAGAATATTTAATGGATGACTTAGCTACCTTACACCGATTTGTGAGTAGGCGAGGTAAACCACTGAACATTTATTCAGATAATGCACTCAATTATGTGGGTTAACAACAATGAACTAGTTAAATTATTATATTATTTTCTCAACACAAATTGTGAAAACATAGCTAATCAAATAGCAAATGATAGAATAACTTGGCCCTTTATACGAGGCCTATCACCAAGCTTTGAAGGAATTTGGAAACCATGTATAAAGAGTACCAAATTTCATATAAAAAGAGGCATTGGTAATCAGGCATTGACATTTGAAGAATTTAATACAATACTCGTAATTAGTCTAATTGAAGGCATCCTAAATTCCCGTCCTCTTTATCCTTTAACGAGTGATCCAAACTATGCAACGGTCTTGACCCCAGTACATTTTCTGATTGATCATTAACGACTTTTCCGGAACAAGATTTAACGAGTGTCAATGAAAATAGACTGTCAAGATGGCAACGTCATCAAGCAGTCATCTAGTATTGTTGGGCTAGAATACAAAAAGTGTACTGCAGACCAGAACGAAGTGGAAACAGCGGCATAGTGATGTGTTAAAGATCGGATCTTTAGTATTAGTGAAAGAAGACTAAATCGCACCACTAGACTGGCAGTTAGGCAAAGTAATAGAGTTATTCCCCGGAAAGATGGTGCAACAAGAGTAGTGAATGTGAAAGTGCGCGAAAATATAAGAAAGCGCGCTATAAATAGGATTTGTGTACTACCAGTAGATATTTTATAAGCATTTAATGAGTTACATGCTTCATGTTGAACATATCTGAAATTAAATGTACATGTACAGTATATTTCTTGTGTAAATTTAAATTTAAGGTTTAATTTTTATGTAATTATAGTTTTTGAAAGAACTGGGCCTTTCAAAAGGGGCGGCATGTTTAGGACATTTTATATACAGACGAGTGGCAACCCTGAATTACACTCCCACCCTAGTGGAGAGATTCAGTATTAAGTTCGCAGACTAGTGTAAGAGAGAGTGTGAGACTCACTGGTTGCAAGCACGTGTGTGCGAGTAGCCAGCATTCGGTTGTATACCATATTATATTACTTGTCAATAAATACAAGTTAATATACAGTCCACACAAGTTATCAGTAATTTAACAACATATCATAACAACGGTAACGCAGATGATGCATTTAACAAATTTTATGATATATTATCCACCATTATGACCATATAAAAAAACTCAAAAAAAAACATACAAATTTGAAATATTGAAAGCAAAAAGAGGTAAAAATGACAATTATATAGTACATAGTAGCAATAAAGTGAAAGCCATGTGGAACATAATAAATTCAAACCGAAAAACATTTGAAAAGCAAACATCTATTACACCTTTAACGATTTCTTCACTAACGTAGCAGAAAATATTATTTCCAAACAGCCTCCATCAACTATAGATCCGTTACACATATTAAAAAGCAGGTACATTGTAAATAATTTTTCCTTTCAACTAAATGAACTTAGTTTCATTGAAGTAAGATTAATTAATAATCTAAGCTCTAGTAATTGTGTTGACTGTTTTAGCTTAAACAGCAAACTTATAAAATCAGTAAAAAACATTATCGTTATTCCTTTAACAAAGTTACTAAATTACTAAAGGGGGACTGGAGGTACGGTCCTGGCGCAAGTAGCGATCAGCTGGGTATAACAGTGCTCCGAAATACATCCAATTTTTTGGCTGTTTCGAGTGTTTGTTTTACAAAGTGCGTGGGTAAGTTGATTTGTGAAAGGGTATAGGGTCTAGGAAGATTACAGAAGTAAGTGAACTAGAATATATAAGACACATAGCACGAGAGAAGAGTAATCTCCCACAAGTTGATTGGGGTGACCTTCTAGCGCAGTGCTGATAGTAATACGGGAGGCAGGGCCGCACTCAGCGAAAAATGTCCAGTGAAAAAGACAATACGACGAGTAAAGATAGGAAAAGAAAAAGTGAAGATACGGATTACTCAACAGATGACAGTAAAAGGAAAAAGGAAAAGACAGATGAGAACGATATCTTCGGCAGAAGTAGAAAAGACTCACGTACCCCGGTAAAAGAAAAACAGCAAAAGACGAATGGTGAGAAAATAGACAGATGATGGGAAACTTAACAACCGAGGTGCATCAGATTAGGGAGGATCAAAATCAATATATAAAGGAAATTCAAAGCATGAAAATAGAAATCGAGAACGAAAAAACGGAAAATGCGGCATCAAAGAAAGAGAATAGAGAAGTAAAAATGGAGGTCCAAAATTTGAGTGACAAAATAGAATGGTTGGACAAAGAAAAGAGGAGGAACAATGTCATCGTTAGTGGCATAGTAATAAAGGATGAGGAAAAGGTTTCAAAAGAACAAGTAAATAATATTTTCAAAAACTATTTAGAAATTGAGATCCTAATTAAAACGGTAAGAAAACTAGGCATAAAAACATCCTTGGTAGAACTTGAAAAATCTGAGGACAAAGTAAAAGTAATGCAGAACAAAAATAAATTGCGCAACGTCCGGGAAACAACGATTTTCATAAATAATGACCTGACCAGAGAAGAAAGAGAAATACAAAGGAAAATCAGAAAAGTCGCCCAAGAAGGAAAAAAGAAAGGAAAAAAAGTTAAAGTAGGATACCAAAAACTGATAACCGATTCCAAAGAATGTGTGTGGAGTAAAGAACATGAAAAATTAGTGCCAAAAACTAGCTAATGCTGGGGATGTAGGAAACAATTTAGCAAAGGAAAAGGATAATGTAGTACAATATATGTAAATATGGAAAAGAGCAATTCGAGGACGGAAAAAGTAATATAATTATAAAAAATAATAAACCTACAGATTTAAGTAAAGTTTCCAAAGATATAATTAAAATTAGAACATGGAATGTAAGAAATAGTTATAAGCACGGAGCAATTAAGAATTTTATGGAAATAATGAAGAAATATAATATTCAAATCCTAGCATTACAAGAAACAAAACAAAAATATACCGACATTATGAACTTTGGAGAATATATAATGTTCAATAGTGGAGGGATAAACAGATATTTTGGCACCGGCTTTATGATACAAAAATGAAATAGATTCAAACCAATTTCAGACCGACTGTGTACATTACAAATAAGAGGAAGGTACAGGAAAATAAGTATAGTCAACGGACACGCGCCAACTGAAGAAAAGAATGAAGAGAAGGATATTTTCTATGAGGAAGTAGCGAAAACAATGAATGCTATACCAAAGTATGACTTGAAGATTTTACTAGGAGATTTTAATGCTAAGTCAGGAAGAATGTTATAAAAGTACTACAGGAGGAAAAAGTAAACACACACTAAGTAATGAAAATGGAAAGAAGTTAATAGAGTATGCACTGGAAAATAAAATGAAAATTATGAGCACTCACTTTGAACACAAAACTATACATAAATAAACATGGATATCCCCAGACGGGAAAACTTAGAATCAAATAGATCACGTTCTGGTAGAAGAAAAACATTCAAGAGCAGTTAATGACGTAAGAAGCTATAGAGGTGCCGACGCTAACACAGACCATTTTCTTCTAATAATGAAAATAAAACAAGTGCTACCTAATACACCAAAAATCAATGAAAATTGTATCAAAAAATATGATGTGAATAAATTACAGATTGAAGAAACTAAAGAAAAATTTGAAGAAGAAATAAATACAAAACTATCGAAAGAATCAGAAGCACAAAGTATAGATGCGGAATGGGAATTACTAACAAATGTTGTAACTGAAACAGCACAGCAGATATTAGGCCCAAAAACAGAAAAAAGACAGAGCAGTAAAGAAGGATGGTACGATGAGGAGTGCAAGGCAATGTGTCAAGCTAGAAATAAGGCCTGGCTCAAGATGCTAAAACATGGAACTGAAGGAAATAAAAAAAATTACACCGAGATGAGGAAGTTAACAAAAAAAATATGCAGTCAAAAGAAGCGAGATTTCTTAGAAATAAAATTACAAGCGCTTGAAGAATATTTTCAAAGAAAAGAATTAGGAAATTTTTATTAAGAAATAAAAAAGAGAAGAAAAAAGGCTACAAGTCGGTGGGAATGTGCAAGGATAAAGAAGGAAACATGATAACAAACTTAAAAGAAAAACTAGATGTATGGGCACAGTACTTTGAAACATTGTTGAACGGCACGGGGAATGAAAATGAAATGGACAATGCAAGCGGGAACTTTGAGGACAGTACAGAGACTACAATTACAGTACCTACTGAAGAGGAAGTAAGCGAAGTGATACACAGGTTAAAAAATAACAAAAGTCGGGGAGAAAATGCCATAGCGGCAGAAATGTTAAAAACTGAAGGTCGACAACTACAAAAGCGCATAAGCAATATAATAATCGAAGTATGGATGGAAGAAAAAATGCCAAAAAGCTGGGGGAACGCAATAATCTGCCCAATACATAAGAAGGGCGACAATACCGTATGAGCCAACTATAGAGGAGTATCGCTTCTCGTCGCCGTATATAAAGTGTTAGCTACAATAATTAGAAACAGATTAGAGCTGCACTCAAAAGAAATTATTGGAGAGTACCAGGGAGGTTTCAGAGAGGGAAGATCAACGACAGACCAGATTTTTCACTGAAACAAATACAGAATAGCAGTTATCAACAAAATCTAGAGCTTCACACTTTGTTCATCGACTTTAACTGGGGCTGCCAAAAAAACTAATCAGACTAGTGAGGATGACATTAAAAGATACAGCTAGTAGTGTGATGATAGAAGGAAAAATAACCAGATTCATCAAAATAAAAAGAGACAAGGGGACCCTCTCTCCGCAACACTCTTTAATTATGTACTAGAAATGATAATGCGAGAAGCTAGCATACATACAAAAGGATTAATTTTGCACCAGAAACACCAATGCATCTCTTATGCAGACGATATTGCACTACTAACAAGATCAAAAAAGGAGCTGCTAAATATCTTCAAGCGATTAGAAAAGCATGCTAAAGAATACGGTTTGAATATAAATGAGAGCAAAACAAAATATATGGCGATGTTAAGAAAAGAAGGAGGGGAACAGAAACTAACTGTGAAAATAAATGACAACAAGGAATACGTTTTTGAGGAAGTTGAGCAGTTTGAATACCTGGGTGTAATGGTTAATAACAAAAGCAATGAAGAGCCAGAGATAGACAGGAGGTTGGGGAAAGGCAGTAAGGCACCCGGAGCCATGATGGAATTACTGAAATCGAAGAAGGTATCCAGATCAGCAAAAATAAGAATTTACGTAACAATAATACACCTAGCAGTATTATATGGGGCCGAGCTCTGGATTCTTAATCAAAACGAGGAAAAGAAAATTAAAATATGGAAAAGAAAGATGCTGAGGAAAATATACGGGGGAATTAAAATTGATGAAGGAGAGTGGAGAAGACGTACGAACAAAGAGATTATGGAAGAATATGCCAGACCATCCATAACGCAAGTGGTAAAAGCCTACAGAGCAAGATGGCTCGGACATGTGGTACGCATGGACCTACACAGAATCCCCAAGAAACTATTACGAGCGGGTAAAAGAGGCAAATTATATAATGTTGAAGAGAATACCATTTTTTCTTCTTTTTTTTTTCGCTATCGATAAAGCGTCTCTGAGTTATACAGATCACTTCTCTGCCAGTTTTTGGGACGGTTTTTCCTCTGGTAAGAGGAGATTTTTTCCTGAGAAGATGCATGTTCGCCGTCCATGTTATTGCCGGGCATGCATATATTGTCTAGAAAATTGTATACATAATAAAGGTAACATTTATGAACATTTCTTGTTACCTTGGTTACTTGTTGTTTTTGTTATTTCACATATTTATATCAATGTATCCCCTGAAGAAGGCACCAGTTTATGGTGCCGAAACGTTGGGTTTAAATAATAAATACAGAACTTAAACTAAAAAACAGGTAGTATTATTCCAATAAATAATATGAGTTCTGAAAGATATTTTAATAATTTTAAATCTTACTTTTCAGACAGACACCAATACGTAGAAATAAATGACATTAAATCTAACTACTATACCACTGCTAATGCTAATATACCACGGAGTTTTACAAGGTTCAGTCCTCGGTCCAATACTATTTATAATTTATATGAATGATATATCCTTCTCCATCACAAACACAAATCTGATCCTGTTTGCTGATTATACAACTGCTATAAATGCCTCTCAAGACCTCAATTAAGTGATTGAACTCACAGAACACACTACAATATTGGTTCGCATCTAATAGACTCTGTATGAATGAATCCAAAACTCAACATATGATATTTTCTACAAGAGATCTTAATACTTTCAGAAACCCTGACAGTAGTAAGTTATTAGGTTTTTGATACTAATTTATAATGGGAAACGCATTGCAACAATCTAGCCAAAAAGTTAGCCTCACTGCTGTACCTTTTTAAAAATTTGCGTGACCCCGTCTCCGAAAGCACAATAAGAATGGCCTACCATTCATTGTTTGAAAGCGTCATGTCTTATGGCATTATAATTTGGGGTCACTCATCCCATGCAAATAGAATTTTCAGTTTGCGGAGAAAATGTATACGAATAATTTCATTTTCCTCTTTTCGTTCAGATACTAAACCTCTATTTATAAAATTAGGTTTGCTCACGTTTTCTAGTATATATATTTTAAATAGTTTGTATTATATCAAAAATAATCTCTGTAATTTCAAATTAAACAACGTTATACATTCATACAACACTAGGAACAATTCAAATATTCATCATCCTTATTTACGTCTTAATAAATCAAAATATAGTGTAAATTGCTATGCTATACAGCTTTATAATTCCTTTGTCTCTTTCTGAAGAAAAATAAATTCACGTTGTCGGCATTACCATTAAAAAGTTACGGTCTAATTAATGTTGGGACACCTAAGTTTCATACACTAATGGTTCACTAATAACAAGTATCACCTTAAAAGATGACTTATAACCATATAAACTGTCATACCGATTATTATATGCAATAGTATATTATACGCCAAGGTTGAGAAGATAATCATTATTGACCCAGCGCCTATTGTAACCCGAGGGCGAAGCCCGAGGGATATAAGGCGCCTGGTCAATAATGATCTTCTCAACCGTGGTTTATATACTATTTTTTTCACTACTAGCACATAAATTCTCTTTGATTTTTTTTTTATTGATAATAACAATAATTTTGACATGAGTAATAACGTTACTTATTTGTTAATATTCACAAAAACAAAGTAGGCTGCATTTGTTTTTATCTGACGTTTTGCTCATTTCGCTGGTTTGATAACCTCACTTATGGGCCTTGATTTGTATTTGATTTAATTATTTATTAAAAACGCTTTGTGCTGTTACAGTCAGCAGCCTTATTAGTTTATTATTATTTTTAAATAAATCTATTGAAATGTACTTACCTACAAATACAAAAAAATAGTGATTTGTTCAATCCTACATCTACAAATATTTCACATTTTCACCAAAACAGCACAGTGGCCAGGCGAGGCGGCAGCGTGGGTCAATTTAAAATTATAGTAGCAAATTTAAATTATATACTTAACACCTTTCTTGAGTTTAATGAGTTAAATAATATTTGGATTTGGAGGCTTGAGTTTGATTGAAAAATGACAGTTTGCATTATAGACCAAGGTTAATAATAAATTATTATTGACCTAGGTTACCATGGTTACAAGCAAGCGGTAGTGAAAAACAATTTCTCATGTCAAATAAAGGTAAATAATAGTGGGTTCCTAGGCTAGTAGTGAAAAAAATTAATTATTTTTTTTTCGAAGATCTTTGAAGCAAATTTCTGGCTAAATGGTACACTTTCCGGTAGAAGCAAGTTTAGTTAAATCGTCTTATTTTAGCCTCAGGAATCCGTGGTTAAGCCCTGTCCTCCTATTTAAGAGACACCCTGTATAATTAATAATTAATGTAAAAGAAAAATATAGGAATATATATCTAGTTCATAAGCTTGATTGTTATAATGCAGAATTCAAGTGCTTACGGCAATGAACTAAAAGTGACATTAACATTGAATATGCTAAATATGTACGCAACGTTAAGACCTCAATTTGTACTAATCCTTCCAAGTTCTGGTCCTTCATCAACAATAAAAAGCGAACAACAAGAATCCCTGGTACAATGACGTTAGGCAATGATGAGAACAACACTACTGAAAGTATATTATAAAGTTTTGCTAACTATTTTTCCAATGTGTACTCTCAAAACTCTATTTCTCTAACCTCCATACCAATAAAATGAGTGATATTATAAATATTTCATATATTTCTGAAGATACAATTTTAGTAGCTATTAATAATCTTTAACCTTCAAGAAATCCAGGTCCAGATAATTTACCAGTATATGAAGGTGATCCAACGATTAGCGTGGATGTTGATGGTCATTATCTAAAATATACGTAATGGCCATGAGAACATTTGTTAACAAAAGTTAGTTATAGACTTAGACAATTGCAACAATGGAGTTTTTTCAACCGCACAACTAGTAGAAGTTATTCAAACGTCCGTGGAAGTGTGATAATTTGACGAAACTAGGATCGGTGGAAAGTCGTAAAAAGTATCAGTGACTGTTTAGTACGTTTTAAGGGCTAATAGCATTATTGGAACATACTTCTTTGAAAATGGCGATGGAGCTACTGTTACCGTTAGCCATGAAACAATCACCTGATTGCGCTCGAAGTTCGATGATCACATCATTTCCAGAAACTCTGAAGTGATTTGGCGCCCAAGACCTTGTGATCTCCTTTAGATTATTTTCTTCGGGAGCATTTAAAAAATAAAGTGTATACTCATAACTCCCAAATACTTCACTAGCTTAAAGACAACATTCGAGTTACATTAGATGCCACTGATTCACTTTTATTGCGAAAAGTTATCGAAATTTTTTACGTTCGAATAACCTCCTGTCAACAAATCCATGGAAGTCGTATGAATGAAATTGTTTTTCATACACAATTGCTACATATCAAACTTTCTCATATAATAATTATTTCTGGCGTAAGTTTATAAAAGATTTTTTTTAATGAAAAAATCTACGCTAACTGTTGAATCACCCATTATTATAAAATGCTGCAATACAATATTTCTCAAGCCCTTACATATCCTTTTCAATCTTTCTCTTAGTAAAAGTACTTTTCCTTCTTCTTTAAAAGTGTCTCATATCTGTCCCATTTTCAAATCTGGAGATAAATCGCTCACATCTAACTATAGACCTATTTCTATACGAGATTGGATCCCTATGCTCAGCCCCTGACCTATTTCTAAGAAGTTGCTTGATTAATGTTTTTAACAGTTAGTTAACTGATATTTATGGATCATCTCTACAAAATATCAACTTTGTATCTCAAAGCGTTCTTGTGCTATGGCTAATTCTTGAACTGTGTGTCGTGAATGCTCATAAAAATGGATTCTGTAGAACAAAGAGCCGTAATAAAATACCTCCACAAAAAGAGCATGACGCCAACTCAAATTCATGAAGACATTGTGGCAACTATTGGGGAGTCTGCAGTTTTTTATGACATAGTCAAACGTTGGTGTCCATAACGGTAACAACAGACAAAAACATTAAAAAGGTACACGATATCGTACTGCAAGACCGACGTGTACGCATCAGGGACGTTGTGGAAGATACTGGTTTATCATATCATGTAACAGTTACAAACTTAAGTTATTTTAGTCACGTAATCTCTTCTATTATTGATGTTAAAGGGCAAGTAGATTGCATTTATACTGACTTTGCTAAGGCGTTTGACAGAATAGATCAGTGATTTTCAACCGGTGTGCCGCGGCACAGTGCTGTGCCGTGAGAGATTTGCAAGTGTGCCGCGAAAATTTTTGAAGGTCATTAAGTTATTTTCGAAAAATAAGTCCAAAACACAAAAAAGGTATATGAAAAAAATTAAAAAAAAAGTCATTTTTGAATTGTCACTGCTACATTAAATAAAGGTATTTACCGATAGTATAAGATGGTTATCTCGCGGAAGAGTTTAAGCAAGATTTTATGAGTTAAAAGAAGAAATATCATCATTTTTAAAAATACGACAGTCTAAATTTAGCGAATTACTTTTTGGTGTAATAAAGCTGCATTTCTTGCAAATTTATTTCAGTGTTTGAACACTCTTAATAAGAGTATGCAGGGTAGTCATGAAAACATTATCACTTACTACTTGGAAGGAAAGAATTAAAAAAGATAATACTGTAGAAATGTTTAAACTGTTGAAAAAAATGTAAAATGGATAAAAAAAATACTGAACAAATTTTACAGACTTTAGATTTATTGTACAAAAATTTTGAAAAATATTTTCCTGTACCTACACTTGATATAAAATCTCTCGATTGGGTGAGAAATCCCTTTGTTTCACATGCGTGTGCGTCAGTTGATTTGAATATTAAGGAAGAAGATGAATTAACAGAAATAAGGAAGAGGATTGCAGTTAAAGCATACTGCAACAGATATTACTTCATTTTGGTTATCTCTTCAGAATGAATTTCCAAATATTACAAAAAAAAGCAATAGAAATATTGCTCCCGTTCTCTACCTCGTACTTATGCGAAAAAGAGATCACGGCTGGTATACTTGGAAGAAGATTTAAGGGTATGTTTATCTTAAATTCGGCCTTGCAAAAAAGATAATATTTTACGCCAAGCTCACACCTCTCATTAAAATAATATATGTGTGAATTTATTTCAGAATCATTTTAGTTTTTATTACAATATATCGTTATTTTGTTTGTGTCAATAAATAAATAAAAAAATGTATACTTTTTATTATTCTAATTTAAGTGTGCCGCGAAAGTTTAAGTATAGATTCAAATGTGCCGCGACACAAAAAAGGTTGAAAAACACTGGAATAGATCATGGTGTCTTGATGAGTAAGCTTGAAACCTTTTCACTTTCCCTGCCCTTACGTTCCCTTCTATCATCTTACCTACATCAACGACAAATGTATGTTCATTATAAAGGTGGTATCTCTACCTCTTTTGTTCCAACGTCGGGTGTACCTCAGGGTTCAAATTTAGGTCCTCTACTCTTTTTAATATTTATTAATGATGTCACGGATGTTATACGTTGCGATAAACTTCTCTTTGCCGATGACCTAAAAATATTTTATCCCATTTACTCTGTGCATGACTGTGATCTTCTCCAAGAAGACTTGGTACGTCTTTATCAAACAAAATAAAATAAATATATCATCACGGCATATTACCCATTTCTGGGTGTGCCAGTATCTATAACACATGTAGACATCGGTAATGATGACGATATATTTTACCGTGTGGGCGCTTACCAGGCGTCACCTCACGGGCACTCATAGCTGGTGTGGAGAGTGCACCACAGGGGTCACTTTTGTGCCATTTAAAATTGGAAATATTTGGCGCCTGCCGGAATGGTGTTAATTTAAACAAATGTACGAAAATTGACTCCATTTAATTATAGTTATAGTATCAATAATGTTATCATATCACGTTTAGCAACTGTACAAGATCTTGGGATAAAGTTTGACAATAAATTTACGTTTGTTCCCCATATAGAAGACACGTACAATAAAGCCATGAGAGCGCTGGGATTTGTAATTAGAAACAGTAAATCGTTCCAAAATCATTCAGCTATTAAAAGCCTATATTATTCATTTGTTCGGGCTAAACTTGAATACTGCCATATTATCTGGAACACTATATATGAAGTCCATCAAGATTTACTCGAGTCTGTTCAAAAGAAATTCCTAAAATATCTTTATTACAAAGTTCATAACAGGTACCCAGTATATTCAATAACGTATCAACAGTTGTTGGTTATGTTTAATTTTAGGAGTCTTTTTGAACGTCGTGAAAATGCTCTTGTACTACACTTGTCAAAAATAATTAATTATTGTGTTGATGATCCTCGCTCTCTCTCTTCCCTTCATTTTCATACTCCCATTGACCAGAAGTAACCTTACATTTTACTTGCCCTTAGCTCGAACTAACTGTTTAATGTTGTCACCTATTCACAGAATGTGCCACGTTTATAATTCTAAATTTTCTGCTGTCGATATTTTTTCTTTTGACTTTGCAAAATTTTTCAAAATTATATGCAAAATGTAATATGTAATATCTTTGTGAAATATGTACTATTTTCCTACCCTTAATTTGGGTTTAGCCTGTTGGGTAGTCGTATTAATAAATAAATAAATAAATAAATGTGATGTACCACATACTGAATAAAGAATTAGATATGAAAAAGATGAGTACAAGATGGGTGCCCCGATTGTTAACCATTGATCAAAAAAGAAATCTGTTGTTGACTTGTAAGCGTCTTTTGGAAAAGTAGCAAGCAAACAAAGAGAACTTTCTTAGACGAGTCATGGGTGCACCACTAAGATTCCGAGAACAAAGCGCAAAGTAAAGAGTGGAAACATCGCGGTTCTCCTCCTCCACGCAAATTCAAAGTCATGCCGTCTGCTGGAAATGTTTTGCTGTCTGTTCTGGTATGCTCAAGGAATCATTCTGACTGACTATTTGCAAAAGGGATAGAGCATTACAGGGGCCTATTACGCACAGTTGATACCTAAATTTCTAGACGCTCTTAGAGAGAAACGCCGAGGAAAGTTAAGGAACGGTGTGCTGTTCCATCAGGATAATGCTCCCAGCCATACATCTTTTATTGAAATAACTGCTATACACCAAGCAAGCTTTGAATTAGTGAAGAACCCACCATATACGCCAGATCTCGCCCCTAGTGATTACAGGCTCTCCAAAAGAAAACTTACGTGGGAGATTTTTTTTCAGTAATGATGAACTGATGCAAGCTATAGAGAGGTGGTGTGCAAAGGTCGGATAATTTTTCTTCCAGGAGACTGTTGAGATGTTGGAGCACTGACGGACCAACTGCATTAGTGTAGAGGGAGACTATGTCGAAAAATAAAAAATATAATGCCACTGTAGTTTTACTGTAAGGGGGCCGGGGGTGCAGCATAGGGATCCGCCCTCGTACTTCCTAATATTTATTTTTTTAAAAAAGAGTCAATCTATAATAACATCTACAATGCAATAAAAAATAAAATAACAGATAAACAACATGGTTTTGTTAAGGGTAGATCTACGACTAGGTACTAATCTGATAATTTTTTGTGAATACACAGTTAAGGCCCTACATAACAACAAACAAGTATATGTACTTTATATCGACTTTTCCAAGGCATTTGACAAAGTAGATCGTAGTATTCTCCTCCAGAAACTAGACCTTAATTTCTATTTTTCTCCCTGTCATCTCTTTTCTTTATTCTTATCTTAATAATCGTAAATTGACTGTGTCCCTGAGTAATTATTTATCAAATCCCTACTTCGCTACTTCGGGTATTCCTCAAGGATCTAATCACGGCTTATTACTGTTCATCTTGTTTGTAAATGCCATTATCGATTCAGTTAAGTTCTGTAAAGTATTATTGTACGCTGATGATGTCAAATTATTTAAAACAATTAACACTACTCAGGACTCTATAGATTTTCAATCTAATGTTAATCGTATTCTAATTTGGTGTCATTCTTCAGATTTATTCTTTAATTTTAGTAAATGCAAAATTATGAGCTATTTTGTGAAAAAAAAAAGTTTATTTTCATACCTACATTATGGGGAATGCCATTCTTGAAAGAATCAACTTATATAAAGATCTTGGAGTACTATTTCATGAAAAAATCAAGTTTAATACTCACATTGAAACTATTATCAAAGCATCTTATAGAAACCTTGGTTTTATCATTAGAAATGCTCAATCTTTGAGAAATATATTTTTGTTAAAAATGTTGTATTTTGCGTTCGTTAAATCCAAACTAGAATATTGCTCCCCTGTATGGAACCCTACCTATGACAAATATTCTGTTATTGAGTCCTTGAACAAAAAGTTTTTAAATTTTTTTCATTACAAAGATGCCGACCAGTGTCCTAGTTTCGATTGCGATTATAATGTACTACATCTTTATTTTAAAATGAATTCTTTATCAATAAAGAGGAAAATACATTCCATTACATTTTTATATAAATTGTTAAATGGTCAATGATAGTGCTATTTTATCTCGTACCTAAATTAAATTTAAAACCCAAGCTGATTTTCAATTTAAAAACAGTGCGGACAAATTATGAATTAAAATATTTTATTTGACAAATTTGCAATCTATTTAATAATATCAACCTTTAATCTGATATTTATGCCGATTCATTCTGTAAATTTAAAATATCACTTCTGCAATTTTTCCATATTTAAATAGATCGTTTAATATATTGTTTGCCATGTTCATCATTGTATTTTTTTTTCTGTATTTTAATAAGTATGCCAACGCATTACATTTTGTACCTTGTTATAATCGTCCTGTATTTGGGATTTTTAGCCTGTATAATTGATTTTCAATAAATAAATAAGTTGTACAATAATGAATCCATTTTTTATTTTTTTTTTCATTTTACTAGCTTTTTCTGGTTCTTTAGGCATTACCAGTTACATTTTTTACCTCTCGCTAAGAGAGGTATTGGATTCATGCTAAAATCGCATATCCGGATTTTAGTGAATAAGCACGTTTTAAGGTCCCTACAATCCGATTTTAATATTTTTACGCTGATGTGTGTGTGTGTGTGTGTGTGTGTGTGTGAGAGTGGGTGGGTGGATGTCTGTGTGAGTGGATGTGTGTGTGTGGACGGATGTTGGAAGGACGATTCCTCAAAAACCATAAAACTTAAGACCAATTTAACTTCGTATTCCTCAATCTGACATTCATGAGAAGAGCTGAAAAGGTTTTGGGAACAATTGGACAACCACAAGTAGTAGTTTCTTTAAAAAAAATCTTCTCAATATTATTATTTTTTTATTACTAATATTGAAGAACATAAAATTCTACATATGAGACATTTAATTTTTTTATTATATGTTCTATAGATTTAGAGATAAAGGACTGCAATATATAGAATAATTGGATGTAATTAAATCGTGCAGGCTAAACTTCATCAAGGAAACCTGTTGACAAATTCGGATATTTCTAACATTATTTATAATGACTGCTAAATGTGTGTCAAAAATCAGGAGTTTTAGTGACGTTCTGAAAGCATTTTCTGGGAAATATATTTAAACTTTCTCATTATTTTATTAACCAAATATTTAAAATTATAGGTAAAATACATATATTCATAAGAAATATCGCCAATCTTGTTAATGTATTAGAAGAATCTCTGACATTTAAGAACTTCCTCATACAATTAAAAAATTGATATAGTTAATAGAATTTTATGTGTGCACAAAATATGTTAAATACAATAAAGAAAACAATATTTGGGTAAAATTCTCTAACATTTTTTCTCATAAAACGACATTTTGACAGCGAAGTGCAGTACAATACTTATAAATAAGTATAATATAAAATGGAAATGGCGAGAGGTATTGTGCTGGCCACAACAGATTTTATTACCTCTCGCTAAGAGATGTATTGGATTCTTGCTAAAATTCGCATATCCAGATTTTATTGAATAAGCACGATTTAAGGTCCCTAGAATCTGATTATAACATTTTTAAAATGATGTGTGTTTGTGTGTGTGTGTGTGGATGTACGTATGTGTGTGTGTGTGTGTGTATGTATGTCTGGATGTTGTAGACACGATTCCTCAAAAACTATAAGACTTAAAAAATATTTAACTGCTGTTTCCTCAATCTGACATTCCTGGAAAGAGCTGAAAAGGTTTTGGTAACAATTCAACAACCGAAAGTAGAAGTTTCTTAGAAAAATTCTTCTAAATATAATTTTTTGGGAGTTTTTTTTTTTTATTAAATATTGAAGAACATGAAATTCATCATCTAATACACTTAAAAAATTTATTATATCTTGTATAGATTTAGAGATAAAGACACTATAATTTATAGAGTATATTAATCGCAAATTAGAATTTTCTTTGATATTTAGTTGCAAGTTGTTGAAACATTGTTCTTTCAATATTTGCTCTTGAATTGCTGTCAATTATTTACGGAATAAATTATTGTTTAACGAACTTTTAATTTTTAATATATTTCTCAATACTGATCAGGAATATTGAATTGCGCCCTGATGCTTGGTTAGACTGACAGAGTGGAGACTTTCAGTTAGTGTAGTTCTCCTATCTGAGTTTTAATTATTGTAATATAATTTAGAATGTTAAACTGATTTATTCGCCATTAAATCCACTTTATTTACACTCCCAATTATTGCAGATATCTTTAAATTATGAGTACCACTTAAGTTTAATATTTAGTCAACGTAGTTCAAAAGGTAATTTATTCACTGGACAAAATTTTATGTTTAATGTATGGCTGTATGGCGGTCTTTAGTCGGCGCCGTATTTACTTGAAAAACCTGTTCTTAGTACTCTGTTCCTTATGCGATTGCAGAGTGAAGCTTATGTATTCAGGATTCAGTTTCACATCTTGAATAGCTGTGCTAAGAGGTGTCTGAATCTGAATTTGCATAGTTTTGAGGCTTTTGTTGATCCCCTTTCTCGCCATTCCCATACGACAAAGTTATTTTCTTGTGCCTTTCAGTAGGAATAATTTTCTTTAATCCCACTTCAAAACGTTATAAATGTTCACCCACTGATTAAGCCGATTTAGTGGCACTTTTTTCTATTTAGAAATAGAAATGAAGCTTATAAAACTGATCAACAGACAAATTCTAAACATTATCTAACTGAACTTACACACCTATGTATAAAAACATGAAATATTAATAATGTTGGGAATATTTTCTTCGTCGCACGTAGACATTTAAACACACAAATATCTATACGCTATTTTCAAATTTCTAAGTTTTTTAAATTATATCACATTTATTGTAAGAATAAACAGTAAAATACTAAACATTGTGATACATATTCTAAATAATTTTAAAATAATTTTCGAAAACAGTTTCTTTAGAAATTGTAATGATTTTGAACAAAGAAAAATTATTGTAAAAAAGCAGTGAGCTTTAAGTAAAGTATCACTTCCGGTTGATCGTTTGTAAATAAAATCTAATTTGTTGTCCAATAAATAGAAAAGTCGCTAATACGAAATTTTTGATTATATTTTATTGTTTTTTCTCAAAATCTGTTAGATCTCCAAATTAAGTACTACATCCGATTTATCATATATGGTAAAAATCTAACGTATTGTTTCAAATTATATATGAGTTTTTAATACCAAATTTGAGAAGTTTTGGATCATATTTTAATAGACTTTAAGGAAAAATCGTCACACACACATTCTTATAAAAATCAGCGTCAACTTCTAGGTGCTCTGAAAAGCAATCTTTGTAAATTCTTCGTCGTACATGATCCATTTCGTAAATGTGTAGTTGTAAATTAATATTAATTTATAGTGCTGCAAAAATAGCAAATTTAAATCAGATCACCTGTACATCTAACATTTATGTATGATGGAAAATATATTATTTTCACAAACCTTAATTTCATTAGAATTAAATATTTTACTATTATATCCTCCTTAAAACGGTTTCATTATTATTTTAATGTAATTGCTTCCTGACAGTGACATTTATTTTAAAAAGTCAAAATTGTTATTAAAATTATGTTTTTGTTTGACGCATAGGCAAGATGATATATGAAAATAAATTATATTATACATTCATATTTAAATTTATTTAGAGATATTTACTAAATGTTATCATAGAATTGAAGATTGTACCATTATATTCAATTTTAATTAGTAAAAGTTGCAAAAAAATATATTCAATGATTTTTTTAAAAGAAAAACTGGTAAAAACTTCCGGTTATCCGATATACACTAAAAACTAATGAGCTCTTCCCACATTAGCATAGAATGGGTATTTCAAAATTTTATTATTGATAATATTTGAGTAATCGTGTCCACAAGATCCACACACACAGACAAATACATACCTACAGACATCATTGTAAAAATGTTAAAATCGGATTCAGGGGACATCAAAACGTGCTTATTCACTAAAATCTCTATATTCGATTTTTAGCACGATCCCTATACCTCACCTAGGGTAGCGGGAGGTAAAAATGAACTCAGAATTTCTTGATGTCTACTCATATATGGAATATTATATATATTTAAGTTTGTGGTAACTTATTGCGGCTATTACAATCTTACATTACACACAGGCTACAATTCGTATCACACAACGGTTTTGATTCCAGACCCTTTGTAGTAACTTCAGGTGTGCCACAGGGTTAGAACTTGTCCCCACTTTTTTTCGCTATGTTCATAAACGACCTATGTTCCAAAATAGTGTCTCCATCTTTATTATTTGCTGACAATTTAAAAATTTTCAGGCGTATCGGAACTTCTACAGATAGTGTAATATTACAAAATGACCTAAATATTGTTAATGATTGGTGTCATAATAACCATCTCACATTAAATAATATCGATAAATGCCAAGTTGTGTCATACACTAGGAAAAAGAATAAATATATTTATGAATATAAAATCAATGAATCTATTATTACAAGAGATGTTTTAATAAAAGATCTCGGGATAAACTTTGATGGTATGCTCCATTTTACACATCACGTCAATGTCACAATCAATAGTGCTTACAAAGCTCTTGGCTTTGTACTGCGCAACATTAAAGATTTTAATAATGTAAGCGTGATAACGTTGCTTTTTAACAAATATGTTCGCTCAAAATTGGAGTATGGTGCGATTATTTGGTACCCCATTTATAATAATCAAACAAAAAAAATCGAATTTCTAAATTTCTATCCACAACCTGGTTATGACTACAATATTCTTTTAAACCAGTTCGAATATAAATCCCTTGAAGATAGGCGCACTCATTCTTCCCTAATATTTCTATATAAATTATTAAATAATATAGTTGATTGTGCACCATTATTAAGCAAAATATAGTTTTTAGTAACCAGAATTTCCTCTAGAAATGAACACGTCTTATACTGTAAAACTTATAAAACCAATCTATATTTAACATAACGCTTGCAACATTTATTCTACATTTAAATAATTAGTATTAATATTATTATATTTCAGTATGTATTAGTTAACTATTGTTTTTTTTTCTTTTTTCTGTATTTCTTACATTTATATTTATTATCTTGTCCTGTAATTGGTTTATACACTGTTGGGCAATAAATACTATTATTATTATTATTATTATTATTATTATTATTATTATTTAATGGCAAAAACGGCCTCCATTTAATAGCGTTTTCAGTGTGAGGTAGAGTCACGAAATGAGTCTGTACCTATCATTAAACTACAGCAAGGGCGGCCATTTAGTTGATGATCAGTTAGAGATAAAATAGTCATAATATGATTTTGTTTAACTTATTGTTTTTGTAGAGCATCAACTTTTTACGATTTACAATTGTAGGGAAAGTCTAGAATAAGTATAAATCTATTTTAATTTTGGCGCTTATAATTTACGTAAACAACACTGAATTTATAATACGGCAATTAAATGTATTTAGTTAAAATCTTGGGAATGACGTCGGCATCTATCCGCCACTCCAAGAACTATGAGAAGCCAGATGTTGAGCGAACAGTGTTGTTAAATCAACAGACGAAGATGCAGTGCTCTCTCGCGCAGGGTTATTTATTAAACCTTCATTGACTGGACTTTTGATTATAAAGTGAAAACATTACATTCTTGTAGGAAATTTTCCGAAAAATTTAATGATGGTAGTCTCGATTATCGACTTGGGTGCAAACAGTTAAAAATCCATATTTTACATAAAACACGAAATTCATGTGTATTTATTTTTAAATTTTAACTCGTATCTTTTTAGTTTATAAAGATATAATAATAATTCTTTCACACTTAGATTTCTATATGTTCAAACTAATTATAATGGTGCCTCTAAAAAGGAAGACATGGCTTAATCACAGATTCTTGGGCCAAAAATAACACAATTTAACTAAACTTACCTTTACCGAAAAGTATACAATGTAGATGTAGTTCTTCAAAAAAAAAAAAAAAAATATTGCTTATAATAGCGGAACGCTGTATTCGATTTGGATGAAATTTGGTACGACAGTTCATATGGTTATAGGTTATCTTTTAAGATGATACTTGTTATTATTAGTGAACCACTAGTGTATGAAACTTAGATAACCCTACATTGATTAGACCGTGACTTTTTAATGGCCACGCCAATTATGTAATTCTTTTTTCTTTGAAAAATATACATGTATAAGAAAATGGCGGCTATGGATAAGTCAGTTCATGTAGTGGAGTTAAATAAACAAAAAAAATCTGAATTAATAGACTTTATAGTGAATAATACCATACCAGTTAACTTTGAAAATAGTGCAGTGTTAACTATGTATTTAAACAAATTTAACGGAGAAACTTTTCTTGAAACTGGTGAAGTTTTTAAAACTAAGTGTCATTTTTCTACATGTGTTTCGCACAAACACATGTAGAAAAATTAAAATTATATGACAAATTAATTACACAATTGGAATACCGTATAAAGGACCATGAATTAATAAATAATCTTTTAAGAAGTAATATACCTACTTCTGAATTTAAAATAAATAAACCTAAATTTATAAATAAAAATAAAAATGATAAAAATAAGCAAACAGAATCGCCATCTACTGAATTTAACAACAGTAATAAACAATTTCCGACTGGCGCTGGTCAATTACAAACAGCGACTACAAATGATAATTTATCCACAAACAATAATATAACCTATAACGCACATGTACATGATACTAAAAATATAAATTCTTCTAAAAACACTAACTCTAATAAAAAAATTATTAAATATAAACCAGTTATTGGAGCTATGGAAACCAATGAACAAATAGGATTCAAAGCTGCACCCAAGTGTTCATTCATCCACGCGTACAATCTACATCCTGATACCACAGCTGAAAATGTAAAGGACTATCTAAAAAGTAAATTTCCAGAGGTCACCGTTGATAAAATAAATTCTAAGCATAACCATTACTCATCCTTCAAAATCACAGTGAATTCCATAAATTATGATGAAGCTATAGATCCTGCTATTTGGCCGTCAGGAACAAAATTAAATAGATTTTTTCACATACTTGTCAAAGACATAAACAACAAATAACAATAAGCGAAAGTCAGGTCACAATTTTCCACATAAATATACAATGTTTGTCCAATAAAATTAATGAATTTATATTGTTTTTAGATAAATTTGAATATGATGTTATATGTTTTACAGAGCATTGGCTTAAAGATGATAATTTAAATACTATCAATATTCCTAGATACAACTTAGCAAACTCATACTGTAGAACTATTAACTTGCATGGGGAAGTTGCAATATTCGTAAATTCTTTGTTAAAGTTCAAAACAATCTGTTTAGAAAATTACTGTGTTGAATTCCATGCAGAATTTTGTGGAGTTACTCTCGTGGATACAAATACGGCTATTATCGGTGTATACAGATCTAGCACTCATGATGAGTTCTCTGTATTTCTAGACAAATAAGAATCTGTTCTTACGTTTGTGTCTCACAGGCATAAAAACATAATATTGATGGGTGATTTTAATGTTGAATTTTTAGTTAACTCTCCTTCCCAGAATGACTTTATGTGTCTCTTAGAATCGTTCAATTTAAAAATTACTATTTTTCAGAACACTAGAATCACAGCAACATCTGCATCTTGCATTGACAATATTATAACCAACCTAGTTTCAAATTCATTTATCTGTAAGGTTATTGATCCAGGACTTTCCGATCATGCCGGACAAAGTATTAAGATCTATCACAATACCAAATCACAAAATCAGATTTATAAAACCATCGTAACAAAAAAAGGCATCCTTAAATTGCGTGACACATTAAATCAATTTGATTGGAATATTTTTAATGATGTAAGTATTGATATAAATACTTGTGTAAACCATCTTACTTACACAATTCAATATTGCACCGAAAATTATTTTCGAAAGAAAAAAACTTCGTGTACCGGCAAATCACCTGTAAACTGGTTTAATGATAAACTTCGCAAACTTAGAGACTTCTTAATAGATATAAAAAATCAATATAACATTACTAAATATCCAGAAATACTTGCTGCTTACAAACGTCTGAAAAATGTTTATAAAAAAGAAATATTATATGCAAAGAAAAATGCATACGAAAATTTAATTTTAAAGTCCAGTAATAAATCTAAAGATTGCTGGCGAATCATTAACTTTGAGAGAAATAACAGCAAACCTTGTAATAATTCGAATCTACAACCTCATTTAATCATTTCTTCAGCTCTGCTGCTGATAAAATTATTAACTCACTTCCTGTATCTGCTAGCTGTGTTAGTGATTTGTTGTCTAGAATTGATTCCCCAACTAGTACATTTTTCCTGCTTCCAACCACTCCAGAAGAAGTAATGAACACTATTTTAAAATTAAATAATTCTAGTTGTTTAGATATTTACGAACTAAATAGCAGAATTATTAGAGAAATAGCTGATATTATTGCTGCCCCTCTTTGTACTCTTTTCAATCATTGTTTTTCTGAAGGCATTTTCCCTGATGCCTTCAAAACTGCGAAAGTCATCCCAGTCCATAAGAAAGGGGATGACTCTGACCCCAATAATTACAGGCCCATATCTATAATTCCCATATTGGGAAAGATATTAGAAATACTTATTAAAAATAGACTAACAGATTATCTAGACAAAACAAACATATTAAATCCACAACAATTTGGATTCAGGAAGTCACTCTCTACCTCATTAGCTCTACAAGAAATTATTGAAAATGTTGTAATAAATCTCGAATCTAAGCAACATACTGAGCTCACTTTATGCGAGTTATCAAAAGCATTTGACTGTGTGTCACACAATATCCTCCTTCAGAAATTAAATGTTTATGGAATTAGAGGCATTACATTAGATTTTTTAAAATCTTATCTAACAAATCGAAAACAATGTGTCATATTAAATAACTCTATTTCAGATTTCAGTGCTATTACTCATGGAGTGCCTCAGGGATCAGTCCTGGGCCCCGTTTTGTTTATCATTTATATCAATGATTTATGCGATGTCTTAAATCCCGAAAAATGTATTTTGTATGCAGATGATGTAACACTCTTAACATCACACCAAAGTCCAGAAACCTTAAATCAATTATCTCTTTCATCTTTGGAAATAGTCTATGACTGGTTTGTTGTTAATAAATTAAAGGTAAATGAAAATAAAACTCAAAATCTGATTATTAGTTCAAATCGCAATGTTGCGGAAGGAAATTCTATAAAAATACTAGGAGTCTATATCGAGAAGAACCTGTCATGGGTTACACACATGGAAAAATTATGCAGAAAATTTTCTAGTGTTATTTTCGTTTTTAGATCTTTAAAATCGCTTATTTCAATAAGTTTTTTAAAAACCACTTATATGGCACTTTTCGAAAGTCATATTCGCTATGCTATTCTTTTATGGGGTAACTCTAGTCACTCCATCAAAGTTTTCAGGATGCAGAAGAAAATTGTTAGACTGATTGCAAATGCCCCCCCAAGAGAGCCTTGCCGACAACTATTCCAAGAATATAGCATTTTGCCTCTACCTTGTATATTCATATTAGAATCATTATTATATACTCACAAAAAGAATAGCTCACTTGTCAAAAATGGAGAGATTCACATGCATGATACCAGATCTGCCGATGTTCTTAGAAAAACACACTATAAATTACTCGTAGAAATGTCTGCAAGAAACTCAATAAATGTTGATTTTTATAATCATCTACCCACTTCTATAATTAGTTTGGACTTTAATAGATTTAAATTAAAAATTAAAATTTTTTTACTAATCTATTGCTTCTACTCTGTGCAAGAATATTTGAATACTTCACTATCGAAATATTCGTAAGCCAGTGCTCTATGATAACTACATATTTATATTCTTTTATATTAATATTATTTTCTATTTCTCCTTTGATTTACTTGACTTGTCATCAAATTGTTGTACAATTATGTGACCAATAAAATTATTATTATTATTATTATTATTATTATTATTATTATTATTATTATTATTATTCAGTAGTAAACTTTTCTCTTTGTGTGTAATTTGTGATATCTGTTACGGTTCATACAGGAGAAAATAAAACCTGAGTAACAGCACCGTGAAATTTTTAAAATAAATTTTATCTAGCAGTCTGTTTAAATGCCAAATATCTCATTTTTTATGAGAGTAACGAGTTGTCAACCTTCTCAACTTATTTAGGAGTAAGCTAACATTATTTAGTCGTTTTACTTATAATAATTTTTAACAATCCATGGACAACTGTTACTCTCATTAATAATTAGTTGTATGACATTTGGATAGACTGCTAAATTAAATTTATTTTAAAAATTCATGGTGCTGTCACTCAGGTTTTATTTTTTTCTGTGTGAACCGTAACAGATATCACAAATTACACAGAGAGCGAAATGTTTAGTATTGAACTTACTTATCTTTCTGAAATAATAATAATAATAATAATAATAATAGTAATAATAATAATAATAATTTTACATTATCGGCGTGGTCATTAAAAAGTTACGGTCTAATTAATGTTGGGGCACCTACGTTTCATACACTAGAGATTCACTAATAACAACAAGTATCATCTTAAATTTTTGAGCTCTTCATGATATCGTGCAATATATATGGATAGTCAAAAATATGCCTGAAAGGTGGAGGGAATCATTAATTTGTCCGATCCACAAAAAGGGAGATAAAACGTGTTGTGAGAATTACCGAGGAATTGCATTACTAGATGTGGCCTATAAAGTCTTGACAGGATGTATAAAGAATAGAATACAAAGAGAGGCAGAAAAAATCCTAGGCGAGTATCAGGCGGGGTTCAGAGCTAACAGGTCCACTAACGACCAAATTTTTGGTCTGAAACAAATAGTAGCTAATAGCTACGAGAATTACTTACCTCTACATGTGTTGTTCGTAGACTACAAACAAGCTTATGATACAATTAAGAAAAACAAATTATACGAGATTATGAAAGAACTAGGTATTCCAGCGAAATTAAGACGACTAACGTCCATGACACATAGAAACACGAAGTGCAAAGTGCTATTAAATGGTAAGGTATCTAATGAATTCCAAGCAAATCGAGGGCTCCGACAGGGTGATCCTTTATCACCAGTCCTTTTCAATCTTGTGCTGGAATGGATAATCAGAAAAAGTAACGTCTATACGAGAGGAACTATATACCACCACAGAAACCAATGTTTTGCTTTTGCAGATGATTTGGTATTATTAACCAGATCAAAAAAGAGCTAGAATTAACATTTAAAAGGCTGGAGGACGTATCAAGTATAACAGGATTAGAAATTAATGAACAAAAAACAAAATATTTGATAGTGAGAGGAGAACAAACGATAGGAAGAAACTATTTAAAATCGACAAACAAAGATGGGAAGATATATAAGTTCGATGAAGTGCAAAGTTTTGTATATCTACGTGTAAATGTAACAAACAATAACAGCGAAGATGAGAAATTAAAATAAGAATGGCAAGGGGTAGTAGAAGTGCGGGAGCTTTACTACAAACCCTAAAATAAAAAAAAAGTCTTAATAAAAACAAAAGTGAGACTATATAAAACAATAATCAGACCTTGTGTGTTATACGGGTGTGAATTATGGGTCTTTAATAAAACAAACCAAAAAAAGTTGGTAATCTGGGAAAGACAAATCTTAAGGAAGATATTTGGGGGTAAAAAAGAGGGTAATATGTGGCTAAGGAGGACAAATAATGAGTTAGAGGAACTATATGGGAAACCGGGAATAGTAAGTGTGGTAAAAGCGCAAAGGTTACGCAGGTTGGGTCACGTAATAAGACTACCAGCGGACAGAGTAACAAAGTGTGTGTATAAAGGAGGTGTACAAATGAGAAGAAAACGTGGACGTCCAAAAGAGAGATGGTTTGATGTGGTGACGAAGGACATTGGCGAGTTTAATATAAGAAACTGGAAGAATTTAGCCATGAATCGTGACCAGTGAAGAAAAATTGTGAATAAAGCCATGGGTCTTTAGGCCTGCAGTGCTGAACTATGACAGATGACATCACCATAATGAACTGTCATACCAAATTTCCAAATCGAATAAAGCGTTCTGCTGTTTTAAGCATTTTTTTTTTTTGAAAAACAAGCAAAATACTCGCTAAATAGTACACTTTCCGGTAGAGGTAAGTTTAATTAAATCGTCTTATTCTGGGCCCAGGAATCTGGGGTTGTCATGTTCCACTTTTTTAGAGACACCTGTATACTTAGTTGATATAACTACAAATTAATTTGAAAAACAATGTTAACGTCATTTTTATATTTTATAGAGTAATTTTCATTTAGCAACTAACTTTTTGTTCTTAAGAGATTGACCCCAACATTCAGCGACAAATTTATTGTACACATTAAGAATATTTCTTTAGAGAAACATTTTTTTCACAAATGTTCCAGATCGGAGTAAATCAAATGTAAGGTTGAAGAATGTTTTCGCAGTAGAGCGAGCGCGCGGTTTACCAGTCAGTGAGATAGCTAGAATGTATGATTATAAATTATATTATTTATTTAGCCCAAAATGATTGTTTTCTAATTTGAAACATGTAGAATTATGCGATGCAAATCATTTAAATAATGTGGTGTAGTGGTAGTGTTTGGTCCGACTTCTAATTAAACAATGGGAGTTAATTTCTTATTGTTATCACTTTTCATATTTTACTGTAGTTAATGAAAAGAATATTGATAATGTTTTTATTATTTAATAAAATTATTTACTAATTAATAAATGTAGTAAATATAAATAAATAAATGCCCCGGCTGCCCGAGCCGAAATGTAAAAACATCGCACTATATAAGAAACAATATATTTATACTGCACTTTGTATCAATTTATTTTTTTATTTATTTATTTATTTATCTTCCAAAACAGGATCCCAAAAACATGGGAGATAGTACAAAACAAAACTATAATGGCGAGAACAGATATATAAATGTATAATATAAACTATACAATAACATATAAATACAAATATTTCGAAATAAAGAAGCAAAATATAACATTTCTTAATTCAGCATATTATAAAGAACATTTCTGTAGTCTTTAAATTAACAATTGAAAATATCAAGTTCATTTAAACATTTGTTTTCCATATCATTGTAAATGAAACATAGTCTTTTAATTGGGTCTTTAAGTTCATAATTATTTCGTAACACGGGGATGTAAAAAGTTTTAAAAGAACGGGAATGCAATCTAGGTAGGACAAAACCAATTTGATTAAGTGCTGAATTATCATCGACTATATTATGTATTAAAAAATATATAAACATGAATATATCACACGTCTGTCCACAAGTGTACACATACCGAAAGTGGATAAAGCAGCGGAGTAACTATATGATGAAGAATTGAATGAAGATGAAATTTTACGTGAGCAATATCTGACACTCTTCCGCTGTACCCATTCAATTCGATTACAATATTTATCATAAATTGGGTTCCAAACAATGTGACAATATTCAAGCCTAGACCTTATAAAACAATTATACAAAGAAATAAGAGTATTTGGATTAATGAAACAATGTGAATTTCTAATCACGAATCCTAAATTTCTATATGCACTATTAATTATGTAATTATAATGAGGACCAAACTGTAATTTAGGGTCAAACAAAACTCCTAGATCTTTTTGTAATTCAACACGTTTAAGACAGTGACAACCCATTTGATAGGGAAAAGAAGAAACACTACGTTTTATGGTAAATGACATGATTTTACATTTAGTAATATTAAAATGGAGGTGAGAGGAAGAAGCGCAAGTCAGTAGTTTATCAAGATCAGACTGAATAAGACAGTGATCTGCGTATGAATTAATAGTTTTAAATAACTTTAAATCATCAGCATATAACAGTGAGTTGGAGTATTGTACGCTACGTGTAATATCATTGATAAATAGATTAAATAAAAGCGGTCCTAAATTTGATCCCTGCGGAACACCTGAACAAGGGGCGAAAAAGTCAGATTTGAAGTTATTACAATAAACAAATAGTTTGCGATGTGAAATGTAAGATCGTATCAAGCAGAGTAGATCAGTAGAGAACCAAACTGATGCTGCAATTTGAATAATAAGACATCATGATTGACAGAGTCGAAAGCTTTTGCAAAATCAGTGAAAATCACGTCAACCTGTGATTTATTAGAAAACTGTTCAACGGTAAATGAAGTAAAGTTAGTTATATTAGCAACAGTTGATTTACGTTTTATGAAGCCATGTTGCTCGGGTATAATTTTATCAGAAACAAAGTGATATATCTGTTTATACACAATTTTTTCAAAACATTTAGAGATGTTAGAAATAATAGATATTGGTCTGTAATTCGTAATATCACTTGCATCACCAGATTTGAAAATAGGGGTAATTGAAGATATTTTAAGGAGATCAGGGAATGTGTGGGAAGATAGAATCAAGTTAAACAAAATATGTAGTGGTTTCATAAAAAGATCACAGCACCCCTTAAGTATAAAGGAAGGGGGATTATCAGAACCAGGTGAAGTCGAAACTTTAAGGGATTTGATAGAGTCTAGAATATCATTCTCAGAAATATTATTTATAGTCAGACAATCATTCACACAATCAGACTGGAATATGTTTGTGAAATCGGTAACTTTTTCATGAAAATGAACACTAGCAAAATAATCAGCAAAGCCTTGTATAATAAGTTGAGTGCTATTACATTTATTGTCTTTATAAGACATATTACCAGGAATTCGTGTAGTTTTTCTATTATTATTTAAAAATGACCAAAATTTCTTAGGCTCACTGGCCAATAAGGCTTCAGTATCTTGTACGTAGTTTTTATAAGCACACTTAATATCAGCTTTAATATTTGTTCGTAGACATTTAAATTTATTATAATGATTTATATCACTAGTAGTTTTGTATAATTTGTGATATTTAGCTTTTAGTTTCAAATCTGAAATAATTTGTCTAGTGAACCAGGGAGGATACTTGGGAGGTTTCTACGTCTTAGCGGCACACATTGCTTGAAAACATCATCTAACAAGCTATAGAATTTTGCAAAAGCTTCGTTGACATCACTATATTCACTTAAAATATCCCAATCAATATTGTGCAAAAGACTGTACATGAGATCGAAATTAGCTTGTCGAAAGTTGAATAATGGAATATCTTTAATAGTTATGTTGGAGGGGGTGAAGAGGATCCTCACGCGATAACACATCACTTCGCGAGACAGTACAATTAAAATTACACAAAACTACATCTAGAAGACGAGAGTTATAGTTCAGGATATTATTTAATTGTTTAACATTAAGAAAACTACAGAAATTTACAAATCTAGTGATGCACGTGTCATTAAAGCCGTGTGAGTAATGATCAACTAGCTTAATAATATTAAGATCACCTACTAGAACAAAGTTAGACTGCATTAAAAATTGATTATCCTCAAAACACAAATCATTTCAAGTTTTTCAAAAGAAATATGAGGTGGTAAGTAAATAACAACAACAATCAAGTTAACTTTAGCACTCAAACTTATACGGATACAAATTACATCTGCAAGAGAATTCGGATTTAAATTCAGTTCAATAATAGAAGAATTATATCTAGAACTAACAGCACACAGTACTCCACCGCCAGTAATTTTATCAGATTTAGAGATATCACGGTCTTTTCTGTACACAACATATTTAGATGGGTCAAAAATTTCATTGTTATATACTGAATCTTTTAGCCATGTTGCAGTTAAAGCAATAACATCAAGGTTACTTAAAAGAGAATGCTGATAAATATCATCCAACTTGGTATTAAATCCTCGAGAATTTCGGTAGTAAATATTCATATCTGAATCCAATATAAACGTACAAAATTGAAATACTGTATAAATCAAATGTAAACGCACAAAAATATGCCAATAACTGCAAGTTAGTATACTAAATTAAAGTTAAACAAAACAAGGTTGTATTTGTAGAAGGTGCAAGGTTTGCAGAATATAAACATATGTTTGAGCTGCTCCATTTGACAAATAAAATAAAGTTTACAGAATTATTTACACAAAATCAGTATGTCAGTCATTGTAAAGTAAGTACTATAGTGAATCAACAGTAGATAAATTATATTTTATAGTTATACCTTTACTTTTATAATAGATAGTTCCATCAATTGTCCAAACATTTCTGAAGCCAAATTTACTGGTTAATGATTTAACTAAGGCATGGTGCATTTTAGTTAAGTCCTCCTTGATACTGATTTTACATCCTTTTAGTTTATTTCTAGACTTAAGAACTAAATCACGGGCTTTATAGCTTGTAAATTTGACAATGATTGGACGCGGATTAATTGACGGGCGAAGATTTAGAGGATCACTATTTGGCACTACATCTGTTTTGGGCAATTTACCGACTCGGTGACATCGATCTATGGCTTCAGGTAATGTATTTAATTTTAACGTCCAAAGATTCGAATACTGGTACGCCGGGAGTATTACTCGAGCTGGTCAATTTTTCGATGAAGATCTTCATTTTCACCACGTAGATCTTTGATTATTTCTTCATAATGCGGTTTTTGCTCCTCAAGTCGCTGATCAACACGTTGAAAAACTAAGTCAACAAGTTTGTTGAGAAATGTATCATCACTGAGGATTTTGTTGACGGCTTCTTGGGACTTGGGAGACCATATTTCTTGTCATGATGAAAATCATGTACCAGAAAAGCAGGTAAATACAGTAGATTATAATGAATTTTATCAAAATTGAAAACATTGAAAAATAAATGGCGGAGCAGAAAAAAAACACGTCTATTCGCGCTTAGACATTAATCAATGAATTTATGCATATAATATTTTAATCTCTACTCAATTTACAAATTTATATTAGAAGTATATTTGAAGCGCATTATTAATTAAATACTATAACCCAAATTTTAAAGTACGTAATTAGAAAAAATCTTGAACGCAAATTTTGGATATGAACCGTCGGCGAACGCGAAAACGGAAAGTACCTACCTC
The DNA here is from genome assembly GCA_943142095.1 of Ophonus ardosiacus. Lineage (NCBI taxonomy): Eukaryota > Metazoa > Arthropoda > Insecta > Coleoptera > Carabidae > Ophonus > Ophonus ardosiacus. Next base: position 21,017,987 of record OW964834.1, on the reverse strand, counting down.
TTCCGGTAGTCCTATAAAACTTTATAAGGAGTATTTGAGTTATTCTAACGAGTTCCAATTCGAAATATCTTTCCATACTACTATTATATATTTGATATTTTCAAAGAACATGTTGAAACATAAAAGCTAAAAGAAAGCCTGCATGAAGTGCTTGATTACTGTTATAGATATAGAGCACTTCGGGACGACAGGCATTGTATAGGAATCAAGAAAAATAGGAGATAATTTTTTTATTATGCGTTGCATTTCGAATTCATACATTTGTTAAAATATTAATTTTCCTACTATACCTGTCTTTAGTTTTAGCAAATTTCAATGTTTTTGATTCTATGGACATTTTAAAAATTTTAGTTTTTATTAAATAAATCTATAATAAATATTTTATATAGGGTGATTTTTGACCTATACGCATAAATGTGAGGAATGATAGTTTGTGATAATTAACGACAGATAATGAAAAAAAAAAATTAGTAAAAGTTGTTTATTTACGGAGATAACGAATAAAGTTTGAAATTATTTTAGTAGCAATAAACTAATAAAAAATTAATTAACTAGGGTGCTGTACATTAGTATCATAGCGATTGTTCGAGCTTCGATTGCAAATGACCACTCGTAGAAAAACTTTTCGTCCCGGATGATGTCTTTGAGTCTTTGGGGAAACCTTTGTGCATAAAGGCGAGATACAGCTACTGAATTTTGTTCTGCTTCTCCGTACGCTAATGTCATATCCATAAATTATGCATTGGTGAAATGATGCGCCATAATAAAAACTCAAATACACGAAAGATTACGAAATAATGACAGACACGACTGAAAACAATTGCTATGACACTAATGCACAGCACCCTAGTTAATTATTTTTTTATTAGTTTATTGCTACTAAAATAATTTCAAACTTTATTCGTTATCTCCGTAAATAAACAACTTTTACAATTTTTTTTTTATCATTATCTGTTATTACCTATCACAAACTATCATTCCTCACATTTATGCGTATAGGTCAAGAATCACCCTGTATGCATAGCAAATATCATTATCTGATATTCAATCAAATTTAGTTTTTAAATACTCAAAATTTTCGCTTTCAAATTAAATTTAACTTTTTTAATATGTTTAAATTTAAAAAAAAAAAATTATGACAAATTTGTAAACATTGTTTTACAAAAATCTTGTTTTAGTCTTACTAAATAATTTATTGAATTGTAACTAACTCCATAGTCTTGTAAAAAGTTCAAAGTTTCTGTACTTTCAATAGGTAAATTTGCCTCATTAACTTGCAAACTAGAATACATATGGCAGTGAATTTTTTTTATACATTTATAAATCAAATAGCCTGCAAAGTAATTTATACAGTTTAATTCAACTAATGAAATATTTTCATCTTTCTCTGTATCATAGTATTCTTTCAGTCTCCGGAGACATGTTCATAAATTATTGCAGTCTCATTTTTTTTCTACAATAGTTTCGGGTATAAATTATTATCCAGCTCATTTGCTTTTAAAATGGTTATTTGAAGAATTTAGTAATCTTCTTAATCAGTCGCAAACTTTTTCTGTTGAAAATTGGTTACAATTTATTGACAAAATTAAATATATTACTATAGATAAAAACAAATTGTTGGTTTCTTTTGATGCCAGCTCATTATTTCCAAGTGTACCTATTCCACAAACTTTACAATATTTAAAAATCTTTTTAGAAGACAACGATTTAAATCCCGAAAAATAAATGAGTATTTAAAACTAACTGAACTTTGTATGAACTAAAATTATTTTCAAATAAACAATAAATTTTATCATAAAAAAGAAGGTACAGTTATGGGCAATAGTTTATCACCATTTTTGGCTAACTTATTCATGAGTCACTTTGAAATTGAATTTAAGAAAAATAATAAAGATTTTCCTAGAGTTTGGATTCGATATGTAGATAATATTTTCGCTATTATTAATACCGAAACTTGCGATTTATATAACTTTTTAGTCAGACCAAATTCAGTTTTCCATCAATTAAATTTATGATTGAAAACGAAACCAGTAAAAAATTACCATTTTTGGACTCACTCGTTATTAGAAACAAAATTAAATTAGAATTTGACATATATAGGAAATCTACGAACAGTAGTCGATTTGTAACAGCTGACTCGAATCATTTTTGGCAACGTAAATTAGCAGCGTTTTATTTTTTAATTAATAGACAGACCAAATGTCCGTTCAACAAAACAGGTTTGAAAATGAAATGAAATATATTAATGAAATAGCCAAATATAATGGATTCCAAGTTAAAACTATTAATAAACTAGTCCATAAATTTAAAAATCGTCAATCCGTATTAGATTTCAAAACTTTAACGCCAACTAATAATAAAAATAATAATAAATATGTAACATTACCATATAATAATGTTATCAAAGGTTTAAACAAAGTTTTTAAAAATTCAAATTTAACGGTAACTTATAAATCAAATAACACTATTAAATCATTATTAGATGAAATATATAATAATAAAATATCTGGTATTTATAAAATTGACTCTAAAGATTGTAACAAATTTTATATCGGGCAAATACAAGACAAATTGATACCCTGTATAAGAACATTTCTATCATTTAAAAAACCGGTAATCCTTATAAATCTAATGTAGTACAACATATGTTTATTAAAAATAATAAAATTGACAATTCTAATATAAAATTATTGAAACAAGTTGATAATAATAGAGAGTTAGACGCACAAGAGATTTTGAAAATACATAAATTTAAAGATAAATTGATGAACGCGGACCTAGATGCCATACCAAATTCTAAATTATATGAGTTAATATAAGACAGTTATTTTGTTTAATCTTAGCTACCCATTTAGGTATCCACTCACCTATGATTCCAGTCCCTATATAACCCATGGTTTACATGATGAGTAATCTTAACTTCTCTGTCATTACTTTGTGGTTTCTACTGATGATGAGAACGTAGTTCTTGAAATACAGTTTTTAAAAATATTATTAAGGTTAAGGGGTTTTTTCTTTAATTATAACTTTACCTTAAGACTCCATTTTAGTTTTAATTATCCAAAATAGAAAAGTTAAGTTTTGGCAAAATGTTGTGTTTTTAGGAGAAACAATATTTTTGATAGACATCGGTATGTTTCTTCTGAAAACATAATGTCGCTCGTGGACGAAATCCATTGTCAATAATTCTGAAAGAGAAGTCTTTAGAACGATGCCGCACTAGACATACTTAAGAGAGATAGTTGGTTGACTCCAGGGTTGATGTAGCTCAGATGGGAGAGCACCAGACTAGAGATGTGGTGGCCCCGGGTTCAAATCAATTTATAGATACAGCGTATTTAACTAACATTTTGCGCAGATTAGATGAACATCCCAGAATATATTCGGGCATAAAATGTTTCTCGCATAACAGCTTTTATTTTAACTTGTCATGAATCAATTAGATCTGGATTACCACAATTTTGTAGCCAAATTTCTATTCACGGGGCTTCCGATCAGCTTGGGAAATTAAAAAATGACAAATTAGGACAAAGTTGCCTGGAATTGTGGCAGTTTCGGTAGACACATGATTTCGAACTCAAAATCTATCTAAAAAATGAATACTGCAGGTTAGCATTTACTTTTTTGCACTAAAAACAAATACCTAATATCCGGTAGTTGTCGTAAATAGCAGTTTACTATTCGATATCCAGAAAAGAAAGCCGAAAGTCGTAAAATAAACCATAACAGAATGTTCAAACACTGCAGATATTCGTTAGCAGAATAACCAAATTAGAAAATAAAGTTGTAGTACAGATACCAAAATCAAAATCCACAAACAAAGTCGAAAAACGTAAAATAAATCAAAACATAAAGTCCAAATACACAGCAGAAGCAGAAAGACGTCATCAGAATATCGAAAATAGAAAATAAAGTTGTTACAAAATATGCCAAAAACAAAATCAAAAAAACAAAAATCGTCAAATACATCAAAACCGAATGTCTAAAAAAATGCCGAAACTTGTTATCAGAATATCCAAAATACAAATGAAATTGTAACAGCAGATACCAAAGTCAAAATCCAAAAACAAAGCCAAAAGTCGAAAACCCGGAACAAAATACAGTTCCAAAAACAAAATCCTTAAATAAAGCCAATAATCGTTTACACAGTGAGAAAAAAATATTACAATATATTATCGCGATGCACAAATACATTATAATGAAAGATCGAAAGCAAGTAATAGCAAAACTAAACCCCCCTTCATCGGCACCTCATGCAGATGTTACCGTGCTATTGTAAAATTGTGTATGCCAGTGGAAAAGAAATAAAAACATATGTACATAATGGTTTGTTTTAAGAAATTGTGTATATATCATACGAAAAAATATGATATAAATGCTTCGCTATATAGTCATCCCCCGACTTACATAACACCCGACTTAAGCAAATTTGCAGGTACGTAATAAATCTACAGAGCAAAGTTAACTGTCGCAAGATATTTTCATTTGAAAAGTGTTATTTCGGTTCATTTTTATATTCTTTTAAGTATTTTTCATAATTGGAATAATACTTCTTTTTTAGTTTAAGTTCTGTATTTATTATTATTAAAACCCAACGTTTCGGCACCATAAACTGGTGCCTTCTTCAGGGGAAATTGAACTTAAAATAAAAAATCTGATGTGGCCAACACAAAACCACCCGCTGTTTAATTTTTATTAATTTAAATACATACCTACGGATTTACTAACGCTGCAAACTGTTCCATTGCATAAAACTATTGCTTTATTTACTATTTACTTTTTAAAATGTCATTATTATTAATTTGAAGTGATTAGTTTTTTGACAGTGACATTTACTGTCAGTTACATTCATTTGAAATATGAACTGTGTAACAAAAGAATTGTGTTTATCTTAGGCTTCGCGACTAATAAAAAAAATTATTTTTAAATTTATCTGTAAAATATATAGAAAAAGTATTAATGTATTCCTGTAGAAAATTCAATAATCTTTAATTTTTATAAGACATAAAATGTGAAAAAATGGCATTTAATGGTATTTTTTGAAAAAAAACCATTATGAGCTTCAGGTAAAGCGCCATTTCCGGTTATCCGATTTACACCAAAATCTATTGGCTTCTTTTCATATTAGAATAGGGTATAAATACAAGGTTTCAAAATTTTCTGAATGATAGTATTTGAGTTAGAGCGAAGACAAAATCCCTACACATACACACATACATACATACATACACACACACATACATACACACATACATACACACATACAGACATCATCGTGAAAATGTTAAAATTATTCTAGGAACCTTAAAACGTGGTCATTTACTAAAATCTCGATATGTGATTTTTAACACGATCCCTATACCTCCCTTACCAAGGGTAGCGGGAGGTAAAAAGGTAGTATTATGCCAATTATTAATATTAGTTCTGAAAGATATTATAATAATTATTTTTCATACTTTTCAAGTTTATAAAAGAGTGAATAATGCTGCAAGACGTTTCATTTGTAAAATAATGCTGTGTAAATAATATACATGTTGGAGTTTTTTATGAAGTTACACCTAAGCAAATTACAAATTCGATTTACGTGAAATTCAAATTACGTAAAATTCAAATTACGTAAAAATTCAGGAAACACATTACTTACGTAATTCGGGGGATGACTATTCTATATGATATTTTGAAAATAGACAATGCGATTTAGCAAAAAGGTCATATCACGTAAAAAATAATAAAATAAAAATATTTATTAATTAAAATATAGAGAAATATTAAATGCTTTGGTAATAATTTTAACACAATGTAAAATAATTTTTATTATTATATTTATATACATATAAATAAATAAAATATACTCTTATAGAAATATAATGTGTCAATATTTAAAATAATAAGAGGATATGATATTTTTCATAACGGATTACATTTGTAGTGTAACATTGTGCTTCTTTATATTTCAAACATTGAAATGATGACTGAAGTGCGATTGGTTTCTTGTTTGTCGTACGCCGGTACGCCAGACGAATTTAGTTGTTTGGCAACGACGCATTCATTTTCCAAGTAGTTTCTCAATTGGATGCCAGAGATCGTTATCTCGCGACTTCAAATTTACGGAAGAGAAGGATAGATATAGGTTTCAGGTTAGTGCTTTACGTTGCCATTCTTTTCATTAGTAAACAATTACTTCCACAATCCAGTAATAGATAAAAATTGAAAATATTGTACAGGAAAAATAATACTACTTAATATGCACATAACTTTGATATTACCTAATTATTTAGACTTGATCTCCTTTTGCTGTTATGCTTGTATCCTTCTAGTTTCAGAACATATACTGTTAATCTGTTTTTTTTTTTTTAATTTAAAGAAGTCATGGATTCTACATGGTGTGATCCTAAGAACCGCTCATAGTCATTCTAAATTTTATCATAGAGTGCGCCACAGATTGCTTATTAGTGTCAGAATGAAGTTCATAAAAGCTGTCCAGCCGAGATCACACAAAAGAGCAAGCCTGAATGCTTATTTCGTGACTACATTATAAGCATGAGAAATATACCTACTTTTTTTTTTTAGCAAATTTGCTTCTATACAACGTATGAATCTATTAAAAAATTATATAATTGCCATTTTATTTATATATTTTGTCCTCGTACCGAGTAGTAATTTTGATAAGTATAATGGCTGATTTTTAAATATAGTACCTAGGTATTTTGTAATACGATAATTTTAAATATTTTCTTTTTAAAACTAACCGTGTATCATCTGATCTAGTGTATTCATGCTCAACAATAATAAATTTATCGTTAAAATGCGAAATACAAACAGCCGAGGATTTTGTGATCTTAAATTTTTAACAATGTATTGCATTTGCTCTTTTTTTTCATCTCACTATCGCATATAAATTAAAAACATTAGCAAACTTGGCCATTTTCTCGTAATTATTGGTAGGGTTTGTTCTCTCGTATGGCCTCGGTCCAGTCAAAGTTAGGACAGACTAAACTAATAATATTATAACAACTGACTATAATACTTAGAACAAAATTTTGTTACAGATCCGATTTTTTGTAAATTGTGTAGAATGTCATATTTACAGGCATTATAACAGTCTACGAAAAAAAAAACCATACGACAGTTACACGTAGATAGTTGACAGTATTTGAAATAATGATGAAATTCAATTTAAAGGGTCAAAATATAAATCAGAAGCATGTCTGGAATAGAAAACAAGTTAACAAAAAGAAAAATTAGTAATATTTTAAGATATTGTTAATGATAATGGTCCTACATAACAAATTCCTTGCAGCCCTTGAGTTTCAATAAACCTGTATCTTTAATATTGAATTCACAATAGTCATCACTGTTTATCAGCAAACGCAAGCTTACGTCGATGTATAGGTTCATTTACTGCACCAATTATAATTTCGGGCAGAACAAATATTTCCGATTTGTTAGCTGTTCCGTTCATTAATCAAGATATAATTCTCATAATAGATTTTTGGAACCATGGTAATTAAGTAAAATATTTCGAAAGGCAAAATAATTAGGATAGATGAATTTGGATTGAGTGAAAATTGCCAAATTAACTGCAGAACAATGAATACCATTAAATGAACTATTTTCATTTAACAACTGAATTTAAAATGTACGAATTTAGCTCATCCTGTAATCTCAACTAACGCAATTACTAAAGATAATTTCCAGTAATTACGCAAATTACAGGAAAATATAACTAGAGCTTGATAAAATACTTTGTGATCAAATTTCATAATCACATTAGTGAATATTTTAGAAAGACTTCGTATCTTAGATCGTTATATATAAAATTGTTTGAGTCGAACAAGGAAAAAGTAAGATTTTCTATATTTATATGCAACAGTCAAATGAAGCGACGTTAAATTTGCTTGCAAGGAAGATGAGAGAAAAATATGAAAAAGTGTGTTTTATTTAGGTTAAATTATACTTTTGTACTAGAGCAAAAATCACTTACTTTCATCACGAATTAAGTTCCAAAAGACCTGTAGTCTCTAATAGACGCATAAAGTAGTAACTTTATATTATGATGGATTTTAATTTGCGTAATGAAAAACAATTTCTCAGTAAAGAAAACCAAAATATCCAAAATATAATGAATAAATATCTTGATATCACATACTATATTATTGTGGCCGACTTTTGCGCGAAAATTAGTTTTAAAATTTATGGGCAAAATTTTAATGAAATGGAAATCCAAGCCACGTATAAATCAGAAACCATTGTTAAATCTAAATGTATTTGGCACGTGAAACACAATAAAAGAATTACAAACGATGCATAATACTATTTTTTCAGAAACAGCATAGGTATTTCAAAACATGAATAAAATTATAAATTTAGTATATATGAACTATAAATCAAGGTGGTTTTATCATAACAGTCTCACACAAAAGTTTCCCTAAGTAAAAGAATTTATAAAAACAGATATTTAATACATATCTCCGTAGCCACTAAAATACTTGGAGCCGTTTCATCTGACAAGTCAAATAATATTATTTTAGCGTCAACAACAAGCACTGCGTCAACAAGTATCTTACAAAGAAAATCAGAAGAATTTTGAATATCTATTCATGCAGAAAATTGTACTATAAATTGTATACCTGCACAAGCTGTTTGAATATTACTATGTTTATTGTTATTGTTTAATATTAAATAAATATTTCTTTCATATGTATTGAAGTTCGTATAGGTACCTGTTATTTCAACGAATAAATGTAGAAAAAGCTTTACTTAGTGAGGAAAGTAATTTACTTTCTTCACTTGCGAGGGAAGTGATTACTAAGTGACGAAAATGTCATTTTCACAAGTGTTGATAAATTATTTTGCGAGGTGTCGTGGATAAGATAGAAGGGATCCGTATAGGAGATTCAAGAGGATGGTTTGGTGAATGAGAAGTGTATGTTTATAAAAGTTTTATTATGGGTTTCTTCTTCGAGCATATACTGTCTACAGGTCGCCTTACGGTGTTGTTGTGATCGGAACATATGCGAAAGCCGTGGTGTATTGCGAGCTGCGTATTGAAGCCGTGGTGTATTGCGGACTGCGTATTATCTTAACATTTGTACTACCTATTTTAAAAAAGATTGACTAATTGTTGCTTTTGAAATTTGTAAATCACTTCTATTTCCAATAAATTTCAGTCTTGTTACTCTTACGTCATTATTAGTAGGAAACCCAAAATTTACACTTTGTTTAATATATTATTTAAAAAAAAAAAAATCCCAGTTACTTACACATGAAACGAAATATCCTTACTTTCTTTTTATTTTTCATTACAATTTGATATAATGCGAGATATACTCACAAACTACACGCAAAAAATAAGGTTTGGTTACAGTAAAATGACAAGTAGTGACATATAATACAACAAAACACTGCCCGCAATTCACCATAACTTCCAGCCCCCCGCCTATATATGTCTTCCGATCACAACATCCTATGCACTTGTATAGGGAATTACTTCTCTAGTCAGTATATGCTCGAAGAGAATAAATATTCCATGGATCAATAATTTGAGCTCTATTAAACGAGCTAATAAAAAGTATGTTTTTATTGAAAATAAAAAAGTTTGTATCCATATTTTGAGAACCACTGGGTGAAATTTATTTTTCAGATTTGCATTCAAATCCCATTTGTAAAATAGAGACTCTTTGCCAAAGGTGTAGTCGAGGGAATACGCCGTATATCCTCTGGATTTTTTAGGTGCCCTAGCGTGTACCCTCTGCTTTTTTGAATATTTGTGACAAAAATATAAAAATTAAATTAACTAATAAAAATTTTATTTTATCCAACAATTAATATTATTTTTTTAGAAATTATATGAAATTATCTTTGTGTTTATAAAATGTACTTTATTTGATTGGCGTCGCCATCCATTATTGAAATTTTAATTTTCATTTTTGTTATATAGAAGCCGTATACCGTTTTGAACGGGACTGTCACGTTTTCAGTTTTCGCAAAATGTACAATTCGAAGCAGGCAGGTTTGCGACTTTGATACGTATGGCAGTATTTAATTCTTTAATTTTTTCTTTGTGTTTATAGTTTTTGTATTTTGAATTTTAGTTGAAAATTTAAAAGATAGCATTAACTTAGAATTAAATGACAATGTAAGGAATTATGCAGATATTGTTGACCGGCAACCTGTATAATAGTCGCGCGCATATTGTATTCACATCCCTTGAGAAAAATGTAATTTTCAATTACAAAGTATTTGACCTTGAATGAAAAAAAAAATCACCTATGGCGCCATTTTTTTCTTAATTATTAACCCCTCTCCCCCACTTACCTAATGTTTCCAAATATATTTTCAGCGTATACCCTTTGCTAATTTTACGACTACAGCACTGCTCTTTGCTCAACTTCGTATTTCCTATAGATCTCAAGATCGCAATGGTTAGCCATTTAAAATGAACACCTGTATAATTACATGTGTTGAATATTTACCTGTCGTCATAGCCATAAGTAAGGGAGGCAATGCGTTTGGTCCGCAAAATTCGATAGTTTTTAGCGAAGAAGCACGAATAAGCGTCCCCACAACACGTTTTTACTACTTTTACGATGTCTGTCTGTCTGTGTGTGTTGATTTTTCATCCGCGATAATTCTTGTATCAAAGTAAAAAAATATTTTTTTTCGTATTTACACTTTCTACATTCATATAGAGTTGGTAAGATTTTGGGTAAAATTGGGCAACCAAAAGCGGTACTTTACTTAAAGACCATAACAGTTATCTCAATTAATTTACATAAATTATACATTTTTAAATGTAGCAATTGAGATTAGAAATTATTCATGTATTAGTGAATTAAATTGTTAAAAATTACATTAATAACAAGAGATTATATACTAATACTATACAGAGAATAACAAACTAAGTTAAGTTTATATCAATAAGAACAACATATTTGATTAAAATTGATAAACTGGAAGTGATACTTTACATGAAGATCTGAACAGATTTTCGTGAAAAAATGTGTTATGATATAACCCAAAACTTCTCAAATTTGGTATTTAAAACTCGTATGATTGAGAAGAACATATTAGATTTTGACTATATATGATAAACCGGGTGTTTCTTTTATTTTACGTATTTAATTTTGAAATCCAGGTCATTTTTTCGGCATTTCTAAATTTGTTTATATAAAATTCTAAAAGATAATATTTTTTTTCAAAATAAATTCATATACATATACTGTACTACAAAATAACAGAATTACAGCAAATGTAAACAAAGAATGTGCCCTGATTTTTAATTTCTTATTACGCATGTGTGAAACATTTAAAACACTAGAATTTCAAAAATATACCTATCGTAAAGAAGCAAACACACAGTATACAGTAGGTTAAATATAAAAACTTGTATTCATTCACTAACTTTGCCATTTGCCCTCATTTATTAATAATGTTTTCTTTTCGTGAATATTGTATAAAATTTATAGCTGTATTTTGAATACATTGCAGCGTCAATTTGAAAACAGTGCGCGCCATTTGGCTGGTCCCTTTGTCACTTCCCAGCCGGTACACGTGAGAAATTTGTATTTCAATAACAAATTGTTCATGTGTTCAACTAGTAATATATCTTTGAATTACATCTTATTTTTGTGGACTTTTATTTGATGATCATGCTATATAGGTTATAATTTCCGAATAATTCAAGATTTGTTATAACTGTGTTCAAAATTTGATATTTTTGTTACCTATGTTTTTTTAAACATTTTAACACACGAGTATGGAACGGTACTATAAAGTTTCTATTACATTTAAAAGTTATAAAATGTTTATGATTAAGTAATGATACAAAACATTATATTTGTCAGCAACATTTCGCCGCCCCTAAAATTTTGGTTAAACCAACCTTGAATCAAAGGCAATATAAGTATTTCCGGGAGTATTTCTTACACATAAATAAAAAGTAAAAGATTATATGACTCCATTTAAAAAATCAAAACTGATATTAAGTAACTTTAGCATATTTTTTCATTTACCGCAATAATATGTTATACTTACTTTTCCATAAATATGAATTAACAATATCACAATTAATATGAACAAATTAACGTGAATCTCGGCGCACTAACACTAACAATATAAAATATGTATAACAGAAAATAGAAATAATATTATTCTTAATAATCGTCACGTTAGGTTATTTAAAAAGGCAGTGAAGAAATAAATAATGAATGGTTGCTGAGCGTGAAGTTGGCAACCACTTTTAATTTGTTAATAACTAATGAACGCTTGGGGTTGCTGACTTTATTTATGTATATTCTTGAAGTACTAACGAAGCACAAAAGTTTAATACTAATTTAATTAAAACAGTACTGCTGAACCACGAGGTTTAAGTCGTCTTATCGGTACTTATCAGTTATGTGTGTTCTTTGAGTGGTAAATGTGATTTATAAATCAGAGTTTGTGAGTACGTGGTAAATAAAAGTTTGAGTAACACTGGAATAATTTTACCTTCCGCGTAGTGTGTAAGTAAACTGAGTTTAATATCATTTTGTGTTTTATATTGACATTACTTAAAATTCTGGACATTTCTGAAGTTAGGAATAGTGAGAACTTGAATACCGATCATATAGTGTAATAATTCAAATAGTGTGCGCCTTCGAACTGGCAATCAGTACATCATCGATGTCAAGCGAGGAGCTGAATGAACTCAATTATGGATAAGAAATGTGGAAAATGTAAAATAGAGACCAAAGACAATGGTGCTCTACGTTGTTTTGGACCTTGTGCAAAATATTTTCATTACAAGTGTGTTAAAATAAACAAAAATGCTCTGGATGCCTTGAATTCATATAGTCAAATAAAATATAAATGCATGGAGTGCGAAAAAGATAAAATGCAAGTTTTGATTGACAAAGCAAATGTCATGATGGTTTTTCTTTATAAGTTGGGCATGAAATCCCAAATACATGAAGTTAAAATATATGATGTTTTTACTAACGTCAAAAATTCAGAAGAAAATGCAATTACTTACATGGGGTTTAGAAATGCAATATTTTGAATAATTACGCGGATGTGGCTACTATGATTGTAAAACCGAAGAACAAACAGGAATGTAATGAAACTAGATCGAATATACAAACTAAAATAAAGCCAGCTGAATTGCAAATAGGAGTAAGAAAATTAAAGAATGCAAAAGATGGATCTCTTATTATTGCATGTGATAGTAAAAGTGCAGTAAAAAAAATTGAGGGAAAACTAAACAACACGTTAGGCAATAAATATAAAGTTAGTATGGTTGACAAGAGAAAACCGCCAGTTAAAATAGTGGAAAATGTAGATGATTTTAAAGAGGACATCGCGAATGATATGAATAATTAAAATTAGAATTAAAGGAAAAGACAATTAATCAAAACAGATTGACAGATAACGCTAAAGTAATTGTACAGCATGTGAAAAAATTTAATAAAGGTATATATTCTTTTAACCATCTTTTCCAGAATTATTCAATTAAACTTTGTGCAATTTTCCACTGTTTTCTAAGATGTAAATCATTACAGCTAAACATTCCTGGAATCGAATCACAACATGAACCCTTTAAAAAATGATTTGGTGTCAGTGCTTCTAAATCTTCATGATTGTCTGAGATTCTTGTCAAAGGTCTACTATTTATTAAATTTTCTGCTTCGATAAGTACAGTTGAAAGCACTTCTTCACTTAAACTTTTTGATAATAATGTTCCTGAAATTGCCCTTTTAATACTCTGTATCATTCTCTCCCAGCTGCCTCCCATATATGGTGAAGAGGGTGGAATAAATTTCCAATTTATATTTTTCATGGCTAATTTTGATTTTATTTTATCTTGTTTTATATCTTGAATGGCCTTAAGTAGTTCGCCTCTAGCACCATGAAAGTTGGTAGCATTGTCTGATAAAATTTCCTTTGGAGTACCTCTTCTTGCTACAAATCGTCTTATAGCATTTATACATGAATCTGTACTTAGATTTTGCGCAATCTCGATGTGTACCGTACGAATAGCCATGCAAGTGAAAAGTACGCCGTAACGTTTCATCTTACTTCGTTTTATTGTAACTTCCATAGGGCCGAAATAATCTATCCCTGTATAGGTAAATGGACGTACCCGCGGTTGTAATCTTTTCACAGGTAAATTTCCCATTATTGGAGGTCATGGAATTGATTTTCTTATTTGGCAAAATATACATTTTCTTGTAATTTCTTTCAACTTAACTCTTGCTTTAACAATCCAAAATTTTTCTCGAATATTATTCAGAACTATTTCAAATCCATAGTGATTTGTCTTGCGATGATAATAATTAAATATTAATCCACTTACATGCTGTTTACCTTCTAAAATGATAGGATTAATAGTGTTTTTATTTAATGTTTCTAGTTTTGACAATCTTGTAATATAAGGTAAAATGAAGTAATTTACTTGATTTAGTTAACGCATTCTTTTCTTGTAACTGACGATATTCTTCGGGAAACATTTAAATTTGAGCTAAACGACAAATATTCAATTCCGATATGTTTAATATTTCTTGAAACAAAATGACTTTTGAAGAACCATCATATCTTGGTGATTATCTTTTGTTTGCCCAGTTTAAAATCCATCCAATTGTTCGAACTAGTTTCTCATATTTGGAGAAGTTCATAAATTCTAAGAGATGTTCTTCTTGATCCGTTCTGTTGTATAACACCTCATTATCAACTTCTTTTTTAAATTAATGTCAGACTCAAATCTTGTTGCTTCGTCTGCAATGTTTTCTTTGGATGAAATCCAGTTCCACTGTTTTAAATTAGTACTTTCTAAAATTTCTCCTACCCGGTTTGAGATGTAAGAAGAGTAGCGCTTTTTAACTGATCTTAAGCCTCATTTCCATCGATTGTCCTAATGCGTAAGAGCAATAATTAATAACCAAGCGCAATGCGTAAAAATGTTTATCATATGACAACGTTTACTACCATTTCCAGCTTTGCATAAGGCTTAATGCTTAAGAACTAAGAGCAATGCGTAAAAACAAATGATTGAAAAATTCTAACCTGAACTGTCAACTCTCAGTCTATTTTATAATTATTAACTTTTAATTAATTTTTCGGTATCGATATAAATACAGAAAATTGTGTATAGGTATAACTTATTAAAAAAAAGAAGAATTGCTGCTGGAATGGCAGTCTACTAAACAACAAGTAATTCGGAAAAAAGATACGACATTTCTGTTGAATTGTCACTAAACAAAATAGCTGGAAATGGTATCCTAGTAAATTGTTATAATTCATTAAGCCTTATGTATTAAGCATTAAGACATTCGGTGGAAATGAGGCTTTAACCATCTTAATACAATTTGAGCATCGGTCCAAAAATATACTTCATCAAATTATATAGTATGTTCTTTAATAATTAGATTTGCTAATCTCGTACCTAGTAAAGCAGCTTGTAATTCAGCTTTAGAAATTGTAAGTCCTTTCAAAGGTATTACTCGTGCTTTCGCAGAAACCAACGATAAATATATATCTTCTTTAGTAGAGCATCTGATGCACGCTACAGCTGCGTAAGCCTGCTCACTAGCGTCACAAAACACATATAGTTGTCTTTCTAGTACATTTCTCATTACTTTGCAATAAGGTCTCGGTATCTTTAATAATTTCATAGGTTTTAAATATTCTATCCATTTCAGCCACTTATTTTCAGTTTCTTTATCGATTGTATCATCCCAGTCGATTTGTTTTCTCCAAATTTCTTGAATTATAATCCGTCCTTTTATTACAAAGTTTGACAGTAATCGAAGTGGGTCATAAACTGACATTACGACTTTAAGCTGTTCCCTTTAAGATGGTAAACGTCCACCGTCAAACAAATCATTCTCTACTTTGTTAAATTTTGTAGAAAATGCCAATACATCTTCGTGTATGTTCGACATCATTCCTAAAATTCTTTCATTTTTGACGTCATTATATGTACTTTCATTAAACTCTTTTGTTACTCCTCTTAAATCCTCAGGAAGATGATTTAAAACTTCTGTGGAATTACTTAACCAATTTCTTAATAGAAACCCTCCATTTTCATGGATCTCTCGAACTTCAGAAATTAGTTTCTTGGCTTCTTCTACTGTGTTGGTACTGTCTAGATAATCGTCTACATAGTGAAATTTTGTTATTGCTTGATATGCTCGAGGGTACAATTCTTTAAATTCTTCAGCATTTCTGTTTTTGATGTACTGAGCGCAAAATTGAAAAGAAATCGCTTCAAAAATCATGGCTTCCATGACGTAACAATCAATTTTTTCCCTTGAATTTGCAGATCTCCATAAAAACCTTTGGGCATGTTGATCTTCTTTCCGAATTCTTATTTGATGGAACATTTCCTTTTTTATCAGAAGAAAATGCTATTTCTTTCTGTCTAAAATTGAATAATGTTCCAAATAGACTTGCCATTAAATCTGGACCTTTAAGTAATAAATCATTTAAACTTTTTCCATTAGTTTTGGCGGCTGCATCAAAGACAAAACGAAATTTTCTAGGCTTATTTGGATTTATATCTCCAAAGTGTGGAAGATACCAAATGCGACCATCTGTAACAAATTCTTTGTCTTCTAATTTTCTTGCGTATGTCTTTTCCTTATATTCTCGAATTTTCTTGCAGTACTCTTTAAAAAATTGTTTATTTTATTGAGTTTCTTCTCTATTAGTAATAATTTTTTATATGCCAATTCGTAGGAATCTGGAATGGACGTTATGTCTTCCTTCCATGGTAGACCAATTTCCCTTCTACAATTTTTCTTGCAATCAGTTTTTTCCATAATTTTAAGATCTCTTTCCTCGTCCTTACTTAAATCAGATTTTCTTGTTACTATTCCGAAATTTTCTATTCTAAAACTCTCTTTTACTAATTTATGCAGAATGTCATCACATACATTCGTGATATGCATTATATTTTCTTCAGAATTATTGATAATGTTAGTGCTAACTCTGCCGTGTATTACCCAGCCTAAATTTGTCCAAGAAATAGCTGGTGCATTTTTAGGCCCTTGAATTATTTTTCTACTAACAATCATTTCCCAGTTATCCTGCCCTATCAAAATGAGTGGCTTCGCATTGACGTAATCTTCAATTTTATATTTTGAATCTGATACCAAATAATTACAATTTTGTTTTATTTTCTTCAAATTTAATGTTTGAGGTGTTAAATTCAGGCAGGCAACTGTTCTTACATTTTTAAGGTAATATTTTTTAAGGCAACCTTTTACTTGAATATTAAACGATACTTTTCTCGAATTAATTTCTTGTAGAGCACTGTCGTTCATCCACCTTAGTTTTAATTTTTCGTAAGACCCATTCAATCCAATACGACTGGCGAATTCCTCCTGAATAAGACTTACAGTTGACCCTTCATCTAACAGAGCATAAGTTAGAACAGTTCTTCTTGGTCCAGATACATACACTGGTAAAACTTTTAGTAAAATTCTGTTCGCGTTTATTATCGTATGGCTTACGCTCTCTCAATCATATTTGTCTTATTCAATTAGAGAGAATCATTCTTCATCTTGTTTAAATCCATAGAATTTTCTATATGTAAATGTCTGTTATGATCATTTTCACAACCCATTATTCCACATTTTCTTCGGCGTCTACATTTAAATGATCTGTGTCCTTGTTTCAAACAGGAATAACATAAACCAAATGCTTGAACCTTTTTTCTTCTTTCTTCAACAGGCAGTTTGATAAATCTTTTACAATCTTTGATAAAATGATCTTGTCCTTTACAAATAATAAACGTTCGCTTTATATCTTTTTCAACCATAGTTAGCAAATTTTCTCGATTATCTTTATACTTCCAGGCTTCTTTACTTACATCTTTTCTATCAGTTTTCATTTGAGTTAAAAAATTACAAACTGAATTAATTAGATTGGATTTCTCTCTTAACCAATCTGTCATATCTTGTAGATTAAGTTTCTCTTTTCTATATTTGGATTGGGCCCACTGTAGCTTCCAGCTGATTAGGAGTTTACGTAAAACTTCATCAATCGTTTGCATATTAGTTAACTGATCTTCTAAGTCGAGACGTATCATATTGGTCACTAGTTGCTGAACTACAACTGATAACTTCACTACTGAATCTATCTGATTTTCTGTTACAGGTGGTGTATTCTTCAACCTCCATATTAAATTTTTCAAAATATGATGCGGCTGTCCATATCTGTTTTTCAACATTTCTATCACATCATCTGCACCTTCTGGGTTTATCAGATATCCTTGTACAATGTCCCTAGCTTCTCCCTTCAAACACCGGCGGAGTCTTATTATATTTTCTCTTTTTGAGAGTCCGCATGTTTCTATTGTTTCTAAATATTCCGCATAAAATGCTGGCCAATCTTCAGGCTTTCCATTAAAATACGGCAGTAGTTTAATATTTTCAGTCATATTTTCTTTTGAATTATCTAGTGCTTCTATAGCTTTTGTTAAAGCTTTGATCACATTATTATCTCTTTCATAATCCTTATATTCATCTTCATTATTAACGTCTTTAATTTTACCTGCCATCCAGTTTTTAGTATTTTTGACATAACAGTCATATATGCACGTTTATTGACAGATAAATCTTCATCGCTCATAAAGTCTGATGTAACACTAAATTCTTTGACAATTTGAGCTTTCTTCGACTGATATTCCTTTTCTATTAAATTCTTCTTAATCTAATCTTCTTGTCTTTCTCTTTCTAACCGCTTCATTTCATATTCTGCAATCTTTTTCGCCGCTTCTAATTCAACTTCAGCTTCTCTACGTCTTTTTATACTTAGTTTACTAGATTTACTCTTTTTCGACTTCTGACTAGTATTCTGACGATTCTGTTCGTTGACAGTTTCTTCATCTTTCTTACTCGTAGTAGGAATGGGTTCCTCTTTAGATTGAGTTTCAGTGTTTTTCTTATCTTCTTTCGAAGTCTTTTCCCAATCTCCATATCGTTCTGGTGGAATCCCTTTTCCAGTACGTTCGCTTCTTTTACCTTTTGGTACATTTATCTCTTTCCTTTCTTTAATCGTAAGAGACATAGTCTTCTAGTGTATTCTAAATTCCACAGGACTAGGCTTTGTATAAGCGACGAAGGACCAGAAATTATGTTATACAAACCTAATAATAAATACAATTAGATCCGGCTTGAAGCAAAAGTTTATTATACAATTACAGAACATGAAATTAATGTCAAAATTCATATATATATATATATATATATATATATATATATATATATATATATATATATATATATATATATATACAGGGTGTCTCTTAAATAGGGGGACATGGCTTAACCACAGATTCCTGAGGCTAAAATAAGACGATTTAACCAAACTTGCTTCTACCGGAAAGTGTACCATTTAGCCAGAAATCTGCTTCAAAGTTCTTAGAAAAAAAATTTTGCTTATAATAATCGGACGCAGGGTGGGGCAGAAAAACCTATCCGATTTCAAATCCCTTTTTCTCAAAAGAGGGAGCAGGTAGAGTAGTGGGGTAAAAACCGTTAGAAAGCCGGTTTTATGCCATTTGTCAGTAGTCAACATGCCTTGGTCTGGTGAACATCGTGCTTTTGTTATTGAGCGGTTTATCGAATGCGGCGGTTCGATAATTGCTACACAACGTGCTTTTCGAATTCATTTCGGACTCGGGCGTCATGATCCTGTTACACATCACGCTACGATTAAAATGTGGGTGTCAAATTTTAGACAGACGAGTTCAGCATTGAAAAAGAAGTCGCCTGGACGTCCCAGGACAGCAACAGGACCTGAAAACGTGGCCAATGTGAGAGCCGCGATTGAACGTTCCCCGCGTCGTTCGGCGCGAAAACATTCGCTCGCTTTGGCGATTTCCAACCGCAGTATTCGGCGCATTTTGCACCGGGACCTCAAAATGCATACCTACAAAATGGTTGTTGCACAGGAATTAAGTGAAAGGGATTTTGAAACCCGTACGAACCTGTGTCGCGATCTCCGAGAACTCCCAAACGACGATGTTGTGCTCTTCACGGACGAAGCCCATTTTCACCTTTGTGGTGCCGTTAACAGGCAGAATTTTCGATATTGGAGTGACGAAAATCCTCGAGAAATCCATCAGGAACCCCTCCATAGCCCAAAAGTGACTGTGTGGTGTGCTCTTTCCTGCCTAGGCGTCTGGGGGCCTTACTTTTTTGAAGAAAATGGGCAAACCGTAACGGTCAATAGCGAGCGCTATTGTTTCATGATGGAAAATTTTCTTAGACCCAAAATGGAAGAAAATGGCGTGGAAAATGTGTGGTTTCAACAGGATGGGGCAACCGCCCACACATCGCGACGATCAATGGACATTCTCAGGGAACTGTTTCCCGGTCGCCTCATTTCCCTGAGAGGTGATCTTGGCTGGCCGCCGCGCTCACCGGATCTCACTCCATGTGACTTCTTCCTTTGGGGTTACCTCAAATCGAAGGTTTACCAGCATCGACCAAGGACCCTTCTTGCTTTACGAAGGGAAATTGCTCGGGCAATTGAAGAAATTCCTGTGGAAATGACGGTGAAAGTCATGGAAAGCTACCGCGAGCGCCTAAATCAGTGTATCCGCTCCCAAGGACGACATTTGAGTGATGTGCTTTTCAAAACTTAAATTTAAAAATGGCATAAAATTTGCGATATGTTAATAAAAAAATTTTTTGACAAGTTGAGTGGTTTTAATTTTATAACGTTTTGAAATCGGATAGGTTTTTCTGCCCCACCCTGTATATATATTCTATTGTCCTGCCCTCTCTTGATTCCGAAAAATCCTAAAAAATATGTTTACATACTTGATTCACATTTCAATAACATGTACATTGGGAATAGCATTTTCGCGCAAATCAGAAACCAAATTACGAAGGCGTCATAATTTATTTTCTTAAAAGGTAGAGAAGAGCGATAATTATATATAAAGAACCAGAGGGCAAAAATAAGAATAATAAAGACAAATAAACTGCTGCGACATAAATAAAAAAATATGCAAAAAATATAAAAATGTAATAGAATTCGACATTTTGGATAAATTAAAAGAACAGAATATTTCGCAAAATCAATGGTTGTTGATTTCCGAATGTATTAAAAGTGGCAAATACATATCTAAAAATTGGGGCCGTTATAGTCCCCAGAGGATATTAAATTGTCTATTGCTCAATATTCGTAATTCAACTATTTACAACTACTTAAGAAAGAACAATATATTGCCATTACCAGCACCGAGTACTGACCGTTGTTATTTGCATGCTGTAGATAGTAAATGCAGTATGGATAAGATATTTTTTAAATAAACGACATGTAATTTTAATTGACTGTAATATACATGTATTTATTTTTCATATATAACAAAGTATTATAAATTTATAGGTCAGAACTAATTTAGATGTAAATGTACGGAATATGACACTTACTCGAATTGTACATTTCAACGAGGAAAACAGGAATGAAATTAAAAATCACGCATTAGTTTTTATGTTTTCATCTCTTTGTGATAAATATTGTCAACCAGTTGTTGTTTATGGATGTAAAGGTGCAAAAGGAAATTTATTAGTGAAACTGCTTTATTGGGATCTGTAAATAAGAATGCGAAATCTGGTGGCAAAATTTGGAACTAAGACAAGGGAACAAATTTATTTCATTCGTATGCTTTTCGTAGGCGAGAATGGACCTATTAAATTTTTATGACTCTGTGACAACACATTTTCTGTCAGTAGAAGACACTCTTCCAAAGTGAGAATAGAATTAAGAAAAAACATAAATAATTATATATGTGTACAAGTATTTTGTTCCTGTTAAAATACAAAACCGCCACAACATATATCTTTCACTTGCTCTTGCTTTGCAGGAATAATTCGTAGTTTGTACAGATGTTGTATCGTTCATGGTGTTAAGTACACCAGTAAATGTGTGTGAAAATTCAGTCAACGCACTTGTTTGTAATCACAGCGAATATAATTTGATTTTGTCAAATGTGCTAGAGACAATACCACATAATGTGGTCACTGTTTATCACTTACTGATTTTCTGCTTCTACCATGCTTCTGGAAGAAACAATGCAATTTGCAAATTTACAAAGAATATCCAACTCTAACGCAATGTGTTTTCGCAGAGGATGAACAACTGGAGACAATGATTCCTTTTGAAGAATTTAAAAAACTATTTCTAGTAAAACAACATTAATTTCAACACAACCATATTTTACAACTTAAACAAGAACTAGACCTTAGACCAGGAAACAAAAATGCGATCAAATTATAGATCATAATTATGCCAAAGCAGAAGTTGTTGACTGTATTATTTACTGCCACTGGTTTTGGCACAAAACAGCTTTTAAAAACATACTATATTCGTAGATATCAGCATACAAGAAAGCTGAATTAACAACGTTAAAAATTTTGGGGAGATTAATTTATCCCAATTCGTGTATATTTAAATTGTATCTGCTATTTAAATAATCATTGGAATGATGTTTATGGGTAAGAAAATACGTTGAAGGACATACTTTCAGACATAAACTTCATTTCCCCATGTGAAGAACACAAATATGATATCATACCGCATACAATACATTATATTTTGTTACGATTTATGAAGGTTAGGCTATGTCCGGTGTTGCGCTTTTATCTCCCTAATATCTTAATCCTAAATTTATATATCCTAAATCTAATGATTATTTAGGATTTTAAGAATTAGATTTTAGGGTTTTGTAGGAGCACACGCTATTGAATATGGACTTTTTCTTTCACTTTTCCTCCTTAAAAAGAAGCATTCCTTGATTATTGTTTTTGTTTTCCCTTTGACAGACTGATTGAATTTTTGATATGTCAAGTTTGTGTATTTTTCACGTTTTGTATTTTGTAAAATAAAATATCTGTTTTACATGAAAAGTGTAATTTCTCTAGAAGAATATTTGAATTCCACAGAGAAAAATTCAACAGGTTATGGGCCCGGAACGATTCTTCTGAGAAATTTATTAAATATAAGTTTTATTTGGTGACTCAAATTGGCTGTTCTTTTTCATTATGGAATCCAAGTGGTACATTAAACCATTAGAAGGGAAGAAGAACTGGGCTACATGGAAATTTAGAATAACTAGACTGCTGAAAATGCATGAAGGCGCCCTTGAAATTATTGAAAGGAAATTTGTCAGGCCAGCGAAGCCAGAGCAAGGAGCGACTGCGAAGGCATTAGAAGAGTATGACATCAAATTACAAGCATTTTCCAAGGGAGAGAATAATGCTATGATGATATTAACCAACAGTGTGACAGAAGAAATTTTACGCCAAGTGATGAGATTTACCAACGCACTTGACATATGGCTAGAATTACATAGACTGTTTGATGGCATGTCGGAGGATAAGGCGTATACCCTGTACATGCAGTTTTTTAGTTATACAGCTGCATCGTGCCAGAGTATGGCTTCCATGATCTCCGAGTTGAAGACAATTTTTACAGAGTTACAGTGAGAAATTGTAACATCAACAGAAGCAACGAAATTACCAGATTTATTTCTCATAAGCAAAATTTTGGATACGCTTGGCGAAGAATATTTTTCCTTTAAATCAAGTTGGATGTTGCTTAGTAAAGCCGAACGGACCGTTGACAATTTAACGACTAAACTCTGTGCATATGAACGTTTGTTAGTAGCTAGAGAGATTCGAGTTGAGCAGGAGGCATTGTTGACGAAGACAGATTCGAAGCAAACAGCATTATAAAGTTATCGTGGACAATCTAAAGTAAAACTGAAGAAGAAATACGAGCGTCACTATTGTAAGATGAAGGGACACTTCGTTCGCAATTGTATAAAATGGATTGCGGATGAGACACTAGATTTTTTGAAATCTTCCAAAAAAAGGGGCAGAGATGAAAAAGGATATTAGCGACGGGAAGAAATCTGTAAATGTCTCAGAGAAGATGTTTGCTACGGTATCATCAGTAGATACTACTGGAAGAAGATAGTCAGCTGATGAAAGTTGGTATGTAGACAACGGTGCCACAAGTCACGTCACGAGTCATAGAGAATGGTTCACTAATTTTACAAAATTTCGTGGACAAAATGGGGTTCTACTGCTTTTGGGAATAGCGAATCAGCCATTGGCAAGGGATCCACTGAGATAGAAGTTAGCATTGATGGGAAATGGGAAGCAGCCACTCTGAGCAATGTGTGGTATGTTCCTGGGATCAATAGTAACTTATTCTCAATACTTGCTGCTCAAGATTTGATTAAAGGAAGCAAATTTGAATCCACGTCTGAAATGTGCACCCTACAGGACTCATCACGAAATCCTCTATTGCATGGATACAGAAAGAAAGATGGTGGCCTTTATAAACTAGCGCTCCGAGTTCGCGAAACTAACAAAAGACGAATGGAGGTCAACGCAATATTAAGTGGGAACCAACTACAGTTGTGTCATGAACGACTTGGTCACCAAAATAAGAAACACGTTCAGAAATTTGTGGAACGTGAATATGGCATTCGACTTCCTGGAGATGGAGAATTCTGTGAAGGATGTGTGTACGGCAAGAGCCACAAATTAAAGTTTGGTGATCGTCTCATCAAGCATCGAAACCAGGTCAATTGATACACGCGGATGTTTGTGGATCATTTAAAAACTCAATCGGTGGATCTAGGTATTTTGTACTGTTTAAGGATGTTTTTTCAAGATATCGCACTGTTTATTTCATGAAGAACAAATCTGAAGTTCCAGAGAAACTTCAGCAGATTATCAATGAGGCGAAAACAACTGGTCACACAGTCAAGGAACTGAGGTGTGATGCAGAAGAGTTTGCCAATGCTGAAGTACGACGCATTCTAAATCAATTCGGGATTCAACAGCGAATTAAAATGTTTTGTACTTCCGAACAGAACGGATGTGCGCAACGAGTAAACCGTACCATTGTAGAGTCAGCGAGGTCAATATTATACGCTCACGGAAGTCTTCCTCAAGGACTTTCGGCTGAAATGGTGAATACTGCCGGATATGTGTTGAATCGAACGGCAAAATCAATGATTGCAGAAAAGACACCATTTGAAGTATGGTTTGGCAGCAAACCTTCAACGAAGCATCTTCATGTGATTGGTACTGTTTGTTACGCTCATATTCCTAAAGAGAAAAGAAGGAAAATAGACAAAAAGGCAGTAAAATGTATCCTTATGGGCTATGATGCTGATTATGGTTACAGATTATGGTCAAAGGCAGGATCAAAACTTATCCGATCTAGATATGTTATCTTTCAAGAAGAAGTTATAATCGAGTCGTCTGTCAGCTTTGAGCCAACGATAGAGTCAATCCATGAATCCGAAGATCAAAATGCTGATTTTGATAATGAGGGATCGAAATCTGGGGAATTACAGAGTCCTGAACCGTCAGAGCCTGTAGGAACTGGTCGACAATTGAGAGACCGTTAAAAGCTTCAATTACCTGTACGATTAAGAGAAGATTACGTGGTGTCAGTTTTTCCAGAGGTCCAAGATCCAGAGTCGTTTGACGAAGCGGTCAGTTCAACCAATCGAATTTACTGGAAAGCGGCAATGGATGCTGAGTACAAGTCTTTGTTGGGGAATTCGACCTGGACATTAATGAAGTTACCAAAGGGTGGAACAGAAGATTCGGAGCGTTTCTTGTCAAACTTGTTTTTTTTAAGAAGCGATGACGACCCATGTTTGTTTATTCGTCAAGAGGGCAATCGAAAGACAGTTTTAGCTCCATATGTGGACGATGGACTAGTCGCAACCACCAATGAAGAAGATGCCAGACAGTTCATAGAGGAATTGAAACAAGAGTTCAAGATAACCGTTAAACCAGCTGATTATTTCCTGGGACTGGAAATTCAACAGCGTAATGATGGGTCTATTGCGGTTGGACAGGCCGGTTATACTGCCAAGATACATTAGCGATTCAACATGGCGGGTTACAATCCTGCTCCTACTCCGATTATAAATGATGTAGCTGGGGAAGCTAAGAGTCCACCTGATGAAGAACGGGAGTATCCCTACCGAGCAGCTGTGGGAGCACTGATGTATCTCATGACCAGTACAAGACCAGATATCGCATATGCAGTTGGTGTGGCATCTAGGACACTTGAAAACTCGACGTACAATGATTGGTGTAAAGTCAAGAGAATCTTTCGCTACTTAAAAGGTACTCAAGACTACGCCTTAGTCTACAAGCCAAAGCATAAATCAGGTGTATTAGAAAGTTACAGTGACGCAGATTTTGGTGGAGACAAAGAAACTGGTCGCTCAACAACGGCGTAATAACACTGTACGCAGGGGGAGCTTGCTCCTGGCTAAGTCAGTGTCAGACTTCCTACAACAGGTGCAGAGATTGTGGCTGCAAGAAAAGCTGCAATAGATGTGATATGGCTGAAGAGACTACTCGAAGGCATGGTAGAACTTCAGAAGTTGCCATTGGTCAGAGTGGATAACGACGCTGCCATTCGTCTTGCCCAAAATCCAGAATATCATCGGAGGAACAAACGCATAGCACTAAGACATTTCTTCATTCGTGAATGTGTTACAGAAGGAATTTTAGACGTCGAGAAAGTGTCTACAGAAGAACAGTTGGCTGACATGCTTACGAAGCCTCTGCATGGACCACGGTTGAAAACTCTAGTCTACAATATTGGACTTATTTCAAATAAATAGGAAAAGTTTAGAAAAAGGGGAAGTATTGAATATGGACTTTTTCTTCCACTTTTCCTCTTTAAAATGAAGAAATCCTTCATTATTGTTTTTGTTTTCCCTTTGGTTGTTTGATTGAATTTTTGATTTGTCAAGTTTGTGTATTTTTCACGTTTTGTATTTTGTAAAATAAAATATTTATTTTACATGAAAAGTGTAATTTTTCTAGAAGAATATTTGAATTCCACACAGAAAAATTCAACACACTCTGCCTTAAAGTTGACGCGCACTAATTAAACAAATCATATTCGTTGTTACAATTTGTACAAGACGTCAAATTTACTGTCTGAAAATAGCTTCTATTTTATGAAATATAATATTAACATTTATTCTCAAGCATCAAATTGAATCGAATTTTATAATTCGTTTTTGTTGTTCTAAAGTATTGGCCTATAAACCAATGGATACTACTAGTGTATCATTCAGTGCTTGAAATGGACCGGAGCGGACCGGAACTCTGTTCTAGTTCATAAAATTGCCCAACACACACACATACACAAACACACACACACACACACGTGCGTGAAATTGTCGCGCGTGTGCACTGCTCCATAAGACCAAATGTACTACGGCCCCGCACGTAACCGTACGGCTGCCGTGCGGTGCCATGGGGACACTAATCTCTATACATATCTGGATAACGGACGCAATGCTAAACCTCTGTGACTAATTGAATGCAGCCATGTTGGAGGATTTCAGCTCAATTTTAGTTGGAGATAAAAACCTTTGTAGCTACTATAAAGTTAAAAGTTACGTGATCTTATAGGAAATTTTCCAAAAATTTTAATGGTGTTATTCGCAATGTTTTATCTCTTTGCGAACATTTGAAAATTCATATTTCTTGAAAGAATCATCTCAATTAAATGTCTTCACAATTTTTAACTTTAACTTCTTATATTTTTGTAGTTATTAAAGATATCGTTCTGATTTTTTCAGATTATTATTTATTTATGTTTTGAAAATGTGCTTATGTAATAAAAACATATTTGTTTCTAAAATGATAAGGAAAATAATAAAAACTAGTATTCGAACATATTGGTTTTGGATTTTGTAGCACAAGAAACACTTAGCGAGAAACTGTTCGTCATTACGAGATAGACCCTAATATACAGCGACAAAGGTTTCTATCTCCAGCTAAAATTGGGCTGAAATACTCCAACATGGCGGCGTTCAAATAGTCACAAAACGTTGTATTTAACCGGGCCTCTGCACGCTATCCACATATGAATAAATATCAGTGCATGGGGAGCTTCAGCGAAGAACATTATCGTACGTTACAGCAACGTTGCCGGAGCTTCGTGTGCACTGCTACATTTACTTACTAGTATCACCAGACCGGAACTCCGTCGCCGCAGCGTACACGCACGTTAAAAAACCTGACGTGTGCACCGGGCCTAAGTAGATCATTTTAAAGATGTATTTGTTTTTCACGAAAATTCATAGATCAATTACATAAATGCAAAAATTCAAATTTTGCCGATTTATATTTTTACAAATACCTTTAAAAATGATGTTGCGTAAACGAGGAGAGGATACTTCGAATAACTGATAAGGACACTGAAATAAACTAAAATTATTACCTGTACCCTGAATTTTAATTAGTCAAAAATAAATACAATATTCCACAAAAAAAAACTAATTCAAGATCCTTGGCCGCTTCTCAATTAACTAGTCTTCCTGTAATAAAAGAGTACCTAAGTATTTACCAATTAATGAAGAGCCATTTCGCGCACACTACGCACGCACGCACTCACAGAGTCAAACAGAACAGGGAAAATGGAACAAGTCACCTTTTTAAGTGATTATCCAAGACAAACAAACAAAATTCCTATCAGAGTGGGGAGTAAAGAATTAAATAATTATCATTTAATAATGCCCACCTACATTTCTGTGACACTTTCATTACTTATTACTATATAAATGTAGTCATATCATCTAATTTTGTATTTAATTTTATTATATTTTGCTACTACAAATTTAAGAAAAATAAACAAATGAACTTAATGAAACAAATTGGTAAACTGAAAAGTAAGGAATTTGTTTACTTAATTTTACTACAAATGAAATTAATTTAATTTTGTAATTATTTGTGATTTTACGGAATAATATATTATTTTATATTTAATTTAGTATGATAAATTTTAATATATATTTTATGTATCTTTACAAAACAGGATGCCCATTTTATCTGTTCCCGCGTTAGTTTGGAATATATTGTAATAACGAATTATTTTCTATTAAATCTCTAAATATTTTTTTAAAACTATTTATACAAATCAAGAAACCTATGAAGCCTGTCTTTCTATTGAAGGTTATTAATAAATAATTGTTTTTGTTTTTTAAACTGAGTATCGTAACGTACGTGCAACCGTGCAACGCGAAATGCGATGACGCAATAGTTACTTAGTGCACCCTAGGTGTTAGGTGTGCAGCCGCTAACTTTTAGACAGTGGAGACGGGCAGGGTTAAAATAAAAGGAACAACCCCCAAAAGGGTTGTTAGGGCGCCACGTAATTTTTGACCTCAAAATTACGAAAAGGACAAGGTACATACGAGATAAAAAAAAGGTACCGTACCTACCGTTACTGTGTTGCCTGAAAACGACAGGATTGAGAAATAAAAAAAAGAATTTAATAATATGAAATTTAATATGAAATTCTAATTTGCCAATAAATATAAGATTAATTATAACAAAATTAATAATTTGATAAAAATTACAAATACAAAAAAAGAATATTGTTGTATGTGTGCTGAATCTTATAATCCAGTTTCGAGCGCAAGCAAGTACATCT
Source organism: Ophonus ardosiacus (assembly GCA_943142095.1). Classification (NCBI taxonomy): domain Eukaryota; kingdom Metazoa; phylum Arthropoda; class Insecta; order Coleoptera; family Carabidae; genus Ophonus; species Ophonus ardosiacus. The sequence goes on along the minus strand of OW964834.1, from coordinate 20,988,500 downwards.
ACGCAGTGCGAAGTTGATCAAATTCGGCGGGCTACATGCCAGTTGACGCACGCATTCGTCGCCGAATTACAAGTTCCAACAGTGGGTTCAAAGCAACAGACTAAAATATCGAAGTAACTAATTATACAAGAAGTACTGATACATACTAAAAGTGAGCTGAAGGCTCCAATGTACATAAAACAACAACCAAACTGTACTATAATTGGCGCTATTATACTTCTCGTACATTCCAAAATTTCGCATAACACAATAATCTTCAAAAATCCAAAACTAACGAACATGTCAATCTCTAAGGTCCAAATTACATAACACATTAATGTCCACATACAATACGACAATAAAGCGCCAAATAATTATTTCTACCATGAAATTACAGTATCTAAGGTCCTTTTAGGCAACACAAACTCTATGGTTCAACTCTATATTCTTCCTTGCAATAAATAAACTCAACACGAAAGGGAGAACGATATTATACAAAAAAGGTACTTAACTGCAGTGGCGTGTTCGGGGAATTTAGGCGATGATGTAGGGCAATGATGACGGAAAGAGACTGGCGGCGGCTGGCACATCCCAGAACGTAGGGGTCCCCAACAATGAAGAACGTAAAACGTAGAGCGGCAGATCCTCCGTAGAGATATGACTTCCAGCAAACCAAAAATGATTCACGGTCAACACACGTAACACCAACCCAATAGCTAGACAGTCAACAGGCATCCCGATGTCGTACAAATCCGCACAACGGCGCGACCAAAAACTTGGTTCCAAAACAACAACGGGTACTCTAACAATACGTCGAAACTAGATCAACGTCGACAACAGCCACGTGCCAAAAGGTGGTCAAAAATCACATCCGTCCCGAAACACAATGCGTACTCAAATGACCACGAGGCTTGAAAAACTTTTCCGGACATCAAAAAAATAACAACAGGAAACAGAGGGCGCATAATACACCACAAAAATAGCGAGAAGAAGAAATCCCTTCAAAAACAATCCGCGCGCCGCTGGTGACTGTATCCACTACAAACCTGTCAGCAGACATAAATAAACTCTCTTCAAGAGGAAGGACGAAATAAAATACTAAATCCGAGAAATAGGACTGAAATAAGACTATAGTAGCCTGAAGAAGAGCATAGGTAAGTTAAAGAATAAGAATGAAACATACATTACATGAAATATAACTTATAGAAATATTGAACACGAATATAACCAAGGAGTAGCGAAGTTCAACCACAAACACAATTTATAAGCAAAAACACAACCAGGAAGGAACATACAATTGAAAAACACAACAATACACGAAGTACAGACAGTATAGAAAGTAATAAGACGAATAAAACATAGCCAGATTTAGACTAAGAAGGTCAGTAACGTAGAATAGTAAGAAATCTAGCACAAAATATCACGATGAGTTTTTAGACCGTAACAGTATATAATTTTCATACTTTTGTATAATGTGCTGTGAAACAAACAAGACTGGTTCCTGTCAGCTTCTGGTTTCATCGGCCGTTTTTATATTACCGAAGCCTATTTAATTGTTAATTTTGGTCTTTACGCCATCAGCAACTACCAAGTTTTTCAGATAAGTATTATCTTTCTTATACATTTCTTATAACATTAAATTTTTATATTATATATTTTTGAATTTTCAAAAATTTGATTTTGTTTATTAGTTACGGTTTTAGCATAACTAGATTATAATTTATTACATTTTTGACAGTTTTACAGCTGTCAAATACAGAATTATATACATACATAAATTCATTTTATAGTTTTTTATTTTTAAAATAAGGATAAAGAAATAAATAAACAAAAAGTAATTAATTCCAAATTTTATAGGAAACTATTGTAAAAATGAAAGGCTGACTTAAATACTTTTCTTATACTTCAGTCAAAGACGAGTCTGGTAAACTGCTTTGACTTCTACTCTTACCGAAAAAACCCGTTTTCTGTCTACTCTGTCCTTTTTATCTTTTATGTATAGTAAAATGAAGAATAAATGGAGAATGTATGATGAGTGTAAATTCGGAACGTGGAATGTCAGAAGTGTGAATGGCAAAGAGAATGAGTTGATGAATGCAATGCGAATGTACAGTGTAGATGTTTTGTGTGTAACTGAAACAATGAGGAAAGGTTGTTGTGAGGAAGAAGTGGATGGCATTTTTTGTTTGTGGTCGGGAGTTCGAGAGATTGAGCATGCTAAGCATGGTGTAGGTATACTTGTGAGTGAAAGAATGAAGCCGTTTATACGAAGTTATGGTTGTAATTTCTTCGAGAATTTCTTGGATGAGATTCAAGGTAGGCTATATACGAATCTTCGTTGTGTCCGCTTACGGTCCAACAAAATCTGAAAATGACCTTGAAAAAGATCAGTTTTGGATGTCGATAAATAATGTAATTGATTTGTGTGATCCGGGTGAGAGGGTGATAGTATGTGGCGATTTGAATGGATGGGTGGGTGTAAAACGAAGTGAATCAGAGAATGTGTTGGGACGTTTCGGTGATTGTCGAGTGAATGACAATGGTAAGAGAATTGTTTCATTTTGTTTGGAAAGAAATCTCTTCATTTCAAATACTATTTTTAAACATAAGTTAGCTCACATATACACCTGGGAAAATTTGGTTCAGAATAAACGTAGTGTAATTGACTTTGTAATCTATGATGTGCGTTTAAGGAGTATGATTGTAGATACGCGTGTGAAAAGAGGCGCTGAATTGGGTACGAATGATCATTATTTGGTTGTGTCACGAATGCGGTTAAATAAATTTTGACGAATGAAGGAGAAAGGTTATGGGCAAATGTTTCGTGTGAAATCCTGTGCTCTTGAAATGAAGATGTTAGGATAAAATTTGTTGATAGGTTGAATGAATCCATGCCTGAATGTGAGCCTAATTATGAATGTAATATAAATGAAGTTTGGAAGAAATTTAGGGATTCCCTCCTTAAATGTGCAAAAGAAGTTTGTGGTGAAAGCAGATTAGGCTGTTGTCCGAAAAATGCGTGGTGGAATGAACAGGTGAAAGAAGCGATTGCTGAGAAAAAGAGGGCGTATTTAAAGTTTTTAAATGTTAAGGATTCGCCTGGAAGGTTGCGCGAAGAATGTTTGATAGAGTATAGAAGGAAGAATAAATGGGTGAAGCAAGTGGTGAGAGAAAGTAAAAAACAATTTGATGATTTGTTGAGTGAAAGGTTGACAAATGATTTTAGTACAAATAAACGATTGTTTTGGTTGAGTGTGAAGAGACTGCGGGGTGGAAGTGGTCGAGTTGTGAAAGCTGTGAAGAGTGCGAATGGAGAGTTATTGTGGAATGAATCAGACGTAAGGAATAGATGGTGTGAGTATTTTAAGGGTTTGTACGGAGGTGAGATTGAGAGGGATGATAGTAGCGAAGCTGCAAGTGAAAATGATAGTGAAGATAATTATGATATAGATGAAAGTGAAGTATGTGATGCATTAGCGCGTGTAAGGAATGGTAAGGCTGCGGGTTTGGATGGGATTACAAATGAGATGTTGAAGTATGGGGGAGAGAAAGTATTTGATTGGTTAGTGTATTTATTTAGATTTTGTCTAAAACGATGTGTAGTTCCTGATGATTGGAAAAAAGCTGTTATTTGTCCTTTATTCAAAGGCAAAGGCAGTTCGAGTGAATGTACAAATTTTCGCGCGATAAGTCTGTTGAGTGTGGTAGGGAAACTCTTTGGTAAGGTTTTAATTCATAAGGTGCGAACCTTAACAATTTCAAAAATTAGTGACGTTCAGGGTGGTTTTTTGCCTGAGAGGGGATGTGTCGATCAATTGTATGCTCTTCGTATGATTGTAGAGAAGTCACTTGACAAGAACAAGAAGGTGTTCTGTGGCTTTCTAGATTTAAAGAAGGCGTATGATAGTGTTCTTCGAAATACTTTGTGGAGTGTACTAAGAAAGTACGGCGTGAATGGAAACTGGTTGGGAGCGATTCGAGCGTTGTATGAGGGTAGTGAAGCTGCTGTGAGAATAGATGGTAGGTTGAGTAGTTGGTTTCGTATAAATATAGGTGTTAAACAGGGTTGTGGTATGTCTCCGTGGTTGTTTAATTTGTATATGGATGTGTTGTTGCGGAAGGCGTTGAGTGGATTGGATGGTGTACATATTGGTGAAAGTATTGTGCCTGCGTTAGCGTATGCGGATGAAGTAGTTGTCTTAAGTGAAAATGAAGAGCAACTGAGAAGAATGATAGAGATAATAAACGAAGTTGGAAGAAGTATGAATTTAATGTTGAATGTTGATAAATCTAAGGTGTTAGTATTTGAAAGGAGTGAATTGGTGACTGAGTGCAATGTGTTGGTGAATGGAGTAAAACTGGAGCAGGTGAATGAGTTTGTATATTTGGGTAGCATGATGTCGAGGGATGGACGAATTGACCGCGAAATTGATAGGAGGGTGAGTGCGGGATGTAAGGTAATGGGTGCTCTGGGCACGTTTGCTCGTAACGTAAACGTATCTAGAGAAGCTCGGTTAAGTGTTTATAATGGAGTGCTGGTGCCTGCTTTGATGTATGGAAGTGAATGTTGGGCATGGACGAGAAAGCATAAAAGGAAAGTGACTGCTGTGGAAATGCGGTATTTACGTGGTGTTTGTGGGTATACAAGACGGGATCGCGTGAGGAATAATTTGGTGTATGAAGAATGTATGGTTAGGAAGAATGTAGTTAAGAGAGTTGGAGTGAGTCAGTTGAGATGGTTTGGTCATGTGGAGAGAATGATAAGTGAACGACTTGTAAAACGCATATATGTTGGTAAAGTTGAGGGTGTTCGATTGCGTGGCCGTCCAGTGTGTAAGTGGATGGATGTGATTGGTAGTGTTTTAAAGGAGCGTAAGTTTCCGAGTGGAAAGAGAAGAAGAGCATGTATGAATACGATTATGAATGTGGCTGAGGCGAAAGAAGTTTGCCAGGATAGGAATGTGTGGCGTAGGATGATTGTTTCGTAATTATTGTCGTGTAAAGATGAATGGTTAGTAAGAATGTTTTGTGAGAATGGAGAGACAGCTGAACTTTTATGTGGACGAGAAGAATGAAGTATGTTTGTACAGGAGTGTGTAGCGAAAGATGATTTTTGTGTAACTATTATTGTGGTCCGGATGCGGTTATTCGCTACCGAAAATCGGTCACTTTAATATGTTATTATGTATGAATACGTTTATGAATGTGGCTGTGGTGAATGAAGTATGCATGGATAGGAATGTGTTGCGAAGGATGATTGTTTCGCAATTATTGTGGTGTAAAGATAAATGGTTAGTAAGAATGTTTTGTGAGAATGGAGAGACAGCTGAACTTTTATGTGGACGAGAATAATGAAGAATGTTTGTACAGGAGTGTGTAGCGAAAGATGTTTTTTGTGTAACTATTATTGTGGTCCGGATACGGTTATTCGCTACCGAAAATCGGTCGCTTTAATATGTTTATGAATGTGGGCTGTGGTGAAAGAAGTATGCATAGATAAGAATGTGTAGCGAAAGATGATTGTTGCGTAACTATTATTGTGGTCCGGATGCGGTTATTCGCTACCGAAAATCGGTCACAATAATATGTTCTTGAATGAATGTTATGATGATTTTGGGCAAGGCGGAAGAAGAATGCTTTTAAAGAGTTAAGTGATTTTGTGGAGCTCTTGTTTTCATCCCTTTTCTTATTATTTTCGGGTTTTTGCTAACCCACTAAGTGGGAAACGCGTGATTTTATGTATGTATATATGTATGTATGTACTTTTCTATTGTTGATAACATGTAACATGTTATGTTATATCTTGATATTGGGGCTTTTGAACTACGTTGTCTTGAATTTTTACTGTTTAGGATATGAAATAAATTATGAAAGCAGCGATAAAATTAACAGTAGCGGAAATGTCTTTAAAATTTGGAAGTTGCAAATCATTGCAACAAAATTCTAAAGCATATGCAACTGATTCGCTTAAAAGTTGAGCAGCTAAACGAACCTTCATGAGTTACCTATTATATTTAACATGTATATTCTTTAATTTGTTAGCCAAATGTATCTTTTCGAATCCTGTAATTTCTGTAACTGTGTAATATATGTTCAATTAATTTGTTTATTGTTTGCATAATGAAAAATGCAGTACTCGTGAAAAGCATTTCGCATATTTTTAAGCATATGATTGGGATTACGGTAAAATTAATAAAACGGGAACTTTCCACGAGTCATTAATGTGCACAATTAAAAATACTAATACATCTTTAGGTTGGGCTACTGTATCGTCACCATTTTTAATTCCATACCCAACATATCCATATTACCTCTTGCCGTCGAATTCAATTTATCGCCCTATAACCATTTCATCTGTACACAGACTACATAACAACATGTTATCCGAATACTGACCTAATTTTTATTGCTTGAAATGCTTCAGATGTGAAGCCTTGGGCACCGTCAACTGATCTATACCATTTTGATATAGTTTTGGAATGTGGAAGGCAAGAATTAAATGAAGACCGGATTGTAGGTACTTGGTGAATATTAGTGGAGAGTTTTTGCAAATTTCCTTAATTTTTTACTATACTGTCTTGGAGGTCCCGAACCACAGCTTTGTGTAATTTGAAGTTTTAATATTTTCTTACTAGAGGCTGACACATTTTTCAAAACAATCAACGGAAAATGTTTTGAACATAAAATACTTCCTCTTGACGGATTTCATCCAATTCTTCCAAGCATTTCTTTTTTCTAAGTTTTTCGGAATTCTAAATAATAAATTGAAAAATAAGATAAAACTACTTATTTCGAAAGAACAATAAATATATTTAAAATTCTTTCGCATGAAATGTTATTTTTCTTTTCCTTTCAATAGCATTCTAGATTTCTGATTTCCTCCCAGAATGATTACCGCAGCCCAACACAGAGCACATTGGCATATCTATTATAATTATATTACTCTTTGTGTCCAAAAAAAGCTATTTAAACACAAAATTTAAGAACAAATTTCAAATAGCAGACTTTAACGAAAATGAAAGCAAACAACGAATAAGAATACACAACGAATCAGAAATGGAATATTATAAAATGGCGGACCATTTCACGATTTTAGTCCTCCACTCCCTCTATATTATATATTCTTAACTCCGTGGCTGTTACCTTAACCTTTGCATTACGTCGTAACACTAGAATACGGCAATTCAAAATTGACTATGAACTAATCGCAAAAGAACTAATAAGCAACCAATAATTGCAATCTATACTAAATAACAATAACGCAAACCTTAAATTTAAAGACGTACCTTTACTATCTCAAATAAGTACCGTGTGTTTTATATCATGTAAAACATGGGAGTTTTCACATCCATAGTAACCAAATAACAGCAACGTAGAAGAGCGTACCATTGAAAATAAAATATAGCAAATAAAATTGCAAGAAATGTAAACATTTGATTGATTTTGAAAGTTTTAAAACTTTTATCTTTTAAATTAGATAATATTTACCCAGATAGAGGTACTTACCAGTTGGCTCTCTTACAACGTCATTCCATGCCATCTCTAACCTCCAGACGGGAAAACATCACCGCCAAATTCCTCTGGTCGCTACTCCACAACAAAGTTGATGCGCCCTTTCTACTATCCAGGATTCCATTCCATGTACAGGCCGTATCCCACGATGAAAAATACAAGCAACTCGAGTTGCCGATATCGGCAATATGACGATTATTCTATCCCACGGAATGTATGTTCCCTTAAAATCTAGGGAAATACTTTGCTTAAAGTTTCTACCAGATATAGGGAAATTTTGATATTTGATCTTTAACATCCCATAAAACTGGGCAACTTTTCATGAGGTTAATCAGTTCCTCTTCCACATGTTTTATTTAAAATATCAGTCTTCATTGTATGTACTTAATATGCGAGCACACGTATTGTTGACAAATAAAAGTATGATTTTGACAAGAATGACGCCTGCGTGATCATACGATGCTTCAAACATAAGTTATTTTTAGTCGCTGCATGCTGCATCTGTGATCTAGCGCATGCGCTCAAACGAGTTGCTCCTAGAAAATTGCCGTTATTGAAAAAGTTTAGCTGCATACATCTAAACTAATTGCAGCTAAAAAGTTGCCTAGCACACGGCGTTTTGTCACACATACGAGCAACTGTTGCCGTTAACTGCAATAAATTGCCGATACGTTGTATCGTGGGATACAGGCTTACCAAGGATGGCCTCCAGACAAGCCAGTTCTTTTTACCTCCCTACTTCTCGCACTGCCATGCTGCAACGCTCCCCAATCTACATAATGTGTCGGAATGCCAGCAAAATTTTTACAGATATTTTTGTTTAACACACCATATATGTTGATTATCATTTTTTTTATCTATTGTTTACATGTACATTGTTTTTACCCTGTAAATTTATACACAATACAACCCCCCCCCCCCCCCCCCCATTCTCAGCTAAACAATGTTCCAATCGGTTATAAAATTCTTTAATAATATTATTTAGTTGAGCGCCAGTAATTGTTTTAGATGTGTTAAATCTGAATTTTCGATTCATCTAAATTTAAAATATTGATAAAATCCAGTGGTTTGAGGTTTTCGTACTAGTGTAATAATTTCAGCCCTCTGTTTAATCATTATTTCGCCTTGTTTAACGCAACCATTTCTCTTAAAATTGTTAACAATTTGTAATTTAGTTGAAGTACTTGGTACTGGTCAATCGGGAAATGATATACGAAAGAAATCAGATACCTGTCTGAAGCTCACATCTGCAATAAACCGTTGAATTATATGCACTTTTTCTTGAACTGTCTAGATTATTTTTAACTTGGAAGTACTAATACAACCCTAATTAACAGATAAGATTCACTTGACACTTTAGTTACCTACTATAAAAATTGCAAATCATATGTTTCACGATAAAAATTATTCACGGTATAACCTATAAAATGCGTTTATTCAACAAGAACACTCAGACCACTTATCCCTAGAAATTTTAAGAAAATTATTTTCGACCAATTACACTCCTACTCTCGTCCCGGTTTTAAAGCATAACAAAACCTGATAACCTCAAAAGTTATAAATAACGACACATTCGAGCTCACAATTTGAAAACTTTACCATAACTGAAGCTAGATTCGACAACATCCACATTGATCTAGTAGGTCCCGCCCCTTACTCGGATATCGTTACATTCTCACTTGCATTGATCGTTTTACCAGATGTACAGAAGCAATCCTTATCGTGAATATAACAGCTGAATCAGTAGCAAAAGCTTTCAACTCAGGTTGGATTGCTCGCTTTAGAGTTCCATCATACATCACCACTGATGGCGGAGCACAATTCGAATCTACTCTTATTACACAACTTATGAAAACACTAGGTTCATACAGAATAAGAACAACCTCTTAACCACAATCAAACGGTTTAGTAGAAAGATTTCATCGATAACTACAAACAACTCTCAGAACACATAATAGTTTGAAAAACTGGTCTGACAAGTTACCCATTATTCTGTTAGGAATCAAGTCAGCAATTATATCAACTACTAACTGTTCAGAAGCTGAAATGGTTTACGGAAAATCACTTCGAATACTAGGTCAATATTTTGATGAAACCATCAACCCTAACAATAAGACAATACAAAATTTTATAATTAAACTGAAAACTACACATGTATTCGTACGTAAAGGCTTTTCAAAAAGAATCAAAAGGATTTGGTTCTTCATTAAGTTTCGGCCCTTGTGACCATCATCAGCTAGAAAAGATTTATCATGTAACACAATGTTTTAATATATGGTCACGTACCAACAAAAATTAGTGAAATGTTAAAGATCTTATATAAATAATAAATATTGTAACTGGCTAGTGAATGTCGTATCTTCTTTCAGTTTACATACTCCTTTGGCATTTCCGTTTTGATAGCCATGCGTTTCATGTCGTTGGCGTTGTCAAAAGTTTCTTTTTTTATCTTAGATCATCGTTGTAAGATAAAATGATTTTTAACTTTAATCAATATTTATATAAAAATTTTAACATTTAACTAATTTTTATAGGTAAGAGACAGTATATTACAGCATTATTTATTTTTACATTATTAATCTTCTGTAGCTGATAATAGTTAAAAAAAAAAAACCTAAACCTGAACTAAAAACGCTAAAACTAGATAAGTAATTCGGCAACTAAGTTGCCATCAACAGTAAACTTACGAATAAGAACGTATCAGTTTTGAATTACTGAACATGTCAACCATACCAGAGGTCCAAAACTGTTCTAAATCAGATCTGTTCTTAGACGTAAGTTTACTGATGATGGCAACTTTGTTGCCGAAATACATATCTAGTTTTAGAGTTTTTATTTAAGGCTTACGGATTTTTTAACTATGTATTATTTATTTAACATTAGACTCCAATAAAGTTTTATTATTTCTGTAGCTAATAATGACTACATGTAAGGGCCGAAATGTCAACTTTTTACCTTTCGCTAAGAGAGGTATTGGAATTATACTAAAAATCGCATATCCAGATTTTAGTGGATAAGCACGTTTTAACGTCCCTATAATCCGATTATAACATTTTTACGATAATGTCTCCGTGTGTGTGTGTGTGTGTGTGTGTGTGTGTGTATGTGTGTGTGTGTGGATGTATATGTGGATGTTGAATCCACGGTTTCTCAAATACTATAAGACTTAAAAAATATTTAACTGCAGTTTCCTCAATCCGACATTCCTGGGAAGAGCTGATTAGATTTTGGAAACAATTGGAGAACCTGAAGTAATAGTTTCTTTAAAAAAATTTTCTAAATATTATTTTTTGAAAATATGTATATTACAAATATTGAAGAACATAAAATTCTCCATCTAATACACTTAATAATTTTATTATATCTTGCACAGATTTAGAGATAAAGACACTGTATTATATAGCATAATTTAATGTAGCACATCGCAGAGGCTTAGGCACTAATTATTGACAAATTCAAATGTTTATAACATAGCAATGTTTATAGCATAGTTTGTAAATTACAGATGTCAGTGTCAAAAATCAACATTCTGGAAGCTTTTTGTGGTAAACACATTTAATCTTTCTTATTTTTTTACTAATTAAATATTTAAAATTGTAGGTAAAATGCATATATCCATCAGAAATACCGCCAATCTAGTTAATGAATTGGAAGAATCTCTGACATTTAGGAACTTCCTCATACAATGAAAAATAGATATAATTAGAATTGTGTGTGTGCAGAAGACATGTTAAATACAATAAAAACAAAATTTGGGGGAAACCGTAGAAAGTTAAAATTTTGTATTTAGAACTGATATAACATCTAGTTATGCACCTTCCTTTTTGGTCATTACATAACTTTTGGAAGTGATAGTTTACTTTAAGCCTATAATAAATTTTAATGAAAAACTATATTAAAATATATTCCAAAACTTTTCAAATTTGGTATATGACTTTTATATCAATGGGAATAACATAATAGATTTTAGTTAAAATAGTCTAGCCGGAAGTGGTACTTTACTTAAAACCTATAATAGATTTTAATGAAAAACTATATTAAAATATAATCCAAAACATTTCAAATTTGGTATATAATACTTTTAAATCAATGGATATAACATAATATATTTTGGTTAAAATATTCCGACCGGAAGTGATACTTTACTTGAAGCTGTTATCAGTTTTTCTTAAAAAAAAATGGTGTTATTTTGATTTTAGAAATGAATGCTTCAAATAAAAAGTTTAGGGAATGTAATGCTGCGTCTAAAACATCAAATATGATTAAATTAGCTCTTTGTATAAACGAGATATGTAAATTTAAAAATTATGTACTTTTTGGACAAAAAACGAACAAACATATAAAGAATTTAATGGCAATGTCAAATTATGTCAAATACGTGCAATTTTATGAATGGGTCTGTTATAATACATATTGTAATTATTAACAAAATATTTATAGTTTAACAGGCGAACAAGGATGTTATGTGGTGTCCACATCAGATTTTTTATGTTTGTTAATATGTATGGAACTTTAATGCCCAATAAATAAATCGTCGGTTTCTTGGTAAAAGTGATCAAGTCTAAAATTTATACTTTTGAGTTATACTCATTTTAAAGTTTCAAGTCTTACCCGTAATTCATTGTATTATTTAAAAGTCTAACAGTATAAAATTCTTATGTTAAACAGACAATTGTACATTACTTTCAAAATATTTTGTAAAATTTAATTTCGTTAGGATGTAGGATAAAACAAAGGACTTGATCAGATTTATTTGCCTGATGCCTGAAAATTAAAAGAAAATGGACTTAATAAAAAACCATAAAAAATAATCTATTATCAACTGAAACTTTTAATGGTATTAATAATTATAAATAAAATATAATTGTTATGAACTAAAAACAAAAAAAAAATAATTAGTTTTTAATTACAAAATTAAAGGTTATATATTACGGTAAAGCAGTTGACAACAATTGTGACCAACTACATTAATACAATTTTTATTTATAAGTAAAAGTGACCAAGTCACTTGTGTATAAAACATGGTAATATTTACCAGTATAAAATTATCTTCCACGGACTTGGTCATAGGGCACATTTTTGTAGTGACGTCAGAATCAATATTTGGACATGGGACGTTTTCCTGGCTAAATATGAGTCTTCTCTTGCAGATAGTCATAATAACTCATTTACAAAAAAAAAAACCTGGTCACTTTTACCAAGAAACCGACGAAATATATCATTAATTCAATAAATACAATAAAACCAGCGTAGTTACATATTACAATAATTATTATTCGCCAGCTATTATTCTCATCAGTTACAGGACAACCAGGTAACTCAATAACTCCTTTTTCATTCTTGTATTTTATTATTGTTATTAATATTATTATTGAATGACATTATTAGCGATAATCGTCATTGCTGTAATGTTCTTGTATTTTATTGTAATATTTTTATCTTTCTTTTTAGGGGACTACGGTGGAGCCATAAGTTTAAAAAATAAAAAAAAATCTGTTGTGGCCAGCACAACCCTTCCGTCAATTAGATGTATTTTGTACAAATCCCATACCAAAAGTTCCTTGGAAAAGAATCTATATATTCTGTACAATTGTAACATGAACATAGACTTCTTTTTACAAATTCCATACCGAAACTTCATTTGAAAAGATTCTATAAATCCAATAAAATTATAACACGAATATACACTATGTAACTTGCACTTGACACTTCCTTCCTTCTTCTTCAGCTTTTACCTATTTTATTAGGGGTCGCTGTTCCTTACTCTTCTCTTCCATCCATTCCTGTCCAACGCATCTTCGTCTCACAGTTCGTCCTCTCTCCAGTCTTCTGCGACACAGTCCTTCTATCTTCTCTTTGGCATTCCTTGTCCTCCCGGCATTCCAAGTTCCAATCCTGAGGCGAGGTTGCAACTGCATGTCACTTGCGAGGAACACTCAATCACTTATACCACTTTCTAATTCTATATTCTCCATCTTTGTTTTTACACTTGACACTGATATCTGTCAATTAGAATTTTTTAAATATATCAGCTGTTTCCATGATTATATCAAAGCTGACTGATTTTTGAAACTTAACCTCTTTATAATTCTTTAATCTATATTTATTGAATATGAAGGAAGGAAAATGAATAATCAAACCGTATAGAGAATAAGATATTCTTTCATATTCATAATAATAATAATAATAATAATAATAATAATAATAATAATAATAATAAAATGTCAAAAAATTATATTTAACTGCAATTTTTCAAAAAAAAAATCTGGTAAATAAGGAAACTTCCGGGTGATCAATTATAACTAAAATCTAATCTGCTCTTCATGTGAGTACATGTTTACAATTTAATTAAACTTCATATTTTTACATCGTGGTGCGATTGAACTTGCACCGCCTAGTTAGGTTGCTAACTTGTAAAAATTTTACAAATTAGATACCACGTCAGTAACGTTGTTAACATGTGAGAATTGTGTTTTGTTGTGTCATATGTATTAAAAATAAATGCCAGTTGCAAATGACAGGTTTAGATTATAATTAAAAAAATTATTTGCAAGTGAGTAAGAAATCAAATGTACAATATACACCAGGGGCCTGTTCCACCAAACACTTTGCAACTTTGCACTTTGCACTTTTCATTTTCAAATATTGTGCCACCGTTGATATATTTTTTTTTGCAAAGTTGCAAAGTGTAAGTATTTGTTTGTTTTTCTTCAGATGATATGATTATTTTATATTACTATGATCTGACAATTATAAATAATTTACTGTCATAGAAGTGTCAAGTCAAATATGTGTTCCAAAAAAGAGGAGAAAATTGAGAAAAAATTGGCGTTATTAGAATTAGAAACAAAAAAAAAATCTATACGAACCAATGGATGTCACTAGTGTGCCATTCGGAGTTATATTTATGTGAAGAAGACCTAAATCCTAAAATCTAAATGTCAAAATGCGACATCGGACACAGCCTAAGCCTAAATTTTTGGCTTTTTTAAGACATCTTTCCAACTTTTCTTTTTTCGACATGCGAAACTTTATTGTCGTTATCCTTCGGATGACTAAGCTATTTTTAGTACATGGAAGACTAGGTGGGGTAAAATCTGACCCCATCTATTTTAAGTAATAAAAGATCTGTGGATATTTAAAAAAAATTATTGTTAAACTAGAACGTAAAATACACTATTCAGATGACAAAAATTTTATTTAATGGCTATCAAATATAATATAAATATTAAGAAACAAAATCAAATTATAAATACACATTTTTTCTTCACATAAGCTACAATTAATGCAGCACGTGTTGCCTATTATATATTTTTCGATATAAGAATGTTATTTGCAGACAAAAAACATTTAGGTATTGCACTTCGTGAAATATTTCTTGTCTGAAGACAAATTTTGCAACCTCTACGTTTTCGTAGATCTTGAGCCTGTCTCACTGCCTTCTTCTTGGTTTTCAACTTCAAGTATGGTATCTATTGCTTTTTGAACATATCAACGTTATCCTTGACGCGGCCGGTATATAGAGGGGTAACAAGTTGAAGTCCCAATCTTGAACAAAGTGTCTCCTGCGGAAGTACTTTCCTTTTTCATAATCATTGTATTCATCTACGTACAAAGTAAACGCGCTTATTGCGGCTACATGAAGCTGCTGTAGGTTAGCATGTCCTAGAATAAGTCTGCGTGCTTCAGCATATAAAAATCGCTATGAAAAGTAAAACTAAGAAATGAAACTTGAATGACCAAGTGGAGCCAATTCTGACTCCAACGAAACAATTTTTTTTTTTGATCATGTACGAGAAAAAAATTAATTTAATAAAGTAATATGACAGTACACTTAAAAATATTCAACTAAAAAAATCCAGGTAGAAATGTATTATATTTCCAGATTTATTAAACAAAAACAAACATTGGGATCAAAATTTACCCCGCTTAGTCATCCGAAGGTTAAAGGAAGCAAATAGAATTGATTTTTTAAATTTATTACCTCAAATAATGCTAAATTTGTTATGATTTTATCCTCTCTTTTCGAAAACATATTGATAACTTCAATGACAATCAAGATGACAGTCATATTGTCAGATGCAGTCAGATCATAGTAATATAAAATAATCAAATCATCTGAAGAAAAACAAACAAATACTTTCACTTTGCACTTTGCAACTTTGCAAAAAATATATATCAACGGTGGCACAAGATTTGAAAATGAAAAGTGCAAAGTTGCAAAGTGTTTGGTGGAACAGGCCCCAGGTAACTGTTTACTGAATAAAGTAGGTGAGAGACTCGCCTACTCGGCTCGCCAGTAATTTGCACCTTTCAGCAGTGAAAACAGTTTTACCTGGCTTTGTAATTTTGAGAATTGTAAAATAACGAAGTACGAAGTCGTTTATGAAAGTTGCTAAATTAAAGAGCCATTTTGTGGTGTACAAGTATTGTTTATCAGGAAAAAAATGGATAGGTCACTAAGTATAGGCGGAAATGCAAATTTAGTAATTTGTTAAATATTTCTAAATAACTTCCAAGTATGAATATTGGTTCATACTTTTTCAGAGCACTTTTTTAGTTTCTTTTAATTAGCGATGATATCGGATTTTATTTGTATTAAAAGTTTCGTGTCGGTCAGAGGCACTAAACATGTGTAATTTAAGAAACATCCACTTAATTTTGCGAATTAGCGCATCGAAATTTATATATGTTCTCAAAAAAGATCTTTTTAAAACCCTGAAGAAAATAGGTAACCGGCAAATTGAAATACCCTATTACATTTAATATAATTTAGAAAGCATATTTATTAGAGGTGTGGAAAGTTGTGTATCATTGTACTGTATTGGTCTGAAATAATTTTCAGGACATAACCGACAGCGCGGGTAGACACATCTATCCATGCATCGCGGGTAGTTTTACGAAGTTCTTCGTATACATAGTTAAAAGTACCGAATATGTATTAGAAGGGTATATGTATAGTCTGTAGTGACATGTGTCATTGGAAAATTTGACAGTGACAATGACACATGTCGTTGCAGTTTGGACATTTGACTTATGTCAATATATTTAGTTAAATCAAGTGGCCAATACCCTTCTCTAACAACCATTGTTAGTGTTATGTTAAAGTTTACCTAGTAACGTATTTTGTGTAAATATTCATTCAATTTTTGGTTTTAATACAATAAACATCTAAATCAAATTTCTCCTGTAGTTCATTATTATTTATTATACAATTTCATTTAATGTTGTTATTACATCTTGTAGCGGCTGATGCCGCTACACGTCTGTTAGTGAACCCTGTCATAATATAAACATAACATTTGTTGAACTCAATAGAGGAATATTATGTCCACAAAGCAATGTTATTTTGTACTTTATTGTGATAATACTGCTGAGGTTCCATTTAAATAAAAATGTTGCCAACGGCTATGCCAAAATTAAACCCATGTAAGAGAATAAAAGTTCGATTATTGCCAGCTAATTCCATCATAAATGTCAGGAAGTAGGAATCATTTTTCTAAACATACCTTAGCATAACTTAGCGCACAAAACGCACACCTGGAAAATTTGAATTGGTGTTATATAATTCGATAGTTTGTACGATAACATATAGCCTTCAATTTTCCTTAATATAAATATATCGATTATTAAATTTTCATAAGAAAAATTTTCTGGCGACCAATTATTTCGTGATTTATTTACCGGCGACAACTTTTGTTATCAACCACTTTTTAGAAGAGAAATTTTCCCTGCGACCAATGTTTTTCGTGATCATTTTTCTGCGATCAATTTTTACGCGGACAAAGATAAATATGAGCCTCAGCCTAACCAATTTGAAAGGGTGGAAAAGTATAAGTAGTTACCTACATTAAGACTGTCTAAACTGTCTTCCTGAAGTATCACTCGAGCTGTCAGTTTACGTTCTGATCAGCTTCAACTCGCTTAAAATATGTGCCTGCGTTTTGTTCAACTTACGGGGGAAAACGCTACGCAGTGCACGAGTCTAACCGCCTGATGTCATTCTGTCTTATGCGTATGTCAAATTTGTTTAAAACCTTGTTGTTCCTCGAGTTTTTAAGAGTTTATAGATCTTACGTTCATAGATATATGTTTGACCAAGTACTACACCAATTTAAAGAAGAAAAGAACATTATACAGGATGAACACTAGAAACCGTGACATAAGCGTCTAACATGGGAAAAAAGTTTTTTTTTTAATATTATTTGTTCCGGAAAACATTATGTAGTGCTGTATATATAAAAATTTAGAGAGCAAAATTCAGAATTTTTGGTTCTTAAAATTTTTAATTTTACTCGTTTGGTGCTCAAGCAACCTTAATTTAAACACATGGTAAAAAATTGATTTTGAGACGATCACTTCAGGGCAGCCAGAAGAGGGCAGGCCAAGGCTAAGCTCTGGTAAAAAAATGAGTTCTGGTAAAAATAACTAGGCTTAAAAAAATATTAGTACAATTATATCACCGGGCATACTAAATATCAAAATCAATATATCTGCAAGGATGCAAGAATACGTACGCTATTACCAAAAGTCTAATATTTTTTTTTAAAGCACAAATATATGTCCTCATGTTATATATGAAAAAAAAAAAAAACATGTATACGCCCTGGCTAAAAATGTGTTCTGTCTAATATAGAGCGACATGAACAAAAGGGTGGGAAGGATTGTGCCGCTGTGTTTGATTTCCTTGGAAAGGATTCCATCCGGTGAAAAAGCGCGGTTTCAAGAATCTACAGCTGTTCGTGAAAAATAAGCCCCAGGTGACACAATCTATTCCACCGGGCGAACACACAAATCATGAGCAAACATCTGATTGAGTTTACGGATGGTCTCACCGCCAAGGTGTTCTGTATCTACAACGTTTCGTCATTGGCGGATTTATAGGTATGATTATGATTAAGACCTAACTTATTATTTTATAGAATTAAGTTTTCTTTTTATTAGGTTCAGACGCTTTTTTGTTTTTCAGATAACATAAAAATACTGCCATTTATATAATTTCAAATTAATTTATTGTGCTTTTCATCTAATATCAACTAATTACTTTTTACAATGTAGTAATCGTTTCGTTTTATCTATTATCAACCCTTTTCGAAAAACATAAAAGCAAATTCAAATTATATATATATAGATGACAGGTAATTACGACTGTAATTAGTTGAGGAAACTGGATAGTGGGTTTGATAGTCAATTTGTAGGCTTAAGTGTAGTGCACTCTTTTTAATTTGTCAAGCTTTCGGTTATATTTTTAACCATCCTCAGGACAATTAGTTGAGATTTTTTGTAGAATATACAGCATTTACAAACATGTAATTTTTAACATGCACACGCGCATTGTTTAGTAAAATAATAAATTGAAATGAATTACTTATTAAAAATTTTGTCCAAAATAGTTATCACAGTAAAATTGATGAATTACAAACTAATAAAGTAAACAATTTTGTTAAAATAATGTTAAACTTTTATAATTGTGCACAAGTTGTACACGTGAAAATTATTTATTTTCAGAAAGATATATTCAATAGTAAACCTTTCTGTCTCTGTTTAATTTGTGATATCTGTTACGGTTCAGACAGAAAAAAATTAAACCTGAGTGACTGCATCGTTAATTTTTTTAAAATAAATTTAATCTAGCAATCTGTCCAAATGCCAAATATCTAATTTTTGACAGTAACGAGTTGTCAATATTCTCAACTTGTTTAGGAGTAAGCTAACATATTTATTCGTCTTATTTATAATAATGGTAGTAAAATACTATTAGGCCGAACAAACGGATGTTAATAGTTTCTGAATATTGCGAAGGAATTTTTTGACAACCCATAAACAATTGTTACTGTCATTAGAAATTACTAGTTGACATTTGGATAGACTGCTAGATTAAATTTATTTAAAAAAATTCACGATGCAGTCACTCAGGTTTTATTTTTTCTGTCTGAACCGTAACAGATATCACAAATTAAACAAAGAGAGAAAAGTTTATTATTGAAGGATTCTTTCTAAAAAAAAATAATTTACGTTATCGGCGCGGCCATTAAAAAGTTACGGTATAATTAATGTTGGGACACCTTAGTTTTATATACTAGTGGTTCACTAATAATAACAAGTATCACCTTAAAAGATGACTTATAACCATACGAACTGTCATTCCAAATTTCATCCAAATCGAATAAAGCGTTCTGTTATTATAAGCAAAATTAATTTTTTTTTTTTTTTAAGAACTTTGAAGCAGAATATTGGCTAAATGGTACACTTTCCGATAGAAGCAAGTTTAGTTAAATCGTCCTATTTTAGCCTCAGGAATCTGTAGTTAATCCATGTCCCCTATTTAAGAGACAGCCTGTATATTTTACTCTCTCTCATTGCCCACTCTAAGACCAAATTAAACAGGATGGGAGATATTGGGTCGCCTTAGACCTTTCCTCACAATAAAATGTTCTGACGTTATTCCATCTACTACCACCTTTTACACATACATTTTCCTATCGTACAAATATGTTCCTTGTACAGTAAAATTTTTGAAAGAAGTCCGATCAAGGCTATCTACGAATTGTATCTATGAATTAAAATTTTGTGCTGTCAAATTTAGTAGTGTATTTTATTTAGTTTTTATGAGGGTACATAATATCTTGTGTACCTCATAAAAACTATGTGAACGACACTACTAAATTTGACAGCATAAAAATCTTAATTCATAGATGCAATTCGTAGATGGCCTTGATCGGACTTCTTTCAAAAATTTGACTGTAGTTATATTATCTTGTGCTTCAAAGAATTCAAACTTGGCGCGTTAACTGCATCTTGAATTATAGTTCAAAAACAAAACGTATTTTATTACAAACATGAGTAATATTTGCATTATTTTTAGGTTCGGTTTGTATTGTTTTATTATTAAAAGAAATAAAATGCATTTTATTTTCGAGATGCAGATAACGCGCAAAGTTCGAATTTACTGATGTGCAGCAACTTCATGGTATAAATTTGTACACAGTGAGACATGTATAAGGCAGGATATGTACAGGATAATATAACTTCAAGGGACATTATGTACTTTAGAAAAATGTATATGCCAAGAAATGTACAGAGTAATATGTGTGAAGTTCGTAATTTATATTCCAAGCCCATTACATATACATACAAACAACAATAAACATATCTTATTAAACTTTGTTATTTATTTTTAATCAGATTCCCTTTTTTAAAAAAACTAATTTTTCGAAAAGGGAATCTGATAATCCATTTCACCGAGAATTTATAAATGTAGCAAATGAAAATAATCTTACCACAGGCGCGGATGACGGTATATTTGTATTACTTTACAAACATTTTCTTTCAAAATTGATAATCTTCCAACATTTGTAAATTGCAACGTTTGTCTTCTAGATATTTTAAAAATTCCAATTCAAATTTGTTCACTGTAGTGTTATCAAGAGAAGCTATCGTTGTTGTTGCTGATTCATTTTCAAAGTTGAAAAAATCATTTAAACTCTTTTGAAAATCTTGAATTTGAGGCCATTGAGGGTATGATTCTCCTTCATCGTTAGTAGGGAAGCAACGTATTCCTTCTTCCATTATCATTTTTTGAATGGTCGTACAAGTAGCCGTTAAATCAGTTTCGTTAAAGGTTTTCAGCCAGCACAATTTAATCCCTGGCTTAGTAACAGCAGCGATAATTGATGCCTTGGAATTTTCATTTATAGTGAAAAATTGAGAAAATCATTTTTTAAAAGTCCTTGAAGAACTTTCTCTAAAATTACTCCAGTATTTTTTAGCTCACAATTTGTTTTTAGTTTTATTAATTTTTGAGAAATCGAAACAATACTGGGCAATAAATAACCAAAATAAATTTTGTCTTCTCCCTGTAGGAAGTCTAAAGTATCAGTTATTGGTTTTAAAATTTTGCAATATTCTTCTAGTTACTGAATATCTGTCTCCTTCAGATGATCTTTTGACTCTAATTCTAATTTTTCAGATAATTCTCTTAATTTTTTCTTTTCACATACTATTTGCCATATGGAGTCGTAAAAAGAATTCCAACGAGTAACGCATGGGTAACTTAGAGTATGTCCCAATACAGACTGAATAACTTGAGCACTTTTCGGCCTAGATGCTTTGCCCCAAAGAATATTACATCGTTAAAAAACACTTTCATGTTGATTTTTAAGGTGAATATTCGATCGAACCTTATTTTAGAAATAGAAAATTATAAAACGGCGAATGGCAATAATCTGTATCCTTCTATAATATCTTTTCTCCTTAAAATTACATTTCACGATCAATTGACTTTTGTATTGAATAATGATCAGACATACGTTTTTGTGTTCATAGCCTACTCCGAGTTAGGTTTTTTTTCTGAACACACTGCACTTATGTAAATCAAACAATAAATGAAGACTTTTTTTCGGATAGATTGATAAAAATGTTTGGGACAAATATTCTAATAGATAGTTTATGGATTTTATAAATGTTTTACTTTCGAAAATCGATGGAGTGGTTATCAAAAAATCATGTTTTGAAATTTTTGATCGATCGCTATTTTGTCATTGAAAAAATAAAAAAATAATTTTAAATGCCAAATATTTTAGAGAGCCTAAAAAGGTAAATTTGGAAGATTTTTTTTTTCAATAGTCTTTAAAATAAGGGAGTTATGAAGATTTTTCGAAAAACAAAAGAACTCCAATAACTACGAACCGGAACACCAAACCAAAAATTAGAACTAAGAAAAGTTGTTTGTTTCAATGAGTTCTAACTACCGCGTGTTACGACTTAGTATTAACATCCTGTATATAACCTGTCATACCCCCCGATACTGTTCATTTTTGGGCACATATACTCGTAGCATTGCAGATGCCTTCGGTAATTCAGAACTGTGCACACATTTTGAACAATATGCACAATACACGTTAGTTAATTCGCTTTTGAGTGAAGTGTGCACTTACTGGAACGGTCGGTAAATACCGTGCAGTGGAAGCGGTGCATGCACTCATGCACAATTCACCCGAGAACCGTCGGTCGAGTATGAGCTGAGCATCATATTTTTAGCGCGTAAAATGAAATGACAGATGACTGTTCACAATTAACATCTTAACAAACAGAAAAATCATAAAATTAATCATGGAAATAGGATGCTTAGTTTTCGTGTGCAATATTTGCAATTTTACAAGCACTGAAGACAAAGACTTTTACTTATGTACATGTACTGCAAGCTATCTCTCCGACAAATATCGAAAATCTACTAATGGTTAAAAATTAATTGAAATCATCCCCTATTGTACCGCCTTGTGGGATGATTTTTTGAAAACGCTAAAACACTCTTTTGGGGTTCTGCATACAAACTTTCATCCCCTATTTCACCCCTTCAAGTTTTATTTTTGCGACGAAAGGTAGCCTATGTGCTTCTCCATGATCCAATCTATCTCTACACCAAAATTCATCAAAATTGGTTTAGCGGTCTAGACGTGAAAGCGTAAAAGACAGACAGAGTTACTTTCGCATTTATTATATTAGTATAGGATGCGCACATCTTGCACAATGACCAAGGACGTCACATAGTGATAGCTCAAACACAACACGCTACCAGCACGCTACTAAATTTCCGAACGCACCTTGCATAAAACTTCTCTAGTTATTTTAACTTCTTCTCTATGTATTACACTTGTTTTTTAAAACCCTGTGTGTAAGAGTCGTTTTCGTTCATCTATTTATCTAACGAGGGTTGAGAATTTACTGTACGCAATAAAAGTATTCAAATCAAAAGCGAACTCGATTGGGTGCTACTACGCCTTTGTTTTGGAAGCCATATAGAAAAAAAATAAATAATGGAGGCAAAAAGCACCCGAATTTCAGTGTAATAATTCAATATTTTTTTTCTGTAATTAGATAAATTGTGTATCAGTATTACAAAAGGAATTTTTTTTCTAAATAAACAACAAAGACTGTACGAAAACAAAAATATTTCTTGAGCGCAAAATTTGTAAACAATTATTTTTTCCTAGGGTTATCGCTCAATTGCAGCTGTAGACACGTGTTTCGCTCTTATTATTGCTGTACTGATGAGCTCTAATAAGAGCGAAACACGTGTCTACAGCTGCAATTGAACGATAACCCTGGAAAAAAAGAATTGTTTACAAAGACTGTATTTAAGTCAAAATAATGTATAAACTGTGCGACCAAAATAGTAACACTGTCTCCAACTTGAAAAACACGCGAAATTTCAAAACGTATAAGTATAACCAATCACAAGTGAGGATTGTACAATTTCTTATATTCAAATAATATTAATAATTTTGAACATTTTAAAGGAAAAGCTGTTGTCAATATGGTCCTTATTAATTTGTCATTGTAAAGTTGGCCCTACCAGTATTGATTTTTAATTGATTAAAGTGAATGCAAGCTCAATAATTTAAGTCAATAGCGCATAAAAGCGCATGCGTACACCTAACTCATAACTTGTTATTGTAATAAAAAATCTGACGAGGCCAACACATGACCTCCCGCTAATTCCATGTTTAAAATAGCAGTGAGCTTTAAGTAAAGTATCATTTCCGGTTAATCGTTTGTAAATAAAATCTAATTTGTTGTCCAATAAATAGAAAAGTCTGTAATACGAAATTTTGGATTGTTTTATTGTTTTTCCTCAAATATTTGTTAGAGCTCCAAATTAAGTACTATTTACATCCGATTTATCATATATGGTTAAAATCTAATATGTTGTTTCAAATTATATATGAGTTTTAAATACCAAATTTGAGAAGTTTTGGATCATATTTTAAAAGGCTTTAAGGAAAAATCGTCACACACGTATATTCTTATAAAAATCAGCATCATATTCTAGGTGCTCTAAAACGCAATCTTTGTAAATTCTTCGCTGTACGTAATCCATTTCGTAAATGTGTAGTTGTAAATTAATATTAATTTATAGTGCTGAAAAAATACCAATTAGCAAATTTAAATCAGATCATCCTGCACATCTAACATTTATGTATAATGGAAAATATATTATTTTTACAAACCTTAATAAAATATTTTACTATTATATTCTCATTAACATGGTTTCATTATTAATTTTATATAATTGCTGCCTGTCAGTGACATTTGTTTAAATATGTCAAACCTGTCATTAAAATTATGATTTTGTTTGACGCATAGAGTAGGTGATACATGGAAATAAATTATATTATATATTCAAATTTAAAGTTATTCAGAGTTATTTACTAAATGTTATTATCGTAGAATTGAAGATTAAACCATTATATTCAATTTTAATTAGTAAAAGTTGCTAAAAAATTATATTCAATGAATTTTTTACAAGAAAAACTGTTAAAAGCTTGTATAAATGATACTTCCGGTTATCCCATATACACTAAAAACTAATGAGCACTTCCCATATTAGTATAGAATGGATATACAAAATTTCAAATTTTTCTGATTGATAGTATTTGAGTAATCGTGTCCACAAGATCCACACACACACACACACAGACACACACACATACATACCTACAGACATCATTGTAAAAATGTTAAAATCGGATTCTGGGGACATAAAAACGTGCTTATTATATAAAATCTCTATATGCTATTTTTAGCACGATCCCTATACCTCCCTTACCTAGGGTAGCGGAAGGTAAAAATGAATGAATACAAATGCAAAAAAAAAATATTTATGGAGCGAAAAAGCGCATTGTACCTTAATTTGTTTGCAATGAAAAAATATACAATAATAATTATTTTTTTTGTAGGTGTCAAGTTGGCCCTACCAAATTTTATCTCTAATAAAATAAATTGTATATATTTTTAATAATTTATATTTGGCGCAAAATAGCGCAAGCATATATCTATATTAATAGTAAAGGAAACTTCCTTATTTCCAAAAAGGGAAGGCTAGTGTCAATTTGACCCTTCCTAATTTATTATATCATTTACTTTTCATTGAGACAAGCGCTAAAAGTAATATTCATGGAGCAAGTGAGTGCAGAACAAGGGAAATTTACTAAAGTAATAAGTTTTTGTTTTTATTAAAAAGGTGGGTCAATATTATTTATAAATAATTGTTTTCTAATGAAACCGTCATTAAACATACCTACATATATAATCAATGTTTGATTTTACTCGAACAGAAGGTAAAATGTAATTAATGTACTTATTAATACATCCCATTAAATCTGCTGCGATATTTAATCCTGTTCGCAACTGTAGCGCTTCAAATATTTTAATAAGACTAATTATTGAAAGTGTAATTCATGTCCACAGCGATCCTTCGTTTATGAACTGAGTAATGAAGGCAGGACTATTGAAAACTCTAATTACCAAAATTATGTAGAAACGTATGGAGGAAATTTATTTTTGTTCGACGGTTACGGACAGTTGTCAAAATAAAATAGGTCAAGCAGTAGCATCCTCGTCGCGACCCAAGTACTTGTTTTTACACATAGTACATAGTACTGCAACTGTATCGACCAACTATATAACTGGAAATAAGTTACAGATATATATGAAGAATACCTGTTGATGACTATATTTCACAATTTTTTGTTGGGTACGAATATATAAATTAACGACTCAAGTATATTTGTAATTATTTGCTGTATTTTATATTATTCTAACTTATAACACAAAAATGGGCTGTGACAATAATGGAATTTCAATATATGGATCAAAATTTATAAATTAACCACTACAGTTTCGCATTATAATGATCAAATTTATGCAATATTTCCTGAAAATAAAGTTATTTGCAATTTAGTGTTTTGGAGAGGGGGTATGATGATGTAAACGTGTACGGGGATTTACATCTATCGTCAGTCGCGCAAGGTACATTATGACGTCACGATACCCCTTTCCCAAAAATGTAATAATTTATTGCTTGTTAATTACAATTAAAAAATAATTAATCGATTAAAAAACGGTTATTTTAATTTTTTGTCTAGTATCATATTATGTATGGTCACATACCCCATTGTAGAATTTAAGAAAAATCAATATAATTAAAATTATGTACAGTCGATGACACGATTTGGTACGAGAAAGTATTCTACGTAATCGTGATCATCTATTAAACCATGGTCCATTATATCGGGTGTCAATATGAAATCCCTTACACCGTGAGTATTTTTTAACGTGAAACACTGGGTTTGTTATATCTATGGTTACCACGACATTTGATTGAGAGCAATGTATCTGCCTGTGCCATTTAAAATGAAACAGAGGCAACGAATTTGACAGAAATACTATATTTAAATATTGTAAAAAAAAATTACACAAGTCTGAAAACCACTCGAGAGCACTAAACATATTTCTGGCACAAGATGCACACAATATTTTTTCTACAACTAAATTTAATTTTTAGAAAACAGATATAATTTTTTAAACAAAATTAACCTCTAATGAAATTTGGCAATATGTCAGATAACCGCTGAATATTTATATAAATTACGACTTGGCATTTGATTGACAGCAATATATTTGACTGTTTCATTTAAAACATAGGGATTGAATTTGACAGAAGTATTATATTTAAATATTGTAAGAAATTTAGCCAAGTCTGAAAATCATTCGGACACAAGACCACACAATATTTTTCTACAACTAAATTTAATTTAGAAAGCAGGTATAATTATTAAACAAAATTAACCTCTATTGACGTATTGTCAAATGTCAAATTCGTTCCCTATGTTTCATTTTAAATAAGACAGGCAAATACATTGCTGTCAATAATATTTCAAGTCGTAATCATGGATATGACAAATTCATTGTTTCACGTTAAAAAATACTCACGGTATAAAGAATGCAGTGTATTTTTTTAAATAACTACTTACCTGCTAATTTTAGACAAAAAATATTTCAAATACATGTAGATAATAAAATTCTGCACCTAAATCAGTAGTCAGATTTTATTTAGCACTTGTAAACTATGAAACCAAATTTGAAATTTTATAAATATTGCTCATTTTTAGCCATAGCAATGGAATTGACATAAATTGATAAATAAATGTATAATACTTGAGCTATCAAAATAATATTATTGAATTATTTGCAGCTTTTCTTAATAAAAACGTCCTATTTATAAACCAAAATACAGTAAATAATAATACAAGCTGCGAGCCAAAACTGATAATACTCGTAATTTGGTCGGTTAACATATTCAACAAAATATATAAAATCTTCACAAACTCTTAAAAATTTGTACAAAATTCTTTCGGCTACTTTAATGTAGATTTAAAACAAAAAAATTGGTCCAAATGATCGGCGTTTTAATTGTTCAAACGTTAAAAATCTTCAAAGTTTTGTAAAGAAAACATTACCTGCCTAAAAATATTTTTAAAAAATTGAAAATTCAAAAAAATATTACTAAGAAACATTGTTGCTCTCCACGAGTTCTGTCCATGTCACTTACTTTTTTCTGTTTCACCAGTATATCTCGAAATTGGAAATAATTTTTTTCAATTACTTTTTTGACGTTTCATTTCGATACGATATTGTCAGTTTAAGGAACACTTAAAATTTACGTGTCAGTGCAACCGGGTATTACAGTTGTTCAGAATTGGCCTATTAATGTAGTAAAATTAAAAGAAAAAAACATTATAATCTCATTATTTATGTTGAAAAATAATTATAGGTTGCCATTTGAAAAATAAAATTTGATTGTCGTATCTTCCTGAACCTGACTTTATAAAAAATATCTACATCTGCCATCAAATAGCATATTTAAAATAATGAAACTTTCATATGAGCCATTTTTTCTATTACTTATAATAAAAATAAATAAAGGGAGGGGCGTTTTCCCAGTCTCACTCTGTATTTTACTTTAGAGCGGAAAAGATTATTCATGATGTATGACGTCCATTCATTGTATGACGTATGTATTGACGTAAGAGGCAGCTGGCGCCCGCTATTGATGCTTTTTCAGTTGATTTATTTTGTGGTTCTTTCTAGTTATGATGCGTTTGTGTATTCTTTAGGGTTTTTTCAAATTTTTAAATTAAATATAACATAATTATATAGACAATTTATTATTAATAACGTCCGCACTAAGTGAAAATATTATACAGCTGACATAGTGTTTTGATATACGACCGCTAGGCACCGCTGATGCGCTGATTTCATTTTACCTTTCGCCATATTCGATAGAGTTTTCAGTAAATAAGCACTAATTAGGGTCCCACACGTTTTTACTATTTCCATAATATTTGTGTGTATATGTGTTTGTGAGTGTGCGTACATGCGGGACGATTTTTTCTTCCACTCTTATATCAAACTTCCAATAATTTCTATTTTCCGAATTTGAGCTTTCTGTATTGATATAAAAAGTTGATTAGATTTTGGGTAAAATTGGATAACTGGAAGCGGTACTATATTTGGAGCCCATAACTGTTTTTATTGAAAAACTAGATTAAAACATACTCCAAAACTTTTCAATTTTACTACTTAAAACATTTTTGCCAAAGGGAAATATATTAGATTTTGGCTAAAATTAATAAAGCGCAAGTGAAACTTTTATAACAATAGGAATAACATATTAGATTTTATCTAAACCAGAAGTGGTACTTTACTAGAAGCTCTAAACAGATTTTTTTGAAAAAAATATTAAAATATAATCCATAACTTCTCAAATTTATTATTTTTTATTAAACAAAATTGCTTCATCCATTTGGTATTAGCAATAATATTTTCATGGATAGTAGAGAGGATTCGCCGATTCTGCAACCTCCTCCTCCTCATCTGCAGTGATCCTTATTAACTTGATGCATAGGGATCATTTTCGCTCAACACAGGCTGTTGAGTGCCGCTTTTGCTTATAGGTGACGGCTGCAAAGGTATCGTGCGTACGTAAGCTGGCACTCGGGAAATGGATTTTGGGCTGGGGAGACATTCTGTTAAAGTTAATTATTATTTAATTAGCACATTAAAAGATTTTTTAACCTTGATATTTAATTTATTATTTAGAATGTGGATTAAAAAGTAAAAGGGATTTGCATAATAATTATTTACTAACCTTGAATTTTTAATATAAATAGGAATAAAAAGTGATTACTTTACAGTGCTTCAGTTATATTTTCCACAGTAACAACATATTTTTATTGCAGTAAGTATATTTTGTAAATTTTTTATCATGATTTGTATATAAAATTAACTTTTAGATGGCATTACCTCGCAAGCAAAATGTTTCAGAAGAAGAGGTAGATGTTGGAAACTATGAGGAATATCCACTTACTCAAGATCTTTTTACCCAATCTATGTCTGCAGATTTTTTCAAAAAATTCTGCGACACTGACACTACTGAGTGCGCATACAAGGATGATTTTTTAATTTTATCCAAAAGTTATAGTTTGAACAAGTCAAAAACAAAGTGGATTAGTATTGGCCTAAGTATAATCCGTGACTTTACACCAGTTATAAAGTTAACAACAAGTAAACCGAATAACAATGGAATTCAGTTTACTTTGACAGAATGGGATGAATTATTAGGTTTTAAAGATTTAATATTTAATTATTTCGAATGTGGAAATGATATAAAATATCAAAATTTGAAAAGTGACCATAATATGATATTAAACAATGTTCGAGGGAAAAAGTTGTTAACTCTTTCCTGGCATACTAATGAGTTTATTGTTGTTCTAGATACAACATCTGCTTACACTTTGTTTAGTATAAAAAATGTTATTCAACATTATATGGAAATGTTAAGTAATTTAGATTTTATTAAATATTATGAAAAAATATTAGCTGCAGCAAATGACTGTAAAATTGTAAATGTAAACTATAGTGATCAACAATGTATTGAAACTGTTTTGGATAATAATTTAGATTTGCATGTTTTAGCTTTTAAGGAGCTATTGTATGTTTGTAAAGGACGGAAACTGTATATAGATATGTTAAATAAAAAACCAGTTAATTAATTATTTGTTTTATTTACATTGCATAAAATACATTTTTTTTCCATTGGTGGTTTACCTTCAATTACATCTCCACCTTCTACATTACTGTTATAGTGTAATGTACATCGTTTACGTTTTCTTATTTCAGGATTATTTTTTAAGTCCTTATTTAATAAATGATATACATCATCAAGTTGACGTTCTGCATGTGAAATTAAAACTTCAACTGGTAAATTATTAATATCTTCCTTACTCATTAAATACAACCACTTTTTTTCGTTAAGTGATTTTAATGCTTTATTTACATTCTCCATTTTTGAAGACAAGATCCAGCCAATTCTTGATAGTGAACACGTTTCTGAGAGCACACAAATATGGTGGTTTGTGATAAAAGCAGGAGAAGTGTAACAAATTAGCAGTTTTCAAAGTTGGGTACTGCACTAAATCTTCTATGGGTGCATGTATTTGTAATTTATTTTGTAGAAATTTTTTTTTCCTTAAACCTTTAACGTAAATTTTGGAAGCTGGAGATAATATCTTCTTAATATGTGCTAAAGTGTCTTTATAATTGCAGCAACCAGAATTCCAAAATAATCCGTGGTAATGATTTAGTAACCACTGAGCTTCTTTTCTTCTTGACTGGTTTAAATTATTCCAAGAAAACGGAGGTTTCAGTACATGATGCAACACTTGTTCACCATTTCTTGATACCACTGCGATTTCTTTCGGGATAAAATCACCACAATTATCATTAAAGCCTTGCACGTCCACAATGAACTCCATCACCACACTAACTCTCCAAGCATTAAATAAGTTTTCTTATAGAACTGGTGAAAGGGTTATATTCAATAATGCGATCATGGATAATAAGACAGTAAGCAGTAGTTTCTGCAGGGAAGTTTTCATTTGATTCAAAATCGATTCGCACATCAACCGGAGCTGTTTTCAAGGTTTCATTTTGTTTTGAACAATCCAGTACAATAAGTGGTGCTTTACTTAAAAAATCCGTTTTATTTAAGATTGGTTGAACCGTATTTAGATCATAATAGGTTTGTTGAAATTTTATATACATATCATATAACGATGCAAATTGATTATTATTTATATTAATATTTAGGTTTTCATATGGATAATTTTCGGAATTTAAAAATAATTTAATGTCTGATATATGACAGTGATCAAATTCGCTAGCATTTTTACCAGCCTGATTTCTTCTTTTAGTTTGAAAAGCTAAAGTTGCATATCTTGGTTTTTCAAGCTGTGAAGATGTTTTGATGTTCCAAGTTTGTTTTTGTGCTGTAGGTAAAACTGGATACTCTGCAAGATCCCATGATCGGAATGCCATTAAAATTGATTTATTCTTTTCTTGTCTTTTGAGAAAATTCAATTTTGTTTTATCATTTACATACACATATGGCATTCGCCAATAAATTTTTTTAATATTTACTTTAATTTCATCATGAGTTACATAGGAGTTAGTGTCCACTTTTGATCTAATAAGAATAAGTTCTTGTTTTACATTCATTAAAATTTTTCTGTAATCTTCAGCAAATCCAAGTATCATATTTAACGGTATAGACACATTGAATTTTCCATCTTTATTTATTATAGAAGATGAAGTCCAACCAGCATTTTCAAGCATATTAATTTGCCCCTCATTAAAAGATAGGTAACCTTTAATTGTCGATGTAATTCCTACATTTTTACATCTATCAATTTCAATTCCATTCAACTCATATCGTATTTCGTCAAACAAATGTGCAATTCCATTGTTTACAAATTTTGAAGTCTCTGCAACTTTTGTTCCATCTTTTTTCACTAGTTCACCTTCAATCACTATAGCACTGTGAGATGGAAGAGTGAAAATATCCTGCTTCTGTATAGGAATTCTAATTTCATCACTGTTATTAAACGTTGTCGATATGTACGGTTGATGAGTATGTAGTTCAACACGAGATATGGATTCGTCAAATGAAATATCTTCATCAATGTTTAAAATATTATTCATTGTGGTGCACAATTTTGTAACCTTGTGATATAAGAAATTTTCTATTTCGAGATGTTAACTTTTTAGCCGGTGACGACTTAGTGACTCGTACTTTAGTTACAACTAATCTTTTATTACTAAAATTAATTCCCATTCCCTATTTTTTTCAAATGTAATCGTACTGTAATTTCTTCACCTCTAAAGTCAATGATATCACCTTGCTGATCAACTACTTTTATCGTTATGTTGTCAATGATTCGAACGTTAACTGGTAAATAAATGACATTCGTTGGTACCTCGATTATTTTATACCCGGGAGGAGCGGTTGGAAAAAAAACATGTAAGATGTGTGCTTGTGTATTATTCCTATACGATCCAGATGAAATATTACAATCAATTTGTATGGTATTCACTTTCATTATATTAACGATATCATCGGATTCATGTAGCTTGTTTGCTTCAAGAATTTTTTTCCCGAAACCCAAAAGCGGTCCAATACAATCTTCTTTTGTGAAA
This sequence comes from Ophonus ardosiacus, assembly GCA_943142095.1. Taxonomy (NCBI): domain Eukaryota; kingdom Metazoa; phylum Arthropoda; class Insecta; order Coleoptera; family Carabidae; genus Ophonus; species Ophonus ardosiacus. The sequence goes on along the minus strand of OW964834.1, from coordinate 20,955,632 downwards.
TCTAGTTTTTGGGAACATAAAATTTCACATTTCAATGTATTCACATTAGGTTGAAGTGAAAATTTAAATTTGACAAGTTTTCCATTTTGTTGATATCGGCGGTCATCATAATGGTCTGGATCACCCACCACAGAACGAATATAATCATTCAAGTCTTCAATTTCGTACGATCCCGGCGGTATAGTTATAAACTTCAAATTATCTCCTTCATAGTAATACAATTTATTTTTACCATCCGCCACATTTGGAATTGAATTATAAGTTTGAAAATCAACAAGTCCGATAACCCATTCATTACCACCACCACCACTAAAATTGTCACCTAATTCTAATGGAGGTGAATAATCTGCACTCAATATAGATTTTTTATCCGATAGAATAAATGTTAACGACATAACAGCACGAAAACGTTAATAATTATTAGAATAAAGAAATTGTAAGCATAGGTGACCGCAATTGAATGAATTAAATTTCTGGTACCTGCGGTAATTATATCTTATTTTCACTTTTTTACCAAAATATTGAATTAATTCTTTGGGTGGCCTTAAATTTCCAAAGCTGTCAAAATAACTAACTTTATTCCCCTGTTTTTTATAACATACCCAGTGAGTGCCGGGTCCGGTTTCATTATCCAAATTAACAATGGCCGCTTCATTAGTTAGCGGTCCAGATGCAGGTAAATTGTTACGCATGTAAACCCCACGGAAATATGGTACATTTTTGGTATATTCTCTTAAATCAATGTCCGTTAACGGTCTTAATGGAAGTTTTTTTTTATTTGTGGTTTGAGATATAATCCTAATCCAGTTTTATATGTTCCCAAATATAAACCGTCACCTCGTTTTCCAAGTGCAATTGCTTCCATAGTTTTATTGTGTCGTTGACTTTCAAGTAATTGTTGTTTTGCGGCTTTTGCATCATTTACAGCTTTAGCAATTCCCGCTGCACCTCCCGCTAAACCACCGAGAGCCGAGAGACCAGCAAATAATGGAATAAGAAATGGTAAAAATCCTCCAGTTTTAGGTACGGGTATAACCCTTGGAGAATTATACGTTTTGTGTTTACGATCTTTTACATTTCTTCGAGCCGCATTTAAGGCAGCACTTATAACTTGTTTCTCATTTGACTGATCATAATTATTTTGCAATAAAGCTGTTGCTGCTGCTTGTCTAGCATTTTTTACTGTTTCACGAAAAACGTTATTGTTGTTGTTACCTTTTCGTGTTTTTTGCTTACGTGTTGCTTCACGACGTCTACTCCTACGAAATGTGCCTTTCATATTTGCATACAAATGACACACGATAATAGTTCTGTACACTATACTAATAAAAACTTGAATAAGCGATTACCGTATTTATCTTGTTATTTATATAATTATTTACCCATTATCCATTTACTTTTGTGATGTGATTATACTTGTGTAGACATAATGAAGTTTGAAACGCAAGAGTGTACCTTAAAAGTGATAAATTTTGATTGTAATAAAACAAGTTTCAGTAAACATGGAGAGTTATTTTCAAATAATATAAGATGTATTATTTGTGGTCCATCGAACTGCGGAAAAACAAATCTTATGATTACATTACTATTAAGTCCTCACGGTTTACGATTTGAAAATATTCACATTTATTCAAAATCTTTACACCAACCAAAATATCAACTTTTGCAAAATATTTTCAGCGAAATTAATGATATAAATTATTATGCAAACGGAGAAAATGAAAATATTGTTCCACTAGAAAAGGCTAATCCTGACTCCATTTTTATATTTGATGATATTGTGAACGATCCGCAACAACATATACGAAATTATTTTTGTATGGGACGACACAAAGGAATTGATACATTTTATCTTATTCAAAGCTATACTCATGTGGCGAAACATCTTGTCCGTGACAATGCCAATTTAATTGTTTTATTTAAACAAGATGATTTAAATTTACGTCATATATATAATGATCACGTAAATACAGATATGTCTTTCATTGAGTTTAAAAATTTGTGTTCAAATTGCTGGCAACAAAAGTACGGTTTTGTGGTAATTGATAAAGATCGAGAGATCAATTTTGGCAGATTCAGAAAAGGTTTTGATAAATTTTTAACAAGTATATAGGTTTTGTCACTTTACGAATTACTCTCATTATTGTTCTGAACAAATTGAATCAACAATGAGTGACGCACCCGCCTCTGTAAGCACGTTGCGAGAAATAATAAAAACAAGACAAATTCTACGAAAAAAGTTGATGGAATTGAAACGCGGTAAACAAGAAACGGAAAAAATGTTAAGTGACACTTTTAAACCTATTATTAAACCATTAAATACTTTGTCAGAAACATTGAAAAATATAAAACCGGATTGTCCTGCCGTACCACCACTTACAACAAAATCAAAAATGTTCAGAAAGAAAATACGGTCACAAAATGAGTATGATGACGAGGAAGATCAAGAACTGGAAGATGAAGTTTTCGAGGAAAGACCCTTTGAACAGGAGGCAAAAGATAGCAACCAAAAAGAGATAAAGCGCCAACAAGTACCGTCCTTTACACAAACAGACGTTGTTGCTGAAACATCTCCTCCTGTACAAACCGTAAAATCATTAGTACAACAACAGTTTCAAACGAAGGAAGAGTTGGAAGATTTGGAAAAATCATCACAAGAAATTTTAGGTGACGTAGCAGGAAAATATATAGCATTATATGCAATTGACAGTGCTGACATTGATCAGAAATATGGAATTAGACTAACACCTGATAATAAATTTATGATTGGGGATGCCATAATTGAAATTCAGCATAATGATATAAATATTGATGGGGCTTGGTATGAAGGAACGCCTGGCTTATATGAACTTCTAACAATGAAATTACCGGATCCAAATATATACACCGAAAATGATAAGAGAAAATATTTGGAAATTATTCAAAAAACCAACGCACATCGTAAACACTATAATAGATTAGGTTCAATTGTAACGGATCGTGGTTTGAAGTATAAAAACATAATAAAAGATATAGTTCCTCAAGTAACTACACGTGCGGGTACAGCTGCTGCACTTCGTAGCTCCATTGGACAAGGGCTGAAAGACTCAATAACAAACTTAAATTTAACCAATAAACGAACAGAATATGTTTATTGGAGTAACCCAAATAATCTTGTTAAAAGACTTAAATTATTATTAGGCTCTAAACGAGCTGGACATACAGGGCATGATGATGAAATTATTAGAATAGAAGAGGCTTTAAGAGAAGCTAATATTATTGTATAAACTTATTCCTTTGTGCAGTACATTATTAGTTATAACATGGTTGTCGATAAGTTTGGACGTCATATTAACAAACACGGTCATCACCGTCTATACAGAAAAATACTAGCTAATATACGAAATAAAACAACTTTCGTTGAAAGTAAAGTGTTAAACGTAAGTCGTGTAACGGGGCTTGTTACCGATCCTGAACATGAGAGTGATGCAGTGAATTTAAAATATGTTACAAATGTACTTAATAATTTAGAAAAAAAAAATGAAAAATCTATTGACCACATAAACCAACACGTATTTACTTTGGAAGACAAACTTTTGAATAAAATTGAAAACAGTCGCAGTTTACTTATAGTAAATTTACTATTAAATTTAACTGGAAATATTTATAAAATAATAAATGGTAATTCTCAGTTTTTCTATACGTTCCCGTGTGATGCTCGAATTCAAAATGTTCGATATAATATTGAGGGAACGTTAATTGAAGCAATAGTAAATAATAAATCACTTGAATTAAAAGGTCTACGTGTTCGAGCTAACGATATTTTAAAATTTTTACCTATAAAGGGACAAAAAACTGCACCAGCACTGTCTGTTGAATTGCTGCTAGAAACAAATATTAAAGCTAAATGAGTAAAAAAGATATAGTAAACGAATTACATAAATCTGCTCGTCGCAATTTTCCTCGCAGGCATGTAATTATAAAAGGTTTAAACGATCTATATCAAGCAGATCTTGTGGAAATGATACCCTATGCCAGGGAGAATAAAGGGTACAAGTATATTCTAACAGTTATAGATACTTTTTCGAAAAGAGCCTGGACGGTGCCGATTAAAACCAAAACCGGCAAAGAAGTAGCAAGTGCCATGAATAAAATATTTAAAAGTGGGTTTGTTCCAAAAAACTTGCAAACGGACAATGGTACGGAATTCTACAATTCAAACTTTAAAAATTTAACGCAGAAATATAATATTAATCACTACGCAACATTCAGTAGTAAAAAAGCCAGTATAGTGGAACGATTTAATCGAACATTAAAATCTATTATTTTTAAAGAGTTCAGTTTACAAGGATCGTACAAGTGGATTAATAAAATTGAAACATTTACGAACGCTTATAATAATACATGGCATTCAACAATTAAAATGAAACCCAGTCATGTATCTCTTAAGCATGAAAAAAAATTATTAAACTCTGTATACAATCGCATTAAAGTAGCCGCTCCAGCTAAGTATAAAGTAGGCGATTTTGTCCGTATAAGCAAGTATAAATCAATTTTTGACAAAAACTACACACCCAATTGGACAACTGAGATATTTCAAATTAGGAAAATTCAGTCAACTTTACCAGTAACATACTTATTGCAAGACGAAAACGGTCAAGATATAGCAGGAGGTTTTTACGAACATGAAATAAGAAAAACAAAATATCCTGGTATATATTTAGTTGAAAAAATTCTACATAAGAAAGGAAATAAATATTTTGTCAAATGGCTAGGATTTAATAAAAAATATAATTCATATGTTAACAAATCAGATATATTATAAAGATAAAACCAAAAAATATCCAGCCAAGAACAAATTGCTATGTCGCCTCGCAGCGGTGAATTAACAGTGAATCCGATCCAACGTACGCGCGGAGCCCGAGCGTACACCTTCAGCGGGCCTCGTCCAGTCGAGCTCCGCTTACCTTTCACTAGTGCGCTCGGAGTGTTCTTGAACTCGTGCGGTGTATCAGGAGTGGATTAAGGGAATTTGAATTCCATGTAGCTGTGGTTTTCTTTTTTAACAATATTTACTGTAATATTATAAAATAATAAATATGTATTTATTACTATTTTTATTATTAGGTCCACAAGTATGTAAGGAACATGTATTCATATACACAGTAAAATAGAGTACAATAAATCTTATTAGCATAACAGTAAAATTGGATGTTTTTGTGAAAAGTATAAATATGCAATAAAATTTTATTGTGTACCCTTTTGGTTCTTTTTGGTTGCTACAATAAAAGTAAGGAATAGTAAGTAGGTAAGTGTAAGGAAATTAAAAAAATAACAATTTTACTTTATAAATATTATAGTATATTTTTTATAATAAAAATTGATTTATTTTTCTTTATTTAATTCCTAAAATAATAATAAATGAATATACAAATAAAAACTTATTATCAATATTTTTTACCTTTAATTTTTGCCACCTTATTCTTTCCTCAGCCCTAAACTTTTTATTTTCTTTTTTCGTATTTTTTGTATTAATGGGTGGTCTCCTTAATACTAGTCTATTTTCTATATTTATTTCTGGGTTGTAAGATTCATCGTTACAACCATCCCAATTTTCACTGCATTCGACATGGTAGGGTGTGGTCCTTTTGCTGTTAATAAAAAACACATTATTACCACGTCGAAGGTGATTTCTGAAGAGTGATTCTTTACAAATGATAAAAACAAAAAAACGATATTTGGCGTCGCAATAAATTAATACTAAACATTAAATATTGTTCCATTTTGAATAATGTGTTGAACGAATAAATTATTACCAAATAAATTAAATTAAATTACCTTATTTTCGTTGATTCGTCGTCGCAAGTGTCCCAATTCTCTTCGCACTTTACAATGTATGGTTTATAATTAGAAGTCATCTTTTTGAGTTGATCAACTTGTACTCGTATGTTCAATTCTGTCGTATATATATGATTCCTGATCTCATATAATCTGCACGCGATAGAAAAATGCATAATGCAAAAAAATCTGCTACAAAGTTTCACACACCTTTATAGGAGTGTATGCATTAACAATTTGTATAAATAGATAAAAATTTACTACACTCTTGCAATATAAATTAGTTTACATTAAAATGCAACTTTTATTACATGGAATACGGGTCGAAAAATTTATAATTGCAATTACTTTAGTACACACCTAGTGCATATATGGCTGATGAAAAATGAAAGGTATATTACAAATCCTTCAATAGAAATTAGAATAAATGCATGTAACAAATTACAATGCAAATTTTATTACATGGAATACGGGTCGAAAAATTTATTATTGCAATTACTTTAGTACACACCTAGTGCATATATGGCTGATGAAAAATGAAAGGCATATTACAAATCCTTTAATACGTACATAGGTACTGCTTCGTATAAATAGAAGGCAAAGTATAAATTAAATTCAGTCGTATTCAAAATGGACTTAAACAAGTTGAATAGTCTCGGTGCAGGACAAACATACAAAAAAATTGCAGACCTGACACCTGGCGAAATTTATGAAATAAAATCAGCAAGAGTTCTACAAACGAAGTACGGCCGACGAGTTGTGGTTTGCATAAATAATTTCGAAGTATTCTTGCCAGCGAGATTTCAGACATTGACGGATACTGAAGTCAACGATTTGGCGAATAAAGGACTAAGAAACATAACTGAGCCGACTGATAAATTTGTTAAAATAGAATTTACAAGGTAAAATACTAAATATAATATTGTTATAATTACTAATATGTTTTTTGTTTTAGCTTAAATAATAATTAGCCGATAATGCAAAATTAACATTTCCTTTTACTAACAAATGTCGTTTGCTATTCTTTGGAATTTCAAAAAGATATTCGGGACGCTATTACAAAATTAACAGAAAATAATACTTATGCTTGTGTAGAATATCAAGACCGCTATCAGGTGAATACTAACAGAGATTTAGTTTATTGTTTTGGTTGCTATAATGGTAATTTAGTACCTGTTAGTATAGAAAATCTTACAGATATTTTCAGTAACACTATACACATGCAAAATTTTTTGTATTTAAAAAACTATTATTGCCATATTTGTGAAAAAAAATTGTTTAACATTTCTTCGCCATATAATTGCATTGAATGTTCAGATATTTTTTCGCAAGAAGCTAAAAACAATTTAAAAAACAATTACAAATTCATTTTTAAGGAACCAAAATTTCATTATTTATATAATCGAGAAATTTCTTAATTATAAAAAATGTTTTCATGTAGCAAATGTAAAAAAAAATTTACACGTAATGATAATCTTAAAAGACATATAAAAACCAGTTGTAATAAAAATCAAATAAATTTAACTACATTAACCCCATCAACTTCCAGAGGACTTGGAAATACTAATAACCCATATAACCAATTAAAAATTAAACGAGTAAAAACTAGTCATCATGGAAACGACAATAATATTTTCTGTGAATTTTGTAACGTTGATATTAAAAAAACTCAGTACAATGCTCATTTAAAAACAAATTTGCATAAATCAAATGCAAGTAAACAACAAAATGAAGACGACCCTGCAATATCAATAATAAGTACTGCATTCAAACGACGAATAATATCGTACAAAATTAGTAATAAAAATTCATTGGATATAATAACGTTTTTAAAAAATATTAAAAAAAGTGTTTTAAATCTTATCGATGCGCAGCGAAAAAGTCAGAATGCTATTAAATTCAATTTAGAACTATTCTGTTTGTATAAAAAAATTGGAAAGGATGATAGTATAAAGGAAGAAATAAAGTCATTTAATACAAAATTTGAAGAAGTTCTGCAATCAACAGATATTTCAGTTTTGTACGATACATTACTGTCCATAATAGAGAACAAAAGCGGTGAGTTTCAGGTAAGAATTTTTAGTAACTAATTTCTGTGTACACAACTTTGAACTATTTTTGTTGTTATAGGAGAGAGATTCCGGCTGGGCCTTATCAGGTGTAAATCATTTAGAAGTGAATATAAATAAATATTCACCAATAGCAGGGTCGTCATACATCAATTTACCAGAAGATGTGAAACAAAAAAAGGCTTGCATAAATGTGGAAAATACTGACCAACAATGTTTCAAATGGGCCGTACTATCAGCTCTACATCCAGTTAATCGTCAGCGTCAACCACAACGTGTAGCACACTACATAAATTATGATCGTGAGTTAAATTTCACTGCTATTAATTTTCCTGTCAAAATTAAAGATATTCCAAAATTTGAAGAACTAAATGAAAATATTTCGATTAATGTGTTTGGACTTGAACATAATTCCAATGAACGTAAACACAACATAGTTGGCCCATTACATCATACAAAAAATCGTAAAATAAATCATATAAATTTATTATATTTGGGAGATAATAATAAAAATCATTATGTATGGATAAAACACTTTTCTCGTTTAATTGGGAGCCAAATTAATTCTCATGGACATACAAAATGGATTTGTGATGGATGCTTAATATATTTTACATCAGAAGAAAATTTACAGAAACATCAAAATTTTGATTGTGGCAAAATAGTTACAATTTTACCTAAAGAGGGTGAAAATATTCTTGAATTTAAAAGTTTCCAGAAAAAACTTGAAATACCTTTTGTGATTTATGCAGATTTTGAATCATTACAAATACCAATCCACTCATGTTCACCTAATAAAAATAAATCGTTTACAGAAAAAACACACATACATGAACCTTATAGTTTCGCCTATTTTATGAAATGTTCGTTTAATAACGAACTAAGTAAATTTGAGATGTACACGGGTATTGACGCACCATCAAAATTTGTTGAAAACATTACAAAAGACATAAAAGAAATTTACAACAAATATTTAAAAATAATTATTCCAATGAAACCACTTACTATAGAGGAACATCAAAATTACAACTCTGCTACATGTTGCCATATTTGTGAAAAACCATTTAATAATGATGATATAAAAGTCCGCGACCATTGCCACGTCACTGGAAAATTTCGCGGCGCTGCTCATTACGATTGTAATTTAAATTATCAAATTCCTATGTTTTTACCAGTATTTTTTCATAATTTAAGCGGATATGATTCACATTTATTTATAAAAAATTTAGCTTTTGACAATAATAATATTAATATTATACCAGAAAATAAAGAAAAGTATATATCTTTCTCGAAAAATGTTCTAGTTGAAACAAAGGAAAACCAAAATTTATATATGAAACTAAAATTTATAGATTCTTTTAAGTTTATGGGAAAATCACTTGAAAGTTTAGCACAAAATTTAAAACCGAATCAATTTGTAGACATGTCCAAATTTTTTCCAAATTTTGAACATTTTAAATTAGTAACAAAAAAAGGAGTTTTTCCATACCAATATATGGATTCTTTTGAAAAATTAATTGAAACTAAACTACCTGAAAAAATATTATTCTATAATTGTTTAAATAAAACTCATATTTCTCAAGAAGAATACAATCATGCTTTAAATGTTTGGAATGCATTTAAATGCAAAACCTTAGGTGATTATTCTGATATTTACTTGAAAACGGATGTTTTACTTTTAGCAGATATATTTGAAAATTTTCGAAATGTATGCAGAAATGTATACAATTTAGATCCTTGTCAATATCTTACTGCTCCCGGTCTTAGTTGGGATGCAATGCTAAAATGTACTGGAATTAAACTTGAATTGTTTACGGATATTGACATGCTCCATTTTGTCAAAAAAGGCATGCGTGGTGGGATCTCAAATTGTACACATCGGTTCTCAAAAGCAAATAATAAATATTTACCAAATTATGATTCCGAAAAAAATAGTAATTATATAGTTTATTTGGATGCAAACAATTTATATGGAGATGCAATGTCTAGGACTTTACCAACAAGTAATTTTAAATGGTTATCAGAAAATGAAATTGATGATTTAAATCTTTTGGCTATAGGAAATAATTCAGATACAGGATATATTCTAGAGGTAGATTTAGAGTATCCTAATTATCTACATGATTTTCATAATGATTTACCATTTTGTTGTGAAAATGTAAAACCTCCAAATTCAAAACAGTCCAAACTAATATGTAATTTAAACAACAAAATAAATTATATTATTCATTATCAAAATTTACAACAAGCATTATTATCAGGTTTGGAATTAACAAAAATACACAGGGTTTTAAGTTTTAAACAATCTGAATGGTTAAAGACATATATAAATTTAAATACAAACTTAAGAATGAAAGCTAGTAATAATTTTGAAAAGGATTTCTTCAAATTAATGAATAATTCTGTGTATGGAAAAACTATGGAAAATGTAGATAAAAGAGTTGATGTTAAATTATTAACACATTGGGAAAACATAGGAAAAAAACAAGGTGCCGAAAAATGTATTGCAAAACCAAATTTTCATAGTTTGTCTATATTTTCCGAAAATTTAGTTGCAATTCAAATGAATAAATTAAAAGTTGTGTATGATAAACCGATATACTTAGGTTTCACTGTATTAGAACTTTCCAAATTACACATGTACGATTTCCATTATAATATAATAAAACCTAAATATAAAAATGATATCAAACTTCTCTACACAGACACGGATTCTCTTGTTTATGATATAAATACCAGTGATGTATATACCGATATAAAACAAAATATAAACCATTTTGATACATCAAATTTTGCACCAAATAATCCATATAATATTGAGTTAAAAAACAAGGCTGTACTGGGAAAATTCAAAGATGAAATGGGAGGTAAAATCATTACAGAATTTGTTGGTTTACGTTCGAAAATGTATTCAATACAAACACAAGAAACAGAAATTAAAAAAGCAAAAGGTATAAAAACACATATAACGAAAAACGAAATAACTCACGATCATTACAAAAACGCATTATTTACAAATGAGCAGTTTTACATTCAACAAAAAACTTTTAAATCAATTAAACATGTAATCTATACGATAAATCAAAGTAAATTGTGCTTATCCTCAAATGATGACAAAAGATTTGTAATGAACAATGGAATTAACACTTTAGCTTGGGGGCATTATAAAATATAATTATACTGTACATATAGTAACTAACATGTTATGCCCAATTTGTAATTCAAGTAATGTTCGTATAACATTTAACAGTTTAGAAACAAAGAAATTTAGTTTGTAGTTAAACCACAAAAAGGCAATGGATTCTTGGTATATAATTAAATACAGTTGTACAAATTGCAAACTATATACTGAGCGAGCACGAAATGAAATACCTAGGCTGTTGCATAAAGAATGTCCTATTTGTGAAGAGGTAATGCAAATAAAATGGATACACTACTTCAACAATGGAATGAATATTCAGCACGGTGCTGTTGTCCATCCTCAACCAAACAATGGAAGGAATATTCAACACGGTGCTGTTGTCCATCCTCAACCAAGACAAGGTAAGTACATAAACATTTTTATATAGTAAATATACTTATATGTATTTTATTTTACAGAATAATCAGCAGCCAATGGTTCATAACTACAACACTTTAGCAATGTAATACAATATTATTAATAATAAAAATAATTTGTTATCTAAGCATGTATGTTATACAGTAAACAAAGTAAACTATGTTTATCTTTATACTCTATGTATTTAATTCTACCTTATATAAATAAAATGCTTCTATATATATATATATGCATATATTATTCTAAATTTTATTATGTAAACCCGTCTGAAAACAAATTTATTTAATATATTACTTGTGCCTTAAAAAAATACCGCCCCAGCTCAAAATCTATTACCCAAGTACCAGCTTACATACGCATGACACCTTTGCAACCGTCACCTATAGGCAAAAGCGGCACTCAACAGCTAATTTGTTATCTAAACATGTAAGTTATACAGTAAACAAAGTAAACTATGTTTATCTTTATACTCTATATATTTAATTCTACCTTATATAAATAAAATGCTTCTATATATATATACATATATTATTCTAATTTTTATTATGTAAACCCGTCTTAAAACAAATTGATTTAATATTTTACTTGTGCCTTAACAAAATACCGCCCCAGCCCAAAATCCATTTCCCGAGTGCCAGCTTACGTACGCACGATACCTTTGCAGCCGTCACCTATAAGCAAAAGCGGCACTCAACAGCCTGTGTTGAGCGAAAATGATCCCTATGCATCAAGTTAATAAGGATCACTGCAGATGAGGAGGAGGAGGTTGCAGAATCGGCGAATCCTCTCTACTATGGATGAGTTAGGGTTTCATTTACAATTCATTGAATATATTGATTTCTTTAATTCATTGTATGATGGGTCTAAATTTCTTTATATTTAGGGTTTCCTTAAGTGTTGGCGGTATTTGGTGTTTTCTTCCATTTTCGTCGTATCTTGTGCAGTATAGTAGTATATATTCTATTGTTTCCTGTGTATTGCATTCCTTGCAGTTTTTGGGGTTTGTTTCTCCAAAGATGTATTTGTGTGTTAACTTTGTATGCCCAATTCGATACGAGTGAATATTACTTGTCCTTTTCTTCTGGAGTTTCTGGTTTGTATCCAATGTTCTATAATTTGTTAGTATTGAGGCAGTGACATTATTGGTTCCATTTCTATTTGATTTTGTTTTGACCTGATGCTGTAACATTCATCGTCTCGATGGTAATGCTTCTTCATTCCCGAGTATTCCAACATGAGAGGGGAAACATATAAAATTGACTTTGATGTTGTTTAAAAAGTGCGGTATAGGAGATCATAGATACTTTTAATTAAGGGATGTATGGGATACAATGTTAAAATGGACTGGAGATTGCTTAGGGAGTCCGAGCATATTGTATAGGTATGGTTCTTGTTCATATATTGTAAACTGTAGAAGATGCCCAGCATTTCTGCTATATATTCATTGACTTGTTTTGGGAGGTGAAATTTGAATGTTCCGTTTTCAGTTATGAAGGCTGTTCCTGTTTTATTATTTATTTTGGATCCGTCAGTGTAGATGAATTTGCTGGCATTGTTGTTTTTCTTGAGGTCGTTGACATGATTTATGATGATTTTTTGATTGGTGTTTCATTTGTCATATAGATTCGTTCGAAATTTATTTTAACCCGCGATCGATACCGCTTCCTATAATTACGCGATCAGTAACGCGTTAAATTTTGTCTAACATAGCGATTTTTATATTTATTCACCTTACTATTTAAAAATTATTAATGCTGACATTGGCAGGTATTAATTAGATCGATTTTAAATATAAATAAAATAGTGTTTCATATTTTTTAGGTTTTATATTATACGAAAATGTCAACCAAAACACATAATGTAAAAAAAGCAGATGCAAAAAAAAAATTGTCCTCTTCTCGATTTAAGCACTCCGTGCAAGTCAAGGCAATTTTAGCAGTATGTTCATTGCATGTTGTTATGAATACTGTGATCTGATGGAGCATCTTCATCTGATGAACGACATTCTTCTGTTTCACGTTATGTATATGGCTGATCATCACCTTCTACTGACAAAGCTTTGTGCCAAAGAGCTTGCAAATGTTTATATTCCTGTTCGTACGACATCACCATACTATAACTAAACAATGTTATCAAAAAACTAAAGTTTTCAATGTAAAAATAGTAGCTAACTTACAATTCCACGATAGGTACCGCGTTAGATTTTGTCTAACATGTTGACACGACTTGAAAAAAATATGCACGTACGCTGAAATTTTCAAATAAACTGGTAATGGGGATAACTGAGGGAGGTTCTTAGGCAGGCTTAGCAGGACGGCCTGAGATGTAGGTCTAACTGTTTTAAAAAAATATGGATAAATATAAAAATGTTAGAAAAAATCTAACACCGGTACCGATCCCGGGTTAAGCTTTTCGGCATACCATGAAGGAATTTGGGATACTGTATTGTGTTGTATTTGTGGTATATTAAGATTTATGGAGTTGAATATTTCTTTTATATGGATTTGGAAAGGAGAGGAAGAACCAGTATTTTTGGAATTTGAAGAATTAATGATGTGTTTGAAAGTAGGGTGGTCTAGATTGCTTAAAATATTTGTTATTTATGATAGAGTTAAATATTTTCTCCTATCGTATAGAAACTGTTCGTATGCTTCGCAGTAGATACTTTGCATCGGGCTAGTTCTTTAGGCTCTTGGTATAATTCTCAGTGCTGTGTGGTGTACTGAGTCTAATATATGAAGGTTTAATTTCTTTGCTGTGGCGTACACTATTGCACCATAATCAGGTTTACTCCGTATTACCGCTTTGTGTATCGTATGTAGACTTGCTCTGTCTTCTCCCCAATCATGGTGTGATAGGATTTTTAGAATATTCAATTTTCTAAAACATTCACTGCTCACTTCTGTTATGTGTTTCCTTCATGTTAATTTTTTGTCGATAGTTATTCCTAGGGTTTTAATTTTTTAACGAATTGAATAGTGGACCCGTTTAGTGATAATAAAGAGACTCTCTCTATGCTTACTAAAATGAACGGCTTTATTTCTTGTTTGAGAGAATCGAAATCCTACTTTGAATGACCAGTTCTAAATTTCATGTATTGTTTTTTGAAGGAGATTTTGTACCGCCTGAATATTTTTATTATTATGATATATAATAAGATCATCAGCAAACAAAAGAAACTTAACTGGACTATTTATGTTTTCTGTGATTCTGTTGATTGCTGTTAGGAATAATATTACACTTACACAGTGCTGATCCTTGTTGTAGTAGCAAAGGCCGGTTCTGGACTGACAGTAGACAGCAGCACATAAGTTCCCACTCAAATAAATTCTCAATTTAGTGTCTATGTAATGAATATCTAAAGTTAAATTTTGCATATATTTGTTTTATTTTGCCATTATACAGGGTGTTAAAAAATAAGTGTCCCAAATTATGAGGGCATATAGTACTGACCAAAATGAGTAAAAATAGTTAAATCAACATGGGTCCGATCTTCAATAGTGTCCGAGATAAAAGGCAATGAAAAATGAGTTTTTTCGGTTTTCACCTCTGCTATATCGAAAACTGTAAGAGTTACGACTTTGATTAAATGAGACATTTTGTTTACCTTTCAATGGTCATCTTAGATGTGTTTTTGTTTTCCAAAAAAAAAAATCAAATAATTGTGCTAAGACAAAAGTTGTGGCGATCTTTGCCAATATTTAGTTTTCAAATAATTTCGTAACTATTAGAAAGTGAAAAAATTGTTTCTTATAAAATGTTATTGTTTTCTTATAGTCTATTTACTGGCAAAGACAAAATTTTGTTCGACCACTATGTTAGTCAATTTTTCATCGATTCTAATACAAAATGGCCTCTTTCTCAAAAACAGTTGAAGATCGGACCCATGTTAATTAAACTTTTTTTACTCATTTTGGTCAGTATTATATGCCCTCATAATTTGTGACACTTATTTTTTAACACCCTGTACATAAAGTGAGTAAATTTCCTGAATAAAATAGAAAGAAGTAAGATCTTTTATATTTGGTGTAAGAATACGCTGATAGGAACGGACCTTCCGAGGGGTCGACCCGCGCGAAGTTTCTGCCGCAGCACGCTAAAGAACAGGTGAAACGAACAGAGCCGTATTTAGGAATAAGCTTTGAAGCAATCATTTCAGAAGAAACTTTTATAGATGAGTAAAAGAGGTAAACCAGAGCATGACTCACCAAGTTAAAATGAAAGAAGTAGACTAACATCGAGATCACCAGACAAGAGTATAGTAAGTAACACAAAACTAAAAAGAGAAGAAATGGATGAAATTAGTACCTTACTATTACAAAAACAAGATGATATAAAAGAACTAGAAACAGAGGCAAGAGAAAACAATGAAGAGACAAAAAAAATTAAGAGAAGAGATGAGAATAATGCAATTAAATTGAGAAACAGAGAAAAAAGAACTCATGGGTGAATCGGAATTGGCGAAGGAAAGAATAGAAAAACTCTAAAGAAGTAAAATTAAAAATAACTTGGTTATATTAGGAACACAGATTACTAAAGAGGAAAAAGCTAATATTAGAATTAAGATAGAAAAGTTACTAGAAGAGAACCTAAACTTCAAAGTAATACCAAGGAATATTAATGAAATAGCAAAATAAAATAGAACCCGTAGAATACAACGGAAATTTAAATCCTTCATAGTAACATAGAATAGGTATATATATATATATATATATATATATATATATATATATATATATATATGTGAATTTGGCTGCATACTAATGCTGTTACAATTTGTCGGTTTTCTAATTACCACCTCTAGTTAATGTCTATTTATTAACTAGCTATGCTGTACTGATGAGCTCTAATAAGAGCGAAACACGTGTCTACAGCCGCTATTGAGCGATTACCCTGCGAACAACATTTTTCTAGTTTTTATAACTTTACGCTCACGATTTATGTATAATTTCGATTATTTACCTTGGGGTCCATGTAACGGCTCTGATTGGTGGTTATAAATTACCGCCGCTGCGACGTTGTATTTATCCACATATCCGTGAAAATGCTGACCGAAGCAACAATTGTGAATTTGGCTGTTTATTAGTGCTGTTACAATTTGTCGGTTTTCTAATTACCACCTCTAGTTAATATATATTAACTTGATCCAAGTATATGGTCCAATAGAGGGAGAAGAGAAGAAGACAAAAGACGATTTCTACGAGGAGCTACAAAAGTTAATTGATCATATAAAAGATAGGAACAAAAAATTAATAGTAATGGGAGATTTTAACTCAAGAATTCAGGATGATCAAACAATTGGAATAGGCTATATGGGAAAATATGGAGAGAAAACAGTTAATAGAAACGGTAAAAAGATGATACAATTCTGCATCGAGATCGAATTATTTATTGGAAACATGTTCTGGAAACAAAATCTTGAAGATAAATATACTTTTGAGGGAAAGAAACGCTAAAAGTATTGTAGACTACATCACCTACACCAAATATATACAAAATGAAATACTAGTTGTTAAAACATCTTCAGAGACAGAAATAGAATCTAACCACAGATTGGTCACAGCAAATATAAAGATTGAACAAGTAGAAAGACAAGAGAAAGTAAAATATTTTAAAATCAAGATACATAAATTGAAGGAAGAAGATATGAGAACGAAATATCAAGAAGAAACCGACAACCGGATTAAAATGCAAGAAAGATCCCAAAGTGAATGGACTATAGATGAAAGGTGGCGGAAATTGAAACAGATACTTCACACAGCAGCAGAAAAAGTATGCGGGAAAAATTACATAAATTTTGACCTAAAGCGAACTAACTGGTGGTCAGAGAATCTTAAAAGTAAAATTAGACAAAAACAGATAGCCTGGAAAAAATATTTTTGTACTCACAACCTAGGAAGTGACATTTGACACACGCTATAGACAACCGGACACAGCACTCTCCCGGTGCACTGCGCCAGGAAATTAAGCAAAAAACACTGACAAATTTCTGGTCATTCTTCAACAAAATAATCTTTAAAATAACAAAATATGGTTTATAAAATGGCACTCATGCGATTTTCAAGCATCAAAAACCAATAATAATAAAAAATATTAATAAACAATAAATTTGTCTACCATCAGTGCCATCTGTTGGATAATCTGTCATCTGTTCAATGTCAAAATAGAAAGTAACCTTAAATATAAATTATCAGATGTTACACGTATTACATGAAAATGAAACTACCAGTAAAATAGAGACATGTGCCGGACATTATTCTTTATTTAATTATTTGAAAAGTTGGTAAGTACAACATAAAATATGCTTGACAACTTTTGCTTAATTTAGTTTATATTTTATTTAGGTACTGACTTGCATTGACCGGAACAGTTATTATAGACATTAATATTTATAAGACAATTATTATTATAGATAAAATGTATTAACGGATTTCTCGGCGGTGATTGTAAGGAATTATATTGTTCTTATTCCATAAATTAGTTAATTTTATTTAAATTCGTACCTAACCCTAAACTTCTAGAATATTCTCACACTTTTCGGCCAACATGTGACGCTCACAGATTTTTACAAGTTTTTAAATATTTTTTTAGTGTAACTTATATGTTCTACGTAGATAGTCAAAATTCTTTAAATAATATGTAAATCAGTGCAATGTACAAACAATAATAATTTCAAAATTGAGTTTCTGAATTTATCAATGTGTCAAATGATTACACCAGTTAAAACTATTTGTAAGTAAAACAAAATTCATCTATGTAACTTACCTTTTAACAAAATTATGTACATTTTAGTATTCCGTGATAAAGTTATGAAATGTGTAACGAAATATTAAAAGGAAATTTAAATAAAATTAAGTATTTTATGGAATAACAACAATATAATTCCTTACAATCACGCCGAGAAATCCGTTAATACATTTTATTTATCAACAAGTACGGCGTTACTTCCTCCTAACAATGTGGTATGTGACTAAATTTTTACATATATACTAGACCAAAAAATAAAATGCCCGTATTTTTTTAAATTGATTAATTATTCGTAGTTTACGAGAAAATAATTATTAAAACTTTGGAGAAGGGATCTGTGACGTCAGTAGGGTAGAATGATAGAAGAAGACAGTTAGACTGAGATAGATATATTGTGGTAGGCGAAAGTGACAGCAGCTGTTCTTTCGCCATTCCATAACCTATCACAACATATCTATCTCAGTCTAACTGTTTTCTTCTACCATTCTACCCTACTGACGTCACACGTCCCTTCTCCAATACATTAAATTGCTAATAACAATATTATTACAAACTAATGTTTAGTTTTTATTATTATAATGAGAAGCTATAAAGGTTTGTTTTTGTATATTATTACATATATTGAAATTCGATTATGGCCACATACCCCATTGTTATTATTATCAGAAACAGACATTTTGACTTTTAATTCTGAAAAAAATATGCAAACAATTTTGTTTTGGAAATCAACAAATTTACTTAACAACCTTTGCTATGAAATTGCCGCTGTGCTATTTACTTGTATATTTGCGAATTTTGTACAATTATCTTAACATTTATACTCTATTAATAATGATTTTGTTCGTTACAAAAAGTATTGTTCAAACTTTCTGCGGGAAGACGTCATCCACGCATTCGCGTAATTGAAACCCTCGCCCGCAAGCTTGCTCGTGCCTCAAATAAGCGCCCATGCGGGAAGAGTGTCTTCCCGCACTAAGTATGTAAATAACTATTACAAACCTAGGATGAACAGGATAAAACAAACTACGCAAACTAAGGGACAAAGTGAAAACAGAAGTCAGAATCGCATAAAGAAGAAGCTGGGAAAAATATGGTGAAGAACTAAATAAGAACTACCTAAACAATAACAGAAAATTTTGGAACCGTATTAGGAACATGAAGAGAAAGAAGAAGAAATAAATAAGAGCAATGAAAAATAGTCAGGGAGAAATAACAACGAAAACTACAGAAATACTGAAAACATGGAAAAATTACTATACAGAGATGTTCAAAGAAGATAAAATACAAGAAGGGATAACAGATATACTTGCTCCAGCCCAGCAGGATGAAATAATGGAAGAAATAGAGATGAGCGAAGTAGATGAAGCACTATGAAAAATGGAAACTGGAGAAGTATGTGGGGAGTACAAGATAAAACTTGAAATGATAAAATGGCTAGGAGAAGAAGGAAAAAGATGGCTACACCTAATTTTTAAAGAAGCATGGAGTATTCAACAAATTCCTGAAGACTGGCAAAAGAACATAATACTACCAATTTATAAGAAAGAAGATCACATGAATTGTGAAAATTATAGAGCAATATGTCTCTCCTTAGTGACCTTCAAAGTTTATACATACAAATATCATAGAACGAAAGTTTAGGAAACAGATAACAAACAAGATGAACAAGCGGCTTATTGCACGAACAAGCAAACAAACGATAACATAACAATTATACGAAACCTGATAGAAAGAGTGATAGATAGTGATAGTGTAGAGAAATTGTTTCTAATTTATAGACCTAAAATCCGCGTTCGATAATATTGAGAGACGGGTAACATGGAAATGTCTGAGAGACAAATATTATTCAAAAACTCATGAATGTGATCAAAAGTATCTAAAACAAAGTATACGCACAGATACAAATAAATGGAGACCGGTCAGAAGTATTTGAAATACAAAAGGGTGTAAAACAGGGCGATAGCCTTAGCCCACTGCTCTTTATAATAGTAATGTATGAAATAATTAAAAACACACACACAGCAAAAGTAAATCAACAATAATAGGATATAGAAACTTAACTCCAACAAAAATCTCTTGCCTATTATACGCAGATGATATCGTCCTAATAGCTAAGATGCAAATAAATATGCAACTAATAGATATCTGGACAGAGGAAATAAGAGCTCTGAAAATGGAAATAACTACAAACAAAACAAAAGTTATGATAATAAATGAGGAAAGAAGGAAAAATATTTACATTCAGTGGCAGAAGATTAGAAGTGGTAAAATCATTTGAATATTTAGGAACTATACTAACTAATAATGGAAAAATAGATCTAGAATTAGCAAAAAGGAGCCAAAGAACAATAAATATACACTCTGTTCCACAACTTGGGACAAAAATTTAAAGGGTATATACTGCTGATCATAAAACAAAAAGAATTTTTCAAAAATTCGCAAAAAAAAATTCATCGTATTTCAAGCAAATATTTTTTTGCCACTGATCGGTACCTATATTTAATATTTTTTTTCAAATCTTCTACAATGAAAGTAAATGTTTACATAATATCTAATACTAATAAATGTCTATTGTGTAATTAATAATTTAATTTAATTTGATAGGTGGTAAGATATTCTTTCGTCAACATTGCTGTTAATTATCATTTATCTTTGGTGGTGCAGTGTTCTAATTTTACAGTGAATAGCAGTGTAGTGTAGTTTTTGTTAAAATGGATGCATTTAGTAACAGTGAATTAGTGGACATGGTGTTAATGTATGGAGAAGCAGGACAAAATTCATTATTAGCACGACGTCTTTATGCTGAACGTTATTCTTTACGGCGATTACCCACTCACCGTTTGTTTGTGAGGATAGTCCAGCGCCTTCGAGACACAGGAAATGTGTGACCTAATCGTGAGAGAGGTGGTGGCCGCCAGCATCAACACGATAATATGGAAAATGGTATTTTAGATACTGTACATGCTGAACCAACTACTAGTACCCGAACAGTATCTCAACAATTAGGAGTACCACATAATTCAGTATGGCGAATTTTAAAAGATCATAACTACCACCCATTCCATTTTCAACGGGTACAAGTGCTAACAGAACCTGACCATCAGTTTAGAGTACGGTTTTGCAACTGGTTTTTACAAAAACATACTGAAAATCCTAATTTCCCCTCGTATATCATATTTTCTGATGAGGCAACTTTTACTAGGGAGGGAGTTCATAATTCTCATAACTCTCATTATTGGACTCAAGAAAATCCGCAAGTTGTTGTGCGAGGCAGTTTTCAGCATCGCTTTTCGATAAATGTTTGGACAGGTATTGTTAAGGGAATATTACTTGGGCCGTACATTCTACCAAATAGGATGACTGGAGCTAATTATTTATTATTTTTACAAAATACTTTGCCAGAACTACTTAAAAATGTGCCTTTAAATGTGCGTCAGCAGGCATGGTTTGAACACGATGGTGCGCCTGCGCCATCACACTATGCACTCAATGTAAGAGAACATTTAAACCAAGTGTTTGAAGACAGGTGGAATGGTCGCGTTGGTCCTGTACTTGGCCTGATAGATCCCCTGACCTAAATTTGCTGGATTTTTATTTCTGGGGTCATTTTAAATCACTCGTATACGATAACCAAAATGCGATGGAAAACTAAGAAGAACTTAGGCAGAGAATAAAAAATTCAGCAGAAAAAATACGAGTACAAAATTCGTGTCAAGGCTGTACTAGATTCAACGTGCAGCAATGTGTGTAGGGATGAATGGTGTAAATTTTGAACAGTATTTGTAGTTTTGTGCTTCAGGTATGTGTTTAGTTATTTCCCAAATTATCTTAATATTAAATACAATGCATTAATATTAGAATTTATTTTGTATTTTATTTTTCCTTTTTTTTTGTTTTATATTTACAACTGGCTTTTTAATAGCCAACAAGAAAATTGGATGTATTACAAAATATCGTGAGAGGAGTATATTTGTCTTCTCCTTAATTTTATTTTACTTATAATTTAAGTGCTTAAATCTAATGGTTTCTTTCTATTTAGCCTTCTTATGACGTGTCGGTTGTCAAATAAATTTAAGGCAAGTTCGATCGGGTAGTTGTTTAAGCGTTTTTTATATGCTGTTGCGTATTCTTTGATTTTTTCATGCACATACTTTACTCTTAGATCTCTATGGATTATTTCGTTCTTTACGTACCAAGGAGCATTGGTTATTAATCTCAGGGTTTTATTTTGAAATCTCTGGATTATGTCCGTATTTGATCTTTTTGCGCATCCCCAGATTTGTATCTCATACGTCCAGATCGGAACCAAAATTAATTTTTAGAGTAGTATTTTATTTTCTAGGGAGAGTTTAAATTTCTTTCCAAGCAACCAGTACATTTTCCTCAGTTTCATATCGAGTTGTTTTCTTTTTGATTGCAAATGTTTCCGCCACGTATTGCGTTTATCTAGGTGCATACTTAAATATTTAGTATAATTTTTTTTTTTTTTTGGATGAGCGTATTATTCATTAGCTTGACTAGCGGACACTGCACATGTCTAGTAGTAAAGACGACATTAACTGTTTTATTTTGGTTTAGCTTGATACGCCATGTTCCAGCCCATTCTTTAATTCTTCTTATAGACGTTTGAAGTATTTTTGTTGCTTCTACGGGATCTTGGTGGGATGCGAGTAATGCTGTGTCATCCGCATATGACGCTATTAATATTTCTTCTTCGTTTGGTAAGTCTGCTGTAAATATTTGATACAGAGTAGGGCCAAGGACACTTCCCTGAGTTACACCGGCTTGGATAGCATATATTTTTGAATGACTATTTTCATAATTAACATAAAAGTATCTTTCGTGGAGATATGACTTCATTAATAAATAATATTGATGTGGTAGGTAGTATTTTATTTTGAATAAGAGTCCTGTATGCCAAACCCTATAGAAAGCCTGCCTTACGTCTATAAAAGCACCGTTGCATACATCTCTATTTACTTGTTCTATGGTCGAATGTTGCTCTCGAAAACCAAATTGGTGCAGCGGGATGATATTCTTCTCTTCTAAATTGGTATGAGACGCTTTAGGAGGAGTTTTTCAAATAGTTTGGATAGAGACGGTAGCAGCGATATTGGCCTATAAGAACTTGGGTCATGTATAGGCTTGTCTGGTTTGTGTACTAATATAATATGAGCTAGTTTCCATTGTATGGGAAAATATTGTAACCTGACAATAGCGTTATATATTTGTGTTATTAGTACGACTGCTTTCTTAGGAATTTCTTTTAATATTTTAGCGCTAAGAAGGTCATATCCAGGAGATTTCTTTTCATTCATAAATAATATTTCTTGTTAGATTTCCATTGGTGAAAAATGTTTTATTGGGCCAGAGAATTGTACCGGGGACTCCAAAAATTGTATTATTTCATCTTCGTCTTTATTTGGTGTCGGAGGGTTAGGCTGGAAAACTGTTGATAAATGTTTTGTAAAAATTTCAGCTATTTCTTGGTCTTCTCTTGCCCAGGTGCCGTCTTCTTTATGGATTGGTGGTACATGTTGTTGGGCCGTTTTAATCTTTTTGTAGCTTTCCAGAGTGAATAATCATCTTGAGATTTGTTTGATAAGCTTTGTATATAATGATAATAATAATAATAATAATAATAATAATAATAATCACTTTTATTTCAAGAGACACTGAGAATACAATGTATGGGAAAAAGTCAAAAATACAGAAAATTATTTACAATAATCATAAAATTCATTCAGGTTATAAGAACAATTTAAAACAAGAAAACGTTTTAAATTATTTTTAAAATGATTGAAACAGTGTGCAACCCAATAGAATGAGGGGACATTTGCCCTATTTTAGTTTTACCAACGGGTACTCGAAAGTTGTCTTTCGCTCTCGTATTTAAAGAATGAAAGTCACTTTGTTTTAAAAATTTAGATTTATTTTTGTAGACGAAATAGCATAATTCTAATATGAGAATGCAAGTGAGAGGAAGAATACCAAAATTCTTAAACAAATCTCTGCAACTCTGAGTCCTACTAGCACCAGCCATACATCTTACTATTCTTTTTTGCACTAAGAACACATCATGCGCCTCTGAAGATGTTCCCCAGAAAATTACACCGTATCTTAATTTTGATACAACAATAGCGTAATAATACTTTAGTAATTGTTGTTCAGTTAAAAAACATTTTAAATGTCTAATTTGATAACATGTACTATTAAGTGATGCAATGATTTCCTTACATTGTGATTTCCAGTTAAGATTTTCATCTACTGTCAAACCCAAAATTTTAGTTTTTTGTGATCTATGTAAGTTATGATCATAAACAGAAATATTCAACTCTGGAATATTTCTCTTTTGATAATTATGAAATTGAATAAAAGTAGTTTTAATCTTATTTAGAAATAAAAGGTTGTCATTGCACCAATTCACCATACTAGGTACACAATTATTACATTTTTGTTGAAGTTTCTCACTATCTTTGTCTGAGACCACAATTGACGTATCGTCAGCGTAAAGTGATAATGCAGAATGATTTTTAAGTGACAGATTAATATCATTTGTGTATAAAATAAAAAGAATAGGAGCTAAAACAGTTCCTTGGGGGAGACCCACACTACATGTAAGAAAATTTGATGGTACTGGTTTTAATTCATTTGCGTTCTTGCAAGTGTAATCAAGTGATACATACTGCAGTCTATTTTGTAAAAAGTTGCGCAGCCACTCCAGGGGTGCTCCACGGATGCCCATACATTCGAGTTTTCCCAAGAGACGATCATGGTTTACGCAGTCGAAGGCCTTACTTAAGTCGCAAAATACCCCGACTGGACATTCACCGTTTTCTAAAGCTTTAACCAGTTTTTCATATAAATGTTGAATTGCATCTAGTGTAGACGAGTTGGCCTGAAAACCGAATTGATTTTTATCTAAAATATTAGTTTTTTTCATGAAAGAATCTAATCTCTGAAGATAGAAATATTCAAAAAGTTTAGAGAACACAGATGTCAAAGTTACAGGTCTGTAGTTGTTCAAATCATTCCTATTTACCTTTTTGTACATAGGAATAATTTTATTTACTTTTAGTTTCTCTGGGAAAAGTCCAGTTTGAAATGACAGATTGATCAAATAAGTCAAAGGTTTACATATGGAGGAATATATTATTTTTATTAAAAAGCTAGGTATTGAATCATGCCCAGATGATTTTTTATTTTTAATTTTGTCTTTTATTAGTTCCTCGATTTTCTTTTCACAAAATGGGAAAAGGAAAAAATTTGCGTTATTTAGACCTTGAGATGAGGGTGTATTTGAATTATTATTTGCAGGTATCAGTTTCAGTATATCCAGTGGAGCATCTCTGAAAAAAATATTAAAGCTATTGGCTACTATACGCGGATCGTCTATGATAGTATCATTATGCATTATGTTTATATTACTTTTTTCAGTATCTTTATTGCTTAATTTATTAATTATCGCCCACGCACTTTTGGATGGGTTATCAGAGTTGCAGATTTTGTTTTGATAAAAGGATCTTTTTGTGTTAGAAACTAAGGTTGAGTGACATTTTTTCATTCTTTTATAAAGTGGCTCAAGTTCGGGATAACTTAAATTAAGATAGTACAAGGATTTTAATTTCTAACTAGATATTTTAATTTCCTTATTAACCCAATCTTTATTTGATTTCTTTTTTAATTTTTGAATTGGAAAATGTAAATCAAAATAGCTTTAAAAAACGTCATAAAAAGAATTAAAAGCCTTATTAAGGTCATTTTCGTTATAAACATTTAACCAACTTACATTTGATAAGGCTTCGTAAAACTTACCAATATTATTGTCACTAAACACCCGTCCAACTTTCTGAGTACTTTGAAAAGATTTATCTACAGTAATTTTACTGGTAAGGAGAACGCTTCTATTATCCGATATTGGAGTGGGTTGCACAGATATAATGGTAGAGGTTAGGTTTGTGTAAATATGGTCCAGAATATTGTTACCTCTTGTTGGAGTTTCAACAATATTTGTTAACCTATAAGTCAGTAATACATTAGTTAACTTCTCATATTCCCTAGCATCTCTAGTAGGATCTATATTAAAGTCGCCTAATAGAACTATATTAAATGAAGGTTTAAAAATTTGATCAAGAACAGTTGAGATTTTATCACAGAATATATTAATGTCACCACATGGTGATCTATAGCATGTTAAAATAGCGGTGGTGGTGTCAGAATGTGATTTCCAGATAATACCATATATTTCAAAGTGTGCACAGAGCGGCAATAATTAGCAATATTTTAAAAATTTTTGAAGTAGAAAGAATTTATCGAGAATGGGTTACACCATGTCTCAGTAAAACATAAGATTTTTAATTCATTGTTACTACTTATATAGTCAGGAGTTATAAAATCTATTTTGTCACACGTCAATGCCAGGGAATTTAATAATAAAAAGTCATTTTTGTTACTTGAGTTTTTTGTAGAATTTAAGTCACTGGATTGTTCGTTGTTTCCTGTGAAAAAACCTTGACACATATGTACCTGGGGGCCAGAGTTCAGCATCCATTAATTTTTCATAATTATGTCTATGCACCACTAATTTGAACGAAGTATAAAACTGAGGAAATTTGGATGTAATTTCATTACAAACTATTTCCGGAAAATCTTCCTGCAGAAATTTGAGTAGATCATCACAACTTGTACCAGGTTTTAGTCTAGATACATAAACAAATGCTTTCTTTGGAGCGGTTTCCAAGATTGAAGTTTGTTTTGAGTTCCCAATTATTTCTGTTTTATGGTTGAACTTTTTTGTTTTTTTCTTCACGATTTCTGACCATCTTTCTGCATTATTTGCGTTGTCTACGACACTGGTTTTGTTTAATTGTTTGTCTGACACTTTATTTGAATTATTTTGTATATTTTGGCACACAACCTCACTTTTTTGTTTATCACTGTCTTTTAATTTATTTCCAGAAGTTGCCTGTTGTGCCGACATATTACCGGCCGATTCCGAGTCAATGTCAGATTTCTTATTTTTATTGTTTTTGCTATTGATGCCCTTTACAGGCATAGATGGAGTTGTAGTTTTTATGCTCGACTTTTCATTTAATTGTGTGGTTAATAATTTGATTATATAATGTTGGAAAGATATGTTCTTAATTTTATATAGCAATGTTTTGACTTCTTTCGTTATTTTATTTAATTTGCTTTTGTTATCCGGATGTCTTGATAACTGCCATTTCTTCAGAGCTGCAATTTTTTCTTTTATATATTTGGGATAATTCACGTTATTTGGTATTTTTGCATTTATGTTCGATGTGGAATTCCATGCAGCACTCTGGATGGTATTTGTTAGATGTTCAATCGCTTATTCTATGTTATTTTCAGATTGTAGTGTCGTTTGTAGATTTGTGCGTTCATTTATGTGGATGCGAAATTCGTTCCAGTCTGTTTTTGAATTATATAGTGACGGGTTTTTATCTTTGCTAATGATTGTGGAGCTTATTGTTAGTGTTACAGTCGAGTGATCAGATATGAGGTCATAGTTGGAGGAGATATTCGTATAATTTACAGATAGTTTATTAGTAACGATAAAGTCCAATAGATTCGGAATTTTATTTGGATCTGTAGCAGAGCTGGGCAAGTTACTTTTAAAATGTAACTAGTTACAGTTACCTCCAAAAAAAAGTAACTAATTTACTTAAGTTCCAGTTACTTTGGTAAAAAACTATTTACAGTTATTCATTAAAAGTAACTTAGTTACTTTGAGTTACTTTCTAACGACTTTTAGTGGTGTGAAGTGTAGACTTAGACTGTTGACTTAGTTATTGTGTAGTATACATATCAGGGAGTTTTTGCACTAACTACGTTATAACCTAAATTTTAACGTTATTGCTTGGCAAATCCCAATCAGATTATTATTGTTAATGTTAACGGATCTACAGGGCCTTATTACCGCCTAGGCCCACGAGGCCACGGCTTAGGGCCCACTTTGACAAGGGGCCCGCAGGGCCCGGTTGCTGTGCTTTTTTAAAAATTTATTAATTTATTTTTCAATTTTGATTTCTTATACCAAGATATAAAAAATCTACTTTCTTTCTAACATTACATGACCATTATAATGTATAAAACATGCAGACATTATTTCCTAGACTTATTAGTGGATAATGATTAATTTATTGGAAACCTCGGATCAGACGTCAATTTTCAATTTGAGGCCCCGCGCTTACATGGGCCCCGCACATTCAAATATCTAAGAAAATTTGATTAAAAAGTATCTTTTTATAAATATTTGGGGCCCCGCTACGCTAATAACATATTCCCGAGACCCGGCAAAATCGCCAACCGTCCCTAGAGAGGAGTAACAAAATATTACGCTAAAATTTCACCTCAAACTAGAATCGAGCATGCGGTACTGTATAATTGATCAGCTTTTCTCTCAGCAGGCAATTTTATTTTTTTCTTTAATAAATAAACTTACATTATAATTATACAAATATTTGTACGTACTTGTTTTATACTATAAAGAGGGAGGGGAGCCCGAAACAAATTTTGGCATAGGGCCCAAAAATCTGATAAAAAGGCCCTGCGGACCTACATTATAATATAATATAAAAATTAAAAGTGACTTTTTATCTTGTGAGAAGGGAATTTGTAAAAATGAGACGAATTCAAGTCTTGCAACCCTTGGAACAACGAACAAAATACACTATTTTTTGTATAACCTGAATATTAGAATAATTTTGATGATTTAGTGGCAGTTTAATTATAATTTATTAAAACGTATCATTTGTAAGCGAGGGAAACATTTGAAAATAATATATTTTATAAGTCAAATTTAACATTTAGTGACTTTTTAATTCTAGAATTAAAAGTTAAAATAATGTGTTATTTTTAGTTTTTCTGTTTACCGTACAAAAACTCTATTATTAATAAATATAATTACTTATTTTATTATCTATTATGGCTTGAAATCAATCAATAATAATATTGAATTTAATTATGTATTAAAATAAAAGTTACACATTACAGAGGGTATGCGCGATGTTGCGCTCAACACTCCCACTCTGGACAGACATTTATTTAAAACAAAACATTTTTAGTTAGTGTTTCTAAAAAAGGCATCAGCCATCAGCCTCAACAAAATATTTTTTAGAAATTTTAATCCCCCCTCCGTTACTTTTTATGACTAAGTTACATTCCACTTTTTAAATTACTTTGACTAACTTAAGGTACATTCTAATTTCTGAGTTACTTTAAGTAACTTAAGTTCCTCAAGTAACTAGTAACTAAAAACCGTAAAGTTACCAACTACTTTTCCGCGCAAGTTAAGTTACAGTTACCATATTTTAAAAAGTAACTAAGTTACGTTACAAGTTACGTAAAAGTAACTAGTTAGTAACTAAGTTCCTAAAGTAACTAGTTACTGACCAGCTCTGATCTGTAGGCAAATATGTTGATTTCCCAGTGCTTAAATATTCATATTGTTTATGGTTTATTGTTTTCTATAGTTCTCGTCCTTCAGGGCTGTAGGTTCTTGAATCCCGTTAAAATCTAATACTTAAGGGGACAGTATACTGCAGAAATAGTTAAATTCCCATTTATTTCTATTATTTTTATTGTAGTGGCTTGGAGGAAGGCTTCTTCATATTTTTTCATCTCATAATGACTTATCTTGTCCCTGATAATGATCGCCGTACCTCTATGAGCGGTTCCATCAGGATGTTCAGTATGGAATATTTTATAGTATGGTATTTTGAAGTAGTTTCTATTTGTGAAATGTATTTCACTTATCAATAGGATGTCAATCTTTTGATCTTGTAAGAAATATTCGATTTCTTGGCGATGGTTTGCTAATCCATTAGCATTCCACAGAGCTATTCTTAGACTATCCATTTTGATTATTTTTGACTAGTGTGGTTAATAGATTTAAAATCATAGTATTCTGGTTCATTAGCTGTGTGAACATAGTTTCGAATCTTTGTAGAAATTGAGTTAGCGTAATATCGTTGCTATATTGTGTGTAATTTGGGTTATTAGTTCTAGTTATTTCAGCGTAGCTTATATCTTGATATACCGTAACGGCGTGCGTTTTTGTTCTGTTGTCAGTTTGACTATTTTAAATTAATTGTGTTAAGTTTGGCTTGTTGAGTTGTTTTGTGTGTTTTGTAATTCTCGGTATGCAGCACAGCCCTTATAATTTGCAGGGTGCTCGCTTTGGCAGTGTATACATTTAGGTGGAATGTCTTTCTTTTTTGGTATTCTTTTGTAGAATGTGAACCTGCACATTTTACACAGCCATACATTCTGGTACAATATGTTTTAGTGTGACCAAAACCTTGGTAGAGAGTACACTGTGGTATCTCTTTTCGTTTTCGAGGAGGCTCTACATAGATTTTGATGCCTTATTGTTTTCGTCAGGTTCAACGTCGATGAAGAATAATGGTAAAGGTTGTTTGGTATGCCAACTCCTTATGTTAGTGATATTTCTTAAGCAGAATCCGATGTTTTCCAATGCTGATTTTATTTTATTTGTCGGTATCGAGTGATGAATGTTTTTTATGACGACCCTGAAGGCTCTTTCTCAAGGGCCGCGGAACGATTTTATCTCAGGGGGGGGGGGGGGGGGGGGGTGTCTCAAAATATTTTATGTTACTCCCTTTGCCACTCAATATTTTTATTAAATTGCCTAAAAAAGTCTTATTAATTAATTTTAGATACCTATACAAAAGAATAGAATAAAGAAGTAGATTATGGTTAAATAAATATGATACTTTATTAAGAAAAAAAAAAACAAAAAATTAAACAATGGAATATATATATATATATATATATATATATTATATTTTAAAGAATTCATTATAATCTTCATTCTGGCAGACCAAAAACCGCAATACGCTCTGAAGATTTTGTTATGAATTGCTTAATAATTAAATTAATATTTATGTTTTTTGCTCTTTCTTTATGCGTGTGAAGAATAATTAAATTATTTAATCTATCTTGTTTCATGGTGGAGCGAAGGTACGTCTTTATTCTACGAAGAGCACTAAAAGATCTTTCCCCAGAAGCTGCTGATGCTGGCACAGTTAGGAGTAAAATAACTAATAAAACAACTTGATCTAGAAGTGCATGCACTGTTTGTGTTTGTCTCTTTAGTTCGTTCGCAACCTGGTTAATGTTTATTTCTGTGTTGTCTTCCCATTATTTTAATAAACTTGGTAAAATGCATAATTGTGACTTTAACCTATCTAAATCAAAATCACTTACATGCTTGCCAAGAATAATTGTTATTTCCTCTTTGCTATATTTATTCCCTTTAGCAGATTTTATTATTAATTCTTCTAAATCTACCAATTTCTTCATCCCATCTTGATTAAATCGCCGTTCTAGTTCGTCGAGTAGAAGATCCAAAATTGCAAAGTATTCTTTTCGCAAATAATCTTTTGCGTTTAGCGATGTTGAAGGTGATGGATTTGTCATATTTTCTAATCGCCGAGGAATTTTTTTCTGTCGAGGTTCTTTGACCTCATCTAATTCTAAATTTTCCGCTATAGTTTTAGCTTCTCGCCACAACTTATTAAAATCGTTTTCACAGCAAAAACTTTTCAATGTTAATATAAGCGCATATGATGCTTTTTTAGCACCAGAAGCACTAAAATCTTTCTTTTGTAACGCTTTCGCTAATTCTTCACAAGGACCAAAGACATACTTCGAAACAAGTAATGAAAAGAGAGTTTCAAATTTTTTAAATCTTTTTCGGTAACCTAATAAAACTACTCTTCGTTCATCTCTTATAGCACCGGTTTCATTTAGCAGTTCTTCAATTGTAATTTGAACTTTTTTGTAATTATCAATAAACCTTATTAAAGATTTTACTCTAACTGCCCAACGAGTTGGACATAATGGGATCAATTGTTGATTACGTATAAGTTCCCTATGATCTACTGGTAAAACAATATTTGCCTAAACAGTTTTACGCTTTGCCGATTCTAAAATAATATTTGATATGTCCTTCACTGTAGCAAGACTATTACAAACAATATCACAGCTACGTGCAATTTCTTGCAATGTTAAATCTAACGCATGATTTGAACAATGAATATAAATTGATTTTGGCTGCATGTCACTAATTTTTTTTTTGTACACCAGATATTTTTCCAGACATATTCGCTGCTCCGTCAAAACAATGGGATCGCAATTTATCAATATTTAAATTAAATCTTGTAAATATATCTTTGATATCCAAAAACAATGTATTTGATTTCGAATCTGATGGATTACACATACCTACAAATTCTTCTTTAATTTGAAGAGGCCTGTTCAACCCACCGTAAACAAAGTGTAAATTGTTCGTTGCCAGAGATATCCGTCGTGCCATCTGCTATTATACCAAAAAATGGACTATTTGATATATCTGTAATTATATTACGTACAATTTCATGTGCCAGTAAACCTAAAATTTCGTTTTGGATATCATGACTTAGCCAATTATTTCGTCTCTGTAACCACATTTGCAAAACTGGGACGTCTTTTGAACGTTCATCTAACAATTCATACAAGTTTCCAGTTTCTTCAAAATGGCCCTGTAATGGCTGCCCTGTTCGTGCTAAATAATTTATAGAACTGATAATAGTAGTAAGTGCTACAAGTGCATGCTTTTGCTGTTGCGTGTTCTTTATACTGATCATATTTACAACATTTACACCCTTTTCTCTTTGGCAATTGTCATACAATGATTGTCTGTGACGTAAACTATTTTCATGCATACGAAACTTTTCTAAAGCCTTTTTCCAATTTTTGAAGCCATTTATTATAAAAGCGGTTTCCATATCAGATATCTTTTGCAACGAATGATTGTAGGCTTTCATACATTCATAACACAATACTACATCTCGTGATATTTCGTAATGTAACCAGGTGAACTTCTGAAACCATTCTTGTTGGCATGAACGATTATTTGAATTTTTTGGAAATTTATATTCTTTATTAGGAACAAATTTATTCATGGAATTGATATTCTCATGATAATTACTTTTAGAAGAAGCGGCATTATCTTCTGTAGAATGGATATCTTCATCACCTTTGCTTGTTTCACTCTCAAATGATATTGACGCATTTCTTGAAGTGGATGCTTTGTTTCCTCTGGGGGATTTTAGCCAATTAAGAAGTAAATCTGAACTGCTTCTCTTCGCCATTTTGTTACTGTTACCTGTTCATATTATTGAAGTATTATGAGTTAAAATATTTTAAATCAGTTATCGTTTTTATAACTTACCTTAAAATACGAATTAAAAGAATTAAAATTCACAAGTCTGCAGAACAACGTCTTACTCGAAAATTTTGTGCAGTACAAGACCCAATGCGCAATGCAAAGCTTAGCATAAATAAGGTAGCAACATATAACTATTCTCCCAAGTACGTATTACAAGGCACCAACTGTTCGAATAGCTAATGTTTTTTGGACAGCATTTATCTCGATTAGAGACACGCGTGCGCCTTGCGCTTTTTAAGCAGTTAGAGCACCACTGTACTTTTCACATGGGCGTCTATAGCAGTGTTTCTCCAAAAACACATAGTAGACCAGTAAAATATATAATTGTCTAACGTGGATCACTAATAATAATTATTGGTAGGTACATTTTTTTGCAAGAGAACAATTATATTTTATGTCTTACTAGTATGTTATTGTTTTATAACAACCTGAACATTATAGCCGAGACAGACGATAAAAATTAATGATCATTAACGGTTAATTGTAGTATGCTTACCTTTAGGTGATACTGTTGACAGATGTCAAAATTGTGTCTATTAATAAACCAGAAAATATTGATTGTCGTAAGCAAATGCTACTTATTGCTTTGTACTGCACTAGTATAATACAATAAGTAGTACGTGCTTACTACATTCAATATTTTTTGATTTGTTAATAGACGCATTTTTGGCATCTGTCAACAGTATCACCTTAAGGTACGCATACTATAACTAACTGTTAATGGTCATTAATTTTTGTCGTCTGTCTCGGCTATTAGGTCCGTTATTGAGTAAATAATACCCTAGGGCGTATTAAGTTGCTATGGTAATGTTGACAACAAACTTAGGTTAATAATACTGATACTAACATAAAGTGCAGTTAAGGTTAAGAAGCATTGTGAATTGTAGTCGTTTATAATCAGATATGTTTCATCACAAATACAAACCAGCATACTTCTTATTCTTAACAATAACATTGCTCGTCCATATTGACAGAAACAAGAAATATATTTTTTGTTTGAAAAAATGCTTTGTTTACAGAAACAAAATATTACCTAGATACCGCATTCACAGGCTACTTTGTAAGTTGTATTAAAATTTTGTGATTTATTATTTTTGTTTGATAAATTCTAGTCAGACAAAATGTTTATTAAGAATTTCTAGTAAGACATAAAACGTTGAAGGCACCACGGGTGTTAAACGACAATAATGCCTTCGGTCAACGTACTCGCCTCGGGCCAGAGGCCCTTGACAGTACACTGTTGACCTCAGGCATTATTGTTCTTATAACAACCCTTGGTACCTTAATTACTATAATGTGTTACTAAATATATTTATTTTATTTGTAGAAAATCACAGAAAGTTTACGGAAAATAAACAAAATATGAAATGCAAGAATGGAGTAATGAATTTATTAAATAAAGTCACATAATATTGACTTGAATTAAAATAAAGATGTTATTTAATGTTTAATTATTTATTATTATTTTCTCGTTAGTGTTATCGTACCTATTTTAAATTTTAGATGAAAACAAATAATGGCTTTGGCTGGGAGTGATAACATTTTGAAGGTATGGCTGATTTTATAAATTAACAAATAGCAATTTTATAAAATGTCTTATGAAGATAAACTGTTTCCAAAAGGATTAAAACAATGAAAGACCATGTTTGCTTTGTCCTGATCTTAGTTCATCATTAATAAATATTGGTGAAGAAGGCATATCCAATAGAGCGTTTAATAACGCTTGGTATGATAAAAATAACTGGCTTATTGGAAATAGTTCTGAAACTCAAAATGAGTGCGGGATATAGCCGATTCTAGCTCCAGTGCAAATTTTAAAACTTGCTGCGCTAGTTTTGGAGAACTTTCATTCGTTTTAGAATCACTAATTTCCCGCAACTGTTACAAAAATAATTATTTTCAGACGTGTTTTGCATCTGCAGCTATCTAAGTATTATTTTTATGCCAACATCTATAATATTTGTGTGCTAATAAAATTACATAAAAATTAAAAAAAAAAAAATTTGTCTCCGGCAGTTTTGGTTTTGCTTTGCTGGGCATTCTCTTTTTCAGCTATTCAGTTATAGTTTTTTGATAATTCCAATGTATTTTGAAATTGTAGCTATAGTAGTTAAACAGTTAGGGTGAATAAAATTTTGAGTAAATATTACCGGTCAGCAATTGAAACAACACACAGCACAGCGCGCCGCGCGCTTTGCTTTGCGTCCAAAGGGTCTCAAATAAGTTGCCATGGTAACGAACTATAAAATCACGAAACTGTACAAAGCTCCACGAGTTGATACACGACTTACATAAAACGAAAAAACTTCTTGTGGCAAGTTACAAAAAGAAAATATTAAAATTTGGTTTTGTTATCTGTATAAAAAAGAAAATTTGGAGGCCAATTTCAGATTTGATCAGAGGGGGCTGCCCCCCCCAGCTCCGCGGCCCCTGCTCTTGTTTAGGTTAATACGTGTGCATAGCAATATTGTTTGTTTTAAGTAGGTGAACTAATTTGCGGTAAGCTTCAATGTTATTTGTATTTACTTTTTGTCGTCTGTGAATGCTTTGCAAAAGAAATCTGATTTGTCGAGCGTTGTTGTCATGGTTTCAATCGTACCACTGTAGTTACTTACTCCCTGTACGTTATGTATATCGGCGGTGGTTTTGTATTCGATTCCGTTGTATTACTTGTTTCTTGTGTAGATTTTTCTTCCGTCGCATCATTATTTAAATAATTGTATCTGTTTGTAATATATATACAGCGTGAACACTGAAAACCGTGACATAGGCGATTAACATGGGAAAACAGTTTTTTTCAAATATTATCTGTCCCGCAAGAGTATAGTGGGAGTTTTTGATATGGTTAGAAAGATTATTTAATTTGGCATCGAAGAGTATCTAAATACTTCTAATTTAATGCTTTATTATTTAGGTCTCTCTAGTGTGCTGTGATTACAGCTGAAAGTGCTGTAAATCGCTCCTGCTAGAATTTCAAAAAAATCAAATAATTTCTTTGATTTAAATAATATTGTTAGTGAAAACATAAATCTAAATAC
Organism: Ophonus ardosiacus; assembly: GCA_943142095.1. NCBI lineage: Eukaryota > Metazoa > Arthropoda > Insecta > Coleoptera > Carabidae > Ophonus > Ophonus ardosiacus. The sequence continues at coordinate 20,919,146 of OW964834.1, read as the reverse complement.
CAGAAGATCTGTTTGAAACATTTCAAACGAACATTTCAAGCGTTCCAGGCGTCTCCAAACCGAAAAAGCGGCGTTCGCTGGAGATGACAGGTGATCTTCACTTGCCATCATCTGAATACGACGTCATGGCTTGCTCCAGCAAAGATGACAGTTTCACTATTATTAAAGAAAGGAAAGCGGCCCGATTCAGTCAATTTAAAAGCAAATACCTGGCAAGTACCCCAATCCCAATTAATAACAAATATGATAAATTACAAGTAGAAGAAATTACTGAAGCAAATGTCAAACCGTCAAAACCGACACCACTCATAATTCGAAAAACGTTCGGCGATCACTCAAAATTGACAAGTACATTATCTAAAAATGCCCCAAGTGGCTTTTATTTAAAATTCACCAATACTACAACAAATATATTTTTCAACAATTTGGAAGACAAACTAAGAATCAAAAATTTACTCATCAATGACAACATAGACTTCTTTACATTCACCGAAAAAATTGACAAGACGCACGGATTCGTAATACGAGGACTGGACAGCGAACCTACAATTGAGGAAATCAAAGAAGACTTGGAGAAAAACCACAACAATGAAGTGAAGAATTTGTACATTATGAAAAATACGAAAAGGCCGCTTTACCTATTAATCACCAACAATAAGGTAACGCTCAGCTACTTAGAGAAGACAGTAAAATACGTATGCCATACAAAAATATCATGGGAACGCCATTTAAATAAAAGGAACTTTATTCAATGCCACCGCTGCCAAACTTGGGGGCACGCGACGGCTAACTGCTTTGCGGCTCCGCGCTGCTTGAAGTGCGCAATGGGCCACTTGACTCGCACATGTCCGAAAAATGAAGAAGAACCACCCAAATGCGCGAACTACGGCGGGGCTCACCCCGCAAACTTTATCCAGTGTCCCGTTTACTTAAGAAAAATTCAAGACATGCAGCGAGGAGCCGCACAGCAGCAGCCGAAGCAGAGGTTCGTTCCAGCCCCTCTCCCTACCTCCAACGCCTGGCAGCAGCAGCCGCAGCCGCAAGGAATGAGCACCTCCCAACCTGTTCCCCACCCCTCTGCCAGGAATGAAGACTTCCCCGCCCTTCCCCTGGTAAAAGACACGTACTACAGAACACCACCACCTCCTACACCCTCATCACCACCCGAACCATCAGTTAATAATTTTAGCAGTCTGTGCACTGAACTAAAATTATTAAATAGCCAAGTAAACATTGGAAAATTCCTCAATATAATTAGACAACTAAACAAACAACTCTCTACAGCCAGAACCAAAACAGAAAAAGGACTAATCCTACTAGAATTTACCCAAAATTTGGAATCTTATGACTTTTAGGCCCTTAAAAATAGTGTCATGGAACTGTTCTACTCTTCAGAGTAGACAAGCTGAACTTATCAACTTCCTAAACACAAACGACACAGACATCATGTTCTTAAACGAAACAAAACTTGAGACTGCAAATTATTTAAAAATAAAAGGATACGACATTTACAGGAAAGACAGACCACGCTTACACCATACCGCTGGCGGTGTTGCAGTTCTTATCAAAACAAATATACCGCATCAACACGTAGACACACCAGACACCAGCCTAGAAACTATATGCATACGCTTACTCGATAACACACACATCATAGCCATCTACAATCGACCATTAAACATATTTACACAGCTTGAACTTGACACACTTCTTAACATTTCCCACAAGGTCATCCTCATAGGTGACCTAAACGCGGTGCATCAGACGTGGAACAATAATAGAAACAATGCAAACGGTAGAACACTATACACATACATACAGATACACAACGCACAGCTACTGCACACACCAAGACCTACACATTACCCACAAAATGGCACTACACCTTCAACAATAGACTTTTGCATATACAAAAACATCACACACATATCAGATCTAGAGAACTTAGATCTACTAAGTTCAGATCATACACCAGTTACATTTACACTCAACAACCAGTACACAGAAAACCACAGCAAAACAATCACATCCTACAAAAACACAGATTGGCGCGCATTCAGACAATAACTAAACACACTCATCACCATAAATAACGAAATAAACACAACTCAAGACATAGACACAGAAATACAAACACTTACAGACAATATAAATACACTGAAACATAAGTACACAAAACAAATAACTATAAATACACAGAAAGACTCTTTTCCTACTCACATCAAACAATTAATTACACGACGCAATAATACACGAAAACACTGGCAACGCACACAAAACACACAATACAGAGACACAATGAAAACACTAAACAAGGAAATACGCAAAGAAATCTCCATTTGGTCCAACCAGAAATGGCAAGACAAGTTGAACACACTAAATGTAAAGGACAACTCCCTGTGGCGATTCACTAAAGCATTGAAAAGAAAAAACACAAACATCTCAACACTCACAGACAATAACAACACATATTTCACAGACTATGAAAAAGCAGAAATCATAGCCACAACATTCGAAAAAGTTCACGTACTAGACCCACACACAGACACTCAACACTACGAACACGTAACAGAAACTGTACACGATTACCTCAACACTCTGCACAACACAGACAAAAAGACACTACACAAATATTACACTTCACCAACAAAATTAATAAACATTATCAAAAATTTAGCAAACAACAAAGCCCCCGGTCCAGACCTTATCGAAAACAAAATATTAAAAAACCTACCACGAAAAGCTATTGTACAACTTTCTTACATCATTAACAACATAATTAAACTAAATTATTTTCCGGAAAAATGGAAAATAGCAAACATCATTCCCATACTCAAACCAAACAAAAACAAAACACTTCCAACTAGTTTTCGGCCCATATCACTGCTAAATTCTTTGTCCAAATTAACTGAACGCGTCATATTTGATAATATTTTAGAATTCACAGTAGAAAATAACATACTACAAGACACTCAATTCGGATTCAGACAATATCGATCAACAACACAACAACTAGCAAGAATCATGTCCAATTTCATTGAAAACTTTAACAAAAAGAAAGTTACTGTCATGTGCTCACTCGACATTGAAAAAGCTTTCGATAAGGTCTGGACCGATGGACTTATATACAAATTAATACAACTACACTATCCCGTCGATCTAATTAAATTACTAAATTCGTACCTAATAAACAGGAAATTTAAAGTTAAAATAAATAATACATTTTCTAACGAAAAGTATATAAAAGCAGGGGTACCACAGGGAAGTATACTAGTGCCTTTACTATTCATTATCTATCTTCACGATCTACCGACTTTTTCACACACTGAAACAGCACTATTCGCTGACGACACAGCGATATATACAAGCAGTCATAGCGCTGAGGTAGCAGGAAGACAAGTTCAAATACACCTCAACATTCTGGCAAAATACTGGGCCAAATGGAGAATAAAAATAAATTGCGACAAAACCAACCTCATAATTGTCACACGAAAATTCACAAACACAAAAATATACACACCCATCAAGGCACACAACACAAACATCCAAATTAAAGACAACATTAAATACTTAGGTATCCACATAGACTCTCGCCTAAACCTACACACACACATTCAAAAAATGATACAGAAATTACACTTTGCCCTGAGGCAAAACTACTCACTACTATCTAAAAACAGTACACTAACATCCAAAACAAAGAAACATATCTACACTGCTCTCATACGACCACTAATCACGTACAGCGCGCCAATCATAGCACACCTATCCCCAACAGCACTGAAACCACTGCAGGTGTTTCAAAACAAAGTTTTACGTCTGATCACCGGCAAGGACAGATACACACGAATCACAACACTACACGAAGACACAAACATACCGTACATTACAGAATACATTACAAAACTAGCAACCAAATTTTACACAAGACTGAGCTGCAACACCGACAGCGATATAATTAAAAACATAACAAAAATAAGATCGCACAACACAACAGACTTTGACGTAAGACATAAATTCCCTTATCAACTCCTTGACATATTCGATGAACCTTTTGAAAATGATGATTAGAACAGTTCTATGACACTACTCAAAATTTAATCAAAACATTAAAATTTCTACACTTGTAAATATTGTGTATATATATATATATATATATATATATATATATATATATATATATATACACAATATTTACATATATATATATATATATATATATATATATATATATATATATATATATATATATATATATATATATATATATATATATATATAGGATTAGTCAGTTTACTTTTATTTTATATTTAGTTTGTAGGTTTTATGTATATAATTATTTAGAGATATAAAACAATAGTTTTTAGGTTAAATTAAATAATAATTAAATAGTAGTTATAATCAAAATAATAAAAATGTAAATATTTAAAATTAATTATTTAAAACCATAATATGTATATATAGTTATTAAAATCTAGTAATGTATTGTATAATATAGGAATTAGATTTAACCATAAATGTAAAAATATTGTATATATAGAAAAAATTAAGAAAAGAATAAAATAACTTGTTCACCGAGGCTCCATGATATTTTTTCACGAGTTCAAATCCCGCCCGGTTCAAGTTAATATTTTTATTATTTTTATATTTATTTTGTACAGTGTATTATTAAATAAATTACAAAATTAAAACGTAAATAATTTGGTACATTAAGTATTTTATTGAATTTACTATACTATTTCTTTGTTATATCACTGCTAATATTATTAAGCAAAAAACAAAAAGTAATCACTAATAAATAAACCTTCTCACAGGTTTGTCAGACGTGTTTCATTGTCATTTTTCGATACATTCTTTCTGTAAACTTTATCAATCCAATGGATTTTTCATTAGAAGAAAGAATTAGTATAATTAAATTTTACCATCAAGGGATGAGTTTACGAGAAATTCGAGATTTTTTTGCTGGAATATATCCTGAAAGACTAATTGTATCCCATGAACGAATTAGACGAATAATTTTAAAATTTCAAAACACAGGTTGCGTTAATGACGACCATAAAACTAAACCTGACCCCGTTATAAACCCCGACACAGAATTGGACGTATTGGCATTGCTAGAAAACAACCAACAATTGAGTTCTAGGGTAATTACTGAAGAAGCTCAATGTAGTCAGACCCAAGTAATGAATATCTTAAAAAAACATAAGTATAAAAGTTACAAAATTCAGAATTATCAGGAAATTACTGCAGATGATATGGAAGCACGCCAAATTTTTTGTGAAATTATGTTTAACCAAATTAATAATAACAGAAATTTTTCGAAAATGATATGTTTCACTGACGAATGTACTTTTTTTAAAAAAAATGAAATCTAATACACAAAATGACAGAATATGGGCACACGAAAATCCACACCTTCAAAATTTAACAAAAATACAATATCCACAGAAAATTAATGTTTAGGCGGGAATTTTTGGAAGCCATATAATTGGGCCATATTTTTTGGAAGAAACTTTGACTGGTGCTAAATATTTGGAATTATTAGAAGAAAAAATTGGGCCAGAACTGGTACAAAAGGCGGGTAACATTGAGAGACCAATTTATTACCAGCATGATGGTTGTCCAGCACACAATGCCGCTTGTGTGAGGGAATATTTAGATTTTACATTTACAAATACGTGGATAGGGAATTCCGGGCCAATTCACTGGCCTGCAAGATCACCAGACCTTAACCCTCTGGATTTTTATTTATGGGGAAATTTAAAAAACAAATTATATGGGTTTACTAAAGAATATGTAAGTACAGAAAATCTAAAAAGGGCAATATCTGAAGAGTGCAGAAAAATAACTGCGATGGAATTGACTAATGTAAGAAATGAATTCTACAATAGAGTTAATTATTGCTTAATACAGAACGGATCACATTTTGAGAATATTATATAAATTTTAGTTTTCTTATTTATTTGGCTTAAATTTTCATATTTATTTCACTTCTTGTACATTTATTACGTTTTAATTTTGTAATTTATTTAATAATACACTGTACAAAATAAATATAAAAATAATAAAAATATTAACTTGAACCGGGCGGGATTTGAACTCGTGAAAAAATATCATGGAGCCTTGATTTAACCAAGTCAGCTACCGAATATGTTTCCATGATTACTGTTTTTAATAAATTATAAGTAATAACTGTCAAGTAGGATTATACTTTCGTAAATATTTCAATAATAAAGCATTAAATTAGAAGTATTTAGATACTCTTCGATGCCAAATTAAATAATCTTTCTAACCATATCAAAAACTCCCACTATACTCTTGCGGGACAGATAATATTTGAAAAAAACTGTTTTCCCATGTTAATCGCCTGTGTCACGGTTTTCAGTGTTCACACTATATATACATATATATACAGGGTGTTAATACTAAGTCGTTACACCCGAAAATGGTAGTTAGAACTCATTAAAACAAACAACTTTTCTTAGTTCCAATTTTTGATTTGGAGCCCCGGTTCGTAGTTATTGGAGTTCTTTTGTTTTTCGAAAAATCGTTATAACTCCCTTAAGGCTTACTGAATTTTTTTTTTCTTCCAAAATTACCTTTCGGCCCTCTAAAACATTTGGCATTTACAATTATTTTTTTATTTTTTCAAATGACAAAAAGGCGATCGATAAAATATTTCAAAATATGATTTTTTGATAACCACTCCATCGATTTTCGAAAATGAAACGTTTATAAAATCCTTAAACTATCTACTACAACATTTGTCTTAAACATTTTTTTCAATCTATTCCAAAAATTCATTTAATAGACTTGTAAGTACAGTGTGTTAAAAAATAATCCTAACTCGGTGTAGGCTATGAACAAAAAAACGTATATCAATTTCATAGTATTTAATTAAATGTCAATTTGACATGAGGTATTGTCAAAAATGTTATCTAAAGAAATATTCTTGTTTTTTTTTTTTAAATAGAAATAAATTAGAAAACGGTGAATGGCAATAATCTATATCATCCTTTATTATCTTTTCTCCTTAAAATCACATTTCACGATCAATTGTGACAACTTGATTTTTGAATTGATTAATGATCTGACATACGTTTGTGTGTTCATAGCCTACTCCGAATTAGGTTTTTGTTTCTGAACACACTGCACTTGTAAATCAAGTAAATGAATAAATACTTTTTTTGGATAGATTGAAAAAAATGTTTATGACAACTATTGTAGTAGATAGTTTAAGGATTTTATAAATGTTTAACTATTGAAAATCGATGGAGTGGTTATCAAAAAATCATGTATTGAAATTTTTGATCGATCGCCATTTTGTCATTTGAAAAAATAAAAAATAATTGTAAATATAAAATATTTTAGAGAGCCTAAAAGTAAATTTGAGAGAAAAATTTTTTTCAATAGTCTTTAAAATAATGAAGTTATGACGATTTTTCGAAAAACAAAAGAACTCCAATAACTATGAACCGGAGCACCAAATCAAAAATTGGAACTAAGAAAAGTTGTTTGTTTTAATGAGTTCTAACTACCATTTTCGGGTGTAACGACTTAGTATTAACACCCTGTATATATATATATATATATATATATATATATATATATATATATATATATATATATATTGTATATGTACGTTTCGGGGTTGGTTGTGACTGTAAGGTTTTATCGTTTTCTCTGGGCCTTTTGCATATACGTACGGTTTGCCAATTTATTGTTGGATTGCGGTAATTACCATTCTGTGTTTGCCTTCTTGGTGTTTCATTATTTATGTTTTGATTGATATCTTGGCTTGATATTATTGGGCTTGTAATCATTAGACTTGCAATTGGGGTTGCTATTGTTATTACTGGAGTAATGTAGGAGGTTGTTGCACATGTAGTTGTCATCACATTGTTAAATGGTGATGCTGGAAGATGGGAACCAGCGCTGGATTTCGGCATTTCGTTTGTCGATGTTTTCAACCACTAGTTGTTGTATAACACTTTTACTATTAGATTAGTTTAATATAATTAATTAATGACGTTAGTTATTCACAATACACTACACTGGAGCTACTAGCCAACACGTCCGCTCGCTTTAGCTGCTCGCATACGAATTATTTTGTACTCAAAACTATTATTATCTCTAAATCTAACGAACAGTACATAATGTTTCTTTGATAATTAAGTTCATTTAATATTTCTTTCTATGACGTATGCTACTCCAGTGGTCCAAAAAATGTCTACTTCGAGTAGCAATTCTTAATAAGTACAATATATCGTCTGAAAAAGTTACATGTGTAGAACATTACAGTAAATAACTTGTATTTGAATGTTGTGCTGTTAAATATAAAACTCGCTAAGAGAGGTACTGGATTCATGTTAAAAACCGCATATCCAGATTTTAGTGAATAAACACGATTTAAAGTCCCTAAAATCCGGTTATAACATTTTACGATAATGTCTCTGTGTATGTGTGTGTGTATGT